>OW026360.1:98449664-99836927 GCA_932273835.1 Sarcophaga variegata | reverse complement strand
CTACTGATCTGCACCAGTTTGTCTTTGGCGGCCTACATTACACTTCTCTTGAGTTTTCTACTGCAGGCTGGTTTTGTAATACTACCAATCATTTTGCGAAATATATGCCCAATCCATGTCCAATTGCTATAACGAATTTCTTTTTAATTTCGCTTTTGATTGCAATTTGTTAGCAGGTCGCTTTATATATGCAATTGGGCGAGAATAGTATAGTTATCCTACTCAAACAGCTGTTTACAAATAATTTTTGTTGTGCTGAAGTTGGTTAAGTTCCATGTCACGCAATAGAGCTCTCTAGATGAGAAAGAAAGGAAGATAATGTAACATTTTATATGACTTTAAAGCAGTGGTGCTCAAACACATACTATCATAGTTTTGGTTGTGTTGGTAAAGCAGCGGAGAACAAAATTCAACTTAATTTTTGAGAATCGTACACTGGGAAAATAAAAAAAAAAATAAAAAATTGGTTTATTGTGTTGCGTGTATGTTACTACATAATGAACTTATGTATGTATATATTGATGAATATATCGATGCATGTGTGTATGTATGTATGTATTGATGAATATATTGATGTATGTATGTATTGATGAAAATATTGATGTATGTATGTATGTATTGATGAATATATTGACGTATGTTATGTATGTATTGATGAATATATTGATGTATGTATGTATGTACTGATGAATATATTGATGTATGTATGTATTGATGAATATATTGATGTATGTATGTATGTATGTATGTATTGATTGTAAATTATTGTAATTTGGTACTTCCGTTTCGTCAACCATGAATTTTAAAAAATTTCTGCTTTTAATTGCAATAATTTTAGTCCTGTCATTCCCTTTAATGTTGTCGAAAAATCCATGGCTAGCTTCGTAATGTCTTGTTATAAAAAAAAAAAATTACGACATAAAGAGCGAAAACACACAATACATTGTGCATTACCATCCATATTCTCTATAAAAAAGAAATCATATTCCCAATTTTCATCAAACATTTTGCTGCGTGTATTTGCAAAAAACAAAAAATCATTCAAAAAAGTTGCGTAGCAAGGTCCTACCTCATCAAGTGCTAAACATCAACTGAATTGATTTTGTTCTCTGAGTTCAACACAAAACAACAAACAAAGCAACAAACACACGATCATTATAAGAAACCACACAAGTAAGCTTATAGTGTACGTGTATCAACGCAGCGTCAGCAGAATTTTCTTTGCCTATCACATGTGATAGGAAATTTGGATTTTGAGCATCACTGCTTTAAAGTAAAGCAGATTTGGAGACCTGGTATAGGTTTTCTTTTGATATCTCTTTGGTATTATAGAGGTAGTCTTAGGTAACCACAACAGTCTAATCAGGATGCCCGATAAAGTCTGAAGATATACTACAGATCGTATGATTGCTGTACTAAGGCTTTTTAACGACCACCACAATAGTGGGCAGCAAACTTTGACATTCAAATGAAGAACACTTCTCCATAGAGAGGGAGTTCCTTCGTCCATTGCATTACTTTATAGGAACAATAATTCCCAGATGGAGTGTGGATTATATCCTTATGGACTTAATCTGTTTGGGGGTCATGAGTGTGTCTATTCTGTGCTGTAAATGGTAGGAGTTGATGCGGTAGATGAGCATAGTAGACCCCATAGTTCGATATTATTTTTTTTACATATACCGGGTAATATTCATATTCAATATAAAATGAAATGAAAAAAAAAGTCCACATTAAAAAAATTAAATTGAAATGGTTGGTAAAATAAACACACAATATTTTTTCCAACAACATTTTATTGTAAATTGAAAATCAAATAAAAAATATGGTCGAATAGGAAGTTACAAAATGGGGTATGGGGGGAAACAATAATGTAATGAACTTCAATACAAAAACATATTCATCGTATTTGTATGTATGTAGTCTGTATGAATATATGTATGTGTACAGATATGCCATTATAAACTTGTTTGCATTACATTATTATAATTTACTTGCATACATGCGACCGTTTTTTTTTTGTTCATTTGTTTTAATTGGAATTTAATTTAAATTATAATGGCGTACCATGCAATAACATAAAAAATAACAACACAAATAAATCGAAATCGAAATTGTTTAATTGTTTCTGTAAAATTAAACAATTTTTAAAAATTTTTTGTCAATTTCTAAAGTTTAGTTTCATACAACATAAACATTATTAATCAGTTGTGCTGTTTTTATGCCAAATTGTCAACTGTTCATAAATGTCATGGCAATTAAGAGAGAAGAAAAGCTTTAATTAGGCAAACAATTTACTATTGTTGGCTCGTTTCTGTTTTTTGTTTTAAAATCATAGTTTTAGTTCATTAGGTTCTAGTTTTTTAACACAGAAAGTTTGTCAATTATTCAAATAATTAAAAAAAAAATAAATTAATTTAGGTTAGGTTGGCGGGCAGCTTGCCGTTCACAGGCAAGTTCACTTTTTAGCCCATTGTGTTACCCAGTGCAAGGTAAACCCCCTTGCCATGATCAATTAGTGGTGGGCTCCGGATTAAAGCGTCCAGTTCCCTTAGTGGCACTTTCGCCACTATACCTAGACGTTTTGTCACCCAAAAACCGATGATGTCTGTTTCGAACCGATTCCGTTTCCTCTCACATCTTGGCAGCTTATGCAGTAATCCTGCAGGGACAGATCAAGTTCATAAGCGAAACGGCCAATAGTTTAGCTTAATACTTTCATAAAAACTGGCAGATATTAACCAACTAGTTGAAGTCGCCGTAGTCTAGTTGGTATTGTGTTGGCTTATTAGACGTAAGGTCAAGGTTCGAGACCCAGGGCAGACATCAAGACAAATACAAAAAGAATTTCTTCGGCGACTTCCTCTCAGCAGATTTCTGGCAAAAACTCTGACCTCCGGGTACTGTACTTGTCTTAATTGATAAGTACACGTCCTCTAACCAACTAGTTATACTTCTGGGACTGTTGAGGTTACCTAAGACTACGTCCATGATACCAAAGAGAAATTAAAAGAAAACCTATACTAAGTGTCCAAGTCTGCTTTACTTTAAAGTCACATAAAACGTTAAATTATCTTCCTTTCTTTCTCAACCAGTAAGCTATATTGCGAGACATGGAACTTAGCCAATTCCAGCACAACAAAAATTATTTGTAAACAGATTTGCGCCCAATCGCACATATAGTAGCGACATGCTAAAAATTTGCAATCAAATTCGAAATTAAAAAGGAATTCGGCACAGAAATTGAACATAGATTGGGCATATATTTCGCAAAATGATTGCAAAACCAGCCTGCAGTAGAAACCTCAAGAGAATGTAGTCCGCTAAAGACTAACTGGTGCCGAGCAGTAGACATTTATCGTGACTCTATTCTGATCAGAAATACATCTTATGTTCATCCTATTTTAAATGGAGTAAAAAGTAGACAGTTTAAGAATATGTTGTTCAAAAGTGGTGCATATTTTGTGTTGCATCAGCACACAATATTTACTGCACACTTTTGGGGTTTGTAAAAATTTTTTTCTTGCATTACGATGAGTAATCTTGCTTTACTTTTATTTTAAATTGCTTTCTGCATCAATATTGGATTGAATACATAATTACATACATACATACGTACATAATTGGTTAACCCTCTCGTCAGGATTACGAACTAGCTTCTCCCACCACTAATGTTGTGTGTGTTAGTTTTATTCATGAGTGGCGGGACCTACAGTTTAAAGTCGACTCTGAAAGGTAGTTGTTTAAGAAACTTTTCATGGTAATTTTATTTTACTCCCAGAGTTTTTGCCTGAAATCTGCTAAGAGGAAGCCGCCTAAGAAATATTTTTTCATATTTGTACCGTGGTCTCACACTAGTAAGTCAACACAATATGTGCGTACTAGACTACGGCGACTTAATGGATACGTAATTAAGTCTTCTTTATTTAATAAAAATTCGAATGACGATACATATTTGCTATTGAATATGCTATGTGTGATATGTAATGGTCTTTATAACAACTTTGACTTTTTTTCTAATTAAATTATCCGGAAAGTACTTACATTCTTAAACAAAAATAATATACTGTTAGACCATAACTTATTTCAATAAATTACTTCAAAAAATATGATATTTTTGTGAGACATTTTGAAGTATAATTTTTTGCTTCTATTAAAACATTTTAATTCCTTAAACTTATTGCTTCGTTTGTTTAATTTTTCTATATATCACAGTATAACCTAAGGCTGGCATTAGTTATTTGAATTCTTATTGCCATGTTACTATGTGGGTTGCTAAAAAATTGTTTACAAATATTTTTAATAAAATATTCTAAAATTATTATTTATGGTATCTATTGGAATTTTTTTTTATATTTTTAGCCTATAAAATTTTAAGCACAGTTTAAGGTTTTTCTAAGGAAGGAAAATTTTTAAGCATATCGATAACATTGTTAAGAAACTTATATTGCTAAATGGATTTTCTGTGAGCAAAAATGTAATTGATATGAATATTTTTAAATGCTAGGAGCAAAAGAAGATTTTCTTCTAACAAAACAAAAATAAAGCATATCCTAAGGCTGTTGTGTTAAAATAAGTATTAAATTACATCTTGGGTTTTAAACATATTGTTTAGCATTTGTAATTGGTGATATAGAATTACAGTATAGTAGGCAGTATAATCAGCTTTTTGAAATGGAAATGGAAATGAAAATAAAGAAAATACGTTTTTGTGACAATTTAAAATCTTTTAAAATTATAGTATAATTTTAGGCAGCTTGAAGCATATTTTCATGAAACCATACACTTTTTCAAAGGGACCGCTGTGGAAATAAAATAGACTGCTTC
This sequence comes from Sarcophaga variegata, assembly GCA_932273835.1. Lineage (NCBI taxonomy): Eukaryota > Metazoa > Arthropoda > Insecta > Diptera > Sarcophagidae > Sarcophaga > Sarcophaga variegata. Next base: position 99,832,100 of record OW026360.1, on the reverse strand, counting down.
CTAAAAAAAGTTTGAGAGAACTTTCTTACTATCCTTTAGTCAAGACGACAACCAAGTTTCTCACATTTTGTGTGTGTTAATTTTACCCATGAGTGGCGGGACCCACCGCCTAATATCGACTTCGAACAACAAATTTTTTAGAAGCTCCTTTCTTGCCAATTTTATTTACTCTCAGAATTTTTGACAGACATCTGCCGACAGGAAGTCGTTTTAGAAATATTTCTTCGTATTTCGTTTTGTTCGAGTTGTCTGAGCTGTGGTTTGAATCATGGCCTCATATGCTTAATATGATCTTTAAGATTAAGTTTGCAGCGTAGCTCCGAGATAAGAATTGTTTAGGACCGTGGATTGTATTAATCTGGTAACAGTGTGTTGGGGAGAAAATGGGGCCTAGGACCTAGGATGTCTCTCTGGATCTACACAGCGGTGGTCAGACTTATCTTGACCTATGGAAGCCTAGTTTGGTGGGAATCCCTTGAAAATAAGACTAATTTGAACCTAATACAGCGACTGCAGAGATCTGCCTGCGGTGGTCAGACTTATCTTGACCTATGGAAGCCTAGTTTGGTGGGAATCCCTTGAAAAGAAGACTAATTTGAACCTAATACAGCGACTGCAGAGATCTGCCTGCATTATCATTAGTGGTGCCTTGCGCACTATACCTACGCCGGCACTGGATATAATTTTGGGCCTCTTTCCGCTCGACCTTTTCTGTAGGAGAGTGGCTGCTAAAATAAGTAAACGTCTCTGGGCGACTGGACAGTGGCATGACTTGGATATCGGCCACGCTAGGATCCTGAGGGAAGTTGGAGCTGTCGGGAGCAGTGACTACATGACACCGCGGTACGACTTCACGAGGAGATTCAGGGCATAGATTCCGAACAACGGGGCCTGCAAGGGTGGTGTGCCCCACCTGTTGAGAGACTCCGTACAAATCTACACCGACGGTTCTAAGCTGAACGGAGCTGTTGGCAGTGGAATTTGTTCGGAATCGGTTGAAATAGCTTAGTCTATAAGACTGCCAGACCACTGCAGTGTCTTTCAGGCGGAGGTGGTGGACATACAGGCTGCGGCGAGTATTATTGGGGACGGAAGGGTCTCCAAGCGGAGCGTCACCATACTTTCTGATAGCCAGGCGGCTATCAAGGCTCTGAGTTCTAATGTGATGAACTCCAAGACGGTGTACGGAGTCTACTTAAACTCCAAAGAGGCGCGCTCAGTGTAGTTGTCGGTGTCATTACGGGGCATTGCATGCATGGGTACGCATGCGAGGAGCATTGGTCTTGGACACCTTGCTAACGACTTCTGCAGAAGCTGCAGAGGTGAGGAAGGAGAGGAGACTGTCCCTCATCTGCTGGGCACATGTTCAGCTCTTTGCCAAAGAAGAAGGAAGTACTTGGGTACTTACTACATGGATGATCTGGAGGAACTGTCAAGGATTGACATTGGCAGCCTGAATCGCTTCATCAGGAGCTCCGAGTGGTTTCGAGACTAGGGGATAACTGACTACAAACGAAGGATGCGCGGTATAGGGAGAGGGGTGAACAATCACAAACTGTAGGATCTGCATGTCTTATTGGCTTGGCCAGTATATCAAGTGAATAATGAAATCGTAAAACTTTTTCAAATGCAATCTAAAAGTATATTTTTAAATCCACCCACATTAAACAATATTTTAAGAATAACAACAGGAGGTTATTAACATTAAAAAATTGAATCTTTAAACCAAATGAATAAAAACAAGCAAGCAAAATAAGAAAAATGTAAATTAAACTTACCTGCTGGTTGTATGTGATACCAACATGACTGTGATTGACCCATTGGACTGATGGCCACACATGAAATGGCACCAAAACTTTCATACGAGTCTATGTGATAGGTATAGACATTGTTGAGAGGTGCGAGTGGTGTGGGTGGCGGCGGTGTGACTGTTGTCACCACAACGCGATGATGTTGTTGCTTATGCAATGCAGTCAAACGTTTGCGTTCAGCCATTTGGTATGGATTGTTGTATGTGCTGTCGTGCAATGGTGATGTATGTAATTGCTGTTGTGGTTGTTGTTGCTGTTGATAAGTTATAATTTGCTGTTTGTTGCCACGTTGTTTGGTGTCCAAATGATTTTTATAGATGAGACTCGAATAGACCATTTGGGTGTGTGGCAATTCCTCTTTATTGTACACCGCATTAAAGGCCTCATCTTCGGTAGGTGGCATGGGTCCATCATAAGTATCATCGTAAAGTTGATGTTGCTCTTGCTGTTGTTGCTGATGATGATGTTGTTGTTGGTCTGTGTCGAAATCATCTTCGAATTGCATATTTGACCAGCCATCAATATGTGGTTCGGTCTGTTGCTGTAAAGGACTTATGGCACGCAAGGCAATACGACCATGGCGACCATGCACCACTTTTGCTTGTATGGGTGGCTGCTGTTGTTGCAATTGTTGTTGTAGCTGTTGTTGGGCATGTTTCCGTTTTCTACGTTGATAATATCCGGCGGAAGCGTGACTTGTATCCGCATGTAATAAAATTTGTTGATGTTGCTGTTGCTGCTGTTGTTGTAAATGATGAATGCCTCCCATTGAGGACCCACCATTTAATGGTGTATGCAATGAGGCCGCTATAATACCACCACCACCCAGTTTCAGTGGCAATTCAACGAGACTTTCCAGTGAGTTGTTGAAGTGCCATTTGTAATTTAGATTATCAAGAGGATTTGCATCCACTTGACATGTTATATTAATGGTTTGCTTTAAAGCGGCCCGTATTATATTTGAATCCGATTTACAAACAGGTGGATCTGTAAAGAGATACCGGGGCATATAATTATTTTTCATAAAAAGGAAATATTTTCTTATCATAAAGCCTTTAAGTAGGCTTTAATATTTTTTTATATCTTTTACTCATATATATTCGCTCTCTCTCTCTTTCTCTCTCTCTTCCTCTCTTCTATTTGAATTTGACTTCATATTCTACTTTTCTTAAAGCCAAAATATTATGTTGTGAAACAAAAGCACATGAAATCATTTTCTGTCGTCATTGTAGCTGTAGTACAAAACCCCTACAATACAACACAGCCTTTTCTTGGTCGCCTTTTTTTTTTTAAGAATGTAAAGAATATGAACAAGTGAATGAAATTCAATACATTGTTCAAATAAACCTTATACAGGTACATAAAAACATGCGTAGAAAAGAGTTTAAGTCGTGATAGATTTGCCAACCACCACCACCCCTCGTATTTCTTTAACCATAAACCCCTTTAGAAAACTTAGTAATATTTTTCTGTCTCACTACACTGGTACTTAACAAGGCCTTATTCTTTACATTCTTATTATCGAGACTGTATAGAATCTTATGATTTGGCTTGGCTTACAATAGAATCGTTCATGTACAATGTATACATACATACATATATAATGTGGCCATATGCCTGTTACTGTATGCTATTCACACATATTACAATATAAATAAGCCTGTATTTAGTTTTGATAGAAAAATAGGTTTCCAGCAGAATAAAGTGGAAAATAAAATTGCTTTTGAGTAGAATTGTAACAACGTTGTAGAAATTTGAAAAGAAATAAGACACGCACACACACACTAACAAATTTGAGCTGTATAATAGTTTTTATTTAACTTGCTTAGCAAAGGAGGCCTTAAAGTATGTTATAAAATGGATATCGTTAGAGCAACAAAAAGTATGCTTTCGAAACGAATTTTTTTTGAGGGATTTGTAGTGTCAAAACGACAAGAAAAAAATCTTATTCGCTTGTTGTAGTTAATCAAAGCAAGTTAGTATTAATATTAGAGAAGATATGCTAATGCTATGCTAAGGTATGCTATGCTTCTCGATTAGAGAGGCTTTTTAATAAAGCTGATAATTTTACTGCCGTCGTTGAGTATATGTCGACTAGCACAATTTAGGCTATCCACTGGTCTGCAAGAACTTTGAAAAATAAAACCGCTTGTAAGCAATGTAAATAGCCGCTGACCTCAAAGTTAATACTCCTAGAATTTACAAACGAAAATAAATTTTGATCACGATATTATTACCGATGAGAGACGTTTAATTCTTAAAACTTCTTCTTGTTAACTTCGAGTCTGATAATCCTAAGATTCTCACTTATACTCACGTACATACATACATAATTGGTCATTACAACCCTTCTGGAAGGATTGCGATCAAGCTGCACAATTTGTTGATTTTATAAATGAATGGCAAGACTTACAGTTTAAAGTCGACTTCGAACGACATATTTTTAAGAAACTTCTCATGGCAATTTTTATTTTACACTCGGAATTTTTGCCCAAAATCTGCTGGAACTCGCCAAAGAAATATTTTTTCATATTTCTTTTTGTTCGAGATGTCTGACCTAAGGTTTGAACCACGGCCTCATGTCTAATAAACCAACACACAATCTATTGGATTACTGCGACTTCACATAGCTATTGCGATTGATAAATTGCTGTTGCCGAAGGCGATGAAAGGAGATTTCATATAAAATGCGGCAATTTTTTTTTAATCTTGTAGTTTTTGCAAAAATTTGCTGGAGAGAAGTCTCATTTTTCTTATTAATGAGTGAAGCTTGTGCGAAACCAGATTTCTGCCCTTATGCAGCAAAGCGACAATATCATGTAGGAATTCAACTGAATTTTCTGTTGTACCAGCCTTTAAAAGTCATCTTCAATGACCGTCTAACTCCTCGCCGTATTCCTTTAAGACTACTGGCACTCTTAGACAATCTTAGATGTGGTCTACTTAATCTCTTGGAATGTAATGGCCTCTTTATTATAAGTAAACATGTGTACGTCTATATTAGATATACTCTAAAGCCTTTAGCCGTAGCCTTAACTTGTTAGAGTATAAATCCACAAGTGGGAAAAAACTTCTGTCAAAGCGCAAGTAACAATTAGACTTAAGATTACAGGAATATAATATAGAAGGAATATATATATTACAGTCTGAATAGCATTGCAGTAGGGTACTGCAAGAGTAGGCTTTAGAAAAAGGAATCATCTCACGCGATGTGAGCATATGGTGAGCATGATAACAAGTGCTTTTAGAACCATAACCAAATACCACTCGATGTGTTAGCGTAACGATACAAGAGTATGAAAGTATTGAAGCTATGATTCTGTCAAAATCTTGGATAAACTCACGACTACATGATACCTGAAACCGCTTCTGATCGTGGTTTTAAAACAAAAAATCTATTTGATAGTGGATATCTTCTCTCAGAGAAGGACACCCAAGTATTCACTAACGGATCTCGATCAAGCAACAAAGTTAGATGTGAAATCTATTCAGGAAAGTAGAATCCCTATGTCGTCGCTTTAGTCGTGGTAGGTAGGTAGTATGTTGGTTTATTAGACGTGAGGCCGCCACGGTACAAACCTCCAGACATCTCCAACAAAAACAAAATTCAAAAACAAATATTTCTTCGGCAACTGCTTCTCAACAGATTTCTGACAGAAAGTCTGAGAGAAAATAAGAAAAAATTGCCATGAAAAATTTCTTAAAAATCTGTAGTTCGGGATCGACTTGAAACTGTAGATGCCGCCAGTCATGTATAAAATTAACACACACAACATAAGAGACGTCAGAAGCAAGGTTGTAATCCTGACTAAAGGATTGTAATGATCAATTAAGTAAGTCTTCTGGCAAAAGCCAAATAAATAAACATGAAAACGTTTCTCAAATCTGTCGTAAGGAGTCAACATTAAACTGCAGATCCTAACACTCATGTGTGAAGTTAATACACACAACATAGGTTGCGTGAAAAGATAGGTTGTAATCCTGACTGAAGGTTTGTAGTGATCAATTACGGATGTTATGTAGAGGCTTCATACAATAGAGCACAGCCGGTACACATTTTTAGGGTTGATAGCCTTGTTTAGGTCCAATTGATCTCTCATATAATAATCCATTAATGCCCGAATTCCTTTTTTTCTAACGGTTGCCGTTTTGTTTTTACAATCAATTTCCTCTCAGAGCATAAAAACTAAGGCAACCTCTGCTGGCTACTTAAGTTGCCACTGGGCACTAATGGGATAATATAGGGCAGGTGGTGATATCCTAGTAGTTCTGGAATGTGTATTTATGTTTCTGTTTATTATCTGGACCCATGTGATTCCAAAATATTTGGCGATATTAAGGTTTAGCATAAGAGCTACTTAATTAATACTAGGGCTTGCAAATTTAGGGATTTTATGTCTCCTTATGGATACAATTAGGACCTGAGGTCTTAGGTAACTGCCAATCTACGGCCGTATCTCTGCGAGTAAACTTCCTCTCATGAGTTTTCTGGCAAAAACTCTGACAAAAAATAAAATTCTTACGAAAAGCTTTTCAAAAATCTGTCATTCAGAGTCGACTTTAAACTGTGGGTCCCGCCACGCATGGTCCTAATCCTGACTAAAGAAATTTTATCCGCTACTCAGGATAATATTCATGAAAACCTTCTCAAAAATTTGTCGTTCTGAATCTACTTTAAACTGTAGATTTTGCTGGTCATGTATGAAATTAACACACACAACGTAAATGGTGTGAGAAGCTAAATTTTAATCCTGACAGAGAGGGTATAATGACCAATTATGTATGTATGTATGTATTCAATTACGATGTTGTTTGTATTCCTTAATTTCTAAATTTTACTTACATTTGACATCCAAATACACTTCATTACTGGAAACACTGCCTTGTATGTTAGTGGCTCGACAAAAATACTGGCCATGCGATTGTATTGAAATGCCTTGCAAAGCCAATGTCTGATTTGATATAATAATGCCACGTGATGAATGCAATTGTTTATCCTAAAAGTAAAGAAGAAGAAGAAAAAAATCAAAATTAATTGCATCAGTTATTTGCTAATTTCACTGATGTTGTTGTTGTTTATCGAAATCTAGAAGCTTAATTGTGTTTAAAATTCGTTAATTTGACTTTTTCAAACATCAATTTGAAATTAAAATCTATTTTCGAGAAATAAGCTCTCTTTGGAAATGCTTTTTGAAAAAAAAGAGAAAGAAAGGAAAACTTTTCAAATTGAAGTTTCAACTCAAAATGGCTTTTAGAACTATACGAGCTGCTGCTATTATTCGGTTTAAACAAAAACAAAAACAAAACAAAAAATAATACAAAGCAGAGAGAAACTTGTAGTAACAGTTGGTAAGGCAGAAAAAAAAGGAAAAGAGTATTCTCAATAGACTGACTGGGTATATCGGAAAAGCAACTACTTCATCGAAATGTTGTCTGCATTAACAAAATTGTTAACAGCATAACAACAACAGCAACAACAACACAATAAAGGAAAAAAACTGAACTTCAACTCTTTAAACTTGAGTGCTATTACTGTTGCTATTGCTTGCTATTCGTAGAAATACTCATACAGAACAGGAAAAACTTATTAAAAATTCCAATTTGTTAGCGTTGCCTTCTCACTCACTCTATGGCTAGAAAGTTTAAAAATTGCCTGGTAATCGAAAAAATAGAAAAAAAATATGGAAAAATATTACAGGAAACTTTAAATCTAAACTCGGAATTGCAAAGTGTATGAAACAGCAGCAGCAAAATAATCCACAAAATCAATACAACATACAAACAAGCTACACTGTTTCCATTCGAAGTTCATAAAATAATGAAAAACCAAGTAATCTGCACCATGAGTACGGCAGAAGCTGTTTGAAAATTTGGCCATGGTAACGAACTGTCCGTTTTCATCCGGCGGTATGGATTGTTCAAACCCATCACTAAAGGATCATGACAGGGGTTCTTATCTTACATTGGGTAACACAATTATGGGCCATATAGGCCACTGAGCGATCTTGCCTGTGAACAACAAGCTGCTTGCTAACACAACCTAACTTTAATTGCAAACTAAATTCGAACTCAACATACAATGCAGACGGATTTTGAGACAGGAATTGCAGTTAAGGCTCAACCAATGTGCTCGCATAGTGTAGTGCCCAATGGAGTGCCAAATTTAAGTGTCATTGCCATACCAAGGTGCGTGAGCTTTCTCTTCAGATACATTGCAATGTTTTAATAGTTTGTTAAAATAAGGCATTGTTGTGCATTATTAGAAGGAGTCATTCTGTTAGGAAATTGCCGACCCTCTAAAATGCTATGCAATGTCTTTAAAATTCTCTCCCGCCTGTTTAGTTAGGTAAGGTTAGGTTATGTTTGGTTAGGTGGCGGACCCCTTCAAAGAAAAAGATCCCACTCAGACCCATTGTGATATCGCAATTAATTCTATCCGGTTGTCAACTATTCCCTAGAGAAAATCATCCCAAAACAATTAGGTTAGGTTAGGTTAGAGGACGTGTACTTGTCAATTAAGACAAGTACAGTACCCGGAGGTCGAATTGACCCATTGTACAACGTCCAAGTTTCTCACACCACTTATGTTATGTGTGTTAATTTTATACATGAATTGTGGGACCTAGAGTTTAAAATCCATTCCGAACGACAGATATTTGAGAAACTTTTTCACGGCAATTTTATTTACTCTCAGAGTTTTTGCCAGAAATCTGCTGAGAGGAAGTCGCCTAAGAAATATTTTTTGTATTTTGTCTTGATGTCTGGCCTTGGGCTCGAACCCTGGTTTTACATCTAATAAGCCAACACACTACCAACTAGACTACGGCGACTTCATCCCAAAACGGTCCAAAAGCAAACTTTCTTCCTATCCATAACGCTTTGTAAGAAGCCTGAGACATTCCTTATGAGAAAACGAAATTCTTTCTGAACAAAACGCAATTTCCTTTGCCCTCTTCGTCCGATTTAAGTTGTAATGGAACAGTTCGAATCTTTCTAGACTTGTAAACCTTTTGAACATACAAAACTATAGCATACAGTAAGGCTATTCTACTAAAACATCTCTTTGGCCTACTTTTAGGATTTAAAAAAATTAAAATTTCATTAGTTTGCTTTTCTTTAAGTCCTAAACCGAACAGATACAAGAATTATTAAAGAATTTAAAATTTATTGTGCAGAAACAAACCATATTAACTTTTATTTCATTCAGTTTATGCCACTAATACGGCATTATATTACAGACAGCGGCGCTCTATAAACTAACACACATACTAGTCGCCATGGCAACCTATTATTTGGTTGACTTTCCACTTTTACAATACATCTATTCTAATCATATTGCCGTACAATAGGTTGAGGAGAAACCAAAGGACATGGCATGAGAGGGTAGAGGAAATCTACATACGCAGATACACCCACTGATTAGCGTAGTTTTTTCTTTCTTTTTTTATAATATTTTTTTAAATTGCCTTTTATGCAACGATTACTTCTAGACAATTTACTTTTTTGCTCTTAAAGAAACAAAAAAACAGAAATCATTTGCTGGAATGTGTATTTGTTTAGGGTTACGCTGGTGAGTTTTTGTGTATGCGATATATAGCTGAAGCGAAAGATAGAAAAACACAAACGAAGCAAATAAAATGATTTTCCATTTGAACTACTCGCACAATAAACGCTGAAGACAATGAAGCTGAAAAGCTACTACTGTCGCCTAGATATACACGTGTTTACATACAGGATATCACAAATAAGGGTTTCTTCTTCAAAAGCAGTTGTCAAGCATACAGTTTACTAACTACGAATCCAACTGGTGACCTTATTCCAGAAGCAGGAATTTGAACTTAACTTACATTCTTACTTAATTGATTATTTCAGTACTTTAGTCAGGATTTCAACCTACGTTCTCACTCCACTTATGTTATGTGGGTTACTTTTATAAATGAGTGATGGGACCTATACTTTAAAATCGACTCTGAACGACAAATTTCAAAAACTTTTCATGAAAGTTTTATTTTCTCTTGAATATTATCCTGAATAGTGGGTAATATTACTTTAGTCAGGATTAGAACCATGCTTGGCGGGACCTACAGTTTAAAGTCCGCACCTAATAATAGATTTTTGTGAAAAATTTTTAAGGCAATTTTATTTGCTCTCAGAGTTTTTGCCAGAAATCTGCTGAGAGGAAGTCGCCTACAGAAATGTTCCTTTTTTTCCATATTTCGTTATGTTTGAGCAGACTGAAACAGGAATTGAATCACGGGCTCTCGTCTAATAAGCCAAGACATTATCTTCGACGTCTAAACTTAATCTACAGTTTTGAATAGATGGGCTGGGCATATAACTCAAATCGGAACGCTGTGAGGCAAAGCTTTGAAAAAGAAGAAAATTTTTCTCTTATTAGTCATAGGATTTGAAACTTCGACACCATTTATTAATTCCTTTCGCCCTGCTTAGGTGATGCACAGTGGCATACAAAATTCCGTACAGAATACAGCAAATTCAGGAAACCGCCACATGCTTAATTTCATATAAAGACTTCGACCTGAAAAGGGGATAAGCCTAGTGGCCCTGATTGCCAGCCCGCTACATTATTTAATGCAAGCAGCAGCTACAGAACATGGCCTGAAAAAAGCAAGCAAAACGATTGGAATCTTTGTGTCCTCTACCTTGTCCGGAGAAAGCGAGACCCCATGATACTAGGAAATCAGCTATCTTCTTCTTTGTATGCATGATGGATACTACTCAAGAAAGCACTTATTAGGTCTTAACAATGAGTCTTAAAGTCCACCATCGATGCACTCTAAATCTTAGAAAAGACTCATGAAAAAGAAATCAGCACTCACCGTCTTTTTTCCGTCGGCTATAGGACAATATTTGATAGTGCCCAGTTGCCTGCTTACGGAAGTTTGTCAAGATGGATACATACATACATAATTGGTCATGACAACCCTTCAGTCAGGATTACGACCTAGTTTCTCAAGATGGATTTCACAGTAAAAAAGGCCAAAACGAATTAGATATTGTCGATAAGTAGGGACGTAGAACGTAGGGAGTCCCAATGCATATGGAGTCTCAAGGAATGACCGATAAATATATTTCCGACGTTGTCGAGAAATTAATTTGCCTTGACTCCGCCGTTACCAGCGATAAAGATGTAATTTTCGAACTCAAGCATGGAATTACTCCAGCCAATAAACTTTATTATGGTCTGTCAATACGTATAACAGCCCAAGGCATATGGAGGAATTTATTTACCTTGACTCATCCGGTATCAGCGATAATGATGTCTGTTTGGAACTCAAGCGTAGAATTACTCTTCTAAATTCTATATTTTATTCTGAATAGACTACTTCGGTCTCCCCTGCGACCGAACTAATACTCTACACTGTTCTCATCCTCCATTTATTTCTCTATGGCAGGGAATCACGGCAATCAGCAATAAGCAAGTTCTTCGGTCCAGTGGGATTTAATAATGATTTTCGACATACTCGTACATAATTGGTCATTACAACCCCTCAGTCAGGATTACGACCTAGCTTCCCACACCACTTATATTGTGTTTGTTAATTTTATACATGAATGGCGGGACCTACAGTTTAAAATCGATTCCGAACGATAGATTTTTGAGAAACTTTTTCATGGAAATCTTTTTTTACTTTCAGCGATTTTGCCGGATATCTACTGGGAGGAAGTCGCTGAAGAAGTATTTTTTTATATTTCATTCTGCTGAAGCCAAAACACTACCTGCTAGACTACGGCGCCTACAATTGTCACTATCGTTGGTGTAAATATGGGTGAGTCAAAAGCATTTAATATTTTGGGCATAAGCACTCTGCCAGATGGCTAAAGAAATTTTACAATTCAACAGATCTCCCCCTATAATTGTGTAAATGTGATTGGAAATAAAACTTGGTACTCATGTAACTCTGTTTTACTGCTTTCTCAAGACTGCAATCAATCTCCCCCACTTGGCATACAATTTTTATATATCTCGCTGCATTAATTTAGTTCCCATACCTTGGCCAGTGGACTAAGCATTCCATTACAATAGGAACTTTTACGCTTTTCTACAATACCTTTATCCAACTCGTGAAGCACATCTGTTCTCTAAGGTTTGATCAAGCGGGTCGATCAACTCGCTAAAATTTAAATACCTTCTGAGTATGACACATAGAGAAAGACTTTTTCTGTAGAACTTTGCCTAACTCTAACAGCGTAAGCAGGTTGAAACTGTTTGTCTCCGTTTAAATCAAACGATAGCACTCCTCTGCCTATATTGCAGAGATTATCGCTTTAAAATTCACTGAAAACATTTAATAACGCATTGAAAAAATAAATTCACTTGTGAAGGACCCTGTAAGTACTGTAAGTACTTGTACCGTAAAAAAAACAACGCTACTATAGAGGCCGTATTTATTTCCGCCATAAAAAATTGGTTGGCATTCCTCTTCATCGTTTAATATTCCAATGCAATAAGATGAGAACCAAGGTAGTAGATGGTATACTTACATGTATGTATTTACCACAAGCCTTCGATGGTTCATACAAAAATATACATACTTTTACTATATGTAAGTCAATACAACATACATTTGTATGTACGCGTGTCCTTGCTTATTGTTTCATTTAGTCAGCCATTTAAGTGTATGGTTTGCTGATACAACTGAATTTTTCTTCTCTGTTCGCTCTCTTAATCTCCCTTCAATTATTTTCTGCTATTTCTAGTAGCACGTATTTCTTTTTTTTTTTTGTTTTTTTATTTGGTTTCTCTTCCAGTTCTTTTTTTTATTGCATTTTACAACAAAAACACAACAATAACACAACAATGTTAGGAAATAGAAAAAAAAACAGAGAGAGAGAGAGAGAGGAAAGAAAAGTAGTAAATATGCAATGACATTTGAAGCTTAAAGACAAAACCAACAACTGTAGTAGCATGTTACAATAACAATACTATGATTGTTTAGACAGCAACAATAGAAAACAACAACAACAACGGCAAACGGCAACATTATCATCAACAACATGAACATTTTGCAAAAGAAAAAAATAAGGAATCTCGTTTACAACTGCTCCTAATACAACTACAGTAAGCCTTTAGACACACTATACACGCAGCGAGAAGGAGAGAGAGTGAGAGAGAGATACAGTATAACATTATTATTCTCTTATTTGGTCACATAAATTGTTTGTTTGCTCGTTTGTGATCAGAGGGTTCCTAATAGAAAGAGAAAAGGAACTATTTTCACAGGCAATCGCTTCAAAACAGTCATTAAAATACAGCTTAAAATGGAAAGAAATGTGTGAGTGATAGTTAGGTCCCTAAAGAGCAGATGGTGGTGATGTAATGATCAGAAAACGAATATCTATTCATCATGGTTTTTAAATTTTGGATGTTCCATTTCATCCGGAAAGCCCTTGTACCAATGTCTTCAGAGAGGACAGCCGCAGCATCATACATAACATACATGATTGGTCGTTATAACTCTGTAGTCAGGATTATGACGTAGCTGCTCACACCACTTATGTTGTGTGTGTTAATATTTATACATTAGTGGTGGGACCTACAGTTTAAAGTCGATTCAGAACAATAGATTTTTGAGAAACATTTCATGGCAATTCTTGTTTATTCACAGAGGTTTTGCCAGAAAGGAAGTCACCAAAGAAATATTTTTTCATATTTCGTTGTGTTGGAGTTGTCTGACCTGGGACAGCCACAGCATCAACTCTTACAAAAGCGTAGGACTACATTAACAAAGTTTTTCGCTAGAACTGTTCACAAATATTGATGTTTCTAGGTAAGGGCTTATCAAAAACCTATAAATATAGGGCCTGCTGTAGTACACCATTCCCTTACTTCGCAGAAAACACTATAAGCAGCGGAGGTAGATGATTTCTGATGGCACTAGTATTCATGTTCATTGCAACATACATGTGTGCATTGTTTTTCAGTCGCTGTTATTCTTCAATCATGCTGCTGTTCATCTTTGAAAAAATATTTCTTGCCCAGGCATTCAAATTCCTTAACCTTGAGTATATAACCTATGGACTGATGTGTGTTCTAGATGAACTACAAGCACAATAATTCCAAATCGCATTCTATGCATGAAAATATTGGTTTAGGTTTGTTATGTATGAGGTCTTCCACCAGAAACTTCCGAAGCTATCTTACTGAAGCTGTGTATGTCAAATTAGTTGTCATTTATTCAGTCTGTTATACAAAATCTCTACGTGCTACCATATACAATGACGTGGGTTATGAAGCAGTCGGCATCTGCACCTAATTTTCAGAGAAAAATAATATTAAGCGATGTGGCCCATATCTTTATGAAAGGGTGAGTGAACATAAGAAATATTAAATTTGGGTCAATAATATCTCAAATGAGCATCCAACGATTCCAGCAAAAGTTACTGTAAGGTAAGGATTTGAAGCAGCCTGTGCAATATTTCTTTGATACTGACGTTGGCCAAGCCATCACTGTCAATTGCGAGCACTATAGGGCGATGATTAAATTCATTCATCTGACCTGAATTATATCATCTAGACACCATCGATATATGGTTACAACAGGTCGGCGATGCGTGCTATAGAGCTCATACCACATTCGATATTATGTACGAGTAATTTGAAGACATGGTCATTCTGATCCTGCTACTTGTCCCCGTGAGACTTTTTCTTTTGGGGGTTTCTTAATTGCAAGTGTATGCGAATAAGTCACTAATCACAGTGAGCCAACATAAGCCATGCCATCGGTCAAATTCAGACTGGTTTATGTGCCAGAGCAATGGAAAATTTAACATTCCGAACATACTTCACCCATGGAAACCATGGCGGGTATTTGAATGATGTTATATCACAGATGATGTCGCCGTAGTCTAGTAGGTAGTGTGCTGGCTTATTAGACGTGAGGCCACAGTTCAAACCCCAGGTCAGACATCAAAACTAAAACATGAAAATATTTCCTTCGCGGTTTCCACTCAGCAGATTTCTGTCAAAACCTCTGAGAGTAAATAAAATTGCCATGAAAAGTTTCTCAAATAACTGGCGGCCAAAATCGACTTTAAACTGTAGGTCCCACCACTCATGTATAAAATTAACTCACGCAACATAAGTAGTGTGAGAAGCTATGCCGTAATCCTACACTGAAGGGTTGTAATGGCCAATTATGTATGTATTTGAAGGCATGGTCATTATGAATGCGCTATTCGACTCCGCGAGACTTTTTCTTGTGGGGTTTTCTAAAGTCGCAAGTGTGTGCGAATAAGCCACAAATCACAGTGATCCTCAAAGCCAACATAACAAAGGCCATCGGTCTAATTCAGACTGATTTATACGCCAGAGTAATGGAAAATTTAACATTTAGAACGTACTTCACCCATTGAAGCCGTATCAGGTGTTTGAATAATTTTATATCACACATGCATACATGTATTGAAGCTGACGTAGAATGTTTTTTATTTGGTAGGTAATGTTTTTTATTTGACGACAGCTTGTGGCTCAGCTTGTGGTTCAAGCCGATACATTTTGAATATGAAAAAATATATCTTTCGGCACTTCCTCGTAGCAGTTTTCTGACAAAAGCTCTGGCCAGTTTTTTTTACCAGTTTGCAGTGCGCACTGGAACTAAGAAGAAATATGAAAAAACTATTGCTTTCGGCGATTTCCTCACAGCAGTCTTCTGAGAGTAAAATAAAATTGCCGGAAAAGTGTTCTCAAAAATTTGTCGTTCGGAGTCGACATTAAATAATAGAACACATCACTCATGGATATACTAATTAACATACACAGCATGAATGATGTGATAAGCTTGGTTGTAATCCTGACTAAAGTGTTGTAAGTAAGTTAAACCCGATAGCAATTTGTTCTGCACTTTCCAATGTTGTATAGAGAAAATGATGAGTTTACCACTCATTCAAAGATGAGTTTACCATTCGATTGAAAATGGGCTACAAATTTCTAATACAGAGCTTGAGAAATAATTTAAGGGTTCTTGAGGGCAAGTTGGATAACAGTTGGTTATCGAACAGTAAGTACATTGCAGGAGTAACATTGTATTGTGAAATATAGGAAAAATCATACGCATTTATTTAACACTGGACTTACTCATTAAGCTCATAGGTTCATGATCAATTGACTGACCAGTGGAACGCAGAATACATTACACAAAGCATTCCATTTTTTTGAGTTGAACAGGCCTCCTTTTCTGTCACTTACATTTTGAAACGAATTCAAAATTTAAGACTCACTGCCTTGAAGTATGTTGATGCTTAAGTGTATAATAAATATAAATAAGCAACAAGAACAACAAAGAGATGAAAAATAGAAAAAGCAACAATAACAACAACAAAAACTTAAATAAACTGAACTTCAAATTACCCCAAAAAGACAGAAAGAAACGGGGTTTAGTTCAATGTTTTTGTTAAATGTTGCAAGCAGATACCACCACACAGCATGTCCTTTTTAACTCTTTTTTTTTGTTGTTTTATAACTAAACAGTATACGTACATATGTATGTATTTAGAAAAACTACATACAATTGTGTGTAAATATTTATATGTACATAACATGTACGTATGTACGTACCGTGTATCCCTTTTTTGGTAAATTTCTAGTAACGCTTTAATAGTTAAAGTGGTCTTGAAATAAAAACAAAATAAATAAATAAAATTCCAAATTTCCACCAGTGCTTACTGCAGCCGAAAAAAGGAAACTAAATGAAATAAAAATAAATGAAATAAAAAGATTTACTTTTAAAATCTCGTATTTATTTTAGTTGTTCCAGTGACACAGGCAATTGAAAATAAAAATTTATTTTTTCTAACTGTAAAAATAAACAAATTGAAAAAGTTTCACTGCATAATTTTAGGGAGCATTAAAAGGATTTATTTTGAAATTAAAAAAAAAGAAATGGAAAACATGTACAGTTCTCGTTAAAGTTTTTAAAAAGATCAATAAAAAGTAACACGATATTCGTTGAATTGCTGGGATAAATTCTATCAAATTGAAATTAAAAGTTAGTAAACCAAACTCTAAAATTTGTGTTCGCCTAAAAGCAGGCAAAATTTTGAAAACAATTGGAAATGAAAAGTACTGTTGAAACATGAATACTTAAACAATATTTTACTCCATCGCACACAGTTTTAATAGCAAACTGATGTTTTTGCCTAAAACTAGGCAATGGAAATAGACCGATAGTATGTATGTATTCTCAAGAGAAGAGAATAATTCATTTTTTAATTTCGAAATGAAATAAAATTAAAAAAATTTAGAGCGCTGCAACATAAAATATAAATAAGGACCTCATTTAAAATAAAATAAATGTTCAAAATATTGTAATGTCATGCCTAAAATTAGGCAGTAAAAGACACGCAAGGACTTTCATGGTTTATAAGATTTAAACATTTTTCGGTATCGAAAGGGAAAAGCACATAAAGCTATGGGTTCGGTGAAACTTTTATTTCTTTATAACGCTTAGACACTGTCATTATCTACGAAATTCAAGGGCATTCAAATAACCGCCCCTAGATTGGTTATAGTAGTCGATTGTTTTGACATAATTTTCGAATTTTTTTTGCATATTTCATGTAGTATCACGGCTATAGCGTAACAAATGTGGGTTTTCAAATACTCCAATATAAGATCACATTATTTTGGTATCCAGTTGATGTTGCTAAAACGTGAAATCATAGTATTTAGCAACTTCTCATTCAGTAAAGCTCCAGTACTAATAATATAAGAATATTATCTACATAGACACGGTCTTGAACGACCACAAAATTTGGTAGCCAGTTGACGTTGCCAGAGGCATGGGCCCTATTAAGTACAGATGCAGCGGCCTTGAGAGTGTTCGAGAGAAAAGTACTGCGCAAGATCTTCGGTCGAGTGCGAGTTGGCGATGATTTCCGTATCCGATCCAACAGTGAGCTGTATGAGCTCCTAAACGACATAGACGTTGTACAGCGTAATAATATCCAGCGTCTGCGCTGGCTGGCCATGTCGTTCGAATGGAGGAGGAAGCTCCGGCGAGACGGGTATTTGATGCAGGAATCTGCGGAAGTCAGCGAAGAGGACGACATTGCATCCGTTGGAAGGACCAAATCGAGGGTGCCCTGTCATCGATTGGTGTGACCAACTGGCGCAGACACGCATGTAGCAGAGGCGCCTGGAAGGATGTGGCAGGTCGAAATCCGTTAAACGGGTTGCTATGGCCAATTAAGTAAGTAAGTAAGTAAATTGACATTGCCAAAGTGACAAATCACAATTTTTTTCTAACTTCCCCTCCAGTCTATAATCTTCATCAACCAGTCTATAATCTTCAACTGCAGGCTGAAAAAGGTCAGTATACACACGGCCAGAGCGTTTTGACTTCAGGGCAGCGGTTCTTTCATAATCGTTTTATGAAAAATTTACTCCAGAGCTTAATGCGCAAAAACAGTCACTGTTCCTGGATCAAATGTTTTTCACTATAATTTCTTGATTCCATCAGCTTCATGTGCTTAATGTCGTAAACACAGAGTGAGAAATAGCCTTCATGGCTGAAGAAACTTTTGTTTGAGAATTCAGCATTGAAAGGGTGTTGCTTTAGCACTCAATCAGCATATCTCTGTGGTTTTGCGATTGATGCCTGATTAAGTTTTTGCATGAGTGGAAATGCCAGTCCGAATACTCCACAATGAAGTGTAATCATAAAGACCCAATTGCTAAGAACGCTATGGAATAAACTAATTGCTCCATACTTTCTCTAACACTAGCACATGTTCCTCTAACGATTGCAATCGCCTCGAGATTCATTACAATCTTGCCCGCAGCAAGGCAGCAGATAAATTATGACGACCATAATCTCTCCGTAAAATAAATTTTAAATGCTTCTACATGCCCTTAGGATTCATATTTACAAGGAACGTACATTTCATTGGGTGAGTAACATATCGATAAACAGATATTTCACAGCGTTCCGCTTTGTTGACTGGCGTTACCGCATTTAAAATATGGAATTTTGCTCTTCACTGATGCCCAGTTGAAGTTCCCACTCCCGAAACAATTTACAAAATTTATGATATTGCGTTGACTGAAGGGATAATGACAGTGCAAGGGATTTTGAAAGCCAAAAGCATTATACTTGCTGCACTGATTTCAATTTTAATTGATCACTTTGATATGAGAAAACTTGAAGCAAAATAAATGCCGCATTTACTTATAATCGACCGCAAATATAACTCTGTAGAAGAATTTGACAACGTATGTCTACAGAACAGATGTGAAAATAGCACGGTTTTCTGAACAAATCGTTAACTTGCCAGCTAATATAGCCACATTATACACTTTTTAGAATAATTTTTTTTTGTAATTCACTGTGCCTACATTCAAAAAGATTTGAACAGTTACATAAATACATACATAATTGGTTATTACAACTTTGCAGTTAGGATTACGACCTAGTTACTCACTCCACCTATGTACTGTGTGATAACTTTTATCCATAAGTGATGGGAGCTACAGTTTAAAGCTTTGAGAAACTTTTCACGATAATTTTTAGTTACCCTCAGGCTTTTCGCCAGAAATCTGCTGAGAGAAATATTTTAAAATATTTTTTCTTCCAACAGGATGTTCTGAACTTTGACAATTTCTGTGAGAAATCTTGTTGAACCTAAATGTGATTGTCAAATCACCAGAAAGCAACAACGTATGTTCGCTAAATAAGCTCTGGAGCAGTTGGAAACTGAACCTAATTTTTATTGGAAAATAATCTTCAACACTGTGATCCATTTTAGGATGAAAGGGTACGCGTACAAATAAAATTCCTGAATATATGGGAATACCTACCCACTTTAGGCGAACACAAATTTCAAAGTTTGGTTTACTAACCTTTAATTTCAATTTGATAGAATTTATCCCACTTTTTACGCGAACAAACAAAATTCCTGAATATATGGGAATACCAACCCACTTAAAACCCAAGAGCAACCCAAAAAAGTTACTGTTTGTAGTGAATTTTGTATTGGCGCGCCATCAGTACATATTTACTAGAGAACGACGTTGGCCAGGCCATCATTACTAACTTTCTTTGGCATAAATTGAATGATCTCGACACTGAAGACGACGGAACGTGGCAAACAGCTCACGACACATTTAATATTCTAATTGAACTATTTGAGGGCATTTTCTTCTCACATGGAGCTCGTCAAATCTAACACAATTCAGAGTATCACTCAAATTCTGCCTGATCTATACGACAGAGTCATTGGGGTCACCGATTTAACCACTTTATATTTTTCTATGTGCGGTTTTTTTAGGTCAAAGTCGCCGGAAAAATATTTTTAAATATTTGGCTTTGATCGAGATGTCTGTACTGGGGGTTTGAACCGTGGCCTAACAATTAATGAGCCAACACACTACCTACTAAACTACGGCGAGATATACAAAATATTTAGAATTTACACGTGAGTAAAGCTATTTATTGTGGCGAGCAACTAAGGCTCTTAAAGCTTTCTTAACGGAACTCCATCAGTTGCTGTACAATAAATGGTGACAAGAAAAGTAGTATCGTTGTTGATTACTTAAAATCAGACTCTGGCGGTCTGTCACAACAGAATGCTATGCGTGCTCAAGTGAGCTTTGGCATCAAAGCCACCACTCCAACCTAACCTAACTTAAAATCGTTCTGATTTGCCATCTGGGGCTTTTGTACCTCATGTTCTCCTAAAATGCAATTTTTAAGAAATTCAGAGAGCTCTTAATCAACTCAAACTTAAAAAGTAACTGGGATTGATTAAAGCAACAAAAACATGTTTATAGAAATGCCCCGTAGAGCCGGAGAGGTACCACTTTTTATTTACAAGGCAATTTTACGACTAGGACTAGGACCTCTAAGAGTGTAAGGCTGCTTTAGTTAAAATAATATCTAGGTTAGATTAGGTTAGAGGACGTGTACTTGTCAATTAAGACAAGTACAGTACCCGGAAGTCGAATTGACCCATTGTACAACGTCCTAGTTTCTCACACCGCTTATGTTGTGTGTGTTAATTTTTTTATACATGAGTGGTGGGACCTACAGTGTGTATTATGTCGGCTCCGAACGACAGATTTTTGCGAAACTTTTTCATGGCAATTTTATTTCTACTCAGAGTTTTTGCCAGAAATCTGCTGAGAGGAAGTCGCCGAAGAAATACTTTTTGTATTTTGTCTCGATGTCTGGCCTGGGGGCTCGAACCCTGGCTTTACGTCTAATAAGCCAACACACTGCCTACTAGACTACGGCGACTTCAAATAATAACTAAACCTGGTAAAAATCATAAGAAAGTCGGGTCCTTCAGGCCTATAAGTTTACAGCGACTTTTAAAAATCGTATAAAAAACCGTGCAATTGTTGTACCGTCTTCGAAGCATATCAGTTGTTGAACAGGACTATGTAATCATTCTGTCACCATTTCTATTCAATGGTTTCAATATTTTTTTTAAGGTATTTAATTCTCATCTTTAAACCCAAAACTAAACAAAATATTTTTCAATGATTTCGGCTTTCATTTGCTTTCATTTCTCATTTAATTTTTTTTTTAATAAAAAAATAAACAAACAAACAAATAATTTATGATATAATATTCTCAGTTATTATGTTATAAAGAAAAAAACCAATGTGAGAATGAAAAAAAAATAATAAAAATAATAACGAATAAAGTGAGTGTTTATATAAAATAATAAAGAAACGAAAAAAAGAACAGAAAAGTACAAAAAAAATATATGAAATAATGGTACTAAAACAGAGGAAGTCTACTTCATAACAACTTTTATGCTTTAACACTTTTTCCCCTTTTTACCGTTATTATTTGGTACTCTTACTCTCACTCTCGCTCTTACACTCTCACCCAATCTCTATGGCTTTCCTTTATTTTTTTAAAGTTTTTGTTTTGATACGTATGGAAGTTGATGTTCCAGAATTGGTTTGTTCCGCTTTTGTTTTAATATTTTTTTAGCACTCACACACACACATGTATAGTGTAACGGTTTGTGTTTGTGCTTTTGTTGTTAGTGCTATTGTTGCTTTTGTTGCAGCTTTGTTTTCTGTTACATACGAAGGTAAGGCTTGAACCTTTACTACATTAAGGATGTGTGCTGGGGAGAGAGTATGTGTGCGAGAGAGCTTAAAAATTGTGAGTGTTATTAAACAATAAAAAAAACTACAGCAAATTCTTTAACATGCCATAGTCTTACTTAGGCACAAGCACACATGCACATACACACATAATAATTGTACTTAATATAAAGAGAAATGTTAAATAAATATGGCCTTATATTTACGTACACATGCACACAGGTTTTACTAACAAAACATTTCTCTCTTCCTTACCACCATTTTACATCACCATTTTCCAATATATACTCCATTTACCCACACACATACACAGTCATTTGTTGTTAACTGTTGAAATTTTATTCCGTTTAAGAGCAAATTAAACACACCAAAGAACATAGAAAACTCGGGGATTTTTATGTCTCAAGTGATACTTTAATGAGTAGAAAATGAACAAAAAAAATAAACAGAAACAAAAGAAAATAAAACACAAAACGCAACAGAAAGTAATAAAAATGTATTTAAAGTAAAATAGGGTGAATTGCTCACGACATAAGTTGATACCCTATTTTTTTTTCAAAAGAATTGCAGAGGCAATGCGTTCTTTGATAAATGTTTTGTGTTGCAAAGCGAGTGTTTTTTGAAAGTGTTAAACATTAAGTGCTTGTGGTTTTGGCGAGGCAAAAACAATTTTATACGATGGTTGTTAGATATGTAATAAGAGAAATGTTTTCAATATAAAGTCTTCCAACAGGATGTTCTGAACTTTGACAATTTAAATGAGAAATTTTGTTGAATCAAAATCTGATTTTTAAATCACCGTGAACGATTAGAAAAGACAACAACGTATGCAACAACGTATGTATGCATAGTGTGGTGGGAATCCCTGAATAGGACAACGAACTTAAGCCTTGTACGCCAGTTACAACGATCTGCTTGTATAATTATCAGTAGTGCTCTGCGCACTACTCCTACGATCGCTCTGGAGATAATCTTATACCTTCTGCCGCTTGACCTCTACTGCAGGAGCGCAGCGGCAAAGGTTGGCAAGCGTCTCTAGGCTACTGGACAATGGCATGCATCGGGCATTGACCATACATAAGATACTGGGACAAATTGATATTGTCGGAAGTAAAGATTACATGCAACCGCGATATGACTTCTCAATGAACTTTGGGACACCCATTCCGAAAAGGCAGGACTGGAGGAGTGGTTCAGTGAATCTCCCAAGAGACTCCGCACAAATTTACACCGATGGCTCCAAACTGGAAGGAGCCGTTGGAATTGGTATCTATTCGGAATCAATCGGAATATCCAAGTCTATAAGGCTACAAGATCATTGCAGCGTCTTTCAGGCGGAGGTGTCAGCAATCCAGGCTGCGGTGAAAATTATTGTGGACAAAAATGTTCACGGACGGAAAATCATCATACTTTCCGATAGCCAAGCGGCTATCAAGGCATTGGATTCCAGTGGAATAAATTCCAAGACGGTGTACAACTATCGCAGATATCTCAATGAGGTGGCGAACGGATATGATGTTTGTATCACATGGGTACCGGGGCATAATGATATACCTGGCAACTGCAGAGCCGATGAACTGGCCAGAATGGGCACCACCATCGAACTATCTGATGAATTCTCTAAGTTGGGGATCCCTTTGGGGACCTGCAAACTTATAATTGACAACTCAACCGTAGATCTCGTCAACAGAATGTGGGAAAGTTCATATAAGTGCAGAGCGGCGCAAATGATCTGGCCGAGGCTGGATAGAAGGCGCACGGTAACTCTGCTTAAACTCCAAAGGAGTAGGCTCAGCACTGTTATTGGGGTTATTACGGGGCATTACATTATAGGAGCGCATGCGAGGCGTATTCGTCTTGGACACCTTGCAAATGATTTCTGCAGAAGCTGTGGAAATGGAGAGGAAGATGAGACTATTCTTCACCTATTGTGCACATGTCCGACACTTAGTGAGAGGAGAAAGAGGTACCTGGGTGCGTGCCTACTACATGGAGGATATTGATGAACTGTCATGTATGGATATTGGCAGTCTCAGTCGCTTCATCGGAAGCTCCGAATGGTTCCTGGAATGGGGGAAATTATGAACTGTGGTATCACAATGGGCCCTGTGTGCGGCCTAAGTGTTTCCGCTCATGACTCCATCAAGGGGACAGCCACTTCAACCTACCTACCTACCATGCTAAATAAGCTCTGGAACAGTTAGAAATTGTACTGAATTTGAACTTTGTATTGGCGGCGTCATCAATACATATTGTTACGAAAATGGAAAAATCTAGATACTGGTGTTTAGCTTTTACATGGTTTAACATTAAAATTATAAACAAAAGCTACAAAAACAAAAAAAAAATGAACTTGTTTACAAATTATCGCATAATTACCAGCATAAAAAAATGATAAACAAAGTAAACAAAAATACAACAACAATCACTACAAGAATAAACGTAAACAAAATACACAAGCAACAATAATGAAACAACGATGTTTACATTTATAGAGATCTCGAGAAGGCGAAGCCACCAACATTCGCATCAGACTGTTTATGTTGCCATATAAAAGGCAAGGGAAAGCAGGCAACGAATTAGTGAAGTTCAGTCAGGCTTGTGTGAAACGCGGTGCGTTTGAAGAGAGTAATCGTGGTTTGAAGATCTCCGTTACAAAGATCAGTCGAACAATTATCTAGTAATTGTTATTGTTTATGCAAAGGGTGTAAACGGAGCAATTGTTGTTGTTTACATCAAGTTGTGAACAGCGGCACACATAATTCTGCGAACAATAAAGAATTTTAATTAAAACTAAACACAAATTTATTTTATTTTATTTGCAATCTACGAGCTCATATTTTAAACGTTTTTAATAGGTAAAAACGTAATAAGATTTATTAGAGAACAACGTTGGCCAGGCCATTATTACTAATTTCCTTTGGCTTGAAATGAATGATCTGGACACTGAAGGCATGTGGTTTCAATAAGACCGCGGTACATGGCAAACAGTTCATGACACATTCCATATTCTAATTGAACTATTTGAGGGCATTGTCCTCTCGCATGGAGGTAATTTTAACTGGATGCGATTTAACCCTTTAGACTTTTTCTTGTGAAGTTTTCATAAGTCAAAGGTGTTTGCGAATAAGCCACAAACCATAGAAGTTGTCAAAGCTAACATAATTCAGAGTATCACTCAAATTCTGCCTGACCTATAAGACAGAATCATGGGGGTGATGTGAACTGGTCACCGAGATTGTGCGATTTTACCATTTTATACTTTTCGTTGTGGAGTATTTTTAAGTCAAAGTGTATGAAGTCGCCGTAGTATAGTAGGTAGTGTGATGGCTTATTAGACGTAAAGCCAGAGAGAGCAAAAAGTATTTCTTCGGCGACTTTCTCTCAGCAGATTTCTGACAAAAACTCTGAGAAAAAATAAAATTGGCATGAAAAGTTTCTCAAAAATTTGTCGTTCGGAGTCGACTTATGTCTCAGCACTTATGATAAAATTAACACACACAACATAAGTGGTGTGAGAAACTATGTAGTAATCCTAACTGAAGCGTTGTAAGGACCAATTATGTATGTATGTAAGCGAACAAGCCACAATCCGTAGAAGTCCTCAAAGCGAACATAATCCATGCCAGAGGTCAAATTCTGCCTGATTTATACGCCAAATATACGGAAAATTGGGCATTTTAGTGGCATAAATAGGTCTTTGGTCCAACATCATTCAAAGTACTTCTGAAATAACACAAAAGCCTAAGATTTCAATGGAAACACTCTGGAGATCCCAAAGAAAAAAGTCTCAATGTTTCTGGCCATGGTCCTTATGTTTATCCCGTGTATCAAATTTTGCAAGCCAATAGCAAGCATACGCTTAAAATGTTAACTGAATAGATTCGCGTAATGTAGCGTATAATGATATACAATTACAGAGAAAATAATAAAAGGAAAAACGTCATTAGACAGGATACGAATAAGAAAAAGTGAGAAACAATAGGAAGGCCTCTTGGCATGACGAAAGAGGCACAAACAAGAACATCAACGGAATACAGAAGAACAAATAAAAGGAAATAAAATGAAATCGGTATTAACAATGAATAGCATAAGTAAGCATTTATTATTATTATTTAAGTACAAAGTATTTATCTCTCTCTCACTCTCTCTGTTTCCTCTCTATCTCTTGCTTTCAAAGTATAAATATTTTCAAGATGATGTTGGTAAATAAACATAAACTCGAAAAAATAAAAGCAAAAATTATATAAAAATTCATTCAATCAAATACAGAACAAAGAAAAGCAACGGAAAAGGCTTTAATAATGCCATAAAACACTAAAAACAACAAAAGAAAGTTGAAAATTAAGAAAAAAAAACAAATCAAAATACTTGGAAAAAGCTTAAAAGTATGCTACAGTATTAAACATTTAAGTATGTTTGCCTGATGGATAGACTATAACAAATGAATAACAATTCTAAGTACCATTTAATGTTATGTTTATCTGCAAAAGCCTAAAGGTATGCAACTTTTAAGTACTAATACAAATTGTTAAGTAATACGTACTTTAATAATTAAATTTCTTGGAAAGTTATTGTTGATGTTTTATTTCATGAAATTAATTTTAAGAAATTTAATTAATCTGTATTATTCTGGCATTTATTGATTTCTTAACAATTCTATGGTATGCTCACAAGGCAACTGAAAGAAATTTATCTCATGGCAATTAAAGTGTATTTTTAGGCAGGAAATAAATTTACAAAAATTTTAATTTCTTTGTTAGAAAATTACTAGGAAATGAAGTCCTTGGGGAACATCATATCGGCTATAAACTTGCCAAGAATTTCATTTATTTCGTTGGAAAAGTTCTTCAGTAATCGTAGGGAAAAGTAGCATACTTAAGTATATCTTATCCATACCATAGGATCTCCTTGGCTACAACAAGGTTGAAAATTAATTACAAATTCCACTACACACTACGTAATATGATGAGAAGACATGCGCCCAGCATAATGTTAATCCAATGGGGACAACACAACTAAGTCGTTTGTCTTGCCTCGAAATTCACCTCCGCATACAGGCTATTATTGAAGTCGCAGTAGTCTAGCAGGTTCAAACACCAGTCCAGACAAAACGAACAAAACGAAATGTGAAAAATATTTCTTCGACGACTGCCTCCCAGCTTTCTTCTGGCAAAAACTCTGAGAATAAATAAAATTGCCATGAAAATTTTCTCAAAGCTATCATTCGAAGCTGACTTTCATATGTAGCTCTCGCTACTCTTGTATAAAATTAACCCACACAACATATGTGGTATGAGATGCTAGGTTGTAATCCTAACTAAAGGGTTGTAATGGCTTATTAAATGAGTAAGTATGCTGCTTACTGAAGACGTAAGTTTATCACATAAACGCCCTTTTACAAGATGGAGGAGCTAAAAGCGATTGTAATTCAATTGATGTGGCACTGTCCTCGAAATCCTTACGGAAGCGTTCATAACAAAACTGAAGGGCATTGCCTAGTGTATAATGTAACCAGTGGATATACTGAAATCTCTCGAATCAAACGGCGTTTCCTAAGAGCGTGCATCTGTTCTTTTTCGCGTGCAGTATGGCTGCGCAATGGGCTTGACTGTATGTTGCCTCGCCACTCAATCTCATCGAATATGAGGGATTGTTAGTTTGACCTCCAAAGAAGCGTTTGTTCTATGAAACATACGTGGTTTTTGCCTCCGATTGCATAGTATGACTAGAGTTTTCCTGGTTGCTAATTGAAAGCACGAAACGTGATTGTAATGACTTTCGATATTGAACGCGGTTCTGAAAACAGGAAGTTGCAAGTATTAGAGGAGTAATTTAGTTCCAGATAGCCCTCTGAAAAGTAGAAGACTAAGCGTGAAGGCTGATATCATAAGAATGTATTTAAAATTTCAGCTAATTGCGTCGCAAAGGGGCTTACGGCTTCCTTAATATAGCCTTCTAGTATTTTCAACATAAGTTCACATAAGTATGCGTTTATAATTATTTCCTAAAGCATAGCTTGAGGAGTCACATATTTACTTTTTTTGTAGTATGCTTTTAGGGGCCATGGAATTATTTTTATTTCAACATAATGCAACTCACGTCAAAGAATAATTTACTTTTATTTAATTCTGATGCCATTGTACTTACATTGTGATACCATTCCACTTTGGTTATACCGGGATTGGCCTTGACCTCGCAATCCAAATAAACATCGGCACCCTTAAGCAAATTATTTGGATCCAAATGAGCGCCCAGACTTAAGGAAACGATGGGTGCATCTATTTTATTGGAAATAAAAGAAAAGGGTAAAAAATTTGTTTAAAAAAAAGACTAAAAGTTTGCTATATTAGAGGCAAAAGAAGAAAAAAAAACTTACGTGTGACATTTAACACGCGGGAATCCTTTAAATATAAGGCCGTATTACCATTACCCAAGGCTGTTGTGATGGTGGTATAACCTTCGGGTAAATGTTGTGATGTCATGCTGGGATTAAGCGATATAGAGCATTGCACTTGACGTTCATTATCTTCGGGCACCGGTACTAAAATCAGTTCAGATACGGTGGTATTGCCATCGTTGGAGGTCTGTGGTATGAAATAAAAAAATTTTAATTTATTTTAAACGGTTTCTTTAACTTTTCTTTTCGCTTACCGAATGTGTGGCACCTTTAATTATTTGTCCTCCTTTAGACCAAATAATTTGTGGTGCTGGCCTGGCACCCACTGCCGTACAGGTTACATGAGTCCTAGTACCCGCTACTAATGCATGATTTAAGCCTTGTAAAAGCAAACTTAAAGGGGGCACTGAAAATGAAAAGAAAATAAATAAAAATAAGGGTTTTTTTTATTAAAATCAACGTTTTTGCTTTGTGCATATCGTTTTGCAATTCTCAAAAGAGGAGTAAAAATGAATGAAGGAAAGAAACGCATCCTTTTGATTTTATTGTTTCGCAGTTTATTTTTATGCGTTTTTTTTCTCTGTATTTCTTATCTTTTAATCTTGTGTTAATCTTTGTGAATCTATCGTTTCATTTCGTTTTCATTTCAACAAGAACAAATAAAATGAATTTATTCTTTGAATCTCTTTCTTTTTCTCTCCCCTACTCCTTGGATTTGGAAGTGGTCGTGGTCTGTTAATGTGAACTACCTACATACATAAGTAAGGCAAATCATCTCCCTCTACTTTTGCATATTTAATAGGATTGTCAATCGAATGAGATTTAATGGTTTGGTCGAATAAAAAGAGACATCAAGTAATCGATTAAGTGAAACAACTAATCGATTAAAACCAGTTACTTCTTTACGGAATCACAGATCACCAAGCAACAGTTGATCCAGGATTACAATATGATATTCTACACAAAATTGTTACCTGGTTTTTCCGCTCATTGCTTGTTAATACTCGAAACCGTTTTCGAACACTAGTTCAATGGCAGGACTGCAACTTTCATATGTAGTTTGTACGACCAACGATGTATCCAACAAAATTTCTTCTACATCATCTGCTATGCCCTGAAACAATCTACTTTGTCAACTTGTGAAACAGCCTAGATAGGTGGTAGGTGAAGGTGCGTGTCCATCTAAGAGAATCGGATGGACCTACTGAGGCCACATAGGGCCCATTGTTTTGCCACATTTGTCTGCTATTCCCTAGTTTCGGAGCCACTTGGAGCTCCTGATGAAGCGACGTAAACTGCCAATGCCAATTCGTAACAAATCCTCCAGATCATCCATATAGTAAGCACCCAAGTACTTTTTTTTCCTTTCACAAAGTGCCGGGCATGTACCCAGCAGGTGAAGGACAAAATATGGACATTATATCGTTCGCAAACTCAATAAGATATCTTCGATAGCCGTACACCATCTTGGAGTTCATTACATTAGAATTTAGAGCCCTGACAGGCGTATGGCTCTGTTTTGCCAAAACCTCCGCCTGAAAGACGCTACAGGGGTCCGGCAACCAACGTGAAGAAATCGGTAGGCGGTTTTCACCGTCCGTAAAACAAGTTCACGTTGGACTGAAAAGTGACAGACCCCTCTTAAAGGAAGATGTCAGCATTTACGGCCCATTGTGATACAACAATCAATTCTACACGCGGATCTAACATTCCCTAAAGGAATGGGAAACCATCCCGACCCCAAAATAAATATTGGTTTTGCAGCAATCTTTATATTAGGGAGCTTGGCCAAGGATGCTACAAAATGAGAGGACAAAAACCTCCATCTCTTCAAGGCAAGAACAAAGCACTGACGCATCAGGGGAAATACAGTCTCTTCATTCTCCTCAGAGCCACACTTCCTGAAGAAGTCATTTGCAGGATTTCTGAGTTTTTTGGCATGTTTATCAAACGGACTGTGGCCTGTAAGAATCACTATTGTGAGATGGATGCAGGGCCATGTAATTTAAAGACAAAAGTGAGTTGGTCCTCTCGTTGTCTAAATGTATACAGCAGAGTCTAGCAATATTCCACGGACTCTCCTGCAGTTAACCAGATTGAGCTTCCCTGTATTAAGTGCCGTTAATATCCAATAGCCGCTGTAGTCTAGTAAGTAGTGTGTTGGCTTATTAGACCTACGGCCACGGTTCAATCCATACCTATAAAAAATAAAATATTTCTCTGGCTACTTGTCCTTAGCAGTCTTCTGGCAACAAGTCTGAAAGTAAATAAAATTGCCATGACTAATTTCCTAAAAATCTTTCGTTCGGAGTTGACATTAACTGTATGTACCGCCATTCAGTAGGTCGTAATCGTAGCTAAAGGGTTGTAGGATTTCCCACCATTAGTATGCTAGTGAGTAAACGTGTCAATTGGCTAAAATTTAAAAAATAACTGGGCGCTCATTGCTAGGAAAGTATACAGCTGAGAAGTCCAGCAGTTTTTAAATAGGCTGTTCAACATTCAACTTCCGCCTAGCCGCAGATTAGAAACTATAAACTTTTTTCTGTTGACATCGACAGACTGGTTGCTGCAAAAAGGAAAGAGAATTGTAGTAGAGCGGATCTTCAGAAAATAAAAGCGGGCTCAAGGAATACATAAAACCGCAGAAAAAGTGGAATCTCAAATACAAATATTTACTTGGCCAAGGTCAAGCTATTCATTGTGACATACATACATACATAATTGGTCATTACAACCCTTCAGACAAGATCACGACCTAGCCGCCCACACCACTTATGCTAATTGTGTTAATTTTATACATGAATGACGGGACCTAGAGTTTAAAATCGATGTCGAACGACAGCTTTTTGAGAAAAATTTTCATGGCAATCTTTTACTCTCAAAAGTTATGCCAGAAATCTGCTGAGAGGAAGTCGCCGAAGAAATATTTTTCAAATTTTCGTTTTGATGTCTGACCTGGGATTTCAACCCTGGAACCTACTAGACTTCATTGCGATATTCATTGTGACTTGCCTGTTAACTTTAAGATTCCTTTAAGGGAATCCATCAGTGGTTGTGCAACTAATAGGGACGAGAATACTTAAAATCAGCCTGGGCCAACTCAAAGGGCCTCTATACGTGCTCAAGTAAGCTTTTTCATCAAAACTATCACTCAACCTTACCTAACCTAACTTAAAATTGGTCTGATTTGCCATCTGTGGCTTTTGTACCTCATGTTCCATGTTGTACCTTCATGTTCATGTTGATTTTCAAGAAATTCAAAGAACTCTTACTCAACTGAATCCTAGAGAAGCAGTTGCCATTGATCGAATCAAAACGACATATTTATAGAGATGCCCCGCTTGGCCGAAGAGGTACCTCTTTTTATCTACAAGCCAGGCTATTACCTCTAAGAGTGTAGGTTTGCTTGGTAAGAATCATACGAAAGTTCTTCAGGCTTATAAGTTTACTATCTACAGAATGAATATTAAAAGGTACCAAACAATAGAATTATTCTCTCGATTAATCGCATTTTTCGTATTCGCATAACACAACCGTAAATTATTACCAATTAAACAGGCTGAGTGATGTGGTTTTTATGGTAAAAAATAATTTTTTATTCAAGAAACTTTAAACAACCGAACAGATATGGAAATCCCCCCCCCATTTAAACTGCTGCTTAACAGTTAAATCTTTTATTTTCTTCCTCATTTCTAAAAGTAAATGATTTTCTTTTACAGATTTTTCTTTGCTTTATCTTCTTCCTTATTACTCCTTCTATTCAATTTCTCTTAGTTTTTATGGCTGTAAGTCAGTTTTAACCTTTTGGTTTAACATTCTCAAACCAAAAAGAGAGAAGAGAGAGAAAAAAACCTAGAAAGACTGCATGAGCAATAAAAGAGGAAAGAAAAGTTTATCATCAATGGAAAATCTTGAAAAATGTTTTTAAAGTTTGTTTATTTGCTTAGACACAGAGAGACAGAAGAGAGAGTGAAGAGAAATGAAAAACCAGAGTTGTATGTTACAAATTAAAATGTTTAGTTTTAAAGCAGAGTTAAAACAACACTCACTACAGTCCATTAAGACAGGCAAACAGACAGGCAAATAGACAGACAGACAGACAGATACTTAATATTGTTTGTGGTTGCAATGAACGTATAAAATAAAGCATTTTGTTTTAGTGGCCTACAAAGTGATTTACAAAGTTAAACCTAAAAGTAGGCAAACAAATTTTGTTTCTTTTTTATTTTCCCATTTATTTTTTGTTAACAAAAATAGGTTAAATTTATATGTTTCAGAGTATATTTGTCTAGAAAAAAGGAATTAAATATGTTTACTTTATGGCCACTATTTAGGAAGCAAGAAGCAAGCAGAAAAGAAATAATTTAAGTTAACCTAGAAGTATGCAAACAAAAAATACCTCTCGAACCATTTCATAGCCTGGGTTTAAAAGGAGTCTCTTGAAAGGGTGTATGATAAAATAAAAGATAACATTGTCATCGAATATTCCAAAAAGGTTTTCAGTTTCGGCATTAGGAAAACGGAAATCAATTTCGTGCAACTTAAGGTTACCAGATAAGCATTTGCTGATTTAGGATAGAAAGAAGAGAAGTGGATAAATCACCTGATCACCAACCGTGTATCACTAACTAATAAATAATACAGGGTACCGTATTCTTATAGGTTGAGTTAACAGCGCGTGAAAACACCTAAAGTCACCGTCGTCTAGTGGGTAGTGTTTTAGCTTATTAGCTGAAGTCGCCGTGGTGTAGTAGGTAGTGTGTTGGCTTACTATTCGTAAAGCCCGGGTTCGTATCCCAGGTCAGACATCAAAAATGAAATATGAAAAAAAAAAATATTTCTTCGGCGACTTCCTCTCAGCAGATTTCTGGCAAAAACTCTGAGAGTAAAATAAACTGCCATGAAAAAGTTTCTCAAAATTCTGTCGTTCGGAGTCGACGTTAAACTGTAGGTCCCGCCACTCACGTATAAAATTAACGCACACAACATGAGTGGTGTGAGAAGCTAGGCCGTAATCCTGACTGAAGGGTTGTAATGGCCAATTATGTATGTATGTATGTAGACCAGCGGTCACTATTCAAATTCCAGGACAGACATCTTTTTTCGACGACTTTCGCTCAGCATTCTTCGGGCAAAAACTCTGAGTGTAAAATCAATACACACAACATAAAGTGGTGTGAGAAGCTAGGTTGTAATCCTGAGTGAATAGATGTAATGATTAATTATATATGTATGTATGTATGTACATACGATGACACTCCACTTTGTAAGTTTTAGTCCGATAACTTAAGTGGAAGAAACTAACAACTCCAAATCAGTTTTAATGTCTTCTGAAACCTAGACTGAATAGTTCCAGCCAAATCCATCAGATCAGGGGGACAACAAAGAATACATCTGCTGTAAAACTAAATCAAAATTTCAATGGTGCGCGAGGCAGTACAAGAACTTTCATGGTTTTACTAGAAAATATTTTGGTCTTTAGGCAGAATAAAATTATTTTAACTACTACATCCATAATAAAATAACTCAGTCAGTTCAGTGCTTCTACGTGGCTGTAACTAAATTTATTGCTCGATTTTAGCAGATTCTGGAATGAAAGGGTTGCCATCCATCTTCGCTTAGAAATAAACTCGTCTGTAGGAATTTGTACAAAGCAAAGTAGAGGAACTTCTGCTGTTTTTCACCAGAAGACTGAATTTGAACGATGGCGTAGGTTATGTTAGCTTTTAGGCCCTCTGTGGTTTGTGGGTTAATCACATGTACCCGCGACTTAACTAAACTCCACAAGAAAAGTCTAAAGTCTCAAATCGTCTGCGTAAAATATTCATTATGAGATGAATTGTGTGGCATGTAGGGCTTTCCTGTTGAAACCACATGAATTTAATATATGGGGAATTTCGTGTCAAGTGACCCAATTTTTAAAATCGATGTCTTCCGATTTGGATGAAATCCTTGAATTAAAAAATAATTTTTTTTGATAGATATCCCATTCGCATCCCATTAAGCGATTAAAGGAAATTGTATAAGCTTTCTTTTGAGCAAAAAAAAGCCCATTTTGAAAAAAAATTTAAAAAAAAATTAATTAAGAAAAAATAAAAAAAAATTTTTTTAAAAATTGCTATCTAATATCCCTTGAAAAATTTTTGCTAGGACCAATAGGTGAAAAGTTACACACATTTTAAAAAAACCCTGTATGATCAAAATGTCCAATTTTGGCCCCCTCTAACTCCGGCAGTTCTTGACTGATAGAGCTGAAAAATTGTGTCTGGCCTACTATCCAATAGTACTAACCTTGGTGCAAATTTTATTAAAATCGGAAGACATCGATTTTAAAAATTGGGTCACTTGACACGAAATTCCCCATATGTATATGTTGAATATCTCCAACAATACGAAATGTGAGAAAATATTTCTTCGGCGACGTCCTCTCAGCAAATTTCTGGTAAAAACTCTGAGAGTAAATAAAAATTGGCATGAAAATTATTTCCAAAAAAATTTTTAGTTCTCTCCTTTAACAATTTCATCGAACATATTTATCTTCAAAGTGATCTCAATAATTGCGAATACAACATTATGGAGCTGAATATTAAAAAAATGCAAATGTATGCGGTTCTCAAGAAATAATTTTATTGCGGTTAATTACTTACTTGGAGGTCATCAACTGGAAATAGTGGACTCTTTTATTGATCTTGGGATCCTATTAGACACAAAATTAAACTTTAATGATCACATCACTTTGACTGTAAATAAGACAAGAAGCACTCTTGGCTTCATAAAACGTTGGGCAAAGGAAATTACTGATTCATTTATTACGAAACAGCTACATATGTATATGAATGTACTGCTTGTCAGACCAATTTTTGAGTATGGAAAACATCGAGTCTGTTCAGAGACAATTTTTACTCTTCTGCTTCACGCAAGCAGATGGAATTACTTGGATATGCCTTCATATCCTAGAAGACTGGCTTTAATAAAACTGCCTACCCTTAAGAGTCGTCGAACAATGTTAAATATATTCTTCATGGTTAACCTGATCAATGGTAATATTTGCTGTGAATTTCTGTTAAGACCTGTTGAATTCAATGTTCCTCGTCATAACTTCCGCTGTTATAATCTTATTTATATTAAATTCTGCAGAACTAATTATGCTGTTGCTGATCCGTTAACTAGAATTTGCCGTCAATTTAATTATTTGTCAAACTTTGTTGATTTTTCTTTAAATTCTTGCGTTATAAAACGGAACAGTATAGTTTTCCTCAATTCGTAACTTTTCATATTTTTATTGTAACTATTACTTGTATATTTGAAGAAACTGATTGTAATCCTATTTAATTTTATTCGATTTGTGTTATTAGTCAGTAAGGAATTTGTCCATTGACTTAAATAAATAAATAAATAAAAAAGAAATAAAAAAATAAAAAAATAACCCGTAGGCGCCGCCACTCATGTATGAAATTAAAACACAGAACATGAGTGGTGTGAGAAACCTGGATCGTAATCCTGACTAGAAGGTTGAAGTGATCAGGTACGTATGTATGTATGTATTTACATAAGCTTCTATGCATGTTTTTCTAGTCCTGAGCCTGTCAGTGGGACACATACATACATACATAACATACATACATAATTGGCCATTACAACCCTTTAGCCTGGATTACGGCCTAGCTTCTCACACCACTCATGATGTGTGTGTTAATTATATACATGAGTGATGGGACCAAGAGTTTAAAGACGACCCAGAATGACAGGTTTTTGAGAAACTTTTCATGGCAATTTGATTTACTCTCAGAGTTTTAGCCAGAAATCTGCTGAGAGGAAGTCGCCGAAGAAATACTTTTTGTGTATTATTTTGATGTCTGGCCTAGGGCTTGAACCCTGCCTTTACGTCTAATAAGCCAAAACACTACCTACTAGACTACGGCGACTTTATACATATGTATGTATGTTTAATCAACAGAAATTTTTAAGCCTTAGTAATGATAATCGGCGGAGATGCTTTTCTTTTCCGGGTGAAAAATATTAAAATTTTTACGAAAGGGACTAACCCCTTATTTATGTAAGACGAACAATTTCAGATGAACATCTGAATGTATAAAAACCCCTCTTTTATACTATTATTTTTGACTTCTTTTTGTAGAAATAAACATTCGTCTCAAATCATTTTTCTTGCAGAAAAAGAAAGTAAATAAGGCTTGATGAAATGGATTGAGAGACGATTCCCAATGGGAATTTGGCTTCCTTGACAAACTTCCTCCTTTGATGAACACAATCTCAAAATAAAATCGCTTTTGAGTATATTAATACATATATACACACTGAGCGCCATAAGTGAGTCAACACTTTTGTTCTTAAGTATAACATAGTTTTGTTCTTAAGTATAAAAAAGGGCCGCCGAGGATATTAAGAACGAAATTTAAATGATATCGCTACGAGATTCAACATTTAAACAAGTTTAAGTCCTTTATTTTAGAAAAAAAATTTTGATCAAGGATAATTAACTTAAATACGATAATTTTTTCAAAGAAAGAAAAACAAACCAAAAAATTTCTTTTCAAGCCAAATTATGTCAAAGGAATTTAAACCATTAAGAATAACAACAACAGCAATAACAAAAACAAGAATAGATTATATTGTAAGGACAAAAAGGGTTTTTTTTTATTGAACAAAGCCAAGCCAACATAAAAACGGCAAGAAAATTAAAAATTTAAAAGTAAATTATCAACAGAATTACAAGGAATTGAACAAGTTATACGAAAAGTTGACAACAGTGAGTGAGAAACACACCCTTATCAGAATTTAAAAAAAAAGAAATAAAAAAAAACAAAAGAATGGGAATGGGAGCACCAAAATTAATTTGCTGTAAGAAAATAAATCCGTAAAACAATGGTTTGTAATTAATTTTTATTTAAATAAATTATTTAAAAGCATGGAAAGAAATAAATCAACTGGAGAGAACAACAAAAAAAACACATTTTTATGCTCACTTAACACCCCTTTTGCTTATGCTGAACCATTTTCCTTTTGCAGTTAAGCCTAGGAAGAGTGGGTTAAATAAAAAGTTTTAGCGGTTTTGTTTACTATATGATGTTTATACGAATATTTAAAGAGAATGCTTTTCTGATAGGTGACATTTAAAGTTCCTTTTTTAATAAAGGCATCTCTAGTATAGAATGTCATTTGCGTTGGACATATGGTTTGACATGTGATGAGTTTTATTGCAACTTAAAAAAGGCAACAAAAACTACACAAATTATGTTATGAGAATGCTGCATAGGCCCTCTAATGCCAGGAAGGGTTTTCCCACATCCTCTCTTGGAAGCATAAGCACTTTCATCTTATACGGTTGACTGCAGTTATTTTTGCGTTTTCATATGTAAAGTTGCACTGTCCTAGATCTTCGAGTATCAAACGTATCCAGGTTTTCTTCGGCTTCTGGCTTCTCCATTTCTACGGTTTATTTACGTTATTATGGGTTAGGTGAGGCTGGCTAGGTTAAAGTGGTAGTTTGGATACCATAGCTCAGTAGAGCATGTATAGCGGTCCATTGTGATGCTATGGGTAAGTGCAGCCTTTGTACTGACCGAATTCCACCGAACACATCGAATTAGTTGGACAGCGCAGGAGCTGCACATTATTATGAGTTCCTCATGGTTCAGATTCAAGAGATCCATGTTGCTGATGTCATTAGACCAAATTTTTTGCATATGATTCTAGGGCACGTGCAGATGAATACATTTTGCTTCTGTGTGATGGTGTTCGATACTAACCAGGTTTCCCTTCCGTACAACAAAGTCGATTTTACGCATGCGTTGAATAGCCAGTGCTTGGTTCGTTTGCATATTTGTCAGGTTCTCCATGCCGTTCTTGCTTTATTGAACCAGAAAGTGTTTACTCTCTTCCAATTGGGTAATTTTTTTCTGTAATGCCTTATGCAATTTATTAGCAAACGATCACAAGCGGATATTACTTACTTGCTTAACTAGTCATTACAACACTAGTCAGGATTACAACTTGACTTCTCACACCAACCATGTTGTGTGGGTTAATTTTATCCCTGACTGGCAGGACCTACAGTTTACAACCGACTCCTGACAAAAAAATTTTGAGAAATTTTTATGACAATTGTTTTTGCTCTCTCTCTCTACTTGTCTCTGAGATTCTGATACACCTATCATATAGGTTGACCCCATCAACATCTGCTGCAAAATATTTTTAAGGTAAAAATTTTCTTAATCGAAAAGTCTTTAAAAATCTGTTGTTAAAGTATTCAGACATACAGTTCTATAGTGATTGTTCACACATACATACATAATTGGTCATTACAACCATTCAGTCAGCATTACGACCTAGCTTCCAGCACTACATAGGTTGTGCGTGTTAATTTTATGAGTGGCGGGACCTACTAAAGTCGACTCCAAACAACAGATTTTTGAGCACTTTCTCATAACAATTTCTTATTTTGTTTTCTATTATTTTTCTATTAAAAAGATGTATCTTTAAGCATGTATTTTAAATTTGATTTAGATTTCCAATGATTAATTGGTTTAAGCTTTCAACGATAAAACAAATATTTCTACTCAAATTCTTTAACTATGTTGTAAAGATTTTTAATTTGGCTAATTAAAGGGATTTACAAGTCTCTTTGTAGTCAACCTTAAACAATCCCTTACTGCAATAAACATTATTTGAATAAATTTTCAAAAAGTTTTCAAGTATGGTTTGGTAGAGAGTCCGTAAATTAAGTCCGCCAATAAGTCTCATTCAATATCTCATTCAATAAAACACAGGTTTCCTACTGCCGCCTCAAAGATCATAACTTACTTGAGTGTCATCTTATTTACTTAATAAGTCATTACATTCCTTTTAGCCAAGATTATAACCTAACTTCGTACATCACTCATGTTGTGTGTATTAATTTTATTCAAAAGCGGCGAGACCTACTGTTTAATGCCGATTCCGAACTACAGGTTTAAGAAACTTTTTTATGGCAATTTTATTTACTCTCACAGTTTTTGCCAGAAATCTGCTGGTAGGAAGTTGCTGAAGAAATATTTTTTTCATATTTTGTTGTGTTGGACATGTCTGACCAGAAGTTCGAACCGTGGCCTCAAATCTAATTAGCCAACACAATACCTACTAGATTACGGCGACTACAATAGTGGTTGCAGTAGGAAATGAAACGTAAAAGGGTAGAAAACATATATTAGCATGAGTAAAATAAAACCACATATACTTTTCATATGACCCAATATGTTGTATCTACACGTTCAGCAATTACAATAGTGACAAGTCTTTAGCATTGTTATAAAAATAAAAATATAAACCAAAACACAGAAAGAAAGGTTTTTTATTTTGTGGACCAGGTTGTTAAAATTACACACGTGCCAGCATAATTACAGTGTTATGCTGTAAAAGTTTGTTTTCCATACAACAAGAGAGAAAAGAAAAAAAACCTCTGGCGTTTAACAAGACAAGCAAAAATAATAAAAAAAACCAATGTTTTGTGTTGTATTATTACTGGCTCTAAAGGAACAATTTCCGAACAACAATAGCTATTGTCGTGGTGAACTACATCCCTTTGTTATATTTTACTTTGGCATGCAGACATATTGTAGTGTTACGACTCCCACTTCAAAAATATTCATCCCTGAGTCTTGGTTTTCTTTTGTTAATTGTTTGGGTAGCGTTGTTTCATCATAAAGTTCATAACTTTATTTATAAATTTTTTCTTATAAATTTATTAGATTTCTTTACTTTTTGTTGCTGTTGTTGTTGTTGTTGTATTTCAATTACTATTATTGTCATTGTCATGTTCTAATTGTATGCTGCTGTTGTAAGTTTTTCTGTTTTTTGTTCACAATGGCTAAATCACCCTCAAAAACCCTTAAAAGACAATGTAGAGTATAAAAAAAAACAATCCAAAAATAAAACTCAACAAAAGCAAGTAATAATGGCACGGAAATGAGTTAATGAACTCCTTGTTTAACATCATGTAAGTTTGCCCTGCACAAACACTAAATTAATGTATGTACATATGTATGTCTGCATTGCATCATAACGCTTCTTTTTGGGCTGTAAAACCCATTATGATTATGGTTTTTAAAACACTTGCCCAAATAATAGGATAAATTAAGTTGTACGTTTTGGTGGCGGTGTTATGTGGTCTATAAAAACCCACAAAAAATTTCTTTTTCCTTTTCTTCCTACTCAAGCATTAAAGGCATCATATAAAGAGGACTTTTTCTTTTGTTAAAGTGTTATAAATATTTAAAACAACCGCCAAGTATAATGGCTATGAGTATTACAAGCGTCCTTTTGAAAGCAAAGTTTTTAGCAGCAGCAAGAGAACAGTAGAGAAGAAATTATCAAAACAAAAACTGATTCAACAAAAAATTTATGCAGAAGATAAAGTTCTATTGAATGCATAAATCAAGACACAATTCTTAACTCTTTTCATCTTCTTAGTCTTAATTGACAATGGCACTCGGCACTATGTTCCTACCCACTTAAGGCCAAAAATCAATTTCGGTAGCTTAATATTGAAAGGCAATTCGATATTCCAACAAGTATTATGAGTCACATGCCATTACAATAGTTTTCCTCAGGGTATTGCTTTAAGATCTCTATTAAGGAACTCTATTATATGACAGTGTGTTAATTTTGAAAACTACTGAAGAGACTTCCACTGTAGAATTCACTAACGATACCGTATAGTAGAGCAGTCTCCATAAAACGAACACATTGAAGATTCAAGTTCAAATACCGCTGTATTTGTATGTGTAGTCGTCGTCATCTAGTAGTCGCCATAGACTAGTAGTCACCGTACTCTAGTAGTCGCCGTAGTCTAGTAGTCGACGTAGTCTACTAGTCACCGTAGTCCAGCCGTAATTTCGTAGTCGCTGCAGTCTAGTAGTCGCCGTAGCCCAGTAGTCGCCGTAATTTAGTAATCGCCGTAGACCAGTAGTCGCCGTAATTTAGTAATCGCCGTAGTCCAGTAGTCGCCGTAATTTAGTAATCGCTGTAGTCCTGTAGTCGCCGTAATTTAGTCGTCACCGTTGTCTAGTAGTCGCTGTATTCTAGTAGCCGCCGTAGTACAGTGGTCGCCGTAATTTGGTAGTCACCGCTTTCTAGTAGTCCCTGCAATTTGGTAGTCACCGCTTTCTTGTAGTCGTCGTAGTCTAGTAGTCCAGTAGTCGTAATATAGTAGTCTCTGTAGTCCTGTAGTCGCCGTAACCTAGTAGTCGCTGTAATCTAGTAGTCGTCGTAATCTAGTAGTCAGCGTAGTCTAGTAGTCAACTTAGTCCAGTAGTCGCCGTAATCTAGTAGTCGTCCTAATCTAGTAATCACCGTAGTCTAGTAGTCATCATAGTCCAGTAGTCGCCGTTTGTTAGCAGTTGCCTTAGTCCAGTAGTCGTCTTAATTTAGTATTCAGCGTAGTCTAGTAGTCACCGTAGTCCAGTTGTCGACGTAGTCTAGTAGTCGCCGTAGGCCAGTAGTCGAGTAGTCGCCGTAATTTAGAAGTCACCGTAGTCCAGTAGTCGTCGTAGTCCAGTAGTCGAGTATTAGTCTTAATTTAGTAGTCACCGTAGTCCAGTAGTCGCCGTAGTCCAGTAGTCCCCCTAATTTAGTAGGCGCCGTATTCTAGTAGGTAGTCTAGTTTTAAAACAAGAATACCGGATAGATTCTATCATGATAATGGTTTACATATCTCAGAGAAGGATACCCAAGTATTCATTTCCGGATGTAGATCAGGCAACAATTTTAAATGTTAAATCTATTTAGGACAGTAGCAGCCCCATGTTGTTGCCGTAGTCTAGTTGTTGGCTTATTAGGCGTGAAGCCACGGTTCAACCCCAGGAAAACCTCCACCTCCAAGAAAACAAAATATGAAAAAATATTTTTTCATCGGCTGCCTCTCATCAGATTTTTTGGCAAATCTCTCAGAGTAAATGAAATTGCTATGAAAAAGTTTCTCTTGTTCGGAGTCGACTTTAAACTGGAGCTCCTCCACTCATGTATAGAATTAAAACACACGATATAAATGGTGCGAGAAGCTAGGTCATACAGTGACTAAAGGGTTTTAATGGCCAATTATATAAGTTCGTATGTTATTTGTATTTTGTGATAAGTATACGGGACAATGAGAGTCTGTCCTATGCCAGCGCTAAAGGCTCTGTTCGATTTATATTCGTTGCACATAGAAGTGACGACAAGAGTTCTGGGGACTTTAGAAGACAAATCTAATACGAGGAAGTTCAACTGCACCAGTGTATCTTTAAAGTGGAAGTCTACACCATTAACGTCTTTTACTCAGTTCAACTTGGACAGAGAGTTCAAAAGATGGGGCATATCATTTGCCTTACCATGTCGGATTTTATGATGATAACTCGAAAATAATATGCGACTGTCTGGGA
Source organism: Sarcophaga variegata (assembly GCA_932273835.1). Taxonomy (NCBI): domain Eukaryota; kingdom Metazoa; phylum Arthropoda; class Insecta; order Diptera; family Sarcophagidae; genus Sarcophaga; species Sarcophaga variegata. The sequence continues at coordinate 99,789,389 of OW026360.1, read as the reverse complement.
AGCTGAATAGGGTTATCTCATCATAAATGTCTACTCAGTAAAAGGAGATATAAAGAGAAACGTTTAAATATCTGGCAATTCATTTAGAGGTTTCAATACCACCGATCTGGCAAAGCTGTCTGCTGTTAACAATCTTTTACCCGAAGTGTGGTTAATTTAGTGAAAGATTTTTCATTTGCGCGTAAGTATTTTGAAACATTCGTAAAAAGTTTTAGGAAAAGAGTGGCCTATTATTCGAAATTGTCAATTTCAGAGCGTTCTCAGAATTTGGGCACATCTTACGCTAGGTATGGGGTGTCTGAAATGAGTTTAGGAAGTCAGGATTGCTCGAAGCACACAACCTCTTCCATTAGAGTACATTAGCGCTATCTGCCGCGGTATGTGGTAGCATAATTCGCATCTAAATTGGAACAGCATATGATTTTTGTGATTTCATACAACTCTACATTATATAAGTTGACAAACAATTATTGAAGTATACATTAAGGCATTTTAATATAAAAAAATTGCTGCATATTTTTAGGATTTTTTACATTCATTTTTACGAAAGACAAAGATAATTTATATTTAATTTTGTTCACATTTATTTCCATTTCTAAGCTTAGAAAAAACATGTTTGCATAAATAAAATACCTTAAATCATACGTGCACACATACATACATTAACGGATTGTCAAAGGCAATTATATGCCTGGTAAATCCCATAAACATTAAAATTTTTTCACTCTCTCTGTCTCTCTTTCAGTTTTTGTTGCAGGAAAAGATGTCGGCCTTTGTGCAGTGGCTTGTAAATAATTCAAATTAATGGGTATTTAAAGCAATTGGTGCACAAACATTCATTATCAAAGAGTATGACAGGCAAAAAGGGAATAAATAAACACATAGGAAAAAATATTTATAAAATTAAATTCTTATTAACAGCTATGCTGGGAAAACGACAACAACAACAACAACAACAAAGAGGAAGAAGGATCTAATCAGCATAAAAGTTGAAAAAGCAGAAAATTAAATTCCAGAAAAAATCATGAGGAAAAAAGGATGAAAAATGTAACAAAAAAAACTCATTTTTTTCCAAAGTTACCTTAAATTTGTATCATTAATGGGAAATCATGTTTCCATTTGTTAAGTAAAAATATGCAAAAGAATTACAATTAAATGTTCATCCTAAAATTATGCCTTAATTTTGGTTTTCTATTTTTATTTTTTAATTTTTTTTTATTTCTTTCATTATTGTTGCCCGAACTTTAATTTTCATATGCCAGTTTTCTTTATACATATGCTTCATATTAAATTCAGTGGCCTACTTTTAGGCCCTCAAAACAATTTGTCATTTAAACTAGTTTCTGTCGCTTTGGCAGCAGAGTGGTTTGGGGATTTCTGTATAAAGCATTTTTAATTTTTAACTGCTTTTCGTTTTTGGCAATTTTGTATTAACAGTTCATGTTTAAACAGGAAATTACCAGAGTTGTTTACAAATTAAACACAAAATGTAAAGCCTACTTTTCAGCTGCTGACAAAAAGCCTAAATATACGATTTTAAGATTGTGTGCCAAAATATTTATTGTATACATTTGTATATATGTATACTGTGTATAAAAAAGAAGGCAATTTGTTTTCGTATTGCTTTTAATTAGAATAAATATTTGCAAGGGATTTTCTACTCTGAAAAGGAAAAAACAATAAAATATGTTTGAAAAGTATGTTAAAAATACCCTAAAGTATGCAAAAGTTTTTTGTATGTATTTCAGTTTGAGGAATATTAATGGAAATTAGAAAAAGCTATCCATACATACACGTCGTATTGGAGCTCAGCTAAAATAGGTTGGATAATCTCAAGGATATTTACTCTCAATAAAGACACATTAGTAGAGCAGACGCTAATGGCCCACTGGACCAGCGAAAACAGACACTAATAGTCAGTCAATGTGGTAACTACCATCTACTCGACTCTAAGTAATCCTGCCATAGGTGAAGTAGTTTTTATTTTATTTTTCGTGGCAGATGAGGAAACCTTAGCTACACACGACAGGTTACTCTCAACAGTCATAATTTCTCTGCTTGGGGATCTAGGTCTTGGGCATTGGCATAGCTGGATTAGTAGCTAATTATAACCGCCGTGGTCTAGTAGATACTGTTTTCGAGTGAGCACGCTGGCAGAGCTATTGTCGCTCTGTACTGACGTCAATAGTTGGGACAATCACAGCCGCTAATATTGTCGGGGTTATGACTGCGAGTAGTGAAAATTGGACCTCGGTAGTGAATTACGTAGAGCGCATTCTGAGACGGAAGAAGAGAGACTTGGAAGCTGCAGAACGAGTAGGCATGTCGCCATAGGCGATACTGTCACATTGCCAAGCGTAACCGAGACGATGATTTAGACGAAAGGAATAGTGGAGACGCTTAGATGTCTGCTCAATTTTCGATTCGCAATCCGGACGCGGATATAAACATGAAGAGGCCAAAGGGACAAAAGGACTCCACTCCGAAGTAATACTACCGTAGTTTAGGCACAAATAAGTCCACAGGAGACGAATGGAAATTTAGTGGGTGAGGGCCCAACACACGGTGGATGTGACGACTTCCTCTATGGTGCGCTTAGGCGAAATTTTTTTTTTACTCGGCGAAAAAAAATATAGGTAGTGTGTTGGCCTATTAGACGCAAGGACACGGTCCAAACCCCAGCTGTGACATCTCCAACAATACTCAGCAGAATAAGACAACAGGACTCTGAGGCGAAAATTAAATTTTCATGAAAACTTTCTCAAAAATCTATCGTTCGGAATCGTCTTTAAATTGTAGGTTCCACCACTCGTGTACATAGTTAACACACAAAGCATAGATGGGGTAAAAAGCTAGGTCGAAATCCCTACTGAAAGTTTGTTATGACCAATTATATATGTAATCAAGTCACCTTTGGATAGAAGTCTTTTGACAATAAATTCTGGATGCTAAAAAATTCTTCTTCTTTGGTTTCCAAATGCCGAACAGCGACCGGGAAGTCGTTTTCCGGGCTATCCTTCTGCCTCATTGTTACAGCTATATATGCTGCGTTATAACTGACATGAAGTTCTTCAGATGATAACTGGTGAGTTTTAACGCAAATTTTGTTCTGCATATATCCACAATAGACCAAACCTCTCTGATCTACACGGCATGGGATATTTAAAACTTGTTGAGAGCTGGATTTGGTGAGCAAATAATTTCACGGTTTGGAGCTTTCCATTGATCATCACGATTTGAACTCACCCGCACATAATTTTGCTGTAGATACCTAAAGTGCCTCATGTACAAAGATCTTCCAGTTACATTTCCAGCCCTGAAGAATACCACATTAGCAGACATTGACTATACCAATGGAAAACGTTTGGAGTACGCGGAAAACATTTTTAAGGAAGTAATGAATAATTGTATAACTGGATGGCATTCATATACTGTCAACCCTCCTATAACGCGGTGAGTGCGTATCGCGCTATATGGAAACCGCGCTATAAGAAACTCGGATTTAACCGTACAAACCAGGCTAATTCGTAGCGCGTTCTATGGAAACCGTCTACCGCGTTGTATGGAAACCACGCTATAAGAAACTCGAAATTAGTACAAATCACATCATTCGTACCGTGTTATATGGAGACCAAGACAACATAAATTATAAATTATTTTTATTGAATTAAAGAGTTCATATAAGGATTGATAGAAAAATGAAACAAAAACTAAACTAAAAAATTGTTTTCCTACAAAAATAAGAAAAACTTTTGTAAAATGATGTAATTTTTCACCATTCATTCTCACTGTCAGATATGAGTTGCAGAAATTTTTTTAGAAAGACTTGGTCGCCAACAAAACGTATGTACTGTGAAAGAATCAACACTGAAAGAGTCAAGACTGAGTCAAGACTGAAACCGATGTCGTAGACGGCTGTGAGATAAGCTGGCATGTTTATAAAGGGTGTTTTTTATAGAGGTATAGAACTTTAAGTTGCAATAAAACAACGATGGATTATTGCATTGACATGAATTTTATTTATCCGAAAGATAATCTTGTGGCATTAAATTTTAAATATGATTTCTGGCATATGACCACCACAGCTGGCGCGGATGTAGTCCAATCTGGAAGTCCAATTTTCGATGACTTTTTCCAACATTTGTGGCCGTATATCGGCAATAATACGGCGAATGTTGTCTTCCAAATGGTCAAGCGTTTGTGGCTTAACCGCATAGGCCCACAGAAAGTACTCTAGCGGTGTTAAATCACAAGATCTTGGAGGCCAATTCACAGGTCCAAAACGTGAAATTAGGCGGTCACCAAACGTGTCTTTCAATAAATCTATTGTGGCACGAGCTGTGTGACATGTTGCGCCGTCTTGTTGAAACCACATCTCCTGGACATCATGGTTATTCAATTCAGGAATGAAAAAGTTAGTGATCATGGCTCTATACCGATCACCATTGACTGTAACGTTCTGGCCACCATCGTTTTTGAAAAAGTACTGACCAATGATTCCACCAGCCCATAAAGCGCACCAAACAGTCAGTTTTTCTGGATGTAACGGTGTTTCCACATACACTTGTGGATTACCTTCACTCCAAATGCGGCAGTTTCGTTTGTTGACGTAGCCATTCAACCAGAAGTGCGCTTCATCGCTAAACAAAATTCGCTTATGAAAATCGGATACAACGGTAATCTCGTTTTGGGTCCATTCGACGAATCTACGATTTACTTGATGATCGTTTGGCTTCAAATCTTGCACGAGTTGGATTTTGTAAGCACGCAAACCAAGATCCTTCCGCAAAATCTTCCATAAAGTGGATGGACACAGATCCAATTCCTGTGTTCGATGGCGGATGGACTAATTCGGGTCTTCCTCAATGCGTGGTGCGAAAACGTTCCATGGTTAATCGAATTAACTGCTCTGATGGACAATTTTGTCGACGATAAAATGGACGTAGTGCGCGATACGTTTTCCGCACAGAACCATTATTTTCGAAATAAAATTGCTCTATCTGAAAGCGTTGTTTAGGCGTGAGTCTATTCATGATGAGTTGACAAACCAAACTGAGAATAAATCACTTGACAGCTGTTAAATCGGTCGCCATCTTGAAAAGTAATGCCAACTTAAATTTCTATACCTCTATAAAAAAACACCCTTTATAAACATATTGTTTATATATCTCGGCTGTGCATTGCGTCGAAAATAAAACTGATATTAGACCCTCTTATAATATCTAGTTACTACAGTCATTCATAGGCTGTGCGGAAGAAAATTATGGGACGTTGTTGAACGGGAACCGCACTGTAAGAGTTCCGCGTTATAGGAGGGCTGTCGTAATTTCAGTTCCGCGCTATGTGGAAACCGCGTTATATGGAAACCGTGTTCTGAGAGTACCGCGTTATAGGAGGGCTGTCGCAATTTCAACTCAGCGTTGTAAGGAAATCGCGTTCTGAGAGTACCGCGTTATAGGAGGGTTGACTGTACTTCATTCACATGGCCACACCACACAACTCAGAAAGACAATTTTGAAAAACATTTTTTGCAAATTAGTTACTCTAAATATCTTACCAAAAGAATGTTAAGAACGGCGATGTTTTTTCAAATTGCTCTTTTCAAGACCTGAGCTCGTACCTTCCGTCCTGTAAGCAAAGTCAACAAACAAGTGACCACGACGACTACAAAATAAAGTTTGCAGCACTTAAAAATATGCTACATTTTCTATTGTTTAGAATGCCTAAGAATATGCCTAAATTATGTTTTCTCTTTTGGTTTTGTTATCGGCTTTTAATTTGTTTGAAAGTACAATTACGAATGCTTAATAAAATTTATTTCTTGAACGTACGCTGTTAACTTAAATCGTAGTTTTTTTTTGTGGCATAATTTGTGGCTTAATTCTTTTTATTTTTATTTTTTGTATATAACATATATTTTTTGTATATAACACTGTTTTCTCTTTTGGTTTTGTTATCGGCTTTTAATTTGTTTGAAAGTACAATTACGAATGCTTAATAAAATTTATTTCTTGAACGTACGCTGTTAACTTAAATCGTAGTTTTTTTTTGTGGCATAATTTGTGGCTTAATTCTTTTTATTTTTATTTTTTGTATATAACACTGATAACTGTAACTGTGAGTATAACTGTATTTTAACACGCCATGATAATAAAACTGATGGTTTGTTAAACTCGCTTAAAAGTCATTACATTGTAAAAAGTCTAACATTTAGATGCTTTGGCCATAAAGTATGCAACATTTTAAGAGGTTGTAGGTTTTTTTTTTCAATTTTTGGATTTGTATGCTTTTCTTTTGGCCTTCTTTACTTTTCTTCGCCTTTCTTTTTTTCTTGGCTTGCTGTTATAGCCAACATTTATGAGCAACATGAGAAAAAAAATTAAAACATTTACTTTTCTGTTTTAATTACCCTGTACTACAAAGGTAAAATGAAGTAAGAAACAAAAAAAAATTAGAAAAGGAAGCCAAGAAAAGAGAACAAGCCAAAAAAGAGAGAGAAAAACCGTTAAAAACAGAAAAAAGTTTTTATAGCCAAAAGGAAGAGTATAATTAATTTTGTTAAGGAAAAAATGTAATAAACTGGACAGGCGAAATGAATTTAAAATGTTAAAGTGAAACAGAAAAGTAAGTAAACATTTAATATAATAAAGTTAAATGCCTAAAAGCATGCTTTTGAGTTTTATTGTATTTTTTAAACAAGCCTAGTTGTATATTGTTGCTTAAAACTTCCTTATTTAAATCACTTTGTCTTATGCTTACATAGATTTAAAACGTCTATATCAAACAGCCTGATTTTTTATATATATAATATAAAATAAATTGCCCCTTAAACTATACAACATTTGAATAATAGCCCAGCTGGTTAGCAACATAATTAGCTGTTCATCATTATCATTAGCACGCTTATTAATGAAATTTCTATTAGCGGCAGCTCATCATCTTCAATATCATCATCGTCATTATAAGTTTTATGATTTCTTTTGGTTTTTTAATATGAAAAGTTAAAAATCTTATAATAATGAGCAGCTTTTAAACTCTTATTAACTGTCCGAAAAACTTCTAAAACGTTTTTTTGCTTTTCAATTTTTTTTAATAATTTTCCCCTTTTTTCCTTTAAAGTGCTGTTTATTATTGCTTCGCAGCCAAGCGTAAGAAAAAAAGAGAAAAACGATTTCTTTCAGCAAAAAATTGAGAACATTTTCCAGAAACTACCATCATTAAGTGTTGATCTTGACCTCTTAAAACTCGATTTAATGACTTGATTTTTTTCTTTTTTTTATTTCTTTTTATAATTGAAGGCGTTAAGGAGTGCTTCAGCTGACTGACATTGATGCCGCTGTTGGGCAGCCAATTATTTGTTTTCTTATTATGAATACACTGTACTACAGCTAATTAAAAATAAAAATGAAAAGTCGTTGGAAAACTTTTGTTATTGACACTTTAATTATATTGCTGCAGCTGTTTTCAATAGAATTAAGACACTGTGTTGTTATAAAAAATAGATTTTTAAGAATTTGTTTTGGGTTAATGAAGTCCATCATTAATTTCGAAGATTATTTTACATTTGCGGGAAAAAATCGTGTGATGGCCTTAATCTTTTATAAAAAAATAAGGTCATAACGTAACCCTGTTTAGCAAAAAAAAAAAACATGTCCCAATTGCATTTCGCGTTTCCGGCATATACAGTGGACAGCAAAATTCTTAGTAGCCCAATATATTTTGATAAAAAAAAAAAAAAAAAAAAAAGACCCTACAGGCTTAATACTCTTGTACAAAGTCCCGATATGGCTGCAAGAGACAATTTAGAAGATAACTTAAAACAACGGCTACGTAATAGCTAAACCTGAAACAAAAGTCAAGTGAAAATCTTGCCCATGGTGCCACCAGAAAACACTAAACAAAACTTGTACATTCAATTCCAAATGGGTTTAATGGAGTGCTTGACCTTAAGTGATATTCTACTAAATACAAGGGATAACATATTCATATATTAGGCCTTTGAATTTTAAATTTACTTAGGGTTCTCCTTGGGGGTACCTATGGAGTCATCTGAAACTTTCCTTATTTTTCTCTTGTTTTCTGAAAAACATTAAAAATTTTTGTTTTATAATAAAACAGAAATAAATTAATTAATTAGGTTAGGTTAGGTTAGGTTAGAGGACGTGTACTTGTCAATTAAGACAAGTACAGTACCCGGAGGTCGAATTGACCCATTGTACAACGTCCTAGTTTCTCACACCACTTATGTTGTGTGTGTTAATTTTATATATGAGTGGTGGGACCTACAGTTTAAAGTCGACTCCGAACGACAGATTTTTATTTATTGAGAAACTTTGCATGGCAATTTTTATTTACTCTCAGAGTTTTTGCCAGAAATCTACTGAGAGGAAGTCGCCGAAAAAATACTTTTCGTATTTTGTCTTTGATGCCTGGTCTGGGGCTCGAACCCAGGCTTTTGCGTCTAATAAGCCAACACACTACCTACTAGACTACGGCGACTTCAATTAATTAATTAAATATAGAAACTAAAAATTTTTATACAAACTTTTGGCTAAAATTCATGAAGTTGCTAAAATATGTTACTGTACACTGTATATCACGGTTTGATTCATCAAAATTGTTCAGTCAGGCTCTCTCAGTTTCTAGTGACTCAAGGAAAATGTGCGAGTTTGTCGTGATCTGTTCTGTTTATCAATTCTGGCCATTTTGAATGAATTGACTAGATTGTAGAAGCTTATTATGAACAGATAACCACATTCCAAGTCCTACAAGAAATGTAGCATTACCAGTTTGGCAAGCATAAACAGTTTTGCTAGCATTTGCATGGCTTCAGCTTTATTCATGCATTACCTAAATTGGATATTACCCACACGTTTAACAGGGAGAAAGATGCATACATAACTAGTCATTACAACCCTTTAGTCAGAATTACAACCTATTTTCTCACAGCACTTATGTTGTGTGTGTTAATTTTATACATGATTGGTGGCGAGACCTACGCTTTAAAGTCGAAACCTAACGTTAGATTCTTGAAAAACTTTTCATGGCAATTTTATTTACTCCCAGAGTTTTTGCTTGAAATCGATTGAGTGGAAGTCACTGGAGACATATTTTTGTATTGTATTTCATTTTGTTCGAAATGTCTTATATGGAATTTGAACCACGGCCTCACTTTTAATAGGCCAACACACTATCTGCGATGACTTTACATGGTAAGACAGGAAGATGGTTAGTGCAATATTACTAGATTCTATTAGATACGTATGGATCAGAGGAATAGCATGATCTTCCATCGCACAATAGCAATATTCTCGTACCACTGAGTAGGAATGCCGAAAGTTTTAACATTCCGGCAAACGACTTTTGCATAAATTGTGACATGGAGGAGGAGACTGTCTTCCAACTCATGTGTCAGTGCCTAACTCTTGCCAACAGATCTTTAATAAGAAGATTGCTTCGATAACAAGATTTATTTAGAACTCAGGCTGGTTTCTTCTAGGGAATGTTTGATCCCCGGCTTGAATATTAATTGGGATGGTCCTAAATGCTGAACTAAGCATGGACAGTCAATCGCCTTACCTGACCTAACCTAATCTCAAATAATACAATTTTCTTCAAGTAACATATCAGGTATCAACAGCCCATTAAGTTCCCTGATATGAGGTTAAAGCATACTATACTTAACGAAAGCAGCTGCTCTCAGTGGCCCCTATTAGGGATTGGAAACAATTTTATCTGGTATCCTTAAAAACATATTCATTCTCTTCGTTCGAGTGGCTTCTTTCAGGATCAAGAAGGCAAAATTTGATCCATGTCTGTACTTAATAGGCGATGGATTTTGTCAACAAACTTTCCAAACATACTTTCTCTCCGCTACAAAAAATCTCCCCTCCTTTTTTCACATCGTTGCAGCTTCTACAGAAGTCGTTGAGAAGCATTCCCAACCTCCAAGTGCGTGCATCTAAAGTGTCCCATAATAGCAGTTTTGAGATTTCATTGGAGTACTCTAGTCAAGTTTAAAGAATGCTGTTCTCAAGTGAGAATCCACTTTAATTTTCCGTTGTACCAGCCTTCGCAAGTGTGTCGATTTTAATGTCCTTAAGTCCGTCGAATTTCTTGCTATTTTCATAAGGGTTTTTTTTTTGACAATTTTCTATGTGGTGTATACACTCTATACGAAACTAATGGCTACTTTACTGTCGGTAAATATACACACAGTTACTAAAGTATACTTACGGTTAAAAAAATCTGTTTTCGTTGAAAATCTTTATAGTTTTCTTGATTTTAAGACGGTCTTTTGCATTGGTTAACAAATTTCTGAAATTGAACTGAATTGTGGCCCTGTACAGGCCCACAAAGGTGCATCCGACTTACAAATTTTACAAATTTCTAAGCCAATGCAAAAGACCGTCTTAAAATCGAAAAAAGATGTCAGACAATTATAAAGATTTTCAACGAAAACGGAATGGTTAAAAAATTTCTGAAATTTGTTAACTTTTGTGGGCCTATGCAGACACACAAAAGTGTACATCAGGCCCACAAAAGTTAACAAATTTCAGAAATTTTTTAACCAAGGCCGTCTTAAAATCGAGGAAAGTTGTCAGCCAATTACAAAGTTTTTCAACGGAAATGGATTAGTTAAAAAATTTCTGAAATTTGTTATCCGTATGTATACTTTTGTGGCTGAGTGTACGTTTATCATAACACGATATTTTTTTGATACAGGAATCTTTTTAACCATTATTTCAGCGTGAATAATGCTACAGAAATCAAGCAGTGCAACTGAAAATGCAAGAATCTACTTTTCCGAATTAACTCCACATCAGACATTATGTGGACACCGATTATTTGGATGATGTTCTCTGGCTAATGCAAACCGTTATCATAATGAGATGTATGTATCTGGTATTTTTGTTGATCAAATTTTTAATCAAAAATTTTTTATACAAACTTTAGTTTTTCCAGAGTATTTAGCAGTAAACCAGACAAACAAATTAAAATATTTTTGACATATGATATCAACATTATGGTGTAGCCAGATGTATAAACAATCACTTTGCTTTTGATATTAAATTTCTCTGAGTATTCTTGTAATTGCCAACAAATGAATTCAAAATGTTTTTTTTTTAATTTCTAATTTTTCTTCGAAAATATAAAAAATTCCTACAACAGGGAATGAAAATTAATTTTTTTTGTTTTATTTGTTTTATTATTCCATCAAACAAAAGTACGCCTGATTGATGAACGTTTTTTCTTTTTTTTCACAGAAACGCAATTAATAATCTTCCATAATCAGAATGAAAAGAAAAATGAAAAAGTGATTACCCTGTCATTTCTGACCTTCACTTGTATTTCTTTTTTTTCATTAATTTTTATAATTTTTTCAAGTTTTTTCTTTGTTTTACGAAAAATTACTTTCTCTATAGACGTCGACATTTATTAACAAAAAAAGAAAAAAATCGAAAACAAGAAGAAGAAAAATTATATGCATTTGGTACAAGGACATCAACGGTTATGTTAGGTATGTACGTATTTGCATAATGAATTTTAAATATTTATATTCCGTTTCAAATTTTACAAGCAGCCAAGTAGAACATCAACAACAACAACAGCAATAACTAACAAGAACAACAACAACAAACAACAACAGCAACTACAACATCAGCTAAACGAAATGACTTTAAAAAAAACAAATGAATAATGATGGGCGGGCAATTTTATTAAAGACTTGTAAAAAGCCGCCGTAGTCTAGTAGGTAGTGTGTTGGCTTATTAGACGTAAGGCCACGGTTCAAACCCCAGGTCAGACATCAAAACAAAATATGAAAAAATATTTCTTCGGCGACGACCTCGCAGCAGATTTCTGGCAAAAAACTCTGAGAGTAAATAAAAAATTGGCATGAAAAACGTCCCAAAAATATGTCATTTGAAGTCGACTTTAAACTGTAGGTCCCGCCACTCATATGTAAAATTAACACACACAACATGAGTGGTGTGAGAAACTAGGTTGCAATCCTGACTAAAGGGTTGTAATGACCAATTATGTATGTATGTATGAACAAACGTTTTAAATTGCAGAAGAATTAGGAATTTAAAGGCCATTGCCAGTGTAGGTATTGTTTTAGAACACTCACTCTATAGAGAATATATACAGCATAATTTAGGTCCAGTAGTGTCTTCCAACTTGTATTTCTAACCTTTGACAGTTGATTACAGCCCACATACATAATTGTTCGTTACAACCTTTCAGCCAGGATTATAACCTAGCTTCTCACACTATTTATGTTGGGTGCATTAATTTTGTACATTAACACTGTATAACAGTATCCCAACTTAAAGTCGACTCCAAACGCCAGCTCTATTGAGAAGCTTTTCATGGCAATTTTATTTTCTTTAGAATTTTTGCCAGAAATCTACTGAGAGGAAGTTACAAAGAAAATTTTTTTTCATATTTCGTTTCGTTGGAAACGTCTCACCTGAAGCATGACCGTGGCCTCAGGTCTAATAAGTCTACCTACTAGACTACGCAGACTTTTTCTGGCTACAGTTTACATCTGTCAAATTAATTGTCATTTATTCAGTCTATTCATGCCTATTCACCAGGTTTGGATATATGGTAGCATTCTACAACAAGTGCAACAATACAATTGTTCTATCAAGATCAGTATTCCGTACCTTGCGGCCTTTCACAGATCATAACGATGCGCGACTAGGGCATAAACAAAGTGAATTTTACATCGTGATCCTAGCCTACACCCGCATAAACTTCAATTGTCCCATAAAAAGTTAAACTTCCATAGACAACTATCTGTGTTTGCCTAAGATGCCATCTGCAGCAGTAGGCAACTGAACCCAATTTTCGTTGAAAAATCATCTTCAGCGTAGAGACCTATTTCTTAATGAATGGATACATGTACCGACAAAATTGTCGAAATTATGATGATATCCATGCGCATGTGCATACCGAAAAAGTGACTGTTTGGGTGTGGATTTTTGACTGGAGGCGTCAGCTCTTCATATTCCTTTGAGAACGGCATTCACCTGGACTAAACAACAATGGCATATGGTTTCAATATGAAGGCTGTGCGGGCTACATTGCATGCCGTATGCCACATTGATGTGAAGGCAAATCCTGTATCTGAGGTAACTCGTAAAGAGCTGCCAGCTGTGCCAAGCTTGTAGGCATGTTAAACTGTTGCGGCATCTTGTTAGGGAGACAAGTGACAATCAGACAGTATAGTTTTTATCTCAGAAACGGGAATTTTAAGACCACAACACCTAAAAGGTTGTCAAAACAAGGGATATCAATTTTTTAAAAACTACAATTTTTTGCCAGTCTAAGGTGTCCTTGACAGAAAGGATTTCTTCCTGGTGGATGCAGCTTCTATTCCCAAAGCTTACACCCTCCTGAATTTTGATTTATTTACAGGAGATGGCCCTATTCAAGATAGTTTACAAGAGAAATGCAAGAGCGGGCAGGGTGCGTCAAAATAATGTTTTTTCCATAAACTTCGAAAACGAGAACTTGTAGGAATATTGGATTATAATGATTAACAGAAAAAACTTCAGCGATTTGTTAGTCATTAATTAAGACTGCGACGGCATACTACTTGATGGCAGAATTCCAATGCCGACGCCCCTGTGAGACAGATATACAACGGAGTAGCAATCAACAGCCATTATCGAAGTGAAGTTCAAATCTCGAGATTAATTTCATAAGTTTTTACCTTTTAAAAAGGTTTAAAAATATGAGCTCGTAGATTGAAAATAAAATAAAAACATCTGTGTTTTAATTAAAATTCTTTATTATTCACACAATTCTGTGTTCCACTGTTCACAACTTTATGTAAACAACAATAATTGCTTTGTTTGTTTTTTCTTTGCACTCTTTTGCGTAAAGAATAACAATTGTTAGTCTATTGTTCGACAGATCTTTGTAACGTAGATCTTCAAACCACAATCACTCTCTTCAAATGCACCGCATCTTCACACAAGACTGACTGAACTTCATTAATTCGTTGCCTGTGTTGCCTTGTCTTTTATATGGCAGGATAAACAGTTTGATGAATGTTTTTGAAGGTGAATGTTGTGTTTCGCCTTCTCGAAATCTTTATAATTGTAAACATCGTTATTTCATTATTGTTGTTTGTGTATTTTGTTTACATTTATTCTTGTAGTGTTTGTTGTTGTATTTTTGTTTGCTTGTTTACCATTTTTTATGCTGGTGTTTGTTGTTATATTACGCAGAGTGATAATTTACAGTTCACTATTTTTTTGTTTTTGTAGCTTTTGTTTATAATTTTAATGTTAAGCGATGTAAAAAAAGGAAAACACCAATATCTAGATTTTTTCATTTTCATAACAATACAGTTCTTCCAATATGATTTCATTCTCTTAGCAATTACACATCGCCTACTAGGCTCTACGAGGTGAGTGACTAAAGAATTCAAATGTAAATAATTAGGGGTACTAAAGCAACATTGTATCCAAATAGCTGATGTGATGACATAAGTTTGTATGATACATACAATTTATTTATGTCCTTATAAGTATGTCTTCATATGCATATGAGCCAGAAATGTGATTCCCAAAAAAGGCCTTAATTTTCTTTACATTTAAAAAAGTTTTTGTTTTTATACTTACAATTCATGTCCAATACCACTTTTTTGGTTAAAGCTGCCACAACGTGACCATTGCTGGCTTGGCATGTGTAAACCTGAAAAGAAAAATGAAAAGAAAATTCAATTGAAATTTGAATTGTTTAAAAAATATGGTAATTAAATACAAATAGTTGGAATACGAAAGAGGATCTATCTCTATACGCTGAAAAAAGTTCGGAGGATGGCATGCTTGATCGTCATTAGTACTGTGAAGTGCATGCCTCAGGCTGGCCTCGAGGTCATCTTGCCTCTATAAACATTGAACATGTTCCTCCAAAATACGGCTGCCAGAACTGCTTTGAAGCTTAAGTTCTCGGATATGTTTAGGCCATGCACAGTAGGGTACCCTTTAATACTGCATGAAGTAGTATCGAATCACCCGGATAGATGCAACAACATGGTACCAGAGACTGTTTTCTGAAGAACATACAAAACTCATACCCCCACACGTGAAGAATGGGTTGTTGAAACTGTCATCGGTGACGGTAATACAACGATCTTCACCGATGGAATGTAGAATTGAATGAGAGGTCTATTCCGATAAGTTGGGACTGATCGCATCATATAGATTATCTAATCAGACCAGTGTATTTCTGGCGTTGATATTTCTATTGAACAACCTACACGTATGATTGAAACCAGATACCTACCTTTTTCGAACGTGATCATATGTATGTGTGGACAGTCAAGCAGCCATGAAAGCAGTGGAATCCCTCCTCGTCAAATCAAACGGCATCAGGACACACATGTCTACACTGGGTTCCGTGTAACTGTGCCATAGAAGGAAATGAAAAGGCGAACGAACTGGCATAGAAGAGATCGAAGAAGTCTGAGAAAAACACGATTGACGGGACATATGCGCCCTTACAAGAATACATACATACATAATTCGCCATTACAACCCTTCAGTCATTCCTAACTTCTCACACCACTCATGTTGTGTGTGTTAATTATTTTTTTATACATGAGTGACGGGATCGACAGTTTAACGTCGACTCTAACGACAGATTTTTGAGAAATTTTTCAGGGCAATTTTATTTGCTCTCAGAGTTTTTGCCAGAAATTTGTTGAGAGGAAGTCACCGAAGACACATTTTAGTTTTGATATCTGACCTGGGGTTTGAACCGTGGCCTTACGTTTAATAAGCCAACACACTCACTACCTACTAGACTACGGCGACTTCGCCCTTACAAGAATACTTTTTCAAATTGCAAAAAGCGGCATGGAATTCAACAAACCATTGGTGTTCCAACATAGCTGGTTGCCACTAAGGGAACTGGCTAGTTTCATTCGGAGTACAATACCGGGGTTATTAGCTTAAACTGGGTAAAAGAGTCTGCTATATGGGCCACCGAGTGATGTTGCCTGTGAATGACAAACTATTTGCTAACCTAACCTAACTTAAATACAAAGTTGTGAACTTCTTACTGCTTCAAGGTCTCAACAAGTTCAAGAAGTGAAACCAAATGTAATGAAATCAGTTTTTTTTGTGTTTTATGTCATGTTACATTCATTTTAAGAGAATTAATGAATAATATTCTCCTGTTGCTGATGTTTTTCTGGTGGTAATACATAATCTCCGCATGACGCCGTTGTCACAAAAAAGAAAACATTTCTCATAAGAACCCAGTTGGAAAACTGTCCACACGCAATGAGTTCCAACTTTAAATGAAGGACAAGATGTTGACGCTGGCATGTGATTAAAGTGTGTATAAAAAAAGAAAAAGAAATAAAACAAACTTAAAGCACTCAACACCTGCTTCTTGAAATCCAAAATTATTTTGCCATTATCGTCGTACATTTTTTTGTACATCGAAAATGTATTTTAGTTTTGCAAAATTCATAAAAATTCCAGCTGGGCATTGTAATCCATTTTATTTTTTGTTTTCTTTGTTGTTTTTTATCACACTGACTTATATTATTAACATGTTGATTAATTAATTGGAGCATGTTGCGTTTCATATTTATGAAAATATATACAAGAAATGTTTTTTCTCTTTTATTATTATTTTTTATCCAATAAAAAATAAATAAATAAACGTAAAAAATCAATAACTATTATTAAATTAATAAAATGAAGTGCAACAAAAAACAGAGACACAAAACTCAGTGATGATTATTGTTGCAAACTGTAGCAAGTCATTGAAAAAAAAGGAAACAAAAACTACAGGATATTTCCATATGACAATGAAGCATTAATGTTTAGCTGTTAACATTTTATCAAGGCCTTCTGCCTCTTTTTAGTGTAATGAAATACAATTTTTTGTTTCTCACTTTTAATGAAAATAGAAAGCACACAACTTTATTAAAAACAACGTACACTAGACAACAAAAGTGTGATTACAAAGCATTTCTATTTTTAATGTAGAAACACAATATTCAAAAGAACTACAAAAAATGTCTCAAAGTAAACTATGTATGTGCAGAAGTGAAGTGAAGCCCATAAAAGAGAAGTACAAAAAATTTCGTCAAAGTAAACTTTGTGAGGGCAGATGTTAGATTTAATGTCCATGGTTAATAATTTTGTTACGTTTTTACATTTTAAAAACGTTTTAAAATATGAGTTCGTAGATTGCAAATAAAATAAAAATTAATTTGTGTTTGATGTAAACAACAACAATTGCTTTGTTTGTTCTTCTTCTTTACACTGCGTAAATACTAACAATTTTTCGACAGATCTCCATAACGGAGATCTTCAAACCACGATTATTCTCTTCACAAGCAACGCGTCTTTACACAAGACTGACAGTATTTTTACTGACCCCATCGCCTGCTTTGTCTTGCCTTTTATATGTCAACGTATACAGTCTGATGAATGATCTTGAAGTCGAATATTCGTGGCTTTGCCTTCTCGAGATGTCCATAAATGTAAACATCGTTGTTTCATTGTTGTTTATGTATTTTGTTTACATTGTTTGTTGTTGCATTTTTGTTTACTTGTTTATCCCCTTTTTACTGATGCTGTTGGTATATTTTTGTTTACTTGTTTATCATGTAAACAAGTTCATGGTTTCTGTTTTTGTAGCTTTTGTTTATCATTTTAATGTTAAGCGATGTAACACCATTCCCATTTTCGTAACAATATAAATTTTAAATTCCGAGTGTCTTTGGTGTACATAACCGTCAAAGTATATTGCCATAGACTAAGAAAATTGTTCTCTAATCGAGGAATTCAATTCAGTAACTGTAAAATTTCTCGGTGTAGAAGTTTTGCACCTTTGCCATACCAACGAATCCACGCAGGTTGAAAAAGCAATGGGGAAGTCACCGCATTTTAGCAGTTAATATGATGGCTAATTAGACAAGAGCTCATAGTTCAACCTCCGGCTCAGACATTTCCAACAAAACGAAACATGAAAAGAGGTTTCTTTCGATAACTTCCTCTTAACAAACTTCTGGCAAAAGCTCTGAGATTAAAATAAAATTGCCAAGGGAAACGTTCTCAAAAAATCGGTCGTTTGGAATCTACTTTAAACTGTAGGTCTCGACATTCACGTGTAAAATTAGCACACACAACATGAGCGCTGTGAGTAGCCAGGTTGTAATCCTGACTGAAAGTTGTAATGATCAATCAATGGGTCAATCTCATATGCGCTACGAGTCATAAGGGCATTTTGGGGATTTGTGTAACTAACGTAATTTGCTACATATAGTACAGTCGTGGTATTCTAGTAGATAGATTAAGAGCTTATTAGATGAAAGACCGTGTTCTGACCCCTCGCATAAAACGAAATATGAAAATAAAAAATATTTCTTCGGCTACTTTCTCTCAGCAGACATCTGGCAAAAGCTCACTAGTCTAGCAGGCATTGTATTGGCTTATTAAACGTAAGGCCACGGTTCAAACCTCATGTCACATTTCTGGCAAACACTCTAAGAGTAAATAAAATTGCCATGAAATGTTTCTCAAAAAATCTGTCATTCAGTATCGGTTTTAAATTGTAGGTCCTGCCACTCATGTATAATTTACACGCAGCTTAAGTGGTGTGGGAATCTAGGTTGTGGTCCTGGCTAAAGGCTTATAATGGCCAATTAAGTAAAGAGTTTTTTTTTGTATGACTTATAATGCTGATGTAGTTGAATAGATTTTATACGTACATTTTTGGTGTCAAGTGTATATCACGAAACTTTTTTTTCTCTGCGAAATGACTGCCTGCAAAACTTACTGAAGTGGAATTAATTTATAAAAACAGAAAAATATTTATTATTTTTAATAATTGTTTAATAATTTTACGCTGATTTTATTTTCATCAAACAACGTTTTCAATGGATGACATGAATAAAAATTTTTAATAAAAATTTTAAGACTATTTTAGTTAAGCTTAGTAAAACTTTTAAAGCGAATACAACGACTTTAAAAGTGCACATGCATGGATATTTTAGATATTTAAAGGGGAGCATTATGTGCTCGATCTTCTTTCTGGACGCTCTGTGTTTCACTGGTGTGGGTCTCTGGGCACAGTAGTTTTCCGGGAAACTGCAAGGTCGCGGAGTTTGTCAGGGCTGGTGCACTCTGGAATCCTCTTCAATCGACTTGGGTAAGCCACTTAACTCGGTAAAGTTGGCCATTGCTCGGAAATTCTTTCGGGACGCAAACCTATCCTGGGTCAATGAGGAGTCCTGCTCCACCGCTAGACTCACTTGCGCCTTGATGGATAGATGGCGCACCAATCAGTTACTAGGTCGTTAGGTTAGGTTGCTTACAGGTCATTGTGCTATGGGTAGACACGCTGCAGAACTTGGTCAGTACAGGGACTGCGTTCTCCTGTGACATAATACTCTACAAGACACTCAACTTCCTCGTAATTCTTTATGGCGCAGAAACATGAGCACTGATGCAGCTGCCGTGGGAGTATTCGGGAGAAAAGTTGGCAAGTTGACGATGATTTCCTCATTCGATCCAACAATGAGCTGTCTGAGCCCCTCAACGATGTGGATGTTGTGCGGCTGCGCTGGCTCGACGATGTCGTTCGAATGGATGAGGATCTTCCAGAGAAATGGAAATATGATGCGGGGATTTGCGGAAATTGACGGAGAGGACGACCGTACCGAGAGGACCAAAGAAAACCCTGTTTTCGATTGATGTGACCAACTGGCGAAGGCGCCCCTGGAAGGATGTACTAAAGCAGGCCGAAATCCGATAATCGGGTTGTAAGTATGACATATCGAATACAACTATCTTTGAACATTGCATTAGATGAGCAGTGTATAGTATTTTATTGTCTCACTTTCAGGTGGAACTTCCGTCCTTATTTTGTGTTTATTATCGTGAATTCCTTACACGCACGTCTTTCCATATCTTTTTTTCTTTCTGCGGAAGACTTTTCTAATGGTATGTCTCTTTTACGCCACGTATTATAATAGTTTGTAGCGTTGCCGCAACTAAAGTGTAGTAGTAGTAGTAGTAGTAGTAGTAGCAGTAGCAGTAGTAGTAGTAGTAGTAGCAGTAGTAGTAGTAGTAGTAGTAGTGGTAGTTGTAGTAGTAGTAGTAGCAGCAGTAGTAGCAGCAGTAGTAGTAGTAGTAGTTGCAGTAGCGGTAATAGCAGTAGTAGTAGTAGTAGCAGCGGTAGTAGCAGTAGACATTGCGATCCTGCTAGCTGCATTAACTCATTTTAGTACTTGGCAACCAAGTGCAGATGGATCAGACATCCGCAGCAAAACGAAATGTGAAAAAATACTTCTTCGGCGACGGCTTCTCAGCAGATTTCTGGTAAAAACTCTGAGAGTAAAATAAAATTGCCATGAAAAGTATCTCGAAAAATTCGTAAAAATTTTTTTGAAAAATTTTTTCAAACCAATTTTATTTGACTCTCAGAGCTTTTGCCATAAATTTGCTGACAGGAAGTCACAGCAGAAATATTTTATCGTATTTCGGTTTTATTGGAGATATCTAACCTGGGGTTGATATGAGGCTGAATTTTATGTTTTTAAGCCTCTTGCCTAAAATCTTTCAAAGGCCCCGGCTAGGCCCTGTAACACATTTCCGCCGCAATGCTCTCAAATGAGTATGAGTATTAATGGAGAGTGTATTTCACTGTGCTGATATTAATTTCCATTTCTATTGAACAATATTATCATTTATTTTCCAGCTTTATTCATTTTTGTTTGTGTGTTTGTGTATAAATAAGACAAGGAAGGTAAACAAAATTATGTATTAAGTTTTGTGGCGTGTTAATATTGTCATTTCAGAAGAAAAATCCTCCACGAACGATAAATGCTTACATTTAAGATTATAAACGAATATTTATTGGAATATTGTTTACTTTTTTCCGTTTTAATTTGCATATCTATTCGTATTCCAAGTCCAATTACATAAATATGACATTTCGGAAAACACATTTCCTCGTTGCTAGACATCAAACTTATTTAAGGCAACGTATTGCTTAAAATATTCACAAAATTTATTTGCCCGTAACAGAGAGAGGAAGAAAAAGTGGCATAATAATAGATACAAATGGGAGAAATCAATTGCCAGACAATGAATAACAGAAATAATCAATTAAGGATAATGGATTCAAACCAAAAAAATATACTGTAGAGGGGGTGTAATTTCTGGTAAAACATTATAAAATTAAAACTCAATTCAATTTAAAAATTAATCAATATAACGCAGGTTATAATGAGAGAATAGGGATTAACTTTATTTAATATTCGTATTAAACTTGCAACGTTTTCAAATCCATTGCTTAGGATTCATACTCTTAATGAAATTTTTTAAAACAGTCAAAATCTATTGATTTTCGCAACACATACATGTCTAATTGGTTCTTACAATAATAGCTGCCAGATTTGACGATTTATCGTCATTTTGACGATTTTGAGCTCCAAAAATATCATATTGACGATATGATCATGTATGCCCTATTTTGAAGATTTTTGGAAATGAAAAATTTGCATCATATCCTTCACTTTAGTACATTAAAAGTCTCTTTAAGCTTTTTATTTGCTTTGCAATTGTTACTATTTCAAATTTAGTTCAGTAATAACAAGGAGTAAAGTATTATATTTTTAAGTTATTTGCAAACACCCGTGATGATTTTTATGTTTCTTATGCCCTTTTCATCCTTTAAAAGCCAAAAAATTACAACCTCTGTACGAAGGCAGTTACACATACGAGTAGACCGACTAAAGAAAGAATTTTGTCTGTAATACACAGTGTGATCCACTGGCCAATCAACCACATAGGTATGTGCTCGCAGAGAAAGACGAGTGTTACGTAGAAATACATGATTCTCGGGAACAAGTTCTATTATTTCGCGCGACCAAAATCCGTTGTAATAGCGATAGAATAATGAAACACAAACCATATTGCAACGATGCTCCAATGAATCAATAGAGTTCGATACACTAACGTCATTAACGAGCAACTTTGCCTTCTCCTATACGCGGTTGAGATGTTGAGGCTTCGACCTATACATGAGAGTTGTATTCTCTTCTCTTTCGGATATAAATGGTGTAAATAGTAAGAAGATCAGATGAATTGAAGTATTTCTGGCACCGTCTGAAGAAGTTAAGACACTGAAAAATGTGTTGGTACCAGTGAACATCACTGAGTGAACTGAATTTTTATGCTTAGAAAGTCAAGAATCTCTGACTCCCTAATAATACACCACCCATCAATTTAGATCATGCAATATTATTGCTGCGCTTATGGGATAGACTTTTTAAACCTTAAACAATTTTCTTCTGAAAATTATATAAAACTTCTCGATTTTTTGGAAAAATGAAAATGAAAATAAGGGATGGTAGCCTTTAATTTTCAGCATTGGCTAAATTTATTAAAAAATATTAGTATTATAAATAATATTCTTCAGCTAATGTAGAGATAGGATTAACTCATTCGCTACCAAAGACGAGTATACTCGTCTTTGACAAAGTATCCCGCACTGCCAAGACGAGTATACTCGTCGTTGATAAGGTATCCCGCACTGCCAAGGCAGGCTTTTGAATTAGCAATTTTTTTGCCCCAAACATGTAAAAACTTGAAAAATACTACAAATAAATTTTTTATAAAAATAATACATAATTTCTTATAGAGAATGATCTTTCACGCAAAAATCAACTTCATCGTGTATTTATAACATAATTTTATAGCAACGAAATCACTTACAATAACTTATCTTCATGATAGGATTTGTAAAAAAGTCCAATACATAATGGAGGTTTATCAGGACAGCTCGGACAGTAATATCGAGTCTCCTTGCGAATTCTTTTCGTTGCACAAACTCTACATTTGCGAGTTGGGTTTTTCTTTTGTTGTGTGGTAGGAATAGCATCAAGATAATGAAGCGAACTTTATTCTTGGGGTATGATTGACGTAGATTGATGAGATTGAATGAATGCATCTTGGCTTCCATTTAGCCAATATTGTAGAACTTCTTCCGTAAATTGAAGAGATGTTTTCTTTTCTGCGTTCGGTTGCTGACAATACAAAATATATGCGTTATGCACAGCCATTTCAATTATGTGTACAGCTATTTTTTGTACCACCGAAGAGTTTTTCTCATAGCACTATAGTAGGACAGCATTTGATCCGAACGGTGTACACAGGGTTTTGGTAAACAATAACACTCAAAATATACATGGCAATGGGAATGACTTCATATAATTTAGGCTTGGCAGCGAACGGGTTAAGCCAAGTTAATTTAAACTCAATTCCTTAGAAGCAATATTATATAAAAAGATTATTTAAAACTAAGTAATCGTAATTGCTTCGACTTTAATATAGTGTGTTAATATTGTATCTGATTTTAATTCTGTTTATTATACATATATTTATATTTATATGTCTTTAAACATATAAAACACTCGTTTTTAAATTTATTTTTATAAGTAAAGAGTTAAAAGGACTTGTTATTTTTTATATTTATTTTTGAACTAAAATATGTACATTGACTTAACTTTATATGTTTCACCACAATTTTTTTTATAACTTTAAATTTATGTATTTATCTTTTCTGACGATTTTTTTACGATTTTCATGAACGTCTTTGACGATTTTGACGATTTTTTTCAATATTTGACGATTTGATGCTTCATTTCTCTGGCAGCTATGCTTACAACCCCTCATTCAGCATTACGTCCTAGCTTCTCACACCACCTGAGCTGTGTGTGTTAATCAGTGGTGGTAACTACAGTTTAAATTCTAATCCGAAAGACAGATTTTATTTACTTTCAGAGTTTTTGCCAGAAATCTGCTGGTAGACAGTTGCCGAAGAAAATTTTTTTAAATACCACCCTGTAATATTAGAAAAGTGACTACCTTAGAATCACTACTTTTCTGATAAGTTTTGACTATTTTTATGCGTTCTGCAGTTCGTCGTAACTGAAAAACCTTTCACTTAAAAAATTATACTTCAGATGGAAAATATTTAAAGTCTTAGAACTTTAAGAATTTAACAATTTTAAGAGGTCCATGATATTATTGGAAATACAAGCTAGTTCAAGCAGTTATTGGCTTAAACTCTTAAATATTTGAATTAAAAAAACTTTATGCTTTGAGAACATCACAGTAACAATTCAAATATTTTATGGACATCATATGCCCCAACACTATTCTAAAGGGGGGGCGAAGGAAAGAAACGATTTTAATCTGATAAAATGTTCTCTTTATGGCGTAGTAGTATTGGTATGCGAACACAATTATCAAACACTAATCGGATTAAAATTGTTCTCTAGTGTACAATATGGAAATGCTCAAATAACTTAAATTCCAACAACAAAAAAAGGGAGAAAGCAAGTTAAAAGGAAATTAGAAAAAAAGAAGTAAGAAGAAGAAGACCATTACACAAATGGATTAAAGCATGAATGGTCAAAAAAATAGTTTCAAAATTTAAATACGTTTTTTGGGGTAAAAGTTTATGAGATTGTGTGTCAAAGGCAGAGCGATATGTTTTTATGTTGCTTGACATGAATGTGGCATGTCAAGGGTTTGGTTTGATATGGTTTTGGCTTGTTGGAGTATTACAGAGCATTTATTTGTTGTTTCGGGTATTAGAAATATGTTTTTAATTAATTTAAACACCTGATTTAAGAGCGCCCCTCTTTATTTCTTATTTTTCCTGTACGTTGTACATTTTCTGTAGTTAAGGCCTGGTCATTTGCATGACCCCAACAACACATGTTAATGTGGCTTTTTATGTTTTATTTTCCTTAATAACTACTCAGTTAGTTTTATTACGTTCTTCCTTTTTTTTTTGTTATTTGACCGGCTTGCCTATATTGAATTACAGGCACATGTAGTCTCGAAATTGCTAGTTTTTCTTTCAAGGGATTTTGATTATAATTTATAAAATTTTGTATGGGTGTACGTACGTATATAATATTTTTGTGAATTAATTTTCTTCTTTGTTATGTAATATTAGACTCTTTTTGTTTTGTGTATAAATTTATTAGATTTTCTTTCATTATTATTACAGCCTGTACTTGTGTTTAAGCCTTAATGCTCTTGGCTTTAAATGGCTGCCAATGTAACTCGTCACTTGATTTAATTTCTAAAGAGCAGCACCCTCCCTCATGTTTTATTTTAATGTGTTTTTATTTTTATGAAATATGTATTTGACACGTGCATTTAATCGTTGTACATGTTTGTTAATCATTCGTTTTTGATTTTATTTTTAATTCTGTATATTTATTTTGGGGGGATACCTTTAACACGGCCATGTTTGATAAACCTTAATTGACATACAGGTGACAGTATAAACGTATAAATGTAATTTTAGTAAATTTTCTTTTCTATTTATTCTCCTATTTTCCAAACATATAATTAATACCCTGGGGGTAAAACGAAATTATAGTGGAGACTTGAGTTCATACTCAGTAAATTGAAAAGGAATTAAAGGAATTATAAATATAGAACAGAAAATCTCTTAAAAAAGTCCATAAATCAATCACCCACATATATACTTACTTAATTGATAATTACAACCCTTTAGTCAGGACTGCAACCTAGCTGCTCACGCTAATCAAGTTGTGCGCGATAATTTTTATACAAGACTGGCGGTACCTACAGTTTAAAGTCATCTCAGAACGCTTGATTTTGAGAGAAACTTTTTATGATAATTTTATTCGCTCTCAAAATTTTTGCCAGAACACAGCGAGATGTCTGAGCCAAGGATTGAACCGTGATCTCTCGTCTAATAAACCAACATACTAACTACTAGATTACAGCGACTATACAACTACACCGCTTACAAAAACCTAACTAAATACCTACCCCAACCTATCCATAGATCATAGAATGTATTCTCCGAACATTTCAAGAATTTCGTAATACACTTACTTTCTATTATCCTGACCATAATCTTGAAAGTACTACTAAACTTTGATGTGAGCATTTAATAGAATTATAAATCCGTTATCAAATGCCCATCTGAAATCTGTGAAGGTCAGATACATGGGACGTAACCATTCTGCGATAAAAATTTAGCTGTTGATGTCATCAACATCGCTCATCACGCGATCTGTATGAGCTGTTGCAGGAGAAGACGATAGATCGCTTTGATTATATTTGCCAATCCCTGCTACCTATTTCCCATAACACTTAGTTCCTAAACCTAAATTTGTTCACCTTTAAGCCGATTAGTAAGCATTCAAAGGAAGGAAAGCTATAGACATTATAAGTCGACGCCTTTTCCTGTTGGAAAATACATACTTATGGTATACAAGACGCTTTTCCTTCCCATATTTTCTTATGTAGCAGAAGCATGGACGCCATTTAGCAGCAATGCAGCAGCCTTGAGAGTATTCCAGAGAAAAGTCATACGTGAGATCTTCGGTCCAATGCCAGGTGACGATGATTTCTGTATTCGATTCAGTACGTGAGCTAATAAGTCAAAACGTATCACAAAAGTAGTCATTCCAAGGTAGTCACTTTTCAAATATTACGGATTGGTTATGATAGTCGTAAGCGGCTTATGGGGCAAGCGTAAGCGTAACCAATATGGATAGGCCTGCGTATCACCGAAAAGTATACACTATCGAATATATCGCTCGAGTGAGAGTAAGTGTAGCACACACTCTAAATTTGTTGATTACACGATGTTCACAGCACTTGGGTCTACTCTACGTCCTAATACAACATGCTTTGCATTTGAACCTCCATCCTTATAAAGCTTAACTTACTTACTAACCTATTTAATTGGCCATTAACAACCCAATTTACGGATTTCGGCCTGCTGTAACAAACCCTTCCTCCACATCTTGCGCGCCTACCCTAGTTGGTCACACCAATCGCTGACATTTCTTCCTCGATTTGGTTCTTCCAACGCAAACAAGATCGTCCTCTTCGTCGATTTCCGCAGATACCCGCATCAATACCCGTCTCGCCGGAGCATTACCCTCCATTCGAACGAAACTGATGAACCAGCGCAGCAGCTAGATGTGCATACGCTGCACAATGTCTATGTCGTTAAGGAGCTTATATAGCTCACTGTTGGCGAGGATACGGAAATCATCGGCAACTCGCCCTGGACTTAAGATCTTACGTAGGACTTTTCTCTCAAATACTCTCAAGGCTGCTGCATCAGTGCTTAATAGTATCCATGCCTGTGCGCAGTAAAGCAGCACGGGTAGGATAAGCATCTTGTAAGTTATTAGTTTTGTCGTACGAGAGAGGTCTCTGCTACTCAATTCTTCATTGAGACCACAGTATCATATGTTGGCAGGAGTGATCCTGCGCTTGATCTCCAGACTGACATCATTTTTGGTGGTAACGGCGGAGCCAAGACATATAAATCCCTTGACTATATCGAAAGTATAGTTATCGGCCGTAATCTAAGATCCAATGCGCTCACACTCACATGCATACATACATAATTGGTCACTACAACCCTTTAGTCAAGATGACAACCTAGCTTCTGACACCACTATTGTTGTGTGTGTTAATTTTATACAAGATTGGCGGGACCTACAGTTTAAAGTCGATTCTGAACTTTTCATGGAAATTTTATATTATTCTCAGATTTTTGCCAAAAATCTGCTGAGAGCAAGACGCCGAAAAAATATTTTTTTATTTTATTCCGTTGGAGATGTTCGACGTGAGGTTTGAACCGTGGCCTTACGTCTGATAATCGGACACACTACATGCTGGACTCCAGCGACTTCATTGCATGCCTACACATACTATATAATTGCCCTTATTGCCTGAGATTAATACCATACATGTTGTGTGCATTAATTTTATAAAGGGTGTTTTTTACAGAGGTATAGAACTTTAAGTTGCAATAAAACAACTATTGTGGCACGAGCTGTGTGACATATTGCGCCGTCTTGTTCAAACCACATCTCCTGGACATCATGGTTATTCAATTCAGGAATGAAAAAGTTAGTAATCATGGCTCTATACCGATCACCATTGACTGTAATATTCTGGCCACCATCGTTTTTGAAAAAGTACGGACCAATGATTCCACCAGCCCATAAAGCGCACCAAACAGTCAGTTTTTCTGGATGTAACGGTGTTTCCACATACACTTGAGGATTACCTTCACTCCAAATGTGGCAGTTTTGTTTGTTGACGTAGCCATTCCACCAGAAGTGCACTTCATCGCTAAACAAAATTCGCTTATTAAAATCGGGAACAACGGTAATCTCGTGTTGGGCCCATTCGACGAATCTACGCCTTACTTGATGATCGTTTGGCTTCAATTCTTGCACGAGTTGGATTTTGTAAGCAGGCAAACCAAGATCCTTCCGCAAAATCTTCTATAAAGTGGATGGACACAGATCCAATTCCTGTGCTCGATGGCGGATGGACTCATTCGGGTCTTCCTCAATGCTACGCTCTACAGCAGCAATAGCTTCTTCTGTACGCACCGTATAGCGTCTCTGGGGATGCGAGTTATCAATAAGAGTAAACGTGGTGCGAAAACGTTCCATGGTTAATCGAATTAACTGTTCTGATGGACGATTTTGTCGACGATAAAATGGACGTAGTGCGCGATACGTTCTCCGCACAGAACCATTATTTTCGAAATAAAATTGCACTATTTGCAAGCGTTGTTCAGGCGTGAGTCTATCCACGATGAATTGCCAAACAAAACTGAGAATAAATCACTTGACAGCTGTTAAATCGGTCACCATCTTGAAAAGTAATGCCAACTTAAAGTTCTATACCTCTATAAAAAAACACCCTTTACATGTGTGGTGGGACTTACACTCAAACATCGAATTCTAATGATAAATTTCCGAAGCTTTTGCAGGGCAATTATTTGCTCTTTGAGCTCGAGCAAGAGGAATGCTGAAATATACTGTTTTTCAAATAGTTCAATCGTGTTTTAGTATGCCAAGTTCTCATTTAGTCTGTTAATACACTGCCCACTTAGACTACGGTAACTACGTGTTTAGAAAGTATTTACTTGATACAGACCACAGATCAGCAATGTGTATTCAAAAAGATGAGTAGAATTGAATCGTACTCATAATTTCTGATACTTATACGCATTCATACTTATTTTAATATCATGGAACCTCTACTCATATTCGGAGTTTGAAGTACTCATCATATTCATACTTAACAACACGTATGATGTTGTTGATTTCGACTCTCCATGACTCCACATATACACGAATCACAAAATAAGTATGATTCGCTTACGAACACAAAAATACTCACTAGAAGGTTGTGCGTTTGCTCTACTTGCTGCTCTGTCTTTTTTGCTTTTGTGTCTTTTTTCTTTTTTTGTAAATGCAACAATAACTGAATGAGTAGGTTTATGAATCAAACATATTTCGAATGTTATGAGTTTGATGTCAACGTTGTACTCATACTCATTGCAACCTGTACTTATAACTCAACGTTGTAGTGAGTACGAATGAATCAGAGTATTTAAGTTTCAATATTGTTGGCTCACTTATATTCAAAATTACATGAGTGCTTATGATTAGCGAAAAAAGATTCATTGCTGATCTCTTTTTGTACGGTCAACCTTAGCATGTCTTGCCATTTCATTAATTGCGTGACCGTCGTTTTCTAATCGAATTTGAGCGAAAACGATTTGTAATTGCATAAATTGCATAATTGGCTCACTAGACTAATAATCTTGGATTTCATAACAAATTTCCAAAATACTGAAGAATTGTTTCAGCGTTCAACAACTCATAATGACATGCCAAACCTTGAACTGAACAGAAATGTTAATTCTATTTTTACATTCTCCAGCTGTTAAAACATAGTTATCGATATCGATAATTTTCATGCGTTAATAAACATGCAATAGAATGTGTTTTAAATTGTTTTCCATTCTACATTTATGACCACAAATTTCATTACGATTACAAAAAAAAATTACTTTGTAATTGTGATCTCTAAAATTAAGGCTCTATTTGACCAAAGGAAAAAACATAAGACGATAACAATTCAATACAAGTTTTATGAGGTTCATTAAATTTTATTTCGATTACAACAATTACCCCAAAAAAAAAAAAAACGAACCCATACCGGAAGGGTCTTTTCCATAAAAATAAAAAAAATGGTGGAAAAAGAGAACGAAAAGAGTCGATTACGAATATAAATGTTGGCAATTACAAGTTAATAATGAGTTCCTACTGTGTTCCCAGGACACCTTTAAAAGTTTATACCACCAGAGACATTTAAAACTAAACTAGGAAAAGTAATGAGACTGAACTGACGGGAAAAATGAAATGAAATGAAAAGAAATAAAATAAGGAGATGGAGACGGAGATGGAGAAGAAGAAGAAGAAGAAGAGAATTTAAACACCTTATTTAAAATAATAGAAAAGTTAATGATTCTAAATAAATACGTATAAATTCTGGTTGAAAAAGAAGCAGACTGCTTGCTGCTCCTTCACTTAAACAGGACACTTATTAATGTGCCAGTGATGGGAAAATCAACAAAACAGTCCATAAGAAGGTATTGGAAAAACGAAAGAAAGAGAAATTTATCACAGTGAATTTTTTTCCCCAACATTTTCATGCAGCCTCGGATTTAGAGATTCTCTACTGAAAAAAATCCTTGTTTACCTGTTTTATTTTAAAATAAATGGCCAACACTTAAATAAACGTTCGTTCGTTCGTCCTTTCGTTCGTTCGTCCTTTCGTTCGTTTTTTTTTTGTGTTTCATTTTCCTCTACCATATTTTTCTTGTTGGCTTCCAGGCAGAAACGTGAAATTCACAGCCAATAGCATGGCGGGGCTAAATGTGATTTAAAAGGTACAAAACCGTAAAATTTAATACGTTAATATATCAAAAATACAACAACAAAAACAACAACAGAACAGTGGCATTTTTAGCCTGCCTCGTCTATCTGAAAACGCTTTCTTTTGAAATACATTGACATCCAGCGTAAGTAATGGCATTGGGTTTGGGGTAGCGAGTACCTAAGCCTTATTTTTCCTTAAATTCTATTTTTTGCCATTCTTTTGTATCCCATCAGATTGATAAATGAAAAATATATTTTCAGCAATAAAATCAACGTAAAATTAATAGTGCCTTCGTAGCATGCATAACAAAAACGTTTCTCTTTTTCTTCACATTTTTTTTTGTCCTGTAATCCTTACAAATAGCTCAACTAAAAACTAAAACCAGATGGCTTCCAGTATCATTCTCTTTAGTCTATAGGAATAATTTATTTTGCTATTCTATGTAGGATTTGAAAAGAATATTAAAAAATAATCCGCTAAACAGTGTTCCGCAATAGAAAACTAAATTTAGAAGCAAGCAATGGCCGCCTTTAATAGAGAGATGCCAGTAAAACAGCAGAATTTTTTAACTCATAGACTGCTTTACTTTGTGATACACATTTATCAATATTAAGGCAATAATTCTTGATATTGGCAGAGCTTTAGATACCTGAAAACTTAGACGAAGGCCCCTAGTTCAAACCCCAGCTCATCTTGTGCAAAATTAAATATAAAAAAATATTTCTTTCGTGTACTTCCTGGCAAGAATCTTATGACAAAAACTGTGACAATAAATAAAATCCTCATTAAAAGTCTCTCAAATCTATCGATCGGAGTTACACCACTCACAGATAAAATTATCACACACAATGTGGGCGGTGTGAAACACTAGGTCATAATATTGACTACATACGTACATACATACATAATTGGTCATTATAACCTTTCAGTCTGGATTACAACCAAGTTTGTCGAACCACTCATGTTGCGCGAGTGGTATGACCTACAGTTTAAACTCGAGTCCGAACGACAGATTTTTGACAGACTTGACGTAGCAATATGATTTAATCTCAGAGTTTTTGTTTTTTTTTAATTCGACGTAGTCTAGTAGGTAGTGTGTTGGCTTATTAGACGTAAGGCCACGATTCAAACCCCAGGTTAGACATCAAAACTAAAGTATGAAAAAATATTTCTTCGGCGACTTCCTCTCATCAGATTTCTGGCAGAAACTCTGAGAGTCAAATAAAATTGCCATGAAAAAGTTTCTTAAATAATGTGTCATTCCTTAAATTGCAAAGTATGAGTAATAAATGACAAGAACAAGATTTACAGTCAAGTCATAAATATATTCCCCATCATTTCCTTATTTCATCTGGCAAGGCAAGGACATTTTTAAAATTCATAACTTCCTGTTGAAGGCAAAGCAGCATAGTAAAGGAACTGTAGTAGCAACGATGGAGGCAGCTGATTAACGAGTAGCAATCGTACTGCAGCGCACTTAACTGTATTCAAAGCTAGAGAAGGAGCCGTTCAAGTAACAGTGTGGCAGTAATTTTGAATTTAAAATCACAAAACAGTTTTGCTCATCAAGTGTAATTCATTACACGTCTATTCTTGTATAATTTATTCGAATATAATTTAAAAGCGAAACGTTTTTTCATAGAGCACAGGCGAAATAATCATGAAAATAAAATAATCAAATAATAACGATAATAACGATAACGATAATGATAATACGAACAACAATAAAATGAAAATCTGCTTGTGAAACGAGGCAGTAGAGGTGGCAAGGCGGAGCAGGCAGTTTTTCGTATATTTTTGGTGATAAAATAGTTGGCTTGTAGAGGTAGATGTTGGGCTGTTGGCCTTAGCAAAATGCCTGGCAGTGATGTTGGCTTGCTATTCTTTTGTTATTATGGTTCGTTAAGTTTAAGGATAACAGACAACACATACGCATATAATCTTCTCAAAAAACGTGGCTGTGTGTGTGGTTGTGTGCCTACGAAAGCAATCATTTACACGTATTTTTTTTAAGAAGAAAATAAATTGAAAATGAAAATGAAAAGAAAAAAACTTACGTTTAACAAATCCTTGCGTGAAAGATTTTTCAAATGCAACACATTGCGCACCGTACCATCTGGTAGCACTTCAAATGAATCATCGACCAGACCATGTTCACGCCACCATGAAACACGAGGCGGTGGTATGCCACCGCTCGATAAACATGTTAATTTAATACTGTCACCTTCCAAATAAGGACCGGCTGTTTGGTCTCGTACAGCAGCACCATTGTGATCCAGTATTGTCAGTTGTGTGGGTGGCACTACAAAAAGAGATGAAAAAAAGCAGAAAAAGAAATAAAAACAAGTCAACACAGACAGTAAAATGAAATTTATTTGCAAAACGTAAATAATTCTATAAATCCCTACAACAGTTACAAAAAAAAAAGCCAGAATAACAACAACAACAAAGAAACCTAAACCCAGTTAAGATAAATTATTAAAAATAAAGGTTACAGGCCAGTAATAGAAAGAAAAAACGAGACCCCAGCAAAATATGGCATTGAATTCTATTGCAGTAGCCAGCAGTTACAGTACAATACTGTCTGTTTGTCTGCCACAAAAACACAAAAAAGAAGTGAAAACACCCATTAAATTGACACAGGGATTTAGTTTGGTTCAACCGAAAATAAATTCGGGAAAAAAAATACAAAATAAATGAATTTAATCTGTGTAACTAAATATTTAAATAGACATCGGCAGTAGCCAGTAGCCAGTAGTAAGCAATCGAAAAAAAAAAATTTCTTTGGTTTTGGATTTTAAAAATCTCTCATTCCAAAAAATATTCAATCTTTAAAAAAAAAAAATATTGTTACGTTATTACTGTTTTAAAAACCTTTAAAATATGAATTCGTAGATAACATAACATAATTGGTCATTACAACCCTTCAGTTAGGATTACGACCTAGTTTCTCACACCACTTATGTTGTGTGTGTTAATTTTATACATGAGTGGTGGGACCTACAGTTTAAAGTCGACTCCGAACGACAGATTTTTGAGAAACTTTTCATGGCAATTTTATTTACTCTCAGAGTATTTTTTGTATTTTGTTTTGATGTCTGGTCTGGGGCTCGAACCCTTGATTTACGTCTAATAAGCCTACCTACTAGACTACGGCGACTTCGTATATAACAACTAAAATAAAAATAAATCTGTGTTTAGTTTTAATTAAATTCTTTATTGTTCGCACAATTCTGTGTGCCACTGTTCACAACTTGATGTAAACAACAACAACAATTGTTTTTCTTTGTTATTCCTCTGTTTATACCCTTTGCATAAACAATAACAATTACTGGACAATTATTCGACAGATCTTTCTAACGGAGATCTTCAAACCACGATTACTCACTTCAAACACACCGCGTCTGCAGACAAGACTGACTGAACTTTTACTAACTCACTCGCCTGCTTTGCCTTCCTTTTATATGGCAGGGTAAATGATGAATGCTCTTGAAGGCGAATGTTCGTGGTTTCACCTTCTCGAGATCTCTATAAATGTAAACATCATTGTTTCATTATTGTCGTTTGTGTATTTTGTTTACATTTATTCTTGTAGTGTTTGTTGGCATATTTTTGTTTACCTGTTTACCATTTTTTTAAAGCTGGTGTTTGTTGTTATATTAAGCAGTACAATAATTTGTAAACAGGTTTGTTTACTGCATTGTTTTGTTTTTGTAGGTTTTGTTTATAATTTTAATGTTAAACGATGTAAAAGCAAAATACCAGATTCAGATCTAGATTTTTCCATTTTCGTAACAATATAAAATAATTGTAGCGACCATCATATGATCTGTTCCAAGTTCCAAGCGGTAATCAACTAGAGCTCAAGTATAATTGATGATGGTTTGCACTACCCGGTAAAAAATAATATCAAGTTTTGCAACTTAAGGAATAGAAAGTTTATAGACAATGTGCCTTTCGATGCCACAAAGTGCATTTGCTATCGGAACTGAAATTCATAACTCCTCTTCGTTTCTCAAAGAAGCATTAGGTGGCCACAAAGAATTTCTCTTATAATTACACAAAACATTCACGGCTTTGAGAAGTAACGATCGTAACCAACGTACAATATTGCTGCTTTGGATCTCTTCAAGTTGTTTGACACAGTTGAGCAGCTTCCAACTCAATTGGATTGCTGTTCACTTCATGAACTCTTTTTGGGCCAAAGAGGTAATCAAAAAACCGGACATATTTCTCAAGGGTAAGGAGGTAGGTTGATATGATGGTTAAAGGTCAGGAGTTCTTCCGACCAAGGGCCTTATGCCTATTGACGTACATCTAAATCATCATATGGACTTGTTAAGCGCTCCTCCATAAGTTGAAAAAGAAGAGATCGACCAAGAGTCTCCTGCCTATTAACATACATCTAAGCCATCATGTAGGCTTATTGAGCGCTCACCCATAAGTTGACCATTTGCTTGTATTAACGGCGAAAACAAGCGTTGCATCCACGGCAGTCTTAGAAGATATAAGTAACGAACAAAGCAACAGAATCAATGCTAAAGGAACACCCTCCTGAGGTTCTAGATCGAGATAGCAATTACCCATGAAACACAATCAATATTAGGGCAGCCGAAGTCTGGTTGGTCCAGCATCCTCAACTGCTATCGAGAGAAGGTTATTGCCAAGACGTTAAACATAAACTTAATCAAAATCTGCTTAAGTTTTTTCATTTGTTTCTCATTGATTACATGAGACTTTTCTGACTCCCAACAATTATAATGTGTAGATACCAAGCCATCCAGATGAAAATATGCTTCATAGGAGAAAATTACTTTCCGTGCGGCGCTTTGGTTTGAACGCAACTTACCTAATTAAGTTGAATTCAGCTCGAATGAGAGTATAGGTCTTGTCGTAATACGCTACGTTGTGCTTTGTAAAGTTTGAAGGTGCTACGAACGATGCCGAACATATGTTTTTATTTTTTCAACGACAATCTCGTTAACAGCAGAATTTTTAAAATTACCATCCGATAGGTTGGTGGTCTTACTGTCCATAATTGCTTCAGTTTCTGCAAATTTTTCTGACCAATTTTCGCCATATTAAGTGCACTTTATTGAATGAAAATTTGTGGCCGTTCTTAGCATAACTTTCAACATAGTTTTGTAACTACAGCATGTTGTTGTTTCGTAGAGCTGACAATTATGTCACAGCTGACAAGTTGCAGAGTTGCCACTTACATAAAATATTGCAACTAAGACTGCACTTTTACTGAAATACCCTTTATAAGGCACGTGACAGCACATTTAACACTGTTTTCCATCTCCCCCTCTGATTGGAGTGGTATTTGTAGTGAATAAGCAATCATGGCAAATGCCAATGGAACCCTTATTAACAAATCTTAAAAAGCCTCTTAGTGTGTGGTCAAACTGTTTGATCGACATAACTTTAATGAGTTTAATAATGACTTCAAAAGTACTGTAAATCAAAATTCTACAAAGAAATGCCGCTTCAATTTTAATGAATTTCTTCGAGTGTAACAAGTCAAAGCGACAAGGAAACAAGCGACAACACAAATTCCTTATAAAAAAAGAATCACAACAAAAATCTCCGACAGTGAAAGACCACAGATTTCTTTTCAAAGCATAAAAAGGCTAAAACAAATAAAAACAAAAAAAAAAACATAAAGAAAAAAGCAGAAAAGGAAACCAAATAAACCAGTCTACTTACCCAATACTGTTACATTTATCCGCCAATTACGTGTCGGTGATTTATGAAAATCAACCCGACATTTATACAGACCCGCATCACTGATTTGTATATTTTTAATCCTTAAAGCTGGCGGATTTGAGTCATAATAAAAATGTGCCTTATTTTTAAATACATTCTCATCAGCCCATGGTATACCTTGATGCAGTGAACGGCCTCTGGCATCAAAACTGTAAAGAGATGGAAAAAAACAGAAAAATTAAATACAGATCTTGTTCCTTTTTTTTGTACAACAACAATAGAACAAAATAAAATTAAAATGAGAACATTGCTCGAGACGAGAATTTTTAATAAAAAATTAACGAGTTCTTCTAGGGAAATATTTATTGGTTCATATAAAAAGTATTAAAGACTTTCAGTCAGTGATGGACAACATTAATCTGATTGCGATACACGATTACGTGATAATTCAGTTTAAATTTTTGGCAAAGACTGTTAAAACCAATTCTTATTCACGTACAAAACATTTTGCATTGGCATTATTTGATTCATTAGCACGGTCTTCTAAATATTCTCCCCCCTTAAATTAATTCACTTATGCAGCATCAATAAATGTTTGAGAATGAAAGGAAGCCTAACACACCGATAACTCTGAAACGAAGCTTAAATGTTAGAAAAAAATTGTCAGAAATGATTGCCAGAAAAAATTTTTCAGAAAAAATATCAGAAAAGTTTACAGAAAAATTCTTAGAAAATAATTGTCAGAAAAATATTCTCAGAAAAAAATTCTCAGAAAAAATTGGAAAAAATTTC
The DNA here is from genome assembly GCA_932273835.1 of Sarcophaga variegata. Taxonomy (NCBI): domain Eukaryota; kingdom Metazoa; phylum Arthropoda; class Insecta; order Diptera; family Sarcophagidae; genus Sarcophaga; species Sarcophaga variegata. Next base: position 99,752,067 of record OW026360.1, on the reverse strand, counting down.
AGAAATATTTGTCAGAAAAATTTGGAAGAAAAATATTTTCAGTAAAAAATATTCGGAAAAAAATCGTCAGAAAAAATTTTTAAAAAATAATTGTCAAAAAAAAAATTGTCAGAGAAAATTTTAAGAAAAATATTGCCAAAAAAAATTTTTCAGAAAATTTTTAGAAAAGTTGTCAGAAAAATTCTTAGAAAAGTTGTCAGAAAAATCCTTAGAAATAAATTTTGAAGACAAAAATTTTCAGAAAAAATTTTCTGTAAAACTTTGTCAAGAAAGTTGTCAGAAAAACCTCAAAAAACATTAAAAAAAAAAAATTGTCAGAAAAATATTGCCAGAAACAAATTGTTAGAAAAGCTGAATTGGCTAAATTTGACGGATGGCAAGGATTTTGTAGGCTAGGGCTTGTGCGACCTAAGAAAACCGCACAAGAAAAAGTCTAACACGGTCAAATCGCATCATCCCCACGTGCGATAATTATGCCCTCAAATCGCGTGTGCATAATATCCAGTGAGATGTGTATTACGTAGGCTCAATCTGTTGATGATATCCAGATCGTGCAGTTCTCTTAAACTTGATAATCATCGATGTATAATGCTCGCCGTTGACAGTGACGCCATAGCCAAAGTAGCTCTCAAAGAAATATGAACCGAAGACGCCGGCAGCCCAAAATCCGCACCAGACAGTGACTTTTACGCAATGTATTCGATACTCGCAAGTCTTATATTTGGTATTGTCTTCAATTTGATAATTTTGCTTGTTCGCATACCTTTTCACTTAGAAATGGGCCGTATTGCTGATGAAGATTTTTCCATGTAAATTAGGACGAGTTGACAACTACTTCACCGTCCATTCAGCAAACGCACGTCGTTATCTATGGTCTTCCACCATGATTGATGTAGCGTCAACAAAATGCCGACAAAATTTGGAAGTCCCTATTGGAAAGCCTTATACACGTTACACGTACACCTGATACCATACTGTGTATGGTATTGTATAGTGGGACTTACTTGTTTTTGTTGTAGTTACTGGTTGTTTGTTTTAGTTTTTTTTAGTAAAAACAACAACTGCATATAAAGTTATTAACGGCAATAATTACAAACCACAAGTAATTACCCAACCCAGTTTTATTACTTTGTGTTGATGTTGATGTTGGTTTTTTGATTGATGTGCCATTGGCAAATGGTAGGTGGCTGTCATCATAAATACTTTTAACGAACAAACATTAAGGAGTACATATATACCTACAAACATACATACGCATACATACATACATACATATATACATACATACATACCTATAAACATAAGAACACAGTTGAGGCCAAAAAAAAAGCCACAACTATTTACAATTCTGTGATTATAAAGGGGCCTAAAACATCTACAACTGGCCAATAAATCATTTATCACAGCGTTGCCGCATGCTATGCTCTAGAAAACTCCGGAATAAAACGTGACTTCTAGAATCCCTTTCTTCAAGGAAGACGTAAAATAAGTCAATAACAGCGTAACACCACAAATGTAAGTCGTTGGTGCAGTTGAGTAGGCCTGAGGAATAACTTTCTATATGAAAGAAAATTCGACTCCTAAGTGAGATAATATTGCAGAAATGGTGGTAAAATAATTAGGAATATCACTGGGTTTCAAATTCACATGGAGGTCTGATATAAATATTATCTCTGGAAAGCTCACACATGCCATAATTATGCAAAAGGTTTGCAATAAAGTCCTGGAGATACTACCAAGGAAATATGCATTAAATATGATGGTCATATCTCTAGTAACATACGGGCAATTGTCTGGACAGGCAGAATAAATCTAAAAACAGCTTAAATGGAGTTGCATAACATACATAGAATAGCTTATGTTGTTTTAACAGGGACAGTGAGGACCTGTGCTACAGTTTGCTGAAAGCTCTGTTGGATTTAAGTCCGTTGTACATCGTAGTGAAGGCCAGAGATTATATGGGAGACAAGTCTAACATGAAATTCATTTGAGCGTTTCCGGAACTATGCAATCGTGTGGCTGGCAGCCCAGTCCCCTGACATCATGATTTTGGAAAGTGCTTTGCAAAGAGACTAAGATCAAAATACTTTTCCAGAAGGAGGCACTGTTTTGTAGTATACTGATGGCTCAAGCGAAACTAGGTCGTAATCCTGACTAAAAGATTGTAATGACTAATTACAGGTCTGGAGACAGAAGCAAAGGTTTTTGGTCGCCTAAAGAAATATTCCAAGCCCATGAAAATATTTGAAAGTCTATGCCATCCTAAAGATGTGGCCAATCAACATGGATGGGAAATACAAAAGACAGCACATAGCAATACTATCAGAGAGCTAGAGCGATATTTGAGTAGTCGCCTCTTATGAGGTCAAATCGAAGCAAATATGAGACTGTCTGGAGAAGCTGAATAAGCTATGTAGGTAGCTTTGTTTAGCCTCAGCTCATCTGAGAATTCTTGGCAATGACTAAGTTTGCAAGGCGATAATAAACCAAACCTCTTATATGGAGTGGGTGTGAATGTTTGGATAGATTTGATCAAAAAAGTGAACTTAAAGAGAGATAAAGCCTTTTCTGAAACCACAGGGGTTTGAGGTAATCAAAACTTTTGTAGAAAAGTTACAATAACAGGATATCTGCGTCATGCATCGGACTATCCAGGAGTAACCTGACCTTGATAACAAGTCTTTTGGTAGAGCACTGTCGTGTCACTGTATAATTACACAGAAAGAGGGGTATCTCGTGCACTTATAGATTCTGTGACGATGATAATAATGCATCGAACATATTCGTGGAAACTACCCAGACTGTACAGAAGTAACCCGATGTTGACGGGCACTGTCAATGCAGTGTTCAATTATTCAGAATGTGGGTTATTTCGAGCTGTAGATTCTGTGACAATGCGAATAATTCATCGAACATTTTCTTGTAACTTGTGTGAAGCATTAGTAGATCCCAGGGTATATGTCTAGTGCTAGGCAGGGACTGTTTACATTTCCGTTACAATTACTATTACAATTTCGAGCATACCGAAATTTGTCCGAGCATTAGGTTTGGAGGAGACGTTTTATATGCTCTATGAAGTTTGAGGGGAGTACAATAGAACGTATGAGCGTAATACTAAGGCTATTGCTCGCGACAATAATAAGTGTGCTGCCCTATGAAGTAAATTTGAATCTGCATGAGCTGCTAAAGGATTTTGTCTGGAAAAGAGTCAAAGGTCCTGCGTTCTTATTGTGCTTTGGTGTGTATACCTAACCCAAAAGAAATTTTAGGTAAGAAATATAAATCCATTAGCACTTACACGTGTAAAATCCATATGACTTATGTACCATTCAAAATGTTCTCAAAATATTCCAAGAATTAAAATCTTCAAATTTATTCGCTTTTACTTCAACTCTTGGATATTTTGTACACATTTTAATGAAGATCTTTAAAGAACACACAATACATATGAGAAAAGGAACAAAAACAAAAACTACATGTGAAGAACATGCCATGCAAGAAAAAAAAACCCAAAAATAAAATGCTGCAAAGAAAAAAAATTGAGAAAAATTGTAATCAACACGTTGATGTCTTATGTGACACCAAAAAAAAAAAACGACATGAAGACAGAAATTCGATTAAAAATTCTATTGTTGTCGCATGTTTATGTTAAATAAACACACAGTAAAATAACGACAGCAATATAGCATCGGTATTCAGCATTCAACTGCGTCAATATCATCACAGCACAACAGGAGAAAAGCATCATCAACCGTTGACACATCAATTTTAGTGCAAGAGAGACTACAACAACAACATTTCCCCCTCCGACTTTAAATATCTGCTCCTCAGAAGGTGGTATGCGTGTTTGTGATAAACTGAAATGATGATGTTTTTCTCTTTAAAGCCATAGGAAAGAAACACATTTTCATCACTTTAACGACGGCAATAGCTAGAAAGAAAAATGACAACATCACATATAAACAGGAAGATATGAGACCCCTGTGTGTGTTTATGATACTTTTTCTTTTTCTTGATAGAATTTATAGGGGGAATTCCCTACACGTAATATAAGCGGGGCAATTTGCAAAGGGGATAAAAATTCTTATTTAAATCTTAAAAAATAAAAGGAAACTAATGCAAGCCACTCTACAAGCCTTTTGGAATATTTAAAATCTGTTGTGGTCGAGCTTCACACTTTACAATCCACACATTAGTGACATCCACAGTACACACCCTTAAACAGCTTATTTAAGCTACCGCTCCTGTGTTAGTTGCCCTCGTCTGTAAGAGAACAAGATTTTCCTAAGGTCAGAGTCTTCTGAGAGTAAATAAAATTATCATCAAAAGTTTCATGAAAATCTATTGTTTGAAGTTATAGCCGGAATGGTTCCCATAGACCTACAAGCAAATGAGCGCCGGATGATCTTCAACGCCAGGCAAAGTACGACTCAACCACAGAGCATAGAAGCGATAAAGCACGAAGTCTTCCTAAAATGGCAATTTCGCTGGGAAAATGAACAGCATGGAAGGTGGACATATAAACTGATTCCCGAGTTGCATGTGTGGAAAAACAGAAAAAATGGCGAAGTAGGCTATTATATAATCCAGATGCTGACCGGTGACGGATACTTCAGAAAGTACCTGCATCGCATAGGGAAATGCCGCTCGCCATTCTGTATCTATGAACTGGAAGAAGCGTTAGATGATTCCGAACACACTTTCTTCAGCTGTTGTCGATGGGCCGAAAGCCGTCAGCGACTCGAAGCTGAAATCGGCGTCATTAGCCCTACAAACGTCGTGCTGAAAATGATAAACAGTAAAGAGAGCCGGAATGCAGTAGAACACTTTGTAGAGCACGTCCTTCGAAGAAAGAAATTTGACCTAGACGCAGCAGACTGAGAATAGAGAGGAGCCTGGACGCAAGCTGACGACGATGGAACTGGAACATATGCCAGAAAAGGGGTCCACCTCGAAGTAATACAACCGTGGTTCCGAGATGGAATGATTCCCTGGTGAGGTGACAAAGCGGGCTTTTAGTCGGTATACCCAGTGGGAGAGTCCGATATATCATGTCTGTTGACGACCATCATGAATGCATAAAGCATTTTCCCTCATTCCCGCAAAAAAAAATCGTTTGAAGTCAACTCTTGGTACCGCCCCTACTGGATAAAATTGACCCACACAGCATGGGTGGTGTGAGGAGATTGGTTGTAATCCTGACTAAAGGATTTTAATGGCCAATTAAGTAAGAAGTAACTTTACTTTCATTCCTACATGTAACTTTTTAAAGTCACTGACTATGACCAGCTTTTTGATAAACCTGGAGTAGTTTACACTTCCATCAGAGCCGAATAATTCTGGATACCACCATATACAGTTTTCAACAACAGCGATCCTGTAACAGAACCTTGAGATGCCTTATCATCGTTATCGGATTTTACTACGAAATGCTGGGCAAGAAAAAATTCTTACCACTTGGATAAAGTACTTTACATACAAAACATACATAATTGGTCATATCAACCCATCAGTCAGGATTACAACCTAGTTTCTCACACCACTTATGTTGTGTTTGTTAATTTGATACACAAGTCGCGGGTCCTACAGTTTAAAGTCGACTCCGAACGACAGATTTTTAGAGAAACTTTTCCATAGCAATTTTATTTTCTTTCAGAGCTTTTGCCAGAAATCTGCGGAGAGGAAGTAGCCAAAGAAATATTTTTTGAAATTTCCTTTTGTTGAAGATGTTTGACATGGGGTTTGGAACCCCTGGCCTTACATCTTATCTCTACCTACTAGACTACGACGTCTTCTGAAGAAATTTAGTACATTTAACCTTCCAAGCAATGTCAGAATGCTTCTCCATTCCTGTGAGTTAAATACATTTTTCAAAATCAAAAATAATAATGACGTAGTATTTACCAGTCGTACTACTACCCTCCACAGTCTTTCCGGCAATATCCGCCACGTAGCGATTTTAGTAAATATAGACTGACTGGGCTCGATTCGTGTTTTTTAAAACAATTGTCGCTTAGTAATCGGTAACCTTTTTAAATTAAAGCACTGTTAACGAGTAAATCAAATACTTTTTACTGGAGGCATATGATCATGTAATGTGTTGGTTTATTAGACATGAGGCCTCGGTTCAGATTCCAGGTTAGACATCTCCAACTAAACAAAATCTGACAAAAATATATCTTCGCTGACTTCCTCTCAGTAGACGTTTGTCAAAAACTCTGAGAGTAAATAAAATTGCCATGAAAAGTTTCTCAAAAATCTGTCTTTCGGAATCGGCTTGAAACTTAAGGTCCCAGCACTCATGTATAAAGCTAACACGCACAACATAGGTGGTTTGAGAAGCTAGGTTGTAATCCTGACTGAATTGTTTTAATAACCGATTATGTGTGTATGTATGTGTTTATGATCACCATCTTTAATAGGCCATGATTGAAACTCATTAGCTTCGCTACACAATGAAGTTCTTAAACACAAGGTTTTTAACAAAACGAAACTCCCCCTAAAAATTTTTTGTTTTTTTTTGTTTGATATGTTAACGCGAGAGTATCAATGTTGAATACATCAAATAATACCAAATGAATTCAGAAGCTTACACTCATAGTTATGTACATAAGAATACATATTAAAAAAATCATACATATTACACATGCATATATAAGCATATGTATGTATTTACACATACAGCGTCGGTTGAAACTAAAGAAACAATTCTGACTATAGTATCAGCGACAATAGTTTTGAACCAAATCTCGGGCATTTATGCTGATTTTAAAAACTTTCAGACACGAGTTCAAAGTTGAAGAATACAAAACGCAGTTTAGAAGAAAATTCTCAGGCTGCAGGTCTGTACAGTTCCCTGATTACAAACAAATAGAAAAATTGTAAGAGATATGGGGGCCTTCATTAAAAGTTTCCAACTTTTAAATTTAAATTAAATAATTTAATTAAATTAAATAATCGAAATTATTTATTCGTTTGAAAAACTTCTTGTGGTGCCATTATTTATGTACGACATCGGTGGATAGTGCATATCCGAAGTGACCAATTATTTCTGCCCCTGGCTTATAAATAACGCTGAATATGATCGATGGCAAGAGTTATGTTGGCCTATGTTAGTTATCCTCGTCCATAATAGAGCAAGATTTCTTTAAGGAATAGTCTTCTAAGGGCAAATAAAATTGCCATGAAAAGTTTCTCAAAATTCTGTCGTTCGGAATCGATGTTGAACTGTAGGTCTAGCCAGTCCTGGATAAAACTAACATACACAACATGGGTGGATGGGAAGATTAAATAATGCGTGTATGTGAAATATCATCGAAATTGGTTATTCGTTTGAAAAACTTCTTGTGCAGCCATTATTGATGCTGCGGCATCGGTGGATAGAGCACATCCAAAATGTCCAATTATCCATGCCCCTGGCTTAGAAATCACGCAGAATTTTATCGATAGCAAGAGTTATGTTGGCTTGGAAGAACGCAGTGGTTTGTGGCTTATTCGTATACAACTGCGACTAAAGAAAACTCCACAAGCAAAAGTCTAACCTCGTCAAACCGCAAGTTCATACATGCAAGTTCGGTTGTGCAGAATATGTGTATGTCATGAGCTGTGTGGCACATAGAGCCGTCCTGCTGAAACCCCGTGTCGAATGGTGGACAGACCATACAATTTATGCGAAAAGAAATTGGTAGTCCTCTACCAATAGTGTTCGCCGTTTCAGTGATGGCCAAGCCAGCGTCGTTCTCAAAGAAACCCAAAATTCACACCAAAAAGAGACTTGTTCGGAATGCATTGGATGCTCTTGGATTTCATATGGATGGATATCGTCTCAAATTCAAAACTTTCATTTGTTCTCGAACGCATTAATCCAGAAATAGGCCTCATAGCTGAATATGATTTTTCAATGAAATTTAGTATCAGTTGGCAACTGTTCCAGACCCTATGCAGCGAACACACGTTTTTCTCGGTGTATGTCCATGGTTAGTTGGAAACATACATAATTGGTCATTACAACCCTTTTGTCAGCATTACGACCTAGTTTCTCACACGTGTGAAAATTTTATACATGAATGAACTGTAGGTCCCACAGTTAAGAGCCGATTCCGACCGACAAATTTTTGAGAAACTTTTCATGGTATTTTTATTTACTTTCAGAGTTTTTGCCAGAAATTTTCTGAGAAGAAGTCACCGTAGGAATATATTTTCATATTTCGTTTCGTTGGATATGTCTGACCTGGGGTTTGAACCGTGGCCTTACGTCTAATAAGTCGACACACTACCTACTAGAATTAGTCGGAAAACAGACTGAATAAACGACAACCAATTTCACAGATGTAGCTTCAATAAGATGGTTTGTATGCGAAGGCATACTTTGCGATTTAAAATATAATTCTACAGCCAAATTTTTTCATTGGCAGCCCTTATAGTTTGTAGAAGTTTCAGCTTTTCTGGACATATTTGTTGTTATTAAGCGAATGAATTTTGATGACAAAATTCAATATTTTATGATAGTAGCTCGGGTGTGTTCAGTTAGTTTTGATCGACACTGTTGTGTATGAACATACACACGCACATAATGAACTGGTATTTGTTGAGTTTATTTGATGTTTTCCTTTTAACACAATCGGTTAACGAAACGGAGCAGAAAAGTTTACCTCTGGGCATGATAAAGTTTTCCTTTCTCCATTTTTGTTTTCGCATAAATATAGGGGAGGGTAAGAAAGAAAAAAACCTTCTCCAACTCCCTTTTCTAATGTTGTTGTTTAAATATAAAAGAAAATTATTTCATACTTAAACTGTAAATGATTTTGTATAACAAACGAAACCAAAGAACCAAAAAAAAAGTACAAAAATTTCTGTGATGTTGTTTGTTTTATGAGGTGACAAAATATTTTCTTTTTTTCGTTCTTTTTGTGGTGTGTTGAGTTGTAAAAATTTACAAAATAAACACAAAAACAAACAAACAAACAGTAAATGAAAGGAAAAGTTTCTGTTCTAATATCTTTATTTTCTTCTTCTTCTTAAGGGTACAAAAAAAGGGGAGGGGGCCAAAAAGTTTTAACTTCAAATCACAGCCTTTGACAGTTCTGGTTGAAGACGGTAGAATATGTGAAGAGTTAATTTGTGTTTTGTAGGAATAATTTATATTGTTATGTATAATTTTTATGAAATTGTCAAAGAAACCAAACAAAAATTAAGCATTTGATTAACAAAAAAACAAAAAAAAATTAAAAACTTAAAAAAAAATTATAAAATAAGTGAAGATAACGACGTCTGCTAAGGTATAATAGATATGAGATACAAAAGATTAATACAGCATGATATCTTGTAGTTTGCTATCCAAATTTACCTGATTTAAAATTGAATTTGTTGCGTAGTCTAGCCCGTCGGTTAGAAGTTGCCTTCTTCCGAAGTTCCGAATCGAATGACCATTGCGTCTTTGGCAGCAGCAAATTTTACTTTAAAAAATATTTTAATAGCCATGGAAAGCAACATTTTCCCCATATCTAAGTCCTTTAGCGTCTACATAACACATAATTGGTCGTTACAACCCTTCAGTCAGGATTACGACCTAGCTTCTCACAACAATTGTGTTGTGTGTGTTAATTTTATCATGAGCGGCGGGACCTACAGTTTAAAGTTGACTCCGAACGACAGATTTTTCAGAAGCTTTCTTTCAGAGTCGACTTTAAAGTGTAGATCCCGCCACTCATGTATAAAATTAACACACACAACATGAGTTGTGTGAGAAACTAGGTCGTAATCCTGATTGAAGGATTGTAAGGACCAATTATGTATGTATGTGTATGTATATTTATTTTATTAATTTATTTCTGTTTTGTTATAAAACAAACAATTTTTTAACATTTTTTATAAAACAAGAGAAAAATAAGGAAAAGTTCCAGATGACTTCATAGGTACCCCCAAGGAGAAACCTGAGTAAATTTAAAATTCAAAGGCCTAATATATGAAAATGTTATTCCTTGTATTTAGTAGAATATCCCTTAAGGTCAAGCACTCCATTTAAACCATTTGGAATTGAATGTACAAATTTGTTTAGTGTTTTTTGGTGGCACCATGCCGAAGTTTTTCGGTTGACTTTTGTTTGAGGTTTAGCTATTACGTAACCGTTCTTTCAAATGATCTCCTAAATACTCTCTTGAAGTCAAATCGGAACTTTGTTCAAGAGTATTAAGTCTGTGGGGACTTCTTTTTTTCAAAATATATTGCCGTACTAAGACTTTTGCTGTACACTGTATATATAATGCCTATAAATGAGGGTAAATTTGACCGATGGCTAGGATAGTCAGAATCAAATATCACGACCTCGGTGGCCAGTTCACAACACTTTTACGTGAGATGATCATTCCCTCAAATCGTTTGTGCTGTATACACAATATGACATGAGCTGTGTAGCTCGTTGCGCTGTTATGTTGTTGGTGTCCAGGTCAAGCAATTCTGATAAAAACAAGTTCGTCCCCAGGTAAAAATTTTACTATGACGGCGCTAGACCAAATCCACACCAAACATTACTTTACTGGGAATGCATTGGGCGCGTTCCTGGATCTGATGTGCATTGCCAACAACATCAGCAACTACAATTATATTTAGCCTATAAACTTTTCATCTTTTCTGTCACACTTTATAATTAACACAAAAAACGAAGTTGAATGGTAACACCGTCGGAATTAGTATCAATTTCTGGGGCTTCTGTGTAAGCTGGCTGTTTTATACGGTGTACAGATATGTACCTTTATTGCGTAAATCGCCATTATTGAACTCAATATTTCATATAAGGTTTCAATTAATAATTGCGCAATAAATACGCATATTGTTATAATATTGAGTAAAACATAAAATGCAGCACTGTCATAAGTGTGTTTCGTGAGCATATTACAACTTACTGAACACTTTCTGTTGACATTTGACAACTCAATTCTGACAATTCAAACAACGACAAAAAAACATAATAAAAACAATGTTGTTGAAACAACCAGCTGTTTTGTTTACCAGCTGTAAACTGAATATTAAATAAACAGCTGAACTTCGTATATTATTATGCCTGAACACTTAAAACATTGTGCTCAATTAACCGAATATTGACTCAATAGAAGTGCATGTCTGAACATAATATTAGAATTACTTTACTCTGATTATGATTGAATTTTAGTAATTCTTAAGCAGAGGCATTGTTTGTTTAAAAACAAACACAAATTTTTTTAAGAAATAAGCCAACCTTAGTTGCTATTTAAACCATTTAAGGTTTATTAATAAGGGAAGGGTAGCCAAAAAAAAATTCTTAATTCTGTTTGTTTATTCAAAATTTCTTAAATCCAGCAAATCATCATGTAATGAGCTTACAATAAAGCTGACTGTAAAAGACAATAAAAACAATAAAAATCTGAAAATTATGGAACCTTAAATCGTGTAAAATCTGGCATTAAAAAAAATTTGTAAACAGAATTCTATGGACACGAATGGACAAATAAATAAAAAATCAATAATTGAAAGAAAACATTTTTCAAATTCAAATTAGTTTGAGACAATGTAATGACTCTTGAAAACATAGGCACTTAAATCTGAAAAACATAACACGTACCAAAGGTAAACGATTTCTGGCTAATCTTTGTCACAAATGAAAAATATTTTCCTTGTTTTCTAATTTAAATTTTAAATCAACAAAAATGAATTGAAATGAATTTCATTTGATTATCTTCTTTTTTTGTAATTTTCCACTATGACAACAACAATGTTAACAACATTGTTTTCTGTGAGTAGCGTAGAGTCCAATAAAAAAGCAAAATTTATCCCCAAAACATCATTTACAGATCATAAAAATTCATGTAAAAATTTTCATTATTTTTCCTTTTTTTCGTTTTTATGTACACGTGTATGTACAGAATGTATATCCTATGTATGTATGTATATAGCTTACAAAAATGTTTAACAAATAAATTAAATTGACGAACATAAAAAAACATTATTTCGTTGACATTTCAAGTTTGAAATTAAAAAATAAAAAATATAAAAATAAGGAAAATATCCACTTCCATCCATAATGACTTTTTAAGAGGGCCCATCAATATAAATTGGCTGAAATATTTTATGGTTATTGGTAAAAAATTAAAAAACGCTGGCAGCGTTCGCTCATTCCCTGAAAAAAACAGGCAAATAAGCTGTTTTAGTTGATAAAGTTGTCGTGGCAGATAAAGAAAAATGTTGTTTTAAAAAATAATTAAATTTTTTATTACATTTTAGCTGCCATCAAAATGACTTTTTTTACGAAATTTACACGAAAAGAAAATTTAATCCCATGAATCTATAGGGCCTGGTAACAGAGATTTCATAACTTTGGCAGTTGATAACGGCCATTTTGCTGTAGCCACATCTTGTCAAATTAGTTGTCTTGCCAAATCATCATGGGATCATAGCATTCAATATTCCTGGAATTTTTTTATCGAAATGTGTGTTCAATCATAATCTTAGTACCGCGAAGACTATACGCAATGCAGTGAATAAATTCCAGTCCACTGGTTCAGTAAACTATCAATCAAGACCCAGACGTTAATGAAACACAAGATCTGCCGAAACTGTCATTGTCCTTGAGAGTGTGCAGTAGAATGTTGACTTGTTCAGCAAACGTTCGACCAACACCCATACGTTGATAAAATACAAGATCTGCCAAAACCGTCACTAACACTATCCTCGAAAATGTGCAATAGAATGTAAGTAAGTTCGTGTCGCTCATAAGAACTCAGTTTTTCTCATACCACAACTTGGAAAATATTGCTTCGTGGCTTATGCCTGCACTCTTACAAAATTCTATTGACCCAGGAACTCAAGATAAACGCCATAGACAAGGACGTGCTTTCGCTAAATGGACTCTGGAGCAATTGGCAACGCATCTTATCAAAAAATTATGCTCGGAGATGAAATCTATTTCTGGAAGAATGAGCACGTGAACATACAAAATTATGGAATTTTTGTCGATAGCAAGGAATTTGATTCCTAAAAAGAAGTCGCCAACTCAGTCTTCTGACAAGAACTCCGAGATCAACCAGAATTCCAATGAACTGTTTCTCAAATCAGTCTCAAATCAAATAAAACCTTTAACTACAGCGGCATTTTTAATTAGTTTGAAGAAAATTCAGTGTATAGAAGTGTTTTACATAACATACATACATAATTAAGATGGATACAACTGGATTAAGGCCTGGTATTTCACACCACATATGATGCGTGTGTGTTAATTTAACACGTGAGTGGCGACACCTTCAGTTTAAAGCCGTCTCCGAAAAATTATTTGTTCTTATTTTTTTTTTGCTGAAGCTGACTGAGCTAAGGCTTAAACCATAGCTCCCGTTCATTCTTTGAATTTCTTACATTCTTTACATTTCCTACATTCTTTATATTTCTTACATTCTTTACATTCTTTATATTTCCTACATTCAGAACATTTCTTACATTCTTTACATTTCTTACATTCTTTACATTTCTTACATTTCTTATCTTCTTTTCATTCCTTACATTTTTCTTTACATTCTTTACATTTGCTACATTCTTAACTTTCTTTACATTTCCTACATTCCTTACATTTCTTACATTCTTTCGATTTCTTACATTCTTTCACAATTTTTAGATTCTTTACATTTCCTACATTCTTTATATTTTTGACATTATTTATATTTATTACATTCTTTACGTTTCTTACATTATTTACATTTCTTACATTCTTTACATTTCTTACATTCTTCACATTTCTTACATTCTTTACATTACTTACTTTTCTTACATTCCTTACAATTCTTACATTCTTGAAATTTCTTACATTCTTGACATTTCTTACATTTCTTACATTCTTTACATATCCTACATTATTTACATTTCTTACATTCTTTACATTCCTTATATTCTTTACATTTCTTACATTCTTTACATTTCTTACATTCTTTACGATCCATATTCTTTACATTTTCTACATTCATTACATTCTTTACATTTCTTACATTCTTTCAAATTTTTTACATTCGTTGCATTTCTTAAATTAGAACACAATGTATTGTTTTTTTTCTATTTTCCTACTGAGGAAACCATAAAAGGTATGCTCCCGCGTAATTTCCTTTTGGAGATGAAAACATAATTTCGTGTTGATTTCTTTTTTTGATACTCGCCTATCACCTGTGAATGTCTTATTCTACTATCGATTGGATTGAATCAATTAAACTAAAAACATTTACCACCACATTATGTTCTCAAAATACATTCTTAATGACCTGGCTGACTAGCTAGTTGGCAGACTGGCTGTCTGGCCAATACAACCAGGCTAGAGCTTTACGGCATTTAATTAATCAAATAACGTTTTATTGTTATCCAGAGTCTTAGTCTCAAATACAACCATTGTCTTGAGGCAAAAAACAAACGGAAAATAATGTTCCTTGTTGTTGTTTGTTTTCTAATGGTTTTTCTTTAAGTAAAATGTTCGTTCTTTTTCTACATTTTACACTCTTAAAGTACATTTAAATGCAGGTCATTAAAATAAAAAAACAACAGAAAATAATAGAAGGCATTTCAGCAAAAAATAATAAAAAAACAGAAGAAAAATTCAAATAAAAAAGTTACTTTAACTCCATGTACATCACCATCCGCATTACAGCGTGTAATGAAAAACGTATAAAAAGTTTCTTCTTTTCATCATTTTTTTTCTTCTTCTTCTTATTTTGTTGCTTAAAGCAAATGATTATAAAACAGGCTTTGAAATAAAAGAAAGCGAAAATAAAATAAATTTCAAAAGTTTTGTGGCATATTTCTCTTGCAATTTTTATGCTTCAGATTTTTATATCCTTTGCTACCATTGGTTGTGGCAGTCATTGATGTCTGTTGCACCTTAGAAGCTATTTTTCCTGACTCAGGATATTATAAAATTGAAATTAAACTGTTCAACACTCGTTTGAATTTTTTGGAAATATGAGTCCACAATAGGGCTGACATTCAAACTTTCCAAGATCGTCAATTTTATGCAGAATGCAAGAAACAAAAAACTTTCCTTGTGCGCATGCTAGTGTGGCTTGCATGATGATGGACAGAGCCTATTAATTTAAAGGTGAGTCATTTCAAGAATACATGAAATACTAAAGACATCGATGGGAGCAAAAGCAGGGAAAAGAGAAACAATTAAAAATTATGAATAAAAAATCAAGGATTGAAGAAAAGCAAAAAGAAAGATGGAGGAGGAATTAAATTAAAAAAAGTTCAAACGCTTACCATTAAGAATGAAAGTTTGAAATTTTATTGGTAGATAAAGGAGAGAAAGTGATATTAGTGATGAAATAAAAAACGTTTGAAATTTTGCTAAATTTATGTTTTCGTTGTGGAGTACAATTGTTCCAATTAGAAGTGGAATATCATTTCATTCATAAGGCTGCCATGTCTGGCCTCACGGTTCACCATGCAATCAATCCAATTTTTGTGCACGTCTTCAAGCATAAGAAGACGTATTTCGGCAATCGCATCACTCAAGTTGCCTTCAAATACTCAGTTGTCTCTGCTTTGTAGGCATAGCAGTTTTCTTTAAAGGCGCCTCACAGAAAATAGACCAACCAAATCGCAGCTTCTTGGTGGCCAATTGGCATCGCCATTTCGCCTAATTAACCGGCCATCAAACGTTTGATGCAATAAATCGATTGTGGCATGAGATGTGTGGCAAGTTGCATCATCCTGTTGTAGCCAAACATCGTTCACATTAATACCATGAACACCGAGTACGAAAATATTGGTTATCATGGTAGGACAGATGTCTCCATTGACTGTAATGATGGCGCCGTGTTAATTTTCAAAGAAATATGGGCCAATGATGCCTTCGCTCCACAAGCCGCACGAAACAGTCACTCGTAATGGCTTTTCATTTGCTTCTGTAAGACCACGTGTGCGTTTCCTGAACCCTACATACGGCAATTTTGTTTATTAAAGTACCCACCAAGACGAGAATGGGCTTCATCCGAAAACAAAATTTTTTTGGCAATATTGACATCATCGTGTAGATTCTCGTTGGCCCATCTAGCGAAGCGAAAGCGAAGCGGATGATCATAGGCTTCATCTTCTTCTTGAACCAATTGAACTTTGTAAGGCGTTATACCAAGATCTTTTCACAAAATTCTATGTAAACTAGTGCGTGAAATCTTCAATTCTTGAGTACGATGACGAATTTATGTTGATGGATGCTCACGCACCCACTCAGCCACAGCTTTGATATTTTTTTTTTGGTCTTGAGCCGGAGGTGAGAATCTTCGGAAGACACTTTTGTTCCAACAAAAGAGTGCACGATTCACCATGCCTACGTACTAAACCCACTCCCTACACAATTCACCAATCTCCCCCCGCGGGACTGCCGTAAGGTATTACTTCGCGGAGGGCTGGTTAGCTTGAAAGCTTTATCACGTTAGGTCAAATTTCGCCTCCGTTCCTCCAGTCTTCGGAGTACTAGCATAACTTCAGCCATTCTCAGACTATGTTGACTCCATAGAATCCTACAGTTCAACAGCTCTTCCATTAGCCGGTTTGGTCCTAAATTAGTTTCTCCGGGTCATCTAAATCTGGGGCAGCATGTTAGAATATGCTCCGCATCTTCCTCCTCATCTACACAGTTTGGGCATATAGGGGAAGTGTCATGACCAAATCTGTGCAGGTACTTCCTGAAGCACCCATGACCAGTTAGGAACTGGGTCATGTAGTAGTTCAGCTCACAATGTTCGTTCTTCATCCAAAGGGTTATATCAGGAACAAGGCGAAATGTCCATCTTCTCTTTAAACTGCGCTCCCATCGTGACTGCCATTTGTGCATAGAAGTCCTTCGTTCCTCCGCTTTTATAGCTGCTATTTGTCTCGAGACGGCGAAAGTATATTCTCCTCATCTCATCCGCCAATATGTCTATTGTTATTGTCTTTGCCAATACCAATACCGCTTCATCAGAAACTGTCCTGAAGCCACTTATCCGCCTAATCGCGCTTAGACGATACACCGAGGACAGTATCCTCCTTGTCGTCCCCACGGAGAGTGCCTCCGACCATATTGGGCAAGCATACGGCATTATCGACGTTACTTCCGCCGAAATTAGCCTCCATTTGAATGGAGCTGCTTTGATATTTTCGGGTGTACGCACTGTACGAGCACGCTCACGTCCTGGTGTATCAACAATGAAACCAGTTGCATGAAATTTAGCAATAGACGTGCGCTTACCGGGCACTGTTGGTCCTTCTCTGCAACTAAAATTTTGTACGTCATTTTCACGCAATTTCCGAACAATTATTTTTGTTTTGGAAATAAATTTCCAATAAATCCCAACGTTGCTCAAGCGTAAATCGACTCAATACGTTCAGTGCAGAGAATATACTGAATTTTGTGACAGAATAGAATGGATGGTTCAAATTTAAACCGATAGATGGCCCACCCAATATATGAGTCTTCTATGTGAGTAATATTCCCCAATATTTTACCTCCAGTTTCTTTAATCTTACCTCACTTAGGTGATGAATATTTTTTCATTCAGAAAGTTTTCTTTTGCTCGCAGACGGTACGGTAACGAAGCATCCTCTCAGTCGCATCATTTATTGAAAACAATATCTTCTAAGAAATTTCTAAATGATATCATCACAAGGGAATTAAATTCCTTCCTTCCTATCAAAACTTATTGAAAAAATTCTACCAATTAAACTTTATAGGCTCCCTGAAGATTCCTTATTTCGCTCTCCTGTTGTAAATTAACAATAAAAAACATTAAAGCTTTGAAGGTTCCTTTAGGAACACTGTAACACAGCTGAAATGCAACATATCTAATAAAGCTATAAGGCCTCTAAAGGAAAGCATTTTTGTCTATTTCCGTTGCCTAAACTTGTATATGCTCTCTCTATCCTGTGTATAAAGGAGGGCCCATACAAAATATAGACACCAAATACAAGCATAAATTAACAACAAAAATTTTAACACATAATAAAAGTGAACAAAAAAAAGAAGGAAAGAAAAGAGATGAGAGAAATAAAATAAAAATTATACCTTAAAAATGTAATCGTAAAACGTGACAGGTTTAATTTACTTTTATTAGTTGTCATCCCCAAAAGAAACAAAGCAAAATATACGACAAATGCCAGCTGTAAAGCAGGAGACGATATGAAAAAATTATACGATACTGTGTTGTGGCACCTTAGAGAAAAAGTAAGAAATAAAACAAGAATTTTTATTTCGAATTTTATTTTCATTGTATTTCACACAGAACAAAAGAAAATCTCCGATGTAAATATAATATGCAGAGACAGGGGATATACTATGGGTGGCAAAAGTACATCGTCAGTAAATAGTTTTTTAAGAGTGTTTTGAAGTCCCCTCAGAATTGCCATATGAATGCAGTGAGATGACTCTGTAAAGCCATTAAATAACTTCTTTTTAATAATAGATTTAAGAAAAGTTAATCAAATCCGTTGTTCACAGTCGACATTAAATTGTGGGTCCCGCCGCTTATGGATAAAATTAACGCACACAACATGAGTGGTGTGAAAGGCTAGGGTTTAAGCCTGACTATAAGCTTGTGATGGCCAATCATGTGTATGAGTTTATTGGAATTGCCTGATGACAAAATCTGATTGAACCTTTTCATCCAAATATTTAACGAGCCTGCATTCTTTAAGAATACATACGTAATTGGCCATTACAACCCTTCAGTCAGGTTTACAGCCTAGCTTCGCACAGCACTCATGTTGTGTGTGTTAATTTTATACATGAGTGGCGGAACCTACAGTTTAAAGTCCACTCCGAACGACAGATTTTTGAGAAACTTTTCATTGCAATTTCATTTGACGCTCAGAGTTTTTGCCAGAAATCTGCTGAGAGGAAGTCACCGAAGAAATATTTTTTCATATTTCGTTTTGATGTCTGACCTGGGGTTTGATCCTCGGCCTTACGTCTAATAAGCCAACACACTACTTAGTAGACTATGGCGTCTTCTTCAGTAAGAATAACAGAAGGAAAAAATTGGAGGTGCATTGGAATCTTGTTTCTGAATATAACCTGAACTCATCATAGTGGTGTCAAAAGTATACTTCCATCCAGAGCTAAGAAAAGGTCCACTGGGAATATGTACTTCCCACTGTTTAAAAAAGGAAATTAAAAAAAATGATTAAAAAATTAAGCGAATATAAGTGCCAGATAAGAACCGTAAAAGCAAAGAGAATATGAAGTAGCAGAACAGTCAAAGGTGTAACTATCTATGTCCGATATCTTTACAGATAACAAAACCCTGAAAAAATTACGGCCAAGAAACCTGATTCTACTCGCCTTCATGCCAGAGCAGTTTCTGGATTTCCACTTTTCCACAACCCTCACAAAAAAGCGGTGTTTATATCCTACAAACTTGTCCTTGTCCTCGGAGCATAATGACATCAAAATCGCAATAGATTGGCTTCTTCGATTCAGTACCTATTCCGATATAAAACATCCAAGCCCGTGTGCCTGATGATTCTGTAATCTTCTCCATTCTCTCCGTCTTATTCCTCGTTCGAAAAAGTATTTCAAGGGAGGCCGAATTGACCGCTCCATCAAGTTGTCAGCTTTAGCAGCGTAGTCTCTTTTCAATGCAATTGCAATTTTACTGCGCACTATGTCACCGTGTGCTGAAACCCAACGCGGCACCACCTTGTACTTTCCAAGAGAAGAATCTAGGACTTATTGCATGCTTACACCACTCTCGAACTCATAAAATGGCCAGCAACGGCTTCAAGGCAGTCTAACTACACGCCCGAATAGCTATCCTGTTATTCAGTTCAAATTCGTTCCCAGAACATCTATGTATACTGTCTTGCTAATAGCGCATCTGAAAGACATTGACTCATCTGTAGTAAAGCTTCGCACTGCCCCAAAGTAGATTCCCTGAAAGACGCTGTACTCATCTGCGAGTCTGTTGTGCAGCTTCGCACTGTCCCAAAATTGATTCCCGCCTCAGCGATAGCCTCGTGAAACCGTACAACCAACTAGGTACACTATTCGATTTCAGAGAAAATGCTCTAATTAAGTGAAGTCTCCGTAGTCTAGTAAATAGTGTGTTGGCCTATTAGACGTTAGGCCACGGTTCACACCTCAGATCGGACTTCTCGAACGAAATGAAATTTGTAAAAATATGTCATCGGCAACTGCCTCTCAGCAGATTTCTGACAAAAATTCTGAGAAGAAAATAAAATTGACATGAAAAGTTTCTCAAAAATCTGTGGTCCCTCCACGTATAGATAAAATTGTCACACTCTATGTAAGTAGTGTAACAGGCTAGGTCGTGTTCCTGACTGAAATATAAACATAAAGAATGACTTGCGTTGAAACCGCCTAGTGCCATATATCATGTAATTGTCTTGTGCTACAGGTTTACTGTCCCCAAATGGTTTAACAGACTGATTAAGTTTATTGCGTACAATGCTAACATATCCTTAGAGGAGCAAGTTTTACAAAAACTTTTTACAAATATTTCGTTATGGGTTTGACTATTTCTCAAGGTCAAGTTAAAAACAAACTCCATGGCGCTGAATATATTAGCTTCTGGACAACTGCTGATATATCTTATTGTGTGCGACTTGTGTAATGAAAATTTAAGTGTAGCGCACTTTCTATCACCCACTGTTATGTCACTGTATGTAGATGTCTTATTAACAATAAATTCGCTCAAATTTGTGCATCAATTTGTATCAACGTATCGGATAGTTGACATATCATAGAGACAGCCGGAGGAGTTCATGGAAATTTTTCTTTTTGGTGTTAAAAGAAATTTACGAGCCACCAATAAGATTTTAATTTGGGCAACACTATTTAAAATTTCTTACCTTCAGAATGAATTGAAATTCTTTTGTAGGAAATTTGTTTTTTCTTTCCTGTATAAGACACATAATGGTAGTGACATGTGACAATTACAAGAAGAAACCCAAGACAAGAGAAAGAAACAGGGAGAAATATAGTTGGGATGTCATGTAAAATGATCTGGAAAATTTTCGTGTCAATAAAATGTCAACACTTATTAACTGACACTTATTAAGGTTAATAAGAAATACATGAAAAACTAAAGACAGTGATGGGAGCAATAGAGGGGGAAAAGAAGAGAAACAATTAAAAATTGTGAATAAAAAATCAAGGATTAAAGAAAAGAAAAGACACAAGAAAGAAGAAGGAGGAATTAAATTAAAAAAAAAGTTCAAACGCTTACCATAAAGAATGGTATGAGAGTTTGAATTTGCCTCGATTGTAAAGGGTGGGGCATTTAAAAGTTTTAATTTAAAAATGCAATAAAACAGAAACGATTTGAAATTTTAGCAAATTTACTTTTATGTTGCGAAGTACTATTGTTCCAGTTAGAAATGGAATATCATGTGATTCATAAGGCTGCCGCAGCTGGCCTCACGGTACCTCATTCGATCTGGCTAATATTCGTGCACTTCTTAGAGCGAGGCAATGGTAAGACGAATGTTGACCTTCAAATGCTCTTTTGTCTCTGATTTGTCGGCATAACATTTTTCTTCAACGGGGCCCCACAGAAAATAGTCCAACAGTGTCAAATCGCGGCTTCTTGGCGGCCAATTGACATCACCATTTCGGCTAGTTAAACGGCCATCAAACGTTTGACTCAATAAATAGTTGTGCTGTCCTCATTTTCAAAGAAATATGGGCCAATGATGCCTCCGCTTCACAAGCCGTACTAAACAGTCACTCGTAAAGGCTTGTCATTGGCTTCTGTAAGACCACGTATGGACTTTCTGAGCCCCAAATACGGCAATTTTGCTTATTAACGTACTCACCAAGATGAAAATGAGCTTCATCCGAAAAGATAATTTTTTTTGGCAATATCGACATCATCGAGCAATTTCTCGTTGGCTCACCTAGCGAAGCGAAAACGTAGCGGATGGTCATAGGGCTTCATCTCTTGAACCAAATGAACTTTGTAAGTCGTCATAACGAGATCTTTTTGCAAAATTAGACTTAAACTGGTGCGTGAAATGTTTAATTCTTGAGAATGACGATGAATTAATGTTGATGGATGCTCACGATGGTCGTCGTAGTCTAATAGGTGGTGTGTTGCTTATTAGACGTAAGGCTCTGGTCAGACATCAAAACGAAAATATGAAAACATATTTCTTCGGCGACTTTCTCTCAGCAGATTTCTGGTAAAAAATCTGAGAATAAATGAAGCTGCTATGAGAAGGTTTCCAAAGAACTGTCTTTCGGAGTCGACTCCCGCCACTCTTGTATAAAATTAACACACACAACATGAGTGGTGTGAGAAGCTAGGCCGTAATCTTGACTGAAGGGTTGTAATGACCAATTATGTATGCAGGTAGCTTCGATATTTCCGTGTGGACGCACAATAAGAGCACGCTCACGTCTTGGCGCATCATTAATGAAACCAGTTTTACGTACATTAGCAATAAACTTGCGTACGCAGTTAGTTAGTTAGCTGGCACTGATAGTCATTCTCTGCAACTAGATTTTGTACGACATTTTCGTGCAATGTCCGACAAATTTTCTTTTTTTGGAAATAAATTTCCAATAAATCCCAATGTTGCTCATTTTTTTCTTTTGGGCAAAATCGACATTATCGTGCAGTCTCTCCAAATAAATCCAAACGTTGCTCAAGCGTTAATCGATTCAATAAGTTCAGTGGAGATAATATACTGAATTTTGTGACAGAATGTAATGACATAAGTATTGCCACATTCGATTCGTTCAAATTTAAACCGATAGACGTGGCCCACCATTTATATAAAAGAAAGGGAAAAACTGTATTCGAAATAAAGATTTGTAATGGCGCTGTTTTATGTTTTTTTATTTCTTATTCCTTTACTTTTACTTTACTTTTATTCTCCTTGGTTTTTATGTTTTCTTTTAATGTTCCTCGACATGCCACAAGACTATTGAATGTTTTTCTTGTACGTCCTTTGAAATTCTTTCATTCCATTCCTCCCTGAGTATTTTCTTTTTTCTGCCATAATTTCAAATTTCCATTTTTATTGTTTTGATTTCTTATAAAACAAAAAGCGAACGGTTTTTTAAATGCCTACCATAATAAATCGCTTGAATGAAGGCAAAACAAAGTATTACAGCTAGAACGTCCTCCGTCCCCTCATTTAAAGGAAACGAAATTCAAAATGAAATTATTTTATGGTTTTACAACAAAAATTTTATTTGAATCAAATTTCAATTACTTCAAGAGTGTTGGCTCAAGCATAGCAGCAAGAGAGTCAAAAGAAACCACCACCACCGCCAGTACCACCACCACCACAAGTACCGCCTTCATCATCATCATCATCACCAACATCCACTTACAAAATACAAACAGATGTTTGTTTACATATTGTCGGCAATTGACACAAGCATTCAGTCGAATTGTGTGTAGAAAACTTTTTTATTGAAATTCCAGAAAAGCGTCAATTTGATGTGACGTTTCATTTGAAACATTTTGTTACAAAATGCTGACATATTGCTTAGCATTTGGTAAGTCAAGCAATGCAAAATTTGTTTGCGGTTTGAGTTGGTTTGTCCAATTCGTATGTACAAGATTTTACGCAACTGCTTCAATAGTGCCCACACAGTGAAAACACACACATTTCCGCAGTAAATAAGTTCACAATTACAATACGAAATAACAGAAACAAAAAAAGGTCGAACAAACTCTTCTCTATTTTCGATATTAACGCTTCATACCTTTGAAAATTTTTATACGAGACACAACTGTCAACATTAAACAACACGAAGGTAAGTAATTCAATTGAAATAGCCGGGAGGTTTGATTAACAGAAAAGGTGTAGTGTTCCGTCATGAATACATTTAACCACGCACTGATTTGATGACTCGGCAAAAACTGAGAGCTTGGCTGCGACGCCTTGATGCATCTGCCATATAGGACGTTGAATCTTTTACTCAACATTAGTTTCGCAGAGCGTTCTTAATGGTTTAAATTTTAATTGCCTAGAGAGCTACATAACACAATTTAATCAGTTTTTCTCTCAATTCAACTTGGATAGAAAGCACAAAGAAGAGAACATATAGTAGAATTTCTATCTGACAGCCAGCCGGACATCCAAGCACCCGGCTCTAATGGAGTTAACTCGAAGATAGTATTGGATTGTCAGGAGAGGCTGTATCAGCTAGATTGGCTCCCAGAACATATAACAATTATCGGCAATGTGCAGTTAGAAAGAAATTCTTTCGAGACGCCAACCTATCCTGGGTCAATGAGGAGTCCTGATCCACCGCTAGGATCGCTTGGCCCTCAATGGATAGAAGGCGCACCAAACAGTTACTTGGCATTGGTAGTAACATCATCTCGATCACAGCGGCCATACTTACAGGTCATTGTGTTATGGGAAGACACGCGGAAAGAATTCAGCTCCCATTTAACGACTTATGTCGTGGATCCACTTTCTTTGTCAATGCCCATCTCTTGCGAGGCACAAACTTAGGTTATTTGGCTCTCCAATCCTTGTCAGCTTGACGGAGCTATCGTCCATTGATATCACGAATATAGCTTCGTTTATCAAGATTTCGGGCTGGTTTTCCAGCGTGGGGTAGTCGTGCTTTAAATGTGCAGCCCTTGAGCTGACCAACTTCTTCCTCCCTGGTTTGGAGGAACTTGGTCAGTACAGGGACTGCGTTCACCTCTGGCGTCACAACGGGCCCCTATGCACGCTTTTGGTATTCAAGCTACTACTCTAACCTAACCTAACCTAACCTAACAGGTAGATGGAAAACTTTAGTTCTTTGAGAACAAAAACGATTCGAGCCCAATTTTTGATACCCGGCTTTAGCATCTCATAATGGATCACATATTTCTTAACTTAATTGGTCATTACAACCATTCAGACAGGACCATGACCTAGGTTCACTCCACTTATGTTGTGTATGTTAATTTTATATATAAGGAACAGGACCTACAATTTAAAGTTGGCTACGAACTACAGATTTTTGATAAACTTTTCATGGTAACTTTGTTTGCTGAGTGGAAGTCGCCGAGGAAATTTTTTTCATATTTCGTTTTCGTTCGGGATGTCTGACCTAGGAATTGTACCGTGGCCTCACGTCTAATAAGCCATCACACTACGTACTAGTCTACGGCGACATCACATGCTTCTAGTCCCACAAAATAGCAAAGCATTACCACGCCGCAATAGATATTCTCTTTGACCTTAAATTTTGCTCGCTTCAAATATAATTTCTTGCGCTTGAAACTGTCGTAATGAATTCGGTTTTTATCGCCAAAGATATTGCGTGGCAGCAATTATTTCTTTTTTAACCCCTAACTGGGGACTAAATTTTCGTTTAACTGATTAAAAATTCATACGTTCGAAATTTCATTCCAAATTTCTGTGACGAAAAGTGTCGTCATCCTCATTGCAGAAGTGCTTCGTGTATGACGAAATATTTCGTCATGCTTAGTAGTTAACAGGTTAAAGTGATAAAACAGCATTTCTATCGGTGTCAGTTAATTTGTCAACCATTTCCCTTGCTCTTGAATTAAACTTGCTTTGAAATGGCTGCTTGAGGCACACCTAATGAATTTGGAGCCTAAGGCACGAATATTGTTTACTATATATCGTCTTTAAAATTTTTTTCCACCCCGGACTCAAACGAGTCGATGCACTTTGTTTTTGATTGAGCGTGCTCACCGTATAATTCCACATGTAAGCGATGACCCGCATGTATAATTATATTCGCAAATAGTAGCTGAACTTAACCTTCAGAAAATACAGTTTTTTCTGCAGTTTGAAGGATCCATCCATCCACCGAGAAGAAAAATGATGACGTACACTATCCAACCACAGAATGTTGACTGATTGTGACAGCTCGAGAATGGCTTTTTTACCATGTTCTACCATTTTATACCAACGACATAAAACAAAGCATACGCAATTGGTGCCATTTAACATAAATGATGGGTTTTTTTAGTTGTACTATCAATAGTAAACGGCCTTTCGATAGCTCACTATACTCAGAGAACACTTGATTAGATTGATGGTGGACTCGTAGTCAATATTTAGATTCTGTGATGAAAAGAATGAATCATCAGAACGCATAGTTATAACCAGTGTTGCTGTAGTGTTTAACAGAAAGAAACACTAGGGCTTATATCAAGTCCTAGGCGGGGATGTATACTTATTGGCATCGAGCTGCATCCTGATCTAAAGGCAATTGTCTTAGAGGGTAGTTCAATAAACTACTGCAATAGTCTGGCGTATCTGCATTAGTTGGTCATTACAATAATTTAGTCAGGATTACAACCTAGCTTCTCATACCAATAATGTTGTGGGTGTTAATTTCATGCACGAGTAGCGAACATCAAATTTGAGAAAATGTTCATAGGAATTTTATTTACTCTTAGAGGATTGCTGAGAGAAGGTCAACGAAGAGCATTTCTTTTTATTATTTCGCTTAGGTCGAGATATCTTAGCTGGGATTTGAACCAAGGCTTCACATCTAATAAGCCAGCTGACTACCTACTGGACTACAGTACTTCAGACATGCAAAATCGACTTCAGTTCACTTAGCTTTTCCTTGCATTTGGATAAATTCTGCTACTTTTTATAAACGCTTAGAAACGGCTGCTGGAGGCACGCCTTATGAATTTTGAAGCTCTTCTGATTATACCCGCAAATGGTAGCCAATCTTAACTCCCCACAAATATTGTTCTTCCGGCAGTTTAAAGGATTTTCCATCGTGAGAAAATTTAGCCTATATGGATGGAGAGTAATGCAATCAACTACGACAATACTTTGGCATCTCTTACTTAGTTGGTCATTACAACCATTTAGTCAGGATTACAACCTAGGTTCTCACACCAACCACGTTGTGTATGTAATTTTATGCATGAGTGGCTGGACTTGAGTTTAACCTCGATTCCGAACATTAAATTTGAGAAATATTTCATAACAATTTTATTTACTCTCAGACTGCAGAGAGGAAGAAGAAATATTTTTTTTATTTTTCATTCGAGGTGTCTGAGCTGGAGTTTGAACCACGGCTTCACGTCTAATAAACCAACACTACCTATTGGACTACGGCGACTTGTTATGTTACATCTTACGACCGAAAAAATATTCTTTCACGGTGCTCGCTACCAAAATGATCAAAATGACTGAAAATTTATTCCAAAATGAATCAGTTATTGTGAGTTTCAATTTCATTGAAAGTTGTTCACATCTGAGTACCCTTAAGCTGGATTCACCCATCGTTTCGGAACAAAAATTTTGTTGAATCCAGCTTTAGAATCTCTTCAGATTTATTACCGGAATCTTTGCCTTCAAAACATCATCAACAGTAAATAGAATAAACAAAAGAAAATGAAAATTTTAAAGGAGTCTATTTAACCAACCCATCATCTTCCTTGTGCTAACAAATCTGAGTTTTCAACAAGTCCCTGAAATTTTAATGAATATACCCCACAATAGGACCATATGCATGAACTTTTTCGTGTAATAAACATGGGGAAAAATATGCCGACGTAATTCTTAGAAAATTTCAACTCTTTTAACATACTTAAACAACTCTTTTAACTCTTGCTTTATAAGTAATAAGTATAAACAAAGTCATTACATATGTACATACATACGTTCAAATGAAATCTTTTTTAACTGATTGCTTTTGACTGATTGTTTTAAGTCTGCTTATTACATACAAATTACCGAGAAAAACCAAGAAAAACAACAACAAACTTACATACAAACTCACATAACATAAAAATAATGCCTAGAAAACATGCATAATTCTTACATTAAAGTCAACAAATAACAAATTATTTAGAATTATATTGTTGTTGTTGCTGTTGTTGTTGCTGTTGTTTTTAAGTAAAAAGAAAAATATTTGAATAAGAATTATAAAAGAAGAAGCAGAAGAAAAATTTACATAAAAAATTATTATGATTTACACCCGCATATAATTGCTTTCAAACATAAGAAATACGTGTGAGTTTCTGTTTTTATTTGAAACTCTTTATTAGGGTTGGCATACGAACAAAAATATGATCATCATTAACGAATAAAATTTTCATTCGAGTAAAAAGTTTTACCTCAAAATCTCTTATCTTGTGGCCGATAAAACTCACTATGTTACCCAGTGTAAGATAAGCCCCCTTGTCATGATCTGTTAGTGGCGTATATGAACCGCCCTGAGCTTCAAATGAAACCGAATAGTTCCCTTAGTGGCACGTTCGCCATCATGCCTAAATCTTAAAACATTCTGTCACCTCAAAATCTGATAACGTCTGTTTGGAAGTGATAGATGTTGTAACGCTTCCGTTTCTTCCACATTCTGACAGCTTCCTGGCAATAATCCTGGTGTGGCAGACAGAGCTTATCAACGAAACTGCCAATTGCACAGTGTCCCTTAAGAATTCCTGTTAGACTGCGAACCGTTCTCTTATAGAACTCAAGTAGCTCCTTGGTTTTCCTGCTGTCCACTGCTGGACTCTTTTTTCCACATTCTGACAGCTTTTTGGCAGTAATTCTGATGGTGCAGACCGAGCTTGTCAACGAAACTGCCAATTGCACAGTGTCTAGTAAGAATCCCTATTAGAGTGCGAACTGTTCTCTTATAGAATTCAAGTACCTTCTTGGTTTTCCTGCTGTCCACTGCTGGAGAAAGTAGTTTTGAAATTCGTCACCCAGGACCACGTAGGGTTTGTTGAACTCTATGCTGCTTTTTACAATTTGAAAAAGTATTCTTGCAGGGGTAGAGATATTCCCTCTAAGTATCTAAGTTCATCCGCGTCTTCGTTTCCCTCTATGTCACAGTGGGTCGGGATCTAGTAGAAGCAGGTGTTGTGTCGACGTATACGTTGTAGAGACTTTATGCAACCCCTAACACCCTTTGATATGACAATGTAGGATGCCAGCACTTTAATTACTGCTTGATAGTCTACTCTTGGACTTTGTACAATGGGTCAATTCGACCTCCGGGTACTGTACTTGTCTTAATTGACAAACACACGTCCTCTAACCTAACCAAACCTACGTCTACTCTTTGTGGTACCATGTAGTCTTATCAAAAACCCGGATGATTTGGTTCTATTTCATGCAGTAGCATAAAGCGTTCCCTATTGAACGTGCCAGTTTGTTCGCCTTTTCGTTTCCTTCTATGCCAAAGTGGCCCGAAAGTCTCGGAGTCTGTGTATCTCCTAATGCCCATATATTTGACGAAGTGGCGCTTGATTGCTGCTTGGCTGTCCACACATATGACCACGTTTGAAGGAGAAAGGTTCCTGGTTTCAATCACACGTGCAGCTGGCTCGAGAGCAAAAATCGACGCCTGCAATACCCTGGCTTTGTTATATAATCTGTATGATCTGCGCTGTGCCAAATTATCGCAATAGACCCCAGATCCAGGTCCACATTCCATTTTTAAGCCATCGGTGAAGATCTTTATATCACCGAATACAGCTTCAGAAACCTGTTCTTTCCGTGTGGGAGTATGAGTTTTATATGTTCCTTCGAAAACAGTCTCTTGTACCTTGTAGTCACATCTAAAACCATGTTAACTCGGTTCTATAATACTTCATGCAGTATTGAAGCGTGTCCTACCGTACATGTGTATGTTCCTCTAACTCCTCTAGGGAGAATAGGGCCACGTCCTACCGTACATGGCCTCAACATATTCGAGAACTTAAGCTTCGAAATAGTTCCAGCAGCCATGTTTTGGAGGCAGAGACAAGATGACCTCTAGGTCACACTGCGGCATGGACTTCAGAGCACGCCTGATCCCTAAGCATGCCAACCTCTGTACTTTATTCAGCATAAAGAAGTTCACTTCAACATTCGTTTTGGATTAAAATAATTGGTGTCGCTGGCAACAGTGTTATGGAGTGAACTTTTAAAATTCAATTATTCGATTATATTATTCGAGTATATTAAGGAACCCTCTTATTAAAATATTTTTTAAAAATTAATATTTCATGCTCTTTTCATAATGCCAACTGGGAGGGGGGAAGCATCCATTTGAGGCAATAGAGTGTGTCAGTATTTAATGACGATGATAATAAGGCTTATAACGATGGTGGTGGTGTTGGTGGTGTTGTTGTTGGTGGTAGTGTTAGCAATGGTGGCATTAGATGGTTCTTAAGCAGGCGCCTCTAATGCCATTTGTTATGCTTCATACATTTTTTTGTTTTTGTTTTTTCGCCTGACTCCCTTCGCCTTCGTCATAAGAAATGCGTATAAAATTGTGTGGCATGCTTAAGAGTGTTTTGCTGTTGCATGTTCATGTTGGAAGAAATAAAGCAAATTAAGCCTGTTTCTTTTTTTTCTTTATGTTTTCTTTAAAATTTGTTTAATTAATTGTGATTATTAATGAACGAGTTTGTTTGTTTGTTTGTTTGTATTCAAATATGTTTTTATTTTCCTAATATGATTTACAAAACAAATGTATTCTTTTTCTCTTCATTTTAATTGTAATTCAATTTAAATTGGAACATAGACTCCACACCGCAGGGAAGCTGATATTTTAATAGGAGACTTAATTTCCTACTGCTCTG
This sequence comes from Sarcophaga variegata, assembly GCA_932273835.1. Classification (NCBI taxonomy): domain Eukaryota; kingdom Metazoa; phylum Arthropoda; class Insecta; order Diptera; family Sarcophagidae; genus Sarcophaga; species Sarcophaga variegata. Next base: position 99,721,534 of record OW026360.1, on the reverse strand, counting down.
CCTACATATTATATGGTCTGTCTATGTGTTATTGTTTAAAACAAAGTTTATTTCTTTCTGATTTAATATGCTTGTTAAAGAAGTAATTAAAGATGAAGAAAAATGGTTTTTACAGTGGCACACAAAATACTGTAGTCGTAGAGAGCGAAAAATATTTCTAGTTTTTTGAGAGTAGGTCAGTTGTAAGTCAGGTGCTGTTAATATCCTCCCTCATGTTTCTTTCTGATGGTAATGGATGCGGCATCTAAGTTCTATACTGTGAATAAGCCTAGTGGCATTACATGGTATGCGTTGGACAAAGGGATATGCAAATAGAGTTCGTTAATTTTTATCTAGAGTCCGCACTCACTCGCCACAAAGAGAACCCTTTGGTCCTACGGCAAAATCAGTGTTTCAGTCTCATGGTATCATAATAGCAGCAAGCGGCGATTTAGAAGTGATAAGCTGCATAAAAGCTTGTGCCCTCTCCGTAATACTTAATAATTGCGAAACATAGTAAATCCCCATTTTTGAAAACCAGTGCATGAGTAGATTTTGGATAGCAAACTAAACTGAAATATGAATTCACAATCAAGAGCATCTAAGGAGGCAACTGCTCTTTACTGTTGCAAGGGGAAAATACGCCACAACTAGGTCGTCAAACGTAAAAATTTATACTGACTCAACTCTTTCTAAACAAGTACGCGGCTTAGGAAAAAACATATCATTAAACCCGGCCTGTGTATATTACTAGGACGGCGGCAATCATGGTAACAGATGGTCTTATAACTATATTGTATTATAGTAACGTATTATTTACCACCAGATAGTCTGTACACAGAAAAAGCTTGAAAATATATTATTATTCTACCCGGAGGTCAACCATTCTTTAAGGAAAACCATCCCCAGTCCAAAATAAATCTTACAATTGCAGCAATCTTTATATTAAGGAGCTCGATCCAGGATGTACGAAAATGAGAAATCAGAAACCTCAGTCTCTTCACATGAGGCGAAAGACTGTCTCTTCCTCAGGTTCACACATCCACTGTCTTTTAGAATGTTTACCAAGAGGACAGTAGCCCGTAAGAATCACCATTGTGTGATGAATAGTCGTGCGATTTAAGGACAGAAGTGAGTCAATTCTCTTCTTGTCCATAAGTGCTCAGTAGAGTCTGGAAATATTGGCACGTACCTTCCTGCTGTCAACGAGATTGAGCTCCCCGTAAAACGAGTGGTTCGGTTTAAACCACAGGTCAGGCATCTCCAACTAAACGAAATATGAAAATATATTTCTTCGGCGACTTCCTGAGAGTAATTAGAATTGCCATGAAAAGTTTTTCAAAAATCTGTAGTTCGGAATCGACTTTAAACTGTAAGTCTCGCCGCTCATGTAAACAATTAACACATTCAAAATGAATAGTGTGCGAAAGTTGGTCGTAATTCTGACCAATTATGTATGTACAGATGTATGTAATGGAAATACTTATGCCCTGTAACATGTCGGAGATTGCCACCTACGTACCGGCCCTAGCTAGCTCTTCAACAATAGAATATCTAACTATATCCCTGTGTTCCGGAACCCATATAAGAGTTATCTTAGAATGGTTGGAAATTTGTTTGAGATCTCCTCTGCATTCGTGGACAAGAATGGATTTCGAAACTGCATTCGTTAGCGACTTAATGGAAGCCTGGCTATCTGAGGCAATTAAGAGATTTTCAGGAAACAATCCCCAACTTTACAAGCATTGCTGCACCAAAATTGCCATGACCTTTCCTTGAATAACGCTGCAGTGAGCTGGCAGCCTATAAATAACTTTAATTTCAAGACCCTTTTTAAAGCTACTAGAGAAAACCCTGTCATTGATCTGTGAGGCATCAGTGTAAACTTCAAGGGTCCTACGGAGAACCATCTTAGGCCAAAACTCCCCATGTGGAATCCTAAAATCGAATGTTCTATTTAGAAAATTCTTCGAGAATCACATAATTGACCTTAGTGTGTCTATACCGTGGATCATTTACTACCGGTATTATAACGTAATCTTATGAGTCCCAAGTAAGTAAAACCTTTTGGAGCCGTTGCCAAACTATGCTCATCTTATCCACTAGCACGAAACTGGATCTGGGTACTATTCCGATGAACAGGCACTGAACGGGTCATAGAGATTACGTGACAAGCTCAGCGGTTTTCAGGCGAAAATTATTGCTGTACCGGTAATATACCTCCTTCGAACGTGATCATATGTGTGCACAGTCAAGCAGCAATCAAAGCGCTAGGATACCACCTCGTCAAATCAAAGGTCGTCAGGAGTTGCGTGGATTCTCTGAATCGTATACATCGACACAACATTCGTCGCTGGATTCCGGGCTACTGTTGCATAGAGGGAAACACAAAGGCGGACAAACCGGCACGAAAGAGATCGGAGATGTCTGAGGAATAGACAATAGAGGGGATATATGCGCTCATATAAAAGTAATTTTTCAAATGAAACGAAAAGGCAGATGAACTGGTACGAAAGGGATCGGAGATGTCTCAGGAAGAGACGATAGACTGGATATCCAAATTGCAAAAAGCAGCATGAAATTCAACAGGCCGTATGTTCTCATACATACAGACCTGGTTGCCGAATTTCAAAACTGCTGTGTCCACCAGTGCATAGCAGAAAAACCAAGTACCTGAATTGAATGCGACAAGAGAACGATTCGCACTCGAACAGGAATTCTAAAGGGACAATGTGGGAATGCGCTATTGACAAGCTCGGTCTGCTTCTCCTAGATTACTGCAAAAGCTGCCAGGATGTGCAAGAAACGGAATCGGTAGAACATCTCTGATGTGGGTGCACTGTCCTCAAAACAGAAATTATTGGTCATTGGGTGACAGAACGTTTAAAGATCTGGGCGTATTGGCGAACTTGCCGTTAAGAGAACAGGCTGGTTTCATCCGAAGCTCGTGGGGTTTAAAGGCACCACTAATGGAATATGAGAAGGGGCCTTACCTTACACTGGGTAACACAATGGGCCATTTGGGTACACCGAGAGCAGTTGCCTGTAAACGGAAATCTATCCCCTAATCTTACCCAACCAATTCTGAAGATAAGAGTGTTTTTGTGTGGGAATTTGAGATATAGAAGTCGCCATAGCCTAGTGTATTATGATGGCTTATTAGCCGTGAGGCCACGGTTCAAATCCCCAGGTCAGACATCTCTAACAAAACGAAGGATAAATAAATATTTCTGCGGCGACTTCCTCTCAATAGATTTCTGGCATAAAAAATCTAAGAATAAATAAAATTTCCATGAAAAGTTATACAAAAATCAGTCATTCGGATTTGGCTTTAAACTGCAGGTTGTGCCACTCATGTATAAAATGAACAGACACAATATAAGTGGTGTGAGAATCTAGATCGTAATCCTGAAGGGTTGCGATGACCAGTTAAGTATGCATGTGTAGAAGAAAATTAATGTGAATTGCCTTACCTATCGGAAACCTTCTTATATACAACGTACAAGATAGTATGGACAGGAGTGCCTATTTAAATATCAAATTTGACTATGCACAGCAGTTCTAAAATACTAAAGAACAGCGGAAAGCTAAAACAGAGTACAAGAGTGTCTTTTGTTCATTAATTCTGCTTTAAATCTATGTTTTCTTAAGCATTTAAGTTTCATAAGCTTATCTAATTGCCCTCGTTTTGGATACACATAAATGTATTTCATTAAATCATAACTTATGAACAATTTTATGTACATTCTTATGGTAATAATACGTACACGGAAGAAGGCAATTAAGGCAATTTGTCATCAATCACTGTTAATCTACGAATTATTTTAAAATTAATATCGAAACGATAGAAAAAAAACCACAAAATTTTGTAATTATTTCGTTATAAATCATTAAACACTTGTAAAAAGCATTTGAACAATAAAAGAATGATTCAAATAATATACTTACGTATAAATGGGCTTAACATTGCCCTGGCGATACCATATCACCAATTGTACTTTGTCGGCTATCATAGTGCCTGGCATAAGATCACAGGGCAAAGCCACCTCCAAGCCGACTGCCGTTTGTACTTCAGATAAAGGACCTAAAATAGAAAACGTATAAATTAAACGATTAAAATTCAATTCAATAATTATGCATACAACACAGATTACAAAATATTTTTTGATTTATTAATGAGCCCATGCCTCCACCCATATGCCATGCTATGCCATACCATACCACACATAAGTTCCTACTTATGTTTACCATATTGGCAGGGGGTATCTTAATTAACCTTTAAATGTTTTCTTAATGACTTTACAAATACAAATTGCCTAATTAATTAAATTATTAATAAATAAATAAATGCATAATAATGAATACGTATGTATGTATACCTCTACATGTAAACAAACAGTCATACATTATGAATTCAACATATGGTGGTGGTGTTCCGAAGTCATAAAAGATTTCTTTAAATATGCCTGCTACTGAGGAAATAAAATATAAATCGAATTTTTGCTCAGTCAATTACGCATACAACAAATACACATAAAATTCGATTTAAATTTTTTTTTTAAATTTTATTGTCATAACGTGACTGGCAAGTCAGCTATTAAACTTAAAGTCCATTTGTTGAACCGCAAAATTGTCTGTTTCTTCTTCACCCTTTCCATTTTGTAATGTTAAGTGTTTACAGGAGGAGCCATGTTTTGATACCAAATTAAGATGAAATAAAATGAATTTTCAGCGAAAATAAAAATGAAAAATGTCTCACACCCCTCGCATACGTAACTTTCTAAGTTAAAAAAAAAAAACATGGAATACCGTTCAATACAATGTTATGCCCTGAGAGATCTTTTAAGACGGCTGCCACGGTTTTTCTGTGTGGAACGCATTCGAAATATCAAATTTTCCATGACTCTGTGGCATAAATCACGTTCATTTTGAGCGATGACATGGGTTCTGTTAGCTGTGACTTAAGGTGCGAGGTTTCAGACAAGGCGATTCCTAATCATGCGACCTCTACAACTTTGTCATGACAATATTTTTCAAAAAAGCATCCACTTGCTTGAGTACGCTGACGACATTGACATCAGAGGGCGTACCAAGATAGATGTTACCGCTGCCTTTAGCGCTATTGAACTATACTTTCGATACAGTCAAATAATTTATTTATCTTGGCTCCGCCGCTAGCACCAAAAATGATGTCAGTCTGGAGATTAAGCGCAGGATCACTTTTGCCAACAGGTGCTACTATGGTCTCAATAGGCAATTGAGTAACAAAGACTGCTCTCGTACGACAAAGTTAATACTCTACAAGACCCTCATCCCGCCCATGCTTCTTTATGGAGCAGAGACATGGACACTATTAAGCGCTGGTACAGCAGCCTTGAGAGTATTCGATAGAAAAGTCCTACGTAAGGTCTTCGGTCCAGTGCGAGTTAGCGATGATTTCTGCATCCGATCCAACAGCGAGCTGTATGAGCTCCTCGACGATATAGATGTTGTGCAGCGTATTAACAACCAGCGGCTGCGCCATGTTGTTCGAATATAGAAGGATGCTCCGGCGAGACGGGTATTTGATGCGGGGATCTGCGGAAGTTGGCGAAGACCTTGTCTGCGTTGGAAGAGCCAAACCGAGGAAGCCCTGTCATCGATTGGTGTGACCAACTGTCGTTGGCGCGCAAGAAGCAGAGGCGCCTGGACGGATGTGTTGCGGCAGACCGAAATCCGTTAATCGGATTGTTAATGGCCAATTAAGTAAGCCTTAAGAAACTCCCAAAAAAAAAGAGCAACAGGTTCAGAATTCAGAGATGACCATATAGTCAAATCGCTTTTCAGAACATGCAATTTAGTATGAGCTCTGTCCTGTTGAATCAAAGATTGTTTGTGTCCAAATCATACAATCCAGGCCCAAGGATGTTAGTATTAATCGAACTATAGTGTTCACCTTTGACTGTGATGGCCTGTCCAACATCGTTCTCACAAGAAATATGAAGTGATGGGCCGTCATAATCCACTACACGCAGTGACTTTTTGGGTTGCATTAAAAGCTCCTCGATCCCAAATTAGAAATTTTTGTTTGTTTACGTACCAATTCATCCAGAAATGGATCTCAACGCTGAAGATGATTTTTCGATCAAAATTGGGGGCAGTTGCCATTTGCTCCAGGCTAGCTAACATTCGGCCTACGGTGGTTAATCTTCAGTTGCTGCTTTAATTGAATATTACACGAGTGCAAGGCCAAGTTACAATGCAAATTTCCACAAGTTGTGGTCTACGAAAGGCCGAATTATTATGAAATCATATGTGCCGCATTCTCCTGCAAACTCGCACGGCCAGTGGAGAGGTTCGCATTAGATCTTGTTTCGTTTACTTGCGGGTGTTGTTGCGGGTGTTAGCTTATTAGACATGAGGTCATGGTTTGAATCTTACGTCAGACAGCTTCAACAAAATGAAATATAAAAAAATATTTCATCGGCGTGTTCCTCTCAGCAGTTTTCTGGCAAAAGCTCTGAGAGTAAATAAAAAATTGCCATGAAAAGTTTCACAAAATCTGTAGTTCGGAGTCGATGTTAAACTGTAAGTCCCTTTGCACATGGATGAAATAACAAACATTATATTGTGTGGTATAGGAAGCTAGGCTGTAATCCTGACTCTTTAGCCCTTTGGCTGTAGTGAGACAATAATGAGCTGCAAATTATTTCCCAAGTCAGACGTCAGAAACGAAAATATGAAAAAAATATTTCTTCGGCGACATCCTCTCAGCAGATTTCTGGCAAAAACTCTGAGAGTAAATAAAATTGCCATGAAAAGTTTCTCAAAAATCTGTCGTTCGGGGTCGACTTTAAACTGTAGGTGCCGCCACTCATGTATAAATATTAATACACACAACATGAGTGAGGTGAGATGCTAGGCCGCAATCCTGACTGAAGGGTAGTAATGGCCACGTACAGTGGTGACCTTATAATTAGAAACAATGTTTCTGGAACAGAGTTCTCTCGCGAATCTAAGTTTAATTTGTCCCAATCTGACGGAAAAACGTATGTAAAACGTGCTCCAAACAAAGCCTTTGATCCCAGGTACATAGTAAAAACTGTAAAACAAATGAACGAACGTACATGTTGCTAAGTCGTTTCTAATTATAAGTCCACTACTGTATGTATGTATGTATGTAAAGTAATTTTTGTTTGCAAACATTCTACGTTTGTAAGTCTGTTCATTTGAATTTGCAAACTTTACTAAACATTTTTGGTTTTGACACATATCACGAATCCCTGCTTTTATACTGCAAGAATTTAACCTGACTACTTGAAATGGAATACGAGTATTTGAACATAATATGCTGAAGTAGGTTTTATATTTAGAAAATCTAATTATGGGTGTATATATGCCAGAGTTTTTCTTCTTTTCTTTTTCCCAGTATAAGTTATCATTTATCGATAATTATCATGTGTGTGTCTAAAATGAAAATTATGACTTTGACATGAATATCACAGAAATAAGTGATTATAATTGAGAAAAATTCCAATGAAGGTGGTTTTCTGGGAAATATGACAACAATTTTGAATAAAAACGCCTACAATTTATTAATTTTTTGGGGGGTTTTTTCGGTTCAAATTTTGTTTGTATTTTCGATATTTTATAAATAATTACAGTTTTATGGACATGCAACAATAATAACTGTTATAGGAATCACTACCTTAATGGCTTAAGTGACACAAACTGCTGGCATCACAACATCCATATTAAATAGATGCCCCTTCAGTTAGTGTTCAATTGAAATGATTTCCACCAAAACTAGACAAAATTGTTTGAAAGTATGAAACACTGTTTCCTTGGCCGCTAGCCCCTTGTATTTTTTACTTTGTATTGAATAAAAAAATTTCATAGAAAAACGAAGACAAAAAAAAAAACAAAAATTGAAAATAAAAAGTCGTTCATACGCATAATTTGATATTCCAACTGAAGCATTTACTGTCAGAGCACTTTAAATAAACGATATTGGTGCGTGCATTCAATTGTGAATGAGTTAAAGGTCGATCGGTCGCTTGGTCGCTTGGTCGGTCTTCTTTTGTTCAAGTGTACTTTTCTAATGAGGTTACATACATACATACCTACGTGCTGCAAACAGTTTTTTGATTCACTTTACAAAACAAACGTACCAAATGGGCGTTATATATATGACGTCAATATTCATGCCACATACATTTTCTTTAAACAAATTTGTTCCCCTTTTTTCTTTTTCGTTTCTCATATCACAAGTAAAGTCATAGAAAATTTGTACAAATCTATGGTATTTATCGTATTCCATGGAAGCATTCCATTAGAAATGTAATAAAAATATGAATTGTGAATATTAAACATAAAAGAAATTAAACACAAACAAACAAACAAATGCAAATGTATTGTATGGCATTCAAAAGTCTCGTATGTTAGCGTTCAAATTTGTAATTCAGTTTGAGCTTAGGAATAAATTGAACGAGTTTTTATTCAAAAAAAAAAAAAAAAAAAAAAAAAAACCAAACGTACGTTATTGAAAATCAGTAATTTGATCATAAAAATATTAAAACGTTTTCGGGGTATTAAAGCAAACTTTTACAATTTGATCAAATTTTCAATATCACCCAAGAATTCAAATATTCAACAACATACATAAGTTTGATCAAATTAGCGCAACTTTGTTTTCTATTATTTAAATACAACTCATCTTACAACAGGAATTTCCAAACTTTGATACTTCATAATGGCCACATTTGTCAAATGAAATAGCATTTCTTCAGTTTATTTAGTCAAATAACCAGTAGAGAGATATAATGTTCAACTTGCTTTCCTAATTGGTTATTACAACCCTTTAGTCAGGTTTACAATCTAGCCTCTTACGCCACTCATATTCATACATACACAAGCGGTCATTACATCTCCTCAGTCAGGATTACAATCCAGTCTCTCACATCACTTATGTTGTGTGTCTTAATTTTTATACATTAGTGGCAGGACCTACAGTTTAACGTCGATTCTGAACGACAGATTTTTTGAGAAACTTTTTCATGGTAACTTTATTTTACTCATCGAGTTTTTGCCGGAAATCTATTGAGATGAAGTCGTCGCAGAAATATTTATTAATACTTCGTTTTATTAGAGATGGCTGGGGTTTGAACCGTGGTCTCGCGGCTAATAATTCACCATACTACACTAGGCTACGGCGATTTCTATACCTCGAATACCCACACAAAAGCACTTTTATCTTCATAATTGGTTGGGTAAGATTAGGGGATAGATTGCCGCTTACAGGCAACTGCACTCGGTGTCTATACGGCCCATTGGGTTACCCGGTGTGAGGGAAGCCCCCTTGTCGTGTTCCATTAATGGTGCGTTTCAACCACCCGAGTTTCGAATGAAACCAAGCTGTTCTCTTAATGGCACTTTCGCCACCAAGCCCGGATCTTCAAACGTTCTGTCACCCAATGACTAATAATTTCTGTTTAGAAGTAAAATGCACTCACATAACAGATGTTCTACCGATTCCATTTCTTTCACATCCTGGCAGCTACTGCAGTAATACCGGTGGGGCAAACCGATCTTATCAGGGAAATTGTCAATAGCACAGTGTCCTTTTAGAATTCCTGTTATAGTGCGAATCATTCTCTTGTTGAAATATAACTCAGGTCCTTGTTTTTTCTTATGTCCATTGTGGACACGGCAACCAAGTGTGTATGTAGGAGCACCTATGGTTTGTTGAATTTCATGCTGTTTTTTTCAATTTGGATATCCAATCCAACGTGTCTTTTTCAGACATCTTCAATTCCTTTTGTACCAGTTCATCCGACTTTACGTTTCATTTGAAGAAGTACTTTTACAGAGGCGCATACATCTCCTCTATTGTATCTTCCTCAGACATCTTCGATCTCTTACGTGCCGGTTTGTACGCTTTTGCGTTTCCCTCTATGCAACAGTAGTCCGGAACCCAGCCGAATGTCGAGATGTCAGGCCTGGGATTTGATCTACGAGTTTTCGTCAAATAAGCCAATACACTACATAGTAGACAACGACTGTTCGTTAATTCAGTAAAAATTCAAAAGTCTTTAAATATCGTATTCAGCTGCCTAAAATGTTGCATAAATTTTAGTCGTAGCAAACTAAATTTCTTAATATAGATATATATTGAAATTGATATTCAGCTAGCTGAATTGCAGACATTTTTTATGATTTCTTAATTTAGCTTGCTGAATTAGTAGAAATTTAAATGTTTTCTAAACTCAACTAGATAAATAAGTTGAAATTTTAATAATTTCTGAATTCAGCTAGCTGAATTAAAATATAATTAATTGATTTTTAAATTAGCTAGCTGAATTAGTGAAAATTTCAACAGTTTGTAAATTCAGCTAGCTGAATTACTGGACATTTTAATGATTTTTAAATGCAGCTGGCTGAATAAGTAAAAATGTATTTGATTTCTAAATTCAGTTAGCTGAATTAGTGAAAATTTCAACAATTTATAAATTCAGCTAGTTGAATTAGTAAAAATATTAATGATTTATATATTCAGCTTGCTGAATTTAAATATATAAGTTTATATTTCGCATTCAGCTTGCTGAACTTAAGCTGGCGTCTATATATTAAAAATTCAGCTAGCTGAATTGTATTACAAATCTCAATGAATTCGATTTTAATGCACAATTGTATTAAAAATCCAATTCAGCTAGCTGAATTACAAATAATTCCATAAATCCTCTTATATTACAATTCAGCTAGCTGAATTACGTCTATAATTTATAATTCATGAACACTTTAATAATTAAAGAATTCCTTTTTTTCTTGCGATAAATCTTTAAAAGCCTACCATAAAAATATTTCATTCATTGTGGCTTTACGCATCTCTCATAAATCATTTAGCACAATCATAAATTTAAAAGCAAGACAATATTGAATAGCAAGCAAAAGACTACAAATTGTAATTGCCATTGTAATAAAGACAGCAAAAGTATTAAATAATAAAAAGAAAGAAATAAATGAAGAAAATGAAAAAGAATAAGTAATGAAATGAATTGCAAAATAAAGAAGAAATGGCACGCACTTAAAGCAACAAATGTGGCAAAATGCCTGACGCCACATTAAACGGCAAATGTTGCCACATTACAATTACTAAACTAAACAACTATACAACTTTGTTGTTATTTTTTATACTTTTTTACTTCTTTTTTATTTTTTTTTCGTAAAAGTATTCTTTTATCATAACTTTGCAAGTGTAGAGGATTTCAGAGCTCTTATAAGAGTTAAACTTCAACAGAGTGTGTGTGTGTGTCTGTATAAGGAAGTTCTTGCTTTCTATACAAGTATTGTTTAATACTGACTCTCCACTCTAGTGTGAGAAACAAGTGAAGTGACAATATTAATAAGTTTTTTTGCAAAATAAGCAACAACAACAAATACAAAAACTATAAAGAAAGCAAAAAGGCAAAAAAAAGAAAAGAGTATCATACGCTACTAATATTACACACATAGAAAGCATTTCATTTAATGTTTTTGTTGGCTTTTTCTATTTCTCTCTCTCTCTCTCTTAATTCTATTCAATATTCTGCTTCAGAGAGTTATTGGTTCCTTTACAAAGAACGTGACCAAATGCATACTTTAATACGTATTGTATTGTGCTGCAGCAAAAAGTACTTGTTCTTTAACCCGCTCTTAATAACAGAGAGTCAATAAAGGAAATTAAAAACAATAACATTTCGTACTGCAATGTAAGCCAAGTAAAAATATCGGGTCATGCCTTTAGTGGTTTTAAAAATGCATACACAATGCCGCCCATGCTAGAACAGCAGCAGGCTTCTTATATTGATTTTTCTTACTCGTTGGAGACGTCAACAATCTGAGAGTTTGGCTAAAATAATACCGAGTCCATGGGGATATTTTTTTTTTTTTTTTGGTCTGCAATTGAAGATTACGGACTGGATGATATAGGGCTTCAACAAGGCTGTGTTACGAGTCCAGCACAAAGCTTGTTGCAAACTTTACTGCATGAGAAGTTTCCGCAAATAGTAATTCGAAGTTTAGGCAGCATCAGTTTAAATTTGACGTTGTTAGCCATTTTTGTGCGGTTATGTCAAAGAACGTGTCAAGTTATCGCTGAGATATCATTCGAAATGTGCATAAATATGGATGAAAAAGTGCCTTGAAAGCCGGTCATCTAAATGACATTGTATTGCAAAGATTCTCTGGAGCAAACCTGATGAAAGCAAAACTATGACCAAACCACTTATTAAGAATGTGTGGGATAATGCGGGATTTTACGAGACACTATGCCTTAAACCTAAGCCAGAACTATATAGGGGTGGGATGAATACGAAAGCGCCGTAATTTAGTAGGCAATGCGTTGGCTTATTAGACGTAAGGCCACATTTCAAACCTTAGGTCAGACATCTCGAACAAAACGGAATTTAAATATTTCTTCGGCAACTTCCTCCCACCAGACATCTAAAGCAAAACGAAATATGAAAAAATATTTCTTCCTCTCAGCTGATTTCTGGCAAAAGCTCTGAGAGTAAATACAAATTGCCATGGCGTGATAGAAAGTTGCCGTTATTAGACGTAAATTTGAATATTTCTACGGCGATTTGCTCTTAGAAAATTTCTGTCAAAAACTCTGAAAGCAAATAAAAATCTGCCACGAAAAGCTTCTCAAAAAATATGTCGTTCGTACTCGACTTTAAACTGTAGGTTCCACCGCCACTCATGTATAAAATTAACACACTCGACATAAGTGGTGTGAGAATCTAGGTCGTAATACTGACTGAAGGGTTGTAATGACTTATTATGCATGAATGTGTATAGGCGTGGAAGACAATAAGGTATTCATGACATGTGGTGAAGAAAAATGCAGCGATGAAACACTTTATATGCTAACGTTTAACTTTCATAATCTGTAGATCCAAAAATTTTTTTTGGGAAGTTTCTACACCAAACATAACTTACCACAGAACGTTGGACTGATGAAAGCTAAGGATGCTTCGCCGTAGCCTAGTATGAAGTGTGTTTTGCGGGAGATCGTGGATGGAACTCTAAGTCAAACGTCTCAAACAAAACAAAGAGATATCTTTCGACGAACTTCTTTCACCAGTCATAAACTCTTCGAGCAGATAACATACATACATAATTGATAATTACAACCCTTCAGTCTCGATTACGACCTAGCTTCTCACCGAGCATATAACACTGACATGAAAAAAATCAAAAATCTGTTGTTCGCAGTCGAAGTTAAATTGTAGGTCTCATTAAGGTTAAAATTAACACAGTATTTGGATGGTGTGAGAAGCTAGGTTGTAATCGAGTTTGACATGGTTAGTAGAAGAGTTTTAGTTTAGCTTTCATATGACCTTTATTAGGCTTCGATATTATAATTAATAGAACGAATGCTTGTGGCTATACTACAGAGATCAGCAATGACAATTCAAAAAGATGAGTAGAATCGAATCATACTCATAATTTCTGATACTTATACGCATTCATACTTTTTTAATGCTCATACTACTCATATTCAAAGTTTGAAGTACTCATTATACTTATACTTAACAAAACGTATGATATTGCTGATTTCGACTCTCCATGACTCAACAAGAATCATAAAATATATATGATTCGCGTACGAACACTACCATACTCACTAGAAGGTTGTGTGTTTACTTTGCTTGCTGTCTTTGGCTTTGTATTTTTTCTTTTTTTGTAAATGCAACAACAACAAAGACTGTAAATTTTGATGAATGATTCGATACACTCGAATCATTTATAAGAGTTACAAGAGTATTTTTCTAAAGTTATGAATCTGAATGAGTAGGCTTATGAATCAAACATATTTCGAATGGTATGAGTTCGATGTCAACGTTGTACACATACTCATTGCAACCTGTACTTATAAATCAACGTTGTAGAGTTTAGGAATGAGTCGGAGTAGTTAAATTTCAATATTGTTGACTCACTTATATGCAAAAATTCATGAGTAGCGAAAAAACGATTCATTGCTGATATCTGCTATACTTTGGGTTAATTTCAAAATATTTTCCGAATCTAAGGCAACTGCAGGTGACAAAATGGTCGCCAAGCAATCTATCTTTAACAGAATAAGTTCAAGTCTAGTTTAAGTAATTATGTTTGCTACAGCCAATGGTGAGTTCAGGCTAAAGCAACTACATGTAATTAATTGGTCGCCAAGCAATCTCTCATTACTGGAGTCAAGTTCAGTTTAAGAATTATGGTTGGTAATGCCAATTGTAAGTTCAGGCATCTTATCTACTAACCATTTCGATAACATATCAACGAGGCCTAAACACAATAATGAAATAAAAGTCTCATCGACTGGTTGCTTTATATGTGTTTTACATGACTTTACTTTACTATTTTGATATCGTAAAATGGATAACCCTTTATAAGAAAATTGTTGCTGTGTTGTGTGTATTATGCTTCAATGCTATTTTTATTGTTGTTGAAGTCTAAAACCAAGCAAAAGAGCAAATGCTCTTTGCTTGTATGGATGGTTGGATGTATGTACATGCAGTTTAATGGCAACAAAATTCAATTGATTGTATTGATTTTAATTAAAAATTTTGTTTATTTTTTGTTCTTTCTTTGTTTCTATCTTTTAAAAAGATTTTTTTTAAATTGTTTATATACATACATTCAATATATGTTAACATTATTGTGGTCATGCACGTGCTTGCGGTTTTCGATTTTTTAATTTCTTTCAATTGTAAACAGACAATAAAAGAGCATACCAATGTCTAATAATAATAATATTTTTATAAGTGTATTGGTAAATCTATTTTAATTTAATTACTCCAGAAGAGAGTAAAAGAAGAGTTTATTAGGGTGTCCATAGTTTTCAATTCATTTTTAACAAATTTTAGTACGTGTGCTCACTAAAGTGCTCACTAACAAAGTGTAGGTTGATGACACACAAAGAAAATGTTTGTTTTCTTGGCTTTGACAATGTATTTATAAGCGGAAGGAAGTTGTTAAATTTTTTTACGATTATAGGCAAATATTTTTTTTGCTTTATTTTAACCACTAAAACCGACACATTGTTTATCACACACGCAGTATGTCCCATGAACGGTTTTTTTTGTATGGCAAATGAAATGAACATTTAAGTTGGGCTAATGAAAAAACCGTTGTGGTATTGCTTTAATAAGTTTCGTGTCTTTTTTGTAAATAAACCTCAAATCAATGTAAAAATAGAAGAAATAATGTTCAATAGGCGCCACTAAGATGGCTAAAATTTGTTGACACTTTTTAGAATTTTATTATTTAAGGTAAATGCTGGAAAGCTTTTAATTTTTTTGTTTTATTGTTATACAGTGGTGATCTTCTAATTAGCACACCCATCTATACAACCCTTTTCCAGTAACAAACAAAGAGGAAATATTTTTTCAAGATTTATTTAAGGGCACTTAAGTATTTTGTCGCCGTAGTTTAGTAGTTAGTGTGTTATTAGACGTGAGGCCGCGGTTCAAACTCATCTCAGACATTTCCAACAAAACGAAATATGAAGAAATATTTCCCCGGTGACTTCCTCTCAGCAGATTTTTGGCTAAAACTCTGAGAGTGAATAAAAATTGCCATAAAAAGTTTCTCAAAAAATCATGTATAAAATAAACACACAAAATATAAGCGGTGTGTGAAGCTAGGGCGTAATCCTAACTGAAGAGTTGTAATGACCAATTGTGTATATTTATAAGTATTCTGTGGAGTATACTTAAGCGTTATTTAAAGTAAAGGAAACTTCAGTAAAGGAATTGAACTATAAATGACACTTTTGAATATAAAATTCCTTGGCCACGTAATTAGCGCACCCTTTATACAGGTTTAATTCTTTTTAATATTTTAATAATCAATTATAAACTTCCAGGAAGACTTTCAAGAAGTTAATGGCATCTTGCATATTGTTGGTCATTCTATATCACTCGAATCGCTTTTCACAGGTTTTTAAAGTTTTTTAGTTTTTTGGTTCAACTTGTGCCACAAGATTGTTCTATGAATTGATTAGGAATCATAGCTTACTGCTGGCAATTATATAAAATCAACTTATTGGTTCTCTATTTACTTTACCCAATCGTGCGTTGTGTTATCATTATCTCTGTGATAATTATCTGGCATAAAAATCCATTTTATATATAAGTTTTCATATGTGAATGGAATCAAATGAATCTACCCAATATGTTTGGTTAAATGTTAATGCATCAAGGAGTCATTCATAATGATCCGTCCTACACTATGATATATGAAAGCTGGCCTAGCTTAATTGCCTTCAAAGTTTTGCTTGGGTTTAAATCTTGCTTCGCTGGAAGTCACACATTTTTCTTTCAGTTGGAGTCAAATCGTTTGAACTTCGACTTACCACTACTTAAACCATTTTTTAGACGAAGACTTAAGCTGCGTGCATACAGTAACATAATTTATGAGACTATATGGCGGCAACTGTGAGAGTTAGAAAATCATTATACCGAGATCAATATAACTATTTCGACAATATTCCCATCAAGACCAGCAGGCCTGTTGCACGTGTTTTGCTCAGCACACTTCTGGGTAAATCAAATTGTCAACAAAAGTTTCTTAAACCCTTCGGAACCGATATTAAACTATAACTTCTGCCACTCTAGGATAAAATTAACACACACAACATGTGAGTGGTGTGAGAAGCTAGATTGTAATCCTGAATAAAGGGTTGTAATGACCAAGGATGATTCAAGCGTTTATGAGCAAATGCATGAAAAAAATTTAATGGAGCCAAATCCAATGGAGAATATTGCAAGAGTTACGCTTAAGTGGGAACCATAGGGAGATCGACAAACCAGAAGATTACGGAAAGCTTGGTTTAAAATGGTGAATAGTGAGTGTTCTGTTAATGAAATGTTTTAAAATCAACTAAAACTAGTGGCTGAAGGTAGAGTAGCATATGTTCTACTTAAACTTGAACCAGGTAGTTAGCTTGGCCAAATTGGGTGCCCCGATAGTCTACTTGGCAGTTTGCAGTGTTGTATCCGAAGTTTCAATTTCCACCAGTGACTCTGGGTGTTTGTGATTATCTGAGTTCCCTCTTTGCTTTCTTATACAGTATTGTCTTTTTTATATTCCATCTATATTTCTATATTTAACAAATTCAGCTAGCTGAATAAAGTCATTTGTGATTAAAATTTACATTTTATATTATATAAAGCTTTTCCATGCCAATTTTGTTAAATTCAGTTGGCTGAATAGTCTTCTTATTAAACTGAAAGTATTTTTAAAATTAATTTTACATAAAATCTTTATTTATTTTTAAAATGTGTGTGAAAGTAAGCATATTCAGCTAGCTGAATTAAAATTATTTTCAACAAAACTTAATATAGCTCCTATAAAAGTGATTAACCTTTATCTTAAAGTTATTCAGCTGGCTGAATTAAAATTTTTCTTAACAAAACCTAATATAACTCCTATAATCAGTGATTAACCTTTATCTTGAACTTATTCAGCTAGCTGAATTAAATTTTTTCCAACGTAACTTAATATAACTCCTACAATTCGTGATTCACCTATATATCGAACTTACTCAGCTAGCTGAATTAAATTATTTCATAACAAATTATAATATAACTCCTATAAAAAGTGATTAATCTGAATCCTGAAGTTATTCAGCATGCTGAATTTAGTTTTTTCTTATCGAAACTTACTTATAACTCCTATAATAAGTGATTAACCTTCATCTTAAAGTTATTCAGCTAGCTGAATTCAAATTCTTTTTAACAAAACTTAATAGAACTCCTATAATATGTGATTAACCTCCGTCTTGAATTTATTCAGCCAGCTGAATTAAACTTTTTCTTAGCGAGTTTTAATATAACTCTTGTAATAAGTGATTAACTTTCGTTTTGAACTTATTCAGCTAGCTGGATTCAGATTGTTCTTAACAAAACTTAATATAATTCCTATAATAAGGGATTAACCTTTATCTTGAACATATTCAGCCAGCTGAATTAAAATTTTTCTGAACAAAACTTAACATAACCCCCATAATTCGTAATTAACCTGCGTTTTGAACTTATTCAGCTAGCTGAATTTATGAATATGTGACTTTTTTTGTCTTTCTAACATTTTGCAAAAGTTCTAAGTGCATTTTCTTGTTATTGCAATGGCTTATGAATGATTTTTATCATGCTATTCGAAGCTTAATTGTTTTTCTCTACAAAAACTAACGATTAAAAACTGATTCTATCGTTTTTAAATTAAAAGTTTTTCTCATTAAAATCATAAGGTATTAACTAATCTATGATTTCCTTGCTAATTGAAAATAACAATTCATTTTATAGATTTTTCAATTTCTTTTAAAGCGTTTTAATGGCTGGCTGCAGCAAACAGGATTTGCAGTTGAATTGTGAGTGTTTTGAAAAAAAACTAGGTTTTTTTTTTTAAATACAAATTCTGTTTATTAAGCGCCAATGAAGATAAAAAATATTCTGCCATAAAAAGGAACTCAAGTGAGACTTAAACCGGCTGTATATTAAAGTGTGTAGATCGACAAGATCATCACTGCCTGGTGATGCTGATGCATAAGGTTAAAGGAAAATAAAGCTGAGTGGAAAATAATAAATCAGACAAACAAAATTTTTATAAGCAATTAATAGCTGGAGATAGTGGGGCGGAACGGAGTCAGAAACACCATGAAGTGCTACCAATTAAAGTGGCTACAAAATGCACAATGACTTGCGTGCTATTCACATTTACCCCCAGAGATCTTGAGGACATGATGTTCAATATTTTCTGGAAAAAAAAAATTTTTAAAATAATCTTAAACAAGAGCAAATCCAAAAGCGATTCGAAAATAATGCAGAATATTATTAAGCAGATGTGCTGTAATTATAATCATTTCGATTAGCTTCATTTAGCTTGCAGAGCTGGCAAAACTTAAAATATTTCCAGTAAATTTTTTGTTCATAAAAGTCTTTAAAATATTTTCAGGTTGGCCACCTCTGTCAATACAACATCTGATAAGAACAACACAACTCGGTGAGGCATAATTTAACGTAAAGCTTGTTAACATACTTGCATGGGGCACATGCATGAAACTGGAGCCATACTCCATACTCTACGCAAACATAAACTGCCACACTCTTTGAAATTTCAAGACAAAAAACATCATTCCAGAACAAAGACAAAAAAGCAAAACAAAATACAAGAACATCGCCTGACAAGTGTTACGCTGTATCTTTTCTGTTGCCATACATACATTTTGCACGCATTTAAAGCCTCATGTAGAAGACGACACACTTCATTGACACAAAATGAAGCATCTAAAAAGGGGGAACAGATAAAGTATAATAACAAGAATACTCTGTAACACGGTCCCATATAAAAACAGATTGAAGGAATGGCATGGTAAACTCCATGTATTTAATTTTCAAAAAGAAAATTATCAATCGTACACGGTACATGTGATGGACTGCAGGGCATGCTACTCATATGCTTACTGCTTAATGACGTTGTGTAAAATATAAAAAAATATGTATGTGTTAGGAAGGTTGTACAAAAAAATCCCGATCTTGTGTTTTTCCTTAACGCATTAAATTTTCAATTTGACTTCAAGCGATTCCAATGCCAAACCTAACTTCTGATACCACGATTCATTGAAACCAGATGTCGAGTTTTGTTTGACATACATACACACATATTTGGGCATTCAGTCAAGCTAACGACCTAGCTTCTCTCACCATTTATGTTGTGTGTGTTAATTTTATACATGAGTGTCAAGACCTACTGTTTCAAGTCGACTCTGAAGGACAGATTTTGTTTCAGAAACTTTTTCATGGCAATTTTATTTTACTTTCAAAGTTTTTGCCAGAAATCTGCTGAGAGGAAATCGCCGAAGTTTGCCTCACACTAGCTTCTAAACTACGGCGGCTGACACAATTTCTAAAATATCGAAAGGTTGTTTGTTGCCTTTCCATAACCATAAAATTTCAGTTAATATTAAATTTAACGTGATGAATACTATACCCACAGAAAGTTTACAAATTGAGCCTTCACTCACCTTATTCTAGAACGCTTCGCCTACTATTGTTACGATTTCAAAACCACAAGATTTTGCTACACTCTCGCCATATATAAGGGTGAGTATACATACATACATAATTGGTCATTACAATCCTTCAGTCAGGATTACGACCTAGTTAAGATTTTTGAGAAACTTTTCATGGCAATTTTATTTACTCTCAGAGTTTTTGCCAGAAATCTGCTGAGAGGAAGCCGCCGAAGAAATACTTTTTGTATTTTATTTTGATGTCTGGCCTGGGGCTCGAACCCTGGCTTTTCGTCTAATAAGCCAACACACAACCTACTAGACCACGGCGACTTATAAGGATGAGTATAACTTGGCTTTAATTACAAGGAAAATATTTGCTTAAGGACACCAAACTACTTAATTGGTCATTAGAACACTTTAGTCAGGATTACAACCTAGCTTGTCACTGCACACATGTTGTGTGCGTTAATTCTATACATGATTTGCGGGTCCTACAGTTTTATGTCGACTCCATGCAACAGATTTTTGAGAAACTTTTTCATGGCGATTTTTATTTACTCTCAGGGTTTTTGTCAGAAATCCCCTGAGAGGAAGTTCGTTTTATTCGAGATTGCAATCTAGCTTTTCCCACGGCCCATCCTGTATGTGTTAATTTTATCAATAAATGGCGGGATCTACAGTTCAAATTTGACTCTGGGTATAAATTCGTGAAGATCTCAAACAGTTTCTTCACAGAATGTGTGTTAATTTAATCCATTAGGGGCTTATCTCCACAGTTTAAATTCAACGCGGGAGCACAGATTTTTGAGAAACTTTTTCATGGACATTTTTATTTACTCTCAGGTTTTCGTCAGAAATCTGCTGAGAGGAAGTCGCCGAAGAAATATTTTTGTTCGTTTCATTTTGTTGATATCTTAGCTAAGTTTTGAAACACAGCCATGCATTTAATAAACAGAGACACTTACCACAAGACAACGGCCTAGGACACTATCACAGTGCAAAAAATGTATAGTTATTGCTCAAGTCTAACTTATTATTCTTAACTGATGTCAGTTACTGAAGACACGGTCAAGTTCATGACTTCGTTTGAAATTAGATGCTATGGAAAGTGAAATATCTCTGAGAAAAAATTGCTAACCACTACAAAGATACACTGTACATGTATCAATACAAAGTTTGTATGCAGTTCAACTACTGTGTATAAACTATGTAGATATGCAAAGTAACTAAACAATGCATCAACTATAAATCCGATGCCGGATTGTTTTTTGACTGCGTTAAAAATACACATTGACGACGTTTTTAAATAGAATACATTGTATATATTTTGTACAGCGGCATTATGAAACACGATACTTTGTTCAAACACAAAGCAACTAACATTTTACAAAAGCCATGTTGGTAGCCAATGGCGGCTTAACTGTTTTAAATTTGAACCTGGAATGTGTATGATGACGTTGCCATGATGAGTGTGACTTTTGGATGTTTAGGTCTTATTAAGTTCAAATGCCTCGAAAGTATTTTATAGAAAAAAAAAAAAAAAAAACAATTTCATAACTTTTATTACAACCCTCGTTACTTCAACTTACAATATAAAGAAGGCATATCATCAATGTGACAACTGCTATTATTCTGTTATTCCTTTATTCTCTACATTTCAAGTCATACTCAACATATTCTGTATACGTTTTCCTTTTATTTTGCCTTCTTGCTTGTTCTTTTTCTTTTTTCTTCCTTAAGGATAAACAAAAACAAGTTCTTTCAGAATTCTTATTGTTCCGTTGTTAGTTAGTGCCTCAGTTCCTTAACACTTGTTATAGTGTTAATAAAAGAAATCATATAGGACAACTACAACAACTACAACAGCAACAACAGCAACAATAACAAAGGAAACAAAAATCAAATTAAAACAACGACTTGACTTGAGTTAAGTTTGAAACAAAACAACAACGAAAAAAACAGAAAAAAATACGGGCTCGAAGACAACATGTAAGTTGAATGGCTGCATGAATGACTACTGCAACTATGAATGGCTGAATGAATGATTAAATGAATGAATGACTGACTGACTGAATGAATGAATGAATAAAATACATATGAATTTAACAGAATGCTTTGAATACAAGTTAAAATACATGACTGCCAATAGCGTACATATGCATACAGTCAGTCAGTCAGTCGTTCGAATATGAATACTGATGAATACTGGTGTATACAAATTAAATAATTTTATAGGAAACATACATATGAAGGACTTATACAAGTAGCTAGTCAAGGACTATTATATGCGAAACCAGTAAATCATTTTATTTAAGAATTTATTTAATGAGAAGACACATTAGCAGTGTCATAAAAATGTTAAGGTTTTCGCTTGAAAGAGCAGGATACGTGTAAATAGGAGTATACAATGGCTACTGGCGGCTGAAGTATTTTCATTTGTATTGTGTGTCGATGAAACATACAAGAAAACTGATGTTATTCTTCAATTGTACTGAAAATCCTTTGAAATTTTGATTCATTTTATACAAAAGTAAGGCTTCGTCACCGTAGTCTAGTAGTTAGTATATTGCCTTATTAGACGTGAGGTCACGGCTCAAACCCCATGTCCGAAATTTCCAACAAAACGAAAAGGAAAAAATATTTCTTCGAAGACTGACTCTCAGCAGATTTCTGGCAAAAACTCTGAGAGTAAATAAAAAAGTCATGAAAAGTTTCTCAAAAATCTGTAGTTCGAAGTCGGTCTCGCCAATCACATATTAACTTAACACACACAACATAAGTGGTTTGAGAAGCTAGGTTGTAGTCCTGACTGAAGGGTTGTAATGACCAATTATGTTTGTATGTGTATGTATTGTGGCGTCGAAATGTATTGTTACGTTTTTACCTTTTAAAAACGTTTAAAATATGAGCTCGTAGATTGCAAATAAAATGAAAATAAATTTGTGTTCAGTTTTAATTAAAATTCTGTGCGAACAACTGCTTTGTTTGTTATTCCTCTGTTTACAACCTTTGCCTAAACCATAACAATCACTGAGTAATTATACGACAGATCTTTGTAACGGAGATCTTCAAACCACGATCACTCTCTTCAAATGCACAGCGTCTTCACACAAGACTAACTGAACTTCACTCACTCTCTCGTCTGCTTTGTCTTGCATTTTACATCGCAGGGTAAAGAGTCTGATGAATGTTCTTGAAAGCGAACGTTCATGACTTCGCCTTCTCGAAGTCTATATCCTTGTTGTTTACGTCTATTATAGCAGTTTGTTGGTATATTTTTATTTAATTGTTTACCATTTTTATTTTATGCCGGTGTTTGTTGTTATATTAAACAAGTTTGTTTATAATTTTAATGTTAAACGATGTAAAAGCAAAACACGTACATATATACGCCAGATCCAATTCATTCACTGCGTAATTTAGGGTCTCAACTATCGTTATCCACAATATCGAATGAAAACCCAATGAGAGGTACGGTAGGACATGGAGAATGAAAGCTACCAAAGGGGAAATGACGTAGAAATTCGATTTTGCCTAAAGTAATGTATTAGTACACTCCGTTCTAGTTGGATATGGCAGAGAGGACATAATTGTCTCCCAAATGTTTCATTGTAACACAATAGCAGTCTATTTCCCTTAGTCATAAAACCATTCACAGTCCCAGAGGAAGTCACTTATAGTCCTAAAATCGTCAGTATCTTTAAGATCTTTTGAACACTAAAAACCGAAGTGAGATTTTCTAATCCAACAAGGCTAGGCAAGACCAGACGATGAACAGTCTTCTTTTTTTCTCCATCTCTGCAGCTCCTGCAGTAATCATTTGCAATGTATATGTCCAAGACCAATGCCTTTCGAATAAGTCCGGATAATGCAATGACTAGCAATGACTCCAAGCAACATGTTGTACGTACTCCTTTGGAATTTGAGAAGACTTACCATCTGCTTTCCATCAATTCTAGGTCAAAAATTGTGACGCTCTCATGACCGTATGACCTAAGGTTGTTTATATTTACTGACAGAACATAATTCTCTACATACAATGTCTCCTATGAGGGGCCCGTATTCAGACAATTTTGTATGTAATTTGAGACCAGAAAACAGGCAGTTTGTATGCTGAATAAACTGTTTTATCAGGGTGATATTATCTTGACAAGCCATGTGTGAAACGAATCAAAAATTTGCCGCGATTAAGGCTCATAACTTACGGTTTTTCTTTGTATTTTATTGGTATAAAATGCCTCCGAGACAAGGGAGTCATAATGGACTCTAAGTTATAACTTATAGTTTGAGGTATAACTTATAATAAGACAACAGTGTCCACTCAAATATCTCAAAGTCATACTCATTCCAAACGTACAATCGGCCAACGTAATCACACACTTCAGGTTCCTATTCAAAACAGTTATTCAGGAAATTAACACAATGTATGTTTATGATGGGTATCAGCTTTTTTCAGAGATATTTTACACTCCATAGCACCTAATTTCAACCGAAGTCATGGGCTTGACGGTGACTTGGGTATCTGACATCAGATAAAATTGTACGGCATGAGGATTATTCATACATTTTTGCTTGGCTTAGACACTCTCGAACATAAGGGAAAAAATGTAATTCGCGACTTCCTCTTAGCACACGTCTTCAAAAATTCTGATGTTTGGAGTGAACTGCGGGTCTCGCCACTTGAACAATTCGAACGCTGCAATAGATAATGTACTTGTCTTACTGGATTGTACAATGGAACCTCTTGCAAGTTATGCATTAAGAGGTGATGACCAAAAAGTTTTCGCGAGACAGAAATATCATTCTCTTATTATTTCATGTATTTGACCAGTAAAATTGCGCAGGGGGAGAATAAAATAATTGGCAAATAATTTTTGCTGGAGCTGTAGAAATAAAAAAGGAGATAACTGGGGACATTACCAGCTGTATGTTATTGGAGAATAAGACAACGTAGCATCTACTACGCGTATAATGTAAGCGAAATATCATTGATATACGTTAGTAGTCTAGGTGGCTTTATCAGAAGCTTCGAATTATTCAGAGATTACGAAATTTTTGTATCACAATGGGCCTTACATAAAATTCACACATAATTGGTCATTACAACCTTTCAGTCAGGATTACAACCTAGCTTCACACACCAATTATGTTGTGTATGTGTTAATTTTATACATTAGTGGCAAGACCTATAGTTTAAAGTCGTCTACGAACGACAGACTTTTGAAAAACTTTTCATGGCAATTTTATAATCGGCTGAGAGGAAATCGCCAATGACGTAATTTTTTTATGTTTCATTTTGTTGGATATGTCTGTATGCGGATTGAACTGTAATAAGCAAGCACACTACCTATTATGCTAGGACCACTTTAATATATGGGCGTTATTTGGCCTTAGTCTAGTAGATAGTGTGTCTTTCTATTAGACGTGAGGCCACGGTTCAAACAACAAGTCAGACTTCTCGAACAGAAACGAAATATGAAAAAAAATATTTGTTAGGCGACTTCCCCTCAACAGATTTCCGGCAAAATCTCTGAGAGTCCAATAAAATTGCCGTGTAAAGTTTCTCAAGTACACCAGACTGAAGGACTGTAATGATCGATGGCGCATGTTGCATGCGGCCTAAATGTGTCTATCCAAACCCTTTAACTATAAACCTGTAAGGTCAACCAATCACAAAAAATTTAAGGTAAAATTAAAAGCAGTCGTGTTAACTGGGTCTGGAAACATGATATGAATGCTGTTACTGGCAACGCTTGCATATTTGTCTTGATATGGAGCGGTTATAGCGAATCCGGAGCAGTATAAATGCGGATCGGAAGTTCTCTTCATTCGCCGTAGTTCTTGAGTCGCCATAGTCTAGTCGGTAGTGTTTTGGCTTATGAGACGTAAGGCCACGGTTCAAACCCGAGGTCAGGCATCAAAACGAATATATTTCTTCGGCGACTTTCTCACAGCAGATTTCTGAGATCAAATAAAATTGCATGAAAAGTTTCTCAAAAATCTGTCGTTCGGAACCACACAACATAAGTGGTGTGAAAAGCTAGGTCATAATCCTGACTGAAGGGTTGTAATAACCAATTATGTATGTATGAGTTCCATACAGTCTAGCAATTATAAATAGGAATTTATATAACAGTTTGCTGACTTCCTTTACTGACTGACAAAGTAATTAATGGATAAAACTTGGGGAGGAGCTTTCTTCAGTTGTTGCCATATGTTTTGCTGGGTTACATCAAATTCAATACAAAAAATCTCACACATCTCCTTGAACATTACATATGTATGATCAAGAGGAAGTAGTTATTCATTCGTATTTATTTGTTTTAATTTTCTTAAGGGAACAGACACTGCTATGAAGAGAAAAAGCGTTGAAAAACAATTAAGAAAACTTTATTTGCACTTCTTTAAAACAAAAATTTTGTGCCCTGAGAATATTTCAATGGGATATTCAGAAGAACGACCACGATCAAGTATGTAAATAGACAATATATTAAGAAAAAAAAAATACTAAAATATGGTAAATGGAGGTACATGCACGCATGCAACGAGAGTGTTGTTACTTAAAACATATTGAATAAGAGTTCAACAGATACTTCATAAAGGCATAAGGCAGTTAGCGAGTCTGTGTGAATCCTGGCAAGACAAGCTGAATACAACAGCAAAGACATTATAGAGGTTGACGATAGTGATGACGATAATGATGATGATAATGATGTCGATGCCGATGCAGATGATGACGTTGATGCACTTTAATTAATTGGAAACACTCAACAAGTGGCAAATGACAGCATACAGATGTGCTGGCTGCTCGGCATATGCACAGAGCCAGAGCCTGAGTTGAAAATAAATTGAACTGAACTGAACAGGAAAATACATAAACACAGATACATGCATACATACATGCCGAAGCATACAAATAAAATTCTTAATAGGCAAATGACAAGTGAATGAAGACACTCGGTGTTATAACAAAAAAAAAAAAACAAGAAAGAAGAGAAGGAAAAAAATTAAATTTTTATTACTCAACCCTCTAATTTGTCACGAAAAGAAATATTTGTTCAACATGCTTACAAATTACACTCACACACACACACATAATTTTGTAATTCATAGACTGTGCCTCAGGCATAATCTTACTGTCACATCTCTTTCTCTCTGTCTTTATCAAATTTTTTTCAGTTATGCCGCCTGAACGCCCACTCATTGGCCATTCGAATGCCTATTTATTTAATTTTTATTTTGTTGGTTTTCTATTGTTTGTTGTTTGTATTTCAAATATTTTAAATAAAATTGAAACATTAATTTCGATTTTATATTTTTCTATAAAAAAACAAAAAAAAAAAATTCGTTGATAAAAAATTTATTTTTTTCGATCAAAGGCGTTGATATGATAATTGAAACTTTACTCTGCTTTTTGTTTATAACACCCACATATGTTGGATAAAAACTCTAACACAGGAAATTTTAATAAAAAAAAGAAATCTTCCGATATGTTGAAAAGAAATGTCAATAATTGGTTGTAATTTTATAGTTTCCTTAGCAAATAAATCAAATTCATCTGTGGCATATCCGAAAACGTTTAGGGAAATTGTGTAATAACTGCCAAATACATGGCTTGTATTATAAGTAAACAAAAACCTGAAGAACTTCAACCATGTTGGCCCTGACACCGTATACCATTAGCTGCTCTTCTAAAGCTGTATGAAATACAAAGCTTCTCCAATTGCTAAAGCAATCACTCCACCAAGTAGCTAGTTAAGGACTATTATATGCGAAACCAGTAAATCATTTTATTTAAGAATTTATTTAATGAGAAGACACATTAGTAGTGTCATAAAAATGTTAAGGTTTTCGCTTGAAAGAACAGGATACGTGTAAATAGAACAATAAAATGGCTACTGGCGGCTGAAATGTTTTCATTTGTTTTCTGTGTGTTGAAGAAGCTACAAGAAAACTGATGTTATTCTTCAATTGCACTGAATATCCTTTGAAATTTTGATTAATTTTATACAAAAGTATGGCTTCGTCAACCGTAGTCTAGTAGTTAGTGTATTGGCTTATTAGATGTGAGATCACGGTACAAACCCCAGGTCCGACATCTCCACCAAAACGAAATGTGAAAACAAAATTTCTTCGGCAACTTCCTCTCAGCAAATTTCTGGCAAAAACGCTGACAGTAAGAAAGTAAAATCGCGATAAAAACATTCTCAAAAAATCTTCGGAGTCGACTTTAAACTGTAGGTCCCGCCACTCATGTATAAAATGAATGAGCTAGGTCGTAATCCCGACTGAAGGGTTCTAATGACCAATCATGTGTGTATGTATGTAAGAACTTCGTTACGGCACACCATCAATAAAATATTTTCTTTGAACGACTTTTATACAACACTGACTGCTCGGTAGCAAAGTATTCCCTGAAATTAGAGAGATCTACTCAGTTTGCCATGCTGCCCTTTCAAACATACCATCGATGTTCAAAATAGTTTCTGAATATCATATATTTTTTCGGGATATGTTGGATTATTTGAAGGCATTCATTGCTCTGATCCTTCGGTCCAAAGAAATGACCGAAAATTTTATTGCCCCATATGATCCGAAGTTGGAGACCTATTTTCATTTTTAACCTAAAAATTGGGAATAATTTAATTAAATCGCTAACGCTTCCTGGTGAAAAGCGACAACCTATTCGACAACTAGGTTATGCTAACTGAAGCCTAATTTAGTCTAGTAGTTATTGTGCTGACTTATTATCAAACTCAAGGTCAAACGTCTCAATCAGAGCGAAAATATTTCTTTTGACTACTTTTTCTCAACAGATTTCTGGGAAAAACTTCGATAAAATTGCCATGAAAAGTTTCTCAAAAATTTGTTGTTTGTAGTCGATTTTAAAACTGTAGGGCCCACTATTCATAAATAAAATTAACACACACAACATAAATGGTATGAGAAACTAGGTCCTCATCCGGACTGAAAGGTTGTAATGACCAATTGTATATGTATGTATAGGTACCAAACTCGAAACCTCTTTTTTTGATACGAGCATTGCCAAAGCCTTCCTTAAATTAGGTTGCAAGGTTCTTGCTGAAAGGAATAAACTACTCAACCACTTACTAAGGTTGGCTGAAGCTGAATTTATAGGAGACAAAACAGCTTATTTTTCTCTCTACTGGACATTTTCACCTTTTTCTTTGGCCCTACCTAATACAGTGCACTGTGGAAGTATGTCCATTCTTTAGGTGTTTTTTTTGTATTGCTGGCAAAAGAGGCCGTCCAGAATTCATGCAAAGATGAAAGAGCACCGTGAAGAATACGGTATATAAGAGAGCCTAAATGTTTTGAGTCAAACTACTGTACTGGTGTTCAACTGTCTCATTCTCTGTGAATCATGGTAGCACTATGAAGTCGTCGTAGTCTAGTAGGTGCTGTTGGCTGATTAGACGTGAGGCCAAGGTTCGAACTCAAAGTCAGATAGCTCAAACAAAACGGAATTTGAATATCTCCGCATCAGGGCAAAATTCTATAACATCAGCCTTATTTGTGCTCACGCCCTGAATGAAGAAAAGGACGATGTAAGTAAGTAAGTAAGATGTGCTTTATGACAGTCCTGTATTCCTTAACCGACCTAAAAGAAAAAAATTCTAAAACCTTTGGACCTTCTCTTACAGCATCAAATACAAAAATGTAACACTTTTCCCTTTCACGGTCTGCATTTAAAAATAAATTTTATTTTCTATAATAATTCCAAGCCAATGATTTTTTAAGCAAAGTTGACAGCATTTTTCCGGCACCAAAGTTGAAACTTCAAAAAAAGCCGCCTTTGGATTTAAATACTACTCTACCTTCCTGCCTATTTCTGTCCCTTTTTCGTTTTTAAGCAAAACAAAAGCTGGCTAAAAGAAATAATTGGAGCGTTATTCAATTAAGGCACCTCTTTCTGCAGTTAAAGGCTGTAGTTTTTTTTTAATTCTCACATTCATTTAATTTTTTTAATTTTTTTCTTTTCGGTTTTATTTGCTGTGTTTGAGTTTAAAGGCTTCGAATGCACAAAGAAAAAAAGAGAAACAAAAGCAACAGAAAAAAACCTTTTTTACAGGTTTCCTTTACACAAAAAAAGAGCCTGTTTTGTGTCATTAAATTGTTGCAAGTCGCAATGAAAAGGGAAAATATAGAGAAAGAAGAGGTAATTGAACTCGAAATGAGTCCATTTCTCATATAAAATGTTTGTAAATACGTCGGAATTTAATGGTAATTGAATTTATATGCTGAATACAACAGCAAAAGAAAAAAAAAGGAAATAAAAGGATTTAAAATACACCTACAAAGGTGTAAAATCTAGCAATTAATTTGAAATAAAAACAAATAAAAATTCCTCATTTCATATAAAAATTTTTACTTTTGTTGTGGTTTAATCAACAGCTGCATTTAGACTTCAAATCTTCCTCTGAAACAATACTCATCCTTAATTTTTCTTAGATTGCTGAACTGAATATGGCTACAGTTTCGTAAGTTCATTTATATCGCGTCTTTCTCTAAGGGTTTTTGGTTTTCGGCTTGTTTTCATATTCCCTGTTTTGTTCGAGATGTCACGTCTAATAAGCCAACACAATATCATGACGGACGTTGCCTATAGTTTAACGTGGATTCCAAACGGCAAATTTGAAAAACTTTTTGGTTTTGTTCACAAGAATTTTCATTTTTTTTAATCACACTTTTGGTTTTGTTCGAGATGTCCGTAGTTTAGACATCTGAACTACGGACTCTCGTATAATAAAGCCAAGACACGATCTACTAGAAAGAGTCTACGATGACTTCAACATTACTTTCAAATTCAAAACCGATTTTTATCAGCAGCGATTTCAACGTGAATGGGTGCATGAGCAAAACAAATTTGTAGAATTTGGTACGATACCAATCCACATAAGTTCCAAGAGCTTCTAATACATTCCAAAAAAGTCACTGTTTGACATGAATTTTAGGCTGGCGACATCCTCAGTTTATGTTCTTTTCAGGACGACGTTGCTCAGGCCATTACTGTCAACGGCGTGCGCTATACGTTGCTGGTTATTTACTCCAGATTTGGATTATTTGGACACTAAAGAATGTGGTTTCAGTTAGACGGCATTACGTGCTATACAGCTCATGAACGCGGACGATTTGACGACATGGTCATCTCATGTAAAGGTATTGTTAATTTGGATACCGAGATCGTTCAATTTGATCTGGTTAGACTTTTTCTTGTGGGCATTCTCTGAATTCGATGTGAATTAGCCACTGAATTCCTTCTTCTAATGGGGTTCTATTAAGCTGCAGGTGTCTGCGAATAAGCCACAAACACAGTGGTCTACAAACGCAACAGAAGCCATGCCATCGATATAATTCAACCTGATTTATGCGCTAAAGTAAGCCAAATTTGGAAATTTCGTAAGTTTTTCTTGCAGATAAGCCGTTGTGAGCATTTGAATGAAATAGTATCGAGAGGTTTTCTACTGAATAAAAATTTTCTCACATAAACATACATGCGTCCATAATTGGTCATTGCAACTCTTCAGTCAGGATTACGACCTAACTTTTCACACCACTTATGTTGAGTGTGTTAATTTTATACATGAGTGGCGGGGCATAGAATTGAAAATCGATTGCGAACGACAGATTTTTTAGAAACTTTTCATGGCAACTTTTTTATTACTTTTAGGGTTTTTGCCAGAAATATGCTGAGAGGAAATCGCCGAAGAAATATTTTGAAACGTGGTCTCACGTCTAATAAGCCACCTTGTTTTATTTGTTTTATTTAAATTTAAAGATAGGAGGCCTGGAAAAATACCCTATATTTCAAAAAAGTACATAATGAGAAACAATTTCTTAAATAAAAAATAAATAAAAAATTATCATAATGAAGTAAAATGTTTTGGGAAATTTGTTACCCCCACTCTAATGAGCAAATATGATATATATGATCAAATTATATATGATCAAATTTCAGCCTCTTGCTTTTCCAATCATGATCTTCTCTTCTTAACTTATAATCTGTCTACGAGTCATGAGGACAGGTATATTACATACCGTGATTTTAAAAGTATCGATTTTACAGTTTTGAACAGAAGTGTTGATGATATCTGTTGGGATCAAATCTACTCACTGGGTAATGTAAATGACCAGGTGGCACTAATTCAGGAAAATGTGCGTCTGCTATATGACAGTTGTGTTCCTATCAAAACAAAACTTGTTAAAGCCAAACACCAACCGTGGTTTAATGCTGAAATTAAAGCATTAATTGATAAGCGCGACATTGCCTATCGGCGATGGAAGAGGTTCAGAACGGATGATCTGAAAGCCGTTCATAAAGCCGCTCGTAGCGAGGTTACCAAACACATTAAAATTGCAAAAACATTGTTTTACGGCAGGAAGTTCGCTTCCGCATTAGATAATAGAGCTAAATGGAAGGTAATCCGCGATATTGGTATTGGACATAAATGCCATAATACTTCTCCTGATGTCGATGTAAACGTTCTGAATGACAAATTTGTTAATATTAATGTTCCTACACCTGACAGTAACCTATATGATGACCTTTGTTTTGTTCCGCTAGAAAACCCCTTTAGTTTTCGTTGTGTTAGTCAGCTCGAGGTTTTGGAATGCTTATCTTCTGTGAAATCGAATGCGATTGGTTCTGATGACTTAGATCCTCTGTTTTTAAAAGCTTTGTCACCTAGACTTTTACCGTATTTTACTCATGTATTCAATTCAGTCTTAACTATGTCCTCTTTCCCTGATGAATGGAAACGGTCAAAAATCATCCCAATTCCTAAATCTAACAATGAATTCAGGCCAATTGCCATTCTTCCGTTCCTGTCCAAAGTTATGGAAAACCTCATAGCTAGACAAATGAACGATTATCTCACGAGTAATAATTTTTTATCTGATAAACAGTCGGGATTTATGAAAGCTAGGAGCTGCACTACTGCTTTAGTCAAAGTAGTTGATGACCTTAGGTTGAAGCTGGATGAAAATTACATAGCGTTTTTAGTTCTTTTGGATCACACCAAGGCTTTTGATACGGTTGATCACAGAATATTATTGAGAAAGCTACAGACCCTCTTTCATTTTTCTAATTCAGCTTGCAGCCTTATACGTTCCTATCTCATTAACAGATCTCAACGAGTTTACCTAAACGGCAACATCTCGAATTCGGTACACGTTGGAAGAGGTATTCCTCAGGGATCAATTTTAGGGCCCCTTTTGTTCTGTATATACATTAACGACCTGCCTGATGTTTTGGATAATTGTAGCGTACATATGTACGCTGATGACGTTCAGCTCTATAGGAGCGCTTGTATTGATAATATCCGACTATGTGTAGATACGATTAACGATGATTTACGGAAAATTGACAACTGGGCTAGTGCTAATGGACTTTGTATTAATCCCTCTAAATCGAAATGTTTATTGCTCTCCAGGTCTAAGAGAGCGTTTGATGTGCCGGAAATTATTATCAGGGGGAATAAAATTGATTTTGTTGAATCGGCATCTAATCTGGGTGTTATCTTTAATGGTCGGCTAACGTGGTCTAGCCACATTAATGTCATCGTTGGTAAAGTTTATGGTATGCTTAGGAACTTATGGGCTGTTATAGATTCGACTCCTTTTGCTATACGCCTGCAACTGGCAAAAACGTTTTTGATTCCTGTTCTTTTATATGGATCGGAAATTTTCGCAAACTGTGATGCGGATGATAGGCGGAAACTCAACTTGGCTTATAATAACATAGCCAGATATGTATTTATTAAGGGACGTCGGGACCATATATCACAATTTTCTTACCAGATATGTGGTATTCATTTTGATAATCTATTGAATATTAAGTGCCTAATTCTCCTCCATAAGATTATTACTTTGGAACAGCCAGTATACTTATTTAGCAGGATTAGATTTGCTAGATCCAACCGCGGTAGGAAAATTATCCAATTAAGGCATAGGACTCTTTTGTCGAAACGACAGTTCTTTATACACACCATCAGTCTTTGGAATGCACTACCTAATTATATTCAGAACATAGGCAATGCAACTAAGTTCAAAAAGGAGTTATACAATCTGTTTAAGTAGTTTGTAACATATTTTGATTGTTTATACATTTTTACTCTTCATTTTTATTAGTGATTAATTATTTTCATTTTTCTAATTTATTATTTAAGTTTCATTGTATCTCATTATATGAATATATTTCCTTGTTTGTATTTTTCTCTATATTTGTATCTTTCCTAATTTAGTTTTTTACATATACTCATTTTCTTATCTTAATTTTTTTGTATCGATTGCTATTTCCTGAGGTTAAATCATGTTCTTATTCTTATTCATTTTTATTTATACTGTACTTCAAACAATTCATTACTCATATAATGAGTGATTTGTTATTACTTTTTCCTATTTGATGTCCTCCCATAGCACTTTCATTTATAAGATTATTATCTTGTTGTGCTATGATTAATAAATAAAATAAATAAATAAATAAATAAATAAATTTGTTAAAAAAATGAAATAATCATGCGATCAGCAGCATAATTTTTTTTTTTTTTTTTTTTTTTTTTGTTTTGCTCTGATTACATGACATTCACGCCATATCGAAAATTGTGTATGGAATTCACTTTAAATTACAATAAATCACTGGATGACCCCAATTACAATTTTTTTCGTTCGTTTAAAGGCTTCAAACAAAAGTTTTCATAAAAAATAACAAGAACAACAACAAAAAAGATACAAAAATTCAACAGAAAATGAACAGAAAATCCATTGCAGCTGGAAGAGAAGATTTTACGGAATATTCTGTTTCATTAGAAATTCATAACGTAATCAAAACTTAATTTTTTTATTGAATTATAATTTGATTTGAAGATCTTTTCCCATCAGTTTTTAGTTGAAAAAAAATTTTTTTTTAAATTTTTTTCCCGATTTTGTCAATTACGAACAAAGATCAATTGGTTGCCAATGCATGCAGAGAAACACATTTTTTTGATTTAATTGTCAAAAAAAGAAAGAAATCATTTCAAATCTATTTAAGTAAAAGAAAAAATAAATAATTTTTCAATTAAATATTCATAGTTTTCTTAGACTTCTTTTTGTTATCACTTTGATCTCTTTAACCCAGATAGAGAGGGAATTGGATTTTTCTTCATATTCATTTGATGATTGATGCATAATGACTGTGAATATTAGAAATTTATTTTGGTGTGTCAGCCATCTGTGGCATGGTTGGACTGCAGTGCAGTGATGCTTGAAGCAAATGTTGTATTGAGTGTGCTATACAAGCACTCAAACTGTGCAACATTCGTTTATTCTAAGAATTCTTACAAAGAGGAATTGATTTTAAAAGACTTGAAAAGCAATTCTTATGGCTTGTTTTCAACACAAAAATATTGTACTCGTATGTCGGTTACGATGTTTTTAAATCGCATCGTATAATAAAAAAGATTTTAAAGAGAAATAAATTTTAACCGAATGAATATACGCCGTACTGGTCAAGTACGAAGTCATTATAGTCTAGTAGATAGTGTGTTGTCTTATTAGGCATGAGACCACGGTTCCAACACCAAGTCAAACATCTCCAACCAAACGAAATGTGGAAAAAATATTTCTTCGGCGACTGCCTCTCAACAGATTTCTGGCAAAAACTCTGAAAGTAAATAAAATTGCCACAGAAAAAGTTTCTCAAAAATATGTCGTTGGGAGTAGGTCCCGCCACTCATGTATAAAATTAACACACACAACACAAGGGGTGTGAAAAACTAGGTCGTAATCCTGTCTGAAGGTTTATAATGACCAATTATGTATGTATGAAAGTGTTTGTGAGAAAATATGTATTCGTTAGAAAACCTCTCGATGCCATTATGTGCGGCATATCACTTCATGCAAATGCTCACAACGGCTTATCTGCAAGGAAAGTTTCCGAAATTTCCAAATTTGGCTTGCTCTAGCGCATAAATCAGGTTGAATTACCTCTTTTCAAACCTTACTTAACAGAAATATGAACACAGTATGACATTCTCAACTGTCCAACTATAGTTAACGCTAGTTCTTATGCAGCTTCAAAAATATACGCGACACCATGGCTGCCTACTTAAGGAGAACTGGCATGCCTTTATGGTAAAACGATGTCGTATTTAAACCTAACTTGCGGTACCGAATTCTGTTGGAGTTGCTTCCACTTTAATAATCATATTGTCGTATTAAGCGTGTCATTAACATACAGATACGAAAGGAAATATCCTTTTTAAACATACCCATGCACATTATATATGTATGTGTGTACACTTTAATATAAACTGTCAGTATCTACAGTATCACTGGGATAGGAATCCAAGCGTGTTTCATTTTTTGAGTTGCTTTAAGGAAAGTCAATAGAATGAATTTGTTTTTGTTTTTGTTTCTCCTTTTTTCATTTTGCTACTAAAACAACAAAACAATAATTAATGTTTGTGTTTAGAAATGATATTTATTTACCAAATCATGTTAGAAGACGTTTCTTGTGTGTACATACTTACTTATATAAGCACACAGTATTTATTATTGTATCTGCTAAATATGCCACACATCATCAGCTAGTAAAAGATTTTTTATGTTTTTTTCTTGATGTTTGTTTTTGTAGTTCTTGTTCCAAATTTTCAAACATACAATTTAATGTGTGTCTAACTGTCTGTCCGTCTGTCTGTCTGTTTGTTTATTTATTTTCTTGCCTTCAACAGTTTTGATTTATCGTAATGATACCAAAAATTTGGCGCCACCATCAATATCATCAACATCAACATCATCATCATCATCGTCCTCATAGTCATGATTACACCCATTAAACCAAGGCAGAAATGAAAAACAAATTCACGTAATAGATCTTCTGCCATGTGCAATGTAATTTTTGACGAATTAATATCCGTCAGCGGAAGAAGAAGAACAAGAAGCAGCAGAAGATATATTTCTTTACATGTTTGTTTTTTTTTTTTGTTTCTTGTGTTGTTACGAATCCTTAACGAAAACCCCAAATATTGTTTGTATACATATTTTGGAAGAAATTAATACCCTTGTGAACCCATATCATCAAACATTATACACGTAATGAAAAGCAAATAAATTATAAAGAAAACAAAGAAGAATAAAAATTAATTAATTAATGGCTTGGCATCATAAAACCCTTCCTGAAACTATGAAACTTTTAATTAGAAATAGCGAAAGCAAATGCGTATGTAAATCATAGTGATAGACGCCAAGCGAATGAAGCGAATAAAAAACTATTTCTACCTACAATAGAAAAAAAAAATAACCGGTTGAAGAAAGATTGGGAACTGGTTTAAAAAATTGTTATTTTTTTCTGGAGAAACCGGTTTTAAAGTTTAAAAACCCGGGTTTTTGAAGTTTTAAAAACCGGTTTTAAAGTTAAAATCCCGGGTTTTTTAATTTAAAGTTCTAAAATCCGGGTTTTAAACATTTATAACACGGTTTTTAAATTTTAAGAAATCCGATAAAGGTAGGTTGAAATATAGGACACCAATCCAGTGTTTTTAAAATTCTTAAAACCGGTTTTAAAAGCTCTTAAACCCGGTTTTTTAAGCTTTATAACCCAGTTTTTAAAATTTTAAACCCAGTTTTTATAGTCCTAAAGTTTTTAAAGGTTTATAACCCGGTTATTGAATTTTAAAGTGAGCCGGTTAAGGTAGGTTGAAGTAGAGTACACCGACTAAGGCTCTCATGCCTATCGGCTGACACCACCCGGTATTTAAAATTCTAAAACCAGGTTTTGTAAGTTTTAAACCCGGTTTTTAAGTTTTAAAACCCGGTTAAGGTAGGTTGAAGTAGAGAACACCAACTAAGGCTCACATGCCTATCAGCTGACACCACCCTGTTTTTAAGATTCTAAAAACAGGTTTTTTAAGTTCTTAAACGCGGTTTTAAAAGTTCTTAAAACCGGTTTTTAAATAAACCCAGGGTTTGATGCCTATCGGCTTACACCACCCGGTTTTTAAAATTCTTAAACCCAGTTTTTAAAGCCCCAAAACCCGGTTTTTTAAGATTTATAACCCGATTTTTTCATTTTAAGAAATCCGGTTAAGATAGGTTCAAGTAGATTACACCAACTAAGGCTCTCATGCCCAGCGGCTGACACCACCTGGGTGTTAAAGTTTTAAAACCCGTTTTTTGAGTTTTAAGACATCCGGTTAAGGTAGGTTGAAGTAAGGACACCAACCGAGCGCTTCATGCTTGCCTATCGGCTTACAACAAAGCCACTCCTTAGACTTGCTGTTAGCTCACCATTAAGAGAAGCCAATCACACTTTCTGTAGGATGTCTGTATTTTTTACAAACTTGGTTACCTTATGCCCATCCACTGTATCCTTCCCTTTTTTCAGTCTCAATATGCTCAATAGTCTTCCTCCGATTAGGCCCACCCATTTATATCTTTGCAATTCTTCTTACTGTGTTAATGGATTCGTTTGACCAAGACAGTCAGACTGGTATAAAAGTCAGGCAATTGATTGCATGTGATACGTTAGGCGTCCTATTGGATAATTTAACGTTAAGCAAGTATCTATGCATTGTCCTATGTTCCATCACTGTGACGATACGATTTTTGGTTTTGATACACTCCGCCAAAGCCCGGAGACTAAACGTTGCAAGGGTCACCGGATATCTCAGATAGTTTTAGGAGGAGTATTATTTCTAATGCCCTTATAACTGACACCACCATTGCACCACTTATCCCTAAATATGTTGACTTTTAAGGCATGAGGCCACGGTTCAAATCCCGGTTCAGACATTTTCAACAAAACGAAATACGAAAGAATATTTCTTCGGCGACTTCCTCTCAGCAGGTTTCTAGCAAAAACTCTTAGAATAAAATAAAATTGCCAAGAAAAGTTTCTCAAAAATCTATCGTTTTGAGTCGACTTTAAAGTGAAGATATACGCCCCTAATGGATGAAATGAACACAGAACCTATAAAAAAACTGTTTGAGATCTTTATTAATGTGTTTCCTCTGGTGTCACCTTCGGAGTCGACTTTAAACTGTAGGTCACACCACTCATGTATAAAAATTAACGCACAGAAGATAATTGGTGTGAGAAGTTAGGTCGTAATTCTGATTGAAGGGACGTATAAGTCAGGGATGTGAAAAATTTTCACCCTTTTTTGCGTTGAATGGCCTTATGTCAACTTATTTTCCAGTTAGACAAGAGATTGGTCTACGGTAACATGTTCTAGAATGATAGGGTTGCCAACTTTCTTTGTTGTACGGGGTTAAGTGGGAAAGGAAATTTGATTAAAGAATACTCAAGAGGTAATGCTTTCTGATTTTTCTGATAGGGCTGATAGTGATATGCTTGTACTGATCTTTTATGTTTGAAAATATTTTCAACACGGCGACCTTAGGTCTTAATCCTAGAGTTCTAGAAAATTTTTTCTTTGTGTGAAAATAAACTGCGGTTCTACTGATCTGATAGTGAAAAATTTTGTTCAAGCTGCAGATTTTAAGCTATGCACTAAAGAGATGTGGGCTGCATCTCGGTAATGATTTTTACAACCAGAACTGTAACGATCCTTTACATCAAACCGCTTTGGATAGAACAAAGATATTGCCTGATAGATCTCGATAAAGGAATTATATAATGGGTCCCTTGTACATTCAGTTTTTCTTAAACGATTAATCGTTTAAATATCATCATCAACTCCATTTAAAACTGAACATCATCATGCTACTCATCATTTATCTCATGCTCTTATCTCTGCCTATATTTCACAAATTTTTTCCACGCAATTTGTGTTCAAATGTTATTAATATTAAACTGTTAACTGGCTAATCTGTCAAAATATTATGGCCCCCAAATGAAAAGTCATTGTAAACACTTTCCTAAAAATTAGTCAAAACGAAACATTACAAGCAAACAGTTGTACAGTTGAAGGACCAAAAAAGAGAAAAATGCCTCATGTTTTCATTCAACACAAGCTGTGTGATTTCATATGATTTTGTCAGTTTATTTAATCGTTTATTTATTTGTATACTTTGTTTAGCTCTGGTGTTAACAATATTAATTGTTTACTTAAATAATTGCTATTAAAAGCAAAAACAAAAAAATATATTGATATTATGCCCGAAAGCAAAAGTGATAAATCGATTACACGCATATGAATTTTCATCAGAAGTATGATGATTTTTATAAGAATTTTTCTTTACATGTTTTTCAACTTCTTCCAAATCCTTTCACATGTCAAAACACTAAGAAGAGGCTGAGAGATATGTAAAGATGTTAGAAAATGATGATGAAATATAAGGGTTTATTTGTTTTGTTAATTAATTTCAATTTTTTTTGTATATTTTTGGTAGGAGAACAAAATGTTAATCCAACCTAAAGTCAGCAAATTTTGATGAAATTCTTGGAAGATATGAATTTTGAGAGAAAGTTAATGATTTTTAAGAATATTTTTAATCATAATGAGACTTTTAAGGCATTAGAAAAAGTGGCAAACAAAAAATAAGATACACTAGTCCCTCTATTTTCTTCGCAATTGATTCCAAGAAATGGCAACACCGTATACGTTGACACAACACCCGCCTTTACTGGGTTCAGGGCCACTGTGACTTAGAAGGGAACGAAAAGGCTAACACAGCACATTGGCACGGAAGGTATCGTAGATATGTATCTGAGGAAGATACAATAGAAGAGATATATGTGCCCTCACAAGAATACTTTTTCAAATTAGAAGAAAAAGAAAATTCAGACGAACTGGCACGGAAAGTAACGCAGATGTCTGAGAAAGAGACAATAGAGAGGATATATGCGTCCATACAAGAATACACATACATACATACATACATAATTGGCCATTACAACACTTCAGTCAGGATTACGTCCTAGCTTCTCACACCATTCATGTTGGGTGTGCTAATTTTATACATGAGTGGCGGGACCTACAGTTTAACGTCGACTCCGAACGACAAATTTTTGAGAAACTTTTCATGGCAATTTCATTTACTCTCAGAGTTTTTGCCAGAAATCTGCTGAGAGGAAGTCGCCGAATAAATATTTTTCCATATTTCGTTTTGATGTCTGACCTGGGGTTTGAACCGTGGCCTTACGTCTTATAAGCCTACAACCTACTAGACTACGGCCACTTCGAATTGGAAGGGAAAGAAAATGCAGACGAACTGACACGTAAAGCATTGCAGATATCTGAGAAAGAGACAATAGAGAGTTTATATGCGTCCCTATGAGAATACTTTCTTAAATTTGAAAAAGCAGCATGGAACTCAACAAATTGCGTGAGTTTAAATATATCTGGTTGCCGAATTTCAAAACTGTTGTGTCCAGTGGAGAACATCAGGAAAACTGAGGCACTATTTGATTTCGATAAGAGAATGGTTCGCATTATAACAGGAATTCTAAAGGGACTCTACGCTATTGGCAATTTCACTAACAAGCTCGGTCTGCCCCACCGAGATTACTGCAGAAGCTGCCAGAATGTGGAACAAACGGAGTCGATACAACAGCTTTTATGTGAGTGCCCTGTACTTCAAAACAGACGTCATCGGTTTTTGGGTGACGGTTTTTGGAGCTCTGGGCATGGTGGTGAACGAAACGCTAAGGGTCACCGTGTTAACTTACCGCAAGCTACCCGCTAACCTAACCTAACATTATGTTATGAAGTAAAGCATTTCTTTTTTAAGGCCGAATCACCATCATTCGTTTAACTTAAATTTTTTCAGCTGACAACATTGTTGAAATATATGTTTTATTATGTACTTAGTGCCATTCGGTACTTATGACAGTTATCAGCAGCCCATGTCAAACAGCCGGGACAAAACGAAGTATAAAAAAAATATTTCTTAGGTGACTTCCTCTCAGCAGATTTCTGGCAAAAATTCTGAGAGTAAATAAAAAATTGCGATGAAGACT
Organism: Sarcophaga variegata; assembly: GCA_932273835.1. Taxonomy (NCBI): domain Eukaryota; kingdom Metazoa; phylum Arthropoda; class Insecta; order Diptera; family Sarcophagidae; genus Sarcophaga; species Sarcophaga variegata. The sequence continues at coordinate 99,679,601 of OW026360.1, read as the reverse complement.
TTCTCGAAAAAAAAAATCTGTCCTTCGACGACTTCCTCTGGCAAAAACTCTGAGAGTCTAATAAAATTGCCATGAAAAGTTTCCCAAAAGTCGTCGTTCGTAGTCGACTTTAAACTGTAGGTCTCACCACTCATGTATAAAAATTAACACACACAATGTATGTAAGTGGTGTGAGAATCTAGGTCGTAATCTAGACTGAAAGGTTGTAATGACAAATTGTGTATGTAAATCGAGGGATTACTGTAAGCATCAATTAACAACAACAACACAGGATTATGTCTAATGAAAGAACATTTCTTGAGTGTTAGTTCAAGTGAAATTCGAATTTGAAACACTGCGGTTGGTAAACTTAAGTCAATTGAGAATTAAAAAAAACGATTGAAATTAGCTGATCTTCACCAACTGTTTCTATCTGGTTTTTGTTATATTTTAAAACATTTTATTATGGTAACCATCATCATAATATTAATTTTAATTAAATTTTGAATATTTTTCTTATCAACGATAAGTTTTCTTCTTATAAAAATTAAAAACAATTAGTAGCCATAACATTTGATTTTAAATTTACTCTGACCATAATGGCTTCATTTCATAGGCAAGAATGTGAAGCAATTAAAAATTGATTTTCTGATTTCCTTTTCTGATTTTAATGAAGAAGAAGAGATACTTTATATGCAAACCACAGAAATAAATTTTCAAATGAAAACGATTAAATATTTATAAATTTCATAACTGGTATTCAGTTCAATTCGAAATTCGAAAAAAGGAAAATTTTTCCATAAAATTTTTAAAATAAAATTTTTTGTTATCTGTATGTGAATAAGAAAATAAAATCATGATTATTTGTTAAAGAAAATGTATAAAAAAAAAACAAAATAAAATAAATTGTTTCAACGTCTGCTTTCTAAGCCAGTCGTCAGTCCTATCCATCTGTCTTTATTTTTATTTTCATTTTCATTTTTCTAATGACATTATGATGAATGACTGTTTTGTTTGAAAAACTAGAAAATTGTTTGGAAAATTGTTGAGAAAAATAATAAAAAAAACGATATGAATTGTTTAAATGTTTGTTTATGACATGATGTCACTATTAAATCCGTTTCATTTTTTTGTGAATTTTGTATGATTTTTCTTCATTTGTTATAGAAAATAACATGAATTTTCTTTCAAAATTACAACAACAACAACAACAATAAAAAGTATATCGGAAAACCAGTTCAAGAGATAACACATGTGCCAACTTATCTTGAAATGAAAGTCCGCCATAGAAATGCAGGTAAAAAAGATTACAAGCCGACAGATAACCACAAAAAGAAGATACCCTACATTACCAGGCACTTTAATGCTAGACTTTATCATACCTTATGGGCTTTTAACACTTTTCTTTTAAATTAAGACTAAAAATAAGCAACAGTATTTAGAAACATTATAATTTCATGTCCCTATTGTAGAGTGTATCTCTAAGCTCCTATCATTTTTCATGCAAATTTAGTTCATGAAAAATTCCAAAGAAGTTGAATACTTGGGCATGGTTTTGGACTTTAAGATTTCGTTGAAACGGAATGCTAAAAGCCGGATGAGATGTCCGCATTTGACTTACTCTGCATTATAAAGACACCACAGCCATTAGGCGGGTCCTTATATATGGAGTTTCCATCTAATACTTCATCTTTCAGTGCTTTTCCTCAGGCAGTCTGGATACCATATCACCCCTGAATGTCTCTTTCAAACGTTTTTCGGCGAATTCTGCTCGTAAACTAAAGGAGAAGTCGTACTGAGGCTTTCATCACTTTAACATGGAGTTCTCATCTGGAGTTTACATCTAGAATTCTCATTTATGGGGTTCTCATTAGGTTCTCATTAGTTCTCCTCCTCCGATAGTATGGATACCACACCACCCCTGAATGTCTTTTTTCAGTGGCGTTTCGGCGAAGTCGGCTCTGAAACTAAGTCGAGATAGATAGATAGATAGTCGAACTGAGGCATTCGTCACATTAATATGGAGTTCTCATCTGGAGTTCTTATCTGGAGTTCTCATCTGGAGTTCTCATTTATTGAGTTCTCATCTGGTTTTTGAGTTCTTCTCCTCAGACAGTATGGATACCATATCAACCCTGAATATCTATTTTCAAAGGTGTTTCGGCGAAGTCGTCTCTGAAACCAAAGAAGACAGTCGAACTGAGAATTTTGTCACTCTAATCTCCTGCAAAAAGTGACATTGATGATCTTGTTACATTGAAACTATAATGTGACAACAATTCTGAACTCTGTTGAGATAAGTGTACATACCTTCCAAGAAAGATTGGTCTACAAAGCTGTCTTACAGAACGACACGTCGTTATACATTTACTGACAACTAGAGCATGGAAACTGTTATAGTATTGTATAAATACCAATGATAAACTAAAATTGCCCGATAATCGTACCATGATGGAAGTTATTAATAAAGCCAACGGGATTATTCAAGAATTAAATACCGAGTCTTAGGTTATTCATATTATTCACGATTCTGGACTCCTCGAAAATAGAAACTGGTGGTGTATCTACTTGATGAAGAGTGAGAAGTGCTCCTAATAGTTTCGTGATGCAAGTAGTACCTTGGCGGTTGAGATATATGCAATCGTCAGTTGGGTAACCGATTGCAATGGGTAATAGAATGGTGTTTCTTGTACACAGTCGAGCTGATTCGAAGACATTTACTACGCCTTATATAAGACTGAAGATAATTTTAAATAACACGGCTCTCATATTGTGTCGTCAGGAGCGATAAGATTGCAGACGATTTGGCAAGAGAGAGTGCTATGAAATATGTTTACCTGATGGTACGGTCTATTTGGTCATTCTTCAGATACTATTTGATAGATCGAGGTATCATTGAGATACGATAAGATTGCGACTGGGATATACGCAATCGCCAGTTGAGTAAACGATCGCACCGACTAAGAGGGTATAGACAGTCGTGCTGCCTTGAAAAAAGAGTCTACGCCTTATAATGGGTGATTTGTTAAGAGCTATAGGAAAATTTTTCAAAAAAAAGCACATAAAATTCAGAAAAATGCATGAAATCTTTATTTGAATCGATAGTACGGTCCATATAATTTAATGTTTGAAGATTATTTCATGCAAATTTTGACCGCGACTGGGCTTCAAATGGTCCATCCGCTTAGTCCAATTTTGGCATACTCTTTTTAACATTTCTGCCGGTATCTCACGAATAAATGCTTCAATGTTGTCTTCCAATGCGTCAATTGAAGCGGGCTTGTCTTTATGGACATAAGCTTTAACATAGCCCCACAAAAAATAGTCTAAAGGCGTTAAATCGCACGATCTAGGCGGCCAATTGATCGGTCCTTAACGAGAAATAAAATGTTCACCGAACTCGCCTCTCAATAATTCCATTGTTACGCGTACTGTGTGGCATGTGGCACCGTTTTGTTGAAACCACATGTCATGCAAGTCAAGTTCTTGCATTTTGAGCAAAAAAAGTTGGATATCATCTCACGGTAGCGCTCACCATTCACAGTTACGTTAGGATTCGCAGCATCTTTGAAGAAGTACGGTCCAATGATGCCACCAGCCCATAAACCGCACCAAACTGTGAATTTTCCTGGATGCATTGGTAGCTTTTGCAATACTTCTGGCTGATCTTCATTCCAAAATCGACAATTCTGCTTATTTACGTATCCATTGAGCCAAAAATGAGCTTCGTCGCTGAACACAATTTTTCGATAAACTTTCCAAGAGCCCATTCACCAAAAATTCTGCATTGCGGTAGGTCGTTCGGCTTCAATTCTTGCACCAGCTGTATTTTGAAAGGCTTCACACCTAAATCCTTCTGCAAAATCTTCCACGTTGTTGAGTAACAGAGGCCCAATTACTTCGAACGGCGACGAATCGATAATTGATGGTCGTCATTAACACTTGCCGATACAGATGCGATATTTTCTTCAGGTCCAACAATGTAAATTTGGTGCAAAATTTGGTCACAATAGCCCGAATAGCCGTTTCAGTGGGTCGATTAAACTGACCATAAAATGGGAGAAGTGCGCGGTGAACTTTCTTAACAGAGCACGCATTTTGATAATAAAATTCAATAATTTGCAAGCGTTGTTCGTTTGTAGGACGATTCATGGTTAAATTATAGACCAAGACTGAAGATGTTTGACAGTGAAACACAACTCGAAACGTGTGTGAGCTGTTTAAACCAGTGTTGCCAAAAAGATAATAGCTAAAAAAACACCCGTTACAAGGCCGAAGATATTTTCAAGTAGTATAACCCTGACAACGTGATGTAAGAGACAATAAGATTGCAGCTACGAAATGCGTTTACTAGCTAGCGCAGTTTGTTCGGCTATTCTTCTTGGATAAATCAATGTATCAAAGAAAGAGTGAACGCGTTAATAGAAGTAGTTGTAACTTCAACGTGTTTCTATGACCAAATAGGAAACCTATTTGGAATTTTTTTTGTTTTTTTGTTTTTTGAGGCCAGGACTTGTTTGTGTGATGAAGGCTACCATTATTTCTGTAGGATATGACGAAATATAAGCCAGTCTGCAACTGCCGAGTATATTCTGGTTCTCTACTCATTCATTCAGAGGAGAAGACTCAGTTTCTTTAAAGGCCTGGTTGCGTTCTTACCTAAAGGGTGTCATCTTCTGTTACTTAATCTTACATTTTGCTTTTACTTCTATAACTTATTTGTTCTTATTTTTCAAAAATTTAATTTTATTTTTCTGCTTCTATTCGGGTTTTCTGATTAAACATTTGATACTGAAGGTATACACAATGAAAATTTCACCTACCCTTGCAAACCTAATAACCTTTAGACAATGATTGAGAATTATTTGGACTGCTTTTGCCCGTTATAAAAAGAATTTCAACATAACCAGGCATAACTCTGGATGACCATAGACAACTATGTGTGCCCACTCCTGAATGCAGTAGTGCGTATGCAACCACAATTAACATGAAATCCAATGTACACTGAAAAAGCCACGGTTTGATCTAAACTTTAGACATGCAACGCCATAGGTTCACATAACTTTGAGAACGTAATTGGCCAGGGAATTTGTAGGACAGCGAGCTCTATAAGTCGATGATAACTAATTTCTATTGGCCTGAATTGTATGATCTGGACACTAACGATATGTGGTTTTAAAAGTACCGCATGGCATATTGCATATTCACGATCATATTATGCTGAGCTGGTATGAATTGGGCATCGAAATCTTTCAATTTTATTTCATTAGACTTTTTCTTGTGATGTTTTCTTAAACCACAGGTGTATGTGTATTGGCACACACACTACAGTGGTCCTTAAAGCCAACAAAACCTATGCAATTTGTCAAATCTAGAGTGATTTTTGGTCATTGGTCAGGATAACGACCTAGTTTCTCACAAAACTTATGTTATGTGTGTTAATTTTACACATAAGTGGCGGTGAGATCTGCAGTTTAAAGTCGATTCCGAACGATAGCTTTTGTTGAGAAATTTTTCATGACAATTTTATTTACTCTCACAATTTTTGCCTGAATTCTGCTGCTAGGAAGTGGCCGGAGAAGTATATTTTTCAAATTTTTTGGAGATGTCTGAACTGCGATCACCCATGTAGTGTGTATTCCTTTAATTCATGACTAACGTGACCTACAGTTTAACGTGTACTCCTAATGATGGATTTGAAAAACTTTTTTATTTACTCTCAAGAGTTTTTGGCAGAAATCTGCAGAGAGAAAGTTGACGAAGAAATACCTGGGATAACCCATGTAGTGTGTATTAATTTAAGCCAAAGTTTTTGCCATAAATCTGCTGAGAGGAGGAAGAAATTTTTTCTGATTTCGTTTGCTTGGAGATGTCTACCCTTGGGATTGAACTGTAATCACACACTATCTACTGGACTACGGCGTCTGCGATTATTATCTTTTGTTGTATAGCGAAGCAGAAAGGGTTTTAAGAAATTATCAAAAAAAAAATGTAGGAATGCCTGGATACTTATTTTTTTTTTATTTTTTTCTGCTGTTAATATCTTCAAATATTTGAAATTAAAAATAAAAATATTTAATAAAGGCGTTAAAGCATACTCGACAATTCTTATCTCATTTTCAATTTCAATGTTTACTTTAAAAAAAAAATTAAATTCTAAAAATAATTAATTTTGTTTACATATCCATAAACCCAATAAACATACATACATATTTATCTTTCGGTCAAACAAACCAATATTGTTTGATTTTTTAAAAGAGCACCGATTACGATGTCTAATCGAAAAATATTGGAAGAAAAAAAAAACGAAAAATGAAAAAATAAAAACCAAACGTGCCTTTTCCATAATTACTCAAATTTTCGATTTCTTACACTAAAGAAAACATTTCAAAGTTTATGGACAAAATTAAAGAAAATTTTTTTTCTTAAATGCCAGAAAATATTTTTCCATCCATTATGTAAAAGAACACGTACAATCAACATTAAATTTTTGTTACTTTTCGCTAATGCTTTACAGTTTTCAAACATTTAATTCGTTTAGCAAAGGCAAATTATGTTAACATTTTACTTGTTGTAGGTGGTTTCATACAGCCAGACCTGATGCCTTCATATACGGCAATTTTCCAAGTCAAACGTCAATAATGACGTAATTTGCCACAGTCATACAATGCCAAATTATATTTTTCATTTCAAATGAGGAATAATTTTTGTAGCTGCTTTTTTTTTAAGTAAACCAAAGAAAATTTTAACCATTACCCGGTATTAGTAAAATGGCAAAGCAAGGCATTACCAAACATAGAGGCAGAGGTTCCTAAATAATTTTCAAAGAAAAACATTTTTTTTTAATTCGAATTTGCAAAAGAAAAAAATTAAATTTCGTTAAATAAGGTAAAAGGTCATTATGTCACTTAAAATATTTATTTACTGTTAGACAATTTCTAAAATAAGTCGCATTTTTCTTACCTTTGACCTTGACAAAAACGTCTGCTTTTTTTATTTGCCCACCCAAATATATTTGAAAACTCCCTCCATGAAGTAACAGACAAAAAGAAAATTTTCTTCGAAATGTTTTTTTTTAATAGACTGCCAGCCAGTCTTGAATTTTTTAAATTTAATTTAAAAAAAAAATTTCTTTCTTTTTTGTGTTTCCTTTTGCCTTCACAGTCATTAGAGCGTATTCTTCAATTACCATTTTTCAGAATGTGCTTTTCCAGCGTAATGTGTAGCCAAACGAAAAGGAAAAGTTAAATAGATTATGAAAACGTTAAAAAGGAAAAGCAAATAAATGTAAAGCACTGTACTTTTTTCTTTTTTTCTTTTTTGGGGGCTAATTAATGTAGGAAGTTTCCTTCATATTTAACGCACATAATTGACACATAAATTGTAAGTGATATTGAAAGCCTTGTTTTTATATTCAAATTTGTTTAACGAAATTTAAGGCAAAACGAAGAAATAAAAAAAAATTCCATTGAAAACAACAACAACAAAATATTTAAATGCCTCCCACAAGTCAACATTTTTTTACATCAAACTTGATTATAAAAATTTAAGAAATCTTATAAGAATTTTAACTTTTATAGGGGTTTACTTAGCTGAACTAGAAAAACAGGAATTTTCGACCTACGACAGTGGATAAAGGTCATCTTCTTGATTAGTTGTCAAATCCTTATGTATAGATATAGCACTCAACAACCCGTGCAAGTAATGAAAATGTTTTTTTCAAAATGAGCCGCGTGCTCTTCTCATTTTACAGTCGCCGTAATCGAGGACGCGAGGATTATTCGAAATGTGTTGGATAAATTCGAATGCCCTGGTTCAGTAAATGATCAATGAAATGCAAGATCTGCGGAAAACATTGTCGCTGCCCGTGATAGTGTCCGAGTCAGTCGATTCGTGACACTTACAAGAACTTAGCCTTCCGCCTACCACAATTTGCTTGGTGAAATCTTAGGCGACTTCCTCTCAGTAGTCTTATGGCAAAAACTCTGAATGTAAATAAAATTGCCGTGATAAAGTTTCGTAAGATACTGTCGTTCGGAGTCGACTTGAAACTGTATGTCCAGCAACTCATGTATAGAAATTAACGCAGACAACATATGTGATGTCAGAAGCTAGGTTGTAATCCTGACTGAAGAATTGTAATGACCTCTTATGTATGTATGTATGTAGTTACACCTGCACCCGTATACAATTTAACTGTCATGGGAGCTGAATGTAAACAACTACAGACAACAACATGAGTTCACTGAATGCGTTCTGAAACAGTTAGTAACAGACTTTAATTTCAATCAAAATTTCATTCTCAGGTGTGAGATGTGGGGCCATGGTTCAATATTTCAGACATCTCCTACAAAACGAAATCTGAAAAAATATTTCTTCGGCAACTGCCTTTCAGCAGATTTCTGGCAAAAATTCTGAGAGTAAATAAAAAATTACCATGAAAAGTTTCTCAAAAAAAAAATCTGTCGATCGGAGACAATTTTAAATTGTAGGTCCTACCACCCATGGATACAATTAGTACCCACAGCATGGTTTGTACGAGAAACTAGGTTGTAATCTTGACTGAAGGATTGCAACACAGATATTTCGAACAAAACGAAATTCGTTTATATCTTCGGCGACTTCCTCTCAGCAGATTTCTGCCAAAAACTTTGTGAGCCATGAAAAATTTCTCAAAAAGTCTCGCGACCCTCTGTAAAAAATTAACGCACACAACATAAATGGCGTTAGAAGCAGGTCGTAATCCTAACTGATGGGTTGTAATGACCAATTATGTATGTATGCATGTCTGTACCAATCCACATGAGATCCAGGAGCGCTGGATTGTTGTTGTTGTGGATTTTGTGCTGATGACGTCAAAGCCCGCATTTTTTTGAGAACAAGATTGGACAAACCATCACGTCCAACGGCGAGCACTAAATACTAAACAGTATCTGCCATCAATTAGACGATGCTACATACCCCACTAACTAACTCATACATACATACATACATAATTGGTCATTACAACCCTTCAGTCAGGATTACAACCTAGTTTCTCACACCACTTATGTTGTGTGTGTTAATTTTATACAGGAGTGGCGGGACGTACAGTTTAAAGTCGACTTCGAACGACAGATTTTTGAGAAACTTTTCATGGCAATTTTATTTACTCTCAGAGTTTTTGCCAGAAATCTGCTGAGGGGAAGTCACCGAAGAAATACTTTTTGTATTTTATTTTATGTCTGGCCTGGGGCTCGAACCCTGGCTTTTCGTCTAATAAGCCAACACACTACCTACTAGGCCACGGAGACTTCGACTTCATACCGCATTGGAAATTGTGCAAGAGCGATCTGACGACCTGGTTATCTCATGTGGAGGTAATGTAAAATGCCTACTGGATCATTCGAAATGAATCAAAAATCTCCAGTACGAGATCACACACAATTTTGAACAATAACGTTGAAAGAAGTCACTCTTGCCTTACCAGAGGTAGAGTCGCTTACAGTGGACATGGTTATCTCATGTGGAAGCGATGTAAAGTGCCTACCGAGATCATGCGAAATGAACCAAGAATCTCCAGTACGAGGTCACACACAATTTTGAAGAAAAACATCGAAAGAAGTCATCCTTGCCTTACCAGAGGTAAAGTCGCTTGCAGTGGACATGGTTATCTCATGTGGAGGCTATGTAAAGTGCCGGTATCATGCAAAATAAGTCAAGAGTCTCTAACACGAGATCACGCACTATTTAGAACAGCAACATTGAAAAGAGTCGTTCTTGCCTTAGTAGAGGTCGCTTACAGCTGTTGAAGTTTACGTATAAGAGGACACTCCCATGTTTTGCAAAAGCTCCAAACGTAGACTATCATCTCATTGCTGTTTTAATAGATGTAGGATTGATTGCTTCAAAATTTGCCAATTCAGCCAGCTGAATTAGAATCTTAATATTTTTTAAAGCATATGTACTATTTTTGTCCAATTTAGATTACTGTAGCTTGAGTTCAACCAGCTGAATAAGAATTTAAAGATAGTTTATTAATATTTTTTCTATATTGATGACACAAGTGTTCCGAATTTTTCAATTCAGCTAGCTGAATAACAATTTTAAAGCCTTTTCGGATTGTTTGCCTTATATTTTAGCAGTTTTGTTAAATATTTTTCAACATAGTTTATTAGGTATTAAATTCTGCGAGCTAAATAAGAATTTCAAAACTGTTTACATATTTTTTTGTTTAGAATTTGTCAATTCAGCCAGCTGAATAACAATTTGAAAACTTTTGCGGATTGTTTGCCTTATATTTTGACAGTTTTACGAATTATTTTGCAATATATAATATATATTAATATATATTAAATTCAGCCAGCTGAATATGAATTTAAATGCGATTTACTTATTTTTTGTTTAAAGTTTGTGAATTCAGCTGGCTGAATAAAAATTTGAAAGCCTTTTTGGATTATTTGCATTACATTTATGCATTTATATTAACTATTTTTCAACATAGTTTGTTAAATATTAAATTCAGCTAGCAAAATTTGAATTTAAAGACGGTTTACATATTTTTGTTTAGAATTTGTCAATTCAGCTAGCTGAATAACAATTTTAATGCCTTTGCGGATTATTTGCTTTATATTTTATCAGTTTTATTAATTATTTTTTAACATAGTTGGTTAGAAATTAAATTCAAGAAGCTGAATAAGAACTCGAACACGCCTTATTTATTTTTTGTTATGAATTTGTCAATTCAGCTAGCTGAATTTGAATTGTAAAGCCTTCTTATAATATTTCCAGTACTTTTAAACCACATATCCTCGTTATTTGTTTATTCAGCTAGCTGAATAGCGTTTATAATTAGCATAAATACATATTATGCCAACAAGTTTTTTCTGTTTATTATTAATTCAGTATAATAAGTGTGTTTATACTATTAAATCTATCGTTTTATTATTAATGTATATAATGTTTATAACATTAAATCAATAAATTTTTATGTTCCATGCATTTATTATTTGGGGAACGAACATGCAGACTGAACGTCTTAGCCAAAAACTAAAGTGTGTAGAACCAATAATAAAATAAAGTGTAAAGTGGATATGATGGATGAGACAATGTGAAATTATAGGGTATAAAAATATAGACACACTTACACGCTTCATTCCCTTTGCCTGGTTTAAGTAAACAATTTGGAACGAAAAAGCCAAAGAAGGGGAACAAAATCATTCAATAAATTCAATAGAATAACACAGACAAGGGAGACCGACGGACAGACAAACAGACAGACAGTATCTATATAAACAACAGACAATCGACAATAATATTAAAACGGTATAACGGTATAACATATACAAATAACACGCACTGCCGTTGTTTCGATACATGTTTGTTTGAGTAAGTGTGTGTTTATAAACAGAATGAGATGTTGTTGTTGTTGTTGTTTTTATACAATTGACATATGCGTTTATCATGTCAAAGTTTATAAGTAATTCAAAACATGAAAATGACTTCATTTTCATACAAAATCCAAAACAACAACAACAACAACAACACAACAACACAGAAAAACTTTTTGGTATACTGTGTTGTGTACAAGCCATAAATAAACAAAAAATAATTTTTTTTTTGTTGGGAGGATATCAACAAAAAGAAATAAACAGACAACCGAAAAACAACAAAAAAAATTTTTTTTGTAAGGCTCTGACAGTAAAATAAGAGAGCATAAGTAAAAGAAAAATAAAATGATAAACGGATTTCTTTTGGTTTTCCTCTTTATTTTTCTCGTATGTTTTGCAAAATTTTATAAACAGTATGCTCTGTAGTTCTTAAAGAGGGTATGACATAAGATTGATGTTAAAGGATCGGTTTAACTGCACTAAAAACTATATTCAGCTAGTTCAATTTAATTCAAATGAAGAACAATCGATATTTCTATAAGTTTTAAACATTTTTAGGGCAATTCAGCTGGCTGAAAGCCAATTAAGCTAGCTTAATTTGATTGAAATGAATCACAACATATATTTACGTAAGTTTTATATATTTTTAGGGAATTTCAGCTAGGTGAATTGACTTTCAGCCAGCTGAATTCCATTCAAATGAAGGATAACAGATATTTACATAAGTTTTATATATTTTTTGGCAATTCATTGTCATTCAAATCAACAAAAATAGATATTTATATAGGTTTAACATATTTTGAGGGAAATTCAGCTAGCTGAATTGACTTCAAATTGATAAAAAAAAATACAATTCAGCAGAACTACCTATAAGAAATCTAAATAAAATATAAATTGATAACGTAATTGATATTCTAATTTCGATTGCTGAATTTCAACGCACTTTTCAAATTCAAATATTTTTTTTCATATATTACAATCAAATTAAAATATTACTGTATTCGAATTATGCTTTTTATGCTTGAGGACTATTCAGCAAGCTGAATAGGGTATACAGCAATCTGAATATGGCATACATAATAGGTTTACAGCAAGCTTAATGGGGTATTTAGTAAGCTGAATAGCGTATTCAGTAAGCTGAATAGCGTATTCAGTAAGCTGAATAGCGTATTCAGTAAGCTGAATAGGGTTACATCAAGCTGAATAGGGTTACAGCAGGCTGAATAGGGTTACAGCAAGCTGAATAGGGTTACAGCAAGCTGAATAGGGGATACAGCAAGGAATAGGGTATTCAGTAAGCCAAATAGGGTATTCAGCTAGCTGAATAGAGCATACATCAAGGAGTAGGGTATTCAGTTAGCTAAATAGGGTATTAAGCAAGCTGAATAGGGTCACAGCAAGCTGAATAGCGTATTCAGCTAGCTGAATAGGACATACAGCAATGAATAAGGTATTCAGTAAACCAGATAGGGTATTCATCTAGCTGAATAGAGCATACAGCAAAGAATAGGGTATTCAGTTAGTTAAATAGGGTATTAAGCAAGCTGAATAGAGTATATAAAAGAAGTAATGTCGTTTGCTACATATCCCATGAAGAGAAAGACCATTCTAGGTCATACAGAAAAAGAGTATCCGGCACCGGAATAAAATATTCAGAAACTTTTAACTCGTGAGTTGCTTAAAAGCGTAAATTTTCGTCATCGAAAAATATGTTCAATAAACTTAAACAGGATGTACAGAGGACAGCACATGGCAATAATAACTGGCAGTGAAACCACCATTACAGTATTCAGCTTCTAGCAGCAATGGAGATTAAAATGGAAAGTGAGATAGGCCCGGAATCCAGATCATGTAGGAATCCAAGTAAATGAACACACAGATTAGTCTGCGAGAAGGAGAGTTTCCAAGCCGCTAATCAAAACAGAACCTTTCTGTGGAACAGCAAGAGGGATATGAAATTATACATGCGGCAGAAGGAAAGATGAGAAGAAAAGGTTACTTTTGACAAATCAAACGGTTTTGGTGCAATTACAATTAGTAATGGGGCTTATATACAATGAGAAGGGACTTTAATAAAGCATCAGACTGTCGAAAAGCAGCCTGGTATTCTACAGATCGTCGTAGACTTAAAGAACGTTTGCCTTAAAAAACGTATTGATTCAAGCCCAATATGTAGGCTCCACAATGATGTAACGAATCACCAGTACACGTATTTGGAAAATCTGGGCTACTTTAATGCATCTCAGAAGGAAACGTATGAAAGTTTCTCAAGTAAAAACCAAGGAGTCGTGCATACATCATCCTGAAGTTTGTCAGGACAACAGGATTGCTGGTGACAGTGTATGTAGGATAAACGGATATCCAGTGTAAATTGAGGTTAGTACCATAAAAAGAATGATTGCGGTCTTCCACCACATCTACGAACCGATAAGTACATTATGAACATCACTGTCTCTCCAAGAGAGTTTGATACTTTACCCTCGAGAAGAAAGATAATTGAAATCCATTAAAGATAGTCAAATTAAGGGCAGGAATCCTATATTGTTTCATAAAGACATCAAACGGCACAAGACGCATAAGTCACCCGATAAGCAAATTTTTGTTATAAGCTTTAAGGCCTGATTGCATCTCAAAGAAGAAGCGTGCCGGTCAAAGTCTAATAATACAATGGCCAGTATAAGCAGGCCTTAAAACCAAAGGGTTGCGGTTTCAGCAATATTTCCTCCAAAACGATATTCCATAACAATAGCTACTGACGTCCATCTTGCGCTGGGCTTTGTTCACTTCTGTAAGTGAGACTTATACCACTTAAGTAAGACTTTAGACCCACATGCATACCTACACAATTGGACATTAAAACCCCTCAGTCAGGATTATGACCTAGCTTCTCACACCACTCATGTTGTGCGTATTAATTTTATACATGAGTGGCGGGACCTACAGTTTAAAGTCGACTCTGATCGACAGATTTTTAAGAAACTTTTCATGGCATATTTATTCTTAGAGCTTTTGCCAGAAATCTGCTGAGAGGAAGTCGCCGAAGGCATATTTTTGAGCTGGGGTTTGAACCGTGACCTTACGTCTAATAAGCTAACAGACGACTAGACTACGGAGACTTCACACATAAGTTTGATAATTGAAACAATTAACATGAGTCTTCCAAATGGGGGAAGAGAAGACCTATGCTGCACTGTTCCTTATTAAGACTTAAACTCCACATGTGTTTGGTAATTGGAACAATTGAAGACGAAGCTGCAGCTAAGAAAAACCGTAATTTACCTTGATATTTACTATCTAGGCAGACAGGTATATATAGTTCACTCGATTGCTGTGAAACTCTACCTTGACAAGGAAAATTAAATTCCTTTTCAACTGCAAGCAATTCCAGTAACTTCATATGTAGCATATGTGTGAACAACATATGTACATACGTACAGACACTTGTCAATGCTAAAAACTTGACACTTTACTGCTTTTGTGTGTTTATATTATAACACCACACCGTCTTTATAATCTTTTTTTTTCCATTGTAAACAATTCAACTGATTGTCGGAAAAGATATATGAGTCCTGCATTATTTATGACAAAAGGCGGTTTATTTATTGTAATACACAGTAACACGCATTTTTTGAATGTGTTAGAAGGAATAACAAATGTAGTGTGAAGATATTCACACAAAGAATTTTTGAAATCTGTGGCTGTGATTTCTTTTTCAACCAACAAACCAATGCATGGCGTTAGAATCTGTATTTGCTTAAATGTGGGTTTCTGGTTTTGTAGGGTTTTTTATTTTCTTATTATAAAAAAAAAAACTCGAATAAAACAATTGTTTTGATTTCATTTTCAAATGTTTTCCCTTATTTGGTTTGTTTTTTTATATTTTTTTATTTTTTCTCCGACAAAAAAGGAAACGAAATAAAATTCAAAAATATTTTCCGTATAAAAAAAGAAGAAAAAACTAAAGAATGAATGACGGCAATATGATTTCGTTGGAAGCCAGAGTATATGAATGGTTTTCGAAATAAAACATAAAGTTTGTAATACCTTTAGAGCTTGTCAATCAATATATTAAATTTCAGTAGCATGCCCATGAGTGATTGGTTTTTGATTACGTATTTGGAAGGTAATAAACAAAAATTCTAATATTTTCTACGTATAAAAGAAAAAAAATATTTTATGGTATCAAATTACTTTAAATAAAACCCAGAATAAATAAACAAAATTATATTAAGGCGTAGTTTAAGAAATTCCTTTTAAATTATAATCATATGCTGTAGAAAATTTATTTAAAATTAAAGCAAACAGTTTAAGAAATACTACTTAAGTTTACATGATTAAATTCAGTTCAATTTAATTCACTGGCAATTTTGTGCCAGTCTAACATAAGTTCTTGGTCTGCTACGGATATTTCTTTTATTTGTTTAGCCAATGAACGTGCTAGCGCAGGCAGAATTTTACTCCACAATAATCCACTCACAAATACAAGTATTTCTCTCAAGGTAGAATTAACCGAATCTTTACGTAACGTAACGTACAAATCTTTACTAATTTTACTCTAAATAATCCACACAAGAATACAAGTATACCTCTTATAGTAGAATTAGCAGAACGATTACGTAACATAACATACAAATCTTTACTAATTTTACTCCATAAGAATCCACACAAGAATACAAGTATACCTCCTGCGGTAGAATTAGCCGAACGTTTACTTAACGTAACGTAACGTACAAATCTTTAAAGCAAGAGAAACTGAGAACTTACTGTAATTTCGGAAAGTACTTACATTATTTTCGTATACTAAAAAGAAATGTACGGTAAGTTACGTTGAATGAACGTTCATCTATTTCGACCTTTAACTCTGTTCGACTTTCTATCAAGCAAAATCCATGCCTCAATTGGAAAGGAAGCATCTCGTACATATATATTTCTTCGGCGACTGCCTCTCAGCAGTTTTCTGGCAAAAACTCGTCCTAACACTTTTCTTTAACGGCGCCCTACAGAAAATAATCCAATAGTGTGAATTCGCAGCCTCTTGGCGGCCAACTGACATCACCAATTCGACTATTTAAACGGCCATCAATCGTTTGAAGCAATAAATCGATTGTGGCATGAGATGTGTGGCAAGTTGCACCATCCTGTTGAAAGCAAACATCGTTCACATTAATACTATGAAGAGCGGATACAAAAAAAATCGATTATAATGGTGCGATAGATGTCTGCATTGACCGTAATGGTTCACCCGTACTCGTCTTCAAGCCGCACCAAACAGTAATTGGCTTCTGTAAAACCACGTGTGGGTTATCACAGCTCGAAATCCGTCAATTTTGTTCATTAACGTTCCCACTAAGATATAAATGAGCTTCATCCGAAAAGATGATTCGTTGTCCCATCTAGCGAAGCTAAAACGAGGAGGATAGTCATGTAGCTTCAACTTTTGAACCAATTAAACTTTGCAAGACGTCACACATCTTTTCCCAAAACTCAATTTAAACTGGTGCTTGAAATGTACAATTCTTGAGAACAATGACGAATTTCTGTTGATGGATTCTCCCGAACACTCTCAGCCACAGCTTCGATATTTTCAGGTGCACGCAGTGTCGTTCACAACTTTAGCAATAAACTTGTGTATACCGGGCACTGTTGTTCCTTCTCTGCAACTAAATTTTGTGCGACATTTTCGTGCAATTTTCAATTTGTTCTGGAAATCAAATTCCAATAAATTCCAACGTTGCTCAAGCGTAAATCGATTCATTGATTCGCTGGAGATTATATACTGAATTGTGTGAGAGAATAGAATCACATAGGTGGAAGCCTCTCGATTGAGTCATAAGCAGACACACTTAAACCGCACATGACATAAGTGTTGCCAGATTCGAAACAACCGAGTTTTCAAATTTAAACCGATAGGTGGCCCACCTGATACTTTTTTTTACTAAAACGTAATATGGTAATTGCTTCCATACTATGCCGGGCTCTTTTATCGCCGTAGTGTAGTAGGTAGTGTGTTGGCTTATTAGACGTGAGGCCACGGATCAAACCGCAGGTTGGACTTTAAAACGAAATATGAATAAATATTTCTTCGGCTACCTTCTCTCAGCAAATTTGTGGCAAAATCTATGCGAGTAAATAAAAAAAATTGCCATGAAAAGTTTCTCAAAAATCTGTTATTCGGAGTCGTCCTTAAACTGTAGGTCCTGTCTCTCATGAATAAAATTAACACACCCAACATATGTGGAGGAAGAAGCTATGGTCGACTGAAGGATTATAAGGCCACTTTTGTTGGTAGGTATGTATGTAGATTGCTGCAGGTCTTTGTTAAGAAACGTATACGGTATTATTTTGGCTCACAAACCATTAGCCAAGCCAACTAGGGGAACTAGTTAAGGGAGACACAGTTTTATGGCATATATGGAGAAGAAAGCGGATAAGGATTAGACTTGACTTAGGAAAATCGTGCTGATTGTTAACTAGAAACAGGTTTTAGTGACTAAAAGAAGAGCGTCAAAAAGAATTCACCCAAAGACTTCATGACATGGAAAGAGCTTTTAAGTAGTACCACATCGCCTGTAGAAATCAAATTTTATAGTCAAGATAGACGAATATGGAAAATTCTTTTTGAAGAGACATGTAAAATACGTGACAGTGCTTAGTATAACTCACAATATTATCTTTCACTCAAGTATAAAAATTAACACACACAACATAAGTGGTGTGAGAAACTAGGACGTTGTACAATGGGTCAATTCGACCTCCGGGTACTGTACTTGTCTTAATTGACAAGTACACGTCCTCTAATCTAACCTAACCTATCTTTCACCTTTTATATATATTCGGAGGCAGTTTGTCAAGTTCTAGAATATTACTGTTGGTTTGTTGTTGTTATATTATTTTCTATGTAGTTTTCTTACTGTAATGCAGTCTTCATTTAGGCTTATCGTTTATTTTATGTGATATTTTGTTACTCCTTGTTTTTCTGGTTATATTTCTAAACTAAATATTCAGTGGTTTTTCTGTGTTCGCAACTTTATAATTTCATTTAACGATTATGAAGAGAATATGTTGTTCAGGTTTGTGTTATTCCTTTATTAAAATAAAATATTTTCTAAAATGGCATGAGAGACCCTTTTCGAAAACTTTTTATTTTGTTAAATCCACGATTAACCTCAAAAACCCTTGGTATTATTGATTATTTTCACTCAACTACACATCAGCGCGTATAAATATTTTTGTTCATCATCGCACATTCACATGTTTTATTTGAAAAAAAAAGATAATTTTTTTCCAACATTTTCTCAGATTTTTCATAAAACTTTTGCTTTTACGTTGAAATATAATTTCCTTTCTATCGCTCCCTCTCTCCCCTCTCACCATCTTTCAACATAACAACATAACTTTTTATACATATTAATTGCTATTTTTACATACCGTAATAAGCATATTTTAAACAAAGTTATCAACTCACTCTATCACTCTCTCTTCGTCTTCCCTGTTTTATTTTAAAATTAAATTATTTCAATTTTACCCTTATAAAACGCTTTACCATCACCACCACCATACAGGTTCAAAAGTAAGTTAACATATGAGTACAACGCACATACACGGCAAAGAGAGCCATCAACATACCTGCAAAGAAGAAAATGTAGATAAAAATATAATGGGGGTTCAAAGTTTTAATAAAAATCAAGGAAATATTGTTAATAAATAATCCACATTTAAAACAATTTCAAATTCTTTAATTACTCCTGAAATAAAATGTTAAAATAAAAATAAAAAATATAAAAATAAATTCAAAATGAAATTATCAAAGTAAAGTTTAAAAATGTTGCAAAAACCGTGTAACTTTTAAAAGTTTCCAATTGTTCTGCATTAATTTGCGGTACATGTTTGCCAGATACGTGCAAGAGCAAAAGGGTTTAAGAGGGAGAGAGAAAGAGAGAGAGAGAGAGTACTGTTGTAGTAAAGGAGTATAAAAGAGTTTTAAGAACACATATATAGGTTAACGGTAAACGTGCTTGAAATAAAATAAAACTGCATAAGTAAAGGCGCACATGTATTTATCTATACTTTCTAGGTGTAGTCGTCTGAGGTAGTACAGTAGTAAACGTTCATTTTAAGGGTGTCCCTTAAAGCTTTATTTAAAAAAAAAATTATTTTGGTCGATATTATGTTGGCTTAGGTTGATTTTAGAGGACTTGTCCTTGAGGTCCAGTTGACCCATTGTACAACGTCCAAAGGGGAGTGGATAACAGAGGAGATAGGAAAAAGGGAGAGGAAGTAGAAAACAAAACACAGAAGAAAGCGCGTTTAAACTATTAAAGCCCTTGCACTTCTCAACCAGCTCAAACTAATAGTGAGTCTATGGAGAGCCTGTATATCGTCTCTCAACACAGAATTCAAACCCTCAAAGAAGCCCAGGGGTCTTCAACCTCAACCTCAACTCATCCTCATGACAACATAACCTGCCATAGTCCGGTTGGGATCTGTTCCAGATCCTTGTCATCAATCTAATCTCGCAGTGCCCCGTAATAAACCCAATAACTAACTTTAAGCTGGCCATATCCAACCCCAAGTGACAACCTGTTCTTACACTGCCTATAGCAGGCCATAGACACCTAGAAACATAACAACCCAATCCATTCCCCCAACGCCTTTGCTCCTACCCCCTGACCCATCCACTGATGAGGCCGCAGAGGTGGCAACTATCACATCGCCCCCAGAAAGTGAACCTAATCTAGCGAAAGCATGTGCCGTCTCATTACCGAGTATTCCGCTATGACCCGGAACCCAGCATAGACGGATTCGATCAGGTGCAAAAGTCCTTAACGACTCCTTGAACTAGCGAACGAGCCACGATTTCCACCAGAACGGCGCAATAGCACTTAGAGCAGCCTGATCAACAAAGATCACATAAGATTCCGAATCGATAGCCTTCAACATTAAGAAGATCTCTGGCTGAAACACGCTACAGTGATCCTTTAACCTGAAGTGAAGTTCAAAACCGAGTTCCAGAATAACCAAATCATCAGCGTATACCACAACATTAAAGCCTCATGGCTTATGGCATGATAATTTCGTGTTCAAATTTCGGCTTTTTAACGGGAAAAAGCAATCATGACTCCACTCAGCAAAATACTGCTTAGATTTCAAATTGTATTGTACGACTTTCCAGTGATCTATTGTTATAATATCAACCTATGTAGGGGTACCCTATGATTTCGTGGACATCTATATTACCAGAGGATGCCAAGTATCGAAGCTGTCCTAAAGGACAACTAGCATTTGATAAGCACTCAGATATTTTCTACTGGTAATTCATCTGGCTATTCATCTTCCTCAACACAGAATTTAAATTTGGTGTGAAGCGATCCTCATCATCCAGAGGAAGATCCGGATCGATGTTATTCGGTGTCACTAAGTAAGTGCTCGATAAGCCATCAGGTATCTTCTACGGAAATGTATGAAAGTCATACACAAGTTCAAATTTGTTTACCCTGTTAGATTTATGTATGAGTGACCGACGACAGGTTTTTGAGAAATCTTTCTTGGCAATTTTATTGTACTCTGAGATTTTTTGCCAGAAATCTGGTGAGAGGATGTCCCGAAGGAATATTTGTTCAATATTTCGTTTTGTTGGAGATGTCTGACCTGGACTTTGAACCATGACCTCACATCGCGACCTACAGTTTAAAGTCAACTCCAAACGGCAAATGTTTTGGAAAACTTTTCATGACAATTTTATTTACTCTCAGATTTTTTGCCAGAAGACTATTTAAGAGATCTGATATGAGGTTTGAACCAGTGGCTCGTGTCTAATAAGCCTTTCATCCATCAGGAATAGCATTTAATGACTAACGTAACGACTCTGACTGAAGGAGGATAAAACCAGCGCACTTAATTTGCGTAATTTGTGTCTGACTAGGGCCAGATTACAGTTAAGCAATAATGCCGTTTCAAACCACAGCTTTTTCTATGTGACTTACAGGACTTCGAAAAGCGGAGAACGTTACCGTTTGTTTCTGCCATTCAGACTGGCGCTTTTTATTGAACAATTAACTACCGGTGGACTATTATTATGACAAACTGGACTAAAGCGAAGATTTTTTTCTTGACTTTCTTTACTTTTTTAAAGGGAAACCCTAGCAAATATGTGAATATTTATTAAAGTAAGTATGAGGAGTATATTATCATAACAATATATCCAGACCCCCTAAATGTTTTTTATACCACAATAACACGTATAAATTATGATAAAATTTGCGCAGAAAAGTATAAAAAAATGAAAAGAAAAAATTGCCAGAAAGGATACACCACCCATACAGTGAAAGAAATTGTGCTGAAAAATTATCTGTTTGAGCTGGAAATTATTGCTAAATAAAGAGAGAGAAAGCTTTAAACTTTAATAGGCGAAAGAGAATGAAAACATATGGGAGCACAGACATAAATAATTCATGTTTTTTGCAAGTATTTTGTGGAAAAAAAGCAGAACGAAAACAATAACCACAACGAGAAACAAAAGTTCTTCGGCCTTTGTTTTACTGAAAAAGTGAAATAAAATAATTAAAATATGCACAGAAAAAACAAAAAACAAAAACAAGTAAATAAATTATAAACAAATTTTGTTTCGCATGACAACCAAACAAGGATGATAACGACCAAAACAAAAAGGATTTTAAAAAAATCCTGATCGTAGTATTTAATACAGGAGGCGGCGTTAATTAAAAGTAACAAAAGAATATCTTCTCATCATTATTGTTATAAAAATTT
Organism: Sarcophaga variegata; assembly: GCA_932273835.1. NCBI lineage: Eukaryota > Metazoa > Arthropoda > Insecta > Diptera > Sarcophagidae > Sarcophaga > Sarcophaga variegata. Next base: position 99,657,486 of record OW026360.1, on the reverse strand, counting down.
TTTTTTTTTTAGATAATCAGTGTACATATAGGTATGTACATATGCGTATGGACCCCATCCTTGTATATACAAAATTCCTCCTAATCAGTGATAATTTTTTTGTTTATTTTTCTTTTTTACTCCTGTTGCTGAAGCAATAAACGCTTTATGCTGGGGGGCTTAATTTGTTATGACATACTCATGCTCCTCTGGCTTTTTATTTGCAATTTTATCTCAGAGTGATGCTTAGTATTAATTAGCAAAATGGAATGAAACAAAAATTAATTTATTCTATAATAAAATAATTAATACAAGACCATCATGTATATGCATAAGGATTTCCAACAGCAATATAGGGAATTTGGATGTCTTTCCACACACTCGCACACAAGTTAAGTAAATAGTTGGCTAGTTAATCGAACACAAGAACAACTACAATTGTTTTTAGAGGCCATATCAAGACCTCAAGCATGAAATTACTCAAACCAGCAACATTAAGAAGCATTCGATATTAAGGAAATCTCGACTTGTTTACTACTCTACGCCATTGAAGAAATTTACTTAAGGAATTTTAATCTTCTGGCCGTTATAATATTTTCATCTACCGTGCAGTGTGCTTTCCGGAAGTCATCTTGTCTTGATCTGCAGAATGGCCTCTTTTAAACAAGCTCTGAAAATGTTGTTGCTTTCGTGTATTTCAGTGAAGTCATCGCGACCATCTGACTTAATAATGGCTATTAAAATATATTATCATACTCAATTTTACTAACTATAAAGCATACTTAGAGGCTTTTTAAAAACATATATTTAATGGCTGTACAACAGGTACTGGTAATTATCTGTGAGAGGTAAGAATACTTTGATAAAATGTTGTTTCCTTTTCTATTCTTCCTGATACAATTATTTCTCATTTAATGACCTCAATAATTAACAATCATTATTGTGTGAATAGACATACTTACATACTTACATACATACATTATAGTAGGCTGGCGATCATGACGGTTTATCTTGATTAAATAGATTATAATGATGCTCTTCATCACTTATTTATTCAAATTTCAAAAGAAACGTAACAAAAAACTAATTGTAAGCAAATAGGCTGAGTTTCATGATAAAATTTGTTGCATACTTATAGGCAGTAATGATTAAACTATTTTGTTAAGTCGTTGTTTGTGTAATAATGAGATACTATTTTACACCAGCAGAGATGATAAATGGATATTGGCACGTTAATGGCTTTGTTACAGACAGATGTAGACTAGGAAGCTAGTGGTCATAAGTAATGAATGAATAGAATGGATCCGAATGAATGGACAATCGCATGTATATCCAAAGTTTTGTACACATGAGTTGAGAAAACAAACGCAAGACCGAAACGATAAGAGGGTTTTGAGATTGAATTCGATGGTGGTATTGAAAATTACAATTCGTAAGGATGTGAACACCCATCAAATTTGGATCTTATCGAAAATGGAGGCAAAATAGCTGAGCATATTTCTGAACATTAATCAGATGAGGAGAGCTCATGCTCATGTATGAGTCATAATGATATGAAAAAGACTTGAGAAAGAAATCTTGGAAATGCAATTCAAGAATTAAACATGTGATGTATACTAAGATGCTTGGGCTACTTCTTACATATGGTACTGGCACCAATATATGGACAGACAAAACGAATTTGAAAATAATGTAGGTGGAGTTGGGTAATGAAAGAGACTATTGCGACGTTAGAGCCCGTTACATATAGCAGTGAAAAGCAAAACTGTGCTCACTTATAATTTCATCGCAGTAACATAAGATTGACGCAGTAACATAATTTTAACGCAGTAACATAAGATTGACAGATTAACGCAGTAATATAAGATTGACAGGTAGAGTGACTGACAGTCTTCTCCTAAACTTTGTCTAGGACGGAGCCAGCAAACTCTATAATTTTGAAAATGCTTTAAAGCGAGATTAGGTAATGAAAGTAATTTCAGCAAAGGCATTGCAACATTTAATTGAAGAAATATCTTGTGGTATACGAATAGATCAGTGACTACATCTCCCTTTTTGGATACCTTCCATTTTGAAAAAGTGCGTATAAAAGACATAGCGATACTCATATGAGACTGACTGACTGGTTCAAAGGACACTATTCTGGCAAGCTGAGTAGCTAGGCTAGGCTTGGAATATAAAGCCAACCTTCGCGGATAGTGGTCGAATTTAGAAGAATGAGCATGCAGGTCAGCTGGCACCTGAGCTTGCCAGAATATTTCTACATATTAGAAGGAGAAGTTTGGAAAAAGGAAAAATGGAGAAAAACTGCTGCTCCTCTGAAGCCACTTGATTCAGAGGTAATATTAAGCTATGTAAAGTTGCAGTGAGTCTTGCATCAGACTATTAAGAAGAAGTCTAAGGGCCATTATTCCAACTTGCTTTTAAATAAAGGAAGGATTTTAACGTACAGATAAATTGTTTTTCATTATTATAAGTGATCGATAAGGTAGAAGTAAGCGTTAAGCTAAATGGAGGATCATCCTATCGGTAACTTTTAAAGTTAATTTTATGTTTAAACTTGCGATTTTATATATTTTTTTCAATATGGCAACTTCAAATATAAACAAAATATAAACAATATAAACATAAACAACAACAAAAAAGAAGCACGTCGTTGCCACTGCGTTTAAAAGAAACTTGTTTAACTGAGCAATGTTATCGACATTGTTCCGGCACTGCCATATTTTTGAAAAAGTTAACTTTATTTTATCATTAGGTTGTAATAATGAATAGAAGTTAAAGGTGACTTTAAAGTTCACTTTTGCTAAAGTTACCTTTAACTAAACCCAACTTTAACGGCAAGTTGTAATAATGGTCCGAAGTATGGTAAATAGTTTTCTAATCAAGCATGATAGGCTAGAAAACATTTTCTGTGAAAGGAAATCGATTCAAATCGAAAACGTAGATTCTTTAATGCCTGGCGAGAATATTTTTTGAAGGAAACGCCTGGGTGTTTAACAGATACCAGGCAGCATATTTCTGGTGAAAACTCAAAAATCTATTGCCCGCTGCTGATTTTAAACTGTTGGTTGCTTCACTCATGGATAAAATTAATACACACAACATGGGTGATGTGAGAAACTATGTTGTGATCCTGACTAAAGGGTTACAATGACCAATGAATTACGTAACTATTTTATTCCAATGGTGAGATTTTCGATGTCTATGGTTGGCTTCTTAACTACAAGTTGAAGCCTTTGGTTGTAATTTTATGGTTTAGAAATGCAAATGTATGTTGCTTGTTGGTGTAAATTAAATAAATTGAATTAAAAAGTGTAAACGAGATGATAAAGAGTTTTGAATGGATTTTTGTAAACATTACAACCCTGCAGTTAGGACTACAACCTAGTTTCTCACAACACTTATCTTGTGTGTTTTAATTTTATACATGAGTGGTAAAATTTAATTTAAAAACTCATGAAATTGATATCAAAAACACTAAATTTCTAACAGATTGTGTTAAAGGCAAGAAATATCTCATTTCAGTTGACTGAAGCCTTAACAACCCTCGTTCTTTTGTTTTGTATATTTTTAAAATAGGAATTTTTGTTTTTCGTAATAAATTACTGAAATACATGCAAACTTTTATGAGCTTTTTATTGATTCATATTTAGCGAGAGTAGCCAAAAACCTTAAACACCATCAAAGGACTTGTAGTATTACAAAATATTTAAAAAAATGGCTGGCTAACTGGATATTTACTAACATGGACTTGTTAACGTTTACTTTCTCCTTGGAGTATATGGAAATATTGTATGCGTGTTACAAACACATCATTAGGTAAGCGTTTAAGCAATTTTTATTAATTATTATGATTAACAAAAATACAACAAACGATAGTTAATCTTGTATTGTATTTAAGACGTAAAGGTAAAGAACATTGAAAATTTATGTAAAATTCGAAATAAAATTAATATTTTTGTTTTTATTAATGGCCCAGCAATTTTATTTAAAACATTTACAAATTGATTGGCCTCTCGAAATCAATTAATCGTAATTTAATATTTGTACGGGTTTCAAGGTTGTAAAGCCATTAAGAGAATTAGTTTTTCACACCCACAAATTTTGTGATGACAAAAAAAAGAAAATTTCTCTACATTTTTCAATAATTTTAAAGAATTTTATTGGATTTGATAAAAAAAAAGTTTTGAATTACATCCCCTATTTTCTCTGCTGACAACAAAAAAATGCTTTGTTTCTATTTAAGAAGGAAATGCCTTCCTTTTAATTTTGATAATGTCAACTGAAATTTAGCTCTTTTACACTTTTAGCGATATGTGCTATAATTGAAGGCCTTAAAAATGAATTGATTGATGGTAAAATCAATATTTTCTGTAACAAAAGCGTATGTATTTAAATATTCTTTCATTTCGTTTTCACGAAAAAAATTTATACAAACACAAAATGATAGAAGACTTATTCATTCATTCTCATTTGGTTAAGAAAAAACAAATAAAAGCCACTACTACTGAGACACAAAAGTATACATACGGCTAACAAATTTTAGAAATTTTTTAACTAATCCGTTTTCGTTGAAAATCTTTATAATGGGTGATTTTTTAAGAGCTATAAGAAAATTTTTCAAAAAAAAACACATATAATTCAGAAAAATGCATGAAATCTTTATTTGAATCGATAGTACGGTCCATATAATTTAATGTTTGAAGATTATTTCATGCAAATGTTGACAGCGACTGCGCCTCAAATGATCCATCCGCTTAGTCCAATTTTGGCATACTCTTTCCAACATATCGGCCGGTATCTCACGAATAAATGCTTCGATGTTGTCTTCCAATGCGTCAAGCGGGCTTGTCTGTATAGACATGAGCTTTAACATAGTCCCACAAAAGATAGTCTAATAGTCAATTGACCGGTCCCAAACGTGAAATAAAATGTTCACCGAACTCACATCTCAATAAGTCCATTGTTACGCGTGCTGTGTGGCATGTGGCACCGTCTTGTTGAAACCACATGCCATGCAAGTCAAGCTCTTGCATTTTGGGCAAAAAAAAATTGGATATCATCTCACGGTAGCGCTCACCATTCACAGTTACGTTACGATTCGCAGCATCTTTGAAGAAGTACGGTCCAATGATGCCACCAGCCCATAAACCGCATCAAACTGTGACTTTTTCTGGATGAATTGGTAGCTTTTGCAATGCTTCTGGCTGATCTTCACTCCAAAATCGACAATTCTGCTTATTTACGTATCCATTGAGCCAAAAATGAGCTTCGTCGCTGAACACAATTTTTCGATAAAGAAGTGGATCTTCGACCAACTTTCCAAGAGCCCATTCACCAAAAATTCTGCGTTGCGGTAGGTCGTTCGGCTACAATTCTTGCACCACCTGTATTTTGAAAGGCTCCACACCTAAATCCTTCCGCAAAATTTTCCACGTTGTTGAGTAAGAGATGCCCAATTGCTGCGAACGGCGACGAATCGATAATTGATGGTCATCATTAACACTGGCCGATACAGCTGCGATATTTTCTTCAGTTCGCACTCTACGTAAGCGTGTTGGTGGTTTAATGTCCAACAACGTAAATTTGGTGCGAAATTTAGTCACAATAGCCCGAATAGCCGCTTCAGTGGGTCGATTAAGCTGACCATAAAATGGAAGAAACGCGCAATGAACTGTCTTAACAGAGCACGCATTTTGATAATAAAATTCAATGATTTGCAAGCGTTATGATGATTCATGGTTAAATTATAAACCAAACTGAAGATGTTTGACAGTGAAACAAAACACGAAACTTGCGTGAGCTGTTTAAACCAGTGTTGCCAAAAAGGTAATACCTAAAAAATCACCCGTTAGTTTCCTTGATTTTAAGACGGTTTTTTGCATTTCAGAAATTTGTTAACCGTATGTATACTTTAGTAACTGTGTGTATATGGCGTTGTTTGGCTTATCTAAACTTAGTTAAAATACTTATGAATACAAAAAATTTACGTAATTTAGGATTTAAAATTCATTTCACGCAGAAATTATGGTTCGAAGGACCAATCCTCAACAACTTATTTATCAAACCTGTTCTTACTGGTTCGTGTCTTCGTCGCTGTAGTCTAGTAGGTAGTGTGTTGGCTTATTAGACGTAAGGCCAAGGTTCAAACTTCAGGTCAGACATCAATCCAAAATATGAAAAAAATATTTCTTCAGCGACTTTCTCTCAGCAGATTTCTGGCAGAAACTCTCAATGTAAAATAAAATTGCCATGAAAAGTTCTTCAAAAATTTGTCGTCCGGAATCAACTTTTCACTGTAGGTCCTGCCACTCATGTATAAAATTAACACACATAACATGAGTGGTGTGAGAAGCTAGGCCGCAATCCTGACTGAAGAGTTGTAATGGAAAATTACGTATGTATGCTATGTAAGTAACAGTCTTGTACCTTTTTTGTAGTCACCATAGTCTAGTAGTTTGTAGTGTGTTGGCTTATTATACGTGAGGCCACGATTCCAACCCCATTTCAGACACTCCAACAGAAACGAAATCTAAAAAAAATATTTCTTTGGCGTGTTCGTCTCATTTGCCAGCGATAAGGTCCATTCAGGATAAATGAGTACGTGGCCAAACAAAATTGTTGAATTTGGAACAACACCAACCAGCCCACGTCAGTTTCAAAAACGTACAATGCATCTCTGTTTAGTGTCGATTTTGTCAGTCCATAGTTTTTTAAGAACGACGTTGACGGCGAGCACTTTAACTTAATGAATATCAATTTCTTTTTGCCTGAATTAGATGCTCGTGACACCAACGACATGTGGTTTCGGCATCGGCGACGGCGTTACTTGGCACACAATTCATACTACACATTCTGCACTAGAGATTCAAGAGCATAGTCACCGATATTCTGCCATTTAGCCTCATTAGACTTTTGTTTGAGAGATTTTTTAAGTTGCCAATAAAACACAAATCACTGTGGTATTCAAAGCCAACGTAAAACATGTCGTCATTCAAATGCGGAAAAATTAGATATTTCGTATACGCTTCAACCCGAGAAGCAGTGGCGGATATTGGTACGCTGTTATATTCAACATATTTTTACCTTTTAGCCATTTCAAAACGTTTAAAATATGAGTTCGTAGATTGTAAATAAAATGAAAATAAATTCGTGTTTAGTTTTAATTAAAATTCATTATTGTTCGCACAATTCCGTGTGCTACTGTTCACAACTTGATGTAAACAACAACAATTTGCTTTGTTTGTTATTCTTCTTTACACTCTTCTGCGTAAACACTAACAATTGTTCGACAGATCTTTATAACGGAGATCTTTAAGCAACGATTATTCTCTTCACACGCAACACGTCTTCACACAAGACTGACCGAATTTTTACTAACCCCGTTGCCTAACCTAACCTCGTCTTGCCTTTTATATAGCAGGGTAAACAGTCTGATGGATGCTCTTGAAATGTAAACATCGTTGTTTCATTTTTGTTTGTATATTTTGTTTACATTTATTCTGGTAATGTTTCTTGTTGCTTTCTGTATACTTGTTTATCCCCTTTTTTTGTACTGATGTTATTGCTATATTTTTGTTTTTGTAGCTTTTGTTTATCATTTTAATGTTAAACAATGTAACACCATTTCCATTTTCGTAACAATATAATGGCATCCAGAGGTCTTTCAAGTGGATAAGATATTTCGATCTCACACACACTTTGTTGTTGTAGAATGTAAAGATAGGAAGCCATAGAAAAAAATAACTTTTCTTAAATGTGAAAAAAAAATGTTTTTCTACTTGGCAGACCTAACACAAATTATGGAATCATCTATTTTAAGAATTTTATTAAAAATAATTTTTTGTTGTTATTGTTACTGTCATTTAGTAGAAAAAATATGTCAAATGTACAAATCATTTATCATTCCATTTATCTTCCATCAAACTTAAACAAGAATATGATTAATGTGAGACAGAGAGAGAGAGTATATGTTTTGGGTAAAAAAAAAATTAAAAATTCAAATAGCAAAACAAAAATACATACATACATATACAGGACAGGACTTTCTAAGCCACACAACTGCTCTAAATCTCCTTCTCTCTTTTTTATTTTATTTTTTTATTGAATTTATGCCTTAAATAAATACAACAAAAAGTTGTAGAAAAATTCTAGGCCTCTTAAGGATCCTAGAGATAATATGAAGATTCTCTCGCTTATTGTAAAGTATGGCAATTTTTTTAGGTGACACAGCCAAAAATTAAATAAATTTTCGAGATGATGTATTAGTTTTCGATTGACAAGAGGAAAAAAAATAAGAAAAAGAAAGAAGGAAAATTAAAAATCATTTTCTTTTTTTACATTTTTCTTTTATTGGGGATCTGTTGGCTTTTATCTATTTGTGAAGAAAATTGATGGTGGTGGTCATTGCGATACAGAAAACAAAAATCTTAAGTGGTTTTACGCGTCCAGAAGTAGGAAGACTGTAATGTATTGCTGGAGCTTCAAACAATGAAAAAAGAAGTCATGATAAATTTCAATTTTAAGACATAAAAACATGATATATTGACGCTTAATAAAGGCAAGATAAAAAGCAAATAAATTATGCAGTTTTAGAGGGTAGTTTCTAACATAAGGAAAAAACCATTGCTGCCATATGCTATAACCAGGCCTTGTGTGAAGGTCCTAATCAGTGCCTTACAAAACATTTTTAAAATGTACACTGAAAAATGGAACATTGCGTAAATATTGTTAAACCAAGTTCAAAGATAAATTGAAGAAGCCTTTTTTAAACATAATAAATAAAGGAAAATATTTTTAGTTTCACAACACAAAGTCTCTGTACCTCAATAGAAATTTCCGATACTTTATTTAAAGAAGTTGTTTAGCTACTTAAAATAGACACTTTTTGGGGAGTTCAAGTAGTATAGTAGTTGGTATAGTAGTTAGTATCTTGGCTTGCGTGAGACCTCGGTTCAAACCGTTTTTATAAACGACTTTGAACAAGCCATAACTGCTAAACGGCGAGTATGATGATTATAAACTTCTTTTGGGCGGTTTCAACACAGAACGACAGATTTTTAAGAAAGTTTTCATGGCAATATTTATTTGACTTTCAGAGTTTTTGCCATAAATTTTCTGAGAGGAACACGTCAAAGAAATATTCCTTAAGATTTCGTTTTCGATAGAGATGCCTGCATTGGGATTTGAATCTTGGCTTCACGTCTAATAACCCAACACACTACTACTACTACTAGACTTTGGCGACAAGAGAGAAATGCGTTGTACGTTTTTGAATCTCATGGGAACTGATGCTGTTACAAATTCTATAATTTTGTCCGTATACGTACTTAATCAGCCGGAAATGGTCTACATCGTTGCCAACTACTTACTCCAGATCCTATATAGTGAACACATGTCATTGTCTCTGGAATGTGCGCCCTTGCTTATGATTTTGAAGTTGCAGAATACTAAGGACTAAAGACACATAAGTGGCGGAAACTACAGTTTAAAGTCGACTCCGAATGACAGGTTTTTGAGAAACTTTTAATGGGAATTTTATTTTGCTACCAGAGTTTTTGCCAGAAATCTGCTGAGAGCAGGTCGCCGAAAGAAGTACTTTTTTTAAGATTTCAGTTTTGTTGGAGATGTCTAACTTGGGGTTCGAATCGTGGTCTCACGTCTCATAAGCCAATACACTACTATTACTACTAGACTATGGCGACAAGAGAGAAATGCGTTGTACCTTTTTGAAACTCATGGGGACTGTTGCTGTTCCAAATTCTATAATTTTGTCTGTGTACGTACTTAGTCATTCGAAAATGGACTTCATCGCCGCCAACTGCTTATTCCAGAGCCTATATAGTGAACACATGTCATTGTCCCTGGAATGTGTCTCTGTTTCTGGTTTTAAAGTTACAGAATATTAAATACTAAGGACACATGAGTGTCCTGATCAGACATCTCTGCTGCCAGATTTTTAAGACATTTTTTTATGAGAATTTTGTATTCGCTCTCAGAGTTTTTGCCAGAAATCTACGGAGAGGAAGTGACCAAAGAAATATTTTATTTCATATTTGAAGCATGGGCTCAGATCTAATAAGGCAACAGACTACTGCTAGACTACGAAGAAGCATAAACGAAAAAAATTAGGATTTATTTCGGGACAACCATCAATTTCGGCTGCAAAAAACCGGGATTCGATTCGGCAGGATAACAATGTTGAGCGTCTTGTAAGACTCATAGAAAGTTGTGGTGTACCTTAAGCTCTTGAAGCCAGATAAATTCTATAATACAGATTGCCATCGACAACTGATGATCAATTTGAACCACGCATGGATCGATAAAAGAACGGAAAAAGCCACAAGAGATGAAAAAGTAGTTGTGCAAAGTAAAACCAATGCAGGTCGCAATCAAAACATTATCTTAAGGGCTGCTAGCCCACCCGTCATATTTTCTAGATTTGTATCTCTCCGACTGCTATTTGTTTTCATTGATGGGGTATGTATTGGCTGAGCAGCACTTTGATTCCTAGGAGGAAGTTGAAAATTGCTTTACTAGATGGTTTGCTTTTTTCGGAATACATACATACATACAAAATTGGTCAGGATTACGACCTAGTTTATCACACCACTTATGTTGTGTGCGTTAATTTTTATACATGAGTGGCGTGACCTACAGTTTAAAGTCGCCTCCGAACAACAGATTTTTGAGAAACTTTTCATGGCAATTTTACTTACTCTCAGAGTTTTTGCCAGAAATCTGCTGAGAGGAAGAAGCCGAAGAAATATTTTGTCATATTTCGTTTAGTTAGAGATGCCTGACTTGGGGTTTGAACCGAGGCTTCAGGTCTAATAGGGCAACCCACTACCTATTAGGCCGCGGCGATTTTTTTCGGAATGGAATCCACAAATTGCCTGAGAGATGCTGAAAATATGTATTTCAGTATTTACGCAAAAAAACGCTCTTTTCAAACCGGTATACCTGGTGCAAACATGGAAATACTTGCTATTGAGGTTTATTTCATATTCAACATTATTCATATACCATACGCTCGTATGTCATTTCAATTTGAATATGATCTTATATTTTATACGGCACTCAGGCCATACATTTTTCTGATTTTGATTTTATATCACCATTCCTAATGGGACTGTTATATTCAATTGACACGCATTATTTTATTTTTTATTATTATTTTTGTTTTTTTCATATCCTACCCCTGCAGTAAAAAGGCGCATAAAAAATTATGATTTTTATTATGAAATCTCCGCAATCAAGGCACATATGGGCTGTTTGTCTATTTATACACTTGTTATCCTGTTGCTTCCGATATAAAAAACAATTTTGCTGGCAGCGAAAATAATACAAAAAAAAAAGAAATAAAATTGGCACAAAAAAAGGTTGAAATTCTCATAAAAACTAATGAAGGCAATTTCAGTTTTTATACGCTTTTATGCTCGATAACACCAATACTGTAGGCAGTAAGCATATACAACTATTGTGGTAATGTTTGTAACACTTTTCAGTATAATCATCCATCTGAGATAACTTTCTGAATTCCTTTAATTTGAATTTTAAATAATAATTTGCAGCAAAAGTAAATTCATTTTCTTCAACTTAATTACCTTGTCTGCTCTTAACATCAATTTTAATTAAAAGTCATTAAAATAATTACGGAAAACAAAAGCTTTCGCTAATAATATGAGAAATGAATTGAAAAGAATTGCCGAAAACACCCTTAAGGTGACTCACAAAAGAACACGTTTCAAACACGCTCTCTTAAAAATGTTGGTGACTTTAATATGCAGAACAACAAAATTAATCTACGCGTTTAAAGGATGATTGATAAAAGTATCAGGAACGTTGAAATGATAAAAACAGATTCTAAAATAAATTTATAAAAATACTTTGTAGAGGAATAAACAACAAAGTGATGTCCAATCTAAAATACTGGTGTTTTGCTTTTACATCGCTTACATTAAAATTATAAACAAAAATACAACAACAAACATCAGCATAAAAAATAATAAACAAGTAAACAAAAGTACAACAAACACCAGCATAAAAAGTGGTAAACAAGTAAACAAAAATACAACAACAAACACCAGCATTAAAAATGGTAAACAACTAAACAAAATACAACAACGAACACTGCAAAAATAAATGTAAACAAAAATACACAAACAACAATAATGAAACAACGATGTTTACATTTATAGAGATATCGAGAAGGTGAAGCCACGAACATTTGCCTTCAAGAACATTCATCAGACTGTTTACTCTGCCATAAGTATAAAAGGCAAGGCAAAACAGGCAACTGGGTTAGTAAAAGTTCAGTCAGTCTTGTGTGAAGACTGACGTTACGTTACAAAGATCTGTTGAATACTTGTCTAGTAATTGTTATTGTTTATGCACAGGGTGTGAACAGAGGAATAACAAACAAAGCAATTGTTGTTGTTTATTTAAAGTTTTGAACAGTGGCACACAGAATTGTGTGAATAATAAATAATTTAATTGAAACTGAACACAAATTTATTTTTATTTTATTGGCAATCTACGAGCTCATATTTTAAAGGTTTTTCAAAGGTAAAAACGTAACAATATTGTAACTAGCACCCCAATATACTCTTGATCTTATAAGATGGATAAGCATATCTCGTAATCCTTAAGCCAACGTTTTTTCTGCCCCTTAATATTTATACTTCACAGCATTCTATCAGCAATACTAAGGAACCCTATTTGTCTGCATAAACCCTGATCAAATACACAAATCAATCTTAATGATTAAAAATGTTATCCTATGGCATACAAGATGCTGTACTGTCCATTGGTAAAGCTAACAAAAAAAATTTTAATTCAGAAATTTCAAAGACCATTACTCCGGCGTTGTTTTGAAATTCCGTTACGCCATTGCCCCGAGTAGGTACGCAGTTTCCAGTAAAATGTTTGTCTACATTAACGATTCTGCTTTTTCCTTATGGAAGTGTCGCCTTCACGTCGCTCCTTTAAGTTCTTCAATGTTAGCCAGGGCTCGGATATTTATCGGATATCTCGCATCCTTGTGCAGTCTGAGCTCGTCTTACCTTCAACCCGACTAATAAATTTAGGGATGGTATGTATTCCTGACATAGAGTATCCTGAAGGCTGAAAAGTTGTCAGCACAAAAATTATTCTACAAACGCAAGGCGTAAACCCCAGGCTGAATATCGGAGATATAGTTTGGAGGGCTGAAAGCTTTCCACACTTTAGCTTTCAAAGACGGATTACGATAAAGATTTACTGTACGTTTTATCCAATCTATGGGCTCGCTGTTGTATGCCTTGTGTTGTATATACATTCACTGAACGTGTACAAGCCAGTTGATATGCAGTATATTTCACTCGTAGATATTACAGATTGCCACTACCAGCTTTGTCTGATTAGCTTATCAGAAACCGCACTAATATTTGCCTATCATACATATAAAGTGTACGCAATTCGTTCTCGTAGCATAAGCCCAAACAAATGCCAGTTGCGCCTTCTAGTTTTTCAAAAGATTGGCTTTTTTTGCCTTTTGAGGAGTGTTCGTAAGAATGCTTCCGATAAAACTAGCGTAAATGCTGCGTATCTCACTATTCACACTCGTTACTTTCATTTTCTCAACATTTATTTTAAATTTCGTTTCGACTAGTTATAGTTGTTGAAGTCGCAGTAGTCTAGTAGGTAGTGTGTTGGCTCATTAGATGCAAAGCCGCGGTTCAAACTCCAGGTCAGACATCTCTAACAAAACGAAATATGAAAAAGTATTTCTTCGGCGACTTCTTCTCAGCAGATTTCTGGCAAAAACTCTGAGAGTAAATAAAAAATTGCCATGAAAAGTTTCTCAAAAATCTGTCGTTCGGATTCGGATTCCCGCCAGTTATGTATAAAGTTAACACACTGAACTTAGGTGGTGTAAAAATCTAGGTCGTAATCCCGACTAAAGGGTTATAAAGGCCTATTATGTATATACATATGTACGAGAACAGAATAATATCGTCTGTATTTCAAAAAAGTGTACTGTTGCTTGCCAACGCTGACGACATTGACATCATAGGGCGTACCAAGCGAGATGTTACTGCTGCCTTTAGTGCTATTGAACAGGAGTCTACTAAGATGAGTTTGGCAGTAAATGAGGGCAAAACAAACTATTTGTTATCGTCAAGAAGAGACGGATCTCAGATTGCGGCCGATAACTATACTTTTGATACAGTCAAGGAATTTATTTACCTTGGCTCCGTCGTTACCACCAAAATGATGTTAGTCTGGAGATCAAGCGCAGGATCACTCTTGCCAACAGGTGCTACTATGGTCTCAATAGGCAATTGAGTAGCAGGGACCTCTCTCGTACGATAAAACTAATACTCTACAAGACGCTCATCCTCCCCGTGCTGCTTTAAGGCGCAGAGGCATGGACAGCCTTGAGAGTATTCGAGAGAAAAGTCCTACCTAAGATCTTCGGTCCAGTGCGAGTTGGCAACGATTATCGCATTTTATCCAACAGTGAGCTGTATGATCTCTTCAACAACATAAACGTTGTGCAGTGTATTAATATCCATCGGCTGCACTCGGTCGGCCATGTCGTTCGAATGGAGGAGGAAGGACCAAATCGAGGAAGCCCTATCATCGATTGGTGTGACCAACTGCCATAGGCGCGCAAGAAGCAGAGGCGACTGGAAGGATATGTTACCGCAATTAAGTGAGTAAGTATTTCGTACAAAGTTGAAGAGCAAAATAAAAACAAAACAACCCTCAGAACTAGGGTGCTACGACTATTTTTATTTTCATATAGGGTGCATATAAATGTCGCCATAGTCTAGCAGTTATTGTGTTTGCTTAGTAGACGCTAGCTCTTGGGTTTAAACCTCAATTCACACATCCCGAACAGAAACAAAATATAAAAAAAAATCGGCGACTTCCCCTCAACAATCTTCTGGCATAGACTCTGAGAGTAGGTTCCTCCACTTATGGATAAAATTAACACACATAACATGGGTGGTGTAAGAGGCTAGTTTATGATCCTGGCTAAAGGGTTGCAATGACCGCTTGAGTAAGTAAGTGTAGAATGCGATAATTTGTTGCTCTATATAAGGCTTGAATGAGGTTTTTTAACCCTTTACAATCCAGCCTTGACCATTTTGCTACTTATTTTAGCTGAAGCCAATCCACAGGAGCTAGCCTTTTATACATACATACATAATTGGTCATTACAACCCTTCAGTCTCTTACTCTTAAAATTAATTGTATTGGAATACAGAAGTGTAGGGTATAAAAGAATGGAAATGTGGAGTCTAACAGACCAGTATCGAACCCATAACCTCCACAATCATAGATTATCACTCTATTTAAGAAACTACCAGGGCACATGGTACATTAGGGAAGAAAAATTTAAACAAATGAAGTGATAAGTGATAACAGTGAGTGCACAAACCGAACACAAAGTATTCTTAGAAAAATTCAATTTAAATGGGAACAAAATTTCAATTTAATTTTAAAAATGAATAAAAAAAACCACAAAAGCTGTTTAGCCTTTGGCAGAAACTCACGTAGTAGTATGGAATGCTTGTGTTTCTGTATTTCTTCTGGTTCCTTTACTTAATTTGCCAATATCCCTGCCTGATTTCCAAGGCAAATAAGGCGAATACAGCAAAACCAGAAATATTTGTAAATATTTGCCTTATGCTACCCAAGATCTACGTACATATGTGTGTGTTCTTTGTATGTATTGTTGTTATTGATATTTAGTTTTCGCTTTTTACCATGCTTTTGACTGCTGCTGCTGCTTCCCCTCTCTATTCATTCATTGCCTGTGTTTATTTTTTCACGTTCCTTTGTTGGATGATTTTTATTTTTTCTATTTTTTTAGATGATTTAGCCTGGTTTGCCTTTCTATTGTATTGTATTGACTTTTTTTCTTGTTATCGTTTTTCGTTGTTCAAAAATTGAACACGAGTTGTATTTGTTTTACATATTTAAGGATTAAGTTTTAGTTGACACAGCTGTTGTTCGTTCTAATTTTATTTAATTTTTTTCTTTTTCGTTGTATTTTTATACAAGTTTTGTTTTTATTTCCCAATTCGTTCAGTATTTCGTGGTATTTGTTGAACTGTTTTTCTATGTTTTTTTTCATTTCTTTCTTTTCTTCTTTATTTTTGTGTGTGTTTGAGCCCAAAAGAAAACAACCATTGGCTTAAATATCAAACTCATACGAAAAATTCTTTTTGTTTTTGCCTTGTTATTTGCTAGTTGGCTAAATTAATAACGAAATTAGTCCAAAAGTATAATAAAAACGAATGTTTACTTATGGAAAACAAAAAAAATTTCTATAAATTTTTTATTTTTCCCTAGCATACGTGTAGTATTGTTGCACTGTGTTAAATGGCTGTGTGGATTATATTTGTGGCCATAAAAGTTACTAATAACAGCTGCTAAATAAACATATAAAGTTTTGTTTTATTAAATCCTAGCGTTTATTTCCTTTAAACAATGGCATTAAAGAGCTGATTTTTTTAATAAAAAATAAAGAAAAATAATAAATAAATAAACGGAAATAAATTGTTTAAAATATAGAACAAGAGGTGTCTTGTTAGCATCCAGCTAAACAAAAACAAGTATCATGCATCACTACCAGATTCTTTGAGAACAGGCACCTTAAAAGGCTTACAAAAAATAGATAAAATGAAATCCCCCATCGAATCCCATATTTCGGGTGCTAGCAGGATGGTAGTTACTACATCCATCGCCGAGTTAGTTTTCCAGATGCAAGGGAATCAGTCGAAGAATGATTCTAAGATCTCGGCAGCTCTCCCTTCCTTCCTTTATGGCCTTAAACATTGTTTTCCCAAGCCTCAGAAACCCCTTAAGAAAAATCATTAATTGTTCAATTCGATAGATTGTTCAACATCGATGAGCTTTTGAAACGAAAGAAAAATTCTCTCTAGTAGTTCAAAAAGGTTCTTGGGTCTCTCTTCTGTTGTAGAGGTTGGTCAACGAAAAACAGGCATCATAAGTAGTTAAACGTCAGCGTCTGTAGGATATTCTCGCAGGAACAGAACTTACTTAATTGGGCATTATAACCCTTTAGTCAGGATTACAATCTAGCATCACACACCATCCACGTTAACGTAATTTAGTCATTACGTTTCCTTAGTCAAAGGTTTAGGATCTAGTTTCTTACGCCACCCATGTTGTGTGTGTTAATTTTATTCATGAATGGCCAGGCCTACAGTTTAAAGTCGACTCCGAACAACAGATTTTTTTGAGAAACTTTTCATGGCAATTTTATTTACTCTCAGAGTTTTTGCCAGAAATCTATTCAGAGGCAGCCGCCGAAAGAAATATTTTTCATATTTCATATCGTTCCAATTGACTGGTATTTGGAACTACGGCCTTACGTCTAATAGGCCAAGACACCATCTACTAGACTATGGCAAACAAAATGCTCCAGAAATCTGCCAAAATGGACCCAAACAAGACCGCATAAAGGAGTAGCATGAAAACTATGATATTTCGGCTATCGTTGAGCGCAACGCGAGTAATGGCATAATATCGCTCCCACTAGCTTTGCCATGTGGTTCGGATGTAGGAGGATGCTTCAGCGAGACGGGTATTTGATGCAGGGATCTGCGGAAGTCGGCGAAGAGGACGACCATGTGTCCGACTTTGAAATCCGTTAATCGGGTTGTTAATGGCCAATTAAGTAAGTAAGTAAGTCACAAGTATATAAGTATTAATTGAATCTACAACCCTTACTTTGACAGTCTAGAAAACAAGCTATTATGCTACCAGGGAAACTAAGATATGAGTCATGCTTCAGACTATCTACGAACAGCTGGATACTGTTATCGGTTTCTGGAACGAGAACATATGTTCCGAATAAGAATTGCTTCAAACTCAATACGTAGATTCTGTAATGTGGAGAACGATTCATAAGAACACATTTTTTAACCTATATGGTGTTTAGCAGAGATCAGCAATGAGTATTGAAAAAGATGAGTAGAATCGAATCATACTCATAATTTCTGATACTTATACGCATTCCTACTTATTTTAATATCATGGAACCTCTACTCATATTCAAGGTTTGAAGTACTCATCATATTTATACTTACTAACACATATGATGTTGTTGTTTTCGACTCTCCATAACTCAACATATACACGAATCACACAATAAGTATGAATTGTGTACGAACACTAAAATACTTACCAGAAGCTTGTGCATATGCCCTGCTTGCTGCTCTGTCTTTTTTGCTTATGTGTCTTTTTTCTTATTTTGTTGTAAATGCAACAACAACTAAGACTGTAAATTTTGATGAATGATTCGAGTCACTCGAATAAATATTTTTCTATAGTTATGAATCAAACATATTTCGAATGGTATGAGTTTGATGTCAACGTTGTACGCATACTCACTGCAACCTGTACTTATAAACCAACGTTGTAGTGAGTACGAATGAATCAAAGTAGTTAAATTTCAATATTGTTGACTCATTTATATTCAAAATTTCATGAGTGCTTATGAGTAACGAAAAAATGATTAATTGCTGATCTTTGGTGTTCATGTATTTTTGAAATAAAATCCACCTGGCTTATCAGTTATTGTTCGATTTGTGTTGGTGTCGGACAGTTCCCAGCGGTTCTTTACAAGAAAACTCTTTGTATACAGATTAATGACACAATTGATAGATTGGTCGCGGTATATTATTTCTACAAATTTTTTTTTTATTTGCGTAGAAGGTATTTCATAAAATAGGCATAATTACCGTAACTGTATCCGAAAACAATACGATCACTTACCTGCAAATAAAAGAAATGAATGAAATTCTTAGTATTTCATAATAAAAATTTTAGTTTTTTTTAAATATCTTTAAAAAATTTAAAAAAATTTTGGTGTAGCAGCCAATCATATGTAAACGTATTTCGTTCCACCTTAGATTAGTTTGTGATTTCAGAAATACATACATTAGAATTTTTTTACCAAACCACAAATGTTATATGCATTCCCTCATGGTTGACGAGACCCATAAATTATATTCGATATCGAACTACGGATTTATGGCAATTAATCTCATAACTTTTGCCAGAAGAGGTTTTAATATTTCTTTTCTACAAGATATCAGACTTAAGATTCGAACCTTCAAGCACTTGTCTTGCAACAGTCGACATAGTACTTACTAGATTATGGGCCATTATTACAACTTGCCGTTAACTAAAGAGATGATTTTAACGGGCAGATTAATTGTTTTTCACTATTATAAGTGGGCGATAAGGTAAAAGTGAGCGTTAAGCTAAAGGGTAAAGTTTATGTCTGAACTTGCCATATTATTATTTTCAATATGGCAGCTATATATATAAACAAAATTAGTAAATACAATAAATACGTCGTTGCCACTGCGTTAAAAATAAAACTGGTTTAGTTGAGCAATGTTTCGACATTGCTCCGGCACTGCCATATTTTTGAAAAGGTTAACTTTATTTTATCTATAGGTTGTAATAACGAAAAGAAATTAAAGGTCTCCTTAAAGTTCACTTTAGCTAAAGTTCACTTTAACTAAACACCACTTTAGCTAAAGGTACTTTTAACTAAACCCAACTTTAACGGAAGTTGTAATAATGGCCCTATGTTATGTTTTCATGCCTTTCAGCCAATGAACCAATACAGCAATATCAACAGATATCATAATTTATTCTACATATTTTTTTCTTGGAAAACCAAGCATTATCTGTAATGTTTTTAAGCGTACTTAAAATACAAAAAATACCTTAAAAACCCGCCTATAATTTGCTTAATCCGTAAAAAAAACCTCAACTTAATTATTCTTATACAGCATTTCCTTCAGTAAACACACGCAAAAAACAGCACTAACACTGATACCGTAATAGAAACAACTGTAAAGGCAACAAATCTAAATAAAGTAGTAAAGTAAGAGAGAAAAAGAGCAAAAAAATAAACATAATAAAACATAAGCTTTAAGCAATAAAGAAGATTTGTGAAGAATATTAATTTGCGTCTACCGAAAACAGTGAGTGAGTGTTTGGCCAAAATCGAAATACAGAAACTACTTAAGAAATCACTCAACAAACAACAACAACAACAATAATAATAAAACCAAAAACTCTTAACATTTATTTTTCATTCATTCTTTAATGCCGTAGTTTACTTTTCATTTATTTAATTTGGGTTTTCTTTCCATGCTCCCATGCTTAAAGATTTTTTCGTACACAACAAAACAAATAAAACAAGAAAATCATGAGAAAAATAAACCCAAAAATAAATGCAAAATAAGAACAAAGAACATAGAAAACAAAAACCTAAACAAACGAAGGAAATCGAAATGAACGCAAAAATAAAACCAAAACAAATAGAAAAGGCAAGGAAAGTAAAACAAGGTTAATAGGAAATCAGAAAATATTTTCCTGAAATACAACAGAAAAAAACAAGCCAAACAAGATGAAATACAAGATTTTGATAAAAAAAAACGATGCATTCAAATCAATTTGTATGTTCAACTCATGTGTAAAAGGACAAACACTCCAAAAACTCTCTGTTTTCTATATTTACTCTTTCTGTTTTACAAATTACATCCACAATAACAATTATTTACATTTAGTTTGCTTATGTAAATGTGTGTGTTAGTGTTAGTTGTAGGTGTTTTTTTTTTTTTGGTATATGTTTTCGTGGATTTGCCACTTTATTTTTGATGAAAACAAAACTCCTTAACAATCATTTTATAAAATGTGAAGAGAAAACCCAGTCATTGAAATATTTTCTCAAAGTGAAACACCATATGAAGTGTATGTATGTGTGTGTGTATGTGGTATATTGTAGTTTATTTACTCACAACACGACTACTTTTACTTTCAAACAACACTTCTAATTGTAGCTTTGACGTTAACTGCTCTTTTCGCATGAGTAATTGTTAGTATATGTTGTGGTCAGTTTTCATACATGCATTCAAGTAGCAGGAAGTAAACCCAGCAAACGTTTTGGTTATTAAACCGAATCATTGACTTTTAGATGATATTGCTAAGTTTTTAGCTATTAAAAACGCTTGAAATTTGAGTTCGTGGATTGCAAATAAAAATAAAAATAAATTTGTGTTTAGTTTTAATTAGAATTCTTTATTATTCGCACAATTCTGTACGCTGCTGTTTACAACTTGATGTAAACAACAACAATTGCTTAGTTATTCTTCGTTACACTCTTTTACGTAAACAATAACAATTGTTCGACAAATCTTTATTACTATTATTCTCTTCAAACAATACTGACTGAATTTTTACTAACTCCGTTGCATTATTTTTGCAGTGTTTGTTGTTGTATATTTGTTTACATTATTTTT
Organism: Sarcophaga variegata; assembly: GCA_932273835.1. Classification (NCBI taxonomy): domain Eukaryota; kingdom Metazoa; phylum Arthropoda; class Insecta; order Diptera; family Sarcophagidae; genus Sarcophaga; species Sarcophaga variegata. The sequence goes on along the minus strand of OW026360.1, from coordinate 99,636,160 downwards.
TTTTTTTTACTGGTTTTTGTTGGTATATTTTTGTTTACTGGTTTATCATGTAAACAAGTACATTGTTTTTGTTTTTGTAACTTTTGTTTATAATTTTAATGTTAAACGATGTAAAAGCAAAACACCATTTCATTGTCATAACAATATAAATAATATATATATAATAATAATAATAAACTTCCAATTCAAAATCTTAAACTTGTAGAAGAGTTGTGCATTTTAGAATGAGTAAAGGAAACTAAACTTGCAAATTGAACGGCAATTCCAGCAACGTTCATATGACGCATTGGAAATAATAATTAGAATATTAAGCTCAAGCGGGATACGAATTTATGTTGCTATAAAAAGTGAATTACATACATACATGCATAATTGGCCATTACAACCCTTCAGTCAGGATTACGGCCTAGCTTCTCTGCTGAGAGAAAATCGCCGAAGAAATATTTTTCATATTTTCGTTTTGATGTCTGACCTGGGATTTGTACCGATGCCTCACGTCTAATAAGTCGACACACTATTAGATTGCGGTGACTTCAGATAAAATGAAAGTGTTCTATACAATCCATAGAGCAATTTATGAAACAACATAGCGCTTTATGAGGCTGGCCAATAGCCTCTAAGAAATCTACAACACCTGCAACCCTAATGCCACATTGCAAGCGTTGTGAAGGAAAGAAGTACCGCAATCAATTCATCGTCCATATGTATGAGAATGTAGGACTCACTGTACTCCTCAACCATTTCAAACCCTCAAACGCTGGAATAAAACAAGAATGCCACTGTTACCTCAACTGTTCAGCATGACTTAGTTACTTGATTGGTCATTACAAAACTTTAGTCCAGATTACAACCTAGCTTATTACAGCAACCACGCTATTAGCGTTAATTTTATCCGTGAGTGATAGGACCTACTGTTTAATCCTGACTCCGAACATTAGGTTTGAGAAACTTTGTATGCCAGTAGTTATCGAAAAAAATATTATTTCATATGTCGTTTAGTGCGAGATGTTTCAGCTGGGGTTTAAACCACGATAATATCCCAACACACTATTTACTAGACATGCTGTAGGATATTTTGAGCGAAGTTTGTTTAAAGACAAGAGGATTTATGTGTATTCTTTTATGCCAACTGACGACAGACTTGAATTATGTAATTATTTTCTTATGATCTACTCCCGCTCAAGATATCCAACATGTAAGTGTAACTAGAAACCTGGAAAGATTAGAACACATTGTGGGACTTAAGATAAATACTGTGAAATCCAAAGAAATGAAATTAAACAACAACCAAGTCTAGAATAATCCAGCTATGTGGAGAATCTCCACAGCGGAACCTGTATAATAAGGGACACAATCAAGCAAAAAGTATACGAAGCTCTACAACCTGATCAAACTAAAGCCCCGGTTAGCTAAACGTCAGCAGATCCTAATGGAACGTACGTTAATTTTTAACATCAACGTAAATTCTTTCCGAAAGTATATACTGTTCAGTAATACCTCTCATTGCTTTTCGTATTCTACGTACGTTCCGTTGCATTCCCTGTGCGTTAGGCTAATCGGGGCTTATAGCAAATTCAACGTAGATAGGGGAGATGGATGAGATATACTTATCAAGAGGAAATCCAATAATATGACAATGATGGCGTCCGTGTGCGGTCTTTAAAGCCTGAAGATGCAGAGCCAGTCATTTAAATGATATTATATTTCGTATACAAGTCCCAGACATTAATGATGAAATAAAACTTTCATTGAAATCATACAGTTACGTGTGTTTTATTTCTCTTTAATTTTGAAACCAAAAAGTGGATTACCCTATATTACCGCATAATACAGATAGCATTTTATGGGTTTGAAAAGCAATACTCATAACACTCTGCTGACCTCAGGTCAAAAACTGGAATTTTTCAAAAACTTTGATTTTCAAAAACGGCGAACCGAAAAGCGATTGCGAAAGTTTTCATTACATTCACAGGCTGTATTGCTAAGGAAAAAATATTAAAATTTTAAATTAATATCGTCGTGTACTACCTACCTACTTACCTTTAGGATCAGTTACTTAATACGAATATGGCATACGTATCTACATTTTAACGTCAAATAGGCTATGCTCTACTGTCCTCAGGAGACAATTTTTGATTAAATGCTGACAATCACATCCACTTGTATGGAATGTAGTAACTTTTATGAAAAAAGGAGCGAGTATTTCATTTCGTTTTAAAAAAGACTTGAATTGTGTTCGAATTTTGTTGAGCTTAACATTTGTGTCATATGTTGCGTTGGAAAACAAATGAAGAAGCTCACAAATTTCCACGAAAAATACTACCCTTGGGACGGAATCATGAAATGTGCCTGCGAGAGTTATACAGGAATAGTAATTAGGCAACTGTACAACTTAAACACTTAAATATTGTGTCAATAACACCACTGCTTAGAAAAAGTATCAACAATTTTGAAACTTCAAACTATCGAATGAAATTCATTTCTGCAGGTTTCTAGGCACCTGCATACTTACATACTTACATAATTAATCATTACAAACCTTCAGTCAGCATTATGGACCTAGTTTCTCATACCACTCATGTTGTGTATGTTAATTTTATACATGAGTGGCGGGATCTACAATTTAAAGTCGATTCCGAACAGCAGATATTTTGAGAAACTTTTCATGGCAATTTTATTGGCTCTCAGAGTTTTTGTCAGAAATCTGCTGAGAAGAAGTCACCGAAGAAATATTTTTTTCATATTTCTGATGTCTGACCTGGGGTTTGAACCGTGGCTTTTCGTCTAATAATAACACACACTACCTACTATATTACGGCGACTTATAGGCACCTACTTTACAAAATTTTCTTGGCTATAAAGTACGTAGTACGGACTGAAAACGGCACATATTTCTAATACGTTTATGCCACGCGTTTAAAAAATTTTATTTGGAATATATAAATAAACTACCGCCTCATATAGCTGCTAAGCTATCTACAATACTACCCTAATTCTACAATACCACCCGATTCAACGATGAGGGTAAACATTATAGACTAATTATATGGGTGTTTTTATTGCCACGCATTTAACCTATCATGTTGATTGTCGATGTCGACTACCAATAACATAACGGTGAGCGTACGATTCTATTTCTTACAGGAATTTGGTGTCTTCAGACTTCCTTAACTTTTTCCACTTAACATTTTTGAGGTGAGTTATGCCTAGTATAGCATAATCCTTGAAATTTTTTAACTCGTGCTTACGAAGACTGGGCAAAGACATAAAAGTAATCCATATTCGCAATGTCTTCTCCACCTACTCTGCCTTCATTATTGCCTATCCCGCCTATGCGATTCAGTGGTACGAGTAATATGCCTTTACTTAATCTTAATATACTCAGGAGTTTCCTCTCATTAGGAATGTGACTTACTTTGTATTTTTTCCTCCTGATGCCATTATTCCGTAATGACGTATGACGTTTCACCTGACTGCACTAAGAGGCAGTTTTATATTCTGTAAACCAACTCTGCCAGATTATTCCTATTTTCAGATCACCCCCTAATGACTAGGTAGTCATATAATGCGTGCTTAGCCACCTCTAAAGAAATTATTAGTCGCCCTCTTACACACTAGGATAACACTTTATTTCGAGCCCCTGGATGATATTACCCTATTTGTTATTTGACTATCAGTGAAGATATTTTAATTCGTTTGTATCAAGTTTGTCAAATAAACTCTTATCCAAGTCATACACTCTCGAGATAGTACGTACTTACGCTTACACCTTGCTTGAACCTTGCTTTTCACACGAAACATGTTGTGTGTCATAATTGTATGCCAGAGTGGCAGAACACACAGTTTTACGTTGATTCCGAACGACAGATGTGATAAACTTTTCAAGGCAATTTTATTTACTTCCAGAGTTTTATGTGAAAAGAAGCTCTTCTCAGCATCAGTCACAAAAAGAAATATTTTTGAAATGATTTCGTTTTTATTCGAGATGTCTGAGCTGGGGTTCGAACCTCTGGCTCTTATTTATAAATCAACGTAGTACCTACTAGTCTAAGGTGACTTCTCGGTTTGCAAAACTATATTATGGTTTGGTACTTAGGTAGGAAGGTTGAAAGAGAAGAGACCAAGCAAGGGTCATGCATAATGCATGTCAATTAGCATTTGACCTTACATGAGTCATGAGCCATCACGTAGGCTTGCTATCATTTAGCAGTTAAAGGAGTAGTTTGGTTTCAATTGCCTCTCTCTATGCTTAGAGAATATCTGTGCTGTGGTTTCGTTTCACTGAAATGGTAATAAAGTGATGCAATTGCTCGCCGTAGCCTAGTGGGTAGTATGTTGGCTTATTAGAATTGAGGCCACGGTTTAAACGAATGATTCATTTCGAACAAAAGGAAATAAAAAAATATTCCTTAGACGACTTCCTTCCTCAACAGTCTTCTGGCAAAAACTCTGAGCGTAAAAAAAAATTACCATGAAAAAATGTCTCAAGAATCTGTTATTCGAAGTCGACTTCAAACTGTATGTCTTGCCACTCATGTTTAAAATTAACATACACAACATAAGTGCACTGAAGGTTTGTAATGACCACTTAAGAAGAAGAAGAAAGAACAGAGGAATTGGTTTGTGATTGTTGAGCATTTCGTTGACTAATTCCGCATTTAGCAAGTATCCGCCTAAAACACTTTGAGAACCTTCTGAATCATTCTGGTCACTAGAATCTAGTGTTGCACAGTGTCCACCACACAATATTGAAGCATATGTTGGTATAAGTGTGTAATTATGCTGAAAATCACTGCAGTCTAATGGGCAGTGTGTTGACTTATTAGACGTGAAGCCACTGTTCAAACTTTAGGTCAGACATCTCCAACTAAACGAAATATGAAAAAATATTTCTTTGGGCGACTTCCTGTCAGCAGATTTCTGACCAAAACTCTGAGAGTATATAAAAATATCGCCATGAAAAGTTTCCCAAAAAATATCCGTGGTTTGGAATCGATTTTAAACTGTAGGGCCTAACACTGTATGAAATTAACACACACAACATAAGTGGTATGGGAAGCTAGGTTGTAACTAAAGGGTTGTAATGAAGAATTATGTACTATGTTATGTATGTAATTATGCTGCTGTAGCCTCTATTTTGGAATTTAAAATTTTTTTTATTTTTTTAGAAATAAAATGTCCCCAGTTAATGGCATCATAAACTAAAAAATTTACCATAAAATATTATTTATTTCTACACCTAGAAATAATAAATGTCACAAAATATTTCCATGGAATTATTTATGAAATTCGGTAAATTTATTGAAAGTGAAAATACAACATGAAAATGAAAATAAAACATAAAACATGAAACATAATTCATATTTTATTTAAAAATTTTTTTGTTTTAAATTTAATGTTTTGTAAGGGATTAAAAAGCAATATTTAAATCATAAATAAAAACAAAAAGAAACACAATGAAATAATCATACGGAATGAGGAAAAGTTTTGCCACCCTCGTAGCATTGTGTGATGAAATTAATTATGCGGTGGAAAGGAACATTTTTAAACGAATAGAAAATCCACATAAATTTAGAAACTTTTATGACTTGTTGTCGTGTGTCAATCTTCCAAGAACAATATTTTATTTGACAATAAACAAAATAGGGAAACATGCCTCTCCCATGCTTCTCTCATGCTTGCTTTGAATGTCATTAATAAACGGATAAACAAGCAAGATGTTAGGCTATGGAAATACGGATACTCAAAATCCCTGAAGAAATTAAAATGGAAATCTATCTCTCTCTCCTTTGTCTCCCTGTGTCTATTTTAATGCCGCTGATCATCAGCTGTCGCAATTAATTGTTAATCTTTAGCAGCAAAGTACAGCATGCATGACACGTAAACAAACTTTGTTTTTTCTTTTGGCCAAATATGCTCGTAATTAATTACCAGCATTAAGAGACAAAACTCTCTCGCCGAAAATCAATCTTGTGTGTGTGTCTGACATTTAAATGGTAACGAACACCAATAAGAATTCACTAGAAAGTTATCTCATGATTTATACTCATTTACACAGACACGATACTATTCCTTTGGAAATTAATTACGCACGAAAGCAAAACAACAATTAAAGGAATTAAAAGCGTACCGCCAGCCAACGAAAATAGTTGCCGAACTGTAAGATGCTGTAAAATACCTGTTAAATGAGATAATCCAGGCGTAAAGTGGCAGATGATGTCAATTTATTTCCCAAACTAAGAGGTTTTTTAAGGGATTTTGTTTATTAAGTAAAGACAAACTAGACAGGAAGGCATTTGAATAACATTTCCTCTTATTTTTTTTATATTTTCATCAAGTGTAGGATAGACAAGTAAGTGTCTTGATAAAGACAAAAACTATTTATCTTCAAAGGTCTTCATATAGGAAAAAAGGGTGTCGACACAAGGAACTGAAAGAAAATATATGTTTACGGCAAGTGTTGCACATTATTTACCACTACCTTCTGCGTTTAACTGAAGCGTTAATGAAGTTAAGCAAATTACGCTCAAAGAATACGGCTCCCATTTAACGACTTCTGCCGTGGGTGCAGATCCGCTGAGGAAGAGGAGATTGTTATCCACTTTCTTTATCAATGTCCATTATTTGTGGGGTGCATATATATAGGTTATTTGGCTCTCCATTTCTTGTCAGCTTGACGGAGCTATCGTCCATTAATGTCAAGGATATAGCCTCGTGTATTAAGCTTTAGGGCTGATTTTCCAGTTTTAAATGTGTAGCCCTTGCGCTGACCAACTTCTCAATCACTGGTTCGGAGGAACTTGGTCGGTACGGAGACTGCGTTCACCTGTGGCGTGACAAGTGAGCTTTTGGTATCAAAGCTACCACACTAACCTAACCTAACCTAAGCAAATTAATTAGAAGATGTGCAGTAGGTGGTCTAGTTGGCCGTAGTAGGTATTGTGTTGGCTTATTAGACGTGAGGCCTCAGTTCAAACCCCAGGTCAGACATCAAAACGAAATAGAAAAAATATTTCTTCGGCGACTTCCCCTCAGCAGATTTCTGGCAAAAACTCTGGCAGTAAATAAAATTACCATGCAAAGCTTCTCAAAAAATCTGTCGTTCGGAGTCGACTTTAAACTGTAGGTCCCTCTCATATATAAAAATTAACGCACACAACATAAGTGGCGCGAGAAACTAGGTCGTAATCCTGACTAAAGGGTTGCAATGACCAATTATGTACGTATGTATGTATGTATGTATGTATGTATGTATGTATGTATGTATGTATGTATGTATATACGTATGTATGTATGTATGTATCAAACGTAAACAAGCCGTCTTTACTTTTTTTAGTTAACATTAGAAGGATCTGCCACAGACATTTTGATTGATTGATTGACGTTCTGTATTGTAAACATTTTCGCACGAACTGCGAAAACTCCATCGGGGTCAAACCACACACTTTTGGTAACCAGTTCACATCACCTCTCTGTGAGATGGTTATGCTCTCAAATCGCTTGTTCAGAATATCAAATGTGGTATACTCTAAATAGCACGTAGCTGTCGTGGGAAGTTACAGCCCATTAGTGGCCAAATCATCCAATTTAAGTGAAAAGAAGTTGATGAACATCAACCTAGCCTAGCCAACACCAAAGGAATATGGGGCGATAACGCCGCCAGTTCAAGATCAACACTAAAGATTGATTTTTCCAGGTCAAATCACACAATTTGGGTGGCGAGTTCACCTCCACGTAAAATGACAATGCTCTCAAATCGCTTATGCAGAACATCAAATGTGGTATATGCTGTATAGCACGTAGTTGTCCTGGTGATGTTACAAGCTTTTGTGGCCAAATCACCCAATTTAGGTGAAAAGAAGTTGGTAAACATCACCAACATCACCTAGCCAACGTCGTACTCAAAGAAATATGGGGCGATAACGGCTCCAGTTCAAAATCAACACCAAACATTGATTTTTCCGGCAAGCATTGGGCGCTTTTGAATATCATGCGAATTTTTATAGTTTCCATTCATCATATATAAATACATACATACATAAACTGAAATTTAAAAAGGCTTTAAGTTTTCTGGTTTATGGCTTTGGCTTGGCATTACTAAAAAAAATCTGTGTTTTATTAATATTAGTTTGTGATAGGTTGAGCTGTGGTATCTTTATTAAGGGTCCTGATATAGAAACTTTCTTATAGGCTGCCTGATCACTGCAGTATTGTTCAAGCAAAGGTCCTGGAAATTTTAGTGAGGCAATGCTTGTTGATCTCCTCAGATTTTCCTCAGACAGCAAGGCTGCAACTAAGATCCTAACGAAAAAAGTTTCAACATTCATCCTTGTCCATGAATTCCGAGGATATCTCAGAAAAATTTCGAATCATTCAAAGGTAACTCTTATATGCGTTCTGGGGCGCAGGGATATTGTTGGAATCTCCTTCATGTTACAGGGAATAGGTATTCCTATTACTTTGGTTAATTTGGATATTGTCCATTCATTTTACGGGAGGCTCAATCTTGACGGCAGCAGGAAGGTATGTGCAATATTGCCAGACTCTGCTAAACACTTATGGACAACAAGAGAACTGGCTTGCTTCTGCGCTTAAATCGTATGGTTATCCTTTGTCCAATATCTCCCCTTTTTTTAGGCATGCCGAAAGACTCGGCAGAGTCTGAGAAAGCTGAAGACATTGTCTTTCACCTTAAGTATATGTGCCCTGCCTTTGTCATGAAGAGACGGAGGTTTCTGGCCTCTCTTCATTGTCATGAAAAAACCTGTGATGGATAAAAATAGCGCACACAATATGGGTAGTGTGAGAAGTCAGGAATCCAATTCTAATCGATTCGATATATGTTCTTATATATAAAAATGAGTGTGTGTTTATTTGTTTGTGGGTTTGTTTGTTTGAAGTCTATAGACGGCTAAACGGCTGGACCGATTTTCTTGAAATTTTCACAGTATCTTCCTGTATGTCTGGAAGGAACTATAGGCTACTTTTTATTTTAAAATTTCAAGTAGGCGAGGTGCCACGCCCACATACCCAATAAGTATTTAATGTCGCATATCTCATAAACTTCAACAGATAGAGTCCTCAAATTTTGTATGGACGACTTTGACGTATGTATGAACAAAATGGGCGGATTGGCCATAGTGGGCGTGTCACCTCCCATAGTCTATATATATAAAAATGAATGTTTGTTTGTATATACCTTATAGAATCGTAAACTATGCATTTAATCATGTTATGACCGTTAGCAAAGTTGTTGAGCATGAGCCGACGAAGGTTTCTAAGTTGGTATGACTAATTTCCGGCAGGTGGCGCCACTGAAAATTACTTAAAATGAATTAAATCGTAAACTATGCATTCTTTAACAAAGTTGTTGCGCATGAGCCGACGAAGGTTTCTAAGTTAATATGACCAATTTCCGACAAGTGGCGCCACTGATAATTACTCAAAATGAATTAAATCGTAAACTGTGTATTTGATCATGATATGATCTTTAGCAAAGTTATTGCGCATGAGCCGACGAAGGTTTCGAAGTTGGTATAACCAATTTAAGACAGGTGGTGCCACTGGAAATTACTCAAAATGAATTAAATCGTAAACTGTGCATTCTTTAACAAAGTTGTTGCGCATGAGACGACGGAGATTGGTGCGATTAATTTCCGATGGATGGCGTCACTGAAAATTATTCAAAATGAATGACAAGCAATTGGTCGACCTACACCTCAAGCACGGAAGAAAAGAGCATTATGAGCCTCAGAATCAGACGAGCATTGAGACTGGAAAATCTTCGAGTATATGCCGCTGGGGCTCGTTCGCTTGAACCACTTGAACAACGAGAAGTGAGATTAGAATCTGATCGAAAGCGTACTACTCAGGCCCGTTCATCTAAATCATCAGGATAACGGGAAACAAAATCAATAAAATGATTCAAAATTAATTGGACATTTGTTTAATGTCTTTCCTTCAAATTTATTTTCAATTTCAATTTTCAATTTTCTATTTTATTTTGGTGGCGCAGCAACACGCGCAGTGTACAGCTAGTTGTCTATAAAGTTAGGTTCTGAAAATTTTTTAAATAAAAATGTATGAAGGAACTGTTTTTACTATTTGATTGTCAAGTTAATTCTGCCTCAATGTGTATACAATTATAAGGCCAACCTCTTCTAATTTCGAATGGGTGGGATGTAGACTACGTAGTAACATAAAAAATTCTGAATATTAAAAAAAATAATTTTTTCTTCATTATTTAAAATAAAATATTTTAAATTAAAATTATTATTCAAATGAAATCATGCATTAAAACAATAAATTTTTTTTGTTAGACAGGAATCATTTGATTGGAAATTTTCCTTCAATTTTTAAATCATTTTAGGAAAAATTTATAGAATTTTAAATGATAAAAATGGAAAGTCAATATGAATTAAAAAAGAACTCATCAACTATTTTCCGAAACCCCTTTTTAAGTATTTAAAAAATTTATTTAAAAAATAGAAGAAATAAAATAAAAATCCCATTTGACTTAACGTCAGCAAGTGGAATTAATTAAAAATTCATAAAGTGTACCTTAATGGCGCCATTAATTAATAATTTAAACAATTTTTTTCCACGTGTTTTTTATTTTTTCTAGTGTTTTATTACAAATTTTCATGTCATTTAAAAAACACAAAACGAAACCCTATTTCAAGTAATGAAAATTTATATGAAAAATATACTCAAACAAAAAAGTGGGTGGTAAAATAGGACACCAGCTATAAAACGCCTAGAAAAAAACACGGGCATAAAATTTTATTATTTTTCCCATATGAACACATGTATATACACAGTAAAATAAATGTATTTTAACGGTTTTTATATTTTAAAATAGAAATAAAAAATTTTTGTATACAAAAAAATGTTGGTAATTGGATGTAAAAGTGCTTGTTTTTCCCCCCCACTTTAATAGCTCCAAACCTCATTTTAATAACATTTTATGAGTTTTAAACATTAGCAATGAAACCTGGGAAACTTAAACAGTTTTTGTTTTTTTCTAAGAATAAAAACAAAACAGTTAAAAACATTTAATGGTGAGTGGTGTTAAACGTAAATAATTTTTTTAAATGTTAAATATTCTTAACTGGAGTTCTACTTAAATAGGTTTCGCATGTATTTGATTGGTTAAAATGAGGACGAGGTATTTTTACATTCATTCAAAATAAATTCTCTCATTTTCATTTATGTATATACACACATAAAGAAAGTAAAAATAAATAACGGCAGATTCTTTAAGAACTTAAGAACTTTGAATGACAACAGCAGAGAGAAATTTTGTAGGAACGAATTTTTTCCCTCCATTGTTACAAGTTACTTGATCCATTCGATCACTTCAATTTTTAAAACAAATCTAGCATTAATGGTGGCATTAATGTTGGATTAAATATTGTCTTCTAATGCTTCTAAGGTTACTACTTTGTCGACTTTACACCGCCCCATGAAAAGTAATCCACAGGCGTAGATCACCTCGCCTACAGAAGTTGACCATGATTGCTTCTGGAGAAAAAAGGTTGCCACTAAATTTACTTTGCAATAAATCGATTGTTAAGCCCACTGTATGACAATTTTTATTGTCTTGTTGGAAACATTTTTGAGAAAAAATTTCATTAAAATATTCTCATAAATTTTTGAATTGTTTACCTCTTAGTTTACCTTATGTAAACAATAAGCTTTAATGAAAAAAATATGTTTTAATGAAATTTTTTAACTTTGTAGAGATTTTATTTAAAGTTTAAAATTTTTTTTAATTTTTTACATTGTTTACATTATTTACATTTTCTACCTTGCTATTCACATTATTCACATTATTTACATAGTTGTTTAGGTAGGTATATAGTCGTTGGAAAAATTTTTGAAAAAAATTTCGTTAAAATATTCTCATAAATTTTTGAATTGTAAACAATAAAATTTAATGAAAAATAATTTTTAATGAAATAATTGAACTTTGTGGGGATTTTATTTAAAGTTTTTTTTACATTGTTTACATTGTTTACATTTTCTACATTGCTAATTACCATTATTTACATAGTTGTTTTGGTAGTTATATAGGTAAATAGAGAAAGGTGTTAACCCTGAAAGAAAGGTAATTGCAGGTCATCATTGGCAACAGTCAAAGTAAAACTGATTTATGAGCCGCAGTCATGAAAAATTTTTAATTTCGAATGCGCTTCACCCAGAGAAAACATGGCAGACATTTAAACGAAGTTATTTTTCACACATAATCATGACATCAATAGGTCTTTTGCTGACGGCTCAAATACACACTTTGTTTTATTTAAACTTTCCAATAGGAAGCGCTTAAAAAAGCCCTATAAAGGATGACAGTAGTCAGTAAACTAAGTAACTAGAATTGGTCAGGACTACGACCTATATTCTCACACCACCTATGTTATGTGTGTTAATTTTATACATTAGTAGCTGGACCTTAATTTTAAAGTCGACTCCGAATGAAAAATCCTTTGAGAAACTTTTTATTTACTTTCAGAGCAAAATCATATCGCATGAAATCACACACACTGACCATATGCTCAGTAATATCAACCTGAAATATTACTTGTAGCATGCTACATTAATTTCTTTTGCAAATATTGTGTGTAAATATTTACTTTATTTATTTTCGAATTTTCAATTTTAAAATATTACAAAAAAATATTACATTTCCTTAACTTATCTTACATTACATTACTGTCAGTATGTAACTTTTTGTCAATATCACAATGTGTTGTTAAATTTTTTATATAAACATTAGAAGTATGTTTATCCCAGCCCTGCATTAATTTTTATTTATTTTTACAATTGCCTCATTTACGTTAATTATGTTACACAGACACACAATACCAATATTTCTTAATTTGTTTACCGATAATTTACATTCAAATGAAAATGAAATCGATTTTAAATAAATAAAGAAACAAAAAATCGATTTCAATTTAAAATTTTACGCAATATTTCTGAACAATGTAATAATACAACGTGAAAAAAAATGAACTGAAAACCTTCAGAATAAATACAAATATGTTAACGTTTTATTTTAACACTGAATAGCATTAAAGAATGGAAAACTTGATATTTTTCCAAAGAATAAACTTCTCTGGTAGTATACGTAGGCTTTAGAATGATCCAAACTTTAGCTAAAATAAAATATAAATTGAGTTTTTTGGTCGGTGACTCGCATTTTTTTGGTCGATAACTCACATTTTTTGGTTGAATGAGTTACATTCTTTGGTTGGTTGTCTTGCTTTGACTGACACTCTTTGGGTCGATGACTTGCATTTTTGTTTGAATAAATTTCATTCTTTGGTCCATGACTTGTATTATTTTGGTCGATGACTTGCATTCTTTGGGTCATCTACTAGCATTTTTTATGTCGATGGCTTGCATTTTTTTGGTCGATTACTAGCATTTTTTAGGTCGATGTCTAGCATTTTTCTGGTCGATGATTTACATTTTTTTGGTCGATGACCAAAAGCAGGTTTTCTCCACTTACTTACTTAATTGGTCATTACAACCCTTCAGTCAGGATTACGACCTAGTTTCTCACACCACTTATGTTGTGTGTGTTAGTTTTATACATGAGTGGTGGGACCTACAATTTAAAGTCGACTCCGAACGACAGATTTTTGAGAAACTTTTCATGGCAATTTTATTTCCTCTCAGAGTTTTTGCCAGAAATCTGCTGAGAGGAAGTCGCCGAAGAAATACTTTTTGTATTTTGTTTTGATGTCTGGCCTGGGACTCGAACCCTGGGTTTACGTCTAATAAGCCAACACACTACCTACTAGACTATGACTTCAAGGTTTTCTCCACTCTGTTCTTAATTACATTTTTTATTGCCATCTGTGAACATGTATTGGGTGCAGTGATAAGGAGGGCAACCGTTTGTTGATTAAGTCCTTATTCTTTTCGGGAGTTGTAGATTTATATTCTAAGGTGTTGCGAATAATTCCTATTAGAACAACTTTTTAATTTCGATGATAAATATTTGGAATCTGAAGCTGGAGTGCTCGGGTTTCTAGTCGATTCTTTTGACTACTATACCATGTCACAAGTCTCTAGAGCATAACTGTGTTGGTGTTAAGTTAACATTAATGGAAGTCGATTGTGAGCATTACTTGGTCTATAGAAGATTGTATGCTATTAAACGAGGAATTTTCATGCGATCACGAGGAAATAGAATTCTAGGTAGGGGGCTTAAAGACCCCAAAGCCACCATTTAGAATCTCAAGGAGAACTAATCGTGGTAATCTAGTAGATAGTGTGTTGGCTTATTAGACGCCTTTGGTTTAAATCTTAGCTTCGACATCTCGAACAAAAACGAAGTATGAAAAAAAACATCTTTCTTCGGCGACTACCTCTCAGCATTCTTCTACCAAAAATCTTTGAGTGTAAAAAATTGCCAACGAAAAGTTTATCAGAAATCTGTCGTTCAGAGTTGACTTAAAATTGTAGGTTCCGCCACTCATGGATAAAATTTGCATACACAACATGTGTGGTGTGTGAAGCTAGTTCGTAGTTCTGACTAAAGCGTTGTAATGACCAATTAAGACAAGTAAGTGTTAATCGTTCTTTGAAAAGGGCACTGTAGACTGAGAGTACACTTATTCAAAATGAGGGTTGTCTCGAGCTCAATGTGGAACACATACTTCTGTATGGCTTTCAGGCGTCTCTGGAGGATACACGTGGATGATCATATCATGTGATGAGCAGGGAATTATTATTTTTGCCAACGATCAACATCCCAAGGTTTGACAGCTAAATAAGATTGAAGGAGACATTAAAGGGATGCCCTTTTTAAGGGTATTTTTAATTAAAAGGGGAGTACAATAGAGCGTATGAGGGCAGCATTAAAGTAACTCTTCAGCACAATAATAATAACGATTGGTCGATTGTTCGAAATTCATTTATAGGTCTTACAACAGACGGTCAGTCAAATTATTTCCGGGTAAAATGAGAAACAATCAATTTCTATTATTTTTCACTATTGAAACAAATTCCCTTGTACAAGTACGTATATATGTATTGGTAAAAAAACAGTATTTAACCCTTTCATGCCCGAATTTTTTGAGCCAGAGCTAAAATTTTTTAAGGACATGTGTTTGTTAGTCATTGACCTAAATATGAAGTGATATTAAATTCAGAGTCGTACGTATTCTGGTTTCACACGTTTTTAACCAAGCTTGTATGCAAAAAAATCTCTTAAAAAAATTAAAAATTACGGAATTTATGAACAAAAATATACAATGTTGCCTATAGGCAACATCGGGCATGAAAGGGTTAAGGGAATATGTACGTTCAGCATCAGTTCATCAGTTCATCACACAAAACAAATGAATGAAACAGGAATCTTTTGTTACAATAACCTGGCCTCTAATAAAAGCCTTTCACAATTCCTTGCAGAAAAATAACAAAACGCCCTCAAAGCCACAGGGAGGCCTTTAATTTTTTAAAGGCTTTTTCAAATTTAAATATCTGCCCGGAAAAAGAGATGGAGTAAAAGAGGAAAATGTGCGTTCAATAAATCTGTCACTGTGTGCGTAATTCGATTTCAATAAAATGGAAATTTGTTTCCAAACGTATGTAATTTTTTTATGGGGCGTGATTTTCCTTTTTTTGTTTTCTTTCTTTTAGGCTTCCGCACACATGTTTGTATCGTTTTGTGTTTAAAAAAAAGAGTAAAATTTCAATGGTGAAGTATTAAAAATTATTTTTAATGACATTTATTGGAAAAATTGTACATTTTCTCTCTCTCCCTCTTTCGCTATCCATGGTTATTGCATGTTTCTTTATGGATGTTATTGAAGTTTATTTAGTGGTGGATTGTTAATCATAATGTCATCACGTCGCTTTTATTTAACACACACACATGACTACAAGTGTCAGATTCTCTTCTTTTTTTTTTTGTTCTACAACAAAGTCATTGGTAATGTATGCAGAAAAAAAGACCCCCAATAGGAAATTTATACACAAAAAGAACAAGAGAGAGAGTTTTGAAGGAATGGTGTTAGAAAAAGTTGTTTGTTATGGAAGTTTCTTATGAAAATTCTCATGAAATCAATAATATAGGGATGCAGAATAGATAAGACACCGTGATTCGAGCCGCGAAAATTTTTCTAGGCATGTGAGGCAAGAGAATAATGTCTGCGTAGTTAATTTTAAAAATGATCACAAAAATTATTACTACCCACGAACAGCAAAATCATATTTCTTTGGCTTAAAAAGATCAATTACGCTTGAGTGTTTAAAATGTAGATGTACAAAAATCTATCAAAAATCGCATGGTCCCGGATTTCCTTCAGAGACGAAATCAACACCGCCAAGTGTTTGCTATGGTAAAATGAAGAAGAAGAACATCATCTCATCATCATGCAACACGAATAGTACGAACTACTGTGAAATCATGAGGTAAACTTCTAATAAATGACGAATGGGAAACGACATATATTTTGGCCTTAAAAAAGCCACCAATGCATTGGTTTTGCTAGACTAGAAACACTCAGAAATAAGACTGCTGACAGGAAAAAATATTTTTTTGATATTTCGTTGTATAACCTGGGGTTTGGACCATCTAATAAGCCAACACACTACTTTCTAGACTACAGCGGGATGAACCTTATGGAAATAAATATACGACTGATTATAATTTACAACAGAATACTCAGCCAAAGGGTGGGTAAAACTCTAAATCGAATGAAGTCCCAGAGATGATATCCAAGATGAAGAGTATTCATGAAGCTATGCACTTGTATTTTGAAGTTAGAGGTTAGCATCACTGGTTTGACTTGGTGATGAAATAAAACTGATGGCTTAAGCGAGTTTGAGATGAAGGAATTTTGTTAAGATTTTTCATTACAATCTAGATTCATAGGAAAACATTTAATTTTCTTAAGCACCCTGAGACATTTTTCTATAAAATTTTTAAAATTCTTCTTTAAATTCCCTATTGACTTGCAAATCTCTTCCAATTCTTTACAGCTTCATTGAACGAACTCTTATTGTATTGAAGGGTGAAATTTCCTTCAAGAAATTTTTCCTGTGTGTATGTGTGCGAGTGTGTGTATTTCTAAAGAATAAAATTATTGGCAGTTGTCGTTTATATTTTTATGGGTACTCTTTTCTTTTTCTTTCTGTTCCTTATTGTATCATTTTTCTTTAGAAGAACAATAGTAGTGCAGTGAACCATTAAAATTCATTTTCAATATCGTTTGTTGTTAGACTTCACTACGCTTTAAACATGAAATTGAAATAAAATACGAAAAGTAAACATGACAACGGCATTAAATTAAATTAAATCAGATTAAAAATCGTTTATTTTCAATTATTTTTTATTACCACTGCAACACAAATAATAGTTTGTGGGGATGTATGTTGGCAAGGGATAGAGAGAAAACCCAGCACTTGTAAGAATCACATGTGAATGTATTAAACAAAAGAGAGAGCATAAAATAATTTATACTCTTAAGTAATAATTACACATCACTCTCTCTATCTCTCTCTGTTTGTAATTTATTAATGTATGTGTGATGTGGTGATCAATAATTTTAACAGCATGAGTTTCATTTTAATCACTCACTCTCTCAGTCAGTCAGGCAGTGCCTTTTTCATTGTATTTAATGTGTTGAGGTCTTATGTATGTATGTACTCGTATATGTGTGTTCGTATTACACTTGAATGGTTGGTTATTGGTTATTTATTGAATTGTGTTCCTTTTTGTCGGCTACGCCATTATTTTCTTCTTTGTGTCTGACTGTGATTTTGTTTGTGATTGTAAATATATTTCAGGCTGCTGCTGCTGGTGTAATTTTATGGAGTGGTTTGGTTGGATCTTTTTATATGGAATTCATATCTTTTTTATTTTCAACATGAAATATTCTTGTAATTTATTAAATTGTTATTATGCATGCTTGTATGTAATGATATTAAAAGGGAAAGTATTTCCCTCATATGTATCAGATAAAATACTACAATTTGTTTAAGTACCCTTGAATTTATAACAAAATTTCAAACACAAACGTCATAATTTTTTGGAAAATTTCAGAAATTTTGTTCTTATTTCTTTGTTTCTACAAAGAAATAAATATAATAAGGAATTACAACAACAAATATTTTACAATAATCGTACCAAACAAATATCAACTTACAATAACAAAACTACATAGAAACGACATACATCAAGAAAGATGGAAACTCAACATTAAGATTCTAGAAGTTGCCACACTAAAAGTAAAAAAGTACGGCCTTTTTCTAACTGCATAAGAACTAACAACAGCTAAAAATGTGTTGACATATCTGTTGAATAAGATTTTCCAAGTCATCGTCTAGTCTAGTAGGTAGTGTGTTGTGTTCTTAGACCTGAAGCCACGGTCAACAATAAGTTTCTAGACGTTGCCATACTGAAAGTAAATAAAGTAGGGCTGAAGACAGCCCTGTAAGAGTACAATCAACAGCTAAGAACGTGTTAGCAATTCTGTTCAATAAAGTTCTGCAAGTCGTAGTACTCTACTAGGTTGTGTGTTAACTTATTAGACGTGAGGCCACGTGGGTTCAAAGCTCAGGTGAGACATATCCGTCTCTCAGCAGATTTCTAGCAAAATCTATGAGAGAAAATAAAAAAATGCCATGAAAAGTTTCTCAAAAATCTATAGTTCGAAATCGACTTTAATATGTAGATCCCTCAGCTCGGTTGTAATCCTGACTAAAAGGCTTGTAATGAGCAATTATGTATGTAAGGTTTTGCAAGACAGCATGAATCGTTTAACGTCAGTACAACGCTTTCATAGGGCGCTCTTTTAACTGCAAGGTCTCAGTTCTGCGGCATTATTAAACCATCACTTCTGGTTCGATTATCGAAGGAGTTTCACCTAGTAAGCCTTTCAGGTTTGCTGGTTGTACACCCAAATAATATCATTGACTCTGGTGTAGCATCAAAACCCTGCAAATAATTTTCAAAGATATATGGTTTACCTAGATTTTAGGAGTTATTTGAGCTGATTTGTGAATTCTTCCAACCTAATTTATAAGGTATGTGCTGTTGCCTTGCTTTTCGAGCTCTTCTAGATGAAAATGTAGTCTTCCTCACCAAAGAATTGGCGGATGTGGCATAATGAGCGCCATATTTATTGTCGTCATTAAAATGCTCGGGAGGCATACTTTCAGTCTAGTCCTGAGATACCAAAGGCTTAGAACCAGTATTACAGCAGGCATTTCAAAGGCTTACATCCAAGCTTACATCCAATATAATCCCAAACGGTATTTCAAAATATTGTTACGTTGTAACCTTTTAAATACGTTTCAAATATGAGTTCGTAGATTGTAAATAAAAATAAAAATAAATTTGTGTTTAGTTTTAATGAAAATTCTTTATTGTTCGCAAAATTCAGTGTGCCACTTTACACTCTTCCGCGTATACAATAACAATTGTTCGTTAGATCTTTACAACGGAGATCTTCAAACTACGATTATTCTCTTTACACGCAACGCGTTTTCACAGAAGACTGACTGAATTTTTACTGACTCCGTTGCCTGCTTTGTCTTGCCTTTTATATGCCAATGTAAACAGTCTGATGAATGATCTTGAAGTTGAATGTTGGTGGCTTCGCCTTCTCGAAATCTCCATAAATGTAAACATCATTGCTTCATTGTTGTTTGTGTATTTTGTTTACAGTTTTGTTGTTGCATTTTTGTTTACTTGTTTATACCCTTTTTTTTTACTAATGTTGTTGCTATATTTTTGTTTATTCGTTGATCAGGTAAACAAGTCCATTGTTTGTGTTTTTGTAGCTTTTGTTTGTTATTTTAATGTTAAACAATGTAACACCATTTCCATTTGCGTACCAATATGTTCATTCCGGTGAGGTAGTGTATCACAGTTCAGCGATGAGTATTCAAAACGATGAATAGATTTGAATCATACTTATAATTTTTGATACTTATACGCATTTATACTTATTTTAATGCCATACTCATACTACTCATATTCAAAGTTTGAAATACTCATGGTACTCATACATAACAATACGCATGATGTTATTGATTTCGACTCTCCATGACTCATCGTATACAGGAATCACAAAATATGTATGATTCGCGTACGAACACTACAATACTCACTAGATTGTGTGTTTGCTCTATTTGTTGTCTTTGGCTTTTTGGTTTATGTGTCTTTCTTCTCTCTTTGTAGATGCAACAACAACGAAGACTGTAAATTTTAACGAATGGTACGAGTCACTCGAATCATTTGTAAGTATTATAAGTATTTTTCTAAATTTATGAATCTGAATGAGTAGGCGTATGAATAGTTCGAATGTTATGAGTTTGATGTCAACGTTGTACTCATACTCATTGCAACTTGTACTTATAAATCAATGTTGTACTGAGTACGAATGAATCAGTGTAGTTGGATTTCAATATTGTTCACTCACTTATATTCAAAATTTCATGAGTACTTATGAGTAGCGAAAAAGCGATTCATTGCTGATCTCTGTAGTGTATAACATTTGGGCTGAAATGTTCGTAGGTTAAGGTTAAGGGTAGCTATGCTAGTATTAAATCCATATGATGATTTGTTAAACCTAATCTTCATAAGACAGTTTTAATGAAGAAGCTTTTGTTAATTTGAAGAAAAAGGAAAAAATAACAATTCGTATGCCAAGGAGCCAAGGCTCGATAAACAGTGTTCGGACTGGGTGGTTTCGGATGCTAAGTTGTTATTCTGACTAAAAGTGTTGTTATGAACATTTCAGTGTACCTTTAAAAATTTAATTTGAGTATAAATTCCTCTTTTTAATTGAAACTCTTTAGACACAGTTTTAATTACTGCCTACAGCAATATTTACAACAATATTTACAAAAGGATTATTCATTATTAAAGACAACAACCACTCGCAAATAAAAGCAGCAGGGCTTTTTTAATTATTTTATTCAATAAAACCATGAGTATGTACTTGTAATTTATTGCTAACGATTATTACAACAACAATTAAATGATTAAAACAAACAAAAGAATTTAATTAATTATGATTCCAGGACTTACCTTCATCTGCTGTCGCTGGATGCTGTTCAGCACGATAGCCTTTAAACGCATAACCATTGATAAGCAGTCCAATTGTCACATAATACCACGTATGGTAATGCATTATTAAACAGTTTCTTATGCTATTAACGACTGTATGTTGTTAAATTGTTTACACACAACTTTGTGTGTAAAACATATAGTTTTTCTTTGTTTGAACAAAAAAAAATTTCAAAAAAATCGAAAAAAATTAAAAGATTTGAAATTGAATTAAGAATTTCAGGACACGTTTGTTGGCAACATTTTGTTTAAAAAACAAGTATTATTGCAGCCTGCAAAGAGATAAAAAAGGAGAATAATAAGTCTTTTTTAATTAAAGATTTAAAAATGACTTGATTTGTTAAATTTATTCAATAAATTTCAGTAGAAATAAGTGTTAAAAAAGTCAGTACTTTAGTACTTTTTTCGGTACTTTTTCATTTCAAAAGTACCGCAGTACCCCGCGACACTTTCAGTACTTTTTATTATTTTTTATTATCATTGATGCATTGGTAACATGTTGAAAGTAATGCTAAAGTTAGAATTAGTCTTTAGCTCCGAGTAGCCAAACGTCCACTTTTTTAGAGTACGAAAGGCAATGAAAACGCTTGCAGAACCGTAATGTAATGTCGGTAAGAAATTGCATTGCTCTTCATATGCTAAAAACGAACGTATGTATATTACATCGGCGTTTGACTAAACGGGGCTTTTACGTTTTGTTACGTTCCGAATCAGCTGTTTTTGTCTTGTATGTAAGGAACATAAATAAGTCATTAGTTTTTCAGTTCCGTGCCGTATATATATTAAACATAAATAAATAAATAGTTTTGTAGGTAGTGTGTTGGCTTACTAAACGTGAGCCCACAGTTCAAAAACCATGTCAGACATCACCATCAAAACGAAATCTGAAAAATATTTCTCTTCTATTTCCTTCTAGCAAATACTCTGATGTGAACAAAATTGCCCTGATAAAGTTTCTCAACAATCTGTCGTTCAGAGTTGATTTCAGACAGTTGGTACCGCCTGATTAAAATTAGCAAACACAAAATAAGTAGTGTGATAAGTTAGGTCATAATCCAAATTGAAGGGTTGTAATGACCAATTATGTATGTACATAGTACTCTTTCAGTTATAGTTCAATACCATCTCAAAATATCAGTTTTGCAACACTGGTAGAAATACACGTTCCTATACGGCCTAAAGAAATGATTTCCATAAAATGCTAGCATGTGTTTAAAAAGAAAACTTCATTAGCGAAACACAAAATACACATGTTAAGTTATTAAGTGCCTCTGTAAGATAAATAACAATGCTATGTTATCCCTCTTTTTTTAATTTAATAAGTGTCATCTGCGTAACGAATTTCGATGTGACTGCGAAAACTATTTTACGTTTGAGGGTATTTAAGAAGCTATTGGAAGTGTAGTTGGCCTATCATCAGGGAGATCGAATACATACATAATTGGTCATTACAACCTTTCAGTCAGGACTACGACCTAGTTTCTCACACCATTTATGTTGTGTGTATTAATTTTATACACGAGTGGCGGGACTTACAGTTTAAAGTCGACTCGGAACGACAGATTTTTTGAGAAACTTTTCATGGCAAATTTTATTTACTCTCAGAGTTTTTGCCATTTTGTATTTTGTTTTGATGTCCTGGGGTTTGAACACTGGCTTTTATGTCTAATAAGCCGACACACTAACTACTAGACTACGGTGACCTCAAGATCGAATAGAATACAAATCAATTGGTGGCATTGCGTAGCAGTTAGGTTAGGTTAGGTTAGCGGAGGCGAGCCCCCTTGTTTGAATCCGTGAGCAGTGGTCTAATCACCATGGGCTGTAGGTCTCCAAGTGAGGTTAGGAGAGGTATACCGGCGTGTATAGGCTATAAAAATTATGATTATTGTAGGAGCTGTCTAAGGAAGAAGAGTTCTTTCTTTGGGTATCAGCTGCCCACAGGAAACTGGATTTAAGTTCCCAGTACAATAAAAGGCTTTCTTAGAAACTTGTTGTAGAATTTTATGGACTTTTCCAGAAAAGTACTGTTTAGGGAAATACAATTTTAAAGACATCACGATAGACTGTAGGCTTCCGAGTGAGGTAGGGTTAGGTTAAGTTAGCAGGTAGGTTTGCCGTTCACAATCAAGTTTACTCGGTGGCCCCTTATGGAAAATTGTAGCACCCAGTGTAAGGTAAGTCTCCTTGTTATGATCCATTAGTGGTAGGTTTGAATCTCCCTGAGGTCTAGATGAAATCGGCCAATTTCCTTAGTGGCACGTTCGTCATCATATCCAAATCTTCAAATGTTCTGTCACCCATACAACCGATGACGTCTGTTCTGAAGTTTAGAACACTCGTATAAAAAATGTTGCATCAATTCCGTTTCCTCTATATCATGGCAGCTTCTGCAATAATCCTGGTGGGGCACGACGTGCTTGTCAGCGAAACTGCCAATAGAGCAGAGTTCTCTTAGAATTCCTATTAGAATGCGAACCCTTCTCTAGTCGAACTCAAGTAGTTTCGTATTCCTCCCGCTGTCCTCTTTGGATCACAGTAATTTTCAAATTACGTAACCAGTTAGGTTGGACCACCTACGGTTTGTGGATTTTTATGCTGCTTTTCCCAATTTGAAAAAGTATTCCTGTAGTGACGCATATATATCCCCCTTATCGTCTCTTTCTCAGACATTTTCGATCCCTCCCACTCTAATTTGTCCGTCTTCTCGTTACTTTCTATGCCGCAGTAGAGACGGGTGTTGTGTCGACGTATACGGTGTAGAGAGTTTATGAAATTCCTGACGCCCAATGATTTGATGAGGTAGGATGCCAGAGTCGAGTCTTGGCTCGACTGAGCCAGTTCGTCTGATTTTTCTTTTTCATTTATGCCACAGTGGCCCGTAACCCAGGTGTTGTGACGACATATACGATGTCGAAAGTCTATGAAAGCCTATAATTTGAAGGGATGGGATCGCAGTACTTTGATTGCTGCTTCACTGTCCACACATATGATCAAATTCGAAGGAGGTACTTTCGCGGTTTCAAGCATACGTGCAGCTTGTTTAAAGGCAAAAATCACAGCCTGAAATACGCTGGTCTGGTTAGATAATCTGTATATTACCGAAATGTTAAAATCTCAAACTTATGAAGTCTGAGCCACTAGGCTTTATTTTACCAGACGGCAACCCTGTCACCCTAGAACTTAGTGCAGTATCACAATTACCTATTTTGATTTAAAACCCGATTTAATAAAAGTCAAACAAAACAAAGGAATAACATGGGGAAATGCTTTGTGACAATCCTATGATAGTTGGAGGGGTATATGAAAGGAAAAAATCCTTGCATGCGGTTGATTAAATTCTTTTAATTGTCTTTGGTTATCTGGTAGTGTATCAGTATATCAAGACCACTGTGCAATAGACGAGAATTCAATTGTTTTCTGAAAAATTTTTATTTTTTTTTTTGTTTTTTATGGACTCCTACAATGACATGAATTCTCAATTTGTTAAAATCAATACATATAAGAAATAAAACAGCAAAATGCAATCACTTTCCTTTTCTTAAGAACATAAAGGAAGGAGTAAGAGAAACACAATCTCAAAATGTTTATTAAAAAGAAACATTTTTGTTTTTAGATGTCTCAAGGACTAAAATGTCATTCAGCCTGTTATTTAATGGATTAAAAAACAAAACATACAACATACAACACATATCAATTTAAATTTGTAATTCTATGCCATGTTTTTCAAGTGGAAAACAGAATTTGAAATTTTTTTTCACAGGCGCCTTTAACAAGCCATCTAGACAGGAGTACTGAACATTGATTTCTTTTATTATTTTTTTTTTCTTCATGGGACCTAGTTTTGTAAAGTAACTTAAAAGGAGATTAAATTTTCCTGAAATCTTTATTAACTAGAGGACTTAAATTTAATTTAAAATTACTTAGTTGGCCGAAATAATGTTGCCTTAAATTAAGTGCCTTTAACTCAAGTCCACTGCCACAAGACCATTTTCTTTTGTCTTAATTATCGTTGAAGCGTATAAAAAAACACACACATGTACACACATATATACTTACTTATATATTATATTACGGCTTATATGCAGTTAAAAGGTAAAAAAATGAACTTTTTCCTTAAAACAGAGATCCTTACAGTTGTCAACAGAAAAACTGGTTCTTTCACTCAATTTTATAATGAAGACAAGGCCAATAATGCCAACAACTAAAACTTAAGTACACACAAGCTCAGGTATTAAAGGACACGCCTATAGACCCAACAAACATTTTAGCTACACATGTTTTCTATTCTTTTGGTTTCTCACAAGATTTTTTATTATTTATTAACAAATCAAAACTTTCAAAACTCATGAAACCAGATATCTACTGCTATACGATAGGGAATTAATTGAGTTCTTTCTAAAGATCGACACAAGAGTTTAGTACTTTAAGTTCCTCATTATTTTGGACTTCGATTGTATTTCGGCTTATAAGACGTGAGGCCACGGTTCAAACCCCATGTCAGACATTTGCAACAAAACCAAATATGAAAAAATAGTCCACCAGCGACTTCCTCTCTGCAGATTTCTGAAAAAATATCACAGCGTAAATAAAACTGATATGAAAATTTTCTCAAAAATCTGTTGTTCGGAGTCGACATTAAACTGTAGTCCCCACCACTATTGACGTTCAAGACTCTGCATGCTTTTGCTTTTACGAGTATTCAAATGCCAGACTTGTTTGCCCTCATGCAGAGAGAACCCAAATTTTGTACTGGTGGGTTTCACTACAACGCCCGTTGCGAATGAACAAAAACTCTTAATTGTGTTAGCATTACCCTGATTGGACTTACAGGCATGAGTGCTAATCTGTAAGCAAAAGATGTCCTTGCTTTACTTAGTTAATTGGCCATTAACAACTTGATTAACGATTTTGGTCTGTCTCAACACATTCTTCCATCTCTGCTTCCTGCGAGCTGCTGGTCACATCAATCGATGACAGGGCTTCTTCGATTTGGTCCTTCCAACGCATAGCGGGTCGTCCGCTTTGCCGACTTCCGCAGATCCCCGCATCAAATACCCGTATTACCGGAGCATCCTCCTCTGTTCGAACGACTTGGCCGAACCATTGCAGCCGCTGGATATTAATACGCTGCACAACGTCTATGTCGTCACTGTCCGATCACTGTTGGATCGGATGCGGTAATCATCGATAAATCTTAGGTAGGACTTTTATCTCGAATACTCTCAAGGCTGCTGCATCAGTGCTTAATAGGGTCCATGCCTCTGCTCCATAAAGAAGCACGGGTAGGATGAGCGTCTTGTAGATTATTAGTTTTGTCTTACGAGAGAGATATCTGCTACTCAATTGCCTATTATGACCATAGTAGCACCTGTTGACAAGAGTGATCCGACGCTTGATCTCCAGATTGACATCATTTGTGGTGGTAACGGCGGCGCCAAGATAAATAAATTTCTTAACTGTTTCAAAAGTATAGTTATCGGCCGTAATCTGAGAATCAATACACCGCACGTCTCTACTTGTTGATAACATATACTTTGTTTTGCCCTCATTTACTGCCAGACCCATCTTAGTATACTTCCGTTCAATAGCACTAAAGGCAGCAGTAACATTTCGCTTGGTATGCCCCATAATGTCAACGTCGTCAGCGTATGCAAGCAATTGAACGCTTTTTTGAAAAATAGAATGTCCTTGCTAATCTGTTAAAATCTCTCGGAGAATTTTGCAAACTTCACGGTTTACCGTGCAATCAAGCTATTTTAACTGAATGTCCAGGGAAACTGCATCCATTATGAGAGGAAACAACAACAGCAATTGCAATCTGCCGTATCTTTTTCCTTATGATTTTTTGCAGGCATTAAGGTCTCTCGTATTATCTCAGTGAGGTGCATGTACATTCTTTACCTATGAATAGAATCGAAAGTTTGCCTACAGTCTACAAGAATAATGTAAAAATCAAATGCAATGTTAAGTGCTTGTTCAGGTAAACAAGAAGGCCTGCAAACTAACAATTTATTGTATCCACAGTCTTTAACAGAAAGGCTTTATCAAGCGCTCTTAGTTAATCTTTATACGCTTTTATAAAGGGAATTTATTTCGATAAACAGATGGGCCAGAGACCAATATTGAAACTGAAGTGGGAGTTGTCGGTTCCAGAGTGAAATATTTCGATCCAATAGGGAAGCTCGCAAGTATCTTCTAAGCAGAAGCCTATGCCATAAAAAGATCTGCTCACTTCAACTAGGAGAGAAAGTACAATATTATCTGACAGCCAGTCCGCTATCCTTGCGTTCATCTCTCATGACGTCAATCCGAATGTAGAATTGAACTGTTGAAAAAGCAGAATCGTTTGTATTGGGGCATAACAGATAGCCTGTATTGAGTCTCTGATCAGAAAGGAGTGTGCGACAATAAGTAAGCAAACTACCTTGCGAAAAGGGGAGCTCCTGAGCTATTGTTTTGATCGACATTCGATCTTTTCTGTGGGCTAAGAGAAAGAGCTGCTGGTAAGCAGCGAAAGGAAAGTAGAGGCAAAGATTTCTCTCAGCCTAAATTGGTCGAAAGCCGTGTAAATTTTTGGTTGGGTAATTAAAATTCAGAAGATTTGAGTCATGCATTTTGTTGTCCAAGAAAAATCTGATCTTTTCGTAGGATACTAGAAACTCAACAAATACTTGTGCAGAATAAGGGCCATCTCAAGCATGATATGTAGATCCTGTGAGGATGAGAATGAATAACAAGGACACTTACTTAGAACTTGTAAGTTCTAATGCATTCGAGAAAGAAATACGTACGTGTATATCAAGTGCTGGATAGAAAATTGCCTTTGTTGGCACCGAAGATCATCCCGAAGCTTGTCAGCTATCACGGTAGAAACTTCAACCTCCTTGCAAATGTCTTTATTGGGCACTTTACATGCATAATTGCTCATTACAACCCTTTAGTCAGGATTACAACCTAGTTTCTCACACCACTTATGTTGTGTGTGTTAATTTTTATACATGAGTGGCAGGACCTACAGTTTAAAGTCGACTCCTAGCGACAGATTTTTAAGAAAGTTTTCATGGCAATTTTATTTGCTCTCAGAGTTTTTGCCAGGAATCTGCTGAGAGGAAGATGCCGAAAAAATACTTTTTGTATTTTGTTTTGACGTCTGGCCTGCGGCTCGAACCCTGGCTTTACATCTAATAAGCCAACACACTACCTACTAGACTACGGCGACTTCTTACTCTCAGAGTTTTTGCCAGGAATCTGCTGAGAGGAAGACGCTGAAGAAATATTTTTCATATTTCGTTGAGTTGGAAATGTCTGACCAGCTGTTTAAACCAAAGCCTCACGTCTAATAAGCCTAATAATCACTTTAAAAATTGTAAAGAACCAAACTCTGTCGAAAAATAGGTCCATTGTATGCGTAACCATTTTTATTTGTGTATCAGAGGCTATATTATGCGTCAATAGAGTGTCGAGTGTCGGTCCTTTCTTATAGAAATATATACAGTACGCCTCGTTGTAAGTTGTACTAGACATCAAACGTTCATTCCCGATATGTACTTTAGGTCAGGCCAGGTTAGCGGGTAGCTTGCCGTTCTCAGGCAAGTACCATCGGTGGCCCATATGGCCAATTGTGTTACCCAGTGTAAGGTAAGCCCCTTTTATATTTTTCCGTAAGTAATATTTATTTGTCTATGCAGAAAAGCAATCTAAAGTTGACATTATGTCACAATAGAGGGTTGACGTTTGGTTCATCTGTATAGAAATCTATTCAGCATGTCTTATTGTAAGCTGTACTAGACATTAAATGTTCTGGACTACAGGTTAGATATGGTTAACGGCTAGGTTGCCATTCATAGGGAAGTTTTCTCGGTGGCTTATATGACCCATTTTTTTACCCGGTGTAAGTTATGTTCCCTTAAGTCTCCGAGGCCCCCATGGCAATAACACTTATAGAAATTCTATTCTTTGAAAACATTTTTATTTCGTTCCTGTTATCATCTTTCTTTCTATTGAAAATCGTCACATTTTAAACGTTCAATCGAAACGTTTCTAATTCAGTTCGAAAGTAGCACATTTCACTAAAAATGTTTGCGAGTATGCCAACACACGTATGTATATGAACATACTACACTCGTACGCATTTAATATTTTAGCTTAGAGAACAACTAAAGAAAGTAATTAAAAGTTTTTTATGTTTTCTTTTTGCTTTCTATCAGTTTTTCCTTGGATTTTCCTAGTTCTCTATTTCTTTTTTCTTTTGGTATTCTTCTTTCTTTCCTTTTTCTTATGCTGTTTGCTTTTTCGCATTCAAACATTGCAATAAAAAAACAAAGAAAAAAAAAGGAAAAATACAGAAAAAACATTAGAAAATAATGTCCTTCTCTTAATGTACGCCAAATACCTTTGTGGGTTTGTTGTTATAAAGGCCAGAATAAAAACAAAAAACGAAAACAACAACAACAGAAATATTTCAAAAAAATAGTTGACATTATTGACAAACTTAATGTTGTTGTTGGTTTTTTTCTAAGAATTCTCTTGTTTTTATTGTGTTCTGTTCTTTTGCTCTTCTTAGTGTTGAGGTTTTATTTTTTATTGCCTTAACTATGCATACATAGATATGTTTCCCCATACACCCATGCATTCACTCTTTCTTCCTAACCTTTATGTATGTGCTAGTCTAGGTCAATTAAAAAAAAAACAGTTTTTCTATCGTATTTCTTTGTTTTTAATTTTAAATTTTTTTTTGGGATCCTTGAAAAACTTTTTCAAAGTTTAAAGGTTACCCCCCACACACACACTCACAAACTGGCAGCATTAAAATTAGAAAAGAAAAAAGAGAGAAATATTTATACATTATACTCGTACATGCCTTCAAACAAATATACAAAAAGTTGTTTTTTCGCATGTAAATGTTTTTCTTTTCATGATGAAAAAAATTGGTCGTCTGCATAATTTAAAAAAAAGGAAAGGGAAAGCTGTAGCATAAATGCTATGTTATTTCATGGCAATTTATTTACTCGTTTACATTTACTCAC
Organism: Sarcophaga variegata; assembly: GCA_932273835.1. NCBI lineage: Eukaryota > Metazoa > Arthropoda > Insecta > Diptera > Sarcophagidae > Sarcophaga > Sarcophaga variegata. Next base: position 99,606,037 of record OW026360.1, on the reverse strand, counting down.
AATGTTTTTGCCAGACCTTACTTACTACCTTAATTTGATCATTACAACCCTTCAGTCAATATTACAACCCAGCTTCTCATACCACTTGTGTTGTGTGTGTTAATTTTTATACATGAGCATTGGAACCTGCATTTTAAAGTCCACTCCGAACGACAGACAGTTTTTTTGAAAAACTTTTCCATGGCAATTTTATTTAAGTCTTAGAGTTCTTATCACAATCTCTTGCTGTATGTTCATGGCAATATGACACATAAATCAGGCTGAAATCGATCGATTGTGTGTCGCCTTTGCGGACCATTGTGGTTTGTGACTTACAGTAAGACCCGCATAACGCTGCTCCGCTTAACGCTGTTTCACTATTACGCGGTAGTAATGAGATTCCCCTAAATCACACACTGTATTGATACTTGTTGTATATGTGTGTGCAAATGAAACGGTCATGCACCAACCAAAAGCGGTGAACTATATAGCGACGGTATATACAATGTATCTTTTTCAACGCTCATTTGTTAGTCTGTCCAGAATAAAGATTCCAACTATATTTTCCGAAGTCGCAATCACAGTACGAAAACGTCTTTCCTGCCTCACAGTTGATTTAGTAGTTAAGTACGTGTTAAGTTGCCTCGTTTAATGCTGTTTCGTTTAGCGCTGGAACTTATTGGAACGTATCCTGCGCGTTAAGCGGGGTCTTACTGCATTCGCATACACATTGCGATCTAAGAAAACTCCACAAGAAAAAGTCTGACGGATACAAATCGCATGGCCTTGCTGGCCAGTTCGCATCACCTCAACGTCCACATTCCACATTCAGAATATTCAATGTGGCATGAGCTGTGTGGAACGTAAAGCCGTCATATTGAAACCACATATCATTGGTCATCAAATCATTTAACTCAGGATAAATAATGTTGTTAATCATTATCCTGTAGTGCTTACTGGGCATATGTTTTTGAATGCTGCATCCGATAGTGATGATTTGAGAAAAAAGTTTAAATCAATAACAATTCATTCCACAAATGTAGCTTCAGCTTATCAGCTGTTAATATTAGGAAGTCTCTTCTCGCTCACCTATAAAATGCAGGCCAGAGGAAGTGAAGTAAATTGTATCATTCTCCTCTATATCTTTGTAACTGGTGCAGATTCCATCTAGTGGAGACATTAACCTTTTTGCAAATGTGCCTAGACAATAACCGGTAATAACTCGTACTATCATGTACAGAAAGATGCTTTTAATTTTGTTTAGGAAAGCAGATCTTTTACTAGCATAAATGGGCCAAATTTATGTGTTTTATAGCACATGCAGGCATGTTCATAGTCAATCTAACCAAAACTATGATTTTATGGTCATAAGAAAACTCCATTTTATGCTTGAGTGTCTTCACTAGAGAGTTATATATTCGATTATTTCAATGTAGAGTATCGAACTTCGTTGTATTGGTAGAGACATCTATCCTAAACGCTCTTTTATGAGGTCAGTCTCATAGCTCAGATATATTCGGGATGTAGGCAGTAGCCTATACTCCGAAATATCTGTCTGCCAGTAATAAAAAACATCTTACTACGCATTTCGAAGGCTTTGGCAAGGCTTTTCATTATGGAGAGGCTAACTTTACTTGCTATAGGGTGGGCCATTTAAAAGCTTAAATTTAAAAATGCAAATAAAACAAAAACGGTTTAAAATTTTTTTTTTTTTGGGAAGTACAATTAATTGTTCCTGTTAGAAATGGAATATTATGTCATTCATAAGGCTACCGCTGCTGGCCTCACAGTACCTAATTCGGTGGGACCGATTTTCGTGCACTTTATCTAGTGTATGGGTTCGTATCTCAGCAATGGCATCACGAATGTCCTGGTTGGTCGGCATAACACTTTTCTTTAACGGCGCCCCACGGAAAATATTTCAACGGTGTCAAATCACAGCTTCTTGGCGGCCAATTTACATCACCACTTCGGCTAATTAAACGGCCATCAAACGTTTGATGCATTAAATCGATTATGGCATGAAATGTGTGTTCAAGTTGCACTGTTCTGTTGAAAGCAAACATCAACACCATGAAGAGCGGGTACAAAAAAATCGGTTATCCAATAGCGATAGGTGTCTCCATTGACCGTAATGGTTGATATGTCCTCATTTTCAAGCAATATGGGCCAATAATACCTGCGCTCTACAAGCTCCACCAAACAGTCACTCGTAGCATTGGCTTTTGTAAGACCATGAGTGGTTTTTTTAGCCCCAAAAACGGCAATTTTGCTTATTAACTTACCCACCCATCATCCGAAAATATTGTTACGAAAATGGAACGGGTGCAATATCGTTTAACATTAAATAAGCAAAGGCTACACAAACAAATACAACGAACTTGTTACAAGTAAACCAACCATATCGGTATGAAAGAAAAGGAGATAGACAAGTAAGCGAGAACGCAACAATAACCAACGTGAACAAAATACACAAACAACAATGAAGTCGCGATAGAGCTCTAGACTTTAAGAACATTCATCAGACTTATTACGTGGGCATATAAAAATTCAGAACAAAGCAGGCAACCAGTGGTAAGAATTCAGTCAGTCTTGTGTGAAGAAAATAATTGGAAAGATCTGCGTTGTAATCATAGAAGAATAACAAACAAAGCAATTATTGTTGTATTGGTCAAGTTGTAAATTTGGCACACAATTTATTCACTCCTCCTACTCCAGCGATTTATTTTTATTTTGTTTGTAATCAACGAACTCATATTCTAAACGTTTTTAAAAATGATATTTTTTTTTGACAAAATTGACATCATTGTATAGTTTCTCGTTTCTACCAATGTTGCTCAAGCGTAAATCGATTCATTATGTTCTGTAGAGATAACATAATGAATTTTGTGACAGAATAGAATGAAAAAAGTATTGCCAGATTCGAAATAACCGATGGTTTAAATTTAAACCGATAAGCCATACATATATATACTATACAATTACGTTTTATTGGGACGTCAAAAAAGACCTCCTAAGAATATCATTGGTTTGTTAATGTACTCTTTGCAAATCAAACTTTAAAAAATTTTCTCTTTTCCATCGCTTTTTTATTCCTTTTCTATATCCTTCATAAAAATGTACATAATAATGTATAATGGAAGACAAAAATTTTGCCTCAATTGTAAGGCCACCCCATTTAACTTCTGTCTACAGGTGTTTTAATTAGAAATTAAAATTCCTTTGTAGGGTATCAACTCATGCAAGTATAGAAAGCCTTCATGGGTGGTAATTTTGTTTACACGTACGCCAAACCCAATGCCACTGTATAAGTATGGCGCGCACACACACACACATTGTTTACGCTCTAGTGGTGGTATTAATGGCGGTATGATTTTATTGTTGTTGTTGTAGTTGTTTTTCCCTCCTTTCAGCTGCTTTATTTCGTTAGATTTTTGTCATGTTTTTGAGGTTATGCGGTTTAATTTTTAATTAACAACTCATAATAGTGTCGAGTCGGTAATAAGAAAATATGGAAAGAATTATTTTTTCCCCCATTTTTCTAGTTTTTGTTTTTTGTAATCAAAAAAAAAAAAAAATATGGTTGGGGGAGAAAAAACAAGTACAAACACTTGCGTTAAAGTATAGAGAACACACGCATATTTCGTTTGTATAGGATTTTAAATGAAAAATTTGAAAAAAATAGGGACACTGAGGACTCAAAAAACGCTTTAAATTTTGTTTTAGAAAATTTTCTACAAATTTTAGACTTTTGGATTCAGAGTGTTGAAATAAAAAACAAACCCAACAAAAAACATTGGTTACACTTGTGGTAGATTTTTAGGAACTAATTTTTTCAAAACCGTTTTTTAATAAAATTCCGAAACAATGCGTATGTACCAAAGATCAGCAATGAGTATCCAAAAAGATGAGTAGAACCGAATCATGCTCATAATTTCTGATACTTGTACGCATTCATACATAAAAGTTCGAAGTACTCATCATATTCATACTTAACAACACGTATGATGTTGTTGATATCGACTCTCCATTTACAAAAATCACAAAATAAGTATGAATCGCGTACGAACACTACAATACTCACTAGAAGGTTGTGTGTTTGTTCTGCTTGCTGTCCTTGTCTTTTTCTTTTTTTGTACATGCAACAATAACTAAGACTGTAAATTTTGGTGAATGATTCGAGTCTCTCGAATACTGAATCTGTATGAGTAGGCTTACGAATCAAACATATTTCGAACGGTATGAGTTTGATGTCAACGTTGTACTCATACTCGTTGCAACTTTTATTTATAAATCAAAGTTGTAGTGAGTACGAATGAATCAGAGTAGTTAAATTTCAATATTGTTGACTCACTTATATTCAACAATTTCATGAGTGCTTATGAGTAGCGAAAAAAACGATTCATTGCTGATCTCTGGCGTGTACCTTACATGCTGAAAATGAATGTCATCCGAATTGATGAACGATATCTCTACGAGTTTAGTAATCTAGTACATATAAAAAATATGTCTTTCGACGACTTCTTCTCAGCAATCTTTTGGCAAAAACCCTGTTAAGTTAAAACAAAAATGACAAGAGGAGTTTCCCTAAAATCTGTCGATCGAAGTTGTCTTTAAATTCTAAGTTACGCCACCCAAGAATTAAATTAACACACACAACATAGGTGACGTGAGCAGCTAGATTGTAATCCTGGCTAAAGGTTTGTAATTACCAAATAACTAAATAAAGAAATGACTCAGTAAGCTCCTATGACAAGATATTGGTATTTTTATAAAAATTTCTTCTACGATTAAGATTTTAATGAACTCTTCGGCAAATAGCTTCGTTGTTCAAATAACTGGCGATATCTGTAATCGTTCCTTAACCCAAACCAAAGACAGCCAATAAAGCTTAATTTTTCAAGGAGTTCCGAGATTGAAATTTATTAAATTCTTGTGCACAGCTTGGGAACTTTTTGAGAGCAATTGGTATAAGCCGCCTATAATAATAAGCTCGAACACTAAGGGCCATTATTACAACTTATCGTTAACTAAAGGGAGGATTTTAAGGGGCGGATAAATTGTTTTTCATAATTATAAGTGGGTGATAAGGTAGAAGTGAGCGTTAAGCTAAAGGGGGGATCATCCTACTGGTAACTTTTAAAGTTAAGTTTATGTCTAAACTTGCCATATTATTAATATTTTCAATATGGCAACTTCAAATATAAACAAAATGAGTAAATACAATAAAAAAGAAGGCGATCGTTGCCGCTGCATTTAAAAATACTTGTATAATTGAGCAGTTTTATCGACATTGCTCCTGCACTGCCATATTTTTGAAAAATTTTATCTGTAGTAAAGTTACCTTTAACTAAACTCAACTTCAACGGGAAGTTGTAATAATGGCCCTAAAGATAATAAAATTCACGGCAACTGGCACTATGATGTTCTGCTACTTTGAGTATATTCTGAATATTTTTGCAATTCCTTCACCAGGTGAAAATAATAAGAAGAAGAATATCAAACACTAATTAACAAACAAAAACAACGACAGCATAAAAAATGGTAAACAAGTAACAAAATACACAAACAACAATTATGAAACAAGGATGTTTACATTTATAGTGATTTCCAGAAGGCGAAGCCACGAATATTCGCCTTCAAGAACATTCATCAGACGGTTAACCCTGACATATAAAAGGCAAAGCTAAGCAGGTGAGCGAGTTAGTAAAAGTTCAGTCAGTCTTGTGTGAAGACTCGGTGTATTTGAAGAGAGAAATCGTGTGTTGAAGATCTCCATTACAAATATCGGTCGAATAATTGTCTAGTAATTGTTATTGTTGATGCAAATGTTGTAAACAGAGGAATAAAAAAGAAAAGCAATTGTTGTTGTTTACATCAAGTTGTGAACAGTGGCACACAGAATTGTGCGAATAATAAACAATTTTATTTAAAACTAAACACATATTTATTTTTATTTTATTTGCAATTTACGAGCTCATATTTTAAAAGTTTTTAAAAGATAAAAACGTAACAATATTGTTGATAAGTGTGCTAGTAGGGGATCATCTATTGGTGTGGTTTTTGTGCAGGAAGACAAAGAAGATTATGTTTATTGTGCGAGCCGTTTTGAATGACAAGCTACGAGAAATAAGATTACTTTCTATATGTATAAACTGCCCATGGGAAACTGGATTTAAGTCCTCAGTACTAGAACAGGCTGACTTAGAAATTCATTGTCGAATTCGATAGAATTTTTCAGGAGTACCATTTAGGGAAGTACAATTTTAAAAGCATCGCAATGGTCTCTAGGACTCCGAATGAGGTTAGTATGGTTAGCAATTAGGTTCCCGTTCACAGGCAAATTCACTCGGTGGGCCATATGGCCTATTGTGTTACCCAGCGTAAGGTAAGCCCCTTGTCATGATCCATTAGTGGTGGGTTTGAAATATCCCGAGCTCTGCATGAAAATGACCAGTTCCTTTTGTGGCCCATTTGCCACCATGCCCAGATCATCAAACGTTTTGTCACTATAAAATCAATCAGTGGATTATGTAGCCGCAATAGGCCCCTGTTTATTTTATGATTATCCTGATGATTTGTAAATCATCTCTCAACATTTCAACACTTTTATTTTTCTTATGAAATTTTATTTCATTGCTTCTATAGTAAGGCTTTAAACGTGCCCTCGATGTACATGTATTTTCTATGTACACCACTAAAAATATGCGTGTAATAGTTGTTTTTATTATTCCGTTGCCGCCATATTTTTGTTGCTTTATATAAAATTTCTCACAAATTTTTACTCTTTTCTTTCGTATTGTATTTTGCTTTGTATTTGTATTCGTCATTATTAATTCGTTTATAAAATCCTGCGTGTTTCTATGGATGTATGTGTGTGTATAAGTAAAGTGCGTGCGTAAGGCTTAATAAAAAACGGAGCTCTCTCTCTCTCTGTTGTTATTTTTGTAGTAGTAGTAGTGGTAGTCAAGGTGAAATTGTTTTCTTGGTTTAAGAAAAAAAAACTCTTGTTTTTCATTGTTTTTGTTTTTGTACTTCTTTTTATAATTAAAAGCAATTTATGTTATGTTTTTAACCCTTAAAAGGCATGCTCTCCATAAATGTGGGTTCTTTAGTACATAAATTACAAATTTTAGCAGACACAAGATTGGTATTTCTAAAGAAAATCTGTGAAGAATTTTATGATTTTCCTACCCAAAAGGGTTAATTTATTTACTTCTCCGTGAGGCTGTTTTGTTTTTCCTCTCTCTTACTTTTTACCCTCCCAGAGAGAAGCATTTTATAGGCTTAACAATGTTTACAAAATAAGATTTTTGTTAAGTTTTCTTTTGTGGTGGTTGGGCACCCTTGGCTTTATTTTTACTTGAAAATTTATTGCAAATTAGATTGTGGCTTTCACTATGTCTAGAACAAATTTATGCCGGTAAAAGTAATTCAATTAAATTTTTGATTGTTTTCATTAGTAATTTTCGATGAACTTTTTGTGAATTGAAAAACATTTTTTAGGGGTGTTAAGATTAATTATGCCAGCGTCGAAAATGGGATTTGAAAAAAAGAAAAAAACTGAAACGCCAATAAAAAACAATTAAATTCAAAGAAACTCTGCCACGTATGCGCGAGAAAGGTTTAGGGTAGAATTAGCCGAACCTTCACGGAAACTAAAGGCATGTAACGGAATGTGCGTACGTTCCTAGCAAGTGAAACGCAATGAGAACGCTGGTATGGAATTTCGATAAGCATTTTTATTATTTTCTGAAGTCGCCGTCGTCTAGTAAGTAGCGTGTTGGCCTACTAGACGTGAGGCCTCGGTTCAAATCCCAGGTCAGTTATCAAAACGAATTTTGAAAAATATTTCTTCGACGACTTCCTCTCAGCAGATTTCTGGCAAAAACCCTGAGAGTAAATAAAATTGCCATGTAAAGTTTCTCAAAAATCTGCCGTTCGGAGTCGACTTTAAACTGTAGGTCCCGCCACTCATGTATAAAAAAAAATTACACACACAACATAAGTGGTGTGAGAAACTAGGTCGTAATCCTGACTAAAGGGTTGTAATGGCCAATTATGTATGTATGTATGTATGTATGTATGTATGTATTGATGTATGTATTTTTATTATTTTCGTATGTGATAAATGAACGTACGTTTCGTAAACGTACGCCTATTGCGACAAACTGCTAATTGCTTTGACTGCAAGACGTTCATAATTAAGCGGCAAACTCTGTTCTTCTTGAAGTCTACGGTTGGTTCAACAAACAAGCATTTGGCATTTTGTTATCTCCAATATAATTCCTGCTATTGCTGGAACCAGGCTCCAGTCAAACATGACTGAAAATGAAATGTCAAGTACGTCCCTGTATTCATGACAAGAGCTGGGATTTAGCACATAAGGTGAAAAACAGTTTCTTTCTGCTACTTGACATATACTTCCGACAGAAGTCTTTTAAGGGAATGTCAAATTTATAATCGTGCCTTCTATTAAGAAAGTGACCTAAAAGAATCCCAATTCTTCGGTGGATAGGCCGTATAATTTAAAGATATAAAGCAATCAGTCATCTTTATATTAATTGGCCAATTCACATGACTATGTATCGTGTATGTTGTATTGAATACGCTTGGTTGTTTGTGAACGCTCAATGCTATGCTGTATTGTGTATGTCGTATTCTTCTTAAAAATGTTTGGCATTCAAACAATTTGATAGCACGAAACCAACACAACTTATTAAAAACATATGAAAAAAATGTGTATAAGTGTATAGGATTTTTACATGAAAATTATCAACAACAAGCATACACTGTCGTATAGTCGTCCAGCAACACAATGAATACAACGATACAACGGCTTGTGTGAATTGACCAAATATTGTTGGTAACTTTCTGTTGTAAATGGAGTTGAGGCGCCCTGTAAAACGGGCAGTGATACTTAGTCTAACTGGGGTAAACGAAAAACCAATGCGCTGCACCATGTGGACAATTGTGAGCTCCGCACCGGTTTTTATTAGTTCATCAACCATGCAATTTCCCACAACATCCCTATGTTCTGCATCCCAAATAAGGGTTACTCTTGAGTGATGCAAAATTTCCCTGAAAAATCCTTTGATTCCATGGAAAACGAACATCGAACTAACGTTCTATAGGGACTTTATCGATATCTGGCTTTCTAAGTAAGTTACAAAATTTTCATAGAGAATCCTATCATCAAAAAGGCATTGAACTGCTTTTAAAATGGTCATGATCTCCGCGAGCCACTGCAGTGCTATTAAAAGATTTTCATGGAGAATTTTATCTTCAACAAGATATTGAGCCATATTTAAAATGGCCATGACTACTGTAAATCACTGCAGTGGTGAGCATGGTGTATAACAAACACAGCGTACTCGATACTTTGTGCGTCTTGCGTGTTTTAAAGACAAAGAGCGTCTGGAACAGTCAAAAAAGTTTAAAAAGTCGATCACGTTTTGCGTCAGACGTAAGAAGAGCTTGTAAATTCATAAAGCACTCCTCCGCCTGCTAGTTACAGAAATTGATGGCAGGGTTTCGTCGATTTGGTTTGATTTCAACGCAAACAAGGTTGTCCTCTTTGCCGACTTCTACAAATCCCCACATCAAATATCCATTACGCCGAAACATCCGTTTCCATTTGAACGACATGGCCGAGCCAGCACAGCCGCTGGATGTTAATACGGTGCACAACCATGTCCATGTCGTTAAGAAGCTCTTATCATATCTCATTGTTGGATCTGATGCGGAACTCGCACTGGACCGAAAATCTTACGTATCTTATCTCCCGAATACTCTCAAGGCTGCTGCATCGGTGCTTAATAGTGTTCTTGCTTCTGCGCCATAAAGAAGCACGGCGAGGATGGGAGCCTTGTAGAGCATTAGTCGTTATTAATCACGGTAATCGTGTAGCGATAACAATTAACAGGAGACCGTAATTTTCCATAATAACAACGCTTGGATACGGTCCCTGTCATGTCTCATGTCCATGAGAAACTTTGCCTCCACCTATCGTGTTCGCCTAGACCTTATCCCTTTTGACTACAATTTTTTAGGATCCATGCAAAAAGCTCTCATTGAAATGCACTTCACTGTAGAGAATGGTATCTTTATTTCTAAACATGATCCTATTAATCAGACGCCCTGATATATTTATTGTTGTATTCACTACGTCTGTGTTTTCTGTATTAAAATTTTTTATATTTTATTGCTGGTTCTGGTTACACAAAAAAAAGGATTGTTTATCTAAATTGAGTCACACAACAATTCTTTGTTAATGTAAACCGATCCGTACATATAAAAAAATCTACAAGGGAAAGTGATTAACCATCGAGAGAAGAAAATTGTGATTCTTTTTTGAAAAATAAAAAAGAAAAATTTTTGACAAATAAACAACAACAACAATTGTATTGTGTAACACTGAAAAGCACTTGAACATACAACATACATCACTCCATACCGGCTCTAGGGATTCAAAACAATATATTAAATGGGGGGCCATATTTACGAGTTCCTCCATCAAAAATGCTGTTTTGTTGGCTTGACTTCATATTTGTTGCTGCTGTTACATACTGAACACACAGAAAACATGCGTTAGAAGGCTTTTAATCTAACAACAACAATCATGACAGAACATCTATGGCATTGGATTTTTTTTTTGGTCAGCTACGTTTAGAGCCTCCATTGAATAGACAGAATGGCTACAGGGCTGCAAAACATTTCACATTTATTCGTTTATACATGCGTATGTTGTTGTTTGGTTGCGGTTAATACCGCAAGACTTGGTAAATATTCAAAATTATTGTTATTTTTTTATATTATTTTACAACAACAACAAGAGTTTTTTTTTATTATCTGTTGCCTGCTGCGTTTTGGGTAGGAGTAACGATATGGTTTGTTACCAAAAAAAACGAAATTTTTGCTGCTGTTTGTTTGAAACAAAAATGAAATTTGAAATTTCTGCTTCACATTGTTTGTTAAATCCTTAGCGATTTGTAAAATGTTACATACACGTATTAGAAATAGAATGGAAACAATGAAACAGAATTCATGTAAATAAAAAACCAAAATGCTGATAAAAGCAACGAAAGAGAAAATACACTCAGAAGAATTGTTGTTTTCGAAAAGAATTTCCAAAAGGCGTAAAGCATGAGTACAATGGGTTAAATCGATCTCCGGGTACTGTACTTGTCTAAATTGACAAGTACACGTCCTCTAACCTAAAGCATGAGTAGATACTGGTTGCTTTGGAACTCAAAGTATTGGTCGGCATGGAGGCTATTTAAGGTTACGTCTGATTACGTCAGGAAAAAAGCTTAGAAACTTCTCAAAATTATATGAACTGGTGACTGAATTAATTCTAATTCTCTTCGAATTAGAAGGACTGGACATTTTTTTAAGTAAATCTCTTGGAACGAATATGTTTTCTCTGGAGAACGCATCTGGCTTTCTAAGAACAATTAAACCCTCAAACCTCTCTTGGCTGGTAAGGCAGTACAAGAGTAAATTGAACAGCTTATGTCTCTTGTCTAATACAACCCTTGCTTGTATTCCAGAGAATCGTAACATGTGCAACCAGCCCTAAATAAGCCTCATTGGACCTCAAAAGACATCCTAGCTTAGCATTCTCGACTTCTACTTTGGAAAGGCAAATTTTTGGTGGATATCAAATTATTACTGTCGTATCTTAACGCTATGTAGTCTGCGACAGCTGGTTGAGCCGTGGACATTACTACTCACTCACTTAGTTTCTCCCAACACCCCTGTTGTCAGTATATCGATCGTTGGTTTAAAAAGAATACTCGATAGTAAATGCTTTTTTTCTGATATGGTCAAATCAGGCGTAGGTCGAGCTATCTAAACTATAGTAGGACTTGTTTAATTCGTATGCATCAATAATAGGTTCTAGTATTACATGGTAAGGCGTTCAATCTTCAATACATATTATTATAAAATCGTAATCCTCTTCACTTCCGTTTTTATTTATCACATTCCACATATCTTTTCATACCTAAACCCCAGTGTTTTTTGCACTGTGTAATCCATAAGCATATCATTAATGTTGGTAATATTTCATTGTAAATACCAAAAGGCAACAAAAAAAAGGATTCGTATTTTTCATTTTGTTTCACAACAACAATTACAATATACTTATACAACAACAAATATACTGAGTAAATATATCACTTGGGAGCTGAAAAAAATCAAAAAGTACGTGTTTTTTTCCAAATGAAAATATGCATTCTTGCTGAGACACCTTCTACACAAATTTAAAAAGTGTAAGTAAGTGGAAAATCAAACGGCCTGTTTTTGTAAGACGAATGGTTTTACACGTTCGTGTGTTATTTGTTTTTGTTTGTGTTTTCCATGCAAATAGATGAACGTATGAAATCTTGCGTCTTGCATGGGATAAACCTGCTTCCTTCCTTAATTGGTCACTAACAACCCGATTAACGGATTTCGGCCTGCCGTAACACATCCTTCCAGGCGCCTCTGCTTCTAGCGCGCCTACGCCAGTCGGTCATACCAATCGATGACAGGGTTCCCTTGATTTGGTTCTTCCAATGCAAAAAAGGTCGTTCTCTTCGCGGGCTTCCGCAGAGCATCTTCCTCCATTCGAACGACATGGCCGACCAACCTCAGCCTCTGGATTTTAATACGCTGCACAATGTCTATGTCTTTGAGGAGTTCATACAGCTCACTGTTGGATCGGATGCGGAAATCATCGCCAACTTGCCCTGGATCGAAGATTTTACGTAAGAATTTTCTCTCGAATGCTCTCAAGGCTTCTGCATCAGTGCTTAATAGGGTCCATGCCTCTGCACCATAAAGAGCACGGAGAGGATGAACATCTTGTAGAGTATTAGTTGTGTCGTACGAGAGATGTCTGTGTTACTCAGTTGCCTATTGAGACCATAGTAGAACCTGTTGGCAAGAGTGATACTGTGCTTGATCTCCAGATTGACATCATTTTTGGTGTTAACGGCGGAGCAAAGATAAATAAATTCCTTAACTATATCGAAAATATAGTTATCGGCCGTAATCTGAGATCCAATACACTTATCGATAACATATACTTCGTTTTCCCTCATTTACTGCCAGACCCATCTTAGTACATCTACTTAGTAAATTTAGTAATTAAGGATGCCCAAATTTTACTAAGTTCAGATATGCACTTTTATTGAGTCAATATTCGGTTTATTGTGTACAATATTTTAAGTGTTCAGACATAATAATATACGCTGCTTATTCAATATTCATTTGGCAGCTGGTAAACAAAACAGCTGGTTGTTTCAACAGCATGGTTATTTTTTTTTCTTTGTCGTTGTCACATTTGAGTTGTCACATATCAACAGAAAGTGTTCGGATAATTGTAATATACTCACTGAACATACTTATGACAGTCCTGCATTTTAAGTTTTACTCAATATTATAACAATTCGCGTATTTATTAGACAATTATTAATTGAAACTTTGTATGAAATATTGAGTGCAATAATGGCGTTTATTGCGATTTCCGCAATAAAGGTGCATATCTGAACACCGTATTAGTGTTGAGCTGTGTTGTATGAGCTTTAGTCTAGTAGGTAATGTAATGACAGGTGGTTCAACACCTGGCTCAGATATCTTGAACAAAAACGACTAAACGGAAACCTACTTTTCGAATATTTTTGAACCATAAATTCTAAGGATTAAATTTATAGGTTTTGCTACAAATATGATATTAAATGATGATATGATATGATAAATATTGATATGAAATAACAATTATTTGCCATCAATTTCAATACTAAACAACAGCAAATTTCCCTTGAATATCAAACAATGGTTGAAAATGGAAAATATTCGATAGAAAAAAGAGAAAAATACCGATACATATGACAGCAAATGATGACTAATGGTTTTTAAAATAATTTTTTTTTCTAATCCATTGAAAATATGATGATTACCATACAGTAAAAAAAAATTTATTTCTAAGTACACTAAGAGAAATTATTTTAAAATAATCTATACGTGATAAAACAATTCTCAAGAAATTTTTTATAATTGCCATGAATGGTTTTTCTTTCAGTGTATTCCCTTAAAGCTTTATAGTCTCCGGGCACACACCTATCTGTATTACCATAAAGCATTAGGAATTTATTTTTTTCTCTTGTTCTACTTTTTTTTCGAGTTCAAACAAATATGCTAAAAATATAAATTCATTTACACTCTCTTCCTTTCTGCCATAATAAATAATAAAAACAACAATTCGTTTTTGTATTACGTTTTGGAAAATATTTTTTTAAGGAAGCGAAAAAAAATGTTCGAATAAATCGTCCAGGGAATCGTTACAATGTTGAGGTAACATGACTAACATGTAGCCAGCAAAAGTGAATTGTATATCTCGTGAGAGTGTGTGTGTGTAAATAAACTGGGAAATGAAATAAAAATTCGTATATGAAAGTGAAAATAAGTTTTTTGTTATGAAATACATATCTATTCTGTACACAATTGTCATAAATTTCACAGCACCATGGGTGGAGGTAAAAGGGTGATTGCATGTCTATTAATATAAATTAAGTCGTAAAGTATTTCCAACTTACTGCTTGCTACAGCTGGTCTGGTCACTGGTCTTATGGCAACAACAGAAGTCCTCCCAGTAAGATGGAATACGTTTTGTGGAAGCCATATGCTTCCAAGGGGGGTAATGGAAAAATAAAATTTTGCTTTAAGCTAATTCGATGATAAAAGTGATTCCACTTAGAATCGTTTGCAAATTTTGATTACGACCCATATAAGTCCTGTTAATTAATTAATGTTAACTCAGGACTCAGTAGCCTACTGGGGCCAGAACACTGAAAATAAAATAAAATTGCCATGAAAAGTTTCTCAAAAAATCTGTCGTTCAGAATCGACATTAAACTGGAGGATACGTCACACATGCATAAAATTATCACACACAACATAAGTGGTGTGAGAACCTGGGTCGTAGCAAGCAATAACCTAAGGTTAATAACTGGCTTTGTTACGCAGCACATAGTTCCAATGACCAATTCTGTGCTGTGTGATTGTGTATCAAGCTGCGTAATGGTTGGAGAAATGTGCCTTATATATAGTTTAGTTAGATTTCTTCGTTGGTGGACTGTTGGCGTTCAAGACACTGAATGCTTTCGCTTTTACGAGCATGCAAATACTAGACTTTTTTCGCCTCATGCAGAGAGAAACCACAACAACGCCCGTCGCGAATCAACATAGTTGTGCTAAAATAACCCTGATTAGACTAACAGATATGAATGCTACGCTGTAAGCAAAGAATGTCTTCGGTAGTCTGTTAAAATCTCCCGTAGAATTTTGCAAACTTCTCGTATCGTGTAGGAAGCTAGGTTTTAATCCTGACATGATCTTGTTCAGCAACTTACTTCACACGTAGACAAAACCAGAACCGGTTGTGTTGTGTTGCTCAACAGAACATACCGTCCAGTTAAAAAACTTAAATTGCAATACAAAAAAAATCGATTATTATACGTCCATAGAGCTCTGAATTGACGATAGCAGTTCTCCCGCGTTTTTTTTCTGTTTTTCGAAAAATATCACCTAATGACATCGGTAGACCATAAAGAGGACCCAACATTAATTTTTTTTGTGTAAATGGAATGGTTGAAGTTGCCGTAGTCGAGTAGGTAGTGTGTTGTCCTCTTAAAAAAGAGCTCGTGGTTCAGCCACTGGCTCAAACATTTCGAACAAAGCTAAATACGAAAAAAATATTTCTTTCCGTAACTTTCTATCAGCAGTCTTCGGGCAAAAACTGTGAGAATAAATAGTTGGGACCGTCTACTTATAAATAAAATTAATACACACAACATAAGTGATGTGAGAAGCTAGGTTGTTATCCTGACTAAAGGATTATAATGATCAGTTACGTACGTCTTCAAGAGACCGACTAGTGCATTGACTATAAGGAATCCTAGTGCCCATAATAGTCTTTAACTTGTACTGTTTACTGCTTCTATTTGAAGAAATATTTCTTTCAGTCTTGTGTCATGAAATACAGCTGTGGACACTGGCATAGAGGTTTTGACCCTCGCTGCCTGGTCTTAGGTTAGGTATGTTTGTCAAGTCATGTCATTGCCTGATTAGTTCGTTGATGCATAGGAGTCTTACTGCCAGTAGTGGTCTTTAATTTGTACGACATACTTCTTCTATTTAATTGGATATTTCAACCAACCTGGTGTAATAAAATACAGCTGCGGGCACTGATAGCAATAGATTTTGAACAAATTCAAAGCATTTAAAAAAATTTAACACTGATGTTGCTGACCATATTCGATTCGATAGACGAAAAACTGCAACAAGTATTGTTTAAATGATGTTTTGACATTCGCTTTCTGGTCTTAGTTTTTGTATTGTTACGAAAATGAAAAATCTAGATACTGGTTTTCTGGTTTTACATGGCTTAACATTAAAATTATAAACAAAAGCTACAAAAAACAAAACAATGCAGCTAAGAAACCTGTTTACATATTATCTTACAGCTTAAAATAACAACAAACACCAGCATAAAAAATGTATACAAGTACCAAAAATACAACAACAAACACCAGCATAAAAATATAGTAAACAAGTAAACAAAAATATACCAACAATACTACAATAATAAACATAAACAACGATGTTTACATTCATCAGACTGTTTACATTCCCATATAAAAGGCAAGACAAAGCAGGCGACGGAGTTAGTGAAGTTTAGTCAGTCTTGTGTGAATACGTGGTGCGTTTGAAGAGAGTAAACGTGGTTTAAAGATCTCCGTTACTAAGATCTGTCGAATAATTGTCTAGTAATTGTTATTGTTGATACAAAGGGTATAAACAGAGGAATAACAAAGAAAAGCAATTGTTGTTGTATACATCAAGTTGTGAACAGTGGCACACAGATTTGTGCGAGTAATAAAGAATTTTAATTAAAACTAAACACAAATTTATTTTTATTTTATTTGCAATATACGACCTTATATTTTAAATGTTTTTAAAAGGTAAAAACGTAACAGTATGTATGTCATGTCAATTACTGGTTTTCCTCTCATGTCTATTTTAACTTCAGATGGATTTCACTTCTTCAGAATTTTTGTCCATAGTAGCGTGTATTTAGCTTTATGCACAATACAGTTGATTTGAACTATTTTCTGCCATAAAAAAATACCTTTTTACTACCCCTGCTCTAAATTCAATTTCAAGAATCCTAAGTGATATCCGATTTTTAGCTGCCAGTAATAAATCACAAGTTTTAGTGCCTCTAGTATTTTAATATCAATTAAACAGTCAGCGAACGGCCAAATAAAACCATTTTAGTTATTTAGAATTCATTAGAGTCCTACGACTATAAATAATCATCAACGTTTTTCTTTTTCTACAACAAATTATAAACAAATATAAACATAGACAAAGAAATGCGAAGCAAATAGGAAATACCATTTAAATTGTCAAAATACTTTGATTTATAGGTGACATTCAGGCCATCAGACCATCAGGCCAATGTGTCCATACAATTTTCTGCTCGTGCATATAATTTTTCTAAAGCCATATTTATTTAAGTTGTGGTATAAAGTAACAACAATAAATTGACCTTAATACTGTGTAAATATTAATTTCGTTAATAGTGAAATTTATATTAAGGAGAGTTTCAATCAACCCTCTACATACCATACGAACATTTTGTATTTGAACAACCCTGTTCGAAACCAATCATATTAAACCATCTTCCATTTGAAATGAAAAAGAAATTCCCTTCGGAGACTGATTAAAAGGGACAAAATTATGGTATAAAATATGAAATAAATTTACTACCATAATTGACCAACAAAACCACCACTACACACCGACCTAAAAACCACAGGCCATAAAATATTTTAAAGCAAATAAAATTTATTTTGTGAGGTTTTTATTTGAAAAAGTTTGTTTTTTGAAGGCTTAATTACTCACTTTACAATAATCTCAAGTTAATCAGCATAAATCATTTGAATTTTGAAGTTAGAGGTAGAAAATAAAATTACTTTGTGGTCATGTAGGGTGTTCTTAAGAGGTTGAAAACTTAAAATGATAATATATTGTTACGAAAATGGAAAAATCTAGATACTGGTGTCTTGCTTTTACATCGTTTAACATTAAAATTATAAACAAAAGCTATAAAAACAAAAACAAGTAAACGGAAATATACCAACAAAAAACACCAGCATGAAAAAAATATAAAGAAGTAAACAAAAATGCAACAGCAAACACTACAATAATAAATGTAAACAAAATGCACAAACAACAATAACGAAACAACAATGTTTACATATATAGAGATCTCAAGAAGGCGACGCCACCAACATTCGATTTCAAGAACATTCATCGGACTCTGTTTACGTTGCCATATAAAAGGCAAGACAAAGCAGGCAACGGAGTCAGTAAAAGTTCAGTCAGCCTTGTGTGAAGTCGCGTTGTGTGTGAAGAAAGTAATCATAGTTCAAAGATCTCCGTTAGAAAGATCTGTCGTATAATTGCTTAATGATTGTTATTGTTTATGGAAAGGGTGTAAACAGAAGAATAACAAATAAAGCAATTGTTATTGTATACATCAAGTTGTGAACAGTGGCATACAGAATTGTGCGAGTAATATAGAATTTTAATTAAAACTAAAAACAAATTTATTTTTATTTTATTTGCAATCTACGAGCTTATATTTTAAACGTTTTTAAAAGGTTAAAAAAAAAATGTGGTAAACTCTTCAGATATTAGGTTCGATTCTCACCAGAGGCTCTGGATATTTGTCTGACATTATGAGGTACATTACATTGAAAATAGAAAAAAAAAGTTGCTGTTGTCTAGTGAGGGCATGGTTCAAAACCCAGGTCAGACGTATCCATCAAATTTAGCCCCACGTTGTCGTCTAATAAGCTAACACCTTTTCTACTAGACAGCAGCATACATACCTATTGCATTGCAACCCTTTAGCCAGGATTACAACCTAGCTTCTCACACCACTTATGTTGGGTGTGTTAATGTTAGACATACATATGTGGTGGCAAGACCTACATTTTAAAGTCGACTTCGTACGACACATTTTTTAATAAGTTTTCATAGCAATTTTTATATGATTCTCAGAGATTTTGTCAGGAAGGTTTTTTCGGTTTTCATGGCATTTTTTATATAATTCTCAGAGTTTTATATATAAGTCAACATACTATAATAATTTGATGAATACTGCGGTTTTATACTCCAACCACCTACAAAAAAAAATTAAAAAAATTACCACGTATGTCTTATGCTATAAACACAATAGACGCAACGCAGCAAACACTGGAATTTTGCAGCAACAGTTTGTTGTTGGTATCTAGGTAGGTTGAAGTGATAGCTTTGATTAGCAAAGCTCACTTGAGCACACATAGCGGCCCGTTGTGATGCCAGAAGTAAGCTCAGACGCTGTTTTAACCGAATTCTCTCAAACTAATCGTAGAAATTGGCCAGTGCAGGAGCAGCACTTTAAAGCACAATTACGGATTACGGACTACCTTCTTACACTGCTCATTTTGTGTGTACTAATTTTATATATGAGTGGCGGGACCTACAGTTTAACGTCGACGCCGAACGACAGATTTTTGAGAAACTTTTCATGGCAATTTTATTTACTCTCAGAGTTTTTGCCAGAAATCTGCTGGGAGGAAGTCGCTGAAGGAATATTTTTTCATATTTCTTTTTGATATAGTTCTTAGTTCTTAGTTCTAATTCTTGATATCGAACCTATGTATATTCTTGATATACTCCAAATATGCACCTGACAAGAGATTAACATTTACGAAGAAAGTGAATGAGGTTTTCCTTTAAAATAATCATTGGATGCGTATATTATGCGATGTTGCTGTGCTTGCAGCGTTGCTTTTAATGTGTTTAAAGCATAAGACATTCGTGATCATTTTTTTGTTGTTTGTTTTGTAGGTGGTTGCAGTACACAAACCCATATGGAGTATTCATCAAATTGAAGTTTGCTGTGCTTGCTGTGTGGCGTTTATTGTGTGACACTGATTGTCAAAAAAAAATGTGTTTACGTTCTCCACGTAACTAAAGGGTCCGCCATATAATTTTTTTTAAATGCTTTAAAAAAAACTACTGAATATTTTCGCAAATTTCTTTTTTTATTTGAAAGTACAATCCTTCCGGTGAATAATGGAAAAAAATTTCATTCAAATGGCTGCCTCGGCTATCCATGCAGTAGTTTATCTTTTCAGTATTCCAACACAATGCACTACATGAGAAAAAAATGTAAAAAGAAACTACTGCGTTCAAACAAATGCCTGTGTCTTTATATTTTCATTAAATTGGATTAAATTCGAAATGACTACAGCAATAAGTTAAGTTTTTATAAAAGAAACTGTATACTCAAATTTATTCATACACACGCCTTACATTGATTGTTTTTTTTAGTTTTTTGTATTGTTTATATATTTTTTTTAATGTAAATTTTTTTATTTGTTTATAGTTTTTGTAATTTATATGTCCACTATTTGTTTACTTCTAAACAAACAAAAAAAAATATTTGTTTTTATTTGAAAATTTTTCCAATTTTTTTTCCGTCAAATTTATGAGTGATAATTTTAATTTGTGTTTGAAATAAATATGACAAAAAGAAAATTTATGTTGTTGTGTAATTTGATATAGAATTTGTTGTTTAAAAAAAAATAATTTTTTTTAATTTTGTTGAACATAAACTGTCAACAGATTTTTATAGGTTTTGTATTCTAAATTTTTATTGCTTTTTGCCCGTAACAACAACAAACTTTTCTGCTGAAGTTGAAACTCAAACTTTTCTTCTTCTACTTTTAAGGGGAGACGTTAATAAAAGTGTGAAACCATTGGAAATTCTTTGTTAAAAATTTATGGAAGTTTTTTTTTAATTAGAAAACGATATAAAAAATTTTGAAAAAAATGAATTTTCTTCATGAAGAGAAGAAATTTATTAAAGAAAATAAAATTAAAAAAACTCATAAGCTTTTTAAGTATAACTAAGCATAGCGTTTTTAATAGCCTCTAATGCTTGCAAAGGAGATGCCAAAGAGGCTCGTAAAATTTGTAAAGAAGACACAACTTTTTGTTGTTGTTGTTGTTGTTGGATTAATTACCTTAATTTTAGGATTTAAGTTCCTAATAAACTCTTAAATCTTCTAAAGACACACACACAACACAACACAACACAACAGACAGGCAGACGGACGGTTGTAAGAAAAAAAAACATTAGAACACTTAAAACAGAATTTGTTTAGCCACCAGAGATTTTCAAAGATTTTTACTGCCCATGAAAAAAATTAAAAAAAAAATTAAATGAAATTATTATGGCCAACGAGCCTTTATATTGTAGGGAATACGATGTCTCTTGGTTGCTATTTTATTTAAATATTTTAAATTATGGCTGATATTTTAAAACCATTTAATCTTTTTGATGTTGGTTGGCATTTAGTAGCCAAAATACTGGATTTAGCTTGTGTGCCCAAAAACTCAAATACAAACTTTTTTCTTCTTTTAATTTTTAATGGTTTTTCTTTTAATGCTCCTTTTACATCTTTCTCTTCTTCTTCTTTTTGTAATTTTTTAATGTCTAATAAATTTTCTTTTAAAAGTTTTTCATGGAAATTTAATAAAAAAAGTTATTTTTTTGTTTA
Source organism: Sarcophaga variegata (assembly GCA_932273835.1). NCBI lineage: Eukaryota > Metazoa > Arthropoda > Insecta > Diptera > Sarcophagidae > Sarcophaga > Sarcophaga variegata. The sequence continues at coordinate 99,584,390 of OW026360.1, read as the reverse complement.
AAAAAGTAATTTTTTCCGCTATTTGGTCAAATAATTTAATTTCGTTTTAAATATGGTGTTAATTTAATGGAACATAAATTAAAGGTGGGGGGGAGGCTAAATTAAGTCATAAATATATTCGGGAATATGAGATTTTTATTTGCTATTCTACAACCTAAACAGAGAAAATTGCTGGAGATTTCAATACACTTTGTAGGGAATCTTATAAAACAAAACACTTAGTGGACGACTTAAAGAAGTTGTTAGGCATGTAGGTAGATAGGGCAGTAGGGGTTTGCAAGGATGTTGGATATTCACACTAAGGCTACGTAGAGCCCATTGTAATACCACAGTGCTGTATTATCCTCTACTCCCGCAACCACATGGAGCTTCTGATAAAGCTACTCAATACCAATGTGTGACAGTTCTTCCAGTTCCTCCATATAATAGGAACCAAGATGCGTTTTCTTTAACAATATAGTGACGGGCAAGCTAATCAGACTATCAACGCCAATGCGTAGCAGCTCTTCCAGATCGTCTGTTTGTCTTAAGCCCTCTATCTAGTGCTGGCTAGATTTACTGTGTCATTTTGCTTGAGTTCGAAGCCGCCCATCTATTGTTGATGGAATCGACGATCGCAATTGTCAATTACAAGCTTGTAGGTTTTCAAAGGCATACCCAAAGTCTACAATTCAAGGGAGAGTTGAATGGTTGTTTCACTATTTGCCAGTTCATCCATTCGAGGTGAGACTTTAAGAGTAGAGGCTTTAATGATATCAAAAGAAAGTGTAGGACATACATATATGCGTGAATTTTGTTTAATGTTTGTGCCTTGTTTACATGCATAATTGGTCCTTACAGCCTTTCAGTCAGAATTACGACCTAGCTTCTGACACCACTTGCCTTGTGTGTGTTAGTTTTATACATGAGTGGTGGGACCTACAGTTTAAAGTCGATTCCGAACGACAGATTTTATTTGAGAAATTTTCCATAGCAATTTTATTTCATACTCAGAGTTTTTGTCAGAAATCTGCTGAGAGGATTTTGCCGAAAGAAATATTTTTTCATATTTTTATTTAGATGTCTGACCTGGAATTTGAACCGAGTCCTTTGAACCGAGCCAACACACTACCTACTAGACTACGGCGACTACATGAGTGTTCACAATCGCCCAAAAACAATAACGTATTGATGATTCTGAGAAATCTTTAGCCCCCAATTCTCCGTAAAAACTCGAATTAAAGCATTAATATGTGAGAGAGGATGAATCGTGGTTGCATCATTTTATATCAGAATCAATGTATGAAAGCGTGCAAAGATGCAGTAGACGATTGGATAGAATATACATGGTCACTGCAACCCTTTAGTTATGGATTAGGACTTGTCTTCCCATACCACTTATGTTGTGTGTAAGTTTCATGCATGAACGACTAGAGGTCACTCTGAATGACAGATATTTGGGAAACTTTTCAAGGCAATTTTATTTGACTCCGAGAGTTATTGCTAGAAATCTGCTGAGAGGAAGTTGCTGCACAAAAATATTTCTTCACATTTCGTGGTCAGACCTTAGTGCACTAAATGTCCCACATAAGTCGTCGTAGTCTATCAGGTAGTGTCGTGTCTTATTAAACGTGTGACAGCAAAATTTTCATCAACTACTCCGCATAACTGTGTATAAATTTTCTAAATAATAATAGAAGTTATCGATAAATCGCCTTTTAACTGTTTGCCATACTTTTAGAGACGTATTCCAAGCTGCATGTCCTATGGTTCTACATGCAACATAATCTCCACTGAATAAAGGGTTCAAACGAATTACTCTTGGCGCAATAAATTTCTTTTACATTTAAAAAATCCAGTGACTTGCTTTCCAACATTACTTTTTTTCCAAATCAATGGCTATATAATGAACAACATATGGTGGTTAATAATTTCGTGTCTTTTTTGTTTTTGTTTTTACTGTGAAATATTTGGTAATAAATTTTAAAATTCTCTGCATGACAGCATTTTGAGAATTATTTGGTACTTTTATGGGCGGACAATGAAACAATAATTTTTGTATAAAAATGTTACGATTTATCGATTTTCAAATGTGAAAAGAGCGAAAAGCACACACACACACACCACAATGTACATAAATACATACATACATGTGTTGTCATTAAAAATTTAATATTTGTGTATAGAAAAACAACAACAAAATAACAAAAATTATGTTTTTTTCTGTTGGAAACAATAAATAAAATATTGGTTTTGTCCTTTGTTTAAATTTCACACACACACATACATACGACGACGAACTCAGAAAATTCATGTTCATTATTAACACTTTTAAAACCGAGGAGTACGAAAAGGGTACATACCATAATAATAGAATACGAAGGTTACGGAAGAGATTTTACTTATACATAGAGAGAATCATACGTAATTCAATTGTTTTAAATCAATTTAAAAAAAAAACTTATCAAACCTAAGATAATTTATGTTCATAAACTAATCCATGCGCTTCTGTTAATATTAAAAACACATTAGCCTGCCTAGTTTCTTTAAGGAACACAGGGCCCACAAATCCCTTAAGCATCTTATTACATCTTTGTTTTGTTCCATTTTCAACCCCAGTTATTCCAGCTTAATTGATATTCTGTAGCAAATTCTGGACTGACAGGGTCGGATCACGTTAAAATGAACTGTGGAAATACGTTTGCGTTGCTTCGAAATCTCTGGATGTCACAGTATTATACACCAAATAATATTAGAATGCTATTAGCGAAGACCGACTCTTATGTACGGATGTGAGCTGTTTGGTGGCTGCGATGCAGTTAGTAGACGAAGACTGAACGTAACTTACAATTCTATAGCACGATATATTTTTGGCATCAGGAGAAATAGCAGCATATCGCATTTCGCCCGACTAATTTATAATGTCACATTAGACAATTTATCGAATTGCCGGACTCTGCTATTTCTAAACAAATTAATATATAATCAACAGCCACTTTATTTATATGATAGATTAATTTTTTCTAGATCAAATAAAGGAAAGAACATAAATTCTATAAAATATAACAAGGCCATCTCTCAACAACACTTCTTCATTCACGCCATTCGTCTCTGAAGCCAACTTCCCTCTCAAATACAAATGATCACCAATGCAAACCATTTCAAAACTGCAATTTTAAAGCACTTTGCAAAGTCTTCTATAATTTTGTAAATGTTTTTTCCCCCTTAGTTTTATTATAATTGTGATATTCTTTTTTTAATATTATTGTGATAATAATGTTTATTGTTTTCCTTTCCTTAATTAATTTTCCTTTCATATTCTTAAATTTTAAGTTTCTTTTCTTTTTAAATTATTTTTTTTTTGTTAAATTTGTTAAATTAGTTAAAATAATTAATTCAAAATTAATGTTAGTAACAATTGCCAAGTCACCGTAGTCTAATAGGTAGTGTGTTGGCTTATTAGACATAAAGCCCGGGTTCGTATCCCAGATCAGGCATCAAAACGAAATATGAAATAAAATATTTCTTCGGCGATTTCCTCTCAGCAGATTTCTGGTAAAAACTTTGAGAGTAAATAAATCTGCCATGCAAAAGTTTCTCACAAATCTATCGTTCGGAGTCGATGGCCCGCCACTCACGTATAAAATTAACGCACCGTAATCCTAACTGAAGGGTTATAATGGCCAATTATGTATGTATGTATGTAACAATTGCTAAGCAATACTATAATACAAGATTTATTCTTGTTGTATTGTTGTGAACAAATAAATAAATAAATAAAACCTCCAGCAAAACGAAATATGAAAAAATATTTCTTCGGCGACAAAAGCTCTGAGGGTAAATAAAAAAAGCCATGACAAGTTTTTCAAAAAAATCTGTCGTGGTTCGGTGCCGACTTTATAAAATTCACTGCCACAACGTAAGAAGTGTGAGAACCTAAGCCGTAATCCTGACCAAAGGATCGATATAAGCAAATTATGTATGTATGTACATTGCCTAGATAAACTTTATTTGGTTGTGGTATTGAATGCATTGCGTGTTGCTATTTTTTCGTCCACTTTTTTTTCTTAGAAATCAGGTCTCTTAAGGGTTTCTAAGTGAATTTTGTGAAGTGGCATTTTAATTATAAAAATTTGAATTCCTTCTCTTAAGTGTTTCTGGGTTCCTATTAATTTTCAAAAATCGAATACCAGGATGCTCTCTACAGAATCGAAGTTATATGCCTAAGGTTTAGAGACAAGCCGTTTAAATCTAACAACACACCACCTGACCGTTTGAGTACTTATAATCAAGGTTTATGTAGCAAATTTAAAATAAATTTAAGCGAATTGAGCAGTTTCTGCTTGTGTAACTTAAAAGCTGATTATGTGCCCCCGATATGGATAAACATACATAAAGACAATTGATTCAATTCTTACAGAGCCTATGAAAATTATTAACAAAATGCACTAAGAGTTGGACTGCAAAAATGGTTCAATAATCGCATGTAATAGTCGCTGTTAATGGTTTTCCCTTTTGCAAGATAGTCACATACTTAATTTATCAATATATATATATTTTTTTTGGTGATTCTTTCCCCAACTCTTTTTATGTTAAGCTGGGAGTCAAACAGGGTTGTATTCTAAGTTTGATTCTTTTTGCTTTGTACTTGAATGACTAAGACCACGTCCTTCCTATGGGAATTTTTATTGGTGACATCACAGTGAAAGTTCTGATTCTCCCAGCAATCTCCAGACCATGATTGATGCTCTCCATGTATACCACGACCTATGGCACTTAAAAGTAAATCTTTCAAAATCGAAAGTATTAGTTTTTCGTAACGGCAAAAGAATACCAAAAAACATAAAGTGGATGTATGAAGTAAACAAAATCGAAATTATACACTCATATAAATACTTAAGAATTGACTTATGTTATAATTTGTCTTTTAGCAAACATTTAGAAAATAAACTAACTACGCCAAAAATGGCAGTATCTTCGTTTTGGTCTAAATATATAAACCACTCTAAAATATCGAATAAAAATAAACTCAAAAACTTTACTGCCCAAATATGGGGATATAAAAAGTATGATGTGGTGGAAAAATTATTTAGATTTTTCATTAAGAAGATGCTACTATTACCTAAAAACACTCCAAACTATATGCTTTTTTTGGAAACGGATTTAAAATCGCTATATCTTGATACATTAAAATTGAACTTGAATTATATTAATAAGGTGCTCAATATGGCGTACAACAGATTGCATCGCAAGCTCGCAGAAATCATAATTGCTAAGCAGACTTTTTGGGCTGAGGACTGACTGGCTGGATTTATGTAATGAAGTCAACTTTGTTCCTGAAAATAGCTCGGTGCCTCTTAGCAAACATTGCAAACCAATTTTACAGCGCGTTAGAACGCATGAATACGAAAATTTTATTTCCGATGCCAGAAGCTCTCAATTCCACGACTTATACTCTCAACGAAACTATTCCTTGTTGCGAATAGATTCTTCTGGACTCTCATCTCGGGAGTTAAATCTACTGATAAGACTAAGAGGTGGAGTTTTGGATATAAACGCTAGACCGTTCAGAAGTTCTTCAATCGGAATCTGTACTCTATGCAACTTAGATTCTTCGGAAAATACGCTTCACTTCATTGGTATCTGAAACTCATAGTTTTAGTTCACTTATTAATTATGTTGAAGTTTACTTAAAATACAGAAAACTGATCTTAAATGAATTTGCTTAGATTTGTATTTAAATTGATATACAAAATGAAAATGAGATGGAAAATATTAATATTTACGTATATAAGTTCTCATGTCGATAATAACTATGTAGTTATTAAGGTCAAAGTATATAATTTTTTTTTGGTGCCTTAATATTGCCTTTCTGGCTCACAACTATAAGTAAAGCCAATTATAGACCAATGTTGTTTTTTATACCAAATTTTCTTTATTTTATTTGTTATTACATCTATTAAATAAATAAATAAAAAATACTTAATTGATCATTGCAACCCTTTAGTCAGGACTGCAACCCAACTTCTTACACCAATTATGCAGTGTGGGTTAATTTTATAAAATTTAAATTCTTCGAACTACAGATTTTTGAGAGACTTTTCACGTCACTTTCTTTTTACTCCCAGAGTTTTTGCCAGCAAGAAGGCCTATTTTTTTATCGTTTTTGTTGGAAATGTCTGACCTGGGGTTTGAACACACTACCTACTACAGCAACTATATTTGATCATTTCATTTCCACATAAGCATTGTAGCGTGTCCCTAACATTTATTTAGCTGCCAAACGGTCACACATTAAAATTACCATGAATTAGTTTGCCAATAAGGGCACATAAAATTTAATTACAGCTATACAATATTAAATATGTATACAATACATATGTGTGTAGTATTAAAAATAAACCGAAATAGGTTTTTTTTGTGTTTCTTGTTTTTAAAATAAAATTTGAATAATTAATGGAAAAAATTTCTAATTTTGTTAACAATTTTGTTTCATGGTAATTATTTATAATACGTTAGAGACACTTCTAACCAAATAATTATTATTCTTGTGGAAAATTTTTCGAAAAGTAATTAAACTTGGATGTTTTTTTTTATTGTATTGGACAAGAGTGGAGTTTCATTTCCAAAATGCTTAACTTTAGTGTTTCACAACGGATTTTGCTTCAGAGAGAGAAGGGCGCTTTTTCTTGAAAATTATGTAATTTTACATGGCGCCCCTCTTTCTCGCAGAGCATATTCGTTGCTGGTTGTTTGGTCAGTAGATCGCACATTGCATTACAGACAGAATTCGTTCTATCTCTATATGTGAAACCTTTCTTCCTGCAGAGGTCTTTAATGTCACCGTAGTCTAGTAGGTAGTGTCTTGGCTTATTAGACGTAAGGCCGAGGTTGAAACCCCATGTCAGACACCAAAACGAAATATGAAAAAATATTTTTTCAGCGACTTCCTCTCAGCAGATTTTTGGCAAAAAATCTGAGAGTAAATAAAATAAATTTCTCAAAAATCTGTCGACTTTAAACGGAAGGTCCTGCCACTAATGTATAAAATTAACACAGACAACATGAGTGGTTTGAGAAACTAGGCCGTAATCCTGACTGCAGTGTTGTCAATTATATATGTATGTATCTAAGTATAATATAAAAAGATTCAAATCTAATGACTACAAACACGACTTCCTCTGTTCTCCTTCCCATAACCTATTTTCCTAATTCCAACACAATTCACTGCATGAGTAGGGGCCATCGCCTAAGTGGTGGTCTTATAAAAAAATATGTTTTTGAGGCCATACTATGCCTATTAAAATTTGTGCAAAATATGTAAAAAATTTTTAAATTTCTCTTGAATTTCATTTCAGCATTTCAATACGAAACTCCCCCCATACATATATGTATGTATTGAATTTATTAATTAAATAATTAGCTTTCATATGGTCTACAGGCATACAAAAAGTTATTAAAAATTAAATTTAAAATATTTCATTTTGCATATCTAATAAGCGGTTTTAGTTTTGAAACACCCCACAAAATGAAGAAAAGTTTCCCGGCTTCAATTGATCAATTAATTCATTAATACACGGTAATTATTTAAAAAATTTATATTTTTTTATTAATTCTACTCAAACATGTTTTCAAACATAAAATTTATTTAAAGAAAAAGTTTACGATGACCCACATGCATGCTTAATAATAAATAGTAGGAGTAGACCCAACCTTATTGCATGCAATCAAGTGTTGACGCTGTTTATCACCAAAGAACTTTATAGCATATGTATGAGTACTCTACTCTACAGTTTTTAAAATATTTGTGTTGTATTTAACTTAACTGCAGTTCACAATAAACTGGACTTTTATCACTCTCCTCATATAGTAGTAGAATTACAAAGACCTATTATGCCTAGAGGCATTGGGTACAATCGATTCATTAACATTGTTACGGAAATGAAAATGGTGTTACATCGTTTAACATTAAAATAGTAAACAAAATCTACAAAACAAAGACAATGAACTCGTTTACATGATAAACAAGTAAACAAAAATAAACCAACAACATCAGTAAAAAAATGGGCATAAACAAGTAAACAAAATACACAAACAAACAGTGAAACAACGAAAGAAAAAGTGATCATCTTGTCAAAAACAGCTGACTAAAGAATGACGATGGGAAGAAAAATTTAAAAAAATGTAAATGATTTTAAAAGAAAAAGAAGAAAAAATATACAAACCGGTGACTAAAGAATGACGATGGGAAGAAAAATATAAATGATTTTAAAAGAAAAAGAAGAAAAATATACAAACTTCTGACACAATAAGAAAAACCGAAATTGATTATCAACACAAAATACACAAAAAACAAAAATTTTTTGACATTTTTATTTCCATCAGCTGGTAAATCGCTCCCTCCTTCTATGAATTCGCCTTGATTGTTAGTGTTTACGCAAAGAGTGCAAAAACTAATAACAAACAAAGCAATTGTTGTTGTTTACATCAAGTTGTGAACAGTAACACACAGAATTGTGCGAACAATAAAGAATTAAAAATTAAAACTAAATTTATTTTTATTTTACTTGCAGTCTACGAGCTCATATTTTAAACGTTTTTAAAAGGGTAAAAACGTAACAATATGCATTTTTAGGGCCTTTAAGCCAAGAGTGGTAAAACTGTCCATTCAACAAGACTAAATATTCAACAATCATCCGGCAAAAACTCTGAAACTAAAATAAAATTGTTTCTCAAAAATGTGTCGTTTGGAATCGCACTTTAAAACTTTAGGTCCCACCGCTCATGTATAAAATTTACACACAACATAAGTGGTGTACTAGGTTGTAGTCCTGACTGAAGGCTTATTATGTACGTAAGTATGTCGAATGCTATTTCCAAATCAGAGTTTTCTTAATACAAATGATATGTTTCTGTATCTGGACAACACATGTTATTCAGCATTTCAACATTTTGCCATCTCCGCACATAGTAAGTATTGCGGCATTGGTTCTAAGGCGACTAAAGTCAGCACAGAGAAGCTGCACTCTTAGCTGAACTCTTCTGCAGATTTCTAGTTTTGCTTTCCATGTTCATTGATAAGCACATTTTTTTTTTTCGATACCCCACTTGCAAGCAGATGGCTTTCACCAAGAATTTTTTCCATTTTATCCGATTGGCTGCTGTTGTTGCCCTAAGTTCCGGTTGTTTGTTATTCTACCTTAATAACCACAATTATTAACAAGAAAATCTAGGCGATACTATACGAACGCCTGCTATCTACGCTTGTCTTTAAAAGAAGTCAGTTAATCAATTTATCTTGAAAACAGAGTCAAGGCATTTTGTCCGTCTTGTCACAGATAGGATTAGGCGTGGATTTTAAGCTGGCAGCGCCATCGGTCCACTATCCTTTGTTGAAAACTTTAGCCAGGCCATTACCATCAAGTGCAAGAACTATAGGTTGATGACTCACCAAATGTAAGCTGAGATGGTGAGATTTGATTCTGTTTGACTTTGTCTTGTGGAGTTTTTTAAGTCGAAGCTGTATGCGTACAAGCTACCACTCATCCTATCAGTTCGATCAAGTTCAGTCTCATTTATACACCATATTAATAACCTCACCGCAGTCATTACGGTTAGCAGGCGCGGTGCGCCAGTGTGCTGGCTTATTAGACGAGAGCTCGTAAAGATATTTCTAACGCAGATATGTCGAAGAAAACTGTCTTCAATTGAAAAATGTGAAAGTAAATTAAGTCGCCGTAGTCTAGTAGATAGTGTGTTAGCTTATTAAACATAAGGCCGCGCGTCAAATCCCAGGTCAGACATCAAAACGAAATATGAAAAAATATTTCTTCGGCGACTACCTCTCAGCAGATTTCTGGCAAAAACTCTGAGAATAAATAAAATTGCCATGAAAAGTTTCTCAAACAAATCTGTCGTTCGGAGTCGACTTTAAACTGTAGGTCCCGCCACTCATGTATACAAATAACGCACACAACATGAGTGATGGCAGAAGCTAGGCCGTAATCCTGACTGAAGGGTTGTAATGGCCAATCAAGTTTCTCAAAAATCTATCGTTTGCATTCGACTTTAAAATGTAGCTCCTGCCACTCATGTATAAAATTAACAAACACACATAACACAACATAAGTGGTGTGGGAAAGTAGGTTGTAATGCTAACTGCATGGTTGTAAAGCTTCGGTTTGTTGCGGATATTTGAGTTGGGCTGTGAATCAGGGGCTCGCAGTTGATAAGTCAAGACACTAACTACTCGACTAGGGAGACTTATTATTAACGAAAGTTATGGTTGCGAGGGAGTTGTGTCTAGGGAGTAGTGTGTTGGTTTTTTGCACAGATTTTCGAATCTTCTGGTATTAACTCCGGGAGTAACTAATTGGCGTGAGCTTTTCAAATTGTGTTGTCCAAAGTCGAGTTTTAACTGAAAATCGCGTCATACATAGGTGCATCATACATAATTGTGTGTATGTATTTATGTACTCACAGAACTTGTGTATTCAAATGTGATGTATATAAAATCCACGACTGCTTAAGAGTATAAGAACGATTAAGACATCCTAAACAGAAGTGATAGACGAATGGAGAAGTGCTTGTAACCGGTTTTACAGCAGGACCTTATAAGATTTCTTTAAAGCAGCTGGCATTTTAACCTAACCAAACCGATTAATTCAAATTAATTTTTTTTTTAATTTTAAGGAAAGAAATCAAAAAAAAATTGAAAACATAATTTCATGGAAATCCCTGTAATCCTGTAATATTTTTTTTTTTTGTTGTTTGCCTTAGTTATTGTATGGCATTACAGTTACATTTATTCCTCATGTTAATATGTGCTGTGCTATGTGCCATATCACTAAGTGTTGAGCCGCATTTGAAACTCTTGTCTGACGTAATGCCAGTGTTTAGGCTTAAAACACATGATGTTTTCCTATGTTATGGATCTTCTAATCCTAAGAGATTTTTTGTATCTTTTTTTTTTTTTTTTGAAACGTGAGTTCACATAAGGGAAAATGCGTTAACATTTTGAAGCATTTCAGCTGTGTATTAAACAAAGGATAACACGTTGTTTTACGGTAACCAGACCATTCAAGCATTATATTGTACATCCATCCATATTCATACTAATTCTCATCATATATTTTGAAATTTCTTTCATTTATGTTTTAATACCACAAAAAAGAAAAAAAAATAATAATTTTTTTAAGTAAATGATGTTTTAAACATTTTCATTTTACAGTAAGTGTCTCTCTAAGTTAAATGCGGCTGTTGTAAAATGTTTAAAAGTTACAACCGAAGTGTCAAAACGAATAAAAGACAATTGTCAGGTGGGATTTGCACAAAAAAAATATGAGTTATTATGAAAAGTAAGAGAAATTAATGGAAAAAGAAATTTCTTAAGAATAGAATTTCATTTCCATCAAACGAAAAAAAATCTTTCAAAAAAACCTATGAAAAGTAATAAAAAATTTTTATTTTGTTTTTCTTCAAACCATTGCAAATCAATTATTTCTTCTCTTTAAATATCGAACATATGTAGTTTCCTAAAATTTTTAATAATTAAAGTGGGTTTTTTTTTGTACAATAAAAAATTTTCCCATGCTTGGCACTATTTTTTGTGGTTCCATAATTTTTTTTTCTTTTTTTGTTTGATTTGATCAATCAATGCCAGTAGTTTGTCGTGTAAATATTTAAAAACTATTTTTACAATTTGTTTGTGGTTAAACACATAATATGTATGCATGTCTGTCTCTGCAGAAGACCTAACTAAGGAAATCGATACGCTTTTGAGTTATTGAACAAAATTATTAAATCACTATGAAGCACGAAAAATAGAAATAAAGTCTGTCAAAAAACCACACAGCAGTTTTAAACAAAAATATTTTATATTTAAATATATATTACAATCCTACAGTCAGGATTACAACGTAGCTCATGTTGTGTGCGTTAATTTTATACATGACTGTCAGGACTTACAGTTTAAAGTCGATTCCGAACGATAGATTCTTGAGAATCATTTTCATGGCAATTTTATTTGACCCTCAGAGTTTTTGTCTGAGAGGAAGTCACCAAACAATAAATTTTTTCATATTTTTGTTTCGATATCTGACCTGGGGTTTAAACCGTGGCCAACACTCTACCTACTAGACTTCGACGACTTCGACCAACCAACCGCAATTCAACATTATTATACAAAGAAGAGCAGTATTTGACATTACATACCGACGCTTCCATTCTATAACATTCTAAGTGTACTTAGAATGTTTTTAATGTTCTTGCATTTTTAAATTCTACGTTCTCTAACTTAATTACTGTCAAAATTCGATTAAGATGCGCCAATCCGTTCCGAAGTTATAGGGAAAAATCTTTTTAGAATACACATATGGTCGTATGTCGCGTGAAAACTTTGAGAGCTCATAAATAAAAAAACACACTTTTTCGACTTAGAATGTTATAGAACGGAGGCGTCGATACATACATACGTAAACTAAAACCAGAAAGCGAATGTTAGCAACATAAGTGTTAAAATTTTATTTTAAATGCTTTGAATTCGTTCAAAATCTAATGCTATGACAGTGCCCACAGCTGTATTTTATTACACCAGATTGATTATCCCATTAAAGAAGTATGTCGTACAAATTAAAGACCACAGCTGGCAGTAAAACCCCTATGCGTTAACGAACTAATCAGGCAATGACATAACTTGACAAACATACCTAATCTAAGACCAGACGGGGTCAAAACCTCCCTACCAGTGCCCTTAGCAGTATTTCATTACAAAGCATTGAAAGAAATATTCTTTCAAATGGAAGAAGTAAGCAGTGAAAGTTAAAAACCATTATGGGCACTAGGATTTCTTACCGTCGACGTACTAGTCGGTCTCTTGAAGACATAGTTACATACACACATACGTAATTGATCATTACTATTTTTTAGTCAGGATTACAGCCTAGCTTTTCGCACCACTTCTGTTGTGTCTGTTAATTTTAACATAAGTGGAGATTTTTGAGCAACTTTTCATGAAAATTTTTCTGATTTACACTCAGAATTTTTGCCAGAAATCTGCAGAGAGGTAGTCACCAAAGATATATTTTTTCGAATTCCGACCTGGGGCCAATGAATTCATAAATACTTCCAATTCAAGCCCTCGTAAGTTTTTGTCGGTTATCAAACATATGTCCTATGGTCAGATATTGTCATAATGGAGTACAGCAACTTTCCAGTTGATCACTCATAAGCGCTTTAATAAAATTCCATGATTTAATGAACTTTTGATAGTAGAATTCAGTATCGGTTATTTGATCGAATTGTAAGAGCTCAAGGTCTTTCTTTAAAACTTCACTTTGCTTTGCTTACATACATAACATACATAATTGGTCATTACAACCCTTCAGTCAGGATTACGACCTAGTTTCTCACACCACTTATGTTGTGTGTGTTAATTTTATACATGAGTGGCGGGTCCTACAGTTTGAAGTCGACTCCGAATGACAGATTTTTAGAGAAATTGTTCATGACAATTTTATTTACTCTCAGAGTTTTTGATAGAAATCTGCTGAGAGGAAGTCGCCGAAAAAATATTTTTTGTATTTTATTTTGATGTCTGGCCTGGGGCTCGAACCCTGGCTTTTCGTCTAATAAGCCTACTAGACTTTGCTTTGCTTATGATCGTTTAAATACTATTGTTCAACACTTTTAATCATTTAAATTAGAAATGGTACAAATTCTTTGCTTTTTAGCACTGATTTGCAGTTGAAACACGTTCATCAAATATTTCTCTGTTGATTCATGTGACACGCTTTTATTAATAACGGCTGACAACTATTTGGTGATGAACGCCTTATTCCCTAAGAACGTCAATAATGGTAATAAAATCGTCGTTACCAAACTCAAAAAAAAAGTTGTTGGCATTAATGTTAACTTTTAAATGTTGATATAATATTTATTTTTCAACCAGTATTTTGACAAACTTATGGACCCTTTATAATTATACTTTAGAATACAATTGAAGCAAAACCTAATTGCAGTTAAAAAAAAATATTTTCAGAATTTATCAGGAACTAACTCAACTTTCTGAAAAAAACTATGTCCATTCACAGGAACTGTCAAAAACAGCCCAACAGCCGTGATTAAAAAGTGTATTAGAGTGGTATTTGTAAGGGGACAAAAGAAGAAGACGACCTGCTTATACGTAGAGAAGACAAGTTAAAGCTGAAGGAAAAAAAAAAACAAACGGAAAGAATTGAACTGAAGTGAACGTGTTGGCTAAGAATACATAGATAATCTTTCAGGAATTTTAAAAAAACTTTACGGAGAGACGTTTGCAAAAATTCATGAAAACTAAAAGAGAAAATAATATTTTTTTTTCGTAAATTGATTTAAAACATGAGTAAATAAATAAATTTAAAAACAAATTCTTATAACACAAAAGAGCAACCAAAAATTTTTTTTTGTGTAAGGAAAAAAAATTTTTTCTCTAATTTTTCTTTAAATTTTTTATTTTTTAATTTTCTTTTTTTTTTTAAATATATTATATATATATATAAAAAAATATTCTTTTATTTTAATACCAAGCCACAAATTAAAGGTACAATACAAACAAATTTTGGGGAATGTGTTTTAAAATTTTTAGACTTTCTTAGGATTACTATAAGACTAAGATGGAAGAAATTGCGACAAAGGCACGGATTTCAAAAAGAAATTATTTTCAGTAATTTTTCTTATTAACAATACAAATCCAGTAGATTTTCCTTATGAAATTAAGAATTTTATTTAAATCTGGTCTTAAGAAAAATTGATAATTTGTAAATAAATATCCTACTCTACAAGGAAAAAGTGGCATTTAAATTAAACATTAAAACAAAAGACATAAAAATTTATTCGAAAAGATAATTTTTTTCTTTAATTTTTTCACATGTTTTTATTATAAATTTGCCTGTTTTATTAATGCTGAAATTCTTTAATACATCCGATTTTTTTTTATTTTTTATTTTAAAGCCTTTAACACGACTGATGGTAATATCACAAGAAACGTATAAAATATGTGTAAAAATCTTTAATTAATAATACTAAAGATTCTCTTTTGTTGATTAATCAGATGCACTGGTATCGTGATAAAAGTCGCCGTAGTCTAGTAGGTAGTGTGTTGGCTTATTAGACGTAAAGCCAGGGTTCGAGCCCCAGGCCAGACATCAAAATAGAATACAAAAAGTATTTCTTCGGCGACTTTCTCTCAGCAGATTTCTGGCAAAAACTCTGAGAGTAAATAAAAGTTGCCATGAAAAGTTTCTCAAAAATCTGTCGTTCGGAGTCCACTTTAAACTGTAGGTCTCACCACTCATGTATAAAATTATCACACACAACATAAGTGATGTAAGAAACTAGGTTGTAATCCTGACTGAAATGTTGTAAGGACCAATTATGTTATGTATGACATTCTTTAATAAATGCAAATAAATGATAAATCCTTTAACACAACTGATAGTAATGTTATCACAAGAAACATATAAAATATGTGTACAAATCTTTAATTAATAATACTAAAGATTCTGTAAAAATATTTTTAATTTGTATAAAAAACAGATTTATAAAAAAACTAAAAACCAAAAACTAAAAACCCAAAATTCTAAAGGGTTCTAAAACTAAAAACTAAAAACCCAAAATACTAAAGGGTTCTAAAATCGTTTAAGTTTTCAAACTTTGTTTTCTTATTAAAAAATTGTTTCGGATGTATTATGGGTTGATACTTCAGATGTTAACAAAATAAAAAAAATAAAAAAATTAAAAATTAAAAAAAAATAAAAATATAACAAAAATAAAAAAATTTAAAAGATAAAAAAAAAATTTTTTTTTAAAAATTAAAAAAAAAAATTAAAAATAATGTGAAAACAAACTCATAAAACATTCTCAAACCCAATTCATATCAGATATAATACATCCATATATGGATGGCAACTGAATCTGAATTGCTATGTCAGCTGGCAACTGGAAACTAGAAACGCAACTGAAATTAAGTTGCAATCCAGGATCAGGCCAAAAATTTCCTATTTCCCGATAATATTTGGAATAATTTTAAAAATTAAAAAAAAATTGGTAAACGAATTTTTTCGGATTTCAAGCACTAATACTTTATTGAATAGTATGCTAACCCAGAAATTAAATTGATTTCCAGTAATTCTAGTCTATTAAGCGTTATTTCAAACGAATAACGAATGCCCTCGTCATAGGTAATAGGAAAAAAAATTAAATTCAAGAAACTCAACTGTTTCCAATCTCTGGTCTTTTAAACATTATTAAATACGTTGATTACTTCAAACTAATTGATCACATGAATGACAAATAATTAAATTCTATTTTATCCTCACAAAACTTCTTTTTTACTTCTTGATTTGCAATACTGTATGAAAAAAAAATTTTTTTTGAAGCTGATCCATAATTACGGAAATTAAATTAAAATAAAAAATTTTTTTAGAAGTTCTTTAGAATTTTTTTAACTGTTTTAAAAACAATATTTAAAAATAAAAAAAATTTTGAAACCAAAAATTTGAAATAAGTTTTGAGTTCCCAAATGTTTAAAAAAAAGTTTAAAACGAAAAATTAAAAAAAAAATTGAAAAAATAAAGAAAAAAAAATATAAAATAAATTAAAAAGAATAAAAAAATTCAAGAAACAATAAAAATAGCAATAATAAAGAAATTAAAATAAATTTAGTAGCAATTTTGTATCAAATTTGAAATTTTTTGAAAAATTTCTGTTTTAATTATTATTTTTTTTAAATTTAAATCCAATAAGATTTTAAAACATCTTAGAATCGTCATTAATTCTAACCATAAACGTTAAAACATTTTCTAATTATTCAGCGACATTTGCAAAATTTTTAAAATAAAGCTATTTGGAGCTGTAATTTAGTAATTTCATAAACAATTTCTTTAATATCCTTCACAATATTTTTAAATCCTTTTACAGTCTTCCTCTATTCATTACTTATGTATTATTATGATATAATGAGTGTTATATTTTTTGTTGTGCATTACTTTTTCTGTTGCGGTAATATAATGGCAGGTAATCCTTGTATAATCCTTTTAAAATGCTGCTTTTTTTGTTTTGGTTATAATTTGTTTTTCAAGAAATAAATTGTAGTTATTAAGGTGGCACTAACTTTGGGAAAATATTATTCAAGTTCTTTTCTTTTTCACAAATAATTTTTATAAATTTTCAATAGAATTGTAACACAAGATAATTTTTTTTTCAATGAACTGCTCTTTTACACTTGGTTTTGTATGATTCTTTTTTGTTTTTAATTTTCTTTCTTTTTTATTTTTAAGAAAAATAAAATTTTTGCTTTTATTTATATTTTTCAGAACTTCATTTCGTTTTCTAATTCACGAAAATTTTTAGAATTTTTTAAACCCAAAAATTTTTTAATTTTAATTTTTATTTCGTTTAATTTTTTTTAAATTAAATTTCTATAATTTTTTTTTAAGAATAAATTTTTTTTTATAAATTCTTTTTCACTTTTTCTTTTTATAGCACTTTCCGTTTTGTTTTAAAAATTCTTTACGACCGTTTTCCAATTTTTTTTCGTATAATTTTCCGCCCGTTATAACACGACGTATTCACGAAAATGTGCGTAATTTATTCGTTTATTTTTTTTTGTTGGCCTTAAAGGAAAAACTCTTTTTGGATTTTCAACTTCGGTTTGGTTTACAAAAATTTTTCTTGTGATTTTTAAACTACGTTTTCGTAAAACCGTTCAGTGTGGTGTAAATGGCTAAGATTAAATACGTTTTTTACGTTACGAGTACCAAATCGTTTGAATATCCCGGCAACACTAAATTCACTCTGCTTACGAAATTTATGAATTGCGTGCATTTCACTACATATCGGCCATACAATGTGTATAAATTGTAGAGCATAAAAATATACTTTTGTGTGCAAGCCGAAGTACCATATAAAAGAAATCCAATTCCCCATACATACACTTGCAAAGCATTTACTCTCTTCAACACACAACTCTCTGTGTGATATTCTCTCTTATTTGGATGATATTTCAAATTGTGTCTCTCATTCTATCTGTACTGTAATGTGTGTGGATTTAGTTCAGTTAAACTATGGGTTTTTTTCGTACCATAAAAAAGAGTTTGAATGTTAAAAAATAAAATAAAAACGAGATTTTCATTACTCGCACTTGCAAACACTATAAGAAAGTGCTTTTTTCACAAATATTTGTGCATAATATTGCATGTAGATTTGGTTCGGTTAACCTTATTCTGGTCGTCGTTGTTTTACTTGCACCCGAGAGAAACCGACCGACCCGGAGAGCAATGAATTTTTCATCACTGAGAGTAAGTGTTTCATGACGCATGTCTAGTTCTATTGTGTATTGTGTGTGGTGTGTTCTTTAATTTTCATATTAAATGTTGCAAAATATTTAAAAGCCTTTTTTAATATGCAGGCTATCGATGGCAATTTATTGCCTTAAAATGTTGCAGTTTTTGTCATGCAAACAATAGGACCTTGGTCTATAGAACGTACAATATTAAACATCCAAACCTTAATGTTATTTTCAGTTACTTTCGCTACTGGATAATAAAGTTATTATAGATTTGAAGCAAATACACAACAATTTAGGAACAAATGGCCACAAAATATATGAGGCTGTTAGAGGTCAAGCAACATAACATACAGCCATAAGGTAATTGAACATGAAATCACCTTGTTACCGAGTTTCAGTGTAAATATAACGGCTGGAAACGAGATTTTAGGGACATTCAAATTTCAAAGGCATATACTTACATACATACATATATAATTGGTATTTACAACCCTTCCGTCATACATACATAACATACATAATTGGTCATTACAACCCTTCAGTAAGCATTACGACCTAGTTTCTCACACCACTTATGTTGTGTGTGTTAATTTTATGCATAAGTGGAGGGACCTAAAGTTTAAAGTCGACTCCGAACGACAGATTTTTGAGAAACTTTTCATGGCAATTTTTATTTACTCTCAGAATTTTTGCCAGAAATCTGCCGGGAGGAAGTCACCGAAGAAATACTTTTTGTATTTTGTTTTGATATCTGGCCTGGGGCTCGAACCCTGGCTTTACGTCTAATAAGCCAACGTTCCGTCACGATTAGTTTTATACATGACTGGCGGGGACCTACAGTTTAAAGTCGATTCCGAACAACAGATTTTTGAGAAATTTTTCATGGCAATTTTTATTTACTTCCAGAGTTTTTGGAAAAAATCTGCTGAAATTAAGTCTGATGACCTGAGTTTTGAACTGTAGCCTTACATCTAATGCGCCAATACACTACCTACTAGACTACAGCATAAGCTGTGTTTATTATTTTATTTACGATTCCTGGTTGAGATAGTATATATTACGGAACTTGGCAATATCAGTGTTGATATTGATATGGAAGGCTCCTAGAGGGAGTATATCAGCAAAGGCCAGACTTGCCCTATGATATACAAAAGTTTTGCATAAAAATCCTTCCAATGTTGTCTAAAAATTATGCATGGAATGTATACCATGATGGTCCGCACAATGGTTCCATAGGTCATGAACTATTTTTTGGGTAGAAAATCAACTCAAATGGAGTTAGGCAAGATACAAAGACTATCGTGTGTTCTATTGGACACACGGTGGTAGCGAAGAACAAAACTTTGGTGTCGTGTGTTGTGTGTATAACTGGGGCAATGAAAGAAAACCTGTTCTACAGAGTTGCTAAAGGCTTTGTTGGATTTAAGTCCGTATCCACATGGTAGCAAAGAAAAAAACTTTATAGGCAATGGTTAGGATAATGCTAGGCGGATCTAATTCGAGGTTCATTAGTGGAATTCATGACCTATTTCATTGAGAGGCTGTAACCTCCTTCTTAACTGTTCTCTTAACTGAAACAGTAGCCGCTAAGATTGTGGGGAATGATTAGAAACGTTTTCATTCTCACATCCATAAAACGAAATTGGATCCAATAATCTAATCAAATATGTTAATAAGAACACTTAATATCCTATAGAATTGAATGCATGTATGCTTACAAAAAATTAAAACTCTTTCCCAATATATTTATTTATTTTTGCAATCAAAATGTAATGTAATGTCCTTATACCTTATTTGACCCTCATTTGCAACAATGTCGCTTATGAATTCTGTTTTGAAGTTTTCTGAATTTAATTTAAAATTTCACTCATAACTTAAGATTTCTTTGCAATGTATATTATAATCAAATGATTTGTTTTTAATTTTAGTTTTCAACAAAAAACTTTAAATATTCAAACACCCAGAGTAATTCAATACAAAAGTTTTCATATGTAACTACAAAGCTGTTGCCTGGTAATGTATGTTTAACTACAAGAAACTTTATCAACAAATTTTAACATTTTACTTAAAATGTAAATAAACAGCACGGAAACATTACAAAATCTTGTACAAAATGTTGATGATTAAGGGTACATGTTGAATATCCATAAAAATAAAACCATCATGTTGTTTCGATGTTAAACAGTTGTTATAGCAGCATGTTGATATTCAACTTGCTTACAGTAAAGGCTACTCTGTTAAATGTTAAATAGGGGAAATTGTTGCAAACTAAACATATTGCAATCATATGTTTCCCCTCTAAATGTTAATTTGAACAGCAACATGTTGCTGTGATTAGATATTTTAAGGCATTTTAGGCATTATTTAGATTTCGGTTGAACATGTTAATGTTCCCCTTACTTACATTTGACTGCCCACTGTTATACTGAAAAGGTGGTTGACTGTTAAATATTGGATATTTTATACAACATGTTGCTTCTGAAAATACAAAAAAAAACATGTTACATTGACTGTTTAAATTAAAACCCTTCAACAAAAGCTTGTATAATTTTAAAGACACATGTTAATCACTCCAAAAATGATACAACATGTTTACAGAATTAAATAAGTGTGTGTCAAAATTAATAAATTATACAGCAACAAATGAAGGTAATGAAAATCTAATAAATAATGAATCTGAACCCAAAAGGGTATTCGGGTATTGATCAGTTATGCATAGATGACCGAAACTTTTAGTAAGTATTGTTAAGGTCTGTTATTTCTTGGAGATGTAATATGATCGTATATGTATATAAAAACGGCTATTTACGTATCGCCCAATGGGTAACAGTTTCAAATTAATAAGCAAATCAACAATTCCTTGCATTTCAACATTACCACACTTTTAAAACTTGTTGACTAAATTGCGTGGAATTCCAACTTATTCATAAAATTTCTTTTAATTCCAAAAACAAAATCAAACAATGTTGAGTTGTATTGTTTTGGCATATGCAACTTGCATATAAACTTATTTATTCTATTGAATGGTGGAATCTATGTTTTTATGGTAAAATAATTGAATCAACACGTTAAAAACCTGAATAAGGATCAATAAAATTATTCTGTTGGATTATGTTGATGGGGTTTCAATTTCAATCACAGCAAATTGTTTATAAACAAATACACCATTTTGAAACATGGAAGCTATATTTTTTTGGCAACAATTCGAATTAACATGTGAACTTCCACAGCAATGAATGCCATAAATCTCGTCTGTTATTGCAACTTCTTCTTCTATTCACCACATTTTATGTGTAAGGTGGACAATGTTGTACTGTTTACGGTTCATCAATGGCAACATGTTGCTTTTGAACTTAATGAACAATCAACTTGTTTAATTATTATACGGATACAAGGGCATAGATTCTACGTTTTGTGGGCCTCAACAATTTCAACTTTTTTGGGGCAGCATAGGAGATTTTAAATACCACCAAAAATAATGCCAGTCTGGAGATCAAGCGCAGGATCATTTTTGCCAACAGGTGCTACTTTGGTCTCAATAAGCAATTGAGTAGCAGAGACCTCTCTCTTACGACAAAGCGAATAATTTAGCAGACGCTCATCCTACCCGTGCTTCTTTATGGGGCAGATGCATGGACTCTTTTAAGCACTGAGAGTATGCGAGAAAAAGTCCTACGTAAGATCTTCGGTCTAGTGATGATTCCGATGATTTCCGCATCAGATCGAACAGTGAGCTGTATGAGCTCCTCAAGGACAGAGATGTTGTGCAGCGTATTAACATCCAGCGGCTGCGCTGGCTTGGGCATGTCTTTCGAATGGAGGAGGATATTCCGGCGAGACGGTTATTTGCTGAGGGGATCTGCGAAAATCGGCGAAGAAAACGACCTTGTTTGCGTTGGAAGAACCAAATCGAGAAAGCCCTGTCATCGATTGGTGTGACCAACTGGCGTAGATGCGCAAGAACCAGAGGCCCTTGGAAGGATGTGTTAAGGCAGGCCGAAATCCGTTAATCGGGTTGTTAATGGCCAATTATGTAAGTAAGTCGAGCGAACCCTTTGGTATATTAATACTGTGGGTATTTGGCATACAGAGGAGTCTGTACGATGACTGTGTTTTGCATTGTTTATGACTATTTAGCGCTTCTTCTATCATGTTTCTAAAAATATACCCTCCCTCAAGCAAGTGGTATAAACATTACTTAAGACGAGAAGTTAAGTTTTTTTTGTTGTAGAAGAGAACGTCATTTCAATACGCAAAGGGAGCGTACAACATTAAGAGCAAGTATGGATGGAAATTTGTGCAGTCGGATAGGACTTTCTTTGTTTTTTTTTTTTAATTTTTCAAAAACCTTCACATTTCATTAGATTAGGGATGTACTCATTTTACTTTGTTCTACTATTTTATTAGTCGTTTGAATGCAAAAAACTCTGGCATATGACTTTTACTGTCATTTTCGAAATACGGATTGAATTCTGTAATATTTTCTCCTCTGCCTATTGAGACTATAGTAGCACCTATTGGCAAGAGTGATCCTGCGATTGATCTCCAGACTAACATCATTTTTGGTGATAACGCCGGAGCCAAGATAAATAAATTCCTTGACTATATCAAAAGTATAGTTATCGGCCGTAATCTGAGATACAGTACGCCGCATGATTCTACTTGTCGATAACATATACTTTGTTTTGCCCTCATTTACTGCCAGACCCATCTTAGTAGACTCCCGTTCAATAGCATTAAAGGCAGCAGTAACATCTCTCCTGAGAAGCCCTATGACGTCAATGCTTTCAGCGCTTTTTTGAAAAATAGTGCCATTGCGATTCACTCCCGCCTTCCGCAGAACACTCCCTATGACGAAGTTGAAGAGTTCGTATGATCGCCTTGTCTGAAAACTCACACGGTATTAAAAGGTTCGGAGAGGTCTATTCCTACCTGGACGGAGCTGCTGAAATTGCTCAACGTCATTCTGCATACCCTTATCAGTTTCGTAGGTACACCGAGCTCAGACATTGCGGCAAAAACACGATCCCTTATGGGGCAATCGAAGGCTGCCTTATAGTCGACAAAAAGATGGTGTGTGTCGACTTGTCTTTCGTGTGTCTTTTCCAGGATTTGACGTAGTGTGAAGATCTGGTCGATGTTGGACTTGATCTGATCAGATCTGAAGCCGCACTAATAAGGTCCAATCAGTGTTTTGACGAGTGGCTTCAGTCGTTCACACAATACGCCTCTAAGGACCTTGTATGCGATAGTGAGAAGGCTTATACCCCTGTAGTTGGCACACATAGTAGGGTCTCTCTTTTTCAGGACAGGACAGAGGACACTGAGGTTCCAGTCGTGGGGCATACTTTGTAAATAAGCTGGTGCATGCGCCCTACCAATTCATTACTTCCGGTCTTAAACAATTCAGCGGGGAGACTTTCAGCTTTATTGTTTTTAAGACGCGTAAACGCGACTTTGATCTCTTCATGGCTAGTTGGCGGACTGTGAACTCCGTCATCATCGATCGGGTTCGGTACATCATCTCTGAAATCGGTATTGTTGTCGTCATCGCCTTGTAGCAGAGTTTGTTTCCTCCACAACCTTAGCACCTTCTTGGAATCTGTTACCAAGTCACTTATGTAGATCGCAATAATTAGAAATAATTTGTCATTGTGTTGTAATCAATAAAGGAATACTTTAAACGCCACCTAGCGAGATTCCCTTGCACGTGTTCGCTGCTACTATATATTACAAAATGCATTTGACTGCTGCATACATATACAGTATTCGAAACGTTTTCTTGCATCTAATTTTCATTAATTTTTCTTTCCTGTATCAGAAACATGTTGAGGCGGTAAAAAATCAAATAAAAAAGGAAGGAGAGAAAAATTCATATGATGAGTTTGATTTTTTACAAGCATATGTACACGGTAATTTAAATTAAGTTACACGGGATTGTTTTTCATTTTAATGGAGCCAACAATACAACACAAAAAAAAAAAGAAAAAATTAGGGGAGAAACAAGGAAAAAATTTCATTCAAATTATTAGTTTCTAACAAGTGTGAGTACCCCAATATACGTAGATAGAAGTGCGTGTGTATATGTGTCTTTAATTTATGATGGGTTTTGCCTTTTTTCTGTTCTAATACGAGTACGCTAGCTAGTCTTGTTGAAAATAAAACAAAAAAAAAACCCAGAGGAAAAAATTTTACAACATGATTATAATGTTTTTGTTGTTGGTGTTGCTTTTTTATGCTTATAAATTGATACCATTTTTTTTCGTTCTTGTGTATGTATGTGTAAATATTTTTAGTTAGTGTTTGTTCTGGAATTTTTCTGTTCTTTCATACCCTACTGTAACTCAATATGTACGTGTGAGATTTTATTTCCCTCCATACATCCATGCTTTACAGTACATACTCTCTCCCTTGTGCTCTCTTCTAGACACCACCAATACACAGGCAATAAATGTTTTCTTTTCCGTTTCATACAGTCGGTGTAATTAAATTGTTTATGGTTCAAAAGGTATGATGCGGTATTTGATTTGTAGTCTCTTTGGTTTCCTTGTTTTCATTCTCACATTCACTGTTGCTTACCACGTTTTACTTGCACACCATGAGGTTGATAATGACGTTGTTAATAATCGCTAAGTTGACTGGGCTGTTGTCGTTGTCGTTGTTGCCGTTGCCGTTCATGTTGTTTTATGTTGAGTTATTGCCACAAACGATTTTTATTTATACAACGCACCTGTGACCTTTGATTGTGTTTTCCTGTAACAGTGTCTGTGAGTGTTTTAGTTTCCACGGGTTTTAATAGCGTGGCATATAGACTTTGTTGTTGTGGTATTTCAGCGTAAATTTGTGGTAATTCTGTTATTTTCAACGTCTATGCTTTCGACATTCCAACAGAGAAGGAAAAACGGTTATGAATCATGGTTCGCTAGTAGAGTTTTGTGTTTGTTTGTTTGTCTTATTCGTAGATTTGATGAGGAATAACTGTGTAAACATATTTTTTTAAATTAATTGTATCGTCTCTGTGGTCTAGTAGGTAGTGTGTTGGCTTATTAAACGTGAGGCCTCGGTTCAAAACCCATATCAGATATCTTCAGCTAAACCAAAGTAAATAAAATTCGGAGTCGTTCGGAGCCGTAGATCGTAATCCTGACTAAAGGTTTGTAAGGACCAATTATGTATGTATGTATGTAAATCCATTACGTGATTTTTGTCTTAGAAATAAGCTTCGCATTAGTTTGTGTAAAGATAATGTGGAGTAATAATTCCAATACTAGCGTTCAGTGTGTTTCTATCCATTAAGGGCCACAATAGTCCTGTGGCCATTACTAATGTACTATACTTATCGACTCCTAAGACATTCCACCTACCACAGGTCTATTCAGTCTTTATCTTTATTTATCTGTAATGGTCCAGTACACAGTCTACCAGCTGCGTCACATTATTTTCCATTTTGAATGCCTTGAACTACCTCGAGAAGTCATTGCACGGAACCATAGAATCAACATTTCTGAAGGATACCACTTTTATTAAGTTCACCGTATAACCAATATTCCACTTGTGTCATTGAACATTTATCGAGAGATGTGTCCCTGCAATAAAGTTTCAGCAAAAATAAATGTAAAATTGTCTCCAGCGTAATGCACCAGCATAACGATGCTCACGAATCTTTTTATGTGCTGTAATATGTAGCGGTTAGTTGAGGAATTCCCTCCATATTAAGCTTTCACAATGGGATGCTGTGGCCTACATGTGCCCGCTCATACCTCCTATAGTGGACAGCCACTTCTAAGCATCCATAGCTCATTACAGTGTTGAAGTTTTGCTGCAGGCCTCTCCTTTTTTAGGAATTAAAAAACAGAAAAATAAATGCCTTCAGGATTACTGCAGAAGCTGCAGTGATATGTGGGAAATGGAATCGGTGGAACACATTTTATACGAGTGCCCTGAATGTAAGAACAGACGTCATCGGTTTTTGGGTGACAGAACGTTTGAAGATCTGTGCATGGTGGCGAACATGCCACTAAGGGAACTGCCCGGTTTCATCCAAAGCACGGGGATCATGTCAAGGGGGCTTATTTCACACTGGGCGACACAATGGGCCACCGAAGGAACTTGCCTGTGAAAGGCAAGCTACCCTCTAACCTAACCTACCCTAACCTACTCTAACTTAACCTAACCTGACCTAATGTGCATGCCACTGCTTCTCTGGGTGGAATGTATCGGAAATGTTGCAATTTTCCATGACTTAGCGCTCAGTTTCAATCAGGCTCAATTTCAACAATGGCATGAGTTGTGTTGCTCTTGAGGTCCTCTAAGGTTTGTGGCTTATTCGCCCGCACTAGAAATTTAATAAGACCACACAAGAGAAATCTGACAGGGTCAAATCGTTCACATCACCTCCAAGTGACCTGACTATGCCCTCAAATCGTTTGTACAGAATATCCATGACATGAATTATGTGGCTCTTAGCGCCATCCCATTGAAACCTCATGCTGTTAAAGGTCAAATCATCCAATTCAGAGCAAACCAAGCTGGTAATCATCGGCCTATAGTGCTCGCCGTAGACTGGCCAACATCTGTTGTCGTCGTAGACTGTTGCCTAGTTGTAGGAATTGATGTCGCCGCTAGCAACAAACCTTAACAAAACTCTGACTTTAACCCATTAGTGCCCAATGGCAACTTAAGTTGCCAGGCTAAAACACCCCATTACCCCCACTTGCTCGCAAAGTCACTGAACAAAGAGTGTTCCTTAGACCGCAAGCAATACGTGATTAAAATGTGGTGCTAAAACTCCAAGAAAAAATAATTCGGGCATTAATGGGTTAACGGTATGCATTGGACACTCTTCAAATTCATGTATATAAGTATCGTTCCAAATTATTTGTTCATGTATCCATTCAGCTAGAAATGAGCCCCAAGATTTTTTAAATCAAATTTAGAGTCACTTGTCTACTGCTTCCGCTACTGAAGTCGCCGTAGTCCAGTAGGTAGTGAGCCACGGTGGAAACTCCAGGTCAGATATCTTCAACAAAACGAAATTTTAAAAAATATTTCTACGGCGTCTTCCTCTCAGCAGATTTCTGGCAAAAACTCTGAGAATAAAATAAAATTGCCACGAAGATCTTTCTCAGAAATCTGTCATTCAGAGTCGTCTTCAAACTGTAGATCCTGGCACTCATGTATAAAAATTAACGTACAGAACATAAGTGGTGTGAGAAGCTACATTGTAATTCTGACTGAAAGGTTGCAGTGACAAATTATGTATGTATGTATGTATTTATGAAGCCTTCGCAATGAAAATATTTCTTCAATAGAGCCACGGTGCATGAAAACATTTTTTTTTATTTTGCGTGTAAAGGAAGGCAGAAAAACAATTTTACTATGCGAAGCAGATCAATCATTTTATATGTATGTATGTGTGAAGATGGTGGTAAAACATCTCTAATATAAATTCAATTTAAATAAAAATATTCAGTGAAGCTTTCGATAAAAATTACATTCTGTTTTTCAATTAAATTTTTTCATTTAAAAAATATTTCTCAGAAATTTTTATGCGCCTCCTGCCATACCCTAAATTTCAGATGCTCATGCTGCTGGTGTTGAAAGATTTGTTAGTCTTTATTTTATATGCTGCTGCTGCTGCTACTTTCAAGATGAATATCTTCATCGTTCAAGACTAAGTTCAACAATATGTTTTAAATGTTTTTTTAATTAATTTTAAATCTCTTTTTTCTTTTTCTTTTGGTTTGCATTGTCAAGAGATTAATTTCATGTTTCCAAGTGTAAAAGGTAAACTGATATGGTCGTGTGTTAAATTGAAATTGTTGTTCAAGATTAACTTTAAGAGACATTGTCTCTGTTACGTTTTTTTGGGGTATGCATTTAAAAACCTTTTAAAAAAGAAAAAAAGTTTTTTTTTTAATTTAAAGACCTTTAACGAGGTCTTTAAGCTGTTGAGAAAGGTGTTACGTTTCAAAAAGGCGGTTTTTGGTTTGTAAAGACTGCATTTGCAAACACTTGCCAATGTGAATGAAAACAGAGTTAATGCTCTGTAAACATTGCAGGCCGAAGTCAAGATTAAAAATTAGAAATAAAAAAATTTACAGAGCATTTTCTTAGAGCTTGCATTACTTGTTAATAAATATAACTTTTTTTTTTAACATGCTTAAAAAAACCACTGAGTTATTTCTCAAATTTCTTTTTTTATTTGAAAGTACAATCCTTCCGGTTAATAATGGAGAATAATTTCATTCAAATGGCTGCCTCTACTGGCCATGCAGTAGCCTACACCAGAAGATGCCGATTTTGGCAAAAAAAAATCATTTTTTCAGATGAAGCTCATTTTGATCTTGGCGGACATATAAACAAGCAAAATTGTCGCATTTGGGGCACAGAAAACCCGCACGCATACATTGAAAAGCCGACGCACCCAAAATGAGTCACTGTTTGGTGCAGATTTTTGGTCCAGAGGCATAATTGGGCCATTTTTTTTCGAAAATGGAAGGCCGTTACAGTCAATGGCGATCGTTATCGGGCCATGTTGAAAGAATTTTTGTTCACAAAAATTGAAGAGGAGGATATTGGCAACATTTGGTTTCAACACGACGGCGCTACGTGCTACGCAGCCGAAGCTACACTCGATGTTTTGCGCACTGTTTATGAAGATCGCATTATCAGCCGCAGAGCTGATGTCGTTTGGCCACCTCGGAGCTGAGAGTTGACACCGTTGGACTATTATTTTCGGGGTGCCGTCAAAGATAAGTGTTACGCCGATAAGCCAGAGACAATTTACGGTCTAAAGAACAATATTGGTGAAGCCATTGGTGAAATACAGCTGCGCACAATCGATAATGTGCTTAAAAATTGGACCGATCGTGTAGGCTGCTGCATGGCCAGCCGAGGCCATGAATGAAATTATTTTCCATTATTAACCGGAAGGATTGTACTTTCAAATAAAAAAGAAATTTGAGAAAATATTCAGTAGTTTTTTTTAAAGCATTTTCAAAAAAAAATTATTTGGCGAACCCTTTATATTGTTATGAAAATGAAACATCAAGATATTGGTGTCTCGCTTTTGTATCGCTTAACATTAAAATTTTAACCAAAAGCCACAAAAACAAAACGATGTAGTAAATAAACCTGTTTACAAATTATCGCACTGCTTAATATAATAACAAACGCCAGCATAAAAAGTGGTAAACGAGTAAACAAACATACAACAATAAACACCAGCATAAAAAACTGTATTAGAGAAAAACTGTATTAGTGTTTTGAAGATCTCCGTTACAAAGATCTGTCGAGTAATTTCCTAGTAATTTTTATTGTTTATGCAAAGGGTATTCACAAAGGAATAACAAACAAAGCAATTGTTGTTGTTTACGTCAAGTGTACGTTTAAAAGGTAAAAACGTAACAATATTAAAAGCAGTCCTGGTAGTCGAGTAGGTAGTGTATTGGCTTATTAGACGTGAGGCCACAGTTCAAACCTAAGGTCAGACTGCTCCAACAAACTGAAAAATTAAAAAATATTTCTTTGGCGACACCCTCTCAGTAGATTTCTGGCAAAAATTTGCTCACAAATCTGTCGGAGTCTACTTTAAACTGTAGGTCACCGCCGCCACTCATGTATAAAATTAAAACACACAACATAAGTGTTGTGAGAAGTTAGGTCGTAGTCCTGGCTTGTAATGACCCCGATGGGCTTCTACTGTACGAATAACCTAAGTGAGCAATCGATGATAGACATGATTTTGGCAACTTAAATGGTTTCATCAGAAGATCCAAATGTTTTAAGGCAAGGCGAAATGAATGACTGCTGTATTGCAGAAGAGAGAACAGATGTGCAGGAGGTAGTAATTTCATAAAGAGACCCTCAGTTTATTAGTTGGGAAATGGTCGTAATGTATGTCATCCAGCTATTAGGAACATGCATCGCTATGATCAAAACATTAGTCTTCTTTTAAGCCTTTAGAACCACAAATGAGTCCTTACATAGCCTGGCATTTAGCGATAGTCTGGTAAGAGTTATAAAGACCTCACCTCAAGGAAAATAGCCTTTTTACTGTTTCACCTGTAAATTGAAGATCAACACGCATGTATTCTAGTGGGTGGTGTACAAGAAAAGTTCAGATATTTCCAAATTAAAAACCAGGCTCAAGAGAAGGATATGCTGATAGTTGGTATCCTCAAAAGTACCTTCTACATTCAACGTAACGAATTATGGACGAAGCTAATGTGATGCTGGGTCAAAATAAAGAATTAAAATACGCTGTCAAAAAATTGGGAAAAGTTGTTGAACAATTACAATAATACAGGTTCCAAAATAAATGTTGTTAGGAAATGTTGTTTTCCTTTTACATCATAAACAAAAGCTACAAAAACAAAAATAATGCACTTGTTTACATGATAAACAAGTAAACAAAAATATACCAACCACATATATACCAGTATAAAAAAGTGATAAAAAAGTAAACAAAAATGCAACAACGAACACTGTAAGAATAAATGTAAACAACATGTTTACATGTATAGAGATTTCGAGAAAGCGAAGTTATTCGCCTTCAAGAGAATTTATCAGATTGTTTACCCTGTCATATAAAAGGCAAGGCATAGCAGGCGAGTGAGTCAGTAAAAGTTCAGTCAGTCTTGTGTGAAGACGCGGTGTGTTTGAAGAGAATAATAGGAGTTTGAAGAGCTCCGTTACAAAGATATGTCGTATGTTTACGTAAAGGGTATAAACAGAGGAATAACAAACAAAGCAATTGTTGTTGTTTACATCAAGTTGTGAACCCTGGCACATAGAATTGTGCGAATAATAAAGAAATGAAAACTAAACACAAATTTATTTTTATTTGCAATCTACGAGCTCATGTTTTAAACGTTTTTAAAAAGTAAAAACCTAACAATATTAAAAGCAGTCTTGCTAGTCGAGTAGGTAGTGTATTCGCTTATTAGGCGTGAGGCCTCGGTTAAAACACCAGGTCAGACATCTCCAACAAACTGAAAAATGAAAAAATATTTCTTTCGAATCTGCTGAGATTTCTGGCAAAAATTTGCTCAAAAATCTGTCGTTAGGAGTCTACTTTAAACTGTAGGCCGCGCCCCACTCATGTATAAAATTAATACACACAATATAAGTGTTGTGTGAAGTTAGGTCGTAGTCCTGGGTTGCAATGACGCCGTTGGGCTTATACTGTGCAGATAACCTAACTGAGTAGTCGCTGATAGCCATGATTTTGGCAATCTAAGTGATTTCATTAGAAAATCCAAATGGTTCTAGGACAAGGCGGAATAACTGTTCACAACTTTATGTATACAACACCGATTTCTTTGTTTTTTATTCTCTCCGTTTTTCAAACCAAGATAAGGTTAGGTTAGGTTAGAGGACGTGTACTTGTCAATTAAGACAAGTACAGTACCCGGAGGTCGAATTGACCCATTGTACAACGTCCTAGTTTCTCACACCACTTATGTTGTGTGTGTTAATTTTATACATGAGTGGAGGGACCTACAGTTTAAAGTCGACTCCGAACGACAGATTTTTATTTATTGAGAAACTTTTCATGGCAATTTTTATTTACTCTCAGAGTTTTTGCCAGAAATCTACTGCGAGGAAGTCGCCGAAAAAATACTTTTTGTATTTTGTCTTTGACGCCTGGCCTGGGGCTCGAACCCAGGTTTTTGCGTCTAATAAGCCAACTTCAAAAAAGTCCAAGATTACTCTCTTCAAACACACCGCCTCTTCACATAAGACTCACTGAACTGTTACTAACTCACTCGCCTGCTTTGCCTTGCCTTTTATGTGGCAGGGGAAGCAGTCTGATGGATGTTCTTGAAGTCAAATGTTTGCGGTTTCGCCTTCTCTAGATCTATATAAATGTAAACGTCGTTGTTTCATTATTGTTTTTTGTGTATTTTTTTACATTTATTCTTGTAGTGCTTGTTGTTGCATTTTTGTTTAGTTGTTTACTTGTTTACCATTTTTTTATGCTGGTGTTGTTGTTATATTACGCAGTGCGATAATTTGTAAAAATTTGTTTTTGTAGCTTTTTTTTATAATTTTATTGTTAAACGATGTAAAAGCAAAACACCAGTATCTAGATTTTTCCATTTTCGTAACAGTTTCCTTATGATTTACTTCCACGAATTATGGACGAAGATAATGAGGTGCTGGATCAAAATTATGAATTTCAATTCGCTGTCAAAAAGAAAAAGAAAAGGTGGTGAACATGATCGTTGCAATGGTGCAAGATCCCAAAGGATATTGAAAGAATAAGGAAAGCTAGGTAGGTTGGAGTGGTAGCTGTGATACCAGAAGCTGACGCCACTAATAAAGGCAGTCTCTGTACTGACCGAGATCCACCAAACTAGGAAATAGTTGGTTAGCTCAAGGGCTGCACATTAAAAAGCTGGAAAACCGGAACGAATGTTTAATAAACAAAGCTATATGCTTGACATCAATGGATGTTAGCTCCGTCAAGCTGACAAGGTTTGGAGAGCCAAATAACCTATATCTGTGCCTCGCAAGAGATGGATTGACAAAGAAATTGGATAACAATCTCCTCTTTCTCAGCAGATCTGCATCCACGGCAGAAGTCGTTAGATGATAGTTGCATTCTTTCCGCTTGCCTTCCCATAACACAATGAAATGTAGGCATGGACGCTGTGATCGAGATGACGTTGCGATCAAGTCCGAGAAACAAGAATAAGAAATGGTTTCGTTTAATTCTATCTTTGCTGTCGTTGACATATGGACCTGTGGATTTTTCTCTAACAAAACACTTTTTTTTAACTCATCACTGTTGTTAACTTTTAAGTATTTATTCTACCAACATTTTTTGTACTGTAGGATGCCTTTCAACCAGACTTAAACGACTTTTTATTTTTTTTTTTGTTTGAATTAAAACGCGATAATAAACTCACAAAATTTAAATATAAATGCAGTCTGCCTGCCACCAATACTCAATTCCATTGATTTCAATAGAAAGAGAAACTCTTTTCATTTTTATTACGCTGCCGACCCGTAAGCTTCCGTTTCGTTAATGATAAAATAGGAAAAAAAAGAAGAAAAAATAGGAAAATAAATAGTCTTTGTTGGGATTAAGATAAATTAACTGAATTAAAATCATTTCAAGGTGAAATAATCAAAGCCAACGCCAATATATGCAGGTACTGCTGCCTCTGTTGTTGCTGCTGCGGGTAGTGTGATGAGAGAAAAAGTATTATAGGTTCAGACAATGACTGGGCTCTATAATATAAATGATTATCGTTAAATTAAATATTTAATGCGTTGATAAAACAACAGAAGCCAACAAGAAAAAGGAAAAAAGAAATTAAAGGTGCTTTAAGACAGGCTTTAAAGATAACAGAATAAATAACCATTAAAACGGCAAACAGTCAGAGAATGAAAGACTTTTTTGAAAAGGAATCAGTTAAGCAATGTAGTGATTTACAAAGAAGTTTGGCGGTATATTAGCCACAAGCATAACCCCTACTTTAAATCTTAGTAATGATTCCATGGTATCGACCAACAACTAATCAGCTTCGAAATGTAGTTCGAAAAAGGAGTAAAACCCTCCATTCAACTTTTTACACTTTATATTGAATTCATCCTTCACACCAAAGTAATTGAGTAATTCGCATACAGTCCCTAAGGGGTAATAGAAAGACAGACCAGTAAGTGAAAATCTGTATGTTGTTCCATCAGTTTGGAATTGTTACGAAAATAAAAATATCTAGACACTGGTGTTTTGCTTTTACATCGTTTAACATTAAAATTATAAAACAAAAACCACAAAAACAAAACAATGAACTTGTTCACAAATTATCGAACTGCTTAACGTAACAACAAACACCAGCATAAAAAATGGTAAACAAGAAAACAAAAATACAACAACAAACACTACAACAATAGATCTCAAGACGGCGAAGCCACGAATATTCGCCTTCAAGAACATTCATCAGACTGTCCTCTGTATATAAAAGTACTCTGCCATATAAAAGGCAAGGCAAAGCAGGCGACGGAGTCTGTAAAAGTTCAGTCAATCTTATGTTTAATCAAGCTCGTAGATTGCAAATCAAATAAAAATAAATTTGTGTTTGGTTTTAGTTAAATTCTTTATTGTTCGCACAATTTTGTGTACCACTGTTCACAACTTGATGCAAACAACAACAATTGTTTTGTTTGTTATTCCTCTCTACAATCTTTTGCGTAAACAATAACAATTGTTCGACAGATCTTTATAATGGAGATCTTCAAACCACGATAATTCTCTTCAAACACGGCGTCTCCACACAAGACTGACTGAATTTTTACTGACTCCGTTACTTCGCTTTCTCGAAATCTCTACATATGTGAACATGTTGTTTACATTAGCGTTGTTTGTGTATTTTGTTTACGTTTGTCCTTGCAGTGTTGTTGTTGCATTTCTGTTTACTTGTTTATCACTTTTTTATGCTGATATTTGTTGTTGTATTTTTGTTTACTTGTTTATCACGTAAACCATTTCATTATTTTTGTTTTGGTAGCTTTTGTTTACAATTTAAACGATGTAAAAGCAAAGAAGTCGCCGTAGTCTAGTAGGTAGTGTGTTGGCTTATTAGACGTAAAGCCAAGGTTCGAGCCCCAGGCCAGACATCAAAACAAAAATACAAAAAGTATTTCTTCGGCGGCTTCCTCTCAGCAGATTTCTGGCAAAAATAATAAATAAAAATTGCCATGAAATGTTTCTGAAAAATCTGTCGTTCGGAGTCGACTTTAAACTGTAGGTCCCGCCACTCATGTATAAAATTAACACACACAGCATAAGTGGTGTGAGAAGCTAGGCCGTAATTCTGACTGAAGGGTTGTTATGGCCAATTATGTATGTAAAAGCAAAACACCATTGCCATTTTCTTAACAACATTAATAAAAATTCGTCAACTAGAAGCTTTTTTTCCAAGCACTTTACTTCGCATAGCTCTTTCCTATTAATTGTTTGCCTTCTATCGCGGTAGTTATGGCCTGAAGCTACCATATTTAAAGCCATCAACATCCTTTGCTTGTTTGAATATAAATTTTGAAATCACTCAACTCCATCACTGTTTCTTTTTTGTTATCAATTTACAGCCTCTCGTCGATTAATAACGTGCACATAAATAGACGTAAAATTTCTTTTCATTTTGTTTCGCTTTTTCTCTCCCTTTTTATTGCTTCTATTTCTCTTTTTTCAGAAATTGATTAGATTTCATGCCGCTCTGTTACGTTGTATTTCTTCAAACTCAAGCCTGCCTGATGTCTGTTGTCTGTTTGTTAGACGTCATGAGTCAAGAGTTTTAAAAAACTGTGTTGTTGTTGAGCATTTTCTATGATTTTCATTGCAGCTTCTATTTTATTTTTTCTTTATTTTTTCGCTTTAGCGTTTGTGTTTGTCGGTTCTTTACTCAAACACAACAAACTCTTTCAATCGCAGCGATTAACTTCATTTAGCCGTGGGTAAGATAATAAAAACGATGGCATTTGTCACAGGTTTTTGTTTTTTAGCTCAACTGTAACATTTTTTTTTTGTTTTTATTTTTATGTTGGAGAAACTAAAAAGGGAAGAAATTGTAAATAACAGGGTGTACAGAAATTTAAATTCACTGTTTGATGATGATGAGAAACTAGGTCGTAATCCCGACTGAAGGGTTGTAATGACCAATTATGTATGTATGTATGTTTGATGGAGTTTACACGCTGACTTAAGGCAGCCAGCGGTAGTTATTTCTTTTGCACTGACCAAGCATCTGCGGTTTCGTTAAATGTTGGGACCTAATAGGCTACGTTGACTGAATTTTTGTTTTAAAAATTAATCAGCGAAACATCAACAACATTTCGATACCAAATAATTGTGAAATTATTGCCTCTGGTTTAATTTTTGTGGGGCTATGATGAGCCATGGGTGAAAGACAATATTCAACTGTTGACGACATATACAATGCATACATACATACATACATACATAATTAGTCATTACAGCGCTTCAGTCAGGATTACAACCTAACTTCTATGTTTTGTGTGTTAATTTTATTTATAAATGGCGGGACCTACTCCAAACGACAGATTTGTGAGAAACTCTTTCATGGCAATTTTATTTTGAACCCTGACCCCACGTCTAATAAGCCATCACACTACCTGCTAGACAACGACGCTATATGGAAGAAGCAGTCATGCTTGAATAGACTATTTAGTTCGTAACTCTGATCTCCTGTTTAATAAACAACCTGAAGAGTAGCACGTTTATCTATTTCGAAATCCAGTTACTGTTCGTTTCATACGGCCAAGGATGCAGGATTTGTGTAAGAATATTTTTATGTACGGTATTCCTAACTCTAAATTTCTCAGGATGAAGCACATATGAAATGTAAAATTTTCCATAACTCTGGCGCATAAATCGGATGGAATTTGAACGATGGCAGTGGGTATGTTGGGTTGAAGGACCTCTGTGGTTTTGGGCTTATTCGCGTACTTTTACGACTTAAGAAAACCCCACAAAAAAGTGCAAAGAAGTCAAATGGTACGATTTCGGTGGCCATTCAAATGACAATGTCCTCACACCACACGTGCAAAGTATCCAAAGTGGCATGAGCTTTTGTGGCAAGTAGTGATGTCATGTTGAAACCAATTTCGTTGGTGTCCAGAAGAGGTAATTGTGGCCAAAAGAACTTGAAAATCGTCGTCTAACTGTGCTCACCGTTGACAGTGAAGGTCCGATCACTACATATATACAAAATATAATTGGGCTTTACAACCCTTTAGTCAGGTTTACCATCTATCTTCACACCCCACTTATGTTGAGTGTGTTAATTTTGTACATGAGCAGCGAGACCTATAGTTTAAGGTCGATTCCGAACGACAAATTTGTTTGGGAAACTTTTCATGGCAATTTTATTAGAGTTTTTGCCACAAATCTGATGGGAGGAAGTCACCGAAGAAATATTTTTTTTATTTCATTGTGTTGGCGATGTCTGACCTTAGGTTTGAACCAAACCCTCACGCCTAATAAATCAACACTAGACTACGATGACTTCGATCAATTTCCTTAAAGAATATCTTTGTTAAAGAAATATAAACCGATTACGCCGTCTGTTTAAAATCCACATCTAACAGTGAATTTTTGGGAAGACATTGTATGCTCTTGGATCTCATGTTGATTGGCAACGTCTCAAACTCTACAATTTTGTTTGTTTACATATGAATTACTAGAGTGCTTTTATATGGCACGGACGAAGGCAGAAAGTCATACGCTGTAACAGCAGCGGTACCACAGGGTTCGGTTCTGGGCCCAATACTATGGAACCCCATGTGTGACGATGTACTGAGGCTTAGGCTTCCTACGGCCGCACAAATATTTGGATTTGCGGACGATATTGTCCTCATGGTAAGGTGTAAACATCTTGATGAATTGGAACGAACGTGCAATGCAGCAGTTGGCACAGTTAGAAGCTGGATTGCAAGTATAGGTCTGAAACTTGCTGATCATAAAACGGATGTCGTACAAGCAGTTGGAAGAAAATGGCATTCATCACCATAACTGTCGGCGAAGAAAGGATAACATCGATGCAGACAATCAAGTACTTAGGAGTTATGATTGACAACAGACTCCCATTCAAGGAATACCTGGTGTGCGGCGACAACGGGTGCACTCGCGTGGATAATGCCTAGCCTAGGATGTTCGAGACAGGAGAAGAGGATGAGGGTGGTTAGATCGATTGCTCTGTATGCCCATATGCTCGGCCCATATAGGGTGAAGCCATGGACAAGAAGGCATATAGGATAGGAGTGGATGCGGCTTACAGGAGATCTGCCTTCCGAGTAATTTCTGCCTTCCGCACAGTATATGTAAATATATGGAAGTAGCCTTTGTGATGCCGCTTCGAATATTAGTAGACGTAGAGAAGAGAAAACATTTAACAAGTAGGAGAACTGGGCTAGTGCACCCTGGTCAGGTGAATGATAATGCAATGAATAGGTGGCAGCACGATTGGACTTCTTCCACAAAGGGAAGATGGATTTACCAATTAATACCAATAAATCTAAACGGGCGATGGATGCTATGGGGCATACCTCTACAAGTATGGGCATGACGTGGATGAAGCGTGTTCATCATGTCGAAATACAAACGAAACAGCGGAGCGTTTATTCTTTACTTGCCCGCGCTACGAATACCGACGAAATTTCCTGAAGAGGACGATCGGATCCCAGATGACTCTCGATATCGTAGTTAACGTGATGTATGTTTTTTTGCCAAGGAAGTTGTAATATAACAGAGAATAATAGAGAAAGCAAGAACAGCAGAAATTGATAGCAGCACTCGCTGAATCTTTACCTCCCCCGACGTTATACTTGATTGTGGTAACGGGGGGGAGACTTAATGGAAGTGTGATGAACTAGATTGGGTTTAGTACGTATGCGCTTAGCAAGCCGAGAGTAAGTCTTGCGGCGAATCGTGCACATTGCGTGGCCCGGGCTACCAATGTCTTTTGAATATTTAGCTCACATAGCTATAAAAAAGAAAAACATATCCATTCATTCAGCAATGGGCCTTCTAGCTGAAATTGATTTTTCGATTGCCAACTACTCCAAGCCAATGCGTAATAAGTGATAATTAATATGACAGTTGTTTCTTCAACAAGATGACAAGATCCCTGCTAGAAGAACCCAGATTTGATTCGTTGTCTTAGAAATCTTTTACTTGGAATGCGAACTAGAATGCCAAGTGATCAACTAACTACCATGATGACTGCTCTACTAGTACCTGAAATCTTATGTATTAAAAGGAAAAACTCTTTTTCGATGAACCCTATACCATGACATCCTTTCTGTTTTTCTTTCTTCTCGTGTTTGAAGATAAGCGAACCTGCACTACGTTGCTAGCATCTATTAAAAGGATTACGGTTTTAAACCCTTTCATCTATTCTTTCGTTATTCTTTTTTTGTCATTCGTTTACATTTTGTTTTTTCTTTTGTTGTAATTTTAATTTTTTATAGTTTCTTCTCCTTCTCCTGAGCCTTCTTAGGCTCAACCAACTGTGTGTGAATTTGATTTGAACCCCTTGAGTTTTCACTTTGATGTCTTGATTAGGCAGGTGGCTTGATTTAAATTTTTTTTGTGTTTTGTTTTTAAGATTTTTTGTCTTTGTTTTTAAATTAATTTCAACATTTATAACTTCATTATAAATTGATAAGAAGAAGACATGTTTTCTCTCTTCGATACGGTGTATGTGTTGTGAGAACCCTTTCGAACAGACCATCTCCAAAAACTCTACTGGAGCTATAAAATATTTCAAAATTTATCAATACGATCTTAATGGCAGAGTTTTGTGGGTTTATGAGATGAAGATGCCTTAAGTAAATTAATTATGCTAAATTGGTAGCCGGGCATGTAGATAAGATAATAATGACAAAAGCAATAACAAGAAAAGAACATAAAAAAGAACAGAATTTTTTTTTAATCAAAAGCATTTAAGTTGTTTAATAAATAATAAAACAAAAAAAAAAGAAAAACACTTTTAGACAAAAGGCCACTAATAAAATCAGTATGCTACCATAGGGATTACAAGTTAATTAGCCTTAATGTGATAGGTCAGGTAGCACCGAAAGGAAAGATTTCAACTGAGGATTTCATTGTCTGAAACAGCAACGAAATTTATGACGAATGAATTTTCAGGATTGTTCGTAGTCATCGCCGTTGTTCAAACCTCATCTCAGATAACTTCTCCTCAGCAGTCCTCTGCCATAAACTCTGAGAGTAAAATAAAATTGCCATGAAAAGTTTCTTAAAATTCTTTCGTTCGGTTCCGCCACTCATTTATGAAATTAACATAATGTGAGAAGCTAGGTTGTATTCCTGACTGAAGGGTTGTAATAATCAATTATGTATGTACGTCTGTTTTAAGAAACGATATCTAATCACCTTAAATTTCCAAATGCCAGTTGCTTTCAGCATCTTGCGATGTGTATTACAGCTGCCAGGTTGATAAGCACGAATTCGGATGCGGATTTGTGGTTAATAAGAGACTTCGCCACTTTGTCTCTGGGTTCACGCCTGCGAACGTGGGCAAAATCCTACAACATCAGCCTTATTTGTGCTCATCCCCCAACGGAAGAAAAGGACGATGTGGTTAAAGATGCCTTCTATGCTAAACTCGAGCACATATACGATAAGTGCCCTGCCCATGACATCAAAATCGTCCTCGGAGATTTTAATGCGAAGGTCGGGCGGGAAGGTATCTTTGGCCCCACTGTCTGACAGTTCAGCCTCCACGCGTACACTACCTCCAATGGTATGAGGCTGATCGATTTCGCCGCGGCACGTAACATGGTAGTATGCAGCACCAAGTTTCAACACCTTGACATTCACACGGACCCTTGGATGTCTCCCGATCGATCAACGTCCAACCAGATTGATTATATTGTGATTGACGGAAGGCACGTATCCAATGTACTAGATGTGCGCACGTTCAGAGGTCCAAACATCGACTCGGACCACTATCTGAGGGCAAAACGAAGTATATGTTATCGACAAGTAGAGACGTGCGGCGTATTGATTCTCAGATTACGGCCGATAACTATACTTTTGAAACAGTCAAGGAATTTATTTATCTTGGCTCCGCTGTTACCACCAAAAATGATATCAGTCTAGCGATCAAGTATAGGATCACTCTTGGTGTTACTATGGTCTCAATAGGCAATTGAGTATCAGAGACCTCTCTCCTACGACAAAACTAACGCTCTACAAGACACTCATTCTACCCATGCATAGACGTTGTGCAGCGTATTAAAGTCCAACGGCTGCGCTGGCTCGGCCATGTCGTTCGAATGGAAGAGGATGCTCCGTCGAGACTGGTATTTGACGCGGGGATCTGCGGAAGTCGGCGAAGAGGACCACCTTGTTTGCATTGGAAGGACCAAATCGAGGAAGCCCTGTCATCGATTGGTGTGACCAACTGGCGTAGGCGCGCAAGAAGCAGAGGCGCCTGGAAGGATGTATTGCGGCAGGCTGAAATCCGTTAAACGGGTTGTTAATGGCTTTCACTCTATCTACTGTTTGTAGGTAGGTATTGGTGGCCGTCCCCCTAAGGAATTCGGATGGGCGCACTTAGGCCACATGGGGCCCATTGTGATAGCACAGTTCATGTCAATTATCCCTAGTTCTGGAACCAATTAGAGCTTCCAATGAAGCGACTCAAACTGCCGATGCCAATGTTCGACAAATCACCCAGATCATCGATGTAGTAGGCACCCAGATGTCTCTTCCTTCTTTGTCATAGTGCCGTGCATGTTCCCAGTAGATGAAGAACAGTCTCCTCTTCCTCCTCATCCCTGCAACTTCTACAGAATTCATTTACTAGTTTTTTGTCTTGGGCCGGAGATGGGAATCTTTGAAAGACACTTTTGTTCCAACAAAAGAGTGTATGATTCACCATCACCGGTGCCTACGTACTAAACCCAACCCTTTTATTCTTCAACCACTCTCCCACGTGGGACTGCTGTAAGGTATTACTTCGCGGAGTGCTGGTTAGCTTGAAAGCTTTATCACATTTAGTCAAATTTCGCCTCCGCTTCTCCAGCCTTAGGAGTTCTAGCATAACTTCAGCCATTCTCTGGCTGTATTGGGAATTGGGGAAGTATCATGTCCAAATCTGTGCAGGTACTTCCTGAAGCATCCATGACCAGTCAGGAACTGGGTCACGTAGTAGTTCAGCTCGCAATGTTTGTCCTCCATCCAAGGGGTTACATCAGGGAGAAGGCGAAATGTCCATCTTCCCTTTAAACTGTTCTCCCATCGTGACTGCCATTTCTGCATGGAAGTCCTTCGTTACTACGCTTTTATAGTTGCTGTTTGTCCTGGATACTCGAGATGGCGAAAGTATATCCTCCTCATTTCATCTGCCGATATGTCTATTGGTATTGTCTTTGCCAATACCAATACCGCTACATCAGACACTGTCCTGAAGCCACTTATCCGTCTAATCGCGCTTACGATACAACGAGCATAGTATCCTCCTTGCCGTCCCCACGTAGAGTGCCTCCGACCATATTAGGCAAGAATACAACATTATCGAAGTTACAAGGCTCGCTATTATCTTCCTCTTAAATGTACCTGGTCCGCCGTGACCGCGTTGTCAATCATGTGCTTGAAGATTCCCAAAAGGATTCCAATAGTCAAGAATTTTTCAGAGAGTTAGATGGACGTGTCGTGTCTGGCCAGTTCATCCGCTCTGTAGTTGCCCGGGATATCATTGTGTCCCGGAACCCAAATGATGTGTACATTATATCTTTCCGATATCCTGTTCAGATGTTTTCGACAGCCGTATACCGTCCAGGAGTTCATCACATTGGAGCCCAGAGCCCTAAAAGCAGCCTGGCTATCGGAGAATATGGTGATGTTTCCATTGGGGACATCTGCATCCCAAATAACCCCCGCTGCCTGTATTGCAACACTTCCGCCTTGAAAACGCTGCAGTAACACGGTAGCCTTATAGATTCGACTATACCGATTGACTCCGAGTAAATCCCGCTACAAACGGTTCATCCATAAATGAAGATTTGAGCCTAGTCATTTACGAGGTGCACAGCACCATTTTCCCAGACTTCTTTATCCGGAATGGTCGTCCTGAATTTCATTCAGAATGTTCTCCAGAATACTCGAGTGACCAGTATCGATTGCAGGCCATTCTCCAGTCGTCCAGAGACGCCTGCTGTTTGTAAGAATGTCGGAACCTTTTACATCAAGGTCATGTCGAACACACCAAACATTTACAATTCATTACGATGTCATGTCACTTACTTAATTAGCCATTAACAACCCGATTAAAGGATTTCGGCCTGCTCTGACATATCTTTCCAGGCACCTCTGCTTC
Source organism: Sarcophaga variegata (assembly GCA_932273835.1). Classification (NCBI taxonomy): domain Eukaryota; kingdom Metazoa; phylum Arthropoda; class Insecta; order Diptera; family Sarcophagidae; genus Sarcophaga; species Sarcophaga variegata. The sequence goes on along the minus strand of OW026360.1, from coordinate 99,541,208 downwards.
TTGCGCGCCTACGCGAGTTAGATGTTAATACGTTGCAAAACGTCTATGTCGTTGAGGTGCTTATATAGGTCACATTGGACCGAAGATCTTATGTAGGACTTTTCTCTCGAATACTCTCAAGGCTGCTGCATCAGTGCTTAATAGGGTCCATGCCTCTACGCCATAAACAAGCACGGAGAGGATGAGCGTCTTGTAGAGTATTAGTTTTGTCGTACGAGAGAGGCTTTTGCTACTAGATTGCCTATTGAGATCTTAGTAGCACCTATCGGCAAGAGTGATCCTGCGCTTGATCTCAGACTAACATCATTTTTGGTGCGAACGGCGGAGCCAAGATAAATAAATTCCTTGACTATATCAAAAGTATAGTTATTGGCCGCTATCTGAGATCCAATACGCCGCAAGTCTCTACTTGTTGATAAAATATATATTGTTTTGTCCTCATTTACTGCCAGACCATCTTAGCACTAAAGACTCGCTCGGTACGCCCTATGATGTCAATGTCGTCAGCGTATGCAAGCAACTGGGCGCTTTTTTGAAAAATAGTGTCATTGCAATGCACTCCCGGCTACCGCAGAACACTCTCCATGACGAAGTTGAAAGGTCGCATGATAAGGGATCGCCTTGTCTGAAACCTCGCACGGCATCAAAAGGTTCGGAGAGGTCCGTTCCTACCTTGACGGAGCTGCTGCAATTGCTCAACGTCATTCTGCAGAGCCTTACCACCTTCGTAAGAATACCGAGCTCAGACTTTGCCACAAAAGAACGATGCCTTATGGCGCTATCGCAGGCTGCCTTATAGTCGACAAAAAGATGCTGTGTGTCGACTTGTTTTTCGTGGATCTTTTCCAGGATTTGACGTAGAGTGAAAATCTGGTCGATGACGGACTTGCCAGGTCCAATCAGTGTTTTGACGAATGGCTTCAGTCCTTTACACAATATGCCAGTAAGAACCTTATATGCGATAGGGAGAAGGCTTATATTCCTGCAGTTGGCGCATATCGTAACGTCTCCCTTTTTCAAGACAGGACAGAGGACGTAGATATGTTGCAAGATTTAAACTGGCCGCTTCATTATTGTTGTTGAACCCAATTTAAATATGAAATTAACGAAATTATTTGTAACGTAATTAAAAAAGTCAAATTCTGACTCCTGTTACCTGTTGCATGTCGTCTACCCACGAAAATCGTCATCGTTTTAATCTGCACAACAGGGCAGGACATTTATTTTGCACCATAATGACAATGATTTTTAAAAGATTTCCAATAACAGCCTTTGCCTAAGTAATCTTTATTGACTTGTGGCATCCATGTCGAAAATTTTCGAAAAAAAATTGTTTTTATTGAACAAGTGTACACAGGAGAAATGAAGGTAAGAAAGGGAAATTTAAATGTTACTTTAAGAAATTCAAATCTGATGACAGTATCTTTATAGCATACCAAGCAAACATACACAATCAGTTTTACAAATAAATATCGAATCACAAGAGGAAATTATTATCATATTTTTTAAATCATGAGACAGACAAACAAAATCAAATAACACAGGTTAGCAGTTCACAAAAAAAGAAACGTTCTCAAGAACAATTGTTGAACGCAGGTAAAGAAAAGAAAAAATAAAAAATAAAAAAAGAAAGCAAAAAACTGAAATAAAAAATGAATCTTAAGAGACAGAATAAAATTACAATAAAATCCACTTAAAAAATAATGGCATATCATGGCCTTTTTTTTTTCTTTTGTTGACTTCTGTTTCACAAAAGTCCAATGAACTGACGGCTCCTAAGAAACAAACTAAAAATATTCCTAAGAAATTAAAGAAAAATGTCCCGGCACAAACATTTGTACAAGCCATTTAAACAAATTGTTATTTTTTATCAGCGTTTTTAAATCAGTTTTTTAGTTTTTGATTTTAATCTCAAAGCATTTAAAGAGGATTTGGATCGTTTTAACTGAGGCATATGCCACGTTTACGTATCAATAAAAACAAAACGAATTAAACAACTATAACAGGAAATGCAAAACAAACAAAAAAAATGACAATCGAAATATTTTAAAAAATATTTAAAGAAATCAAAAACTCTTAAAAAATAAAATAAATTTTCAATCAAACACAGAGCAGATCAAACTCGATTGTATCCTGCTTTATAAAATCATACTTACATACATAATTGGTCATTACAACCCTTCAGTTAGGTTTATGGGAGTTTAAACCATGGCCTTACGTCTAATAAGACAACATACTACCTACTAGACTAAGGCGACTTCAAGATCTCCAATATTCTTACGCTAATTTGAAAAGCTGAAAAGTCAAAATTTGAAGTGATTACTAGGACACATAGCGATTCTCTTGCACAAAAATTTTGTACTGCTGTCTTCATATTCTACCAACTGCTTAAACTTGATCACAACGGCCATGCTTACAGGTCATTACGTTATGGGAAGATATGCGGAAAAACCGTAGTTACCATCAAACGACTTCTTTGGAGTATGAGGGTCTGCTGAAGAGGTGTAAACTATTGAAGCCTTTCTTTGTTAATGGCCATCTCTTGCAAGGTTAAAATTTTTGTTATTTGGCGCTCCATTGGCTGTCAGCTTAATGGAGCTATCATTCATTGATATCAAGGATTCAACTTCGTTTATTAAACTTTCAGACTGTTTTCCAGAATAGGGCAGTCGCGATTTAGTGTGCAGTCCCTGTGGTATTTGGTTAGTACAGGAACTGCGCTTAAAACTCGTCTGCCTACGGGCTTAATAACTACACCGAAAATATGAATAAATTAAGTAGCAGGGAGTAACATTTAATTTAGATTGCAATATAGAGTTCCAAATAATAAATAAATAAATCTATAAAATCGCTGGGCCAAATTTTTTTGAGCAATATTGCGCTGACAGTTTGCTAGCTTGCTATCCTATCTCATACTTCTGAACATCTCTAAAGTCTCCGTAAAAGAGTTGAACATTTTTTTCGGCAATTTTGGAATATAGACTGGGAATCAAAACCGAGTTTGGTTGCACAAGGAGATAGGATAGGTTAATTTAAACTGTCAGCCGCATCACTGGACATAGCTTACAAGTGTCCGTTGAAACACCGATATTACCTATTACGTTGTATAATTATAGCTTCTGGTTTTTATGTCGGAACCATAACAGAGATCAGCAATAAGTATTCAAAAAGATGACTCAACTGACTCTGACTCCATGACTCAACATTTACAAAAATCACACAATAAATAAGAGTCCCGTACGAACACTACAATACTCACTAGAACGTTGTTTGTTTGCTGCCCTTGTTTTTTTCTTTCTTTTTTGTAAATGTAACAACAACTAAGACTGTAAATTTTGATGAATGATTCAAGTCACTCTCATCATTTTACGAACAATACTTACTTTCGCATTTAATTGGTCAATAAAACCCTTTAGTCAGGATTACGACGACCTAGCTTCCCACATTACTTATGTTGTGTATGTTAAATTAAATACGTGAGTGGTGGGATCTACAGTTTAAAATCGACTCCAAACGACAGTATTTTGAGAAATTTTTTTATTTTTTATTTTATTTGACTCTCAGAGTTTTTGCCAGAAATCTCAGCAGAAGTCGCTGAATAAATAATTTTTTAAATGTCGTTTTGTTGAAAATGGTTCTAACCGTGGCTTCACATCTAATAAACCAACGGGCTACCTACTCAACTACGGCGACTACGAGACTACGGCGTCTACTAGACTACGGCGATTACTAAATTACGGCGACAACTAGACTAAACTATACTACTAGCGAAAATATTGTACGAATTGTTCCTCTTTTCGTTATTATAATTGTCGAGTAGAGGTGCCTTATTACTGCAATCATTCTATGCCTTCAATCTATATAAAGCTTTCTCTAAAATATTTCTTTCAATCCTATTGGCATGACAAACTTTTGCTAAATGCTGCTCGGTGTGAACAAGGAGAATTTCCTGCATAGCACCAAAAAGGTGCTTCCTTCTCGAAGGCATTAATGTCATACTTATCATAAAAGTGTCTACAGATTGTTCTGTGTGCTCTGACTCTTCACTAACTTGTCCAAAAAATGTGACTTTCTAACCTCAACTTAATGTATAACTAATGTATAGCTCAACCAACGTCCTATTGTAATTAGTCCTCTCAAATGTTCAGATTGTCTCTAACCCATTTGGTTGCAAAAGAGCCTTCTGCTCCTTTTATATTTCTTTTCGTTGAGTGTATCTTAAAATTGATCTGAGAATCCTGATTTTAAACTGAAACTTTAATTTTGTTACTATACGCCCTTGTGTGTGGTACACTTTTCAGTTTTAGTACGCAAAAAAACATTTTTGTGGTTTCTTAAATTAATTTTCCAAATGTTTATCGTCTTACATTTTCCCAAAAAGGCATTAATTTTTTAACATTTCATTGGGAGTGTCAACTAAATCATTCAATTCTTGTTAATTCTCTGTTTGATTGTTTTGTGCAGCATGCCAGGTTAATTTGTTCACATAAAAATAAAGTTATTGTCTGTGGTTTTCAAAAGAAAATAAAAATTGAAAAACAAACAAACAATAATTAGTCGGTCAATGTTGCTTATACGATGCCCTGCTTGATAGCAAAGTTTTCAAAAAAATTCTTGAAACTGGGACGTCCGTACTTTGACTGTTAATAACGGTCATCTGGTTGAAGTTACAGTTGTCGTACTGCTATTCATATACTCAGGGCCATTATTACAACTTGCCGTTAACGAAAGGGAGGATTTTAACGGGCAGATAAATAGTTTTTCATTATTATAAGAGGACAATATGGTAGAAGTGAGCGTTAAGCTGAATGGAGGATCATCCTACCGGTAACTTTTAAAGTTAAGTTTATGTTTGAGCTTGCCATATTACTATTTTCAATATGGCAACTTCAAAATGAGCATATATAACAAAAAACGAAGCCTGTCGTTGCCACTGTGTAAAAAACTTGTTTAATTGAGCAGTGTTAGCGACATTGCTCCGGCACTGCTATATTTTTGAAAAAGTTAACTTTAAATTATAATTAGGTTATAATAACGAATAGAAGTTAAAGGTGACTTTAAAGTTCACTTTAGCTAAAGTTACCTTTAACTAAACCCAACTTTAGCTAAAGTTACCTTTAACTAAACCCAACTTTAATGGGAAATTGTAAAAATGGCACTCTGTCTGTTTTGCAAAACCACCATGAAGGGATTTAGCATTCAAAAACACTTGCAAATAATAAAATTGTTTAATCAAAATGCGGATCACCAAAATCCGTCCTACCGAGAGGAATATTCGCCTCCTGGTGGCGATCGATCAACACCCGTACGCCGACGAAATGCAAGATCGGCGTTAAAGATCCCCGCTGTCAGAGAGAATCTGCAGCAGAATCAGGTGCTGTCGCTCACAAAGACTCCTGAATTAGGCCTGTAAGCGTACAGTCTTCATTGATCTAGGAGCAGAAAGTAAACGACAAGAGTTCCCAGAGTAAATTTTGGAGCAGTTGGTATCGTCAAAGTCGCCGTAGTCTAGTAGATATTATGATGTCTTATTAGACACAAAGCCACGGTTCAAACCCCAGGTCAGACATCAAAACGAAATATGAAAAAATATTTCTTCGACGACTTCCTCTCAACAGTTTTCTGGCAAAAACTCTGATAGTAAATAAAATTGCCATGTAAAGTTTCTCAAAAATCTGTCGTTCGGAGTCAACTTTAAACTGCAGGTCCCGCCACTCACGTATATAATTAACGCACACAACATGAGCGGCGTGAGAAGCTAGACCGTAAACCTGAATGAAGGGTTGCAATGGCCAATTATGTATGTATGGCATCGTCAAAGTCTCTTAAATATTGCGTTGCTTTATCTTACGAGAGATCGCGACTTAAAACTCAAATCAGACACCTTAAACAGAACGAAATATGAAAAAATATTTCTTTCAACGACTTCCTCTCAGCAGTTTGCTGGCAAAAACCCTGGGGACAAAATAATTGCCATGAAATGTTTAACATGTCGTCATTAAAATATAGGTCCAGTTACGTATAAATAAAATTACCACACGCTACATGGCTACCGTAAGAAACTAGGCTGTAGTCCTAACTAAACTCTGTACTGTTCTGTCTACCGCTTAGCTTGTTACACAAAATTGTGGCGAGACATTTAGTACTTCCAGTGAGTACGTCATGGCAGATGTTATGCCGAAGCCAAATGTCTTAAACTTACGTGTAAAGAAAATTAATTCCATTTGGTAGGAATAAAAGCAAGTCCTCGTTATGCTCCCCTGTTCCATTTAGCTAAGTTCTCCAGGGCAAAACTTAAAATTAAGTTTCTATCAAAAAAAGTTTTGCTTTGTAGATATGTATGTATGGCAGCTGATAGGTAAATTAATGACTTTAAGAAAGAGCAATTAAACCAAACAGACTTTTTTAGACAGATAGTCAATAAAACTTATGAGAATAACACATAAAATATGATAAAATATGCTGCTTGATGATCCATTGTGGTGCCTTACTTATGTGAACATAGTCTAGCAGGTAATATATTGACTTATCAGTGGTTGAAATCCCAGCTAAGATATCGCAAACAAACATATTTCTTTCTGCGACATGCTACCAGCAAACTTCTGCTAAAACTTTGGCAGTCAAAAATTGCCATCAAAAGTTTAAGAAATCTGCCTGTCGGAGTAAACCTGTAGGTCACAGATAAAAGTTATACAGAGAACACGCGTGGTTGTAATCCTAGCTAAAGGAATGTAATGACTAATTAAGTAAGTAAGTACATAGGGAATTATGAGGCTTTCCACACAGATTTTAAAAAGGAAATTCGGTAAGCATTCGCTCGATTAAACAACACCAAAAAACTTTCTACCTAATCTGGGGACATCATAGAGACTCTTATAAAATTAAATACACACATTCATACATCATTACAACCCTTCAGTAAGATTAAAATTTAGAACAAATATTGAGAGGGCTTGTGCGAAAGCTGCTCGAGTGAATGCAGCATTATACCGCATTATGGCTAATATAGGAGGGCCAAATCAGAGTAGAAGACTGTTACTGGCAAAGGTTAATAGTCACAATAATGTATGCAGCACCTGTGTGGGGATCGACGTTGGTTATTAGAACCTACGCTAGGGCTGCAAGATCTTTATTTCGTCTAAGCACCCTTAGGGTTGCTAGTGGTGTCCGCACAGTTTCATATGAGGCTATTGGTGTCATATCTGGTATGTTATGGCTATTGAACTGACAAGGATATATAATAGAGTTAGTATTGTTGGTAGAAAGTTAACGACTGAGAAACGAAGGGAGGAAAGACAAAAGAGTTTAGACGAATGGCAAATTCAATGGGATATTGCGACGAAAGTGCGATGGACACATATACTTATCAGAAATGTACAAAGTTGGGGTGAAAGGAGACACGGTCATGTTGACTTTTATATGACACAGTTTTTACAGGGCATGGTTGCTTCAGGGAATATCTCTGTAAATATAGCCACAACAATGAGGTGTCCTGCTCCTTCTGCACTAATGGAAGTGAAAATGCTGAGCATATCGTCTTTTATTGCGATAGATTTAGATTGGAACGCAATTTGTTAGAGACGATGATAAATGAAATAGTGACACCAGACAATATAGTTCCGCATATGCTGCGGTCAGTTGCGGTTTGGCAATATGTAAAAATGCTGTCTGCAAATGTGATGCAGGAATTGAGAAGGATAGAGAGAATTCGTAGGATTGAAAGTCAATAGGCTAGAACTCGTCCTGTGATCATAGGACAAATAAGTTCGAATCATAGAGGTGGTTTTTTAGTGGGTTAAAGTCCCACATTACTGTTGCAGTGGCAACAGTGTCTTTCGACGTTCTTTTCACCTCGGAAGAAAAAAAAGCCCTTCAGTAAGGATTACTGGTAAGGAATACTGCTCTAGGTCTTCTACACCACTTACATATGTTGTGTGTGTTCATTTTTATACATGAGCTGTAGCGGGACCTACAGTTTAAAGTCGACTTCGGACAACAGATTTTTATGATGGCAATTTTATTTTACTCTCAGAGTTTTTCCCAGAAATCTGTTGAGAGGCAGTAGCCGAAGAAATATTTTTTGTATTTCCTTTTGTTTGAGATGTCTGATCTGGGGTTTTGAAATGTGGCGTCACGTCTAATAAGCCAATACACTACATACTAGACTAAGATGACCTTTCTTTAGTCTTTTTTTTTTTGTAAGAGAAGCTTCGAATTTACGGAGAAATTGTGACCTACAACTAGCTTTAGTTGTTCCGATAACTTTAGCCGGTTTTTCAACTATATGTCACATATCTGATGATATGTAGCAATGAATAATGTAGGGTTCATGTATATTTTGAACAAAAATTTACGAAATTTTTATGACTTTTTTGGTTTCAAACGAAACAATGTGAAACAATAAAAGGCGCTTAAAATATAGCCTCGTTTCTTATAATTAATTTGAAATGTTTCTTTAAATTTAAATTTAAAAAAAATTACTAAAAATGAAAAAAAAAAACAGTGTAGAGGAGTAGAAATAACGAAATAAATGAAGTCATTTTATATTACTTGTCGCATTTTGTTATTTATTTGCTCCATTTGATTGCCATTGGTCTTGCGGTCGATGTCTGTCCTTCTAGCCTTTTTATACAGTCTCTTGCTGTTTATTTTTTTTCTTTCTTTTAAATGTCATTTCTTTTTTGGGACCTTACTTTACGATATAAATGACTGTGCTTCAGTATGGGTGGGTATGATGATGATGATTATTTAGGAACCTTTTTAATGTCTGCTTCGGCCTTAAAATGTAAGCAGCAAATGGTAGAGGGTATGCGACAGATATTTTATTTTATTTTTTTATACATCTAGCGACCACACATTTAGATAGATAAGATTTTTATGTCTTTTAATCAGGGTATTTGAAAAAAAAATCGAGAAAAGAAAGGAAAGGTTGTTCGTTTGTTCAATTTGATTGTATTTTTTTAACATCGCTTTTACGAGCATGTTTTCCTATTTTTTTCTTTAATGAATTTGTAAGAGTTTTTAATTTGTTTTCTATTATTTTTCTATTAAAAAGATGTGTCTTTAAGGCATTTATTTTAAATTATTGTTATTGTTGTTGTCTAATTGATGTAATTCTAGTATAGAAGAAGATTTTGGTTTGTATTGTTATTTTTAAAAAATTTGATTGAGTTTTATAACTGGAGGAAAAGTTTTATGCCTCTATTGTTTCAGACTTCCATTGATTAATTGGTTTAAGCGTTAAACGATAAAAAAAAGATTTCTATTCAAATTTTTTAATATTGTTGTAAAGATTTTTAATTTGGTTAATTTACAAGTCTCTCGAGTATAGTTTCCTAATGAAATAGAAATTATTTGAATCAGTCTTCTAAAAATTTACTCTTTGAATAGCAATAAAATCAAATTTAGTTCGCTAAAGTACATATATACATACATACATAATTGGTCATTACAACCGTTTACTTAGGATTACGTCCTAGTTTTTCACACCACTGATGGTGGGACCTACAGTTTAAAGTCAATTCCGAAAGACAGATTTTTTCCACGGCAATTTTATTTACTCTTATATTTTTTGCCCGAAATCTGCTGGGAGGAAGTCGCCGAAGGAATATTTTTTCATATTTTCGTTTTGATGTCTGAACTGGGTTTTGAACCGAGGCCTCACATCTAATAAGCCAACACACCACCCACTAGACTATGGCGACTTCTTTGTTCACAGCTTATTTGGTCCCATCTTGCTTACATAATTGGTTATAGCAACCCTTTAGCCCCGATTACAACCTAGCTTCGCACACCATTCAGATTATGTGTGTTACTTCTATCCGTGAGGGATCTTTAGAGACTTTCATTGGCAATTTTTTTTACTTTCAGAGTTTTGACCAGACCACCCTTGAGAGGAAATCACTAAAGAAATATTTTTTTTTCATATTTGGTTGTCGAGATGTACGACCTGGGGTTGGAACCGTGGCCTCAAGTCTAATTAGCCAATACACTACCGTCAAGACTACGCCGACTTCATTTGTGCCCTAACAGGTCCCATTTTAACACTGATTATACCTGTAAAACTAAAGCTTTTGGTTATCATCTCTTACTCATGTCGCTATGGATATGGGAATTCTGTTGAAATCACTTTTGCTTAGAAACGTTCTCTTAATAAATTCTCTCAAGAAACTTTCATTTCGGAATTCTAAGTGCTGGCCAATGATACAGAAAATATTTTAAGATCTTTTTTTGTTCCTCGTTCTCGTTCATTACTAGTTGTAGTGAGAAAGGCTGCACCCAGAACCCAGTGTCTCGTTACAGTTGCTGCGAGGATCCTGAGGTGGACTTTGAACAGGTTGAATTAATGGTCCCACCATCATTGGTGTGAGAAACTAGGTCGTTATCCTGACTGAAGGGTTGTAACGACCAAATATGTAAGTATGTATATATGTATGTATGTATATATGTGAATGCACGTTTTGTTCGGTAAATTTTATTCTGTAAAACAACTACTGATCTTGGCTATCATCTTCCTGACGTCTCAAGATGGATGTAGGAATTCTATTGAATTCACCTTTGCACAGAAGCGATCGTCATTGTGACTAGCTTGGGTGGAAGTTGTAGTAAGATATGTATGCTACAAGTGTTCCGTTACAACTGCTACGAGGTTCCTGAGATGGACTCGGGACAGGTTTAATGCAAAATTTTATCGTTAATTATTGAGTCTCTTTGCATATCCCATACTTTCTTCGCAAACGAGTTTAGTTTGTTTAATACATCATGTCTGCATTTAAAAGCATTTTCCAGAGGCCTTTGTTTCGTTACAACTGCTACGAAGTTCCTGAGATGGACTCTGGATGGTTTAATGTAAATTTTGTTCTATAAATATCTGATCTCTCTGGAAATATGTCCTTTGTCTCATCTATTCTTTGCAAAAGAGTACAGTTTCTGTAAGATACCACATGTGAATTCAAAAGCATTTTCCGCTGTACCAGATTTTACAAGTTTGACGGCTTTGTTGTCATGTTTGTATGTCTCACTATTTCACAGCAATATTGGGCAATCTTAGATCTCGCGTACATACTCTCTATGGTTATCTGTATAGCCGTTAGTTCAGTCTAAATTCTGCTTCAGTTATTTGGTAGTGCAAGAGACAATGTCAGCATCAACTGTTCCTATAAGATGTCACCATTGACTTTGCCGCGTAACCTTTAACCTTCAGTGAATATTGGGATGATGTCCTGTGGTAGGCGTAAACCATTATATTAAAAAGATCCGGTATCTGATATCTACCTGCGGGTTCAAATATCATACATTTAATGGATGCATTCACATTTATTTTACTTAAGAGTGGTGGTGGTAGCTAGCTAAAGATTGTAAAGAACACCTAAAGGGATGATCGCAATCATTCATGCGAAAAAGTTTTATTAAAAATACAAACTTATATACACATATTATTACGAAAATGAAGAATCTCAAATTATAGACATAAGCTCCAAAAACATAAATTATCGTACTGCTTAATATAACAACAAACACCAACATAAAGAAATGGTAAACAAGTAAACAAAAACACAACAAGAAGTACTACAAAAATAAATGTAAATAAAATACACAAACAACAATAACGAAACAACGAAGAGAAGCGAAGCCGCGAACATACATTCGCTTTCAATCAGACAGTTTACGTTGCCATATAAAAGATAAGGCAAAGCAGGCAAAGGAGTCAGTAAAAGTTCAGTCAGTCTAGGGTGAAGACGAGGTGTGTTTGATGAAAGTAATCGTGGATTGAAGATTTCCGTTACAAAGATCAGTCGAATAATTGTGCAGTAATTGTTATTGTTTATGCAAAGGGTTTAAACAGACGAATAACAAAGAAAACAATTGTTGTTGTTTACATCAAGTTGTGAACAGTGGCACACAGAATTGTGCGAATAATAAAGAATTTTATTAAAACTAAACACAGATTTATATCTATTTTATATGCAATCTAGAGAGCACATATTTTAAAAGTTTTTAAAAAGCAAAAACGTAACAATATATTCTCTCCCACTCATACATACATACATAATTGGTTATTACACCCTTCAGTCAGGATTACGACCTTGTTTCTCACACCACTTATATTGTGTATAATAAATGTATTCATGAATTTAAAGTCGACACCGAATGCCAGATTTTTTAGACAAATCTCATGGCAATTTTGTATTTACTGCCAGAGTTTTTGCCAGAAATCTAATGATATTTCGTTTTGTTGGGTAAGTCTTCCCCTCTCTTATTTAATTTCATTTTATTTAAATAAAAATATGAAAACAAATGAAATGAAATGTTTTGGTAAAAATAACCAACTTTTCACACATGACCTTTGAATTGTTTTTTTTTTCAATTTATTGTGACACTCAAATGAATCTCTTCTGACCACTTCATGTTGTGTCTGAGTGAACTTTTCAGTTTGCCTGTGATGCTTTATTCATTATATTTTTTTGTTTTAAATTTTTTTTTTTTTTGGTTTCAATTGCTTTCCATTTCAATTCATTCAATGGCCATTGTCGCGTGATTTTAAAATCATTGAAATGAAAATTTTGTTCTGTTTTGTCTGTTTTTTTTCAAAATTTAATTTTTTTTAGTTTTTCCCTTTGAACTTGTTGTATGATGACCGTTGAAGTGTAATTAAAAAATAAAAATTACAAAAATTTCTGCATGAGTGCCATGTGTAACACACAGCTGATCGAAATTATTATCAAATCAATTACTACAGGGGTGGGAAGTGTCCAAAAAAATATATTGAAAGACTGTTTAAATATTTAAGTACCAGTATTCAAAATCAAAATAAAAAATCAAAAACTTAACAACGGGAAAGAATATTAAAAGCTACAATTTTGAAACTCAGATTTCGACTTTCAGCTTTCAAAAAATCCAAGCCATTGCTTACCATCCTTAGCTGGCAGACAATTTATCCAAACAAGTGACTGAAAATCGCGGCAATGATACTGAGCATCAAAAGAGCATGAAATTACAAAACCCATTGTCACGCACGATACTTGAGCCTGCTTTTGATCTCGGATTTGTGACGCAGATAATGATTTACAGGTCTTAGGAAATGTCATTCAGGTTTTAATTGATAAATCGAGATCGCGTAACAAATTCGGATGTGAAATCTTTTCAGAACAACTGAACATTATATTGTCCCTCCTACTACCAGATTATTGTAGTAGTTTTCAGTCTGTAATGCTGTCTATTAAAACAGCTGCCACGCGAGTTCGTTATCAGAGCATATCGTATGCCGATATACGCATATTTACTGACAGTAAAGCAAACAAATAGAGACCAAGAGTATGTGTATACCACATCTATGAATGTCCTAAAATGCCGGGGACTCTGGAAGAGATATCGATATATACGACGTTTACAATCCCTTGTACTCGTGGACAAGAACAAGGCCGATTCATACGTTTATACATAATTGGTCATTACAACCCTAATGTCAGGATTATGACGTAGTTTCTCACACCATTCATGTTGCATGTGTTAATTTTATACATGAGTGGCAGGGATCTGCAGTTTAAGTCGCCTCCGGACGACAGATTTTTGAGACACTTTCCGTGGAAATTTTGTTAACTCTCAGAGTTTTTGTCAGAAATCGCGGAAAAAATTTTTCCCCACATTTCGTTTTGACCTGGGGTTTGAACGGTGGCCACATGTCTGATAAGCCAACACACTACCTATTGGACTACGGCGATTTCGCTACAAGCCTGATGCTCTAGCTAAAGCTGTCATTTCAGAAAATTCAAATGAATTCCTACATGAGGTTGGAGTTCCTCTACAAAATGGCAAACACTAAATTAATTGGCCATTAACAACCTGATGAACGGATTTCGGTCTGCCGTAACACATCCTTCCAGGCGCCTCTGCTTCTTGCACGCTTACGCCAGTTGGTCACACCAATCGATGACAGGGCTTCCTCGATTTGGTTCTTCCTACGCAAACAAGGTCGTTCTCTTCGCTGACTTCCGCAGATCCTCGCATCAAATATCCATCTCGCCGGAGCATCCCCCTCCATTCGAACGACATGGCTGAGCCAGCGCAGCCACTGATTGTTAATACGCTGTACAACGTCTATGTCGTTGAGGAGCTCATACAGCTCACTATTGGATCGGACGCGCACTGGACCGAAGATCTTACGAAGGACTTTTCTCTCGAATACTCTCAAGCCTGCTCATCAGTGCTTAATACGATCCTTGCGTCTGCCACAATGAAGCACGGGGAGGATGAGTATTAGTTTTGTCGTACGAGAGAGGCAAACAAATCGTCTCGAAAAACTCCTTTCATTGGCAACGATAAGATGGAGTTATAAGACACCACTTGTAGAAATACCAGTCAGATCAAGGGTAAACACTTCCTAAAGCTGGCATCACAAAGTTCAAATGAATTCCTACTTGAGGTTGAAGTTCCTCTGCAGAGAGCCAAACACAAAAATTCCATTTATTGGCAAAGTCAAGATGGGATAATGGACCTATATATCGAAACCCTAGACAGTTCTAGAACATCATGACATTCCTTCCATTAAAGGAATCTTATAGCACTGATAACGTGATATTGGCCTCTGGGTTTTCACGCCAGGAGACGGGGAATATCTCATAACAACAATATCTCATAACAAGCAAAAGCTATGACGAGTAGGAAGAAGTGAATACCAATGAAGATCTTTTCTGTCTTCGTTTGGCGCTTGGGAATCTGAGAAGAACAATTTTTGAGTATCCAGAATGTAGTGACAAACCATGTCTAGCCGACGGAGATTTGCCAACAATTCACACCTTTTATAAGACCCTCAGGATAATTAGGAGATACAAACCAGGAGATATTCTTTGTTTCATTGAATAATCATTTTCTACTAAGAGGTCTATTTCTATGTGTATAGGTTCTTGAACAGTAAAAAAAAAATTATTTAATTTGGGACGATGCCAATCCCTAAGAGTTACGATTTGGCATCATCTGTGCGTATTCTTTTGAGAATTTCGCAAGGTCATCGCAACCAACGGCGAGCACTATGGGAAGCCGATTTCCAACTTCTTTTGGCCTGAACCTGATGAACTGGACGAACCAACGATATGCGGTTAACAAACCGGCCCTACTTTTCATACAACTCATGCCATATTGGAAGTTCTGCAGAAGCCATTTGAGGGCATCGTGAATTTTACCCAGTTTGCCCTTTTTCGTGTGGAGTTTTCTTAAGTTGCAGGAGAATGTGAATAAGCCGCAAAACATAGAGGTTTTCGAAACCAACATAAACATTCTATCGTTTAATTTTAGTCTGCTCTATGTGCCGAAATCGTGGAAAATTTTACATTTCGGATAAGCTCCAAGCAGAGAAACCTTGAAGAGTATATAAAGGCACCAGTAGGTGTTTGAAACGAGTAAAAAATTTCGATGATATCTCACACGCACACTTTACTTTATTTTATTTAGATTTAAAGAGAGGAAGCGCTTAATCTATTTTTGTTTGTACTTGTGTAGGATACAGATTTTTCATATACACGAAGAAATATTGATATTCGCAAATTTTTATTTCATTTTTTTAATATAAATTAAAATTATTTCAATGGAATTTTTATTTTCTTTGAGTATCATTAACACTTTTTGATTAAATATGCCACTCATGCGTTTTTGCTCTCAAAAAATTTCAGGATATTTTCTATTACTTTTTTTCTTGTTGCAATCACCAATTTTTTGTTCAAAGCTGGTTTAATGCCATTAAAACATGCCAAACAGCAACCATGACCATCTGCTACTCTTTATTTATTAAATCAAATCATCCTTCTACGAACCCCTAACACAACCTACAGCCTTATAGGCTACATGGAATTCGGCTAACAATTTTCAAATATTCACTCACAAATGTTAACAAATGTAGTAAAAATCGCTTAGTCCTGGCACAAGTCTCTTGCCACTAATACACTACATTGTCCATATGTGTGTCCATCAATGGACCAACGGCCAACGTACGGTTTTTATCTACCTTTTCAGCATTTGCCATCGAATAATGGAACGTGATCCCGTATATTTAAAGCCACAAGATATTTATTGCTGGTGATGAAGGAAGAGACAAAATAAAAAACATGTTTTTTTTGGGTTGCAAAAATAAAAAAGAAAAAGTAATCCTAATAGCATGCCGGTTTGATGACAGCATAAAATAAAAATCTGGTTAACAGCTAACGAGTACGTGTTGCTGTTGTCGTCTCCCTACCTGATGCCAGACATACAATATTTTTATAACCGGGATTTACAAAAAAGAAAATATTGACGCAAAAGGGCACCTGCTGCAATAGCAGCATCATATGTGCATCAATGTTTGAGTATATACGTATGTATGTTTCCATGGTATGTATAAATTTATTTCTATAGCAGTTGATTTGCGAATTGTTCTCACAATGTGTATCAAATATGTGGCAAATAGACAGACATACATACTTCAAGCTGGGTTCAATGCAAGTTTGTTGAAATTTTGTGTAATTTGATGTTATTTTTGATACAAAATCTAATGACAAATGATAGAATTTTTTTTACTATAGTGGATGTCTTGTGGCTTTAATATCTTATACTAGTACGTCATTTTCATCAGTATCAGTATCAGTATCAAGTATCAGCTTGGTTGCAGGTATAGTAACTTCATACTAAGATAAGTATGAAGTACTGACAACCTCAAACGACTTGAGTTGTTAATCACAACTATGTTGACTATGAAAGCTTAAGATGAAGCTTACCTTTCCTTTAAGTCAGACCGCTTTAAACTTTAATACGTTTTAATTTAAATTAATTTTGATCAAACCAAAATTAAGCACTGTAAAACTTCATTTACAGCAATCATCTGGTTCCACTTATCTGTACCTCTTACGATTTCTGTGTGTATTAATTTTATACATGAGTGGCAGGGACTTGCAGTTTAAAGTTGACTCCGGATGACAGATTTTTGAGAAATCTTTCATGGCAATTTTGTTAACTCTCAGAGTTTTTGTCAGATCTCTGCTGAGAGAAAGTCGTCGAAGATATATTTCCTTACATTTCGTTTTGATGCAGATGTCTGAACGGTGGCCACACGTCTGATAAGCCAACACACTACCTACTGGACTACGGCGACTGCACTACAAAACTGATGCACTTGCTAAAGCTGTCATCTCAGAAAATTCAAATGAATTCCTGCATGAGATTGAAGTTCCTCTACAGAGTGGTATTGGCAACGATAACATGGAGT
This sequence comes from Sarcophaga variegata, assembly GCA_932273835.1. Taxonomy (NCBI): domain Eukaryota; kingdom Metazoa; phylum Arthropoda; class Insecta; order Diptera; family Sarcophagidae; genus Sarcophaga; species Sarcophaga variegata. The sequence continues at coordinate 99,523,978 of OW026360.1, read as the reverse complement.
TATGAGACCCCACTTGTAGAAATACCAGGCAGATCAAGGCTAAGCACTTGCTAAAGCTGGCATAACACAGTTTAAATGAAATCCTACATGAGATTGAAGTGCCCCTGCAGAGAGCCAAACAAATGAACTCACAAAAATTCCATTTATTGGCAAAGTCAAGATGAGCTAATGGATCTACGTATAGAGACCCTAGATATGGATATATTGAAAACGGAATTTGCATCGAATATATCAAGCTTTCATTAGAGGAATCTTATAGGACTGATAACATGATATTTGCCTATGGGTTTTTACGCCAGGAGTCGCTGGATACCTCATAACAACCTCATGAATGCCACAGAAGATCTTTTTCTTGAAAATCTGAGAAGAAGAATTCTTGAGTACCCAGAATTTAGTGACAAACCGAGGGCGATCTAGCTGAGGGCGATTTGCGAACAATTCACAGCTTTTATAAGACCCTCAGAATAATTAGGAGACACAGATCAGGAGATATTATTTCATCTGTAAAACAAAATTTTTTTATTTGATCTATTAATGCCATCATGTGTGGAATAAAACATCGTTTATCCGCTACGAGTTCTCAGAATGTATCGCATCCAAAATGTTCAATTTTCCATAATTCTGCCATATAAATACCACTTAATTGAACTGTTGACATGGGTTATGTTGCCTTTGAGGACAGCTATGACATGTGGCTTAATCGTACACACCTGAAACTTCAGAAAACCCTACAAGAAGAAGTCTAATGTGGTTAAATCGCTTGATCTCAAAGGCAAGTTCACCTTACATCTACGTGAGATGATTGTGCCTTCAAATCGCTCCTGTAGAATATCCAATCCGTCATAAGCTGTGTGGCAAGTTGAGTTGTCCTGTTACTACTACATGTCGTTGGTGTACAGATTATTCAATTCATTCCGAATGAAGTTGGTATTCATCCACGTTTGGTATGTGTAGCTACGGCTGGGACAATATCGTTCTCAAACAAATAACGGTCGATGAGAGGCTTCGGTGAAAAATTCACATTAAACAGTGGTTTTTGCAATGTATTGGACACTCTTGGATAAAGTTTGTTCATGTAGCCATTCATCCAGAAATGGGCCTCATCAAGATGATTTTTCGATGAAAATAAGGGTCAGTTGCCAACTGCTTCAGAGTCCATTCAGCGAACCCACATCATTGTCGGTGATTATCCAATGAGATTTGGTAAAATATATTGATTAAACAGCAACTAATTTGACAGATCTAGCATCAATACGTTATCAACTGAAGAAGGTTAAGTTTTCTAAATTTGATCTTGATTTACAAATAACACCTCCTAACACTACAGACTGTTCACGAATTGTGTTTTTTATAACAGTATGTACCCCAGTAACCAACAAGTTCACGTGCCATAAATAATCTAACCAAATTGCAAATATAAAAAAAAAACATTGTGAACATAAAACTGTGCACCAAATATCACTAACTGCTGTATGATTGTGCAGTTAAAGCATAGGGAATGAAATCGAATGAATGGTCAATAGAAAATTGAGGAAAATGTAGAAATATTTAAAGACTAAAACAAACTGTACAATTCTGTTAGTCTGAGTTAACGTATGAATGTGCTATTTTGAACACAGGCGTTACTATTCCCTTTATTCAATGTTTTAGTCAGGTTTTAAATGTGTTTTGGTACATGATATTCAAGCACATTAGAACACAAGTGCATATAAAATATTAGTTGCAACAGGGACGAGATGGATTTGCAGAGTGAAGTGAAATGATGTTTGAAATAAATTACAATGATTAACTAGAGATTTGAAATAAGTTTGGTTGCAGCCAAGTGGAAGTCATTTGGTGCAACGTATGCTTCAAAAATTATGTGTTTTATAAGAATCCGTTTAAAATTGTAATTTTTTTTAAAAAAATTGTAAAATTTTTCTACACAAACACAATATGCGCATTATTCCATTAATTTAAGACGAGCAGAAAGAGTGATTTCTATTCACGGATTCGAAATAATGTCCGTGTAGTGATATTGCTGTTTGCTGACGACTTCATTGTATAGAAGTCCCTTTGGCTTCACCATTCAAGCCACACACACTTTGAGCAGTTATTGAAGGAACGAACTAACATATCGTGTGCTTTTGGGCACCACAATAACACTTTTTCTTACTTCTCACCCAGAAAGGTATAAAGCGATCATATGTATATTCTTTCGAGCTCATGCAGAGACTATTAAGGCAACATAATTTAAAGATTTGAAAAGTGAAGATAAAAAATCGTTTGAAAATTTCAAACATAGTGATAAATTGTAGAAAAAACCAAAGGAAGGCAAAGCTAAACCTTTGGTTTTCGAATCTAGTGGGCTCGATAGCTATTGGATCATGGATTCGAAAACAGATCGGAGATACAGCCGATGAAGCTAATTATTTTTTCAAATTATATAATATAAGTTTTCTATATAAATCGGGTGAGACCAGGTAAAAAATTGAACTTAGTGGGGGAAATGGAATTAGTATCCTGGACAGTCATAGCTTCAAGTATTCCAAAATAGGTTTTCTTACGGTTCGACATTACTTGGGACCCGAGACATAAGAATTGAAGCGATTTGTTTTCTTCAAATGACCAACAAAAAATACGAATAAAAATGAAATTGTACAGAAATGGACTTTATATAATTCTCATTGAGTTAATATGCATTTATATAATGGACATAACAAAGTGCATTTTTCGGAAGTTGCATTTCTTTGGTAGATCGCAGTTTTTGATCGATGACTTGCATTTTTTGGTTCATGACATGAATCTGTTTAAAGATGATTTGCATTCTTTGGTCTATGACTTGCAGTTTTTTGTGCTATGACTTGGATTTTTTTGACGATAACAGGCATTTTTTTGGTCGATGATTTGGTTTTTTTGGTCGATAACTAGCATTTTTTGACCACTGAGGCATTTTTCGCCTTGAATATTTTTGTTTCATGACTTGCATTTTTTTGGACGATGACTTATATTTTTTCGGCTTAGGCTTGCAATTTTTTGGTCGATGACATGCATTTTTGGTTCATAACTTGCATTTTTGGCCGATGACTTGAATTTTTTGGTCGAAGACTTGCATTTTTTGGTCATGACTTGCATTTTTTTCGTCGACGACTTGCATTTTTTGTCGATGAAAAAAATATTAGCTTCTGCTACTATAATAACTTTTTCACTGATATCTCCGGTTCTACGTAATACCCGACCATAACAAAAACTGTTTTGGAATCATTAATAAAAGGACTATCCATCCATTTCCCATACAAGTCCATTTTTATACGATATCGCTCGACTGTAAGGGAACTTGTTTTGGAATCCTTGATATCATGGCTATCCAGTCCGCTAGGTCTGCTTCTCCCACTATTTTTTATTTATCCTCTTTATCCCGATTTATGAAACAAGCTTTTAAATTGTGTTAACTTAACAGTCTCTGTGAAGTAATATTGTAAAATTGTTGGCGTTTAAAACTTTTTTGATTTTTTCTTTCGTCTTGATTGTTGATATTGTCATTGAAATATAGCAGCAACCACAAGAACTGTAGAAAAAACATTGCCAGACAACAACAAAAGTGAACGGTGAAATGAAAAATAATTAAAGTTTTAGTGGATAAATGTAGCTGTATGAGGAGTACTTATTTGTATGGGAGGGTATGCGTTCTTACTTGTAAAGGTTTATAAATGTGTGTTTATGTACTTATGTACGTATATAACAATTACTTCCTTACGACAATACAGGCAGACAGGCATTTCGACAGACATTCTTAAATTTAACCATGCAAAGGTATTTCACACTTGAATTGCCTTCATTAGCATTTACTCTCTCATTCCCATTCTCTTTTCTCTTACATTTCTCAATGCCAAACGCTCTGCACTGAACGAAAAGAAAAGAGCAAACGAATGTACCCCCCCCACCCCCCGCACTCTTAGAAAAGGATTTTTTTGTATTTCCTTTAAGCTCATTAAAACGTAAGTAAAGGAATGAAAATGAAAACGAAAATAAGCAGACACGTAAAATTACTTAGAAATACACCGGGAACAGGAGACGGAAAGAATGCAACTGAAATCGAAAATTCTACTCGTAAAGCTGGAGATGGAAATGAATGAATGAAACTGGTTAATAGACTCACAGTTCGCTTTTTTATTTTTTGTCGGAGGAAATGAAAAAATTAAAAAAAAGCAGATCTTTAACACAGAATAACGAAAATATTTCACATATGAGGGTTGATGAGAAATTTTCTTAGTCAATTTGGCGTAAGGAGATGCTCCTCAAACTATATAGAGTGTCACTAAATGCCTCCTCCAAGCCTATTGCATTGACAGTCTTCAAGATGCTGGATAATCCCCTGTTCAGCAACTGATAGGCACTCAGGTGTTATTTTCTCGTATGCATTATTGACTAACAGGTACAAGTAATGTGTTCTGATGATTTATTCTTAATATCACAGAATATAGCTGTTAGGTTCGAGACGATCCTAATTTAGAACAAATGTGCCTTGTGTCTACAAGCCATGTAAAATAGCTCATTACAACCTTTCATTCAGGATTACGACCATTTACGTTGTGTGTGTTAATTTTGTACGTGATCGACTCCGATCAACAGATTTTTGAGAAACTTTTCATGGCAATTTTATTTAACACTCAGAGTATATACATACATACATAATTGGTCATCACAACCCTTCAGTCAGGATTACGACCTAGTTTCTCACACCACTTATGCTGTGTGTGTTAATTTTATACATGAGTGGTAGCGGGACCTACAGTTTAAAGTCGACTCCGATTGACATATTTTTGAGAAACTTTTCATGGTAATTTTATTTGACACCCAGAGTATTTGCCAGAAATCTGTTGAGAGGCAGTAGCCAAGATGTCTGTCATGGGGTTTGAACCGTGGCCTCACGTGTAATAATCTACTCACGTCTACTAAATTACGGAGACTTCCTCCGGTTACTAACCTCAGATTATTCCAGGATAGTCTTTTTATTTCCTTCATTTGTCATTACAACCGTTTAGTTAGGATTACAACCTAGCTTCTCCCACCACTAATGATGTGGGAGTTTATTTCGACACACTATTAGCAGGACCCATATTTTAAAATCGCCTTTGATCGATAGATTTGAAAAAATTTTGCTGACAAATTTATTTACGACCAGGCAGACAACGAAATAAATGTTGTTCGTTTTGTTAGAGATATCTGATCTGGCATTTGAACTACAGGCTGTTGTTTAACGAGTAAACACACTGTCTACTAGACTGCGGCGTCTTCTGGATAGCCTTGTTCTTGACTCAAATCTTCACAAATCTTTGATTATAAAAGTTTTGATTGCCTCAAATCCATTTGGTTTGAGAAGAATCTTTGCCTCTTCTTATCTTCTATTTCATTGAGTATACATTTACAAACACTTGTATCCACTCCACAGAAAGTTCTGGCTTCTTCAGCATCGCAGATGCTCCTTCGTTACGCGCTCAAATGTATGTTCCTTCCTGCGAATGCCTATATATCTTGCGACTCCATTTATTATCGTGTTTAACACACTCATACCTTTTCCTTGCTACAGATTCGAATTTCTCAAACGATATTCATACTGCAAGGAACTACTAACCAAACTGCTACAACATCGCAACGAAAAGGAGGACAAAAAACTCAACTTCTTGTGGACCAATTTTTAAAAAATAAAGAAAGAAATTTGTCGCATCGTTTATTAAATTTTGCTTTTTAAGACTGCAGATGTTGTGTTGCAGAGTGCTGTGGCCTCTTAAGCATTACTTTCCTAATTATGTGGCCAAGCAAAGAAGCAGAAAATTAAAAAAAAATTAAGTGAAAATAACAAAAACGCTAACCCTGTATCGACAACTAAATGAGGTAAATAAAGTGATGTGAACTTTACTACCGAATGCGGCAACTAGTACAGTACAAAAGCAGTTTCATTAAGTGGGTCAAGAAGATGTCTTTAATATTGATTTGGCCGAATTTCTATTGCTACGTACACAAGGAATTTGTATTTGATTTACTCATGAATAACTGCGAGTAAAATAATGAAAGGTTTGAGGAACCGGAGGTTTCCAATGGAACCATTGAAGTTTACACTGATGCCCCAAAGATGAGTGACAGGTTAAGCTGTGATATATTTAGTAAGGTTCCTAATATTAAACTTCCTATAAGCACCTGGTCACTGCAGTGTTTTCCAAGCAGAAGACATGACAATTTCGAAAGCGGCGCAATGTTTATTGGGGAACAGGATTTTGCCTAAAAATCTCTTGATTTACTCAGCTGTGATAAGTCTCTAACGAACATAATTTAAACTTCCGTCCATGTCCATGAATGCCTAGGATTTCCTAGAGAAATTTCGTATTTTTTAAAGGTAACTCTTATATGGGTTTCGGGACACAGGAATATTGTTGGATATTGTATTGCTGGTGAGCTGGCTATGGCCGCTACTCAGCTAGCAATCTCCGACATATCACACGTCATAAGTACTCCGATTGTCTCCATTAATTTCGATATTTTCCAATCGTTTTACAAGGAGGCTTGATCTTGCTGGCAGCAGGATATTACTAAACTCTGCTGAACACGTATGGACATAAAGAGAACTGACTCACTTCTGTCCTTAAATCCATTCCTCTTACAATAGCGCTCCTTACGGGTCATTGTCCTTTTGGTAGGCATGCCAAAAGACTCGGCATTCCAACTAATGACTTCTGCAGGAACTATGGGTCTAAGGAGGAGAAAGAGACTGTCTTTCACCTCATGTGTCAAAGCCCTGCTCTTACCATAGGGAGACAGCGGTTCTGAGATCTCATTTTCTGACATCGTTGTCCAAGCTCTCTAATATAAAGATTGCTGCAATAGCAAGATTTATTTCGAACTCATGATGGTTTTCTCTAACGAATGGTTGACGTACGGGTAGAATTAATTGGGGTAGCACAATGCTACAAGCTGGACTAAGTGGGACCTCGTCCTTAGAGAGGATCCGCTACCTAACCTCACCTACCCTAAAGATCTACAACCTATTCGAAAGGGAACTGTTTGCGTACTTACTGTATGAGACTGAAGCAAAATATTAGGGAGAGTTAAACAAGAGAATCGCTACAGATGCTTTAGACCTGAATGTGGTGGTATACGAATGTAATATGATTGCGATATAGACGAAAGACGAAAGACGATATAAGTAAGTGGCAATAAACCGAGCTTCCTTATTAAGGATCAGTTCCACAGCGTGATTTATAACCATTTATGACGACAAAGAGTTATCGTGGGACCCAACCTAGGTCCGATCTATGTGGATAATTCGGGAAATCAATGGCTTATGGTATGTGAGGATGTAACATTAAAATTTTAGGGATTACTTCACTTGCATAACCTGTCCCAAAAAAATTAAAGAGTGTATCCAGTGGTCGACCGTGACCCTGTTCTTATTTTAAATTGCTTGTTTTGTCCAAAAAAAAAAAAACTAAATAACGCACTCGAAAGGCTTGTATTGTTGTTTTTAATAAGAAATAAATAAAAAAAACTTGTGAAGTGCGTTGCGAAATAGTAGGACAAGTACTTCAACTCTTTTCTTCTTAAAAAATTCAAAAATTTTACGTTTTTTCTCTCTTAAATTTAATGCTGGTACTTGTAAAAGCCAACAAGCATATACGAAAAGGTTTACGATGAATAGGGGGAATTGTATATTTTTTAGGTTCAAAAAATAAAAACAAAACCAAAAATTTTATTTTTTGTATACGATGAGCATAATAATAACGCAGCCAATAAAAAAAATTAGGGACGACAAAAATATTAAAAAAAATTCAAAGGACCAAAAGAAAATAAACAAGATTTTATGAAACTGTTGCTATTGTAAGAAAGTAAGTAGAAAGATACGAAGTAAATAAGGGCGAAAAAAATAATAAATAATTAGCATGGACATCAAGTGGCAGTACATTTTTTTTTGTCATAAGAAATGGTTTTAAAAACCCAAAAAAATCCAAACAATATAGGAATTTAGAGTCGGTTACAGAGGCTTTCAGATATCCTACTTTAATTCCTTTAAGTTGTTGAATATTGTTCTGTTTTTGCTTTTTTAGAACGATTGCAAATAAAAATTAAAATAAAATGCTCAGTTTTAATTAATTCCTTTATTGTTCGAAGAATTCGGTGTTTCACTGTTCACAACTTAAAGTAAACAACAACAATTGCTTTGTTTGTTATTCCTCTTTGCACTCTTTTGTGTAAACAATAAAAATTACTGGTCAATTTGTTCGAAAGGTTTTTATAACGAAGATCTTCAAACCACGATTACTCTCTTAAAACACCGAGTTTTTACACAAGACTGACTGAATTTTTACTTACTCCGTTGCCTGCTTTGTCTGGCCTTTTATATCGCAGGGTAAACAGTCTGATTAATGCTCTTGGAGGCGAATGACTTCGTCTTCTCGAAATCTCTATAAATGTAAACATGTTGTTTACATTATTGTTGTTTGTGTAGTTTGTTAATGTTTGTTCTTGCAATGCATGTTGCATTTTTGTTTACTTGTTTATCACTTTTTATGCTGATATTTGTTGTTGTATTTTTGTTTACTTATTATCATTCTTTTTCTATACTGGTATTTTTTGGAATATTTTTGTTCTTGTAAATAATTTCTTTGTACACATCTCCCACCTCATCACATTCTGATAACAACACAGAGAAACAACGCTATTTTAGGTTAACTTAGAAGCCATCGGATCCTACATATTGTTCGTCCAAATCCAATCTGTATATCGAATAAATCAACCAAAGAATCATTCAAAACATTGCCGTGGAAAAAGAGTAGAACTTACTTGGACAACTGAATGATTCCTCCTAAATAAACCACAACTTGTGATTATCCTGTCATCAGTATCCATTCGTCAGTAATTAGGAAAAACTTCCAGACCATAAGATTGAAATTTCTTTCAAACAAACATAGGCTGCTATTATCCATTCGTCAGTATCCAGACTCTAAGACAGAAATTTCTTTCAAGCTTACTTAGGCTATGAAGGTCAAAATCTTGCAAAATTTGGAAAGTTTGAAAGAACGGGTACATATGATCCTTGTAGACAATAATGATATTAGTCAACGCCGATGACGTCTCCACGCCTTTCTAGGAATACAGTAGACATCTTTGGATCTCATATGGATTGGTATCATCTCAAATTCTAAAATTTTGTTTGTACACATACTTATTTCACTTCGGCTCATGACAGGAGTTAGTTTTTCGATGATAATTACGACTTCGGAATCTTTTCAACGAACACAATTAGTGGTCTATACAGTGCAGATCGAAAACACGAAGCAAAGTTCACCAAATTGTTGCCTACAATAGGTTGCGTTCTTATTAGCGACACGAAATCAACTGCCTCTTATTCTCCTGCGAAGACACGGGCAAAGGCAATGCTTTAGGCAGATCTTGTACTTTGTCGGTGTATGAATATTAGACGATTGTTTACTAAACCAATGGACTCGAGTTACTATATTGGGGAAAATCCTCTTTGTAGGTTGGTTATAGTGAAATTAGCGAAGTGAGCGGTAGGCTTCCCAAATAATGCACATGTTATGATAAAAACAATTTTATTACTTGCACGGTAAGTAGTGTGTTGGCTTCTTAGAATTGAGGTCATGTTTCAAAGCTCAAACAATATATGAAAAATATATTTTTCCTGCGACTTTCTCTCAGCAGATATCTGGCAAAAAAATCTAAGAGTTAATAGCAACTACCATGAAAAGCTTCTCGAAAATATGTCGTTCGGAGTCGTGTTTAAACTGTAAGTTCCGCTACTCGTATATAAAGTTAACACCCACACACAACACCAATTATGTATGTATGTAAAGGGTGATTTTTTAGCTATTATCTTTTTGGCAACACTGGTTTAAACAGCTCACGCACGTTCCGTGTTTTGTTTCACTGTCAAACATGCAAAAAATGCGTGCTCTGTTCAGAAAGTTCATCGCGCGCTTCTTCCATTTTATGGTCAGTTTAATCAACCGGCTCAATGGATACCTAAATAAGCAGAATTGTCGATTTTGGAGTGAAGATGAGCCAGAAGCATTGCAAAAGCTACCAATGCATCCAGAAAAAGTCACAGTTTGGTGCGGTTTATGGGCTGGTGGCATTATTGGACCGTACTTCTTCAAAGATGCTGCGAATCGCAACGTAACTGTGAATGGTGAGCGCTACCGTGAGATGATATCCAACTTTTTTTTGCCCAAAATCCAAGAGCTTGACTTGCATAACATGTGGTTTCAACAAGACGGTGCCACATACCACACAGCACGCGTAACAATGAACTTATTGAGAACCGAGTTCGGGGAAGATTTTATTTCACGTTTGGACCGGTCAATTGGCCGACTAGATCGTGCGATTTAACGCCTTTTGAATATTTTTTGTGGGGCTATGTTGAAGCTCAGACAAGCCCGCTTCAGTTGACGCATTAGAAGGCAACATTGAAGCATTTATTCGTAAGATACCGGCCGAAATGTTGGAAAGAGTATGCCAAAATTGGACTAAGGGGATGGGCCATTTGAGGCGCAGTCGCGGTCAACATTTGCATGGAATAATCTTCAAACATTAAATTATATGGACCGTACTATCCATTCAAATAAAAATTTCATGAATTTTTCTGAATTTTATGTTTTTTTTTTTTGAAAAATATTCCTATAGCTCTTAAAAAATTACCCATTATATGACAGTCGCTGTAGTCTAGTAGGCAATGTGTGGGCTTATTAAACGTAAGGCCTCGGTTCAAACCCCCGCTCAGACATATCAAACACAACGAAATAAAAAAATATTTCTTCGACGACTTCCATTCAGCAGGTTTCTGGCAAAAATTCTAAGTGTAAAATAAAATTGCTATGAAAACTTTCACAAAAATCTGTCGTTCGGAGTCCACTTTAAACTGTAGGTCATGTATAAAATTAACACACAACATAAGTGGTGTGAGAAGTTAATATTGTAACCCTAACTGCATAAGACGGACGTAGCTTATACAAAATGGCTGTTATTAATTGCTAGAAAGCCCCTGTTGCAACATCCAATGCAAAGTTTTCTTGGTTATCTCTGTAAGAGAACTTGGATTCTTAAGATAATTTTTGTGAACTAAAATGAAACAATTTCTTCGAAATATAAGAGCCTTAATTCCTTTTAGGCAAAGGCATAATTCTATAAGTGCTTCTTTTGAAATTATTTGTTGTTTTTGTACTTTAATTTTATTTCCTAATAGAATATCGTGTCTAAAAAACTAGTTTTCTGAAAATATATGCACGCCTCCATAACATTACGAGGCCAAATACTAAATGAAATCAAAATATTATTGTTGTCTCCTACATATTTCGTCCCAAAAAATTTAATAAAAAAAGATAAAACAACTCAAAGGGAAATAATTTATTATGTAACAACGACAACAACAGAAATTCATCACCATACTTTAGTTGTCACAAAAACAGGAATAGCCAGCAGCAAGGACATCTTGCATAAATTTACTGACAGGGAAATGGCATTACAAGGAATGAAAATTGGGCGAATGTTTTAGGTGTGAGTATTTCCGCATTTTCGTTAGAAGAAATTTTACTTTGTAGGTCAAAAAAAATTCGTTTCCATAGAGTATATAAATCAAGAAGAAAGCAACTCTGGCCTTAAAAGTAAAACTTGTGTCAAGTTAGCTATTTTCACTTTCAAAGTTATGCAAAAACAATTTAAATTTTATTAGGGTGGTTGGTTGCAAATCAAGTTTATTTGGAGTTTAAGTACAAAGTTAATGTCACCGCTTTTCCATTGATTGCATTGGGCATTAGCATGATAACTCATTGCAAGCTGGCATCTTTTCCTGCTCCAGCAGAAGTCGATCAATATATAGATTGATGACAGCGTCAATTTGAGGCCAGATCTTGCCAGATGTGTCTGACACAAACCTATACCCTTTCCTCAGTATTCACGGTGTTGGCTTCACAAAAATGCAGATTAATCAGATTATTGGATCATCAAATGTGACATACCACCTGAAACCGTCGACAGGGGAACAATCGAAGCAGTTATCCCACCAAAGGACTCTACTATAGTCAGTAAAACCTTCTTTTATTTTCTATCCATTCCTTCCAAATGAATATGTTCAGATGCCTTATAGATATTACACAGTGCATGATAAGTAAGTAACTCAATTGTTCATTACAAGCCTTTAGTCAGGATTACGACCTAGTTTCTTACACTACCCATGGTGTGTGTTTATATTATACATGAGAGGCGGGACCTACAGATTTTTGACAGACTTTTCATGACAACTTTATTTGGCCCTCAGAGTTTTTGCCAGCAGGTTGCTGTGTGGAAGTCACCGAAGATATATTTCCTCAAAATTTCGTTTTGTTTGAGATATCTTAGCTAAGGCTTGAACCACATGCTCGGAGCCAAAATAAGTCTTTAAAGGTTGTATGTATTTATACAACAGTGAGCTGTATGTACTTTTAACCGACAAGGACGTTGTGCAAGGTATTAACATTCAGTGGCTGTGCTGGCTCAGCCATGTCATTCGAACGGAGGAGGATACTCCGGAGACGGGTACTAAACGAAAGGATTTGCGGAAGTCGGTAAAGAGGATGACTTTGCTTGCATAGGAAGCCCTGTCATCGATTGGTGTGATCAACTGGCGAAGGCGCGTAAGAAGCAGAAAGGATTGGAAGGACGTGTTAAGGCAGGCCGAAATCCGTTAATCGGGTTGTTAATACCCAATTAAGTACTTACTTAAGTAAGTAAATCTTAGAAGTCGCCGTAGTCTAGTAGGTAGTTTGTTGGCTTATTAGACGTAAAGCCAGGGTTCGAGCCCCAGGCCAGACATCAAGACAATATACAAGAAGTATTTCTTCGGCGACTTCCTCTCAGCAGATTTCTGGTAAAAACTCTGAGAGTAAATAAAATTGCCATGAAAAAGTTTGTCAAAAATCTGTCGTTCGGAGTCAACTGTAGGTCCCACCACTCATGTATAAAATATCAACACACACAACATAAGTGGTGTGAGAAACTAGGACGTTGTACAATGGGTCAATTCGACCTGCGGGTACTGTACTTGTTTTAATTGACAAGTACACGTCCTCTAACCTAACCTAAGTCTTAAAGTCACGACACAAAACCTGCCAAATTAAGATCTGCGAAATTCCGAGTTTTTGTAAGAAACTTGAAATCTTGGAATTTAATGCACACTCTTATGGACTACGGTGATATTTTCTTCAGATTTTTTGTTTACTACGGGTGTTGGATGATTGTTTACACAAGCAATGGACTCGTATTTATCCACCACACTGTGAATAATCTTTTCGGTAAGACAATTATGGCGATCATAAATTGCATGATACGCGTTTTATATTGGACAGACAGAGCTCCCAGTTACTTAAATTTTTTTTTTATTTCTGTGCGTTGTTGAATGCAATTTCAGCCCACAGTGATTTGGTAAAATACACAGCATAAATAACAAGAAATTTAATGACTGCTATCAACAGTCACAGTTCGGCAGTCACTACCCTAACAACCGCACTTTACTAGAAATACGTTTTCAAGAAGAAAGTGACGCCAAATCTTCGCTTATCACTGGTGTCCTTAAAATTACGTTAACTTTTCTTTAATTTTAGTCGTCTGCTCAATTGCCATCAGAAGAAAACAGAGTATGCTCATACTATCGTTTCAGGAAAATTTACATGCACCTGAGTGACTGCCCACCAGTGTTTTCACGCTTAACTTCCGCTGTACATTATAAGGCGAATATTAAATACGTAGTATTTCACTTTATTTAAACTCCTTTTCATCTTCTTAATGCAATATGTTGTTATTATTTTTTTTATTGTTTTTTATTATTTGTTTTTATATGTGTTAAGAGTTATTTAAGCGTAAATTTCATAAGAATTTTAAATCATTTTCATTTGCCTTTGATAGGGCAAGAATCATTCTGTGGAGTGGATGAGGAAGTTAACAAAGGTATACTCAATGTATGAAAATTATAATAAGCGGAGAGCTGAGTCATGCACCAGGATAACCAAGAATAACCTAAGGCTGGTAAGGGGATTTTTAAAAGGGCACTGTAGACTCAAAGTATACTTATTTAGAATGGGGGAGGGGTGTCTCCTACACAACATATGGAATCTGTGACAATAGGAACAAATCATGGGAACATATTCTTGGAAACTGACAGGTATTAAAGCATCCTTGAAAGAAACACTTGTTTGCATACCACGTGCTAGGCATTATAGACCTCAAGCAGCATTCAGAAGTTTGTCAGGGCAATAGGCTTGGAGGACACAATATAAATAAGGCTACTTTTCATGACTGTAATAATATATACACATACATATATACGTAATTGATCATTGCAAGCCTTCAGTCAGGATTACAACCTAGTTTCTCACCATTCATGTCGTGTGTGTTCATTTTATACATGAGTGGCAGGACCTACAGTTTTTAAGTCCACTCCGAGCGGGAGATTTTTGAGAAAATTTTTCATGACAATTTCATTTAATTTTCAGAGTTTTTTTTGCCAGAAAAAGGAAGTCGACGTAAGAAAAATTTTTTCATATTTCGTCGAAGCCACGGTTTGAACGGTTTGAAGGTCTGAGGTCACGGTCTGATAAGCCAACACACACCCTACTAGACTACGGTCACTATCTGCCCTGATGATGGGTGTCTAAAAATTAGAGAACACAACTGCTACGAACTTGTTAATTACTTACCTGATTGGTCATTACAAACCCTTAGTAAGGATTACAACCTAGCCTCTCACATCATCTACAGTGGATAGCAAAACTCTTGTTACTCCAGTTTGTATAAAAAATTAAGGTTTTTATATTTATTTTATTTATTTATTTATTTCTGTTTTATTATAAAACAAACAATTTTTTAAACGTTTTTCATAAAACAAGAGAGAAATAATGAAAAGTTTCAAATGACTCCATAGGTACCCCCAAGGGAACCCTGAGTAAATTTACAATTCAAAGGTCTAATATATGATCCCTTGCATTTAGTAGAATATCCCTTAAGGTCAAGCACTCCATTTAACCAATTTGGAATTGAATGTACAAGTTTTGTTTAGTGTTTTCTGGTGACACCATGAGCAAGTTTTTCGGTTGAATTTTGTTTGAGATTTAGCGATTACGTAACCGTTCTTTCAAATGATCTCCTAAATACCCTCTTGACGTCATATCGAGACTTTGTGCAAGAGCATCAAGCCTTTGGGGACTTTTTTTTTGTCAAAATATATTGCCGTACTAAGACTTTTTCTGTCCACTGTATGTGGTGTGTGTTAATTTTATTCATAAGTGGCGGTGCCTACAATTTAATGTCGTCTCAGAACGACAGATTTTATTGGGAAACAATTCATAGCAAATTGTATTTTACTGTCAGAGTTTTTGCCAGAAAACTGATGAGAGGAAGTTGCCGCAAGAAATTTAATTTTTTTGGAGATGTCGAAGTCACGGGTTGAACCACCTGCTGTCGCCTAAGAAGTCAACACACTAGCTACTGGCCTACGGCTACATCCTTGATTCTTTATTAAATCAATTCACTCTTTTTAGTTCCCGGCTGACATTTGTAATGAATTGGCGATTCAAACATCCCAAAGTAATGAAAATTCATTTGTTTTTCTAAAATTTAGTATTGCACACGTGCCTACGATTTGCCATGACAGCTTAAAAATTTCAACAAAAGGTTCAACACTGACGATTAGAAATGGTCTCAACTCCTTCCCTGGCTATTGCACACCATTCACTCATTCAGTTAGTCATTCGCATGAAAAACGAGACGTAATTGTGCGTAAAATGCAAGGGTCACGTTCTCTTAAGCTAGCGGGTTGTGTCGCTGGCCATTTAGTTTTAAGAATCCACACTATTTTGTTGCTCTAGTTGCGAATAGAAAAACTCTTTAACGTAAAACGTTTAACATTTAAAAACTCTAATAGGATGAAAAAAGAAACAATTTTAATGATCGCTTTAAAGGGATTAACGTTGTTTGCTTTTAACGGCCAATAAATATTTATTGCTTAACGGGTACTTCATCATGCTCACGATAGAAAAAAAAGTCACATGCAATCCGCTTAGAAGGCAAGCAAACAATTTTTGTTTTTTGTTACAGGAAATGATGCACAATTAAAATTGTGAAAATGAGTTTTTCTAATCATTCTAGTAAAGAGCCTAATAAGCGCTTACGCACTTATGGTCTTAATTGGGAGACTGTGTGATAGGCTTAAGAACTTCGAATCGAAAAAAAGAAAAAATAATAAACACTTGAAACTGAAACAAAAACACTTGCCTGCCATCATTATGATTTATAAAGACAAAGATTTCTTAAATCTGTGGGAATCCAAAGCAAAACAAATATGATAACACAGTGGCACCCACTTAGAAATAATTAGACATAGTGTAAGTGGCATAGTGTAAGCTGTGAGTTTTGTTGAGTAGAACTCAAAAATATTTTTTTATATTTCTTGAACCCTCCAAACTTGTTTTATTTGACAAAAACTGTTTTTTTGGACTATACGCACAAATTTATTTATTACACAAACATTTCGGAACCAATGTCCAAAATTTAAGCCTTATTGGAAAGGAGAGGGATGGACCTTTAAAACCATATACATATATATTATTTGACTTAATATGCTATGCGGTTTGATGAGGTAAACTTGACAAATGCGATTTTTTTTTAATATTTTTCAAGTTGTCCGATCATAGTAGCAAACTTTAATTTATAAATATGAAATGACGACATTCTGAAAGTGCATTATCTTTTGTAGAGATTTACTCTTCGTTTGATCAAATCGGACAAAAATTACCGTAGTCATTAGCAGGGTGTATTTTGACTTTCGCACCGTGTTTTCTTTGAACCAGCCTCTACTACCCGGTCGTCATTAATCTGCTTCAACAACCACCACTTCAACAACATATGCCAGCTAATATCGTAGATTCCTCTTCTAAGTCCATTAAATTTACGAAATCAGGACATTGAAATGCAATGTATGTGCATATTGCATGGGAAATTTACTACCACTAAAACAAATAGAATTCCGATAAATTGGCAGCAACTTCAGCTCAACACCGGACTCAGCGCCAAGCGGTAATGGTGCCAGTGTTACGCCTACAGTTACTATGTATCAGACAAGTATGAAAACTTGTTGTTTAGAAGGCGGTTCTTCTCCATCAGCTGTCTTGTCATTAACTTCTCTAGTCTCACAACATTTTTTCCACCTACCTGGTTAATTGCAACCAGGACCCTATGCTAATTCATTTTTGTCCAAACATATTCGAGTGTAACTGATTTCCACGAAAGTTTTGTGCCGATAGATATTATTATTGAAGTCGCCGTAGTCTAGTAGTAGTTATTAGACGTAAGGCCCCGCTTCAAACCAAGGTTAGACATCAAAACGAAATATGAAAAAATATTTCTTCGGCGACTTTCTCTCAGCAAATTGCTGGCAAAAACTCTGAGAGTAAATAAAATTGCCATGAAAAGTTTCTCAAAAAATCTGTCGTTCGGAGTCGACTTTAAACTGTAGGTCCCGTCGATCGTGTATAAAACATGAGTGGTGTGAGAAGCTAGGCCGACATCCTGGCGGAAAGGTTGTAATGGCCAATTATGTATGTATGTAGTCTAGAAGGTAGTGTGGTGGGTTGTTCACACCCTAGGTCAAACATCTTCAACTACACAGGATATAAAAAATATTTCTTCGGCGGTTTCCTCTCTGCTCAGCGGAAACGTGGTAGTCTAGTAGTATGTGGTTTGAATCCCAGCTCAGACATCTCCAACAAAACGAAATAAAAAACAATATTTCTTCGGCGACTTCCTCTCAGCAGATTTCAAGCAAAAACTCTGAGAGTAAAATAAAATCGCCATGAATAAGTATCTCAAAAAATCTGTCGTTCGGAGTCGATTTTAGACTGTAGGCCCAGTCACTCATGTATGATGTGAGAAACTGGGTTGTAATCCTGGCTAAAGGTTTGTAACGACCAATCAGATAAGTAAGTAACAGGTGTGTAGCAGTTGTGTTATTTAATTTTTAGACACCAGTCATCAGCGCAAATAGTGGCCTTAGTCTAGTAGGTAGTGTGTTGGCTTGTTAGACGTGAAGCCACGCTTCAAACACCAACTAAGATATCTCGAACAATGACGATATGTGAAAAAATACATCTTTCGGTAACTTCCTCTCAGCAGATTTCTGGCAAAAACTCGGAGATTCATATAAAATTGCCATGAAAAGATTCTCAAAAAATCTGTCGTTCGGAGTCGACTATAAACTGTATGTCCCGCCACTTGTGTATAAAATTAACGCACACAACATGAGTGGTGTGAGAAGCTAGGCCGACATCTTGACTGAAAGGTTGTAATGGCCAATTATGTACATATGTATGTAGTCTAGAAGGTAGTGTGGTGGCTTGTTCAAACCTTAGGTCACACATCTCCAACTACACGGAATGTAAAAAAAGATTTTTTCAGTGGTTCCTCTCTGCTGAGAATCGTCGTAGTCTAGTAAGTAGTATGTGGTTCAAATTATCACTCAGACATCTCCAACAATATGATTTTTTGCAAATTTCGTTAAAAGGTTTTCAATTTGTTTGTTGCTAAAATCTAACTTTGTGTGCTTCAGTGTATTTAACAGCTGTTGTGGTATACAAATACGCTGTCTTAACAGAGTTTCGAAGGAAGTTGCAGTTGACATACGCATGTGATTAACAAAGTGAATGAAATTGATTTCCAAATACTTAGAAGTTGCTTAACATAAAGAATTTTGGGAAACTCATGCATAAGTTTAAAAGGGAATTCCAAATAATAGATTTAAAAATTATTGTTTAAACGCTTAAAGGGCTACAAATCAATGAATAAGTTTTGAATGTATATGAACGCACAAGTAATGATGACGTATTGGCGCCACATTAGCATATGTATGGTGTATGCGACACATGCATTATGCGCTGTATTAAATAAATTTAATATTCAACATAAATTACCAAACAATCGCAACAAATTAAACAAAAATTTACTACAAAAACACAGTAGAATACCACACACAAATAGTCATAGACAGCCAGCTAGGCTGCTCATTACAGAAATACTTGAATAGTGTAAATCATTAGAGGCCAAATGAAAAGTCAAAGACTCCCCCTTGTTTTGCTGTATTCTAAACGAATTGATGTTTAAAAATTTTATGTTTTATGGAGGGTCACAATACCAATTATTTTAGACAAATTTTTATGCTTTAAATGCATATTGTTTTGTCTCTTAATACCCTATACCCTCAAATTAATTTCAAATATTAATTCCATTGGCTTTTGGCTAAGCGAAGTAATACCACTGGGGTAAATGTACCAGGGGCACTGGTATGAAATGAATTATTTTAAATGAAAACTAGAAAAAACATTACCTTTACAGTATTTTTCATTGCCGTAGTCTAATAGGTAGTGTGTTGGGTTATTGGACGTGAGACCACGGTTCAAATTCCAAACGATATCTGAACGAACATTTCTTTTACGACTTTTTGGCAAAAGCTCTGAAAGTAAAATAAAATTGCTTCTCAAATATCTGCATTTCGGAGTTAACTTTAAATTGTAGTCTCAGCCACTCATGTATAGAATTAACGCACAACATAAGTGGTGTGAGAAGGTAGGTCGACATCCTGACTGAAAGGTTGTAATGACCAATTATATATGTACGTATACCACAAAATGGTCTCTATTTTAAGAGAGTATATGACTTCTAGATTACTCCATTCATTTTTATTACTAAGCCTCGTTGAGAGGCAATTCGCAAAATCATAGTGTCTACTGGTTCTGTTCAGGGGACAATTATGGAGCGAAATGGCAGTTATTCGATTCATTAAGTCATGAAATATTTTAATGAATTTCAGGTTAGATTTGTTTCCTAATTATGCTAACCACAGTCTATACAGCTCTGGCCTTCACTACCATGTTCGGAGGAATTAAATCAAACAGAGCTTCCAGGCGGTTTTCATTGTGTTGTTTTCCGTTACCACACTCAGTGGGCATTTTTTGATTGTACTGACCCTTGTTATCGCACTACTTGCGTATGTTTTCGGAATGCTATAGAAGGGGTACTCTTTTACGCTCTATTTTCGACTTCGTTGGGACCCTTAGTCTAGTAGTAGTCTCGTAAGTCGCTGTGGTATAGTAGGTTGTGTGTTGGCTTATTAGACGTGAGGCCACGGTTCAAAGCCCAGGTCAGACATCTCGAACAAAATGAAGAAAATATTACTTTGGCGACTTCCTCTCAGTAGATTTCTGGCAAAAACTCTAAGAGTAAATAAAATTTGTCGAGAAAAATTTAAAAAAAGAAATCTGTTTAAACTGTAGGTTATGTCATAATTGATGTGAAAAGCTAGATTGCAATCCTGACTGAAGAGTTTAATGACCAATTATGTATGCCTTCTAACTTGAAAAATGCACAAATTATCGCCTCCTTCACAATTAAGGACGCCTAATGGCTCCCACTAAATTTATTAAAGCTGTCTGTGGTACCCTTTCCAATACCCCATATCTTATATAGTTATACCCACAACTTCATCAAATTAAATTAAATTTTAACTGTTTTATCTACCAGTGCAACCAGTTTAAAAGGCCACCATAAGGGCTATCATAATTAATACATGAAAAAAATTGATCATTTTGCAAAACAACCATACAACGTATAATTTTAGTTGCTTTCTAAACCCTACAGTATCTGTGGCTCATTATTCATTCGTTTTATTAATTCATAATACAGTCGTGTCGTTAAATGTTACCACTAATTCGCCAACATTACAAGCATTTACCTCACCTTGGCTAATGACACTGGCAAACAAGTTGTTGGAAACAGAAATAACAATTGAGACGATGTCAGGCAGTAGTCATACAACATGCCATGTATGACTTTGTATGAGAGAAGTATGAGACGCATTAGCGAAATGCAAATGTTGGATTAACAATCCTCAAACGATTGTAATCCGTTCTAGTACGCCATGCCGGAAAATGTTAAATGATGACGATTGTTTGTGTTGTGACCAGAAATAAAAAAAATTGTCTTTTACTGGTTTAAGGCTAAAAAGATAGCCACACATTCTTTTGTGTTCTCATGCAAGTATTCGTGATACAAATTTGCATATCAGTTACTGGGTATATGACTATTATCCCCATCATCATCATTATCATTATATTGTTAGACTCGTTCGCCTTATTAGAAGATTTATGTTCCATGGGAACGTACATTTTTGTACTGCTGGAGTGGAAGATACCAGTAGGAAGTTAAACTATTTTTTAACTAAATATGAGAACTTTTTATCGGGTTTTACTTATGGCCATTAATAGCTGATAACGGCTATATTTTTGAAATATTCTGTTTTACCAAATCACTGTGGACGTATATAACAAATTAGCTTCAACTTTGAGACTAATTTCTTGACGAAGGGGTTCATGAACAAACAAAATTACGGAATTTTGAACGATGAGAATCCAGAACATCCAATAACATAACATAATTGTTCATTACAGCCCTTCAGTCTGAATTACGATCTAGTTTCCCACACCACTTACCTAGTGTTTGTTAAATTTATACATGAATGACGATACCTAAAGTTTAAAGTCGACTCCGAACCACAAAGTTTTTCGAGAAACTTTTCATTGTAATTTCATTTCACTCTCAAAGTCATAGTTGCCAGATTTAACGATTTATCGTCATTTTGACGATTTTTTGCTAGAAAGATATCATATTGACGATGTAACGATTTATTTATGTCCACCATTGTCTTTACTTTCCTTTAGTACTTTAAAAGCCTCTTTGAGCTTTGCCATTGTTACTTTTGCAAATTTAGGTTAGTAAAAACAAGGAGTAAAGTCTTATATTTTTAAGTTATTTATTAATGATACAACATAAAATGCTAAATAACCTAATAAAAGCGTAAATTAGTAAAGAAACTTAAAGTGAAATGAACGGATATTTAAACAAAAATGGTAAGTTCTGCAAATATGTATCAGCAAATACCCTAACATTACCCAGCTAATACGGGTTTTCGTTCAAAATGGTGGTTGTTCACCATTAATAATAAGAATTGTGAAATGTGATTAGCACTTTTCGTAGTTGAGTATAATTTACCATTTGCCGATGCAGACCATCTTTAGAGATTCGAATATAGCTTCTAATATTACCCATTATTATTTTTCCTACGACAAACACTCAGGGGATGGCCCCTACTCACGTAGTGCATTGTGTGTTGGAACTAGAAAAATATGTTATGGGAAGGAGGAAATAGGGAGTAGTGTTTGTGGACACTAGATTTGAAGCATTTTATACCATAAGTGGCAGGAAAGACTTCTGCAGGAAATGAGTTCCACATACAAATAGTCCGACTGAAGAGCAATGCCTGTAATGCATTGTGCATCTGTTATGCATTGTGCGATCCACTGGCCACAAACGCTTGAGCAAAATCCGTTGTAGAACCAACAGAACAGTGAAACACAAGCCACATTGCAACGATGCTCTAATCCATCAATTAATTCATTAACGAAAACCTTCGCCCTCTCCTGTACGCGATCGAGATGTATGAAAATAGACGTTGAGGCACCAGCCCATACATGAGAGTTGTGTTCCATTCTCTATCGGATATAAGTAGTGTAAATAGGAAGAAGATCAGATGAAGTGAAATATTTCTTTCATCAGTAATAGCGAACATCACTCTGAATTTTCATGCCCATAATGTTAAGATCTTCTAACTCCCTAATCTTTGCGTGTCATTAAACAACACTAGGATAGATTGTTGAAACTTTTTTTTCCTAAAAATGATATAAAACTTTTAGAATTTTGGAAAAAAATATCAGAAATGAAAGTTAGGGAAGGTAGCTTTTAATTTAAATTTCTGACAAGAGCTCTGAGAGTAAATAAAATTGCCATGAAAAGTTTCTCAAAAATCTGTCGTTCGGAGTTGACTTTAAACCGCCACTCACGTATAAAAATTAACAAACTCAACATAAGTGGTGTGAGAAACTAGGTTCGTAATCCTGACTGAAGGGTTGTAATGGCCAATTATATATGTATATGTATGTTATGTATACTAAAACATGCATATTGAATTAATTTTATATGTTTTACTACAATAAAAATATTTTTTTAAAAATACCCTTCAATTTATTTACTTATTTTTTTTGACGATTTTTTTACGATTTTAATCAACGTCTTTGACGATTTTGACGATTTTTTGTCTATTGCTTTACAATTTGATGCCTTATTTACCTGGCAGCTATGCTCACAGTGTTGGCCACAAATTTGCTGTGAGAAAGTCCCCGAAGAAATATTTTTCAAATTACATTCTGTTGGGGATGTTTGAGCTGAAGTTTGAATCGTTTCCTTACGTCTAAGAAGCCTACACACTAATTACTGCTCTACGACAATTTCAAGAGCATCCAAAGCACTCCGAACAAGTCGCTGCTTGGTGTGAGTTTTGGGCTGACAGCATCACTGGTTCGTATTTCTTTGAAAACAATGTTGTCGATCACTATTGGTCGCTGATATCCAATTTCCTTTGGTGTCCTAGACCTGCATCTTCACAATATTCAAATGACCGAGGAATTAAAAATAAACGACCACAAACAATGGCATGTTTTTCATTTTCTACAAAAAATAGTATTTAGCGATGAGATTCAATTCTAAATGAATGGATAAGTGAACAAACCAAATTTGTGAAGTGATATCCAGGAGCAAACAATACATATATACATACGTAATAGGTCATTACAACCATTCAGTCAACCAATTTTCTCACACCACTTATGTTGTGTTTTAATTTTATACATTAGTGAGGGGACCTACAGTTTAAAGTAGGCTCTGAACGACAGATTTTTTTGAGAAACTTTTTCATAACAATTTTCTTTTTATTTACTCTCAGAGTTTTTGCCAGAAAACTGCTGAGAAAACTGAAAATAAATATTTTTTTCATATTTTGTTTTGTTGGAAATGTCTGCACTGGAGTCTATGTATCACAAAAAAGTCACTGTTTGGTGTGAATTTTGGTCCATATTTCGACCATTATAGGTTGGAGATTTCCAACCTCAGTCGGTGTTCTACAGATGTAGCTTCACAATATTCAACTCGCCCAGAAACTGAACGTAAACGACCATAAACAACGGCGTGGGCTTGCTGCATGCGCACTGAAGCAATTTTTCATTTCCAATGAAAAATCAGCTTCAACGATGAAATTAATTTCTGAATTATATGGTAGCAGCATATCTAGGAGCGTCCAGTATCATTTTGGTGTGGATTTTGAAGACGCATACCTGTCAACGGCGGACTCTATTAGTCGATGATTACTAAATTCTTTTGACCTGACTTGAAGGATCTGGACACCAAAGACATGTGGCTTCAATAGGTCGGACTACATTCCCCTCTGCTTATTCCACATTGGATATTCTGTTACGTGGAAGTGTTGTGGACTGTCCATCGATATCGAGCCATTTGACCCCGATTGATATTTTCTTGTGCAGTTTTCTTAAGCCGCACAAGTAGGTGAACAAATTACAAACTATAGCGGTCCTCATAGCTCATGCCTTCAATCAAATTCTGTCTGATTTAAAATTGCACATTGGCATTCAGAGACACAACCACGGCTTCTTTACATTTAAACGATATCAAATACAATTAAATTATTTGAATTATAGAAGTACTTACAGAAGTACAGATGCTAACATTTTTTTTTTTTTTTTTTTTTTTTTCGCCGGGGAGGGGCAAATGTACGTAACCGCACCATAGAGAAAGTCGTCACATCCTCCGTGTGTGGGGCCCTCACCCACTAAATCCCCCCCTCGTCTCCTGTGGACTTGTTTGTACCCACTCCGGGACTACGGTGGTATTACTTCGGAGTGGAGTCCTTTTGGCCCTTTGGCCCCTTCATGTTCATATCCGCGTCCGGATTGCGAATCGAAAGTTGAGGAGTCATCTAAGCGTCTCCACTATTCCTTTCGTCTAGATCATCGTCTCGGTTACGCCCGGCACGTGTGACAGCATCACCTATGCCGCCATGCTTACTCGTTCTGCAGCTTCAAGATCTATCTTCTTCCGTCTCAGAATGCGCTCTATGTAATTCACTACCGAGGTCCAATTTTCACTACTCGCAGTCATAACGCCGACAATATTAGCGGCTGTGATCGTTCCGACTATTGACGTCAGTACAGAGCGATAGCTCTGCCAGCGTGCACACTCGAAAACAGTGTGCTCTGCGTCATCAATTACCTCCCCTTCCTCGTACAGGCAGTAAGGGGAGGCGGCCTTGCCCATTCTGTGCAGATATTTCCTAAAATATCCGTGACCCGATAGCATCTGTGTAACGTAGTAGTTTATCTCTCCAGATTTCCGACCGATCCATGGCCTTATGTCCGGGATAAGTCTCGCGGTCCATCTTCCTCTATCCTCCTCGTTCCATCGTTGTTGCCATTTTGAAATGGTGTTTTCCCTGAAGTAACCGGTTATATGATTTCCAGCCGATTTCGCCTTATAAATCTCCATCCGCTCTGCCGCCAGCAGATCCACAGGGATTATACCCGCTATCACCAGTACGGCCGGAGCGGACACTGTACGGTACGCCGACGCGACACGCAATGCAGCCGTTCTCTGTACCGATACAAGTGAGTTTGCCCTCTTCTTGACGTCTAGTGTTTCGGCCCAAATTTCGCTCCCATAAAGCATAATGCTGTTTCCAACATCCATCAGTAGTCTCCGTCTCGCCGGTAGCGGTCCTCCAATGTTCGCCATTAATCTGCTGAGCTGTCCGACGATCTTCTGGGCCTTGTTAGCCGAGTACTGAATCTGATACGAGAATGTCAGTCTGGGGTCCAGCCTTATTCCTAGGTATTTCACCGAGCTCTCGGTCCTAATTGTCTCGTTTCCAATGCTCATGTCCACATGCAAGGGGATACGACGACCAGTGATTAGCAGCAATTCCGTTTTATGCATGGCCAGGTCTAGGACGTGGGAATCCAACCATGCTTTTGTCCTTAGCATAACGCGTCTCAATTTTCGGTGTGCCTCTTCCGTGTTCCTGGCCGTGATAACAGCTGCGATATCGTCTGCGTATCCAACCAAGAAAGTTCCGTCCGGCATATCCTCCCTCAGAATTCCATCATAGCTAACGTTCCACAGGTCGGGGCCGAGGATAGATCCTTGTGCCGCTCCAGATGTTACTTGTTTCACTCTTGATCCCGAGCTTGTGTTATACACAAGCTGCCTGTTACTCAAATAACTACTTATCATGGCCAGAATGTAATGTGGCACAGAGAAATTGTTCTCCAAAGCATCCAGTACATCGCTCCATCTAAGGCTGTTAAACGCGTTTTTGACGTCCAAAGTGGCAAGCAGTACCACAGGCCTCGTAAAGTGACTCCCACGCTGTGTGACCATAGCTGCTTCAGTCACCTCTCTCAAAGCGCCAATTGTTGACCGACCGGGTCGAAAACCATATTGCCGGGCAGACAGTCCTCCTCTATTCTCAATAGCAGCGGTAAGCCGTGGCTTCAAAAGCCTCTCGAGCAGCTTTCCTGACGTATCCAGCATGCACAGTGGCCTGTACGCGGATGGGTGCTCCGGGTCGCCCTTTCCCTTGCTTATTAAGACCAGTCGTTGTTTCTTCCATATTTCGGGGAAAATACATTCTCTTAGGCACGCATTGTACATTCCCAGTAAGAGTTGCGGTCTTTGATAGGCAATTTCCCGCACTACCTCAGTCGGGATGCCATCGGGCCCCGGTGCTTTGCCGGGTTTTAGTCCGGCTGCAGCTATTTTCAGCTCCTCTTCGGTAAATGGTAAGAATTCTATACCGAGTGTATTCTGCCGTTGTTCCATCCTCGATTCATGAGTAGGGAATAGTGTATCCACTATATTTCTCATCACTCGTTCGTCCATAATTCCCACTGGTTTCCTCCTGTTCAGTTTGTCCACTACAATTTTGTATCCTAATCCGTAAGGGTTTAGGTTT
This sequence comes from Sarcophaga variegata, assembly GCA_932273835.1. NCBI lineage: Eukaryota > Metazoa > Arthropoda > Insecta > Diptera > Sarcophagidae > Sarcophaga > Sarcophaga variegata. The sequence goes on along the minus strand of OW026360.1, from coordinate 99,497,001 downwards.
ATGTCATCGCGTAGTTCCTGGAACGCCTGGTTTTTCTTGCGCGATATCGCCTCCTTCAGAGATTTCTTTGCCTCTTTGTACAATCGCATTTCGTCAACGGCCGGTCCGTTGGGTCTAGCTCTAGTGTACCTCCGTCGTAGTCGTAGACACTCTCGCCTGAGTGCTGCAATATTTTCGTCCCACCAGTACACAGCCTTCCTCCTGTTATTTGGGGGTCTCAACAAGGGCATTGCCTTCCTACACCCGCGTCCTATTATCTTCATAGTTTGTTCTACTCTCGTCCTCGCGTCGTCCGAGAGCTCAATACTGCCACACAATCTGTCAACCTCCAAGATCAGCCGATTTTTATCCAATTTTCGTGCATCCCATCCTCTACTGTTCGGAGTGTAATTGTTCTCCTCTCCTCTATTTCTCGAAGCAAAGGTGTACGATATGTACTGATGATCACTACCCGTATATATTTCCAATACCTTCCAGTCCCTGACTCTGTGACATATGCTCTCCGAGACCATAGTTATATCAGGGATAGTTCCCTCGCATCCCGGTTGTCTAAAGGTAGATACGTTCCCCAAATTCGCGAAGATCAGGCCGGTTCGAGCTGCCATCTCCACAATTCGTCTGCCTCTTGGGTTGGTATTCTGCATTCCCCACTCTACAGCTCTGGAGTTAAAGTCGCCTGCCACTATGAGGTTGCCGCCAATCTGCGTTATTGTATCCTCGATTCTGGCCAATTTCTCCTCAAAGGTTCCCACGTCATCATTGGGAGTCAGATAACAACTCATTAGAGTAATATCGTCAAACTGTATCCAGGTGAAACAATCCCCCCTACCAGATCTTCTCGGTCGGGGGCCCTGGTTATCCGTTATCCATATAGCCGCTGTAGATGTTTCATCACCCAGCCAGAATCCGCTATTTTTAGCTGCATACTGTTCGCTTATAACAGCTACGTCAACTTCCTGCTCCCTGACTATCTGCGATAGCAAAGAAAAAGCCACCCTCCCTCTATGCATATTTAGCTGCAATATCTTCATGCTGCCTTCCGTAAGGTCCTCTCACAACACCGCGATCCCGGGAGGTGATCCAGAGATCTTCCCGACTCGGCAGAGCAAATACAACATTTCATTTCGTTTCGGCATTCTTTTCTCTTATGCCCCTTTTCTCCACATTTCATACATAGGTCTGACCTGTCCGGTCCACCACACTCCCACCGTCTGTGACCTATTCCGAAGCATCGAAAACAGCGTGTCGGTTCTTCCCTGATAGTTATTCTACAGCTTGTCCAGCCTATTTTAATCCTCTGTAGTTTCAGAAGCGCATTCGCACAACCTGCAGAGGTTGTTACGAACGCTCTTTTCTGCTCACGGCTGTTCGCCCCGGTTATACGGACGGATATATCCGGATTCATTTCGCCCGCTTCTCTTTGTACCGCTGCCAAAACTTCCTCAGTGGTTGTGAGGGCATCCAGGTCCCGAATTTCTAAAGTGACCGTAGGCACAAGGTCCTTTACGGTTGCCTCTTGATTTAGGACGCTCTTTAGGTTCTCCCTGAACTCGTCTCTTTTGCCTCCTTTACCCATTTCAATGAGAATAGCACCTGTTTTCGTCTTCCGGACGGCTCGTATCGCTATCTCCGATTCCTCTGGTTTTATTTTGCTCCGTATGTTCCTCAGAACGTCAGCGTAGCTGCGCCCCTCGGTTGGGTGGATGATTACAGCCTCTGGACGTTCTTTCCCAATTTTTTGCCGCTCCTTTTTCTCCTTCCTTGCCGTTTTCTAGCTCTTCACTGTTTTCCATTCCTCGTTCACTGTTTCCTTGAGCTGTGCCGTGTCCGTCGGTTTTCCTCTCGGCCTCTTTTCTGGGCGGGTATCCGCGGGGCTTGAGGCGCCTCTCTTATTGAGGGAACTAACAGGTGTGGAGACATCGTCGTTCCTGTTATTCCTGGAAATCTCAAGAGCCCTACTCGCTTCCTTTTCCATTTCTGCAGCCTTCCAGTTTTCCCTGTAGCTCTTCATTATATCGATGAGTTCCTCTAATTCTGATACTCCGCTCTGAACATCCATGCTGATGTTCCTTGCTCTCGTCATTGCCGCTCTTATCCTGCGGATAACACTTTGGCACTTAGTAAAGGTCTCCTCCTCTGAGTTCCTCATCTTACATATGAACTCCTGTCTAGGGGAACTGTGCCCCAAAAGCGGTTCTTCTGTTCCACCATGCACTGGTTGTGGTGCATGCGATTGCGCACCCTCCTGCGCAGATTTTGGTGTCGTGCCACCCTTCTCAAGCCCAGTGCTCCTCGCAGATGTGCTCTGAGAGTTCGCCGTTGTCTGGGATTTTTTCACCGGTGATCGCCTGATTTTCGGACTGCTCATAAAGGCAACCTCACCTTGCATCATCTCTTCCACTTCTAATATTTTCTTATTCATTTTTTTCTTTTCGGGTTCCATCTTCAAGCCGCTATCTCATATCGACTATGCAGTTGTCCCTTAAAGACCCCGAGGGTGCCTATGGTGATCAGTGAGGTCCTCGCGAGGGTTGACGCAGATCTTCATGGGAGTCTGCGTTCAGAGCCAGGTCGGACACTAATTAGGAGTCATCTCAACTAAACCTGCATCACCAACTAAATGGCGACGATAATCGAACGTACTTGAAGCCCTGCCACGGATTTAACGGAACGGAGGCGTCTGCAACATTAGCCTGAAAGCCATTTCGACCGGTTTTCATTCGGTGTACTCAGGTAACAGAATGCAACAAACGTCAGCCCACTTGCGTCATCTTCAAAATCGATTTTCCATTCATAGTCCAGGTCGAATTGCCGAATCGCCAATCTTGCCTTCTCACATTAGCAAGTACCCAGCGGATGCTGAGTACCAGTACCCGGGGAGCGCCTGATCTAAGATACGGAGGCTGTGAGCTGCTTGGCATGTACTTGCAAGGATAGCCCCGGGCTTCGCCATGTTGAAGCCAATCAGTAGCGTTGCCTTGTAGTTACATACCCGCTCCCCACAGATGCTAACATAAGTTTTGCAGAGATGGGATTGTATGGAAGATTTCCGAACACTTTTGAGATTGTTTAACGAAATTAAGGTGGCCTAAAGTTCCTTATTGAAATATGTTTTTTAAAGGTTTTGTTTCTTTTATTTTATTTGTAAATATTTTATCAATTTGTCAAATGTCGTTACATAGTTGGCAACACTTTGTTACACCTACAATATAGGCAAGTTAAGGAAATAGAAAATATTCCTTCTGTATCATCACGAATAATAACTGTGATGTGTACGTTACTCCAGTTACTATTTCTGGAGTAAATTAAAAATTCTACACATGATAAAAGAAAGAACCTCAACTCTTACACAATACAGAGCAAAATTCATTTTGTTTGGTGACACCCACTTTTAGGTATTTTTTTTTTTTTAGGAAAACCATGTCAAACGCATGGCTATGTCACTGACATTGTGGCGAAATAGATGTTGAAGAAATAGTAGGATGGATTGTTATGGATAGAAAATAGACCAGTACTATTTCTAAGAAACTTTGACTTTGGAGAAGTATTTGGGCTGATAGAAGTCACCAAAAATGATGAAAATGTCATGCTGTTTCCACTGTTCACTGCTAATTTCAAGCATCTCAACATAGGGATTTGCAATGAAATATATTTTCCTTTTTCTTTTTCGATATATGGTCATATGAAGGAATTCTTTAAGTAGTTTTTCTGTGTTGCTTTTCTTTTATTTTACTCTCCCCATTATTATTAATTTCTTGGAAAGCCAATTCCATTGTAATCCTCAGATTAGATAGACATCTATGAATGATAATAAAAAATAACAGGCTGCCTTACAAAATGTATCAATACAAAGTTTGTATACAGTTCTACTACTGTATATAAACTCTGTAGATATGCAAAGTAACCAAACAACGCATCAACTATAAATCCGATGCCTGATTGCTTTTTGACTGCGTTAAAAATACACATTGATGACGTTTTGAAGTAGAATACTTTGTATATATTTTGTACAGCGGCATTATGAAACACGATACTTTGTTCAAACACAAAGCAACTAACATTTTGGAAGGCGGCCAGAATGATAAGTGAATTGGAATCCTACCAAATTTGTTTACGTACCCAGGCCTTTGTTTATCCAGGCCTCAAGGCTGAAGAAGATTTTTCGATGAAAATTAGACATACGTTTTGGCGAACAGACCTCTTTTTTGCTAAGTCAATCATCTTCAGTAGAATTTAATGCAGTTGCTGGTCTAAGTTACGACACAAAATTCACCATGTTCTGGTTTAAGAAAAGTCGAGTTCTTAAGACCCAAACGCAATCAATTGTTGCGAATTCTCCTCCACACACTTGCTTGCATTTCGTCAACGTCCATGTTGGTAGATTGTTTACATAACAACTGGACTCGATTATTGGGAATAGTCCTCTCGCTAGTACGATTATGACGATCGTTAAATGGGCGCACTATGCAGTACGTTGCCGGAACAGAAAAATCTTTTTTACAAGTTGGTATACTTTGTTTTGAAGTTGTCGTAGTGTAGCAGGTAGTGTTTGAGTTTATTAGATGTGTGGCTACGGTTCAAACCCTAGGTTAAATATCACGAACAAAACGAGCAGATTTCTGCCCAAAATTTTGAGAGCAAATAAGAAATTGCCATGAAAAGTCTCCCAGAACAAAATGTGTCGTTAGGTGAAATGTTGTAACGATCATTTATGTATGTATACTTTGTTTGACCAACTTTAATTAAATGAGCTTCTATGCTGGAGTAAACTTACCTTAGATTTCACAATCTTTCCCTCGTATCAAATGTTTTATTTCCCATCGTTTGAACACGATACAAATTAAATTCCCATAAAAGTCATTTGATTACCAATTTAACTCCACTTTGCTCCAGTTAAGAAGTTCATTTAAAAAACCATTGTTATCGGTGTTATCTAAAAGAGTTCGAGTATTTAAATACAAAAACAAAAAAAAACGAAAAAAATACGTCACCAGCAGTTGAATTTGATTTTAAATAAGTTGTTCTCCACGACAACAATACACGCTTGAGAAAAAGCCATTATGGGCAAACGTTAAAACGCTTAAATGTAAACAACCCACTTGAGTCTACAAAGAAAATAAAAAATTTTACAAACAAAAAAAACAGATTTTAATGAGATAAACTTCTTTTGCAAGTCAACTTTTTAGAGATTATAACCAGTGAGGTTATGGTCGATACACCCTATGCAGTGTATTGTGTATCTTAACATATGAGAGAATCTTATTGAGCCACACACACAAGCTATGGATTACAGAGAACTAATATTGCACATGACATGAAATACTCACACTTAATTCCAAACAAAAGGGTGTTTAACACACAACGCGAAATATAGGCCACCGAGTGAACTTGCATGTGAATGACAAGTTACCCGCTAACCTAACCTCTTACTATCTCCATAAGCGTCCTACCAAAAAGACTATTCTCAATACGGGGAATAAGTGTAATACCTATGGTTCAGTAAATGATCAACTAACACGTCGATGAAATGCAAGATCTGTGCGAAACATCACCACTGTTCATGAGAATGTGCAGGAGAATTCGAGTCAAACAATTTTGCGTCACACACAAGTACTCGGCTTTAGCAGGCCACAATTGGATGATTTTTACACCATGACTTTGGCCTGCAATCGCACAAAATTAAACTACCGCAGGAACTGAATGCCAACGACCATAAATAATGACGTGTGTTCGCTAGATAGGCTATGGATTTCATCGAAAAATATCTGGACTAGAGGTCAGAAATGAAACGTTTTTTCGTTACTCATAAGCACTCATGATATTTTGAATATCAGTGAGTCAACTATATTGAAATTAAACTACTCTGATTCATTCGTACTCACTACAACGCTGATTTATAAATACAGGTTGCAATGAGTATGCGTACAACGTTGTCATCAAACTCATACTCATTTAGATTCATAACTTTAGAAAAATACTTATAATACTTATAAATGATTCGAGTGCCTCGCGTCAAGCAGATCAAACACACAACCTTTTAGTGAGTATTTCTGTGTTCGTACGCGAATCTTACTTATTTTGTGATTTTTGTAAATGTTGAGTCATGGAAAGTTGAAATCAACAACATCATACGTATTGTCAAGTATGAGTACGATGATTACTTCAAACTTTGAATATTAGTAGGGGTTCCATTGGGTTGAGCAGCCCTTGTGCTTACCAACTTCTTCCTCTTCCCTGGTCTTGGTAGAACTTGGTCAGCACAGGGACTGCGTTCCACACATGGCATCACAACGGGCCGCTATGCGCGCTCAAGTGAGCTACTACTACGACCTAACCTAGGGGTTCCATGATATTAAAATAAGTATGAATGCGTATAAGTATCAGAAATTATGAGTATAATTCGATTCTACTCATCTTTTTGAGTACTCATTGTTGATCTCTGATCTGGACCGAGCACAAACAAAATCATACAATTTGGGACAAAACCCATCCACATAAGTCCCAAAGATGTTGAATACATACATACATACATAATTGGTCTTTACAACCCTTCAGTCAGGATTACGACCTAGTATCTCACACCACTTATGTTGTGTTTGTTAATTTTATACATGAGCGGCGGAACCTACAGTTTAAAGTCGACTCCGATCGACAGATTTTTGAGAAACTTTTCATGCCAGAAATCTTGCCAGAAATCTTGCCAGAAATCTACTGAGAGGAAGACGCCGAAGAAATATTTTTTTCATATTTTCGTTTTGATGTCTGACCTGGGTTTTGAACCATGGCCTACTACGGCAACTGAAACAAGTAGTACGTGTTAATTTTATACGCTACTGCTGGCTGATAGTAATTTAATTTCGAAATGGCCACACCCATAGGCACCAAGTGTCATAAAATACCTCTGGTCACTGGAAATACATCCTGATGGCTCCAAAAATATGTTCAGTTGAACTCCTTCTGTAGTGTACCGCTAACAGAAACCGTTAAAAACTGTTCAAATTAATGTTAACAATTGCTTTAAACCATCACTCGTAAATCTTATACACAAAAAAAACAAGTCGGAATAGAAAACTTGTGTAGTTGGGTTATAAACAAACTAACGGACAGACTTGAATGTCTGACGTTTCGATGTTTATTTGTTGAGTAGATTTCTTAAAAGCTAAGCTACTGTCAGACAACAGCATTTCCCACATAATGGTTACCTTTCACTCTACACACACAGAGGCACATTTGTATACGCTTCTTCTGGATATTTTAAGACTTTATCTTGTCAAAAAAAAAAGAAAAAAAGAGTTGTTTTGTGCTTATTATTATGAATATGACAGCTAAACTATTAGAGAAATGACTACCAAACAAACCATCAAACAACAAAGGAACATAAACAAAACAGTTTGAAATACAAACAGAAAAACATGTGATGTTAAGTTTCTTAGATTTAACAACACACACCGTATGAGTGAGTGAGTTGGTGGTGGTGCTGTTAAGAGCATGGTACTACTGTTTATGTTTGATTTTTATTTTGAGATAACAGCGATAGAGTTGAGGTAGCTGTCGTCTTTTTGGCTAAGTAGAGTTGCATATAATTTGTATGGCAGCATGCAGCTTGGCTATGTAATGTTTACATTTGTTTACATTGTAAACATACATCAACATTGTGTAGGTTGTTGTTATTTTTTATTTAAAATTCTTTCTTCACTTTAGTTTTATACAACTATTTGTGTGATCATCATCTGATTTTATTTGATTATTTGTACGAGTATTAGTTTCTTTGTGCTCTACTATTCAATGTTGTTATTATGAAATTTTAGTTTTATTTCAACTTCTTTTTTTTTTGTAAAGCATTTGTGTTGAATACTTGTCTACTTGTCTCTCCATGTCTTTGTTGATTTTTTACGCTAAACTAGCACAGGATATCATACATCAATCACACCATATGACGTAGAGAGCCAGTTCTCCAATATTACTTACCTACCTAAAGTTTAAAGTCGATTTCGAACGACACATTTTTTTGGGAAACTTTTCATTGGAATTTTCATTTACTCTCACAGTTTTTGCCAGAAGTCTGCTGTGGTCGACGAAATTTTGTTTCCATAATTCGTTCGAGATTTTTGACCTAAGGTTTGAATCGTAGCCACATATCTAATAAGCCAAGACCCTACTTACTACACTATGGAAACTTCAAAACAAAGTACACCAACTTGTAAAAAAGATTGTTCTGTTCCGGCAACGTATTGCATAGTGCGCCCATTTTACGATCGTCATATTCGTACTAGCGAGAAGACTATTCCCAATAATCGAGTCCAGTGGTTTTGTAAACAATCTATAAAAATTTGTAAAAATCTGTAAAAACCAACTCGTACGTTGACGCAATGCAAGAAAGTGTTTGGAAGAGAATTCGCAACAATTGATTGCGTGTGGCTCATAAGAACTCGACTTTTCTTAGACCAGAACCTGTCAAATTTTGTATCGTAACTTAGACCAGCAACTGTAAAAAATTCTACTGAAGCTAACTGACTTAGAAAAAGAGGTGTGTTCGCCAAAACGGATTTCTAATTTTCATCGAAAAATCATCTTCAGCCTTGAGGACTGGATGAATGGATACATGAACAAATTTGGTATGATACCAATTCACTTGTCATTTTTATTTTTTGTTATCATTTATTGCTATCACGGATTCAGCTTAGTTTATTAAACTTTTAGGCTAATTTCCAGCATAGGGGAGTCATGCTTTAGTGTGCAGCCCCTATGCTGAACAACTTCTTTGATGAGTTTGCTGGAATTCGGGACTGCGCTTACCTGTGGAATCACAACGGGCTTAAGAGAGCTTTGGTACCACAGCTACGACTCCAACCTGTCTACTTACCTGTCTTCCAATTCACAGTGATCACCAGTCCAGTGCATCCAGAAAAAGTGAGCTGGCACCCTGATCGGTACATATTTCTTTTGAAAGGTTTTTGGCCAGGCTATCACTGTCAATGTGCAGCACTGTAGACACTGGTTGAGAGGTTAATTTGGCCTGAGGTGGATGACATGTGGTTGCAATAGTACATCACTGTGTGTTACACAGCGCATGCTACTTTAGGTATTCTGCACAATTTGTTCATCTCATTTGAAGATGATGTTAACTGCCTAACGAGTTCATAATATTTGACCCTGTTAGACATTTTCGTGTGGGGTTTTCTTCAGTTGCAAGCCTATATAAATAAGTCACAAACTTCTGTGCTCTCCAAGTTAACATATCTCATATCATTGGCCACATTTAGATTGATTTTTGGGGCAGAATCATGGGCAATTATGGCATTCTACCCAGAAAAGCAATGGCGGACATTTTAACGATGTTATATTCCTCGCATAATGACATCAATAGGTCTTCCAAACGAATAAAAAAATTCCATGATCCCTTCAGTCAGGTTTACGGCCTAGCTTCTCACACCACTCATGTGGTGTGTGTTAATTTTATTTATTTATTTTTTTTTTACCTACAGTTTAAAGTCGACTCCGAATGACAAATTTTTGAGAAACTTTTCATGGCAATTTTTATTTACTCTCCCGAGTATTTGATATGAATATAATATAATAATATGAATATTTTTTCATATTTCGTTTTGATGTCTGAACTGGGGTTTGAACCGTGGCCTTACATCTAATAAACCAACACATACCTAGACTATGGCGACTTCTCGCACTGACTTTGTTTTATTTAAATTTAAATATTGGACGCGCTTAATTAAAGATCCGTTATGAACAAAATCAACCAGATTAAGGCATGTTCACTTGAAAGTTGGGTCAATACAAGAAACTACATAAGACTAGAGGCCAGATGGGCATATTTGCGGTTAAAAGGTTTACTTGGCCTAGTGAAAAAATACTGAATGGCCTCCGTATTGCCGGTAAGGCTTTTAATTTTCGTCTATAGATGAGAAGAAAGAAGAAGATATTTAGGAACAAGAAGCTTAAAGACATAGAAAACCCAAAATATTCTTCCTTTCATTCCCCCTTTTTTTACAAATTTTAATTAAATTTATTGTGCTTCAATTGTATGCAATATTCTAGGATGTATCCCAAAGGGTTACAACGTATTCCAGTTCTTTTCTTTGCAGGAATATAAGCAATAAAAAATTATTTTGTAACTTATTTACTGATGCTCAAGTCAATTTTCAATCATCATCTTCATCGTGTTCGTCTACAATTGCATTTTAAATTCGATTTCCTTAAAGAAAACTAATTTGTTTTAATTTAACCTTTCGTTATGGATCATAGTGTAGAGTGTTTAAATCAAAAGGCAACACAGCTAAAGGAGTACTCCTACAAACTCCAGGCATTGAAGCATTTAACCATTTATACAACGACAACAACTGTCTCCATTTCATTGGAAAACTAAATTAGTTTTCTTATGATCACATGAAAATAAAGGAAATAAAAAATAAAAAAAGAAACGGAATACTTCACTACAAGAAGGAAAACAATACAAAGGCAGTGCAAAAATTATGTGTGAAATATATAAACAAACTAAATGCCAGGGATGCCAGTTGTTTAAAAAAACTGCTGGGCAGAAATGATTATGAATACGAAATTCTTTTGACCTAAATTGAGTGATCTGGACACCAAGCGCATGTAGTTTCAACATGATAGCGCCGTGGTGCAATATCGAATATACTGCATAAACGATTGGAGGGCATGATCAGCTCTCTCCTGAAGGTGATGTAAACTGGCCACCTAGATCGTGCGAACTACAGTGGATCTTACAGCCAACAACAACGTATGCCATCAGCCAGATTCAGCCTGATTTTGCGAATATTCAGTATTGCAGCTACGCTATATCCAGAAAAAGGTGTCGCGGATATTTAAACAATGTTCCAAACATAAAAGGTCTTTCAAACAATTAAAAACTCACAATTAACTCACATGGTTTTTTCTTTAGTAAGAAAGGAAGCCCTTCATTAAAGACCCGATATAAACTTCGTTCCCTGTTTCGAGTTAACTTCTCTGAGATGAGTTATGTCTGGTAATTAACATTCCCTAGAAAATTAAAATCTGAAGCTAACAAGGGCTCAAAAATGGAACACGGAACTGGATTTGGGGTCTATTCCGATAAACTGGCAATGAACGGGACATACAGATTACCTAACCAGGCCAACGTATTTCGGGCGGAAACCAGAAACCTACATCCTTTAAACGTGGTCATATGTGTAGACAGACAAGAAGCTATGAAAGCGCTAGCATCCCATCTCTTCAAATCCAACGACATCAGGAGTTCCATGGACTCTCTACACCGTACATTTCAAGACAGTCCTCACCGGTTTTTGGGTGACAGAACGTTTGAAGATCTGGACATGGTAGCAAACATGCCACTAGGGGAACTGGTAGTATATTAGTTGCATATTTTTCCATTTTTAACGCCTTGAACTACCTCGAGAAGTCATTGTGCGGAATCATTTAATCATTCGTGTCATTGAACAGTTACCGAGATGTGTGTCCCTCCAATAAAGGTTCAGCGGAAATAAACGTCCAGCGTAATGCACCAGCATTATTATGCTCACGAATCTTTGTATCTGCCGTAGTATGTAGAAAACTAGGTCCGTAATCTTGACTGAAGTGTTGGAATGGCAAATTATGTTTGTATGTGGTATGTATAGTTTAGTCGTTTGGACAAAGAATTCCCTCCATATTAAGCATCCACAATGGGACGAAGTGGCCGCTCATAACTCCTTTAGTGAATAACCCCTTCTAAGCATTCATTGATCATTACAGTGTAGATGTTTCGCTGCAGGCCTCTGGAATTAAAAACAGAAAACTAAATGTCTCTGCCTCACCAGGATTACTGAAAAAACTGCCATGATGTATAGGAAACGGAATCGCTACAACACCTTTTATGCGAGTGCCCTGCACTTCAGGACAAACGTTATCTGTTTTTAAATGACAGAACGTTTGAAGATCCGGGCATGGCAGCAAACATGCCACTAATGAACCGACCGGTTCATCCGGAGCTCCGGATGGTTCAAACGCACTACACACGGATCATGACAAGAATGCTTACCATGGGTAACACAGTGGGCCATATGGGCCACCGAGTGAACTTGCTGGTGAATGGCAAGCTACCTGCTAATCTAACCTAACCTAACAAAGGCTGAAGAGTTACATAAAAAGTTTTTCATCGTTTCAATGGCTTTACTGTAGGGTTGTGATGCGACGAATATATGTATGTTGCTTGTAAAAAGCAATGATGTATTCTAGGTCCCTTAGAAAAATTATAAACATTTTGGTCTGAAGTCGTTTTACCAAGTGTGGCAGGCTTTCCTCTGCTTAGCATAACCACGACCAACAGCATGAAGCATCTTCACTAGTTTTTACATGCATACATACATAATTGGCCATTACAATCCTTCAGTCAGGATTACGGCCTAGTTTCTCACGCCACTCTTGGTGTGTGTGTTAATTTTATACATGAGTGGTGGGACTTGCTGTTTAAAGTCGACTCCGAACGACAGATTTTTGAGAAACTTTTCATGGCAATTTTTATTTACTCTCCCGAGTATTTGATAGGAATCTGCTGAGAGGAAGTCGCCAAAGAAATATTTTTTCTATTTCGTTTTGATGTCTGACCTGGGGTTTGAACCGTGGCCTTGCGTCTAATAAGCCAACACACTACATACTAGAGTATGGCGACTCCAAACTAGTTTTTAATTCCGTTATTTTGCCATTTTGTGGTCCAAAGAGCATTTGCAGTTTTGCCTTGTAAAACCCTTTATTTAATTTTTTTCTTGAAGAATGGCATCCCTAGTGTTGAGAGCCTGCGATATCTTGCAGTAACTGCTGCTTCTCTACAAAATATCACAGATTTCTTTCACTCTATACCAGCTACTCTACTAAAGTGGCCATTAATATGCATGGAAATGGGTAGAGTATCAAAAAGGAAAACAAAGAAAGGCGACAAGTATAACACAAGAAAAAAAAATTTTTAAAAAGCAAGGAGAAGAAGAAACTAAAACAAAAGCAAAATGTATGCAAGAAATAAATAAAGACAATGACTGTTAAGAAACGGTTGAGTAAATAAATTGAAATATTGTTCAAATTGCCTTAAGCTTTAAAACAACAACGGCAACAACAATAACAACTGCCAGAGCTGTTGCAGCACTACACTACAATATAATTCTAAGAATTGTTTTCAATATTTTTTTTTTTTTAAGTGTGAATGGAAGAAAACGAAAAAAACGCATTGACTTACAGGCAGCAAGCTAAGGAAACTATTGCACCCCCATGTTGCAAACATGTTGTTGTTGCACATATTTCGTTTTGCGTCTGTCTACGGTAATGTATGCTGCATGTATCAATATTGTATGCAGCAAATAATAAACGAGAAAATGTTGAAAATATTGACTGTCTCCAGCATCTTGTTAAAATGATTTCTTATGTTGCACGTATAATTTTGAATTTTTAAATTAAAATGTAGCAAAAAAACAATAACCAATAACGAGGGGTGTCTACTAATCTCTGCACTCTAGATTTTACTTCACTTAACTAGAAAAATTCATGATCATATTCACGACCAGGATTTGTTTTGTGTAAAATACTCTTGCCCGTGTCATCATTGCAGGGAATATCATTGACACCTACAGCATGGAATTCATGCGCTTCTGTGAAATAATTTGTTCTTGACTTCTCATCATGGCTTATCGAACGCGTTATTGACAACATATTTCTCTTCATAATTCAAAGAAATTTTTCCTTTTTCCTCTCCCTACAAGATCAATACTGCAACACACCACAATAAAAACAAAATGTAAAGCAAACCACTGTGAGTCTTCCGGTGTTGAAATATTGAAAAGTACTTTAGTACTTTTTTCGGTACTTCTCCATTTCAAAAATACCACAGTATTCCCCCGCCGATTTCAGTACCTTTTTATTATTACATATTGTATGTTTTGCACTTTTCTACTCTTAATACGTTCGCAACATGTTCAACGTAGTGCTAAAGGTGGAGTTTAATCTTTAGCCCCGGTTAGTCAAACGTCCATGGAACATACGTTAGTTTTTCTATTCCATTTCGTACGTGTATTAAGTATAAATAAATATTTTTTACAAAATGGTACATTTGGTGCACAAAAGTACTATTTAAGTTAGAGTTCAGTACCATTTCAAAATTTCAATTTTGCAACACTGGTGTCTACATACTCAATCATTGCAAGGCATGTCAGTTTCTCGATCATAAACAATAATTTTTATGAACCACTCGATATGAATATTCGCGGAATATGTTCAAAAGAAAGAAAACCGTACAAACGAAAAAAAGCAAAAAAAAATCAATTTTAACTGCAACAAAAAGTGACCTTCATAGGGTACTTAAAGGAATCTTGTTAAAAACATTATGAAATCGTATGTCAAGAAGAAAACGAGCATGATTCTGTTTAACGCTCACTGTGCGTTGAATTAAAAATAAAGAAACATTTGGTACGAAGAGAAATTCAAAGAAGAAGCGTTTAAATTAGTGCTGCCTCTGTTACATCAAAAAAACAAGTGTCATCATTTATGTTATGGCGTTTAGTTCAAATATTAATTCCATCGATTCGCATGCATGGCTACAAGTTGATGTCACATAAATTATTCCTGTCCTATACTCCAGAGAGAATACATTATTATTTATCGGCTTGTGTTTTCCAGTGCTTTTGGGGAATTTCTTGTTTGTATTTTCCATTAAGACGTGTTTACTTGTTTTAATTTAATGATTAGCAGCAAGTATGTGTATTTAGCTGGTGCTACAGCTACTTAATAATAGATTTCAGTATTGAAACTAAGCCTAGAGTAAGTTTTACAGTCGATTAATGGTATGTATTATACATACGTAATATAATTAATCATTACTACCCTTCAGACCGTACTATGATCCACCTTCTCAAACACCATTATGTTGTGTGTGTCAATTTTATTTATATGTGGCTGGACCTACAGTTTAAAGTCGACTTCGAAAGGCAGAATTTTTTGAGAAACTTTTCATGGCTTTTTTATTTGGCTCTAAGAGTTTTTGCCAGAAATCTGCTGAAAAGAAGTCACCGAAGAAATATTTTTTATATGCTTTTATTGGAGATGTCTGAACTGAAGTTTGAACTTCACGTCTGATAAGCTACTTCAATAGGCCGCGACAACTACAAGGTATTCAACATTTTATTTAAAAAAATCTGTCAGTTTTTTTAAGGTGGCTTACTGTTCATATTGTCCTTTATTGTAAGAGGATACTGGATACTCACACTTCAGATTCACAATTGAACCTTATTGCTTTTGGCAGATCTATTGATCTGTCTTGGGTTCAAAGTATGCTTTTTTATGATTTATTCTGATCATTTTAAAGCCACTCTGAACAATCGTAAATTCCTTATACGGTGTTCAGATATGCACCTTTAGTGCGTAAATCGCAATAAACGCCATTATTGAGCTCAATATTTCATATAAAGTTTCAATTAAAGTGGCCGTAATCTAGTAGGTAGTATGTTGGCTTCTTAGACATGAGGCCATGATTCAAACGCCAGGTCAGACATATTCAACATAACGATATATAAAAAATATTCCCTCGACGGCTTCCTCTCAGCTCAGCGGAATCCTCGTAGTGTAGTAAGTACTATGTGGTTCAAATTCCAGCTCAGACATATCAAACAAAACGAAATATGATAAAATATTTATTCAGCTTTTTCTTCTCAGCAGTTTTCTGTCAAAAAATCTGAGAGTAAATAAAATAGCTATGAAAGAATTTCTCAAAAATTTCACGCTCGGAGTCGACTTAAAAACTGTAGGTCCCGACGTAACTCATGTATAAAATGTAAATTTCCGCAATCCATCTAGATGTCATAGGTTCTATACCCCTTCTATCTAACACCCTATTTATGACCCCACGTGTTTTCGTATAAGGCAATCTCTTGAAATTGCATCATTTTGTTGCATGTAAAACAGATACGGTTCATTAAGACTATATTTTCAGTTCACGTTGATCATAAATTTCTGTCAGTGTAAAATTCAACATTAAATGCCAAAGATTTTAAACCATAAAAATTTTTAATTTTGACTGTTGATGTTATTGTTGCTGTTGTTGTATTTTCATGTTCAATACATCATTGTTAAGCGTAAATCAAATAAATTTTTTATATTTGAAGCTCAAGTACTTTATAAAACTCAAAAGTATGTACAAGAGTGTATTGATTGATGTTGAATTCGTATTTGAAATGCAGCAAAAAAATGTTGTTTAATTAAATGAGACAAATAAATAGCAATCGAGAGAGGGGGTAGAGGTAATTAAAATAACATTTATTTTAATTTTATATATTAAAAAGGTTTCCATAGAAAAGAAGAAAAAAACGAAATAAATTTTTAATTAAATGAAACCAATTCATTTGAAAAATTAATTCAAAACGCATTTTCTCGGAACATATGAATAATTTCTAGGAACATGCCATATTCTGAACTTTTTTTAAACAAATTTCTTTGCCAATGTCGAAATTAAATGTCAAAAGAGCAAACGATTTATCTTTTAAAAAATTTTGTTTTGTGTTTTTTTATGGTCTTTTTGGAAATTCCTTTTTAATGCCGCCTCTAATTTATGTACAGCACGTGTTGGGGTCAAATTGGATAAACTGACGAATTGTTTGAAAATTGTATTTTGCTGAAGAAGTTAAGCTGCCACGCAGCTCTTATGAGGTGAAATAGAAAATAGACAGAGAGAATAAAGTTACCTTCTACTGGGTCGCAAGTCAGTTTGGCATTCTCGCCTTTAAGCAAGCAGACCAGCTTATAAAGAGGCTACCTCCATGACATTGATATATGTAAAGGTATGCTCAATGAAAGGGAAAATAAAGAGCGACAAGGTTGCTTTTTAGATCAATCAAAACTTTAGTTGGGACATTAAATTAAGAGGGGACTTGAGTCATACTTTAGGCCTAACATATATTTTTTAGCTTTTAAAAACGTTTGAAATATGAGCTCGTAGATTGCAATAAAAATAGAAATAAATTCGTGTTCAGTTTTAATTAATTTCTTTATTACTCGCACAATTCTGTGTGCCACTGTTCACAACTTGATGTAAACAACAACAATTGCTTTGTTTCTTATTCTGCTTTACATTCCTTTGCGTAAACAATAACAATTGTTCGACCGATATTTATAACGGAGATCTTCAAACCACAATTATTCCCTTCACACACAACGCGTCTTCACACAAGACTGACTTTTCCTGACTACGTTGCCTGCTTTGCATTGCCTTTTATGTGGCGATGTAAACAGTCTGATGAATGATTTTGAGTTCGAATGTTCGTGGATTCGCCTTCTCGAGATCTCCATAAATGTAAACATCATTATTTCATTGTTGTTTGTGTATTTTGTTTGCATTTATTCTGGTAATGCTTGTTGTTGCTTTTTGTTTACTTGTTCATCCCTTTTTTATACTGATGTTGTTGCTATATTTATGTTTATTTGTTGATCATGTAAACAAATCCATTGCTTTTGTTTTTGTTGCTTTTGCTTATGAGTTTAATGTTAAACGGTGTAACACCCTTACCATTTTCCTAACAATATATACATTCATAAGTGGTCATTAAAACCCTTCAGTCAGGACAACCACCTAGCTTCTCACATTACTTATGTTGTGCGTATGTGGTTAGCCATACACGGGCAAGTTCACTCGGTGCCCACATAGCCTGTGGTGATAACCAGTGTGAGGTATATACCTTTGTCATGATCCATTAGTGGTGCGTTTGATCTTTTGTGGCACGTTCGCTACAACGTTCTGTCATCCAAAAGCGGATAAAGTCTCTTCCGAACACTCGCATAAAAGGTGTTTTACCGCTTACGTCTCCTCCATATCACGACAGCTTCTGCAATAAACCTGGAGGAACAGACCGAGCCTTTCAGCGAAACTGCCAATTGTGTGTGCAAACTTTATACATGACTATGACAGTTTTAATTGACAAACTTTTCATGGCTATTTTTTTCCTCTCAGAGTTTTTCTCAGAAATTTACTGAGAGAAAGATGCCGAAGAAATACTTTTTTATATTTCGTTTTGTAGAAAATATCTGACCTGATGTTTGAACCATGGCGTCACGTCTAATAAGCCAACATACTACCAACTAGACTACGGTGACTTCCGAGTTTATGAGGACCAGTGTTGCCAGAAAATGAATTTCAAAATATGCTAGAACATGAAAAACATAATGCTAAAATGTTCTACGGAATAAAAAAAAAATGCTAAATTTTTTAAATGTAGCAAAACTATTTATTGCATATACATATTCCGAAAATAAAACTTATTTACATCAGTATATTACAATGAGTTAACAATATGTTCATATAATTAGTATTCTTTTTTAATAAATTACAATTTATGTATATATTAATTCATAAAAATTTCTGAAAATTAATGGAAAATAAAAGGTAAATTATTTCAAAAAATTTAGTTTGAAAGATGTTTTTTTTTAATATTTTTTTAATATTTATACATATCGATGGCTTAATATGTAAAAGGCCTAACTCAATTTTTTTCAAAAAAAGGTTTTTTGTTTATTCTGGTAGATAAATGTCAGATGCACAAAAAAAAAATACGAATTTTAATAAGTTTTTTTCCTTCTCCTGTAAAGTAACCAAAAATCGAGTTAGGCCTTTTTCATATTAAGCCATCGATATGTATGTATATGAATATTACTGTATACATATTGTACATATTACATTTTATAGTTTTTATTTTAAAAATTTCAATATTTAATTTGTTAAATAAGATTTTCATTTCAATAAATATAATATAAGAAAATTTTGTAAAAAATTATTCGAAATACATTTTACTAAAATACTGATTATACAAAATGATTAATAGAATCTAATATTTCTGATATATCTTCATATTTCTCATCATTTTTATCTTCATTTTGTTATTTTTGAGATGAGCTAATTTTGTTAGCAATTTCGTTTGCTATTTTGTAAGTGTAACAGCACGCATTTTTGAATTTTTGTCCTTCTCGAATTAGTATTTTTGAACATAACAAGTCAGTTTTAATTCGATTTCGAATTTTATTTTTAATTAAAACCATTAAACTGAAAAGCTTTTCGACTTCGGCGTTAGAAAATGGTAAAACGAGTAATGACAATACAAAAATGGACAAAACTTTAAATGTATTTCCTTGATTAAAAAAATTTTTTGGAGTAAAAAAATTTTTTTATCAAGCAAATTATGCTAAAAAGCATTTAGCATAATTTTCAAAAACTTAAATGCATTTTCACGAATCATAATGCTAAATCTAGCACTGAAAGTGCTAAAATGGCAACACTGATGAGGACAAATTAATTCCTGACAGTCTTTAAAATACTTCGGTGTAATGATTCACGATTTCGTCGTATTCTAGAAGTGTATAGTATGTGGTTCAAATCCCAGCTCAGACATTTTAAACAAAACGAAATATGAAATTTATTTCTTTATCTGCTCAGCAGATTTCGGGCAAAAACTCTGAAGTAGAAAAAAAATTGTCATGAAAAGTTTCTTAAAAAATTTCTGTCGTTCGGAGTCGACTTTAAACTCATGTATAAAATTAACACACACAACATAAGTGGTGTGAGAAACAAGGTCGTACTCCTGACTGAAGGGTTGAAATGACCAATTATGTATGTGTGTTCTTCCATCGATTTCCTCCCTAAAACTATAAACCAATACTGTTAACTATACACACTTAAATTGATGTTGCCTGCCTGCAGACAATAACATTTCTTTTTCTGCCGTTTACCTGTATGTATATGTACAAATATGTACTGTCAGACCTGGTAACTTGTGCGAAATGAACACATCACTCATGACAAAAAAGAAAACCAATTTGAACTGAATTTGCAAATCGAAATAAAAATAGAATGGAGACATGGTACTTTTTACTGCAGTGGTAGTTTTAAATAATTAAATGCAATTAGCGAAATAACATTAAAATGTCATATAAAACCGAAAATAACTAACTACACAGGGTAAGACGAAGTGACAGAAAATAGTTATTTTCTGGCTTTCTCATCAAATGGATGGATGTGAACGCTTATCATATGGAATTGCAGATGGAGGGTATCAGATTTATATGAACACGTCACCTATATGCATATATATATATATATATAGATATGGCATGTATATAGGTATATGTCAGTTTACATATGTATGTAGTTGTTCATATTTGTATGTTTTTGAACATATTGTTACGAAAATGATAAAATCTAGATTCTGGAGTCTTGCTTTACATCGTTTAACATTAAAATTATAAAAAAAGCTACATAAACAAAAACAATGAACTTGTTTACAAATTATCGCCCCTGCGTAATATAACAACAAACACCAGCCGAAACAAATAATAAAAAAGTAAATAAAATGGGAGCTCTGGTAGTCTAAAGGTTAGTGTGCTAGACTATTAGCGTGAGAGTCGTGGGTTCGATTCTCACCAGAAACTCTGGTCTGTGACACTACACCGAGCATTGACCATATGTTACTCAGCTCGTATATAATTAAATATATTTTGTAATTGTATTGTAATTAATAAATAAATAAACAAATAAATAAGTAGACAAAAACACAACAACAAACACTTCATGAATAAACGTAAACAAAATACACAAACAACAATAATGAAACAACGATGTTTACATTTATAGAGATCTCGAGAAGACGACTCTAGCAATATTCGCCTTCAAGAACATTCATCAAACTGTTTACATTGCCACATAAAAGGCAAGGCAAAGCAGTCAACAAGTGGAGTAAAATTTCAGTTAGTCTTGTGTGAAGTCGCGGTGCGTTTTAAATGAGTATTCTTGGTTTGAAGGTCTCCGTTATAAAGATCTTTCGAATAATTGTCTACTAAAAAGAGGATTAACAAACTGAGCAATTGTTGTTGTTTACATAAAGTTGTGAACAGTGGCACACAGAATTGTGTGAATAAAGAATTTTAATTAAAACTAAGCACAAATTTATTTTTATTTTATTTGTAATCTACGAGCTTATATTTTAAATGTTTTTAAAAGGTAAAAATGTAACAATATAAAAACATACTTCGAAATATTCCGAGAAGAAATAAGGATAAAGCGTCTCCAAAAGACAAATCAAGCTTCCATATCTATCGAGACTTAATTCAAAAGTCCAAAAGAACTTTTATAAAGTGCTCTTTAAATTTAAATGAAGCAAAATATGTGCCAGATGCCATCGATATTTTGTAATCCTTTGAATCATTGTTCTCTTGCTAGAGTCTATATGTAATACCCAATTTTCCGTAATTCTGACATAAAAGTCAAACTGAATTTGATCGATCACATGGGTTATACTGACGTTGACGGCTGCTGTGAGATGTGGCACAACAGATAGTCTCGAGAGTTTGAAACGCAGAATCTAGGTGGACAGTTCACAGCCTTTAAAACTACATTTCGTTAAACTGTAGATCATCCAATTCAAGCCAAAATAAATTAGTAATCAGCGACCAATAGTTATCACCGTTAACAATGTAGTTCTCAAGGAAATATTGAATATCAAAAAGTGACTTTTTCGGAATATATTGGACACTTATTCGCTCGCAATAGGACTTTAATAACACCCTACAAGACAAAATCTGATCGAGCCAAATTTCGTGATCTTGATGCGATGGTTCACATCCTTTCCACCTGGAATGACTATGCCTTCAAATCGCTAGCGCACAATATCCAATGTGGTATGCATTGTGTGCCAACTAGCGCTGTTGTGTTGAAATCTCATGCCCTGGGAGTCCAGATCATCCACTTCAGACCCTGTTGACTGTACTTAATAGTTCCCAAAATCCATACCAAACAGAGACTTTTTTGGCATGCACTGAACGCCTTTGGATCTCATGTTGAACAATGTTTTTTTTTGCCATTAGAAGCATATGGCTTCCACTAAACATTTTTGCCTTATTTCCATTTCTTTAATCTATTTTTGTTGTTTCAGCTAAGCTGGTGATTGGTCTGTTGTGGCAAAGGCTAGCATAATGGGGCTGCCATCTATCATTGCCTAAAAACAACCTCCTCCGAGAATTTGGTGTAATGGTGCTTAATCTATGTAGCTACGGATTAATATCACCACCAATTCAACAATTTTGTTTGTTCACGTTCCCACCTACATACTTACTTAATTGGTCATTAATATCCTTCACTCAGGATGACAATCTAGCTTCTCACACCAATTGTATACATTAGTGGCGGAACCTACAATTTAAAGTCTACTATGAACGACAGATTTTTGAGAAACTTTTTTTGGTCATTTTATTTACTCGTAAAGTTTTTGCCAGAAATCTGCTGAGAGGAAGTCGCCAAAGAAATGTTTTTCATATTCCACTTACTTTTTCATTCAGAATGCAGGATTGTTTCTACTTCTAGGAGGTAAAAACATATTTCCATTTGAACGTGGCAAGCACACACATCTCCCTGGTAATATTTATTAAATTCCAAACGTTCCATGTGCATACATATGTGTGCTGCTGTTCTATTTTCTGTTATCATATACATTTGCTTATTTATTTATTATTGTTAGAAGCTGTTGTGAATGATTTACTTCAACTACTTACAGAGTTACTTGTCATTTACATACACATTGCAAGTAAATACATCTGGAGTTACAGGTAAATAATATTAAAGAAATGAACACAGCTAGTCAATCTCAATGTAATCAAACATGCATCACATACATATGTACATTCAAATATTGTCTTCTTTTGCTGTTTATGATGCACATAATATGGTATATTATACCCTCATGTACGACTTCAAATCAGTATTGTCAATTGAAGCATTTGAGGTAATAAAATAAATTGTTTATGGAGAATATATATTCTAATAATTTTTAAATTTGAAGAAAGAGAGAGAGAGAGAGAGAGAGAGTGATAGGAAAACATATAGAGTGGGCCGTCTTTCGTTTTGAATTCGTATCACCGGTTATTTCGAATCTGGCAATACTTATGTCATTCTATTCTGTCATAAGGTTCGGTATATTATCACCACTGAACGTAATGAATCGATTTATGCTTGAACAACGTTGGGATTTATTTGAAGAAATGGGCTCACGAGAGACTGCACCATGATGTCGATTTTGCAAAAAAAAAAAAAAAGAAATCATAATTTCGGATGAAGCTTGTTTTCATCTTGGTGGGTACGTTAATAAGCAAAATTTCCGTATTTAGGGCTCAGACCCACACTTGGTCTTACAGAAGGCAATGCACCCATTACGAGTGACTGTTTGGTGCGGCTTGTGAACCTAGCTGCCAGATTTGACGATTTATCGTCATTTTGAGAATTTTGAGCTCCAAAAGTATCACATTGACGATTTGACGATTTATGTCCTTATTTTGACGATTTTTAGAAATTAAAAAGTTACATCATATTCTTTATTTTAGTACATTACAAGCCACTTTAAGCTTTATATTTACTTTGCAATTGTTACTATTGGAAATTTATGGTAGTAAAAACAAGGAGTAAAGTATTATATTTTTAAGTTACTTTCGAATCCCTGTGACGATTTTTCTGTATTTTATTCCTTTTTAACCACTTAAAAGACGAAAAATTACAACTCCTAAATAACCTCGTAGTTGAGAATAATATACAGTGGCTCCATCGCATAATCGGACAAGCATTAGTCTGATACGTATGTGGTTAAGACGTAAAAAGAAAATATTAAGTATATGTTTTTTTTGCCTTCATTTACACTCTACATTACATCCTTTTAGATTAATAAAAAATAACAACATTTTTCATGATAACGGTAATTTTAAATGTTTTATTTTTGAACTCAGATATGTACATACAATAGAAATAATTGTGGTTTTTAAATAACTTTAATTTATTTATTTATTTTTACTGACGGTTTTTGACGATTTTAATAAACGTCTTTGACGATTTTGACGATTTTTTCTCAAATATTTGACGATTTGGTGCCTCATCTATCTGGCAGCTATGCTTGTGAAGCATTGACCAAATTTCTTTGAAAATAAGGACGCCACAATCATAGCCGTCAATAGAGTCACATGTTGCAACATGATAACCGTAGTTTTTGTACCCGCTCTTCATGGCATTGAACAATGTGTATTTTCAACAGTTTGATGCAACATGCCACACATCTTATGCCATACATACATACATACATAATTGGTAAATACAACCCTTCAGCCAGGATTACGACATAGTTTTTCCCACTACTTTTGTTGTGTATGTTAATTTTATATATGAGTGGCGGGACCTACAGTTTAAAGTCGACTCCGAACGACAGATTTTTGAGAAACTTTTTCATGGTAGGTTTATTTTCTCTCAGAGTTTTTGTCAGAAATCTGCTGACAGGAAGTCGCCGAAGATATATTTTTTCTTTTGTTTTGATTTCTGACCTCGGGTTTGAACCGTGGCATTACATCTAATAAGCCAACACACTAACTACTAGACTACGGCGACTTCATGCCACAATCGATTTATTGCGTCAAACGTTTGGCGGTTGTTAATTAGCCGAAATGGTGGAGTCAATTGGCAGCCAAGAAGCTGCGAATTGACACGTAAAGTGCACACGAAAAAGTGCACGAAAATTGGTCCGATCGAATGAGGTGCTGTGAGGCCAGCCACAGTAGCCATACGAATGAAATAATATTTCATTTCTAATCGGAACAATTGTACTTCACAACAAAAAATAAAAATAAATTTCAAACCGTTTTGGTTTCATTATATTTTGAAATTTAAACTCTTAAGTGGTCCACCCTTTATATTTCAAAAAAAAAAATATTTCTATTCAAACATTTACATACAAATACATTCACACAAAGTCAGCTTTTTTATTTTAGAAGAGGATACATAATTTACTTCTCTTTTTTTTTAAATTTTAAAATTATTTTTAACCTAAATTTGTTCCAATATTTACCAGAATCTAAATTTACTTTTTGGCTACTTATCTTTTACTACACAACTGCAACTACATAAGGAATGTATTTTTGTTTTTGTTGTTTTTTTTTCTTAATGACATGAAAGGCAGGAAAAGAAACAAATTTAAGAGACACCTTGCAGGTCTCTACGGCAAACAAAATAAACAAACATCCATCCATCCATCCATCCAACCATTCATCTCATTTCATCTAATTTTTCTTACTTCGTTTCAGTCATTCATTATTCTACTTGTGTGTGCTGTGTACATACAAATATATTTGCTACTGTTGCTGTTGCATCTGCACCTGAGTGCATTTGTGTTTATTCTTCTTCTTCTTTACGACAAACAACAAAATCTGAAACCTTTAGCTTATTACAGAGTAAAAATGTAACAAAACTAAAAAAAAAAAAAAAGAACGCACTGTCAACATGACAGTCAACTAACTATTTATGTATATGTATGCACAATACATACATTATTATGAGATTGTTTGGAAAAAGATGTCACTAAGAAAAATGAAAACAGCACCTACGAGTCCATGAATTAACAGGTCTTTCATTAAGCGCCTTAATTCTTTAAATTGCAATAAAAGAAAGCATGTGATATAACTGTTGAAGTCGCCGTATGCTGTAGTTACCCACACGTAACGTAACGTACCGTAGCGAACGTTCTCTTTTTAGCATATGGAGAACAATGTAAATGATTACCGAAACGTTCTCTCTCGTTAGCAAAACGGAACGATCTGTATAAAACAGAATGCTCCCACGTTTTTACGTGACATTTGAACATGAGAGATGATAACTACATAAACGTTTTTAAGGCTACGTATGTTACGATTTTACGTTTCTTACGCTTGGGTAACCAGAGCAGTAGTCTAGTAGGTAATGTGTTGGTTCATTAGACATGAGGCCTCGGTTCAAACCTCAGGTCAAACATATTTCTTCGGCACCTTCTTCTCAGTGGCAAAAACTCTGAGAGTAAATAAAAAATAAGTTTCTCAGAAAATCTGCCGTTCGGAGTCGAATTTAAATTGCACGTCCCCGACACTCGTGCATAAAAGTAACCCTTACAACATAAGTGTCGTGAGAAGCTAAGGTTGTAATGCTGACTGTAGGGTTGTAATGAGCAATTATGTATGTATGTAGATATTGTTACGTTTTTACCTTTTAAAAACATTTCAAATATGAGCTCATAGATTGCAAATAAAATAAAAATAAATTTTGTGTTCAGTTTTAATTACAATTCTGAACGAACGGGTTATGGGGTAGGGTTAGTTATGTGGGGTAACAGGGGTAGGGTATATATGTAAATATATGCAACAAACCTTTTGGTATGTATATATGTGTCTGTATTTTAATATTAAATGTTAGTGTGTATTTTTGTATGTATTTTAAAAACGTTATAAAACGTATTTTATTTGTGTTTTGTAACAATATTTATTTTTGTTTACAATGTTTATTTTGTTCACATTAGTTCACAACTGGGTTACAATTTATTAATGTTCACAATATCTTCAATTTGCTGACTATATTTAATATAAATTAATTTAATGTGATAATCAAATCACTTATATTCGCACACGCGTAAGGCTATTTGGGTTGTTGTTTGCCGTTGTTTGACGATCGATAATCAACTCTTATATATTTTGGAATAATAATATTTTGTAGCGCATTCGCGTAGGGTTTGCTGGGTTCCTTTTTGCTCAGATGTCGATAATCAACTGATCCACCAAGGATCCTAATAATTATGTTGAAGGTGTTGATGAAATGTTGATGAATGTGTGTATGTATATGTGTTTATTGTGAATATGATGTTTGTTAATGTGTGTGTTGGTATTATTATTGTTATTGTTTGTTAAAGATGTTTGTGTTGTCCTATTGGAAGTCAGGGTTAGGGTTGTGTATTTGTTCACTCGTGTGAACATCCTCCCGGGCCGGCAACCTGCGAATAAAAACAAATTATTTGTAATTGTCCAAAAGGTGGGTAAGGGTATTAATTTTTTTTCTTTTTTCACTCGTGGTTTCAGGGTTTTCCCATGGGTACAGATTTTCAATTCCGACCTGGAGATCAACCATAGCTTCTTGTGGGGTGGAACCTGAAATTAGACTTTGGGTGGGTATTAATAATTGTGGGTGTTTTGGGTAAAAATTTGGGTAGGTAAGGATGGTGTTCGGGTGAGTAATGGGTGTGTAACGAGGATGAAATTGGAAGATTTGAAGGAGTTAATTAGTGGGTGGGTAGGACTACGACCTTTGTTATGGGTCGAGTTCCGGTTGATGTCCGAAGTTCAACTACTCTAGGTAGTCCATCGGAACCTGGGTGAGTTTTGGTTACTCGTCCGAGTAACCACTCATTTGAAGGTAGACTGTCCTGTTTGATGACGACAATGTCATCCACTTCCACAGGACGTTTGGGGTTTTTCCATTTATAACGTTTATGGAGCTCCTTCAAATATTCATCCTTCCATCTTTTGCAAAACTGATGGTGTTGAATTTTCAACCTTTGCCATCTGTTTGCTAGGGTAATATTTTCGTTACTAAAATCGGGTTCAGCGGGTGATAATAAGGGTGAGCCAATCAAGAAATGACCTGGGGTTAATGGGTTGAGATCTTGAGGGTTTTCACTCGACGGGCTTAAGGGTCTTGAGTTGAGGCATCCTTCTATTCTAGCCAATAAGGTTGCTAGTTCCTCAAAGGTATATTTAAAATTTGCGAGCTTCTTAATATGGGACTTGAAACTCTTTACGCCGTCAAACTATGTGCTATTATTCGCACAATTCACAACTTAATGTAAACAGCAATTGTTTTTCTTTGTTATTCCTCTGTTTATACCCTTTCCATAAACACTAGCAATTACTAGACAATTGTTCGACGGATCTTTGTAACGGAGACCTTCAAACCACGATTACTCTCTTTCAACGCAACGCGTCGTCGCGCAAAACTGACTGAACTTAACTAACTCACTCGCCTGCTTTGCCTTGCCTTTTGTATGGCAAAGTAAACAATCTGATGAATGTTCTTGAAGCGAATGTTCATGACTTTGCTTTTTTATGCTGGTGTTTGTTGTTATATTAAGCAGTACGATAATTTGTAAACAGGCTTGTTTACTGCATTTTTTGTTTTTGTAGCTTTTGTTTATAATTTTAATATTAAGCGTTGTATAAACAAAACACCAGTATCTAGATTTTTCATTTTCCTAACAATATGTATGTATGTCTGAGATATCTTTGACATTTTTCAATCGTTTAAAAACCTTTTCATGTCTTATGTCTGGGATTTAAGTCCTACAGAAAAAGTCTAACAGCGTTAAATCGCACGATGATTACTTTCAATCATCAAGCCATTCAGAATATCCAATGTGGCTTGAGCTGTGCAGCAAATAAGTCTAACGGAGTTATATTGCATGATTCCGGTGGATACTTTACATCACCTTCACTCATTAAAGAGCTCATGCACGATGTTCAAGGCCTCATGAGCTGTGTAGCATATAAACCTTACGGAATAAAATCGCACGATCTGAGTGGTCTAAAAGTGATCACCTTCAATCATCAAACTGCAAGGGGATAAAAAACAATGTGGTATGAGAAAGAAGTTCGCAGTCTGTGGCCTATAGTGCTTACCGTTGACAGTGAGTTATCGTTATCGTTGACCTGGTTATCGTTGTTTGAAAGAAGTATGTACCAACGACGCCACTGGTAAAAAATCCATACTAAACAATAACTTTTGGATTGCATGTGGCTTGAGATCGACCTAAATTTGATAAAAGTTTCTCAGAAAATCTGTCGTTCCGAGTCGACTTCAAACTGCATTGATAAAATTAGCAAACACAATATGAGTGATCTGAGAAGCTAGGTTGTAATCCTGACTGAAGGGCTGTAATGGCCTCTTAGGTAAGTAAGTAAATAAGTGGATGACACGTTGTTTTATTTAAAAAAATTTATTTTCTTGTATTTGAAATTGAAAGAATTCCAAGGGAAACGAAGAGTATTCATATTCAATAATTACCATAATAATTAAGCTACAGTCAGCGTCTAATATGTACGTTACTCACGTAATGTTAATTCTCGCATGTATGCAGCCCACCTTGTGTAAATCCAACAGTCAGCCTCTGTACTAGACTACAGTAGAATTCATTTTTGAATTTGATTTTGATTTAATGAGTACCGAAATAAACGATCTTCATGCGATAACAACTATTCCTTCTTCCTGCATCGTTAGAGAATGCAAGTATACGTACAGCAAATAGCAATCACATCATGCAGGCATACATGATCGTCAATTATGAATTTTTTTATGCCGCATAAGAGTTCAAATTAATAAGTGGAAATACAATGGAAGATGAATATCTCACAATATGAAGAAACGTAAAAAGAAAAAAGAAGAATAAAAATGACATAGAAAAGCAAAAGTTTATTGTCTCAATTCTCGCTCTACAAAATGCTTGCTCGCTGTACAAAGGCATGAATAGAAACGAATATGTGACCACGCATTTTCTAATTTTATTTGTTTCTTTCAAGGAAATTTATTCTGAATATTGTAACAACAAATATGAAAGTTGTCGTTGATTTTTAACAAAAAAAAAGTATAAAAATGACACTGCATGACATGACTTTCATTTACTTCAACTGCCTTGAGTTCGTCGGCTTCTTTTGCTGATAATTTTTTCAAGAAAAGAAGAAATCCCAGAATATTACACGAAGTAAAATAAAAATACCCCTCAGCAGCCGATTGCTTAAAGATTGACGGTATGCAGGACAGCTATATGAAATTTATTTGATTCCTGGTCTATGCTTGAAAGCTGATCCTTAAGAAACTCAAAATTGCGCATTTTTTGTTAAAAGTAATTGTTGCCAACAGAACCAAGAAATTCATTTGTTAAGATTTTCATTATTGTTTCAAGATCTAACCGTTGGAACTGCAAGCTAAGCTTGGGAACTTTATTAGGGAATAGGTAAAGATTGACTGTATGCAGGACCCCTATATGAAATTTGCTTGATTCCTGATCTAAGCTTGAAAGGTTTTCCTTAAAAAACTTTTAAAATTGCGCATTTGTTGAAAAAATTTATTGTTGCCAACCGGACCAAGAAATCCATTTGTTAAAGTCTTCATTATTATTTCAAGATCTAACCGTTAGAATTGCAAGCTAAGCTTGGGAACTTTATTAGGGAAAGTTTGTATGGAAGACTTTTCCAAGATTTCTCTTTTACAAACAGAAAGTTTAAAGAAACTGTTAGGTAGATAGGTAGGTTGGAGTGGTAGCTTTTATACCATAGTTTACATGAGCACGCATAGTGGCCCATTGTGATCCCACAGATAAGTGCAGTTCTTGTACGAACCGAATTCCACCAAACTCATCGAAAGAGTTCGTCAGCGCAGATGCTGCATACTAAAGCACGACTCTCCTATGCAGACCAATATGAAAGTTTTATAAACGAAGCTAAATCCTTGATATGAATGATAACTCCGTTTAGCTGCTCCACGCAAGAGATTGGCATTGACAAAGAAAGTGGGCAACGTTGTCCTCCTCTTCAGCAAATCCAAAGGTCGGCAAAAGTCGTTTGATAGGAACTGCAATCTTTACGTGTGTCAAAAAGTATTTCTTCGGTGACTTCCTCTCAGCAGATTTCTGTCAAAAACTCTGAGAGTAAAATAAATTTGCCATGAAAAGTTTCTTAAAAATCTGTCGTTCGGAGTCGACTTTAAACTAGGTCCCGCCACTCATGTATAAAATTAAAACACACAACATAAGTAGTGTGAGAAACTAGGTCGTAATCCTGATTGAAGGGTTGTAATGACCAATTATGTAGTTGATTGGTACGCCTCCTGTCCATTCTGGGCCAATTGAATCTGGCAGTGGAGCAAGATTTCTCGCTGAAGCAGGACAGGTCCCGAAAGAATTGATGCCTAATGTCCAATCTAATTGAGGTACGTGGCATACCCATTCGATTGGAGACGGCTCCGGATCCACTCTGCCGAGCTTATCGGGCTTACAGTTGCCACCTCAAGTAAAACACTGAAGCGGTCAGAGAGAACGTCTAGACAACAGCGACACTCCTAATGGTGGTACTATGGAACGCTGCTGTGCACCTTGTTATAAAAAAACCATTTGTTAGATGGCAAAGTAGAGTGTGACACTCTAGTAAACGTGTATAGAGAAAATGGTAGGAAACTCGGATAACACGTTGCCATTGATAAGCTGTAAGTTCTATCGCTCCAAATGGTTCAGAACTCATTCTAGAAGAAAAAAGATATTTCTTCAGGAGAGGAAAAGCTCTGCTATAAAAAGTTTCTCGAAAGTCTATCGCTCGTAGTCAATATTATGCCAGTAGTGACCAATCAAGTAAGTGAGGTTTAGTCTGGATTATGGATTTGAATTATCTTTTCAGTGCTTCCATATCAATTGGCCTGGTCATACTAATTACAATTAACAGCCTTTCTGAAAAATGCTAGAGCGTTACTGACAAACAGCTAAGTGAGATATCCTGTTTACGGAATACCTAATTAATAATTCCTATGGAAAAGGTTCTTAGTGGCGTATTGTGTGAATGACTGAAGCCATTCGTCAAAACACGTATTGTGTGAATGACTGAAGCCATTCGTCAAAACACTGATTGAACCTTATCAGTCCGGCTTCAGACCTGGCAAGTCCACCATCGACCAGATATTCACACTACGTCAAATCCTGAAAAAAACCCCCGAAAAACAAGTCGACAAACACCATATTTTTGTTGACTATAAGCCAGCCTAAGGCGTGTTTTTGCCGCAATGTCTGAGCTCCTTATCCTTAATATTCATAATTAATACCGTACGAGGTTTCAGACAAGGCGATCCCTTATCATGCGACCTCTTCAACTTCGTCATGGAGAGTGTTCTGCGAAAGGCGGGAGTGGCACTATTTTTCAAAAAAGTGTAAAGTTGCTTGCTGCCTTTAGTCCTGTTGAACGAGAGTCTACTAAGATGGGTCTGGCAGTAAATGAGGGCAAAACGAAGTATATGTTGTCGACAAGTAAAGACACGCCGCACGTCTTGGATCTCAGATTATGGCCGATAACTATACTTTCGATATAGTCAAGGAATTTATTTATCTTGGCTCCGCCGTTACCACCAAGAATGATGTCAGTCTGGAGATCAAGTGCAGGATCACTCTTGTGAACATGTGCTACTACGGTCTCAATAGGCAATTGAGTAGCAGAGACCTCTCTCGTACGACAAAACTAACACTCTACAAGACGCTCATGTCACAAAGGCATGGACTCTATTAAGCACTGATGCAGCAGCCTTAAGAGTATTCGAGAGAAAACTCTTACGTAAGATCTTCGGTCCAGTGCGAGTTGGCGATGATGTCCGCATCCGATCCAACAGTGAGCTGTATGAGGTCCTCAACGACATAGACGTTGTGCAGCGTATTAACATCCAGCGGCTGCGCTGGCTCAGCCATATCGTTCGAATGGAGGAGAATGCTCCGGCGAGATGGGTATTTGATGCTGGGATCTGCGGAAGTCGACGAAAAGAACGACCTTGTTTGCGTTGAAAAGACCAAATCGAGGAAGCCCTGTCATCATTGGTGTGACCAACTGACGTAGCCGCGCTAGAAGCATAGGCGATTGGAAGGATGTGTTACGGCAGGCCGAAATCCGTTAATCGGGTTGTTAATGGCTAATTAACTAAGTAGGAAAATGTACTTCTTTTTTCCTAACATCATGTTTTAAAGCTATTCTTGAATGCCAAATGCATCAATCAACGAGATTTTTATTAAACTTCATTACAGCTGTATGCCTTGCGTGTTTTTCTCTCTTTTTGTGATAAAAAAAATAAAAAGATGAAAGAGACTAACGAGACAAGAATTGAAAAGAAAAAAGAAAAACAGAAAAAAGATCATGGGAAACTGTTGCGCATGCTTAGAGAGAACAACAGCAACAACAAAAAACTGAATACAAATAAATGGATGAACTGACTGATAAAAAAATAATAATAAAGCAACAGACCTACACACATTGCATGATTGAACAGAAATTCAAATTCAAATTTTTTTAATATTTTTAAGCAAGACATGAAGTACTCAAGGGGAATGAAGAACGAAAAAATGTTAAAAATTGAGAAAAGCATCTCTAATAGACACATTCAAGTTCATACATTGAATAGACATTGCCTTCAATCTAAAGCACCAGGTAGGCCATCTATCCGTTTAAATTTGAAGCATCTGTTATTTCGAATCTGGCACTACTTATGTCTTTCTATTCTGCCACAAAATTCAGTATATTATCTCCACTGAACGTAATAAATCGATTTGTGATTGAGCAACGTGGGGATTTATTGGAATAGATGGGCCCATAATGATGTCGATTTTGCCAAAAAAATCATATTCTCGGATGAAGCTCATTTTTATCTTGGTGAGTACGTTAATAAGCAAAATTGCCGTATTTGAGGCTCAGAAAACTCATACGTGGTGTTGCAGAAGCCAATGGCAAGCCATTAAGAGTGGCTGTTTGGTGCGGCTAGTGGAGCAATCATCTTTGGCCCATATTTCTTTGAAAGTGAGGACCCGGTTAATGGAGACACTTATCGCACCATGATAGCCGATTTTTTTGTACCCGCTACTCATGGTATTGATGAGAACGATGTTTGGTTTCAACAGGACAGTGCAACTTACCATACTTCTCATGGCACAGTGGATTTATTGCGACAAACGTTTGGTAGCTGTTTAGTTAGTCGAAATTGGCCGCTAAGAAGCTGCGATTTGACACCGTAGGTCTTTTTTCCGGGGACAATTGAGCATTTAAAGCCCAACGTTGCTAATGCCATTGTCGAGATACGACCCCATGCACTCGAAAAAGTGCACGAAAATTGTTCCAATCGAATGAGATACTGTGAGGTGCAGCCGCAGCAGCCATGTGAATGAAATAATATTTCATTTCTAGCCAGAACAGCTGTACTTCAAAACAAAAAAGTAAATTTGGCATAATTTCGAACCGTGTTTGTTTAATTGCATTTTGAAATTTAAACTTTTAAATGGATCACCCTTTACAATGCTGATTCAATTAGACATACTGAAATTAAATAGTAGTCAGAAATAGAAGGGTTTGAACCAGAAGTCAGTTGTGGTAAAACTTCCCATCCACTGTTTTCCAAATAGTTTTTGGCTAGGGCTGTCTATACATAGGAGAGCTTAATAGATAATTGTAGTCACGTTTTTGAATACATTTCAGCATGTTTACCGGCCAATATTCGCGCCAAAGGAATTAATTGTTGTCTGTACGGATTTACTGTCGTAGTGTAATCCGTAATTAGTAACTCATTATGGATCACATGCTTTAAATCCCACATAATTGGTCATTTCAACCCTTTAGTCGGGATTACGAACTAGCTTCTCAAACCATTGATGTTGTGTGTGTTAATTTCACCATATGCGGCAGGATCTACCTACAGTTTAAAGTCGGTTCCGAACGCCATATGTTTTTTGAAAAACTTTTCATAGCAATTTTATTTACTCTCAGAGTTTTTGCCAGAAATCTGCTGAGATGAAGCCGCCGAAGCAATATTTTTTTCATATTTTCGTTTTGATGTTTGACCTGGGGTTTGAACTGAGGCCTCACCTCTAATAAGCAAACACACTACCTAATAGACTACAGCGAACCCACGAAATACAGAGCATTACCTTGGCGCAATGGATATGTTATTTGGTCGTAGACGTTGCTGATTGTGTGCTCTTCACATATGATTTCTAGCGCTTGGTGTTTTCGTAATGAATCCATGTTTCATCACCGGTGATAATTCGAGGCAAACCTGATTTTTTTAAAGCGTTCAAATAGCATTTGAGACATGCAAAATCATCTTTCAACATCTCACGGCTTTTGTTCATGTGACATCCAGTTTTCTTGCTTTTTAGCAAATCCTGGTGCTTTTAAACGCTTTGAAATGTCAGCTTTAGTCACTTCGAAAGATTGTGCAAGCTTTTGTTGTGTTTGATACGAAATTTGATCACGTTATGTTTCCAATTTATGGTGTTCAAACATCTTCTAGCTATCTTGTACGTTCTTTGATGTTAAGGTCACCAATTTATGAAAAAATTTCCAAACATGGAAAAATATTTCAATAACAATGTGGTTATGATAGTGACAATAACCTCACTTTAGTTCTGTGAAAAAAAATTTCTAGTTTTATTACAAAATTCAATTTAAAAAGGTTCCATAATATCTGAAATGATTAACACGAACGCCATGCTAACAAGTTTGCATAGAATAAAGCCATTAGCATTGGAAGAAAAAAGTAAAACCAGGCATCGCTAAGACCTAAAGAACGAAAAAAAATGGAGCGTTGTTTCACTATAATGCGATGTGATACGGCGTGTGTGTGGCATCGCTTGATCTAGTCTTGTCTGTTTGACAAATAATGACCAACTGACTGGTAAAACAAAGAAACGTTGAATACTGCATACGTCGTCACTCCCCGCTATATTAAGTTGGACATGAAATGGCATACGCCGACAAAGAAAAACTATTTTTGTTTGTTTTTTTAATTTGCATTTACAGCGCTTGTAATAAAATGTGACCACAAAGTGTGCAACAAATGAAAGGGAATTTTTTCTTCTTCTTCTTGTTTTGTTATGAAACCAGACGGTCATTAACGACTTAAGAGTGTACCATTTATGCAATAATTACAAGAAGTTGTAGGAGAATTTTCTTCGCTTATTTATGTAATATCAGGGCGTATAAAAGTTTTTAGGATCTTTTGAACTGGTTTTCACTTCTGTCTTCCTGATTTCGCTTGGAATTCATTAGTTTTAGTTTATAGAGAGAGGGTTCTAAGGACTTTAGAACATTCATTTTGAATTAATTATGTCGCCTTCTCAATATAATAACGGGAAAAGTAATTTGATTGAAATAATTTTACACACATTATTGGAAGCACTTTAAATTTTAATAAAAGTGTGGGGTAGGTAGGCAGATTGGTGTGGGTGCTTTGATATAAAAAGCTCACTTGAGCACGCATAACGGCCCACGGGTAAGCTCAGTCCCAGCACTGAACAAATTTCACCGAACTCATAGGAGGAATTGGTCGGCTCGGCAGCTGCTGTGTGAGATATCAGCGAAGTTTTTTTGTCATTTTATGGAATATAAACCACGTAAGAAAAAATTTTAAGGAGTTAAATCGTTAAGTTAAAAGAAAGCGGGTGATATAACTGTTGAAGTCGCCGTGGTCTAGTAGTTAGTATGTTGGCTTATTAGACGAAAAACCCGGGTTCGTATGCCAGGTCAGGCATCAAAAGGAAATATGAAAAAAACATTTCTTAGGCGACTTCCTATCAGCAGATTTCTGGCAAAAACTCTGAGAGTAAATAAAATTGCCATGAAAAGTTTCTCAAAAATCTTTCGGTCGGAGTCGACTTT
Organism: Sarcophaga variegata; assembly: GCA_932273835.1. NCBI lineage: Eukaryota > Metazoa > Arthropoda > Insecta > Diptera > Sarcophagidae > Sarcophaga > Sarcophaga variegata. The sequence goes on along the minus strand of OW026360.1, from coordinate 99,460,725 downwards.
AAACTGTAGGTCCCGCCACTCATGTATAAAAAAATTAACGCACACAACATATGTGGTGTGAAATACTAGGTCCATAATCCTGACTGAAGGGTTGTAAGGACCAATTATGTATGTATGTATGCCACCTTCTAAACATAATTACCGGAATAGTGATTGAGATAGCTTTGCACATACAACTTGGAAGCATTGGGTCTTTCATAAATCGCTTTGCTATCTTAAAGTTTAACTAAAACGAAGTGAGAGTGTGAGATATCAGCGAAATTTTGTATGTCTTATGAGTGAAATATAAACCCCGCAAGAAAAGTTCTAACGGAGTTAAGTCGCACGATCTCGGTGGCCAGTTCATATCACCTTCAAGTGAGATGTCTATGCCATCAAATTTGTTGGTATGCAAATCATACAATTCAAGCCAAAAGAACTTGATAATCATCGACCTATAGTGCTCGCCATTGACAGTGATGGCCTGATAAACGTCGCCCTCAAAGTAATCTATCAAATAGTAAGTTTTTTGAGATGCTTTGGATCTCATCTTCTATCGTTTCAAATTCGAAAATTTTGCTTCTTTACGTACCCAGACTATCAGAAAGGGACCTCACCGCTGAAGATGATTTTTTGATAAAATTGTTGCCCGATAGCAATGATCGTAATAGCTGTTGTAGTGCCCGTAGTATAGTTAGTGTGTTGGCTTATTAGACATGTGGCCATGGTTCAAAGCACAGGTCAAACATCTCCATCAAAAACGAAATTTAAAAAAATATTTCTTCGCCAACTGCCTCTCAACACATTTCTGGCGAAAACTCTGAGAGTCAAAAAGTTTCGCAAAAGAAATCTGTCGTTAGGAGTCTGTTTTAAACTGTGGTTTTAAACTGTGTGTTTAAACAGCTGCAGTCTTTCTGCAGATCTTTCCATAACACAATGACAATGGCCACTATGATTGAGATGATATTATGATCAAGTCCGAGTAGTTGGTTGGTGCGCCTTCTATCCATCGAGAGCTAAGTACGTCTGCTAGTTGAGCAAGATTCCGCATTGACCCAGCATATGTTGGCGTCCCGATAGACGTAACGAAAATTGGGTAACGAAAGGAGTGCACCAGCTCTGGCGAGCTCGTCGAACCTGCAGTTGCCTGGAATGTGAATGTGCCCAGGGACTAACACAAGTGAGACTTTGAAGCGCCCAGAGAGAATGTTGAGAAAGCGGCGACATTTCACAATAAGAGTTCAAAAATAAAGTGCTAAGCAACTGCTTGTAGTTTTAGTCTACAAATTTCATGATCAACGCCTTTATTTGCCGTCTGGAGTACTGCCAAAACCGGTTTTAAAGCATGTGCTAAAGGATTTTCTGGCAGTCTGGGTTACAGAATTTCTGGCATGTACTTTGATCAGAATTTATATATGAAGTCCTGGAATACATGCATACATAGTTGCCGGTCTACTCATTTGTTTCAAGAAGATATTCTGAGTCGATTGGTATGGCACACAAACATTTTCATGGTGGCATAGTGTTGTTAATTCCGTAAAATGTAGCATTATTATCGCATTTTATTGAACATTTTATAGATTTCTCCCACAGTAATCTGTTGACATAATGAAACTTATTTGAATTAATTAAGGAGCTTAACTTTAACTCCTATTTCCACTTCTAATAAAATTTATGTTGCTTATCTCTGACACATTAACAGCCAAATTGTTTTTTAAATCTTAATGAAGTTCGGTTGTGATCTTGCACAGAAGATTATCGGCACTCTGAACGAATTTAAAGGTTTTAAAATAAACAGGTTGTAGGGTGTTGTTTTCTGTTTCTATTCATACAGTGAGCGTTAAAAGAAACTGTACACTGTGGATAAAATACTAACAATCACCAAACTCAACTTTTATCAACTTTAAGGAGAGTGCCCGAAAAAATTTAAGCAATATTTCGAAATTGACAGAACTGGTGCACTCCTTTCTTAGCTCAACTTTCGTTACGTCTGTCCATTTGGGTATGCCACTTACCTCGGTTAAATTAGCCATTGGGCTAAAATTGGGTCAATGAGGAATCTTGCTCCACTGTCAGACTCACTTGGCCCTCGATGAATAGAAGGCGCACCAACCAACTACTCGGACTTGATCATAATGTCATCTCGATCACAGTGGCCATGGTCATTGCGTTATGTGAAGACCCATAGAAAGACTACAGCTCCCATCTAACGACTTCTGCCGCGGGTATAGATCTGCTGAAGAGGACGAAACTGTTATCCACTTTCTTTGGCAATGCCCATCTCTTGCAAAGTGCATTGGTTATTTGGTTATCCATTCCTTGTCAGCTTCACGGAGTTATCATCCACTGATGTCAAGGATATAGCTTCGTCTATTAAACCTTCAGGCTAGTTTTCCATAGTAGGGTAGTCGTGCTTTTAATATGCAGCCTTTGCGCTGACCAACTTCTTCTCTAGTTTAGTGGCATTCATTCGGTAAAGGAACTAAGCTTTCCTGTGGCATTACAACGAGCCACTATGCATGCTCAAGTGAGCTTTGGTAAACAAAGCTAATACTTCGACCTAACCTAACCTATCGTGCAATGCAGAAATACTCCTTTAATTCATTACAGATTGCCATTCTTACATTGTGGTGATATTTACGCTCCCCCGAGGTGGAGAGGCTGGCGTCACACGTGCGCTTGAACACCCCCGTTATTATAGGAGGAGATTTCAACGCTTGGGCGACCGAATGGGGTAGTAGATATACTAACACCAGGGGTCGCTGCCTCTTGGAAACGTTCGCTTCCCTTCCTGTGGCGCTGATGAATGACGGAAGAGAAAGCACATTTAGGAGAGCTGGATCGAGCTCAATAATAGATTTGTCGTTTGTGAGCGATGGCCTTGTTTCGCGGACCGCGTGGAGGCTAACTGAGGACTTCACGAATAGTGACCATCAGGCAATCGTGATGACGGTTACTGGGCGCAACACGAGAGGAAACGGATTGCCGAAGTTTACGGGACCGAAATGGAAGGACTCCCGCTTTGACGAGGAGACGTATAGATTGATGTTGTCGTCTTTTCATACGACTGCCAGCACGGTCGAAGAATTAGTGAGCGGCGTATACCAAATGCTCAACACTGCATGTGATGCTGCTATGCCTAGGAGAACTGTGTGTAGGGGACGTTCCCCCTGCTACTGGTGGAATGACGAAATTCGAAGACTGCGGTCGGCATGCTTTGGGGCGAGAAGACGGGCCCAGCGTACGAGAGGAAGACCGACATGGGAAGCCGAACGGGCTTCCTATGAGGATCTAAGGCATCAACATAGAAGAGCCATTAAAAGGAGCAAGAAACTATCCTTTCAGCGGATATGACAGGAAGCTGACATCAATCCTTTTGGGACGGCGTACAGAGTCGTCTGCAAGAGAATCGGTGCTCGAGAACAGCCTAAACTAGGTTGTCCAGTTTTGCTACGGGAGATCATTGGTACATTATTCCCACGGGGCCAGCCCTACACTTTTATAAGTAGGGAGCCGGAGGCCATTCATACCATACCCGAGGTAACAGGAGAGGAGGTACTCGCAGCATGCACTGGAATAGGAGATAGGAAGACACCGGGGCCAGACGGAATCCCAAATAGGGCACTTAATGTGGCTATCCGGCTCAGACCGGATATGTTCGCCAAGGTGTTCCACAAGTGCTTCGTCGAGGGTGTTTTTTCACGTAGATGGAAGAAGCAGAAATTGGTTCTCATTCCAAAACCTGGCAAACCACCAGGGGAACCATCGTCGTATCGGCCCATCTGTCTACTTGACACGATGGGGAAAATATTGGAGAGGATTACATACAATCGACTACTGACGTGTGCCGAGGCAGGAGGAGCTCTGTCGGACCTGCAATACGGATTTAGAAAAGGACGATCCACTATTGACGCGATAAGAAGAGTGGTCGACATTGCAAGAGATGCAATAGAGGGCGAAAGGTGGAGATTTGGCAGCAAGGAATACTGCGCGGTTGTCACACTTGACGTTAGAAACGCGTTCAACTCAGCGAATTGGGGGCGGATTATGAGAGCCCTCTTTCACATGGCTACGCCGCCATACTTAATGGAGATACTGAACAATTACTTTCAGGACAGGAAGGTAATATACCTAACGGATGAAGGAGAGCAGGAATACGTAGTGACGGCGGGTGTCCCGCAGGGCTCTGTACTTGGGCCACTACTATGGAACATTATGTACGATGGAGTACTTCGATTGCGATTGCCGAACGGGACTACAATTGTGGGCTTTGCAGATGACATAGCCATAGTCTCGGTAGCTAAGACGGTAAGGGAAATAGAGGAGAAAACGAACACAGCGATTCGAAAGGTTGGAGCATGGCTGGATGAAGCAGGTTTGAAACTTGCTGCGCATAAAACAGAGGCCGTCTTGATAAGCGGCCGGAAGATAGTGGAGAAGATGGAAGTGACCGTTGGAGGCACAAGGATCGAATCGAAGAGGGCGATAAAATACCTGGGAGTGATTATCGACGACAGGTTGAACTTTAAGGAGCACGTGAAATACATCGGCGAAAAAGCATCTGTAACACAGGGAGCACTGGCGAGGATGATGCCAAATATTGGAGGACCAGGTGCATTCAAAAGGAGGATAATTTCGGCGGTAATAACGTCGATAATGCTGTATGCTTGCCCAATATGGTCGGAGGCACTCTCCGTGGGAACGACAAGGAGGATACTGTCCTCGGTGTATCGTCTAAGCGCGATTAGACGGATAAGTGGCTTCAGGACAGTGTCTGATGAAGCGGTATTGGTGTTGGCAAAGACAATACCAATAGATATATTGGCGGATGAGATGAGGAGGATATACCTTCGCCGTCTCGAGCACCCGGGACGAATAGCAGCTATAAAAGCGGAGGAACGAAGGACTTCCATGCACAAGTGGCAGTCACGATGGGAAAGCAGTTTAAAGGGAAGATGGACATTTCGCCTTATCCCTGATGTAACCCTTTGGATGAATAACAAACATTGCGAGCTGAACTACTACGTGACTCAGTTCCTAACTGGTCATGGGTGCTTCAGGAAGTACCTGCACAGATTTGATCATGACACTTCCCCTATATGCCCAAACTGTGTAGATGAGGAGGAAGATGCGGAGCATATTCTAATATGCTGTCCCAGATTTAGATGGCCCGGGGAAACGAGTTTAATACCAAACCGGCTAATGGAAGAGCTGTTGAATCGTAGGATTCTATGGAGTCAATATAGCCAGAGAATGGCTGAAGTTTTGATAGTACTCCGAAGACTGGAGGAACGGAGGCGAAATTTGAATTAACGTGATTAAGCTTTCAAGCTAACCAGCTCTCCGCGAAGTAATACCTTACGGCAGTCCCGCAGAGGGAGAGTGGTTGAAGTGTGTAGGGGGTGGTTTTAGTACGTAGGCACCAGTGATGGTGAATCGTGCACTCTTTTGTTGGAACAAAAGTGTCTTTCGAAGATTCCCACCTCCGGCTCAAGACAAAAAAAAAAAAAAAACATTGTGATGATATTGAAAATATTAAAAAAAATATGTGCAATTGCCCTTGCAAAGTAAAGTTTACATTACGACCTAGTTTCTCACACCACCTTATGTTGCGTGTGTTAGTTTTATACGTGAGTGGCGGAACACAGAGTTTCCTCCGCGAAGCTTTTCAAGGCAATTTTTTTTGACTCTCAGAGTTATCGTCAGAAATGTGCTGAGAGCAAATCGCCGAAGAAATATTTTTTCAAATTTCGTTTTTTGTTTCAATTTTAAAAACTGACAATGAAACAATTTTAAAATAAAAATAAAGGTAGTTTATTAATGTATACATTTTTTATTGTACAGTTTCTTTTGACGCCTACTGTATAACAGATCTACAAAGTTAAACACATCTTTAACAGAGCCTATCAATTGATATTGACACATGAGCATGTGTCTTGTTGTGTTATTTTGTAACCGTTGTTGGCTGTCAGCGGTTGAATTTGTTTAATGTAGTCAGTTGGAACGCACACATAGTGGAGTTTGTATGGCATTGAAGGCTATCAATTCATTCAAGAGTTTGAATACAAGTTGTTGTATTGTAAAAATATTATTGTTGTTGTTGTTATTATTCAAATAAAAATGGGAATTATGGTTACTATTGAGAAAGCCATTCATTAACTTCATATTATTTTTTTTATTTTTTTATATCATGCGAGTATTATAACGACCACCCATATTTTTTTTTTGTTAAGTGACTGTTTGTATTTGAACGAGTGTTTATTATTAATAAATGATATTAGAAGAAGGAGGGGGAGAATAATGAATAAAAGGAGATAGCAATAGGCCTTCTTGATCATTTTGAATTAAAAAGTTACATATGCAAGTGCTGCCTAGAATACATAGTTATTTCGTGTTAAGAATTCTTTTCTTCAGTGAACATAAATTGTTAAACATTTTTTCTCTTGTATTTATTCAACTGTATAACGTCTAATTAAACAATATTTATTGAAATAAATTAATTAAATTTTTAATACGTATGTATATTGATTAGTATTAAACTTTTTTTTTTGGATAACCATGCCAGCATATCAAATGCAGCCAGTCCATCAATAAATGTCAACGAAATTTTTTTTTAAATTTTAATTTTTGTTTTTAAAACATTTAAAATTTGAATAATGTATAGTTTTTAGTTTTTATTTAAGATAAAAGACAACCGCATTCGCTTTTCATAATTAAAATTGATGATATTTTATCACACTTTCATCATAAGTGGCTTGCATCTTTGGGGCGGTCTGTTTAAAGCTTCAATTACAATAAATTGTTTCAAAAACTTTTCACGATTTAAACCCAAGCAAAATTTAAAGGAAATCAAATGGAAATATTTTTATATTTTCCGGACTGCAATCTTATATATAACAATGAATGTGTGTTTATTTGTTTGTGGTTTTGTTTGTTTGTTTGAAGTCTATAGACGGCTAAACGGCTGGACCGATTTTCTTGAAAGTTTAACAGTACCTTCCTGTATGTCTGGAAGGAACTATAGGCTACTTTTTATTTTAAAATCAAGTAGGCGAGGTGCCACGCCCACATATCCAATAAGTATTTAATGTCGCATATCTCATAAACTGCAACAGATAGAGTCCTCGAATTCTGTATGGACGACTTTGACGTATATATACAAAATGGGCTGATTGGCTATAGTGGGCGTGTCACCTCCCATAGTCTATATATATAAAAATGAATGTTTGTTTGTATGTACCTTATAGAATCGTAAACTGTGCATTTGATCATGTTATGATCTTTAGCAAAGTTGTTGCGCATGAGCCGACGAAGATTTCTACTGAAAATTACTCAATATGAATTAAATCGTAAACTGTGCATTATTTAACAAAGTTGTTGCGCATGAATCGACGGAGGTTGGTGCGATTAATTTCCGATGGATGGCGTCACTGAAAATTATTCAAAATGAATGACAAGCAATTGGTCGACCTACACCTCAAGCACGGAAGAAAAGAGCATTACGAGTCTCAGAATCAGTCGAGCATTGAGACTGGAAAATCTTCGAGTATATGCTGCTGAGACCCGTTCGCTTGAACCACTTGAACAACGAAAAGTGAGATTAGAAACTGATAGAGAGTGTACTACTCAAGCCCGTTCATCTGAATCACCGGGACAACGGGAAACAAAATCAATAAAATGATTTAAAATTAATTGGACATTTGTGTAATGTCTTTCCTTCAAATTTATTTTAGTTGGTGGCACAGCAACATAGTATATAATATCCCATATTGGATACCCAATATAAATGAAGAAAAAAAAACAAAAAATGTCTGCAGTCGATTATACCACACCATAGCCGGCATAAATTACTTATCATTAACCTACACAGATTGCTGTAGATAGCGATGGTCTGGCCAACGATGTTCGCAAAGTACATGCAGAGATGACACCGCCAAACAGTGTCTTTTTCTGTATGCATTGGACGCTTTTGGATATTGTATGGATTAGTAACGTCCGAAATTCGATGACCAACACTCATTGGTTGGTCCCTACCCATGCAGTGCATTGTGTTGGAATTAGAAAAATAGGTTACGGGAAGGAGGACAGAGAGAGTAGCGTGTGTTGGCATTAGATTTGAATTTTTTTATATTATATTATATTATAAGTGATAAGAAAGACCTCTGCAGGTAGGAAGCTCCACATACAGATAGTCCGACTAAAGAACGAATTATGTTTGTTATGCAGGGTGCGACCCACTGACCAATCGACTACACAAATGCGGTTTTCGTCTCATTATTTCGCTCAAGCGATAGAACAGTGAAACACAAACCACAATGCGACGATGCTGCAATGTATTAATACCGTACCGTATGTATACTGCGATCCCTTAGAAAACACAATATAAATCGAGAAAATTGACTACCAAACCTAAAGTAATAGGTTTCGGTAGAAATGCCGTGTCTCGTACCCTGTTAAATGCTTAGACAATATAACCACAACTTTGCTCTCACCAAATTGGTGGATACACTGGTTTTGCTTGATCACATACCCATACATCCAGAAATAAGCCTCATTGCTTGAGATGATTTTTCGATAAAAATAAAGATCACTTGCCAACTGTACGTGTTGTTTGTACGGTCCTTAAATATTTTGCGGTTGGAAGCCAAAATCACGTACTCAAAATACGATTTGGAATTGGATTTCCCTGCAGTGACAATGTTTTTGGCAGATCTTGCGTTTCATTGACGTACTTGTAAGAGGCGATCGTTTACACAGACTCTACTTTATCCACCACGATGTCAATAGTGCTCTTTGTAGGAAGATGTATAATTTTGTTTTGTAAGTATGTATGTTTATAATTGTATTGTATGTTTATATTGTATAACAAATTACTGCCACCATTAGTATACCACAGACCCATTATATGCATAAAGACACTCCTTTTACAGTGCAAACGTAAGCACACACAACCATATTTATGAAAGAAAAAATATCAGATAAGAGCAGTGGATGCATTTATGACTTGACTCAGCACGGAACTCAGTTTGATACTCATTCAACGTTTTTTTAAAACATAATTTTGGAGATACTATACCAGAAGCTTGATCTTTTCTGATAGTCAGGCAGATCTTTGTCGAATGTTGTGAATAACTCCTGGATCGTCAGAAAATGTTGGTGCTGTCTCGACCTTCTTTCTGGGCGCTTCAGTGGAACACTTATCTGGGGGAACAATAATATTCCTTGACTCGGCAGAGCTGACGAGCTCGCCAAAGCTGGTGCACTACTTCCGGAATCCTCTTCAATCAAATTGGGGATGCCACTTACATCGGTCAATCAGGCCATCGCGCGGAAATTTTTAGAGACGCCAACCTATCCTGTGTCAATGAGGAGCCCTCTCCGCGGCTAGGCTCACTTGGCCCTAGATGGATAGAAGGCGCACCAACCAGTTACTTGGACTTGGTCGTAAATTCGTCTTGATCACAGTGGTCTTGCTTACACGTCATTGTGTAATGGGATGACACGCGGAAAGAATTCAGCTCCCATCCAACGACTTCTACCGTGGGTGTTATCCACTTTCTTTCTTTGTCAATCTCTTGCGAGGTGCAGATTTATGTTATTTTGGCTCTCCAACCCTTGTCAGCTTGACGGAGCTATCATCCATCAATGATGTCAAGGATATAGCTTCGTTAATCAAACTTTCGGACTGGTTTTCCAGTGTGGGGTAATCATGCTTTAAATAAGCTGCCCTTGCGCTGACCAACCTCTTCTTCTTTCCTGGTTTGAAGGAACTTGGTCAGTACAGAAAATGCGTTCAGCTGTGGTGTCGCAACGGGCCGCAATGCTTGCTCAAGTTAGTTTTTTGTTATCAAAGCTACCACTACAACCTAACCTATACCGGAATGTGTAATGAAGTTACAAATGAAAAGAATCTTGAAGTGACGTTAAATCTTTTACTATAACTCGCGTGTCTAATATCAATATTAGACTGTAGATATCTGAATATCATGAGTAAATCAAATGCATTTAAGTCCGGTATTTGATACCTAAGAAAGGTAAACTTACAAGTGTATTGAAAGGAAATGGTCAATATTATGTTATATACTTAGCAGATATATTCGCAGTACTGGAGCACAAGTATTCGTTATTAACCTTATAAATCATATCAAAGACGTTAACCTACGAAAGGAAATAACGTGTGAGGGTGCGATATTATCGACATTTTTTATTCACTTCAAAGGCCTATTGTTGTCATTATATTGTGGAATACAACACCGGAAAAGTGCCAACCGCAACTTGTTTGAGTTATTACTATGGCTCATAGATTCGGCTGAATTCGACCGATGGTAAGCTTTAAGAGTCACTATGATTTGTGGCATCATCGGATACTGCTGCTGCTTAAGAAAACCTCACAAGAAAACTTCAATCTGGGTCAATTCGCACGTTCTCGGTGACCAGTTCACATCCCCACCACGTAAGAAGATCATACTTTCAAATCGCTCGTGCAGAATTTCAAATGTGTCATGAGCTGAATGGCACAAAACCATTTGTTTCTGTCATGATCATCTAATTCAGGCGAAAAGAAGATGGTAGTCATCCATCTACAGTATTCGCCAAAGTACACATTGTTATCAATGGCGAATTGACGAAACAGAGGGAATAAATGACAACTAATTTGACGGATGTATCTTCAATAGGATTCGACAGACAAAGTTTGAAGACTTGTGTTGGAATTTGAACGTTACTGACACACAAACGCCCTTCTGGTATATTATCAGTACAAAACTAAGTACATAGTGTGAGTTAATAGGTTGTAATCCTGACTAATGTGCTGTAATACCCAATGAGGTAAGTAAGTACTTCAAAGCGGCGCAATGCAGGATTTTTAATGAAAATCTCTTGATTTACTCGGACAGCCACTCGAATAAGTCCCTAACGAACGTAGTTGCAACGTCCATCATCCTATCCATCGATGCCGAGGATTTCTCAAGCAAATATCGAAACATAGAAAGGTAACTCTTATATGGATTGCGGGACATAGGGTTATCGTTGGAAATTGTATTTCTGACAAGCTGGCCATGGCCGTTACAGAACTCAATGACTGCCTCAGTTAATTTGGTTACTGTCCACCCGTGTTACGAGAAGGCTCAACTTCGTCGGCGTAAAGAGGGTACCTGATGCACAAGTACGTAGAGGACCGAGTCACTTCTGTCCTTAAATCGCGCAATAGTTATACTTACAACCCACTGTTCTTTTCGGTAGGCACGCCGAAAGACTTGGCTTTCCGACGAATGTCTTCTGCAGGCGAAGGAAGAGACTGTCTTTCATCTCATGTGTCAGTGGCCTGCTTTTGTCATAAAGAGAAGGTGGTTTCTGATCTTTCAGTTTCTGATATCCTGCATCGAGCTCTGTAATATAAAGATTACTGCAATAGCAAGATTTATTTTGAACTCTGTATGGTTGCCTTTAGAGAATGTTTGATCCCAGGGTAGAATAGATTGTGGTGGAAGTGGAACCTCTTCCTTCAAAGGGGGTCCATCCAAAAATTTCGCAAATTTCCTTATTGTTAGCTTTTACTGTTTGTTGGTTAGTCATTATATTTTCCACGATACATACTTATAAAATAATTTTTTACAATTTTATGGATGATTGTAAAATTCAACTATTTTTGGAAATATTTCAACGGAATTTCTTTCATTTCCTTTTAAACCATTACTTCCAATTATGTGGTTGGCTTTTCAACGCAACGGAATGAAACTGTATAGGATTGCAATAAAGTCAACAATTAAATGCAAAAAAGGGAAATACACCTTCTAATTGGTTTAACCGTCTTACAATATTTCGTGTATTTTAAAGGCATACGAAGAATTTAAATAATTTCTGATACTTATACGCATTCATACTTATTTTAAAATCATACTCATACTACTCATATACATACTCATACTTAAAAATACACATGATGCAACACTACAATACTCAATAGAAGGTTGTATGTTTGCTTTGCTTGCGGTCTTTTTCTTTTTCTTTTTTCTTTTTTTGTAAATGCTACAACAACTAAGACTGTATGAGTTTGATGTCAAAGTTGTACTCATACTCATTGCAACCTGTACTTATAAATCAATGTTGTAGTGAGTATGAATGAATCAGAGTAGTTGAATTTGAATACTGTTGACTCACTCATATTCAAAATTTCATGAGTACTTATGAGTAGCGAAAAAACTATTGATTGCTGATCTCTGGTTTGAACCGTGGCCTCACGTCTAGTAAGCCAACACACTACCCAATAGACTACGGTGACTACAATGGAAACAATTATGCACAGAATAAGAAATAAATTATTGACAACAGTTTAATAAAATTTTTTTTTAAACTTAAATCATTTAAACAAATTAGTTTTACATTCACTAGAGGGCAACTTTAAAAGTTTGAATGAAAAACTCAATACAAGCAAAATGTGCAATTTAATGCAGCATAAAATATCATAGTCATACGGAACTGCTGTTCGTTTGCTTGTGCCATTAGCAATTTGTATTACTGTGACATAATTAGTGCCTTCCGTTAGGGAAAATATCGCTAACAGGCATCGGTGCTTGTGGGTCGAGAATGGCAGTAAATCGTTATTGTTTCAAACATCAGCAACATAATTGCAAGCAATAAGGCAGAGGCAAAATGCAATGGGTTTTCCATATTCTGTTAAATTTATATTTATTCTACGAGGTCTATATTGTTGTCACATATTTTGAATTTTTAAGAGTTCTTCTCTGTTGATTTTTACTCAACCCTCCTATATTTCTGTAGCGTTTATAATAAGAGTATGATTGCATGTTTATTGTATGTATTTATAATGATAATTACGTGCTAAAAAATTATCATAAACGAACAAATATTTGTAAAATGTTTGTAAATGTCAAAGCACTCTGAGTGCATGATGCATACAAACATAATTGGAAGAAGAGTATAAAATTGCAGCACAATTTAATATTTCTTGATGCAATAGTTACCGTAGGCTAGTAGGAAGTGTGGGAGAAGCTAGGCCGTAATCCTAACTGAAGGGTTGTGATGGCCAATTTTGTATGTATGCGTAGGTATATAATCTAACAGATTTAGGTTCAACAAGATGGTCGTTATTAACTGTTGAATTGAAGACGCTCTTTGACTGAATTTGGCCGATGGTAAGATTATGTTGTATTTGAAGGCCTCGAGGTTTTGGGCTTATTCACAAGCCTATTCACCCTACAAGCAAAGGCCTTTCGGGGTCAAATCGCACGATCTTGGTGGTCAGTTCAAATCAGCTGCTAGTGAGTTAACCAAGATCTTCATGCGTGCAGAATATAAAAATTGCCATGAATACATAGCTCCGTCTTATTGAAATCAATCGTCATTGGCTTTCAGATCATTCAATTCATGCCCAAAAAGAAGTCGGTATTCATTGACCAATAGCTCTTGCCATTGACAGCATGACGCCATTTTCAAGGAGGTATGAACCAATGGCGTCATTTCAAAACCCACATTAAACAGTGACTGCTTTTGAAGGCTTTGAGCGCTCGGGGATCTCATATGGAGATCGCTCGCCATTGACAGAATGACGCCGTTTTCAAGGAAATATGATCGGCTGTATAATAAATTCATCATAAATTTTGTTTGTTCACGTACTCACACAACATGTGTTGAAGTTCGAAAGACACCTCTTGGAAAATGTGACAGAAAGGAAGATAGAAAGGCTTTACGACAGCTTTTGCAATGTTGTTTGAGGACATAAAGAATTAAGCGTTTAGGGATTACGACATCGTGTAATGGCGCAGAAAACCTATATTTTTCTTGTTGTTGTACCTTTAAAATAAAGCAAATACTTTTTGATTGTCAACCATATACCCTGCTACCCTTCACTCTACAGATATCTCTCATGCTTATGGAATTCAATCAGGTGTAGTTTCTATGAATTGAAATTCAATAAACGTCGTAGAAATAAACCATGTTGAAGGCATATTAATAAACCATTAAATAACAACAACAACAAATTAAACTGAAACAAAACCATTAAAGGAGAAAACAAACAATTGATTTTACTTGTCCACTGTAATACGATCGACTTTCAATGCATTTGAGTGTGAGTGAGGCATCAAACATCAGCAGCCAGCAAATCAAAAATTCAAGACAGGTTTGTGTAAAACGGTCGCCAACAAGAATACTGATAGACGTTCAAGACAGTTGTAGGTGTAGGTTTCAACACTCTTTGAAATGTTATTGAAATCTGGGGCAGAATAAATGAACACAAATACTCACAAACATACGTATATGTGGTAGGAGAAGCCTCTGAAAGCCACATTATCGTATTTGTATGGTTTAAAGTGTTAAAGAACTGACGTGAAGCATTATCAAACCAGCAGAATTTTTTTTATACTTTATTGTTGTAGATCACTACAGGTTGGCAGTGATCAATATTCGAAGAGTGTTTTCTTTTTTTTTTGTTCCTTATTTCCTTTGAAATTCAATAAAATTTCGTATTTCCTGAAACCTTTTATGCAAATTAAATGCCCTGTTTTTGTTAGTAATTTGAGATCGATTTCGTTTATTGTTCTTTCTGATTTTGTATGATCCTTAATCATTATGTGATTGTTGTTGCAGTTGTAGTGGCATAGCTGTAGTTGTAGTTTATAAAATGTGAACGATGACTGTGTTCAAATTTTTTGCAGGAATTTTGAAATGGAATTTATATGCGTCACATTTAAATTTTTGTTTTCCTTGTTATTTCTAGCAAGTGTGAGCAGTAAGTAAGCAAAGCCTGTTCTGTATTTGGCGGAAATCATTCGCAACTCAAGATTAGAAAAATTTGAGTTTTATTCAGTTCCCTTATATAAGCACTTATTTTAGCTTTAATAGCCAGGAAAACTGTGACAAATAAAAACTTCTGGTTTCTCAGAAACTAAACAAATTATTGCCATATTTTTCAATCACAAAATTGAATTTTCGTTAGACACAAGATGGCTGCCTTCCAAAATGTATCAATACAAAGTTTGTATGTAGTTCTACTACTGTATATAAACTATGTAGATATGTAAAGTAACCAAACAATACATCAACTATAAATCCGATGCCTGATTGCTTTTTGACTGCGTTAAAAATACACATTGACGACGTTTTGAAATAGAATACATTGTATATATTTTGTACAGCGGCATTATTAAACACGATACTTTGTTCAAACACAAACCAACTAACATTTTGGAAGAAAGCCGATATTGTTACGTTTTTACCTTTTTAAAAACGTTTAGAATATGAGTTCGTTGATTAAAAACAAAATAAAAATAAATTGGTGTTAAAGTTCGATTAAATTCTTTATTGTTCGGACTATTTTTGTGTGCCACTGTATGCAACTTGAAGTATAAAACAATAATTGCCTGTTCGGTATTCTTCTTAGCCTACACGCAGATGTTTACAACGGAGATCTTCAAAGCACGACTGTTCTCTTCACACGCAACGCGTCTTCACACAAGACTGACTTACTACTCGTTGGCTGCTTTGTCTTGCCTTTTTATGTGCCCACTTAATCAGTCTGATGAAGGTTCTTGAAGTCGAGGTTCAGCCTTCTCGATAACTCTATAGCGACTTCATTGTTGTTTGTGTTTTTGTTCACATTGCTATTTGTTGCGTTTTCGCTTATTTATCTCTCCTCTTTTCTTTCATACTGATGTTGTTGGTTTACTTGTAGCAAGTTCGTTGTATTTGTTTGTGTAGCTTTTGCTAATTTTAATGTTAAACGATGTACACCGTTTCCATTTTCGTAACAATATGATTCTACATGACAATGCGGTATGTGGCATTTATGACTTCCCATTCCGAAAGTCGCCGTGGTCTAGTAGGAAATGTGTTGGCTTATTATACGTGTTCAAAGCTCAGGTCAGACATCTCCAAAAAAAAAAAATATGAAAAAATATATCGTCGGCGCCTTCCTCTCAGCTTATTTCTGGCAAAAACTCTGCCTTTAAACTGTAGGTCCCGCCACTCTTGTTAAAAATTAACACACACAACATAAGTAATGTGAGAATCTAGGTCGTAATCCTGACTGAAGGGTTGTAATGATGTAATGTATATATGTGTGTATTCCGGAAAGGAAGATTGCAAAGGACCCCGTACAAACGTACACTGATTGCTCTAAGTTGGATGGAAGCTTTGAAATCGATCGGAATATCCCAGTTCCTAACCAGCTAAATTACGGTAGGGTTTTTCAGGGCGGTGTTGACGGTAATACAGAAACGAGCGAAATTTATTCACTCGCTCTTGGGATAGTCAGGTAGTCATCAAAGCACTGAATTCTAACGTGATGAACTCCAAGACATTGGATAGCTGTCGCAGATACATACATACATAGATACATAATTGCTAATTACAATCAGGCAGGCTTACGACTCACACCACTTATCTTGTGTGTGTCTTAATTTTATACATGAGCGATGGGACCCTTAATTTAAAGTGGATTCCGAACGATAGATTTTTGGTAAACATTTCGTTGCAATTTTATGTGACTCTTAGAGTTTTTGCCAGAAATATGCTGGAGGGAAGTAGCCAAATAAAGAAGCACGCTCAGTATGGTTGTCGTGGTTATTACAGGGCATTGCATTACGAACACACATACGTGTTGCACTGATCTTGGAAACTACGCAAATGATTTCTATAGAAGCTGAAGAGATGAGAAGAGAGAACTTAATATGTACATACCCGGTACTGCTATATGACTGAACTGTCACGTATTTTGATTGGCAGTCTAATGCTCTTCATTAGAAACTCCGAGTGGTTGCGGGTGTCACAATGAATCCTATGTGATTAAAACCCTAACTTAGACACCTCGAACTAAGCGAATTATGGAAACATATTTCTTTTGGTGATATTCTCTCAGCAGACAGGAGCTGGCAAAAACGCTGAGGGAAAAATAAAATTGCCATGAAAAGTTTGTCAAAAATCTGTTGGAATGCAGGACCCGCCACCCATTGATAAAAATGAACACACCCAACATGCATGGTGCGAGAAACTAGGTTGTAAACGTGACTAAACGGTCGTATGGAACAATTAAAAAATGTTCGCGACAGATTTGAAGAGGCAAACAAGAAGCTTAAAATGATTCAAGATCTTCAATCACATTTTAAATTTAGCATGTATGTATGTTAAGCACTTGGTAACCCTATATGAAACCCTTGTGCATACTGTCAATTGAGTTCATTTCTTAGCCTTTGTTGGTCTTCAAGTTACCTTGTCTGTCTTAGCTTGCTTTCTGCAGAAGTATTTGCTATTTATGGTACACGAGTAGATTATATTTCACTGCTGGCTTGTAAATAATTCAAAATCATTGTTGCTGTTGTTGTTGTGTTGTTGTTATTATCTTTAGAGAGATTTTCATTTTCAATAACATTATTATTGTACCAAAACAACAAAACTATTTGAAGTATCAAGTAGCAGTACACTCTCGTACTGTCATTGCTTCAAAGTTTTGATATGTTTATGGTTGTTGTCTTTGGTAACAATGAATAATTCACGACCATAAACGTGTGCCAATACAACAACTTTAACAATAGCAACTATAGATGAATACGTACAACGTTGTTGTGCCTCTTGAAATAGAGGCAATGTGTACACTTCATTAGTGTTACCATTAGTGAGGCTGTTCATCTCATACACAAATTGACCGAAAGTACAATCGTCTACCGGACTTGTTACAAAGTTGATATTAAATTACCGAAATTGTTTGCATATTATTATCATTGTGAATTCATGGTTTTTTTATACACATTCAATGCGAACATTTAGAAAGATGCCAATACAAACAAAAATTTCATATATATGTTGCCAATTAAATTTTAATTTTTTATGGTGAGTAGTATGGCTAACAAAGTGAAATCTTCTTGACCTTTTTAAGTTTATTTTAGCCGAAAAATAATTAAAAAACGCCCACTTTTTTCAAGCATAAATCAATGCATGGCATTAAATACCACCAGCTGTCAGTTACACATTCAAATAAGCGCACCGCAAAGGGGATTAAGTATCTCGTTTTTTTTTAGTTCAAAAAGGTCTTTTTTAATGGTTACTAATATACTTAAAGTCTTAAAGCACTTAAAAATAAAGATTTTTTTTCTTGAAAAGCATAAAGTTACGTTTAAATTTTTTCTTTCTTTATTAATTTACCACAAATTTCTTGGCTGTTTTTAACAAGTGTGAGAAGTTAGGATGGCTAGATTCTCACTTTATGCATCATTGATGATTCTATTCTGTATTTGGAGCAAAACATTCTTTATTAAAGAACAGAAAAATATTATTTCAGCCTTAATAGCCATAAAAACCATGGCAACAAAATTCTTGGTTACTCAGAATCGATACAAAATATATCCGGAAAGCACAGGTTTTAGAATTATTGATCTCGGGTTTATTGGAAAATGTTTTTCAAACAATAAATTCAACTTCCGTTGGACATAAGTTACATGACTCTACGATCCGATGCCATTTGGGACATTTATTCCGGAAAGGGAGGTCGCAAAACAGCTCCATACAAATATACATCGATGGCTTCAAATTAAACGGAAGCGTTGTCCAGGTCTATAAGTCGAATAACTGCAGCGTCTTTCAGGAGCAGATGTCGTCAATACAGAAAGCGGCGAAAATTATTGGAAACGCAAATATTCCCAAGCGGAGATAGCCCAGCGGTTATCAAAGCAGTACATTCTAACGTGACGAACTCTAAGACGGTGTACAGCTGCCGCAGATATCTCCATTATATTGTTACGCTTTTAGCTTTTGGAAACGTTTAAAATATAAGCTCGTTGATTGATAAAAATAAATTTGTGTTTAGTTTTAATTAAAATTCTTTATTGTTCGCACAATTCTGTGTGGCACTGTTCACAACTTGATGTAAACTACAACAATTGCTTTGTTTGTTATTTCTCTGTTTACACTCTTTGCATAAACCATAACAATTACTGGACAATTGTTCGACAGATCTTTGTAGCGGAGATCTTCAAACCACGATTATTCTCTTCAAACACACAGCGACTTCACACAAGACTAACTGAACTTTCACTAACTCCGTAGCCTGCTTTGTCTTGCCTTTTATATGGCAACATAAACAGTCTGATGAATGCTCTTGAAGAAATATGACTTCCCCTTCTCGAAATCTCTATAAATATAAATATGTTGTTTGCATGTTGTTTACATTTATTTTTGCCGCGTTTGTTGTTGCATTTTTGTTTACTTGTTTATCACTTTTTATGGTGGTGTTTGGTGGTATGTTTTTGTTTATTTGTTTATTTTGTAACTTTTATTTACAATTTTATTGTTAAACGATGTCAAAGCAAAACATTATTTCCATTTTCGTAACAATATAGCAGAGCGATATGTTGTTCATGCCATATGGTTACCAGTACACAAGGACATTCCTGGTAACAGTAGAGCAGATAAGCAGACCAGTCATGGTACAACCACCGAACTCTCCCATGAATTCTCTACAAATATGAAGGTGTTATCAACAGTTAAAGTTTGGTAGTTCCTGTTGGAAGAATCGATAGATACCTGTTCTAAGTCTTCAAATATATTACGAGGATTTTCAAAATTCTAAGACAATATTCGCACATTTGCCTCTTGCTACTATTTAAAGCCCATAAAGATCGAGGAACACTTGCCTACATGGGCATATTTACCTCGAAAATCAAATAAGGGGCTTCTTAACTTCGTCTCTCATTTTCTTACTATAACGCATTTTGTTCCTTTTCATATTTCTTTTTCTTCTTTCAAAGGATTACTGGTTACCGAGGCCAGTATGCAGTTATTGGTAGATTTAATGCTGTCTAGTATTTTTTGGATCTTCTCGAAGTTATAAATAAAGGTGTGAGTCACATTGTGAGGCAGTCTAAAGAATTAATTGTCATGATTATCACGCTATAGGGTACAAAATGATTTGGCTTGACCATCAAGTAAAATTCTCTCTTTTTTAAAACAAAAATTTCCAATGCGCTTAAATATTTTCAAAACTAAATATTATTCCTCCCAAAACCAAGCCCTGATTCTCAAATCCTTTTCAAACAGCAGGTATTTCGTTAATAAAAAAAATTTAAATACGGCGCCAGTGCTGACAGTTCACATAAATGAATAAAAATTTTCCAAAAAACATTTTGTGAGTCTCATAAATAAGTCCCAAAAATCTGAACGCTATGTGTTGAAGTGTTGCAAAACTACACACGCAGCATGCTATTCCAGTTTGCATTTCGAATGAAACCGGGAACGTTCTTTTCAATTTCAATTCTGTAAAAACATTTTCAATTCAATAAAGTTTTAAAGAATGAAAGAAAAGTTAAAAAATAAAAAATGAACAAGATCTGCATTTACTTTATAGGAAGGACGGACCGTAAGTCATTTGAAATTATTGGATCATAATAAAGTGCATAAAATGTGAATCTGAACGGCAATGTTTTCAATAACTAACAACAGAGTTTACCCAGCAGGCCACCCGCACTTGTGAAACAATAAACAATTTCGCTGGAAACTGATACCTACCTTTTGTCAGTGAAGACTACATTTACAGTGAGAGCCAAAATAAACTGTACATTAAAAAAAATATACATTAATTACCGTTATTTTTATTTTAAAACTGTTTCATTGTCAGTTTTTAAAATTGAAACAAAAAAAAAAATAAAAAATTTTAAATTTTGTGGATTTTTTTCGTGCACTCTCCTTAAGTGGTAAAAAAGTTGAGTTTGGTGATTGTTAGAATTTTATACAGATCTTCACACTACATCAAATCCTGAAGAAAGACCCATAAGAAACAAGTCAACACACACCATCTTTTTGTCGACTGTAAGGCAACCTTCGATAGCCCCATAAGGGATCGTGTTTTTGCCGCAATGTCTGAGCTCTGTATACCTGCGAAGCTGATAAGGCTAGGCAGAATGACGTTGTGCAATTAGTGCAGCTCCAGATCGGCGGAGCCATTCCCTCTCCTAATTTTTTAATACCGTGCGAGTTCTCAGACAATGCGATGCCTTATCATGCGACCTCTTCAACTTCGTCATGGAGAGTGCTCTGCGAAAGGCGGGAGTGCATCGCAATGGCACTATTTTTCAAAAAAGCGTCAGGTTGATTGCATACGCTGACGACATTCACATCGTAGGGCGCACCGAGCGAGATGTTACTGCTGCCTTTAGTGCTATTGAACAGGAGTCTATTTAGATGGGTCTGGCAGTAAATGAGGCCAAAACGAAGTATATGTCATTGACAAGTAGAGACGTGCGGCGTATTGATTCTCAGATTACAGCCGATAATTATACTTTCGCTATGGTCAAGGAATTTATTTATCTTGGTTCCGCCTTTACCACCAAAAATGATGTCAGTATATCGATCAAGCGCAGGAACACTCTTGGCAACAAGTGCTACTATGGTCTCAATAGACAATTGAGTAGGAGAGACCTCTCTCGTACGACAAAATTAATACCTTACAAGACCCTCATCCTACCCGTACTTCTTCATGGCACAGATTCATGGACCCTGTTAAGCACTGATGTAGCAGCCTTGAGGGTATTCGAAAGAAAAGTCCTACGTAAGATCTTCGGTCCAGTGCGAGATGGCGATGATTTCCGCATCCGATCCAACAGTGAGCTGTATGAGATCCTCAATGACATAGACATTGTGCAGCTTATTAATATCCAGCGGCTATGCTGGCCATGTCGTTCGAATGGAGGAGAATGCTCCGGCAAGACAGATATCTGATGCGGGGATCTTTGAACGCTAGCGATAAGGCCGACCTTGTATGCATTGGACCAAATCGAGAAACCCCTGTCATTGATTGGTGTGACCAACTGGAGTAGGCGCACAAGAAGCAGAGGCGGCATGAAAGATGTGTTACGGCAGGCCGAAATCCGTTAATGGCCAATTAAGTAAGTAAGTAGAATCTTATCCATAGTGTACAGTTTCTTTTGACGCTCACTGTATGTTATACGAGTATATATTCGTTTATATTTGTTCCCATAATAATGTGAACATAGCTGATTAGCATACGTTTGGACAAAATATTTAGTGGCCAAAATCCTTAGTCTACGCATACCAACATCATCAATTGCAAAAGCAAAACTAAAAAGTCTACACCCAAAACTTTGTGTGCGAAAAATGCCTGACAGTGATGGTCATCAAGTAACAGTTCCTTAAAGACAAACAAAAAAAAAACCGCAGTCATAAATTAAAAGACAATCAATTGAGTTGTCTCCTGCTGTTTTGCACAGCCAAAAAATAATTTTTTTTCGTTTACCACTCGAAAAAAAAGGGAAGTACGAAGGATGTATGATTAGTGCAAAAGTGGACTTTCGTTTGACTCGGAACAATTTCTTTGTTAACTCTATACATCCATTCTAAGTACTGCTGACTACTACTGCTACAAGTAGTTTTTTTAGTGCCCATGTAAACTCTTCCTGTTATAGTCGTACTTAGTATTACTCTCCACTCGATTTCCTGGCCTTAGCATTGAGCAGCAGAATGAAATAATCGCAGATAGGATATGTTTTCAATTTCAATGTTCGAGCTGTAATTTTCTCAATACGAAACCATCGACAGACGTCCGAGCGAAAGCCGGACAAAGAGAAGATTTTGGATGTCACTACCTTTTTCATCCATATCAGCAAGAAAGTTTTTGCCGGGTAATAAGAAAAGAAATGGTTGTAGTATTGTAAACAATGTGTTGGCTTACTAGACAAGAGCACTTGATTTAACACCAGGCTTAGATATTTCGACCAGCAGAGTACTGGCAAAGTCTCTGAAGATCAAATAAAATTGACATGAAAAAATTCTCAGAAATCTTTCGTTCGTAATCAACAAAAAGCTGTAGGTCTTGCTACTCATGAAAAAATTAAAACAGACAACATAAGTGGTGTAAGAAGATAGGTTGTAATCCTGACTAAAGGGTTGTAATAATCACTTAAGTAGGCACTAGGCATAGAATTTAGAAAAATTAACACAATTATGTTTACAAACGATTTCACATCGCTTACTACAACTTGGCCTTTCACTGGGCTCAACTTGGCGAATTTTGGGTCGTGATTTGAGCATACATCCGTGACAAATTCAACTTCCATAGAATCTGAAAGTAGACGATTATAAACAAAGTCGTGCGTTTGCTGTATGGGCTCTGAAGCAGATGGCAAACGACTCTAATTTTCATTAAGTAATCATCTTCAGAGATGAGGCCCATTTCTGGAAAAATTGTTACGAGAATAAACAAAATTCTTGAATTTGGCACGATTCCAAATCGCAAGGAATCCAAGAACATCCAATGAATCACGAAAAAGTCCCTTGTAATGAAAGTAATGTTTGTGTACTTGAATTGTCGGTCAGTTTTTTTGTCTGTCCTGGTTTGCTTATTATTAAGGCGAGCACGCCACTTGGGTATGGCTAATAAGCCGCAGTTTAAATGAGAATAAAAAAAGATTCTTTATCAGCTAAAGAGCCGTTATGATCTTCAATTTTATTCTAATTCTATCAACCAACCTACAGCTTTATATAAATTTCTTAAGTCTAATTTCTTTACATATTAATACTTATGACCTAATTTAGTTTTTACTTAACTTAGAGTGTGCATGGTCAGCATTTTGCTACTTTACAATTATTACGTACTGAAAATTTTTATAATGCAATTTGATACCTCGTGCCATTGGTTATTGACAGTTTTGTTTATATTATTGGGGAATGTATCAAAATGCATTTTTAGGTAGCACAAACGTAACCAACACACAACAGTGGATAAGTGTGACCCACATTTGGTATGGATTTTGTGTTGGTAGCATCGTTGGTCCATATTGCTTGGAGAACGACGTTGACCAGGCCATCGCTGTCAATGGCAAGTACTATTGGATGATTATTGAACCTAAAATATGGAGTTCTTACAAGACGACACTGTATAACACACAAATCAAGCCACTTTGGGCATTCTGTACGAGAGATTTGAGAGCTTGGTCATCTCAAGGGGAGTTGATGTAAATTTCGTTACAGAGATCGTGCAATTTCATGTTCAACTTTTTTTGTGGGGTTTTCTTCAGTCGCAACTGTTTGAGAATAAGCTGCAAGTCACATTGGTACTCATAGCCTTAGTATCCCACTGCAATCGATCCAATTCAGCCTTATTTATATCCCAGAGTAATAGTTCTACACAGCGAAGCCGTGGTGGGTGTTTGAACGATGTTTGAAGTTACCGAGTCTAGTAGATAGTGTGTTGGCATGAGACCACAGTTCAAAGCCCAGGTCAGTCTTGTCCAACAAAACGAAATATGAAAGAATATTTCTTCTGTGACTGTTTCGCAGCAGATTACTGGTAAAAATTATGCGAGTAAATAAAAAATTGCCATGAAAAGTTTCCCAAGAATCTACTTGGTATCGACTTTAAACTGTTGATCCCGCCACTCGGATATAAAATTAACACACACACACATTAGTGATATGAGAAACTAGGTTGTAATCCTAACTGAAAGGTTGTTATACACAATTATGTACATACATATGTATGTGTGTATATTCTACACAGAATGGTCTTCCAAATGAAGAAAAAATTCCTTTTATTTATCACACGCTTTACAAAAGACTCCATAAAGTGTAGTTAGTGTTACGGTTCTTTTTAAGAACCAAAGCAATTGTTAACGAATGGTTTACAACTTTAGTGGAATTAAATCATTCACTGAATGTTTAATTCTTATGTTTATCCACGTGTTCAGAAAGTTGTGAAAATAATCCAAATCCTTGGTAAATATTTGTCAAAAGAAATCAGAAATTTAAAGTTTATCTTGTCACCAGCATTGTTTATCTTCAAGTGTGTCTTAATTGCGTTGCCGGATGAAAACTCTTAAAGTTTGATGATAAAGTTTTGATGATAAAAACAATTTCCAACCATTACGTTGTTATTGTAATACGATTTGTTACGCAAGTTATAAGCCACTGAGTAAACAAATTTTTCCACACTCTTCTTTTTTCTTCTTATCGTTTTCAACAATTTTACATCATTCTAGTGGTTAAGTCTTAATGGAATGGCAGAAATCCGGAGGCGTTTTAGAAAAGCCCATTTTAAATATTTTTTTTTTTTTTTTTGTTAGTTTTCTTAAGAGTGTTTATTTTTAATCTTTATTTGGTTTTATTTTCTTTTTATTTATTTTTATTGTACATTTTGTTTCCATTTGATTTCACTGTCACTTCTGTTGTTTTACCAGGTGTACAATATTTTTTTTAACACCTGATAACAAAAAGTGTGACATTTTACGCTTTTGAAATGGTTTACTTCTCGTGGTGTGACAAATAAAATAAAATAAAAATTCAAATCGTAAAGCGTGGGGAGTCTAAATGATTTGTGTGAATAATTCTTTGAATTTAAGTAACAAGTTTTATGGCTACAAACTTCTGGAAATCAAGTTCTATAAAACATTTATAGGAACATACAAAAAGAAATTAATTTTAATCGAACTCACAAGAATATGGAAAAAATTAATCATTGAGCAGCTTCTAGTCTGTTATTTACTGTGTTGGTCATGTCTCAACCACTCACGAAATGGAAAAATATTTCTTTCAGCGACTTGCTCTCAACAGACTTCGTGCAATTACTCAGAGTGTTAAATAAAATCGACATGAAAAGTGTCTTAAAAATCTGTCAAAGACGACATGCAACTGTTGGTCTCGCCACTCATGTATAAAGTTAACATACACAACATGAATGATGTGAGAAATTAGGTTGTAATCCTGACTAGGTAGGAGTGGTACTTTATTAATAGAAGCTCACTTGAGCATGCATGGCGGACCGCTGTGCGCCACAGGTGAACTGACCAATTTCCTCCAAACCAGAAAAGGAGAAAAAGTTGGTTAGCGCAAGGACTGCACATTTAAAGCACGACTACCCCTTGCTGGAAAGCCAGAACGAAAATTTGATAAACGATACTATATCCTTGACATCAATGGATGATAGCTCCGTTAAGCCGACAAGAATTGGAGAGCCAAATAACATAAATCTTCACTTTGCAAAAGATGGGCACTGACAAAGAAAGTGGATAACAGTCTCCTCTTCCTCAGCGGATCTACACCCACGGCAGAAGTCGTTCCCATTACACAATGACCTGTAATCATGGCCACTGTGATCGAGATGGCGTTACGGCCAAGTCCAAGTAACTGGTTGGTGCGCCTTCTATCCATTGAGGGCCAAGTGAACCTAGCCGTGGAGTAGGACTCCTCATTGACCCAGGATAGGTTGTTGTCTCGAAAGAATTTCCGCTCGATGGCCAGCCTGACCGAGGTAAATGGCATCCCCAAGTCGATTGAAGAGGTTTCCGGAGGTAGTGCACCAGATCTGGTGATCTCGTCGGCTCTGCAGTTTCTCGGAATATTACTGCGGCCGAGGACTCAGATAAGTGTAACACTGAAGCGCCCAGAATGAAGGTCCAGACAGCGGCGACATTTCCTGACGATCCTGGAGTTATTCACAAAGTTCAACAGAGATCTTATGGTAGACTGACTATCAGAAAGGATCGAGATGTGGGTGGAAGGAACACCGTTGACGAGGATCCATTGAGCAGCCCGGTAGATGGCCTCAATGCCTGAAACACGCTACAATTATCCGTCAGCCGGAGAGAAATGTTCAGATCTAGTTTCCCAGACCAGACTCCGGTGCCAAAGCCGCAATCGATTTTAGAGCCATTGGCGTATATATCCAGGGGTTCTGGGGGACGATCATGTCAGGGTCTCAAGTCCTGAATAATTTTGTATTAAAAATGTTCGTATGTAATGGAGCCTTACTTAAGGAGGTGGAGGTGTAAACTCAGTAATTTGAATACGAAATTCAGTGGCCTCAGAGAATTCAACGAGTCCAAATGCATGTCTCAAACCGCTAAACCATACACATGACATCTGAGAACTCTCATACAGTTTATATGGTATTCAAGTGAAATTGAATAATTTCGCAAAAGAAACAAGAAAAGTTAGCATTAAAATACAGGCCTCAAAGGCAGAAAAAATAAGGCTACAAATGTACCATCGCATCACAAAATCAACCACAATCACGACTTCAAGGATTTCAATACATGGGAAGGATGGTACCATTACAGCGGTAGGTAGATGCAGAAAATAAAAATTGAAAATCGATAAGAGCACTTACACATATACATACATAAGTGGTCATTACAACCATTCAGTCAGGATTATTACCCAGCTTCTCACAGCACTCATGTTTTGTGCAATAATTTTACATATGCGTGACGGGACCTGCAGTTTTAATTCGAGACGTCTGACCTGAACCGAGGCCTAATGTTTAATAAGCCAACACACTACCTACTAGGCTATGGCGACTTTATTAAAACTTAAAAATCGGTTGGCGTTGACCAGTGTATAATACCTTCGTCACTTTTTTTTCGAGAATTACATTTTGTAGTAATAATTCTCACTTTCTTTTTCTATTGTGAGTAATCATATGAAAAAAATCTAGATACTGGTGTTTTGCTTTTATATCGCTTAACATTAAAATTATAAACAAAAGCTACAAAAACAAAACAATGAACTTGTTTACAAATTATCGCACTGCTTAATATAACAACAAACAACAGCATAAAAAATGATTAACAAGTAAACAAAAATATGCCAACAACACTACAATAATAAACGTAAACAATGATGTTCACATTTAAAGAGATTTAGAGAAGGCGAAGTCTTGAACGTTCGCCTTCAAAACCATTCATCAGACTGTTTACTTTAAAGGGCAAGGCAGAGCAGGCGACTGTGTTAGTAAAAGTTCAGTCAGCCTTGTGTGAAGACGCGGTGTGTTTGAAGAGAGTAATCGTGATTTGAACATCTCCGTTACAAGGATCAGTCGAATAATTGTCTAGAATTGTTGTCGTTTATGTGAAGGGTATAAACAGAGGAATAACAAAGAATATTTGTTGTTGTTTACATCAAGATGTGTGTGGACAGTGGCACACAGAATTGTACGATTAATAAAGAATTTTAATTAAGACTAAACACATTTATTTTTATTTTATTTGCAAGCTACGAGCTCATATTTTAAACGTTTTTAAAAGGTAAAAACGTAACGATATATAATGTAAAAAAAAAACAATTAGACAATTATAAACACCCAGAGCCTCTGGTGGAAATCGAACTCACGGCCTAAGCACTTGTTTCGTGTTTTGTTTCACTGTCAAACATCTTCAGTCTTGGTCTATAATTTAACCATGAATCGTCTTACAAACGAACAATGCTTGCAAATCATTGAATTTTATTATGCGTGCTCTGTTAAGAAAGTTCATCGCGCGCTTCTTCCATTTTATGGTCAGTTCAATCGACCCACTGAAGCGGCTATTCGGGCTATTGTGACCAAATTTCGCACCAAATTTACATTGTTGGACACTAAACCACCAGCACGCTGACGTAGAGTGCGAACTGAAGAAAATATTGCAGCTGTGTCGGCCAGTGTTAATGATGGCCATCAATTATCGATTCGTCGCCGTTCCCAGCTATTGGGCCTCTGTTACTCAACAACGTGGAAAATTTTGCGGAAGGATTTAGGTGTGAAGCCTTTTAAAATACAGCTGGAGCAAGAATTGAAGCCGAACGACCTACCGCAAAGCAGAATTTTTGGTGAATGGGCTCTTGGAAAGTTGGTTGAAGATCCACTTCTTTATCGAAAAATTGTGTTCAGCGACGAAGCTCATTTTTGGCTCAATGGATACGTAAATAAGCAGAATTGTCGATTTTGGAGTGAAGATCAGCCAGAAGCATTGCAAAAGCTACCAATGCATCGAGAAAAAGTCACAGTTTGGTGCGGTATATGGGATGGTGGCATCATTGGACCGTACTTCTTCAAAGATGCTGCGAATCGTAACGTAATTGTGTATGGTGAGCGCTACCGTGAGATGATATCCAACGTTTTTGGATTGACTTATGACAGGCGAGTTCGGTAAACATTTTATTTCACGTTCGGGACCGGTCAATTTGCCGCCTACATCGTGCGATTTAACGCCTTTATACTAATTTTTGTGGGGCTATGTTAAAGCTCATGCCTATACTGACAAGCCCGCTTCAATTGACCCATTGGAAGACAACATTGAAGCATTTATTCGTGAGATACCGGCCGAAACGTTGGAAAAAGTATGCCAAAATTGGACCAAGCGGATGAACCATTTGAGGCGCAGTCGCGGTCAACATTTGCATGAAATAATCTTCAAACATTAAAATTTATGGACCGTACTATCGATTCAAATAAAGATTTCATGAATTTTTCTGAATTTTATGTTTTTTTTTTTTGAAAAAATCACCCATTATAAAAAAACTCATAAATTATGTTGTAAGTTAAGCATTGAGTCTCTTTTACGTTGTATGAATGAATTGCACTAGAAAGTTACGCAGAACTGAAAAAAAAAATGAAAATGAAAGAAAAAAAGCAACGAATTTTAATATGTTTATCATGAATAAGGAATACAATACTCCTCTAAATGTTATGGATGACATTATAAAGTCAACATTGCCGTCAGTCGACGGTCACTTCATTTCGTTATTCGATTTGTTTGCCTCTCTAGCTGGCATGTATGACGTTATCCCTGTCATCAGTGAAGTAGTTTTCTTAAGGTGCCTTCCTTTTCTTATCGCACTTCAATGCATTCTGTGTATTTCTTTATAAGTTTTTGTTTTTTTCTATCTGTTTCGCGAAACAATGGCGTTAAATAAAGTTATCACTGATAGAGTTCCACTTTTTTCGTTTGCAAGTTTTTAAGGAAGAAGACGATTTCTTTAGCTGCCCTGTGATCCTTATCTCTTAAAAGAAAATGAGGTTTGATTGTGTACCCCATATATTAAACTGCATGAATCGGGTTTGGAGTTGGTTCTTTAGGTATTACATGTATTCTTTACTTAGTGCCAAGTAATTCATATTTAAACTTGCTTTACTTCACTGCCTGTCCCCAATTTTTTTTTTTTGACATACAACGGTGTATTTTTTCTTCGACTGTATTAATGCTCCTGCATTATCGGTGGTGATATTTGTTTATCCACTTGGTAAAGGCATTCCTTTAAACGTGTAGAAAATATAAGTCATTCAGTTTTTTTTTTTTTTTTTTTTTTTTGTTAACTTAACTTTAACGGTAAACATGCGTTCTGTTAAGCACTTGGGCAAAGAGTGTACACGAATACTCTTTTACAAAACGGTATTCAAAAGCATTCAACAGTATGTGCAAATATTAAGATTGTTTTAATATTATAAATTCGAGTCCACTGGTTCAGTAAACGATCGACCAGCACCTGTACACCGACGAAATGCAAGATCTGTCACAAACATCGCCGCTGTCCCTGAGCATGTGCAGGAGCATCTGATGCAGGCGCTGTCTCAAGAACACTATCCTTTGCATATCACAATTTGAAGAATTTAACGTCGTGACTTGGGTCTGCCAAGCCGTACATAATTCAACTGAAGCCTGAACTGATGGTAAGCTACCGCTGTCCCTAAGCAAGGGCAGGAGCATCTAAGGCAGTTGATATCTGAAGAACACGATCCTTTGCAGATCACAATTTAACGAATTTAAAATCGAGACTTGGGTCTGCCAAGCTATAATTCAACTGAAGCATGAACCATGATGGTAAGCTACCATAGACAACAATTTGTGTGCCCTGAAGGGGCTGTGAAGCGTTATTTTCAGTGATGAGACCCATTTCTGCATGAATAGTACGTGGAGTCGCCGTATTCCAGCAGGTAGTGTATTGGCTTATTAGAAGCAGGGCCACGGTTCAAGCCCCAGATCAGAGATCAAAACGAAATATGAAAAAATATTTCTTCGGCAACTTCCTCTCATCAGATTTCTGGCAAAACCTCTGAGAGTAAAAAAAAAATTGCATATAAAGTTTCTCAAAAATCTGTCGTTCGGAGGTGACTTTAAACTGTAAGTCCCGCCACTCATGTATAAAATTAACACACACAACATGAGTGGTGCGAGAAGCTAGACCGTAATCCTGACTGAAGGATTGTAATGGCCAATTATTTATGTAGTACGTGAACAAATAAAATTGGACAATTTGTGACGATACAAATTGGCATCAGATGGAAGAGCATTCAATGTATCGTAAAAAATCACTCTTTGGTGCGCACTTTAGGCTGGCGGTCAATATCTCTCTCAGAACAACAACAATCGCTGCCATCGGCGATCACTGTAGACGACAGTCATTCCATGTGTTAGTGATGCATTTGGGCCACTGCGAATGTATTTGTCAATAAGACATAAATCACAGCGGTCCTCGGAGAATTCAGCCAAAGTTAAGCCATAGAATCCAGGCAAATTGAAAATTTTGAATGCGCTACGCTCAGAGAACACGAGGTTTCGCTTTTAAGTAAAAACATTTGCTTAAGCCTATAAGTACTGTGAACTGTCCTTAGAGTATTTAAAGTTTAAATTCTTTGCAACATAATTGCATGTCTTAAGCATTTTGTCTGCCCTGGCCTATATAACACACACCATAAAATACTTCTATAATTTCCTGCTGGTTCGCCAAACCGTATGCAAAATTTTTCCTTTTAATGCCGTCCTCGAAACCAGACGCAATATCGCCTAATGGTATTACGCTTACGCAGGAAGTATTTTGTTGACAGTTAATGTCATCAACACTGTTTTGCTGCTTTTTTTTAACTGCAGCTACAATGCATTCTCAGTTGCATTCTATAAAAAAGAAAAAGTTGTTGATTGTCGCTGGCAGCCAATTGAACACTTCTAGGTGAGAATTTGTTAAGAAATTACGCTGTGTATGGTATTTATAATACAAGAGAGACACAGAGAGTATAAAAACAAAATGGTAAACCATTAATATGGGCTGACCGAACAAAGGATGATAAAGTTCAACAACAACAACAGCAGTAGCTACAATGATGAAATTAATCAGTAATAAAAAAAATAACGTCATCAATATCATCAACTTTGGTTTTCTGCTTCAAAATACAGAAAAAAAGACAACAACAGCATGTCAACGATAATGCAAAATAATGGTGATCAATAAAGAAAAGGGAACGAGTACATAAAAATGATGAACAGTTAGTTGTGCTTGACTATTGAAAACCCTACAATACCCTTCATTAGTATACAAGTTAGTATACAACACTTATAATTGATTTTCATCGAACACCGCAGAATAATTAGGGGTAGGGTGCCTTGAAAGCTTAATGGCTAGTGTCCAAGCATATGGCAAGAGTCGTAATTTCAATTCTCACAATAAACTCTGGTATCTAACACAATATCAAGCGTAAGGTCTCAGTTACTTTTAATCGAATTTGCAATTGAAAAATAAAATAAAGAACAGATGTTTAGACCCAAAACGCCAACGTACGACAAGGTCTTTGATTGTAGAAGGGATTATGCTCAAGGGATTATGCTCAAAGTCAGTCTAGTCTACCAAAATGATTATTTGGCCTAATAAAGGGACTAACCAGAGCTCACAATAAGGCCTTAGGCTGTCCAAATGTCTGTTTCGGCACGATAGTAACATCAACTGCATGATTGTGACTTCAACTGCATAATTGTGACATTTATATGCAAGATAGCGATTTCGACTACATGATTGTGACTTCAACGGCATGATAGGGACTTCAACTGCATGATAGTGACTTCAACTGCATGATAACGACTTCAATTGCATGATAGTGACTTCAACTGCATGATAACGACTTAAACTGCATGATTGTGAATTCAACTGCATTATTGTGACTTCAACTGCATGATAGGGTCTTCAACTGCATGATTGTGACTTCAACTGCATGATAGGGACTTCAACATCATGATAGGGACTTCAACATCATGATTGTGACTTCAACTGCATGATTGTGACGTCAACTACATGATTGTGACTTCAACTGCATTATAGGACTTCAACCGCATTGTTGTGACTTCAACTGCATAATTGTGACTTCAACTGCATGATAGGGTCTTCAACTGCATGATTGTGGCTTCAACTGCATGATAGGGACTTCAACATCATGATAGGGACTTCAACATCATGATTGTGACTTCAACTGCATGATTGTGACGTCAACTACATGATTGTGACTTCAACTGCATTATAGGACTTCAACCGCATTGTTGTGACTTCAACTGCATGATTACGACTTCAACTGCATGATTGTGACTTCAACTGCATGATTGTGACTTCAACTGCATTATAGGACTTCAAACGCATTATTGTGACTTCAACAGCATGATTATGACGTTTATATGCATGATAGCGACTTCAACTGCATGATTTTGACCTCAACTGCATGATAGTGACTTTAACTGCATGATTGTGACTTCAACTACCGGATTGTGACTTCAACTGCATGATTGTGACTTCAACTACAGGATTGTGACTTCAACTGCATGATAGTGACTTTAACTGCATGATTGTGACTTTAACTGAATGATTGTGACTTCAACTGCATGATTGCGACTTCAACTGCATGATTGTGACTTCAACTGCATGATTGTGACTTTAACTGCATGATTGTGACTAGGGACTTCAACTGCACGATAGTGACTTCAACTGCATAATAGCAGTCCGCGAGCATCTTTCTTTTCCGTCATTACGTTGAACATGTCTCCCTTTAGGTAGAAAACCGTAATCTCTACGCTTTGTTTCATATCGTTTCGTATGAGTGTCCAGTACACAATGCCCTACTCAAACAACGTTTATAGTTTTAGCAGACTTTCAGTGCGTCCCATTATTTACTCATGTGTACATTTTTGTGTTATCTTGTTTGTACGCAAAACCAACATTAAATAGTTTGCCTGGTCAACATAGTCAATTAAAATGTAGAAAGTTTTTCTGCATGTTGTGCCATATCTGGTTAGTTCATATGCTCTTCAGTTACCTGAAGCTAGAGATCATTTCATGGAAACATAGAGCTGTTACAGCTGCCTAGCTTTCGTCACTGGACGTCTTTTGACTAGTTATAGAAGGAGTTGAACTTGGAACTTTTTATGCGAGAACAGTACTTAATTGGACATTACACCCTCTTAGTCAACTTTACGACGTAGGTTCTCACACCGCTCATGCGCAGTGTCTTAATTTTATTTGTGAGTGGCCGTATCAGCAGTTTACGACAGATTTGATAAACTTTTCATGGCAATTTATATTGACTCCCAGAGTTTTTTCTAGAAAATTGCTAAGAAGAAGTCCATAGAAAATGTTCCATATTTGTTCGAGATGTCTGAGCCGGGAGTTGAAATGTGCACTCCGGTATAATACGCCAACGCACTACCCATTATACTACAGCGACATCTAGGCATTACTACTTTCATATTAATCAACATCACTTTACTAACCTTCTTTTTAACTTTCTTGCCTGTTGAAAGAAATGAACACTTTTTCCGCCTTTATTAAACGGCAATATACTGACTTCAAGAGAAAGGACTCCTTCAACTGAAAACAAAAAGTACTTTCAAAAGCACTGAAGTCTTTGGTTTCTGCAGTCTATAATGTGTTGGTTTATTAGACGTGAGGCCACGGTTAAAACTCCAGGTCAGACATCTCCAGCAAAACGAAATGTGAAAACATATTTCAGCGGCGACTTCCTCTCAGCGGATTTCTGGCAAAAGCTCTGAGAGTAAATGAAAATAGACATGGAAAGTTTCTCAAAAAAAAAAAAATGGCACCTGGAGTCGACTTTAAACCGTAAGTCCCATCACTCGTGTATAAAACTAACGTGCACAATATGGGTAGTGTGCGAAACTAGGCTGCAATCCTAATGCAATCCTGCTAAGAAGGAATTTCCGGAAAATGTTTCGTTTTTTAGAGATATTTGAGCTGTTTAATACGCCAACACCCTTCCTACTAGACTACGGCGACTTCTAAGCACTACTACTTCCATATTTATCAACATGACTATACATACATATATAATTGGTCATTACAACTCTTCAGTCAGGATAACGCCCTAGTTTCTCACGCCGCTTATGTTGTGTGTATTAATTTTATACATTAGAGGCGGCATCTACTGTTTAAAGTCGACTCCAAACGACAGATTTTTGAGAAACTTTTCATGCAGTGAGTTTTTTGCTAGAAATCTGCTGAGAGAATTTGCGGAAGAAATACTTTTTGTATTTCTTTTGAAGTCTGACCCGGGGCCTGAACCCTGGCTTTACGTCTTATAAGCCAACACACTACCTACTAAACTACGGCGACTTCTTGACTATACTAACCTTACTCTTTACGTTCTTGGCCTTTCAAAGAAGAGAACATAACTTTCTATTTTATTAAACGATGATCTTTCTAGAACAAGGACTTATAAGAAATGGTTCTACCTCTAACGAAAACAAAAACTACATTCATCAGCATTAAGCATACATGAGATGTCTGTTGCTTACCAATCATATGTTGCAGCATATATTACCGATCTTAGTATAGCGGCTACATCAATATCCATAAAATTTAAAAAAAAAATTAAAGTAAACATCATCAACCATGATGATGGCGTTGACAATGACAGCTACAACAAGGAAAATCGGTTAGTGAATGTCATAGACTTCGAATTTTACATTGTATACGTGTACGTTGTAAGTTTTCACC
The DNA here is from genome assembly GCA_932273835.1 of Sarcophaga variegata. Lineage (NCBI taxonomy): Eukaryota > Metazoa > Arthropoda > Insecta > Diptera > Sarcophagidae > Sarcophaga > Sarcophaga variegata. Next base: position 99,425,211 of record OW026360.1, on the reverse strand, counting down.
CAACAACAACAACAACTAACCACGAGTATAAGCTTTGCAAGACAAAAAATAAAAAAATAAAAATTAATAAAAAAGAAGAAGGCATACAAAATGCTATATAAACGAAACTACCAAACCATATCCATTTCATTATAATTTACTGCACTTTGTAAATTGTTGTGGTCAATTAATGTCAGCGTGTTACCATAAAAAAAAGAAGAAGAAAAATTCCCAAACTCTACAACCAATAGTTTTAGTGTCCTCAGAGCGATTCCTTTAATGTTTGGTTGATGTTGTTCGCCGTACAACATGTTGTTATACAACAACAATATTGCCAATATATTGTAAATATTAACAAATAATGTTGCAACATTTTCAACATTTTTACTTGAATTTTATTTAAAACATATGAATTCTTCATAAAGGAGATTTACTACATACAACATGTATAGGAGTGCATATAAATTTGGAGTGGAGAGTTGCTGATTGGGGACATATTTTTATTTAAACTTTCAAGCATAATGGAACATAGTTAAACATTTAAAGTTCTTGGAACGGCAATAATTAATGTGGAAAATTCTGATTTCATTTGATTAAATTTTCCTGTTTTAAAAACCGTTTCCCTGGAGAATCTACCAAAACCGTATGACTTGCAGACAATTCCATCAATATGTTCGTCATGACATTTATTAAGAGGAACATACAACCCTTCAGTCAGGATTACGGCCTAGCTTCTCACACCACTTATGTTGTGTGCTTCAATTTCATACATGAGTGGCAGGACCTACAGTTTAAAGTCGACTCCGAACGACAGATTATTTAGAAACCTTTCAATGGCAATTTTATTATTTTATTTACTCTCAGCGATTTTGCCAGAAATCTGCTGAGAGGAAGTCGCCAAGAAATGGTTTAATATTTACGTTTTGATCTCTGACCTGGGGTTTGAACCGGAGCCTTACGTCTAATAAGCCGACACACTAACTGCCAGACTACGGCGACTTCAAGAGGAATGCTGGAACCTAAATCTAAAATTTTTTCATGGCTCTACAATTAAACTCAAGAAACAATTTATAGTTGATCAAACCACACCAGAATATACAATTGAGGATACCAAACTGTGGTGGCATTCGAGGCCAGTAAAGTGAAAAAGCCAGCATAAATCGTTTAAAGCCAAAAATGTTTCCAAACTATCTGAAGGCTCTTTGAAAAAGTAACTTTGTTTGAAAATGTGTAGAACAATTCATCCCTTTTACGGTCAACATACTGGAACCTTGGGTGCAAGCAATTTGTGCAATTATTGAACTAGGCATGCCGAAAATAATATACCCGCTGAGGCACGCAGCCTTGTCACCCTCAACTCGTTTGTTTTTCTCCTTCGTATATATGAATATTTTAACGTAAGAATCTTGGCTTCCTTGCCTACCATTTCAGTCCTTATACGAATTCCAGCCCGACGGCCTCATTGGTAATTAACGTCATTGATAATTGCGATCATTTAAACTGACAGAAAATAATAATATCACTATGCGAAAAAATACAAAAAATTAAATACACCGGAGTAACTACCTAGTCTAAGTCTTTAACCTCAACTTCATTTGATGAGACAGCATATAAAAAACACAACATGACTGTTATACTATTTAAATAATAGCTCCGACAATTTTTGTACGATTTTATCAAACGCAATGTCAATCTCTTCACAAGATAATGCACTTTTTTTTTATTAAATTTTGCAATAAAGAATGGCCAAACTTGAAAAATAAGAAAAAAATATTTTCCAAGTTTGCCCCATCAAATCTCATAACATATATGTTTGAACAGAATGTTTATGAATACCGTTTTAAAGCCTAATCTCTCCCCTTTCTAAAAAACTTTGGATTTTTAAAATAGGTGCAAACATATTTGGATAATCAATAATTTTGTGTGAAAAGAGCAAAAAACGGTCAAATAAAACAAGTTTGGAGGGTTCGAGAAAAATAAAAACAATTATTTTTGAGTTCTACTCAACCTAGTGCAGAACTTAGACTATGTAGTTACTCGGGTGTATTTTCACTGCCGCACCATGTATTTATTGCTTCATTATCTTCTTCAAGTACAGACTGGCCTTCCAAATTTTCGGCTTCCATGTCAGTTTCTCTCTAAGATGGGGGTTGCGCTTTTTCAGAATATGCTTTATCCATCTCTATGGTTTTGCGACAATTTCCTTAATTGCAGGGACTTGGTGGAGGTCTTTAACATAATAAATGTTAAGAGTATCGAACCAATTGTCAAATAATGAAAAACCACAGTCAGAGATATCAACTCGATTCAGGTGCTTAAAACTCCTATTCACAGCGGATTCCGAACAACCGCATACAACCCTTCAGTCAGGATTACAACCTTTCTTCTCAAAACCCTTATGTTGTGTGTGTTAATTTTATTCATGAACGGGGATGTCATCTTTGAAATGCTTTTCGTGATTTCAAGTACTCTCGGAGTTTTTGGCAGAAATCTGCTGTGGAGAAGTCAACGAAGAACCGTAGGGGTTCAAGGGATTTGAACCGTAGTCTGACGTCTAATAAGCCAACACACTGCCTACTAGACTACGGCAACTCAAATATAATCTGATTAATCCCTGTGGCCTATAAATGCATTTTTCTCGAAATATTCAATTGGAGGCTATCGTACTAAGAACCATTCCAATATTAAGAATATGAATGACATGCATTGCTGCTTTGCCCGCTCGGGACTTCATATGAACCAGATCCAATACCAATATATAATGTCTGTCGATTTACACCATGAGCTAGTTTGCTATTAATGACTAAATAAATGACGCTGTTAGTTCTATTTTTGGCACGACTCAGCTCAATGATAGCTTTTCACCAAAAATTGTCAGAAGTACTATCTCCATGAAGCCGACATAAAGGAAATTTTTCTCAGTGTATCGCCTAAACGCGATTAGACTGATAAGTGCCTTTAGGACAATATCTGATGAAGCGTATTATTATTGGCAAAGACCATGCCGATAGACATATTGGTGAATGAAATGAGACGTCTTGAGGTCTTATGGCAATCTGCGGCTATAAAAACGGAAAAGCGATGGACTTCCATCTACAAACGGCCTTCATGATTTTAAGGCAGTTTGAAGATAACGAGGACATCTCACCTTATCTCTAATACGATACTATGTCACATGTCATACAGCATGTCATTCCTCTCCATCTATTAAGAGGAGAATTTGGCAGGCAGTGGATATCATGTCATGGTGTACTGCGGACTAATTTTCAAGGTGTCAAGAACTGGATGACTGGCCGTAGTTACTTGAGAAAAAACCACAAACAGATTTGGATATTTTGGTTAGCTACCATATATTCCCCCAACTATGTCGTTGAGGGTGAAGGTGCTGAGCATATTCTGTATAGCTGCCCAAGATTATGAATTCTAGATCAAGCTTGTCTATATGTGTGCTGTTGACTTCTAAGAGACTGTGTGACCAGTCAGCTTTTGGCTGAAGTTTTACAGAAACTCCGGATGTTGGAGATACAGACACAACATTTGATGTGAGAAAGACCGCCGCGAAGTAAAACCTAAAGACAGTCCTTCCGTGGGAGAGTGGTGGAAGGATATAGCGGGGAGAGGCTAAGTATATAGTATCTGTGAAGATTCTCCCTTCCAGTTCATAACAAAGAAATGGCTGTTCGCAGAAGCAGTATTCCATTTAGGATAGGCATGGCTGATAGGAATAATTTTATTTATTAAATCAAAAGAAGCAAATGATTGTGGTGTTTCGAAAACTAAGTAGGACAGTATGATAACAATTGTTTATTGGATATTCATTAATCAGCTACAAGAGATATCGTAATTTAAATACGCCAAACTGTGGAATAAAATCCCTACCTACATTTAATGCATCAGAAATATGCTCAATTTTATACACTCTTTTGACCTCATACTGCCCTAAACTTCATATGCTACAACCACTTAAGAATATTGTTACATTTTTACCTTTTTAAAAAAGTTTAAAATATGAGTTCGTTGATTGCAAACAAAATAAAAAAAATTGGTGTTAAAGTTCAATTAAATTCTTTATTGTTCGCATTACTTTTGTGTGCCACCTTTTACAGCTTGACGAATACAATAATAATGGCTTGTTCGCTATTCTTCTTTGCTTACAACGCAGATATTTTCAACGGCGATCTTCAAACCACGACTGTTCTCTTCACACGCAACGCGTCTTCACACAAAACTGACTGAATTCTTACTGCTCGTTGCCTGCTTTGTCTTGCCTTTTTATATGCCCGGCAATCAGTCTTGTGCAAGGCATACACATAGGAGGTAGCCGTAACTCTACAACAAATACAACAATGCAAAAACAACGGGCATTTTGTTTTTGTTAAAGAGTATTCAGCTTGTCAAAAAAATTAACCCTCAAACCTCCATAGGAAATTAGTTAAAGCAATTAAAAAAAACTAGCAGCACCTGTAAATTAAAAAAAAAATATCAGCTGCAAACGTTATTTCTTATTTATTATTGTACCAATTAAAATTTGTACCTATTTATATTTATTTTATGATTGAATTTTGAAATTGAATACTTCTTTAAACTATTATCTCTTGAATTATATTGTGAATTATAATAACATATTTTCAACAGAAGATTGGCCCAATTTGTTTTAATCCCTATATCCCAATCTTCTGAAAGACAATTTGTTTTAAAAATAACACACAAGTTCTTTCAGTCATAGTTTAGGCACCTAGTTGGAGACATGGAATTCTTTTTTTTTTTTTGGTAATTCAACACTTTCATCTAAATACCTATAAATTTTACTATATTTAGGTTGTAGTTTAAAAGATATACGTATTTAGTGTTAAAGGCTTAAATATTGTTAATCATCTTGCAAAAATTTTAATATAATTGCCTTTAGAATAGTAATCCTAAAGAATTTCTAGAGTGCGTATCGTTAAGGATACATGCGGTACATATGAGGGTTAGTCATAAAGAAATATATATATATAAATAAATATATTAATATATAAATAAATAAATATAAATACGAAATTGAATATCAAAACAAAATACACAAAAAACAAACAATTTTTTTGACAGTCCAAATGTCCTCAGCTGTTGACATAAGGCTACCTTCTATGAATATGCCTTGAGTCTGATGAATGTTATTGAATTCGACCGTTCGGGGTTTCGCCATCTCGAGAACTCTATCGCGACTTCATTGTTGTTTGTGTATTTTGTTCACATTGCTTGTAGTTGCGTTCTCGCTTAAATGTCTATTCTTTTTTCTTTCATACTGATGTTGTTGGTTTACTTGTAGCAAGTTCGTTGTATTTGTTTGTGTAGCTTTTGCTAATTTTAATGTTAAACGATGTACACCGTTTCCATTTTCATAACAATATTTTATCCAATGGCGCCAATTCTGTATGTATGTATATACATGAATATAGGGTAACATTCAAGTCTTCATTACACTACCAACGACTCCTTTCAACGATGAATTTAAAACAACCAATTTCATTTCACCATGATAAAATCAACACCCAATATGTCCTTAAAACTGCAAAACTTTTTAAACCACAGAAGCCCAAAATAATTACTGTGGACAAGACAAGGAGGTGATTAAATGCGAAAAAAGTATGTGAACTGTTACGAAAAACAAAAAAAAGAGAAGTAAAGTAAGAAAAATTAATGAAAAAATAAACAATAATTATAAACACTATAAAATTATATACATTTATGAACCTTATACCTACATACATGTGGATACGACGTGGAATAATTTATTATGAAGTACGGCAAAAGAAGTTGACTTTAAAATAAATTCCGGTTTTAACGAACCCAACGTTAATATTATTCTTTTAGCGGGTTTTAGGTTGTTTATGACTGGCAATTATCATAATGACAGTCTTGTTAACATTATGAACAGATCTGAACGTGTTTAAATAAAAGGAAAAATAAAAATAGTACTGCAATAAAAAGCTGCCAATACTGGCATGTCCTATGTAAGATTAAATTATAATCTCATGCACAAGTTAATGGTGTTTAAGAAAAAATTTCTACATTAGTCGACTACTCAAAATTCCTTTCTACAACAAGGCTTTGTGTACGTAGACTAGTCTGAAACCCCTGCAAAATAAAGTACCATTTAGAGATGGGCTTTCAATTTAAAGCAATTGGTAGGTGGGTAGGTTGGAGTGGTAGTTTCGATATCAAAACTCACTTAAGCACGCATAGCATCCTGTTGTGATGCCACAGATAACCTACTACTGCGTGAAATTTGTTGAAACTTATTTCACATTTAAATTCTGTTACCCTCTAATTGTCGAGACACTATCATTTGATACAAGGCTTTTATCTCAATTTATGTCTTCCAGAGAGGGTGTAGTTATCCCTAAAGTGTCTAAAGTTCCCATAAAAAACGGCTTTTGCGAGGTGTTTTGTTGTGCCTCTATTTTTGGAAGAAAACTGTATCGTTTACTTGGGAAATTATACACTGAAAACGCTCTATCAAAAACACAATGCAACGATTGATTTGCGCGTTTTAAAATTTTAGATTTTTGTATCAAGACAAAGAGCATTCCGTACAGCTGTAGAAAGGTTGAAGACCAAAATTTGAAAAATTGATAAATCATTAGGCTTAACCCAAGCAGCATTTTGAAAGCGTTTGAAAGCAGTTGAATTCATTCGAAAGCATGAAAATTGAATGCAATATGAACTGAAGGTTTGTTGTGTTTTTATCACAAAAAGAAATCATTTTATCACTGGTGATGAAAAACGCGTTCGTTACGATAATCACAAGATCAAGCACATATATGTGGAGTGCGGAAAATATGCAAAAATCTACGACCAAGCAAATTTTTCATTTAAGGCAAGGTAATCCTCTGTATTTGGTGGGCTCAGAAAGGTCTGATCCATTATGAGCAGTTAAAGTAATTCCCAGAATGCTGACCGAGGCATAATTGTGATAAAAAAAATCAATCGCCAGCAAAGATGAGAGATTTTTCAGTAAGCAAAGTATTCTTATTTATAAAACTCTACCTAATAATATGGCCTTATGTAGGGTCTTCCAATAGGGTCTTCCGAACTCTCACAGTTGTTACCGGCCATCTTATTTGTTATTTATTCAATCTGCTTCGCAAATCACCATGGACCACCATACACAATGTCGTGAGTTCGCTGAATGGACCCTGGAGCAGTTGGCAACTGACCCTAATTTGCTTCAAAATTGCGTCATCCCTAAGATCCAATTCTGGTTAAATGGGTACGTGACAAACAAAATTCGCGAATATGAAACAATACCAATCCACATGAAACCCAAAATTATTCAAGGCCTTTCGAAAATGTCACTGTTTGCAGTAGATTTCAGACTAGTGGCGTCATCTGTCAATGTGGGTTTGAGAACGATAACGAGCATTATAGATCAACGATTACCAACCTCTTATGGCCAACAATATGTCATTTTAAAAATACGTCGTTATGTGGAACACAATCATGCCACATTGGATATTTCGCACGAGAAATTTAAGGACATTAATTCTTTTTTTATCCAATAGCCTGTGGTTGGTCCCAATGGCAAACTCCTAATGAATGATTTCAACGTCCGAAAATAGTCTCCATAGTCTAGAGGGTTAAACTTTTACTACAGAAGTTTCTAAGAAAAAATATTTTTTTATTAGAATGTATGGCAGCTTAAAACATGATATTCAAGTGGAATTTTATTGCCCTCCATACCCATAATTATTTAAAGTCTGTGAAATTAGTTTTGGTCAACCGTTTTCTTTCTTTAAAGCGTCTTCTGTTTTGACTTGTCTTTTATAATATTTTGATCGTTTAGACCACACACATGCCGTTATTATTACTCATTTGCATAAGACAACTGAGTGCACAAGGAAAAAAAAAAACTCCGAAAACAAGCAACAAACATGTCATCATGTGTCAGAAATTATGGAAAACATATTTTGATGTGACATCAAAAGCAAGTGGAAGAACCATCAAGATATTATCAGGTACAAAAAACAACAGAAAAAAACTTGAGATACAACACCTTTAAACCAAATTACTCAAACGTAAAGGTGAGAAAAGAGCGCTTCTTAGGGATACAAGTTTTTAGTTTCACAATTAGTAGGTTTGGTGAATAACACGAACAAATTGGTTGATTTGTTTCTTTTTTTCTGTTTTAAATCGATATTTTATGTGGGGTTTTGTTTTATTTATTTTTATTGGATTTTCCATAGAATTTCGGTCTGATGGGAAAATAAAAATCAAATTTGTAAAATGAACGCAATTAAGTAAAATTAATAGATTGTCACTAAATAACAATGTTATAAAGAAAAAAATCTCTATGTGGCATAGAACTCTCAAATTTCAATTTATTAATACAATGCCTGGTATTTATCGATAAAGGAAAAAGAGCCCAAATTGTGTCAAGTGAAGCATTCATAAATTATTTTCAGAGGCCAAATATCAATTATTAACATTCATATGCTCTTGTAGTAATCGATAACATAGGGTGGGCCACATCTGTCGGTTTAAATTTGAACCATTGGTTCTTTCGAATCTGGCAGTACTTTTTGTCATTCTATTCTGTCATAAAATTCAGTATATTATCTCCACTGCACATAATGAATCGATTTACGATTAAGCAACGTTGGGACTTATTGGGAGAAACTGCAGGGTGATGTCGATTTTGCCTAAAAAAATCATGTTTTCGGATGAGGCTCATTTTCGTCTTACTGGGTACGGCTATAAGCAAAATTGCCATATTTGAGGCTCATAAAACCCACACGTGGTCCTACAAAAGCCAATGCATGCATTACGAGTGACGGCTTGGAGCAGCATGTGAGGCAGCCGCATCATTGGCCCATATTTCTTTGAAAATGAGAACAGCGCAACCATTACGGTTAATGGAGACAGCTATAGCACCATGATAACTAAATTTTTTATACCCGCTCTTCATGGTATTGAGTTGAACGCTGTTTGGTTTCGTCAGGATCGTGCAACTTGCCACATATCTCATGCCACTATCGTTTTTTGCGTCAAACGTTTGATGGCCGTTTAGTTAGCCGAAATGCTTGTGTCAATTGACCGATCAATGATTTCAAAATTTGCGCAAATATTGTTGTTACGTTTTTACCTTTTAAAATCGTTTAAAATATGCTCTCGTAGATTGCAAATAAAATAAAAAAATTTGTGTTAAGTTTTAATTAAAATTCTTTATTATTCGCACAATTCACAACAATTGATTTTCTTTGTTATTCCTCTATTTATACGCTTTCCATAAACAATAACAATTACTAGACAATTATTTGACAGATCTTTGTAACGGATATCTTCAAACCACGATTGCTCTCTTCAAACACACCGCGTCTTAACACAAGACTGACTGAACTACACTCACTCACTCGCCTGCTTTGCCTTGCCTTTTATATGGCAGAGTAAATAGTCTGATGAATGTTTTCAAGATCTCTACAAATGTAAACATCGTTGTTTTATTATTGTTTACATTTATTCTTGTAGTGTGTGTTGGTGTATCTTTGCTTACTTGTTTAGCATTTTTTTTATGCTGGTGTTTGTTGTTATATTACGCAGTGGGATAATTTGTAAACAAGTTCATTGTATTGTTTTTTGTAACTTTTGTTTATAATTTTAATGTTAAACGATGTAAAAGCAAAACACCAGTATCAAGATTTGTTTCATTTTCGTAACAATATTTTCTGTATACAACTTTACTCAGCGTCACCTGCAATATCATCGGTCATAAACGATATATTTTTAGTACAATGTTTGCGACATAGCAATCAAAAATTGAGGAAATTAAATAATGCTCGATGTTAGGGTATAAGATAACCGGGAAATCTATGTTTAAATATTCTATACATCATCACCACCGACGAATTTTAACGCGAATATCTCAAACAAAACTATTATGCCGACTCTTGGGTTTAGTTTAGCGATTTATATTGTGTTTTCAACAGGGCTTTGGAAATTAATGCCTTTACCCAGTCTGTTTTGAATGGATAAGGCATTCAACAAAATTAATATTCTGTTCCAACGGGGTCGTTTTGAACTTTGAAAGTTAATAACGGTCATCTTTTTAAAGCTATATTTGTAAAATAGTTGTCATTTATTTAGTCTGCATTAATCAAATCACCATGGATGGATAAAGCATTTAACAACACTTGCCAATAAAATAAAATAAAATTGTTTCATTAAAATTGGTGCTTTATTCGGTTAAACTACCGCGCGTTTCGGCTATTTTACAATCGTCATAATCGTCCTACTGATTGGCCTTGGTAATGCGCTGGATAAATTCGAGTCCACTGATTCGACATAAGCCTGTAAGCGTACAAAATTCAACTGACACCGTAAATGGGACTAAACAACCGAAGATAACGACGTGTGTTCGAAGAGAGGGCTCTGGTGTAGTGGACAATTGATCCTAATTTTCCTCAAAATATCATCTTCAGCAATGGGGCCTATTTCTAAATAAATGGCTATGTAAACGTATAAAATTATCGAATTATACATGCATTCATACATAATTGGTCACTACAACCCTTTAGCCAGGATTACGACCTAGCTTTTCACACCACTGGTATTGTATGTGTTAATTTTATACATGTGTAGCGGGAGCTACAATTTAAAGTCGATCCCGAACGATCCATGGCAAAGTCTCCGAAGAAATATTTTTTTATATTTTCATTTTGACGTCTGACATATGATTTGCACCGAGACCTCACGTCTAATAAGCCAACAGACTACCTAGTAGACTACGGCAACTTCGAATTATATACGATTTAAGAGCATCCAATGCATTCCGAAAAAGTCACTGTTTAATGTGAATTTTGGGCTGGCGACGTCATTGGTTCATATTTCCTTTACAGCCACGTTGGCCAAGTTATCACTGTCAACGGCGAACATTATAGGTCGATTATTACCAAATTCTTGTGGCCTGAACTCGATGATCTGGACATCAAAGATATGCGATTTGTGCTATATGTCACTTATCCCATGCCACATTGAATATTTTGCATGAAAGATTAGAGGACATTGGGATCCCACGTGAAGGTGAAGTAAACTGGCAACCGAGTTCAAGCGGTTTAACTACGTTCGATTTTCTTTTGTGGGATTTTTTTTAATTCATAGGTCCTCAAACCATAGTTGATTTCAAAGCCAACCCTCGCAACCTATGGCATCGGTCATATCCAGCTTAATGTAGGAGTCAGCGCAATGGAAAATTAGGCAGACTTTCAAACGGATGTTATCACACATGTTTAGTTTTATTTAAATTTAAAGATAAAAAGTGCTTTATGAAAAGCTTCTTACAGGCGTATTGTGTGAACGACTGAAGCCAAACGTCAAAACGCTCATTGGAACTTATCAGTGAGGTTTCAGACCTGCCAATTTCACTATCGACCAGATCTTCACATTACGCCAAATCGTTGAAAAGATCCACGAAAAACAAGTCGCCACGCACCAGCTTTTTGTCGATTATGAGGCAGCCTTCGATAGCCCCATAAGGGATCGTGTTTTTGCCGCAATGTCTGAGCTCGGTATACCTGCGAAGCTTATAAGGCTGTGCAGTTCCGTCAAGTTACGAATGGACCTCTCCGAACCTTTTGATACCGTGCAAGTTTTCAGACGAGGCGATCTCTTGTCATTCGACCTCTTCAACTTCGTCATGGAGAGTGTTCTGCGAAAGGCGGGAGTGCATCGTAATGGCAATATTTCTCAAAAAAGTGTCCAGTTCCTTGCATACGTTGACGACATTGACATCATAGGGCGTACCAAGCGAGATGTTACTGCTGCCTTTATTGGTATTGACCAAGAGTCTAGTAAGATGGGTCCGGCAGTAAATGAGGGCAAAACAAAGTATATGTTATCGACAAGTAGAGACGCGCGGCGTATTGATTATCAGATTACTGCCGTTAACTATACTTTTGATACGGTTAAGGAATTCATCTACCTTGGCTCCGCCGTTACCACCAAAAATGTTGTCAGTCTAGAGATCAAGCGCAATATCCCTCTTGCCAACAGGTGCTACTATGGTCTCAATAGGCAATTGAGTAGCAGAGACTTCTCTCGTACGACAAAACTAATACTCTACAAGACGCTCATCATACCCGTGTTTCTTTATGGTGCAGAGGAATATATATATAATATATATATATAACATATATATAATATATATATATATATAACATATATATAATATATATATATAACATATATATAATATATATATATATATATATATATATATAATATATATATAACATATATATAATATATATATATATATATATATATATATAATATATATATAACATATATATAATATATATATATAACATATATATAATATATATATAATAGGGTCCATTAAGCACTGATGCAGCAGCCTTGAGATTATTCGAAAGAAAATTCCTACCTAAGATCTTCGGTTCAGTGGGAGTTGGCGAATATTTCCGCATCCGATCCAACAGTGAGCTGTATGAGCTCCTCAACGACATAGACGTTGTGCCCTTATTTTATTTAATTTACTGGCAACTCTATTTTCTTATGAGTAGTTATAAATTGTATTTGTCTTCTGTGTGTGTTTATTAATTTTATATTTACAATTTAAATTTAAATTTATAATTACACGCATATACTATGCAGTATCCATATACATACATACAGTGGACAGCAAAAGTCTTAGTACGGCAATATATTTTGACAAAGAAATTTCCCACAAGCTTAATCCTCTTGCACAAAATCCCGATATGGCTTAAAGAGAGTATTTAGGAGATAATTTGAAAGAACGGTTATGTAATCGCTAAACCTCAAACAAAAGTCAACCGAAAATCTTGCTCATGGTGCCATAAGAAAACACTAAACAAAACTTGTATATTCAATTCCAAATGGGTTAAATGGAGTGCTTGACCTTAAGGGATATTCTACTAAATACAGCGATAACGTTTTCATAAATTAGGGCTTTGCATTTTAAATTTACTCAGGGTTCTGCTTGGGGGTGCCTATGGAGTCATGTGAAACCTTCTTTATTTTTCTCTTGTTTTATTAAAAAACATTAAAAAGTGTTTGTTTTATAATAAAACAATAATTACATAAATATATAAACTAGAAATTTTTATAGAAACTTTCGGCTAAAGTTCATGAAATTGCTAAAATATATTGCCGTACAAAGTCTTTTGTACTGTAGCTCCTTTTGTAGTTTCATATGTCGACAGAAGATTAACGCAAATATTTTTGCTTCATTAATCAGTAAATAATTTTGTTTTAATATTTAACGATGACAATAAGAAAAATGGAAGCAAATTTGTGTACAGTGTAGTAATGCAAGAAAGCGAAAACGTAAATAAATAATTCTGTAGATGGATTGCAAGTAATTAATATTCATTCTTAATGATGACAATTAAGGCAAAAATTTTATATATAAATTTATTAATTTTTTTCAGTTTTATTAAGATGTTATATTTGTTAAAATGTATACATATGAAACCACATGTCATGCAAGTCAAGCTCTTGTATTTTGGGCAAAAAAAGTTGGATATCATCTCACGGTAGCGCTCACCATTCACAGTTACGTTACGATTCGCAGCATCTTTGAAGAAGTACGGTCCAATGATGCCACTAGTCCATAAACCGCACCAAACTATTTTATTTTTTTGACTTTTTCTGGATGCACTGGTAGCTTTTGCAATGCTTCTGGATGATCTTCACTCCAAACTCGACAATTCTGCTTATTTACCTATCTATTGAGCCAAAAATGAGCTTCGTCGCTGAACACAATTTTTCGATAAAGAAATGGATCTTCGGCCAACTTTCCAAGAGCCCATTCACCAAAAATTCTGCGTTGCGGTAGGTCGTTCGGCTTCAATTCTTGCACCAGCTCTATTTTGAAAGGCTTCGCACCTAAATTCTTCCGCAAAATTTTCCACGTTGTTGAGTAACAGAGGCCCAATTGCTGCGAATGGCGACGAATCGATAATTGATGGTCATCATTAACACTGGCCGATACAGCTGCGATATTTTCTTCAGTTTGCACTCTACGTAAGCGTGTTGGTGGTTTAATGTCCAACAATGAAATTTGGTGCGAAATTTAGTCACAATAGCCCGAATAGCCGCTTCAATGGGTCGATTAAACTGACCATAAAATGGAAGAAGCGCGCGATGAACTTTCTTAGCAGAGCACGCATTTTGATAATAAAATTCAATGATTTGCAAGCGTTGTTCGTTTGTAAGACGATTCATGGTTAAATTATAGACCAAACTGAAGATGTTTGACAGTAAAACAATACACGAAACGTGCGTGAGCTGTTTAAACCAGTGTTGCTAAAAAGATAATAGCTAAAAAATCACCCGTAATCACTATATATACTATAGATATGCTAATGGGATACAAGTCTAACACGATATAAATCAGCAGCCGCCATGACAAATTCAATGACTGCCATCTCCTCCCTTAACGGTGCCATAGATAGTACCAGTATACCCTATGATTTTGGAAAATACTTGGTAACAAGATTGGCCATACTATGGTATGTGGATGGCTCGCAAACATACATATACAAATGGTGTTTTGCTTTTACATCGTTTAACATTAAACTTATAAATAAAAGCGACAAAAAGAAATACAATGAACTTGTTTACATAATAACAAGTAAACAAAAATACAAAACAGCAGTATAAACAAGTAAACAAAAATTCGACGACAAATAACTGCAAGAATAAATGTAAACAAAAATACAACAACAAACAAGAAACATGTTGTTTACATTTATAGAGATTTCGCGAAGGCAAAGTCATTCTCCTTCAAGAGTATTCATCACACTGTTTACCCTGCGACATAAAAGGCAAGACGAAGCAATCAAAGGAGTTAATAAAGATTCAGCCAGTCTTGTGTCAAGATGCGTGGTTGGAAGATCTCCGTTATAAAGATCTTTCGAAAAAGTGACTAGTAATTGTTAATGTTTATGCAAAAGAGTGCAAAGAGGAACAAAAACAAAAGCAATTGTTGTTATTTACATCAAGTTGTGAACAGGGGCACACAGAATTTTACGAATTATAAAGAACTTTAATTGAAATTAAACACAAATTTATTTTTATTTGAAATCTATGAAATCTATTTAAACGTTTTTAAAAATAAAAACGTAACAATAGTAGCATAATACCAGAGTGAAACATTCACAGTGACCAACACTTTAAAGTCTATTCCGAACAAAAGATTTTTGAGAAAATTTTTCACAACAATATTATTTTTTACTCTCAGAGATTTTGCAAGAAATCTGCTGAGAGGAAGTCAGCGAAAAAATATTATTTTATTTTCACGTCTAACAAGTCAAGACATTACGTACAAGATTACGTACCAGACTTCTAACATTTCTTTGATTGAATAGATTCGACGTGTTATGGTCCAATAATATAAAATATTGGCACGGAGGAGCAATTTTCCATCGCTGTTCTGATAATTGTGAGTGAACTGTGAATACCCTTGCATAAGTATGAATACATAGTTCGGCTTAATTCTATGGAATGAACCTCAACAAGCATGTAAATTTAACAACATTTAAATCATATGTATTTATGTTCAAACATATGTGTGCTATATACGTACCATTATCATTAAAATTCTAATTATGATTGATTTTTAATGGGTAATTTTAATGGTATTAATTTTTTTTGTTTATTTAAATAATAAAAAACAATTAAAAATAACAACAAAATTTTTATTGGACTTAACAAGGTCTACACAAATGTCCAAATGATTTCAATAAATATTCATGTTGAGAACTTTTCTATCAACAGATAATACGTTTATGATGGCCATATGACATGTAGAACAATGAGTGTTCGTTTTTATAACAGGTTGTCTATTCCCTTGTCAGTATTGATTGTGTCTTTGCTATTAGAAATGATTTATAAATTGAACCAAATTAATATGAACATAATAAGTACCAAAGGTTGGTTGGTAAATGCCTCAAGGTAAACTCTGAATGTCTTCCATGAAGAGTGACAATAGGCATTTGATTCCTACTTGAAGTTAACGTATTCGTTTTTTTTTTTTTTGTTCATGCGCGGTGTGTGGTTGTAATCTTGACTAAAGCGTTGCAATGCCCAACTAAGTAGGTGAAGTAGGTTATTCCTCCTTCCTCTTTGATTTAAAATTATGGATTGGAAAATTTGATTCCAGTTTTCAGGAAACTCGCTTGTGTAACTGTAAGTAAAACTTCAGTTCACTTTGTGAAAGGATTTCCATTGCAATGTTGTAAGAATGAATTAAAGTGTTAGTTGTGAAAGCTGTTTCATAAATCAGACTGAATTTGACTGATGGCATGGATTAGATTGGCTTTAAGGACTGCAGCGGTTTGTGGTTTATTTGAATTTATCTTCGACTTAAGAAAACATACATACATACATAATTGGTCATTACAGCCCTTTAGTAAAGATTACAATCTAGCTTCATGCTTCGCTTATATTATATCATTCAATTCAGGCCAAAAGAAGTTGGTAATCATTGACCCAGAATGATTGCTATTGAGATTAATGCCCTTACTAATATTGTTTTCAATGAACTATGCACTGCTGACTCGTACAGTTTAAAATCCACACGGAAACGTGACTTTTTCGGAATGCATTGGACACTCTTGCATCTTATATGGGTTTGTATCGTTCCAAATTCGAGAATTTTTTTGTTTACGTACCCATTATGCAGAAATGAGGTCATCATCGAAAAAGATGATTTTACAAGGAAAATTAATCTCAGTTGCCAAATGCCCCGGAGCTTATTCGCGAACCCATGTCATTGTCAACGATCGTTTACCTTCAGTTTCTAGGTCGTTTGCCTCAGATTCTCCTGCACACTCTCACGGACAACGTCAGACGATGTTTACGGCTGACCAAGTGGACTCAAAATTATCCAACACATTGCCAATAGACCACTCGGTACGACGATTTTTGCTATTGTAAAATCAGCGAAGCGCATGATACTTTGTCCTAACAGACTACCCATTTTGATAAAACAATTTCATTATGCATGTGCACGTGTTGGTGATTTAACAAAAGAAGGCTGAATAAATAACAGCTAATGTGACAATTGATACTTCAAGAAAATGGCTGTTATACATTACAACTCTTCAGTCAGGCTTATAACCTAACTTCTCACACCACTTATGTTGTATGTGTTAATTTTATACATGAGTGGCGGAACATGTCCGAACGACATATTTTTAAGAAATTTTATTTGACTCTCAGAGTTTTTGTCTGAAATCTGCTGAGAGGAAGTCACCGAAGAAATATTTTTTCGTATTTCATTGCGTAAGAGATGTCTGACCAGGGGTTTGTTACATGGCCTCACGTCAGATAAGCCAACACACTACCTACAAGACTACGGTAACTACAGAAAAGAAAACTCCACAAAAAAACTATAATGAAGTCAAATAGCTCGTGCAGAATATTCAATATGGCATAAGCTGTGTGATACTTAGCGCCGATCTGTTGAAACCACAAATCGTTGGTATCCATATCTTCCAATTTAGGCCAAAAAGCAATGCTTGCGATGAGAACGTTGCTCTTAAATAAACATGAATCGATAAAGCTGCCAGTCCAAAATTCACGTCAAATAATAATAGTTTCAATATGCATTCGATGCAATTGAATCTTACATAAGTTGGATTCGTTCCAATTTTGATAATTTTGTTCGTTAACATATCCATTTGTCTAGAAATGGGTCGCA
Source organism: Sarcophaga variegata (assembly GCA_932273835.1). Taxonomy (NCBI): domain Eukaryota; kingdom Metazoa; phylum Arthropoda; class Insecta; order Diptera; family Sarcophagidae; genus Sarcophaga; species Sarcophaga variegata. The sequence goes on along the minus strand of OW026360.1, from coordinate 99,407,507 downwards.
TGGCTGAAGATAATTTTTCTATGTATATATACATACATAGTTGGTCATTACAAGCCTTTAGTCAAGATTAGGACCTAGTTTCTTATACCACCTATGTTGTGTGCGTTAATTTTTATACACAAGTGGTGGGACCTACAGTTTAAAGTCGACTCCGAACGACAGATTTTTGAGAAACTTTTCCTGGCAATTTTATTTACTCTCAGAGTTCTACCAGAAATCTTCCGAGAGGAAGTCACCGAAGTAATATTATGTCATACATATTTCGTTTAGTTGGAGATGCCTAGAGTTTGAACCTAGGCCTCGCGTCTAATAAGCCAACACAATAACGACTAGACCATGGCGACTTCCACGTAAAAATATTGTTACGAAAATGGAAAAATCTAGATACAGGTGTTTTACTTTTACGTCGTTTATCATTAAAATTATAAACAAAAGCTACAATAACAAAACAATGAACTTGTTTACAAATTATCGTACTACTTAATATAACAATAAACACCAGCATAAAAAATGATAAACAAGTAAATAAAAATACACAAGCAACACTACAATAATAAATGTAAAGAACGATGGTTACATTTATAGAGATTTCGAGAAGGTAAAGTCATAAACGTTCGCCTTCAAGAACATTTATCAGACTGTTTACTCTGCCATATAAAATGCAAGGCAAAGCAGGCAAGTGAGTCAGTGAAGTTAAGTCAGTCTTGTGTGAAGATGTGGTCTGTTTGATTACTCTAATCGCTATATAAAGATCTCAGTTACAAAGATCTGTCGAATAATTGCCTAGTAATTTTTATTGTCTATGCAAATGGTATAAACAGAGGAATAACAAACAAAGCAATTGTTGTTGTTTACATCAGGTTGTGAACAGTGGCACACAGAATTGTGTGAATAATAAAGAATTTTAATTAAAACTAAACACAAGTTTACTTTTTTTTATTTGCAATCTACGAGTTCATATTTTAAGCGTTTTTAGGTAAAAACGTAACAATATATTATGAAATAGGGGTCTTAACGACACCAGTGAATGCGAATAAATGTGTACATATGGAGTAAGTACCTCTACTAATTTCTTTTTTTTTATTAACTTTTAATATCACAGTCTATTGTCTATTGCAAATACTAACTTCATTAACTTTTAATATGTGAATGAATATATTTGCATTGACCATTGACCACCAGTAAGCATGTGTATAATTGGAATTTAATTTAAATCGTATAATAATATTTATTTTTAATTGCATTTATTTATTCATACTTTTTTCCCTCTCAATACTAGACAAATATAAAATAAACAAAAAAAAAACCATAATAAATAATATGCCCCAATACAATACAGAAAAGTGTTAATAAAATATAATCAATTAAAATAATTTCTATGAAATAATTTATTATTATAAAATAAATCAGTTTTATGAAGGAGTTTGAGTAAATTTTAATTATATTTACGCTTGTTTCCTGCTGCAGTACTACAATTTTAGTTGCATATACATGCATACGTTTATAATATGAAATTAAGGAGACTAATTTAAAAATTTTAATTAACATTCCAAATTAATTAAATTAAATTGCATAAGGTTTTGTTTTCGGTATTTAAATTTAATGAAATAATCATAATAACAACAATATTAGCATCAATATTTAATGCACACACACACACACATACAGGCAGCACACACACAGGCTACAATTATGTATCATAATTATACCCGTGTGATAGCGGGTTAGAATTCTACCACAGTGGTTCCCTGCTTGTCGTAAAAGGCGACTAAATGGGTGGGCAGGGGTAGAGGGTGCGGATGAAAAGTCTAGCATATACCCAATGACACTGATGCTTTAAAGCGAAACAATGCCGCTCAAAGTATTGAACTACCGTGGTATCACGATAGCACCGTGGGAATCACATACCAGCATGCGTGCAAGCACGCACCCAACGGATGTGGACGATCGGAGCCTAGTCGTATAGGCATCAGAATTGATTCCAGTAAGATTCTGATTATGGTATACTGGACTACACTACTATTTGGATTTGATGACATGGGCTGGCGGATGGGGTATTCTGTTACCAATATGTGCTGGAGTGAAATCTGGTACAGACGGCTTTCAGGCTAATACACCATCTGTCTCCGTCCCGTTAAAACCTGGCAAGCCTTGGAGAACGATCTTGGACTCGTCCCGTTGAGTTGGGGTGTAGGGGCAGTTAAGAATTTCTTCTGTTTAGCTCCCGGTCTGGCTCTGAACACAAGCTCTCATGAGGACTTGTGTCAACCTTCGCATGGCCTCCCTGCATTGCAAAGATAACCATGGGACCACAACAAGGGTAACTACACAACGAATCCAAGATAACGGCTCCAAGTTGGGACCCAATAGAATGGAATATATAACAAACATTTCACACAACCCTACAGGCGCTAATTCTCCAGCCGGCACCGAAGGTGCAAAGGAGACCCAGCAGGACAGCCCTTTCCTGAATCCTTTCCGGAGAGCTTCGAGGTTACTCCACTCACCACCGCTGAGGCAGAACGGCGAGCGATCGCGCTCGTCACCACCGGAGTTGCAGAGGAACAAGGATCCTGAAAAAGAGGTGGATGATTTCACCAAACTAGGCGATAAAATTTCTGAACTCGTGGAGATGATGGGCGGAGGAAGGAGGTCCATACACCAAGCGATGCGCGACTTAGTGGCTTCTATATCGTCACTATATCAGCAAGCCGCTAAGGATAAAGTTGCGGAACAAGAGAAAAGGATCAGAACTAATGATAGAAGCACGCAGACGAGCCTTCAACAGCAGACACCTTGTGTATCCAAGAGGCAGAGGGAAGAATTAGGAAAACCTAGGAGAACACCTCCGAAGAGGACCAGACCAATTCAACTGGAGGGATCAATTGCTCCAACTTCAAAAATTGGAGGCAATGATACGAAGAAAGGAGCAATAAGTACTAATGAAGGTGTAATAAATCGGGATGCTGAAGTACCGGGTACCGGAGTGGAAATGAGCACAGAGCCCAATGATTGTGTGATCAAGACAAGGCAGCGCAAAAAGCCCCCAAGACCGGATGCAATGATAATAAAACCTACGGAGAAGCTCTCATTTCCAGACATCCTGAGGAAGGTTAGGAATGCCCCGGAGCTTAAGTCAGTTGGCGAAGACGTTCACCTTGTTAAGAAAACACAAAAGGTTGAAATTCTGCTGGAATTTAGAAGATCGGCTGAGGCGTCTACAGAAACTCACCAATCCAAATTGAAGACCATATTGTCCGATGATATAGAGGTCAGGACGATAACTCAGGAGACAACATTTGAACTGCGATACCTGGACGAGGTTACCACGGAAGATGAAATAATAACCGCTTGGAGAGAACAAATAGGAGAATTACACCCATCGGCCGATGAGAAGTGCTCCAGGGGGTACCCGGACGGCAATAATTGTAATACCAACGAAGCAGGCTAGCAGGGCCGAAGAGGTAAGCAAACTGCGTGTCGGGTGGACAGTTTGCCGGTTAATGAGGAAAGTTGTCCCAAGGAGATGCTACAAATGCCTAGAATTCGGGCACGTAGCTGGAAATTGCCGCAGTAGGAGTGATTGGTCAAAACACTGCTTCAAGTGCGGAGGGCAAGACCACCTTGCCAAAACTTGTAGTGGTGACCCTCACTGCCTACTCTGTAGGAGCGATCGTAATGTGGACTCAAAACATGTCACGGGGGTACCTAAGTGTCCACAGTACCTGGCAGCTCGGCGGAGGATGATGAACATAGGAAAATGAGGATCTTGCAGCTGAATTTGAACCACTGCGAAGCGGCGCAGGAGCTTCTTAAGCAGACAGTCCGGGAGCAGAAAATAGACCTTTCAATTTTGAGTGAACACTATAGTGCACCTAACAATCAGCGTTGGGCTACCAGTAAATGCAACAAGGCATCGATATGGTCATGTGGTAAATTCCCAGTGGGAAATGTTGACAACAGGAGAGAAGGCTTTGTGAAATGCACTGTTAATGGGGTACATTTCTTCAGTTGTTATCTCCCCCCCAGCTTATCAATGGAGGAGTACAGACTCAGATTGGACGACATCGTTCGCGAGGCCAGAAATCTAAGACCCGTGGTGATTGCCGGGGACTTTAATGCATGGGCAGTGGAATGGGGTTCAGCGTACACGAACCAAAGAGGTGAGAGCCTGCTTGACGCATTTGCAACTCTGGAGGTTGTCTTACTCAACTGTGGGCAGATTGATACATTCTCGAGAAATGGAAGGAGTTCCAAGATTGACTTAACATTCATCAGCGATACACTGGCGACGACATCGAATTGGACTGTGTCCGATGTCTACACTCATAGCGACCATCGGGCGATCATTTTTGATATCCAGGAACGCGCTGCAGTGAACCCCATTACTGCCGCCCCTCCTAATCCCTTGTGGAGGGACTCTACTTTTGATGAGGAAACCTTTATTCTCGCGATGAGCGACATTCGCGTGACCGGAAGCGCAAACAACATGGCGGTGGAACTTATGCGCTGTATAACGGAAGCCTGCAGCGCGTCTATGTCGCGGAAGTCTCATCTGCCAGGCAGGAAACACGTTTATTGGTGGAACGCGGAGATAGCTGAATTAAGAAGGAAATGTAATCGAGCGCGGAGGATATTCCAGAGAGCAAGGGGTCGCAATGACTTCATAGAACTTCGGGAAAGATACAAAGTGCTCAGAGCCAACCTTAACTGGGCCATTGACAGGAGCAAACGAAGGTGCTATAGGGAAATGTGTGCAGATTTGGATGAAAATCCCTGGGGCACGGGATATAAGGTGGTAATGAGGAAGCTGAATTGCTTTCGACCACCCGCCACGGAAAGCGCGGAGAAGCTGCAGTCGATTGTTGAAGGCCTCTTTCCGGAGAGGGCCGAGATCACGTATGCTGTGCGAGACAGTATGTCGCACGATGACATTCCTGAAGTCAGCGGCCAGGAATTCGATGCAGTCTGGAAGGAAATGAAACTCAGGAAGGCTCCGGGAATTGATGGAATCCCAAACGTCGCACTTAAGGTGGCTATAGAGAACAACGTTGAGGTCTTTAGGAAAGTATTTGATACATGCATTCAGGAGAGGAAATTCCCAAGGATATGGAAGCGACAGAGGTTGGTTCTCATCCCGAAGGGCAACGGTGCGCAGGATGCAACAGGTTACCGCCCACTTTGTATGATCGATACCGTAGGTAAACTGCTGGAGAAGATAATATGTAGAAGACTCGAAACGATAGTGGAGAGAGACGGCTTGTCGGATCGCTAATTTGGCTTCCGAAAAGGGCGCTCCACAGTGGACGCAATGGAGGCGGTCATCACCGTAGCGAAAGAGGCCATCAGCGGTGACCGCTGGTTTGAAGGTGATAAGGAGTATTGCGCAATCATCACCCTGGATGTCAAAAACGCATTCAATTCGGCAGATTGGGACGCCACCCTGGCTGCACTTGATGAGAGGAGCGTACCTAGATATTTGATGGAACTCATAGTGGACTACTTTAAGGATAGGGTACTTTTGTATGATACAGACGAAGGCAGAAAGTCATACGCTATAACAGCAGGGGTACCACAGGGTTCGGTGCTGGGCCCAATACTATGGAACGCCATGTATGATGGGGGACTGAGGCTTAGGCTTCCTACGGGCGCACAAATATTCGGATTTGCGGACGATATAGCCCTCGTGGTGAGGGGTAAACATCTTGATAATTTGGAACGAACGTCCAATGCGGCAGTTAGCAGAGTTAGAAGCTGGATCGCGAGTATAGGTCTGAAACTTGCTGATCATAAAACGGATGTCGTATTAGTAAGCAGTAGAAAGAAAATGGAATACATCACCATAACTGTCGGCGAACAAAGGATAACATCGAAGCAGTCTATCAAGTACTTAGGAGTTATGATTGACAACAGACTCACATTCAAGGAGCACCTGACGTATATTAGTAGGAAGTGTGCGGCGGCAATGGGCGCACTCGCGCGGATAATGCCTAACTTGGGAGGTCCGTGACAGGAGAAGAGGCAATTGCTGATGAGAGTGGTTAGATCGATTGCTCTATATGCAGCCCCTATATGGGCCGAGGCCATGGATAAGAAGACATATAGAATAGGAGTTGATGGGGCCTACAGGAGATCTGCCCTCCGAGTAATCTCTGCCTTTCGCACAGTATCTACGGATGCAGCCTTGGTGATAGCGGGAATGATGCCGCTACGAATGTTGGTAGAGATAGAGAGGAGAAAACGTTTAATAAGTAGGAGAACGGGGCTAGTGCACCCTGACCAGGTGAATGATGATGTAATGAATAGGTGGCAGCACGAGTGGACTTCTTCCACAAAGGGAAGATGGACCTACAGATTGATACCGAATATAGAATAATGGACTGGAAGGAAGCACGGCCAGGTGAATTTTTACCTTACTCAGTTCCTAACGGGCCACGGATGCTATAGGACATACCTTTACAAGTATGGGCATGACGTGGATGAAGCGTGTCCATCATGTCTGGATACAAGTGAAACAGCGGAGCATATATTCTTCACTTGCCCGCGCTACGAATTCCGACGAAATTTTACGTAGTGCGATAATTTGTAAACAAGTACATTATTTTTGTTTTTGTAGCTTTTGTTTATAACTTTAATGTTAAACGATGTAAAAGCAAAACACCAGTAGCAAAATTTTTCCATTTTCGTAACAATATGGACACCAACGACATATGGTTTCAACAGGAGAATGCTACATGCAACATTAAATATTCTCCACCGGCTATTTAAGGGCATGGGCATCTCACTTAGAGGTGATATGAGCGATTTGACCCCGTTGAACTTTCCCTGGGGGTGTTTTTAAGCCGCGGGTATATGCGAATAAGCTGAAGAAGATCTCCCGCAATGAAATTTGTATTCCACTCTGAAATAAATTCCCTAAAAAGTACAAATTTTCAGTGTTTTTGGCATACGTTTCTGTGTTCAATTCCACAGTTTACATAACAAAATTTATATATGCTTACATGCACCATAAGCATATATTGCAACATTTATTTTGTTTTGATTTTTTTTTTCAAATCACGTCATGGAATATAACGGAAACCCAAAAACAAAAAACAGCATATGATACCATTTATAATTTAGTAGAAAGTGATAAATGAGTTCGTTTCATAAAATTTATGATATTGCGGCAAATAGATTCAATTTATAAGTAATCAACACAATTATTGGGTGTACATGTATAAACAAAACATGAATAAATAACAACGCCAACCCCAAAAATACATGGACTGTACAAAATGCTCTACAGGTTGTATGACAGCAGCAATCCAATAAAAATAAATTCTCATGGTTTATACACACCAAACAACATAAGATTTCTGTGTGTACATAACTTAAAAAACCATTTGAAAATTGTCTCTTCATAAACCGAAAACTCTCAAAGCCATGTAGTTCATCCACGCTCATCTCATCGAAATATATTTCAATTGATTGGATGGTCCATTGCATTGAATACACACAAAATGATTCATGAATTTGTTTGTAAATCTATAACAAAAAGGCACGCATATTTGCGCATATTTTTCGATAATTCTTGTTCTAAATTCAACCATGTTTTGTTGTGCATGCATTGCATGCCGGTTCCTTCCACAATCCATACAATCAATGCAATTTTCATTACATTTAACACGAGTGTTATCAGCATGATTGCCTTACAAACAAATCCTTATTAGAAAGGATAGGAATGGGCCTTTAAAACGATATACATATTTATATTATTTGACTTAATATAATATGAGGTTTGATGGGGTAAACTTGACAAATGCAAATTTTTTCATATTTTTTCATGTATTTGTATTTTCATGTGTATTTGGACTGTCGCAAAGTGTTATGTATGTATGAATGTAGTCTGAATGAGAAGGGCTCTATCAACCGTCAATGTTCGTAAGTCCCTATTGCAAGACACTATATTAGGTTTCCGATTCCTCCATAAATATCTACACATGAATATTATGGGGGTTTGACGAAAAACCTCTTCAAGTTTTATGAGAATTTATTATCAAATTTATTCTCTTCTTATTCTCAAGTCCAATTAAAGTTCATGAATAAAAACAAAACATATTAAAACAAAATTATTTTTTACTACGAGTATTACGGTCTGATAAAAGTTTTAAAAATTAAATTTTTATATAAAAAATATTTAAAACTTTCTCAAATAGTCATGGTGCAAAAATTTAGGAAAAAAGCAACAAAATCTATAAAAAAACATAATTTTTTCAAACATATTGATTGATTGATTGAGATTTGGAAATTTTTCTAAAAGTTGAAAACGAAAACCTTTGGAGAGTATTAAATGCATCGAAATACACATATGAAAAGAATATTATTTGAAAAGAATATTTATGTACCAGTATATGGTACAGTTTTCTGTTCAGTAACATAAATAATTATATTCTTCTAAAAAGAAAGAAAAAAATAGTTTTACATGTGATCACATATTCAAAAATTATTATTTTACGAAACTTTTCAGAAGCAAAATCAGGCGTTGTAGGCTGATAGCTGCAATGAAAACAAAATCAAACAATATTAAACTTTATATAAGTATTTACATACATACATAATTGGTCATTATAATCCTTCCGTCAGGATTACAGTTGAAAGTCGACTCCGAATGACAGATTTTTAAGAAACTTTTTCATTGCACTTCTTTACTTACTCTCAGAGTTTTTGCCTGAAATCTGCTGAGACGTAGTCGCCGGAGAAATATATGTACATTTTTCGTTTAGTTGCAGTTGTGTAACCTGGAGTTTGAACTGTGTCCTCACATATAATAAGCCAACACACTAGCAACTGGACTACGGCGACTACATATTGTATATGTAAGTAAGTCCTGGATTTGCCAAATGTGAAAAATATTTATTTTTGTTTTTTGTCTGAAAAGAGCCTAGGAATACGCAGAATATCGCAGACATTATAAAAGTTCCCAAGAAGTCATCTTTTAAAGTATTCTTCAAGGTGTGTCAATAAAATTTTTTTTTTTAAATTATTAGGCGTCTCAGCTAAATTCTAACTGATCTGAAGTACATGTTAAGTAATCTGCTATAAGTTCGATTCGAAAATACATTGACGACATATTAATCAACTAACAGAGTTCGCTTGTCACGCTTTAATCTCAAAGAATACCTTTCGCTAAGCCTTAATAGTCTAAATATTAGCAAGAAGATTGATTTAAACCCTAAGAATCACGCTGCTAATGTTTTCTGATAAAATATTTGAGGAGCTGTATTGTACTGGGTATAAACTTCCAATATCTATCTTCTGCAGGTCACTAAGAGCACACAGAATAAAATTGAATAATAAAACCCAACAGATGCCCACATAATATATGAAGTCTACTGAAAATGATATCCGATATTTGCCAGTTGATAACAGAGATCAGCAATGAATCGTTTTATCGCTACTCAGAAACACTCTTGAAATCTTGAATATAAGTGAGTCAACAATATTGAAATTTAACTACTTTGATTCATTCGTACTCTTTACAACGTTAATTATAAGTACAGGTTGCAATGTGCAAATGTTTCGTAAAAATTTCTGGTCTGTTCGGGCAACATACAGGGCACTTTGCGCATACCACAATCCCATAATCATACTACTCCCATTGACTTGGGCTGTACAAAATTCAATTGACCCAGCAACTGAAGGCTAACGCCCATAGAAAACAAAGTATGTTTGAAACAGACTGAATAAGCAGACAACTAGTTGCCTGTTATCAAAATTCAAAGATTCCTGTTGGACACCCGATGCTACATTCCTTTGTGTAGCTGCATTTCTACCACTCTGCCTTTCTTACAAGGACTTTGTGGTCATTATGGCCTTGCTGGTGTGTTATATTTTGCATACAAATACATAAGTGGTCATTACAATCTTTCAGTTAGGACTACAAACTAGCTTCTCATTCCACTTAGGTTATGTGTGTGAATTTTTTTCCATGAGTGGCGGTACCTTGTGTTTTAAAGACGACTCCAAACAACAAATTTTTAAGAAACACTGCATGACAATTTTTATTAACTCTCGGATTTTTTGTCGTAAATTTGAGAGGAAGTCACCCAAGAAATTTTTTTCGTATTTTGCGTTTTGTTGCAGATGTCTGACCAGGGTTTTGATCCGTGGCATCTTGTGTAATAGGCCCTACTAGACTACGGCAACTTTGGACAAGGCATCATGCATTAAAACATCATTTGTTGAGAGTGAAAGATGTAGTAGCGTCGTTTCTTCCGTGTGTTTTATTGACACTTGCAATTGTTTAATTTTTACAACCAGGCCAACTATCTTGGTTGTTTGGATTTTTGCGACTATTTGTTGCTACATTCATTATTTATTATTTAAATAAATATAAAATATAAAATGAAAAGAATTTTTTGGAGTTTTATTCATGTACCATATTATTCTGGAGATAATAATCCACAATCACATGAACAATACGAAATGTATGAACGCACATACACTGCGGTTCATCAGGATAGAACCAACATATTTTAAAGTAAAAAAACTGTATAAATTGCAAATACAGATTGAATAAAAAAATTTGGTTTTGCAGAAAGATAGTTGATACTGTAAATGATAATTTAAGCACAAAAATTTTTATAAAAATGAATTATAACGGTACTTTTTCACCTTCTTTGTAGTCAAGTATAAAATTTTTCATTTATTTTTTGGTTCAACAGAATAGAACCACGTGCATTTTTAACGTAAATCAGTAGGCTGTTGTAATAAAGCTTTATAAAAACCAAATAAAATTAAAATCACAGTTTGTGACTGCAGTTATCTAAATCAATATGTGAAGAAAGAGTCCTTTAAATTCGTCGGAAATGGTAAAAATTGATGTTTACCATCCTGGAAATTATTCTTATCGCGAAATCGATAGACAAATAGGACGAAGTCATAATGTGGTAATGAATTACATAAAACATCATGAAACATGTAATAAAAATTACAAAGGAGGTACTTAGACAGCTCTAATACCACAGGATAAGCAAAAATTCTTCGAATTGCCTCAAATTCAGCCCATTCTACCTCTAAAATTAAGCATTTAGCAGGAGTTAAAGCAAGTGCATCTACTGTTCGTCACGCTATTTTAAGCAGTAAACATTTACAAGTCCGAAAACTAAAGAAAAAACCTCCATTAAATGCAATCCGTCAACAACAGCGCCCTCAGTTTGCCAAAGACCATATGGCATGTGATGTTCATAGATACTTAAGCGAAAACGATTGGCGAAAAGTAATTTTTTCGGATGAAAAAATTTCGTTTGGATGGCTATAACTTTTATTTTCACGATATGCTTTAGGACCAAAAATTTCTGAGCCGCCATTACAGCAGAGAGGGGGCGTTATGCTATTGAACATCACATGCCATATGATATTTGGCAAACTGAAGGCGCTATTGTTGACGGATTGCATTTAATGGAGGTTTTTTCTTTAGTTTTCGGAGTTGTAAATGTTCACTGCTTAAAATAGCGCAACGAACTGTTGATTTACTTGCTTTAACTCCTGCTAAATGCTTAATTTTAGAGGTAGAATGGGCTGAATTTGAGGCAATTCGAAGAATTTTTCGCTTGTCCTGTAGTGTTAGAGCTGTCTAAGTACCGTCTTTATAATTTTTATTATAGTTTTCACGATGTTTTATGTAATTCATTACCACATTATGACTTCGTCCTATTTGTCTATCGATTTCGCGATAAGAATAATTTTCAGGATGGTAAACATCAATTTTTACCATTTCCGACGAATTTAAAGAACTCTTTCTTCCCATATTTATTTAGATAACTGCAGTCACAAACTGTGATTTTAATTATATTTGGTTTTTATAAAGCTTTATTACAACAGCCTACTGATTTACGTTAAAAATGTAAGTGGTTCTATTCTGTTGAACCAAAAAATAAATGAAAAATTTTATACTTGACTACAAAGAAAGTGAAAAAGTACCGTTATAATTCATTTTTATAAAAATTTTTGTGCTTAAATTATCATTTACAGTATCAACTATCTTTCTGCAAAACCAAATTTTTTTATTCAATCTGTATTTGCAATTTATACAGTTTTTTTACTTTAAAATATGTTGGTTCTATCCTGATGAACCGCAGTGTATGTATGAATAAATAAAATGATATAAAAAATGAATGAATGGAAAAATGTTTTATTTTTCCAAAACATTTTAATAAAAATAATGTTATCTTATTAAATTTATAAAATAGAAATGAAAATTAATATTTTGAAAAGAGTCTAAATATGAGAGTTTCATATTCTAAATGGAATAAATCTTTAAACTCATTCCAATAATAATATTTACGAGTTCAAATATAATATTTTTAAGTAACAAACATAGGCTGAAATGTATTTTATGAACAAGCAAAATAATTTATTACAAAACTATACGCATTTAAAAAATCTATGAAAACCACTTTTGCTAAAACCCAACATATGCATAAAAATCCTTCGCAAATTTATTACAACATAAAGCATATGAATGTGCAACAAATTTGAAAATGTGCACGCAATATTCAAATGAAAATTTTAAATACGTTACAATTACAAATTACATACATACATACATAATTGATCATTACAGCCCTTCAGATTACGACCTAACTTTCTCACACCACTTATGTTTTGTGTGTTAATTTTATAAATGAGTGGTGGGACCTACAGTTTAAAGTCGACTTTTAACGACAAATTTTTAAGAAACTTTTAATGGCAATTTTATCAGAATTTTTGCCAAAAATCCAATGAGAGGAAGTCGTCGAAAGAAATATTTTTTCGTATTTAATTTTGTTGTAGATGTCTGACCTGGAGTTTGTGGCCTCATAAGCAACTACCTACTAGACTACGGCGACAAGAGTAATATCGAATGCAAAACGAATATTGAGTTTGGATTTGAAAAAACCCCAAGATATTTCGAAGATGGCAGTAAAGATCTAAACCAGCTTATACTTGGAGAAGATACAAATTGGAACAGTTTGCTCAGAAGTGGATTTAATTGTTCAAGATAGATAGAAGATAGATTTATTGTGGCCCTTTGCTCCCACTCAAAGTAATCAAATAATTCTCGCTTTTTGGAAAATTCCAGGGTGACGATGCGAACGATTTACTTTCAAAAGTTGTATTCCTATGTACATTGGGTCGGAATTTGTATATCATTTTGACGGCCCATCTATCAAATTAGTTACCATTTGTGAAATCTGCTGCGCCAAATCACTAAATAAGCACAGACATGAACCACAGACTACTACGTGCGTTCTCCTAATTTTCATCGAAAAACCATCTCCAGCGATGAAGCCGAATTTGAATGAATGGGACGGCAAATAAACAAAATTTTAGAATTTACGACCATTCCCATTCACATTATATCTAAGAGCGTCCAATACATTCAGAAAAAGTCATTGTTAGGAGTGGGTTTTAAGCCGGTGGTGTTATCGATTCGTACTTCTTTAAGAACAACGCTGGCCAGGCCATCACTATTAACAGCGAACAAGACGATGATTACCAACTTTCTTTGGCCTAAATTGAATGATTGGATAATATGTGGTTTCAACAGAATGGCGCTATGTGTCACTCAGCTCATACCACACTGGATTCTACAGAAGCGATTTGAGTGTATGATCATCATCACGTAGAGGTGATGTGTACTGGCCGGCGAGATGATGTGAATTGACCCGTTAAACTTTTTCTTGTGAGGTTATCTTAAGTCGCTAGAATATGCACAGCTCTCCTCCATACCAGGATTACGGCATAACTTTCTCACACCACTTATGTTGTGTGTGTTTATTTAATACATGAGTGGCGGGACCTACAGTTTCAATTCGGCTTCGAACGGCAGATTTTTGAGAAACATTTCGTGGCAAATTTATCCGAATATTTGCCAGGAATTTGAAAGTCTATAAAGGAATATTTTTTCATATTTTGTTATGTTGGAGATGTCTGACCAGGGATTTGAACAAGCCAGCACACTACCTACGAGACTACGGTCACAACAACAAATTACATGTAATTATTACGAGTGTAGTGAACATATGGTCGTTACAGTGTAACAGTATCTGCCAAACAAAGGACCCACTCATAGCTACACTAGCGCACTATTGTCTAGAGTACCAGGCCGCTAAATTGATATTGTAATTTGAAAAATTCCATAAAATTGTCGAATTTGTTTCGATATCAATATACTTAAGGTCCAAGAGCAATACATCCTGAAAAAGTCACCGTTTGGTTTAGATTTTATACTGTCGGAATCATCGGCTCATAATTCTTTGGTCAAACCATTACTTTCAACGGAGAGCACCAACTAACTATGAATAAATTTATATTTACATTGTAAATGCTTGTACAGTTATACACATCGTGTAAGTAACATTAATCACAGTGCGTACATGTTGCTCATACCAGCCAATGTACACTTAGCGTGTCAGTTACCAAAACACACTATAGAAGAACTCCGTTTGTATTTACATTTTATACGTCTTTTTTGTTTTCAAGTTTCATTTCCTGCCAAACCTTTCACATTCTTGCTCTGATTTCTATGAACTATACTCTAACAATGAACTTGTTTAAGCAAGTAAACAAAAATATACTAACAAAACACCAGCATAAAAATGATAAGTAAGTAAACAAAAATACAACGACAAACACTACAAGGATAAACGTAAACAAAATATAGAAACAACAATAATGAAACAAAGATGTTCACGTTTATAGAGATTTAGACAAGGCGAAGCCACGAACGTTCGCCCTCAAGAACATTCATCAGACTGTTTACGTTGCCATATAAAAGGCAAAACCAAGCAGGCACCGAGTCATTAAAAGGTCATTCGGTTTTGTGTGTAGACGCGGTGTGTTTCAAGAGAATAATCGTGGTTTGAAGATCTCCGTTATAAAGATCTGTCGAACAATTGGCTAGGAATTATTATTGTTTAAGCAAAAGAGTTCAAAAAGGAATAACAAACAAAGCAATTGTTGTTGTTTACATCAAGTTGTGAACAGTGGCACATACAATTGTGAGAGCAATAAAGAATTTACTTAAAACTAAACATACATTTATTTTTATTTTACTTGCAATCGACGTGCTCATATTTTAAAAGGTAGAAACGTAACAATATTTTTCATATTCGATCAGACTTTATGGCAGGCCAGTCGGATTAATACAAGAGAAAAATTAAAAGTATTTCGTACGAAAAGTGTGGGAAACATGTGCGAATTAAGTTTCTACTGAGACATTATAAATAGCTGAATAGACCAAGTCTAGGGATATATTGAACATATTACTTCATAGGTACATCTTTAAATAAAAGGCGAAGAATATATTTCTACACTTGGCAAAATTTAAAGTAATAAAATCCATAACTCTTGATTAAAGGTAATAAATATAAGGTTAAATAAAAGAAAAAGAAGTTTGTAGACGCCGTAGTCTACTACTTAGTATGTTGGCTTATTATACATGAGGCCTCGGGCCAAACCCCAGGTCAGACATCTCCAACAAAACGAAATGTTAAAAAATATATTTCTTCAGCTACTGCCTTTTAGTATATTTCTGGCAAAAAGTTTCTCAAAAATCTCTTGTTCAGTGTCGACTTTAAACTGTAGGTTGCGCCACTCATATATGAAATTAGTGCACACAACATAAGTGGTGTGAGAAGCTAGGTAATAATGTAATGTAATGACCAATTATGTATGTATGTGAGGATGAAAACTATGGTTTTAAAATTTGGCTTTGAAATTATTTGCAACACGTCAACTGCACTAAACTGCTGAGCCGAACACACGATATTCTGTTGCACTAACTGCACTAAACTTTAATTCTAATAAAATAAGACTCACAACCTTTGTGTTTATTCCCTAGCAGACTATAAATTTACGTTGTTAATAATTAAACAATTTTATGTAGAAATTAATTAAATTTAACATACGAAAAATAAATATAAACAGCCCTACACTGTAAGGATAAGCTTGTAAATATATCTCAGCATTCTAATGTAATAATTGAGTGTTTAACTATTAATGCTGCTTGTAAGCAAATGGTTATTGGGCCACAATTAATTAAGGCTCTACTAAAAGCAATTGTAAGAACTACAAGAAAATTTTTAATTATGTTTTGAATTAGGAAGGATATAAGAACGTTTAAAGCATAGTATCGGTTAATTTCTCAAGCAAAAGAAACAAAAATTAAATCAAATTTAGTTTAAAAGCAAAATTAATTAAAAACCGCAGTTTTAGTGCATACATACGTACACACATACCTACATGCATTTCTACGTCATGTATGATGGTGTACTGGCTTACACTCCCTAGAGGTACATAGATCATTGGATTTGCGAACGATATTGCCCTTGCGATAAGGGGAAAACGTTTGGATGAATTGGTGATGGTTGGCTGGGGTTGGCATGGTTGGAAACTGGAAAACGGGAATAGCTCTTAGACTTGCTGATCACAAAACAGATATTCTACTTGTAAGCAGTGGGAAGAGGACGGAATTTATTACCATAACGGTGGGCGACCAGCACATAACATCAAAGCAGTCAATTAAGTATCTGGGAGTAATGATTGACAATAGGCTCACGTTTAGGGAATACCTGTCGTACATTGGTGGAAAGTGAGCGGCGACGACATGTGCACTTGTCCGAATAATGCCTAGTCTAGGAGGCCCAAAACAGGAGAAGAGACGGATACTGATTAAGGTAGTGACATCGATCGCTATATATGCAGCCCCTATATTGGCCGAGGCTATAGATAAGAGGACCTATAAAGCAGGAATAGAACCTGCCTACAGGAGATCCGCTCTCAGGGTAATCTCTGTCTTTCGCACGGTATCTACTGATGCAGCATTGGTGATTGCGGGGATGATGCCCCTGAAGCTAGTAGTGGACGTAGAGAGGAGGAAACATGACACTGAATGCCGAAATGAAAGGGAAACGAAATTGCCTGGAGAGGACAATAGAATATCAGATAACGCGCGATAACGTGGTTAACCTGATGTTAACCTCATATGACAATTGGAACGCAGTATGTGTTTTCGCAAGGAAAGTATTGATGCAACAAAGATTGGATGGATATTTGCCAAGCTTGCTGGAATGCTAATGTAACGCCAATCATAAAAAAGATGTGAACTACCTTCCAATAGCAATATGTTCCTCACTTTCCAAGTTTATGGAATTGATGATAAGGAACAAACTTGTAAAATATCTAAAGTCCAACAACTTGATCATTAAGAGGCGGTAAGGTTTCCGTAAAGTTTGTTCTACTTGTGACATGTTGAAGTTACTTTCAGAAAGGTGGAAGAACGCCTTTTTGTTATCATTTATTTAAACTGTCAATTAAGATGTTAAGCACCACCTGGGATGTTGCACAAGTAAATGCAACAAATGCCGTCATTGGTAAGTAATCGATAACAAACACAAAAACATCTCCAAAGAAAACGTCATTTTAAACGTTAAAAAAGCAAGGACATTAAATCAATTTTATTGTCAACACATATAGAAATATGAAAGACAAAAAATGTAACAAATATTTCATACAAAAAAGTACCAGCAACTAAAAATATATTCATGCATGTGGTAGCTGGAGTGGTCGCCTGCAACATGATAAAAACTTTTGAAATAAAAAATTTAAAATAAAAGGAAGAACGGCAGAGAACACAGAAATTTAAAACTGCAACAGCAACAATCGTATTGTCAATGTGAGACAACAGCAACAGAACATCGAAGATAAAAAAAATTTGAAGAAAATGCGCCAACAGGACAAAGAGAAGTCAACTGAAGGCAAACCGTAACTGCTTTTGACTCGTGTATGATGTTTGCAGTTGATGTTGTAAAAAGCATACAATTGTTTTGACTGGTTTTAGGTTTTCGGCATTCGGCCAAAAAATACCAACAAAACAAATACAGTAGCACTCAACAGGAATTGCCAAAAAATTCAATAAAATATGTCTTGAAAAAAAAATCAATTTTAAAGGTTTTAATCAAACTGGTCAAAACATGATCGCTATGTCAGAATGCTGACAGGCAGTTATGGTTTTCGATGAGTTTGACCTACAGGCAATATGCAAGAAAGGGGTTTTGTAAAACTGAAAGTGACTTGGTTGCATAAACTGGCTCAAGCTTTCAATATTCAATTCTAAAATCACTCGCGGCTAAGCCACTGTGAAGTAGAGTAAAGCACTCCTTCTTGGTCGTAAGACAGTGCTAAATAATGACAGAGAAAACGAACGAGAAAAGAAGTCATATTGTGGATGCTGCAAGCTTATCGGATGTGACCATCCTTGGGTGGCTTCTTTGAAGAGGAAATCATCTCAAAAAAATCTTACCATCGTAGAGTAGGTAAACCTATCCTGAAATAATACATAGAGATTCCAAAACTGAGAATGTGACATGGAGTTTGGCAGGTATTTAACTTCCTTCATATATATATTATTATAATTTTTTTTTTTTTTGGTGACAAGTGAGTTTTTTTTTCAAAAACTATTTGTATGGATCATATGTATAGATTCTCATTGTCTTAGTTAACTTGTAGTCCCTACTAAGTAGGTGGTATGTTGACCTGCAACACAATACAAGGAGTGTTTTTGTCTCACATCTTTAAGTAATTTTTTCCATGCGCATGATGAAGAGGCTATTAAGCAATAGATTTAAATCCTATCAATCACACTTTGAACTGAAAGTGAAACTATTGAATGATGCCATTACCAGCTGGTGGTGCGCAATCTTTTCTTAAGTGAGGTCATAAGTGAAGTCATAGATGGGAGAGCCGTAAATAAAATTGCCATGAACCATTTCTCACTTCAAACTGTAGATCCTGTCACTCATGAATAAAATTAACAAACACAACATTGGTGGTGTGAAAAGCTTGGTAGTAATCCTTACTGAATGCTGACAATGACCAATTAATTAAGTTGTTGAATGCAAAATCCGTCTATGGTAGTATGGCAAAATTGACTGAATAAATGACAACTAATTAAACAGACAACAATTTCATTGGTTCATTGGTCTCTGAAATTGTTGTCTGTTTAATTAGTTGTCATTTATTCAGTCAATTTTGCCATACTACCATAGACGGATTTTGTATTCAACAACTTAATTAATTGGTCATTATCAGCATTGAATGATTGATTTTCCAGACATCTGATGGTTATGACTTGTAGTTATAAATGAAATTATGTCAGGGGTTCTGATAGGTAGTCGCCGTAATCTAGTAGGTAGTGTGCTGCTTTATTAGACATGAGGCCACAGTTCAAACCCAGGTCAGACAGCTCCAACTAAACCAAATATGAAAAAGTATTTCTTCGGCGATTTCCTCTCAGCAGTTTTCTAGCAAAACCTCTGAAAGTAAATAAAAAATTGTCATTAAAATTGTCTCAAAAATCTGTTGTTCGGAGTCGACTTTAAACTGTAACTCCTCAAACTCATAAGTGGTGTGAGAAACTAGGTCGTAATCCTGACTAAAAGGTCGTAATAACTAAATTATGAACGTACTTAACAGAGATCAGCAAAGAGTATTCAAAAAGATGAGTAGAATCGAATCATACTCATAATTTCTGATACTTATACGCATTCATACTTATTTTAATATCATACTCATACTACTCATATTCAAAGTTTTAAGTACTCATCATATTCATACTTAACAACACGTATGATTGTTGATTTCCAGTCTCCAAGACTCAACACGTACACGAATCACAAAATTAGAATGATTCGAGTAGGAACACTAAAACACTCATTAGAAGATTGTGTGTGCTCTGCTTACTACTCTGACTTTTTTGTTTATGTGTCTTTTTTTATAAATGCACTAACAACTAAGACTGTAAATTTTGATGAATGTACTTATAAATCAATGTTGTAGTGAGTACGATTGAATCAGAGTATGTAGTTATATTTCAATATTGTTAACTCACTTTGTATATTTTAAATTTCATTAATAACGAAAAAACGATTCATTGCTGATCTGTGGTACGTATATTCTGAAAGGTGCCCAGGGACATGCCTTTTTAGATAATGCATACATGCATACGTAATTGTCATTACAACCCTTCAGTCAGGATTGCGACCTAGTGTCTCACACCACTTATGTTGTGTGTGTTAATTTTATACAAGAGTGGCGGGCCCTACAGTTTAAAGTCGACTCCGAACGACAGATTGTTGAGAATCTTTTCATGGAAATTTTTATTTACTCTCACAGTTTTTGCCAGAAATCTGCTGAGAGGAAGTCGCCGAAAAAATACTTTTTATATTTTATTTTGATGTCTGGCCTAGGGCTCGAACCCTGGCTTTAGGTCTAATAAGCCAACACACTACCTACAAGACTACGGCGACTTTTTTAGATATTATCTCCCTTTAGAACATAGCTCTGTTATACAATAAACTAATTCAGAGAGTAATTAAAATTTTTATTAAAATTCACTGGTAGTTGTACTTACTAATTCTGTACACAATTATTTACTACACCCCCTGTAATTAAATCATTAACTTGTGTAAAAATCACGCCACAATAAAGAAATTTTTTTGCTCAATTAAAATCAACGCTTTTGCTTCGTAAAAAAACAAAAGAATTTCGTTAAATTGCAATTGTATTGCCTGTTAAAGAGTGGCCGGGCTGAGTGCCAGCAATTTATTTTAACACCATTTAACGTTTCTCTTACGTTCTTGAGGCATTTTTTCCTTGTTTCTGGCGTTGAAATTTTCTCATCCTTCGTTTGTATTCATTTGTAAATAATCACTGTACAGTACACAACAATTACCCGATGGTAGTGTGGTAACAATACAATGCAACAGCCGCAAACAAATCAGCAACAATCAAAACCATCGTTTAGCCAATGTTTTACAGGCTGTCTTATAGGCTGAGAGGGAGAAAGAGAGAAAACGGTTTCGTAAAATCCGTTTCACTTGGTGTAGCTATAGCTATACCAACTGGTATTTTATTGTTTGTAAGAGCGCTACAGTTTATAATGAATTTCAAACGGAAATAAAATCTTAAATCCAACATAACGGTTAGCCTTCAATCATATGCATTTAAGTAACCATAGTTTGAGTATTACTATCCTTCTTTTGTTTCTCCCTAACCTTGCTTAGCTTAAGAATGGTTTGTATAATAATTTGTACAGATTTCTAGACTCGAAACCCTTGTTACTAGTCGCTGGCAAAATGCTTAGAGTGCTCCTGCAGTTGCTATTACTATCCAGTAACTCCATAAAAAATGTATTTTTATTTTTAATCTGATGCTGTTGCTTTTGTTGTTCCTGCCACAGCGCGTAAGAATCAATAATTTATTAAAAACGATTATTAACGGTCTTGTTTGCGTGTTGGAGGCAATTTGCTGCCCAGCCTGTTTGACTGCCGTACATCCGTCTCAGTTGTGGTGTTGGTTACTGCCTATATAGCAGCATAATAAGGCTTTTTTGTGTTGAGTTGTTTAAAGTAATAATAGGATGATATTGTTTGGCTGCTAGTATTTGCATAAAAGTTTTAATATTGTAGAGTGGGAGAGATGGATTTAACTTAAGTTTTTAGATGATAATTCTTGGCCATACATAGGCTTGTTATAATTCAAAAATTTTTTTTCAATTAAGGCCTTTAGGGTAAAAAAAATGTTTTAAAAAAGGGGCCCAGAATGTTTGGTTAAGTGTGCTGAAGTTACGCAAGTAGTATGAAGCAAAATTTGCATACAATTAGCAGACAAAAGTGAGGTGAGGCTATGCACATTTAACGGTAAACTAGTTAAATATGCAAGTTCCGCTAGTGTAAGCAGATAAACCGTAAACCACAGTGATTCTCAAAACCAACATAACCCATGTCATCCTTCAAATGCAATCTGATTTATGTGCCAGAGTCATAGAAATTTAGGAGTTGCCGTAGTAGGTAGAAGGTAGTGTGTTGGCTTATTAGACGTATGGCCACGGTTCAAACCCCAGGTATGTAATAATATATGAAAAAATGTTTCTTCGGCGACTTCCTCTCAGCTGATTTCTGGCAAAAACTCTAAAAATAAATAAAATTGCCTAGAAAAGTTTCTCAAAAATCTGTCGTTCGGAGTCGAATTTAAACTGTAGGTCCCGCCACTCATGTATCAATTTTTCTGATTTTTCTTATTTTTCTTTTCATGGCAATTTTATTTACTCCCAGAATTTTTGCTAGAAATCTGCTGAGAGGAAGTCGAGAAGTCGCCTTTTGTTGGAGATTTTTTCCTTTCCTTCATTTGTCCTCGAACTTGCCATTAAGGTGAACCTTGATGTGATTTATCAGTCTGATGTTGTATGCAAAAAACTATTATTCAAACCAAATTTTATTATTTTTCGTAAGAGTAACATTTCTGGATTGGCAGGTAGGTAGGTTAGCTGGTAACTTGTCATTCACAGGCAAGTTCACTCGGTGGCCCATATAACCCATTGTCTTACCCAGTGTGAGATAAGCCCGTGTCATGAAACGTTAGTGGTGGGTTTGAACCAACCCGAACCAGTTCCCTTAGTGGCACGTCCGCCACCATGTCCAGATCTTCAAACGTTCTGGCACACAAAAACCGATGATGTCTTTTCTGATGGATTATGTCTGTTCAATAGCGCAGAGTCTTGTTAGAATTCCTGCTAGAATGTGAACAGTTCTCTTGTCTAACTCCAGTAGTTACCTTGTTCTCCCACTGTCCACTGCTGTTTCAAATTCGGTAACCAGGTATGTTGGACCACTCACGGTTTGTTGAATTCCATACTGCTTTTTCCAATTTTGAAAAGTGTTCAGGTAGAGGCTCATATATCCCCCCTATAGCCTCCAGCTTAGACATTTCCGATCCCTTTTCTGAATATAAAATAAAAAATTCTCACAGTTATGCACCCCGTTTTAAATATATTTTCACCTTTAGCTACACATTTATAAGTGAGTGAATGTATATGTTTTAATACTTTGCTTCTCTTTGTTTTAACTTTTATCGTTTTTTATTCTTTTTTGTTTGACTCGTATCTTGTCCTTTATCTGAAGTCATTTATTTCATTTGTCTTTACTTTTTACTTTACTAATTTAAATATGACGTCCATTGATTACATATACAAATTGACAAAGAAAACAAGACATTTGCAGAGAAGAAAGTAAAATGATTCAAGGAAAATAAAGAAATTAACGAAATGATAACTTCTTTCTTTTTGAATTCAATTGTAAATTAAAATAAGAATTATTGCGTGACTGACCAACAAGAGGAGTAAGAAAAAGCGTAGAATAATTACAGATGAGCATCAGAAAAGATCGATAACATGAATGAATATTGAAGAATGAACGTTTGTTGTCATCGGCTTTTGCAAATACTAACAGACAGTGTAGGCCAAATAGCAAACCATACCTAAAACCTTAGGAAAGCTGAATGGCTTCACTGTACTAAATACGTTGTGGGACAGCCAAAATACAGCCAGCTAATGACATAGTGTAGATTCTAAGTTTTGTTGAATAGAACTCAAAAATACTTTTTTGTATTTCTCGAACCCTCCAAACTTGTTTTATTTAACAAATACGATATTTTTGATCTTTTCACACAAAATTATTAAATAACCAAATATTTTTTAACCTATTTTCAAAATCCAAAGTTTTTTGAAAAGGGAACAGATGAGCCTTTAAAATGGTATGCATAAACATATGATTCAAGCTCACATGTTATGAGTTTTGATCGTGTAAACTTAGAAAATTTTATTTCTTCAAGTTTGGCCATTCTTAAATGCAAAATTTAATTAAAAAATATAAAATAAGGGAAGACATTCTGAAAGTGCATTATCTTGTGAAGAGATTGACAATTCGTTTAATCAAATCGGACAAAAATTATCGTAGTTATTATTTAAATAGTATAACAGTCGCGCAACATTTTTTATATATGTATGTCATCTTATCAAATGAACTTTCAGTTCAAGAATTTTCAAAAGTTTTGATGGGTCTTGATTGTAAACGCAAAATGTGTCAATTTCACATTTGCACGACTATCAAAGAGCGGGTAATATTTGTATTTTATGCAAATATTATTATTTCTCTTTTTCGCATTTGTCAAGTTTACCTCATCAAACCTCATAGCATCTTAAGTCAATTAATACATGTATGTATATGGTTTTAAAGGCCCATCCCTCTACTTTCTAATAAGGTTTAAATTTTGAACATCGTTTCAGAAATTTTTTGTGTAATAAATAAATTTGTGTGTAAAGTCCAAAAAAAACAATGTTTGTCAAAAAAAATTAGTCTGGAGGGTTCCAGAAATAAAAATTTTTATTTTGAATTCTACTCAACAAAACTCACAATCTACACTATGTCATTAGTGTTATCTGAGTTTAATTCTGATGCAAAATTGAGATGAAAAATTACTTTCCACTTGTTTTAGTGCTCATATAGGATGGGTGATTTAAAAATGCAATAAGACAAAAACGTTTTGAAATTGTGCCAAATTTATTTTCTTCTTGTGAAGTACAATTGCTTCGGTTAGAAAGGGAATATGATTTCACACAACTGGCTGCCGCGACTGGCCTCACAGTATCTTATTCGTGCGGACTAATTTCTGTGCACTTTTCTCAGTGTATGAGGTCGTATCTCAGCAATAACATCACAAATGTTGGCCTTCAAATGCTCAATTGTCTCTGGCCCACAGAAAACGGTATTAAATCTCCGCTTCTTGGCGGCCAATTAACATCACCATTTCGGTTAATAAACGGCCATCTTTGAACAAATAAATCGATTGTGGCATGAGATGTGTGCTAAGTTGCATAATCCTGTTGAAACTAAACATCGTCCACATCAATACCATGAAGAGTAAGTACAAAAATCGGTTATCATGGTGCGATAAGTGTCCCTCTTGAGAGTTATGGCTGTGCAGTCCTCATTTTCAAAGAAATATATGCCAATTATGCCTATGTTCCACAAGCTGCATCTAACATTCACTCGTAATAGGAGCATTGCCTTCTGTAAGACGACGTATGAGTTATTAACCTATCCACCAAGTTGAAAATGAGCTTGAAGGAAAAAGATGGTTTTTTTTTGCAAAATTGATATCAATAAAAATTCAGTCATTCTTGTGTGAAGACGCGCAGTGTTTGAAGAGAATCGTAGTTTAAAGATCTCCGTTATAAAGATCTGTCGAACAATTGTTAGTGTTTACGGCAAAGAGTGCAAAGAAGAATAACAAACAAAGCAATTGTTGTCGTTTACATCAAGTTGTGAACAGTGGCACATAGAATTGTGCGAACAATAAAGAATTTTAATTAAAACTCAACACAAATTTATTTTTATTATCTAAGAGCTCATATTTCAAACGTTTTTAAAAGTTAAAAACGTAACAATTGGCAGCAGCAGTTTCACGTTGGCCCATATGGTCCAATAAATCCCAACGTTGCGTAAACCTAAATCAATTCATTACGTTCAGTGGAGATAAAATACTGAATTTTGTGACAGAATAGAGTGACATAAGTATTGCCAGATGCGAAATAATTGATGGTTCAAAGTGAAACCGATAGATGGCTCACCTGACATATCGGACATAAAATTTATTTAAGTGCGTTTAGGTGTACTTTGTAGTAATCCAAAAGTAATTTCGAAATACTCTTCGTTGGCAAAATAATACTGGTACTATAGCTTCAAATACTATCTGCCCCATTCAATCTGCGGAAGAAAAACAAAAAATGTTTCCTTATTGTATGCCTTTTAGTCTTTAATTTACTGCCGTTGTATTAGAGTCTCTTATAATAACATTTCCCCCTACTCTCCTCCCTATATTGGTTCATTGTTTTTAGTGTTGAAAAATTTACTTCATAATCATTTTGATATATTTTACAAATAATCTCAAAGCCAAGATAATTCCAGCACTTCCTGTCACTCCAAACTGCTGGTTTTTTTTTAACTTTACTCCCCTCTCCCATATACCATTCTTGCCATTTTTGGATATTATTCACATGCAAATATTATTACAATCGTAATGCTAAGCGTGATAAATGAATTTTTATTGCATTTTCAACTATAATTTGAACAAAACAAATATTGTTTTAACATCTTAAAAAAGGAGAAGAGAAAAATACGTGCAATAAGGAATGGAAAAATAAAAATGCTGAATAATGTAACTCTTCAGAAAAATGTAGACATTCATTTGAATTCCTTCCTGTGCACAAACAAGAAAGTTTGCTTATTCGTTTATTTGAAAGTAAATTTTTATCTCAACTCTCTTCCTCTCTCTCTAGCTCTATGTAACTCGATATACCCATTATTGTTGAGGCACTTTGAGGGCAGTTTAAAGTAAAAAAAATAAATAAAAAAATATAACAATAATGGGATTTTTTAAAGAAACTATTGTCTTTAAGCTTTTCAAAACTCTTAAAATCTTTTCATCATAAAGTTTGGGGTTAAAAATTCTTACTTCCATGGATTAGGTCTTTATAGTAAGTTCCATACGCCCATTTAATACACGTATCCTTGTATCCTCCATACAATAGAGCTACATACACTCAGTGAACAAGTGCTTCATCATCAACTTCTCTAACTCTCAAGAGAGTATTCAGGAACAAGTATTGCGTATATATAGTATATGCGTAGATGATGTATAGATTCTATTTTTAACACCCATAATATTTTTCATACGTTTAAGCCTTTTTCAGTGGCATTACAATTGCGCTATTGTTTCCGATCAAATACAGTCATATCAATATCAACAAGCCACAAAAATAAAAGATTGCAGTCAAAGCGAGCAAATCTACTCATCTTCTGTTCACACTCTATAGAGACACATTTCAGCTAAATACCTACTGTTACGTTCTTAGCTTTTAAAAACGTTTAAAATATGAAATTTTAATTAAAATTCTTCATTATTTGCACAATTCTGTATGCCACTGTTCACAACTTTATGTACACAACAACAATTGATTTGTTTGCTATCCCCTTACAAGCTCTGCATAAACAATAACAATTACTAGACAATTGTTCGGCAGATCTTTATAACGGAGATCTTCAAACCACGATTACTCTCTTCAAACACACTGCGTGTTCACTCAAGGCTGACTGAACTTTTACTGATCCGTTGCCTGCTTTGCCTTTTATATGGCAAGGTAAACAGTCTGATGAATGTGCTTGAAAGCGAATGTTAGTAACCTCGCCTGGTGTTTGTTGTTATATTACGCAGTGCGATAAATTGTAAACAAATTCATTGTTTTGTTTTTGTAGCTTTTGTTTTTAATTTTAATGTTAAACGATGTAAAAGCAAAACACCAGTATCTACATTTTTCCAATTTCGTAACAATACGTACATAACATACATATATAATTGATCACAACCACCCTTCAATCAGGATTACGACCGAACTTCTCACACCACTAATGTTACGTGTGTTAATGTTATACATGAGTGGCGGGACCTGCATTTTGAAGTCGACTCTGAATGACAGATTTTTTGAAAAACCTTTAATGGCAATTTTATTTACACTCAGGGTTTCTGCTAGACGACTGCTGAGAGAAAGTCGCCAAGAAATATGTTTCATACTTATATCGTTTAGTTCGAGATGTCTTGTTTCGGGTTTGAACCACGGCCTCACGTCTAATAAGCCAACGCACTATTTACTATCCCACGGCTACTCCACACAAACATTTCACTCAGTCATATTCGAAAGTGAAGTCGTATTTCCAAGCTTAAGAACAGTATTGAAACCAATATGGACATACAGCGCCCAGCTTTGGGAAAACTATGTGTGGAAACCATCAAATATATTACGAACCATTGTTTTATACGAAATGAAAAGATTCGGATGAAATTCAAAAAGGTGTATGTAGCACCTAATACTGTTATGCAGAAAATTCGAATAAATTTTAGAGACTACAAGTTCTACATATCAGATCATATTGCCATGAAAAGTTTCTCAAAAAAAACTGTCGTTCGGAGTCGACTTTAAACTATAGGACTCATCTATGACATTAACACACACAGCATAAGTGGCGTGAGAAGCAAGGTCGTAATCCCTACTAAAGGGTTTTAAAGACCAGATATTATAAAATTAACACACTCATAATAAATGGTGTGGGAAGCTAGGTTGTAATCCTGATTAAGGTGTTGTAATGACCAATTATGTATGTATGTATGTAATCCTCTTCACTGAGACACTAATTTATGTCGGGTATAGTATCATCCTCAAAATATTGGAATCTGGACCTTACGAAAGTTGGGCAATACCGCAAACAATATTCTGTCGTTTCGATGTCTTCATCACATGCCCTTAATAGAGTTCAATACGCCCATTAGTGTACTCAGGACGCCCTTATTTGATTTTAAAATACTTATCGTTCTCTACTCATTAGGATTGCTCCAAAGTATGTCTGTAATTTTGTCAACTGTTTTATTATCCCACATTTGTAGTAGTGATTACTCACGACTGGAATGCATAATCTCCATGAAAGTCAGTGAAGTATGGGTTTGAGTATTAGCATTAAACTTCATATTAAAATATATAAAAATTTACACATTGAATTATGTATGTGTGTATGCTTATTTCATTATTTTATGTTTGTTTTTTTTTTTTGTTATAATTATTCAAAACTGTGCATTAAACAAAAATTGTTCATACATTTTTTCAGCTTTCTGTTGTCTGGTAGCAATTGTGATGTATGTACATATGTATTGTATGCATATTTACTTAAACATCATTATCCTTGAATTTCAGAGTTGGGATTGATGATGTCAGTATTTGTTTTTCATGCCATTATTTATTTTCATCCTTTATTCTTCATTTCCTTTTTTTATGTATTTAACAAGCCATAAGTCAATGCAAAAAATGGATGAATTTATAATGCAATGTTTTATAATGAAAAATAATAATAATGAATGATGTTGCATTCATTCATTCCATGATATTATTATTATTTTCCTTTTTTTTTTGTCTTTTTTATTCTTGTAAAAGTTCTTTTTATTATCTGTTGTTGATGGTTTTATATTTTTTTGTGTTTTCTTCCTACAATTTTGTTTTTTATAGGTTTACAGGGTTTCAGTTTCCTCGGAATTTTTAATAGCAAATGTGGGTCTTTTTGTGTTGGAAAATATTCAGCACTTCCACAGAAATGGTTTGAGGCCAAAAAAGTATGGTAAAGTATTCTTAAAATTAAAATAATTTTAAAATTAAAAAAAAAATTTATTTCGTTTTTTGCGTTTTTATGCGTTTTTCGAACTTATGCCTATTAATTATGATGGCAATCTATCAAATTAGTTGTCATTTATTCGATCAGTTTTGCCAAAGCAATGTGATCGGACAAGGCATTCAACAACATGTGCACAATGCCTATTCTATGTGCGCAACTTACTATGAGTTTTGCCCATTTTGCGATCGACACAAACGTCCTATCGAAGAGTAAATTCTCCGAATGTAGTCTATCGATCAATATCTGTAGGTCGGTAAACCATAATTTTGCGAATTCTGCTTAGTGATTTGTTCTTACACCAGTAGAAAATTTCAATGGCCCAGGAACTGAAGGTAAACTTCCAAAGTAACTATGCGTTTTTTCTGAATAAGGTCTGAAGTTTTTAACAACTAACAAGGTTTATTTCTGGTAGAAAGTATACGTGAACAAATAAAATTAGAAAATTTGTGATGATTCCAATCCTTATGAGATCCAAGAGATCCGAATAAATTCCCTGTGTGATGCGGACCAGAGACCAGCAATGAGTGTTCAAAAAAAGAGTAGAATCATACTCATAATTTCTGATACTTATACGCATTCATGCTTATTTTAATATCATTCTCATACTACTCATATTCATACTTAACAGCACGTATGATGTTCTTGATTTCGACTCTCCATAACTCAACATTTATAAGAATCAAATAAAAATAAGTATGATTCGCGTACGAACACTAAAATACTCACTAGAAGCTTGTGTTTTTGCTTAGATGTCTATTATTTGTAAGTGCAACAACAACTAAAACTGTAAATTTTGATGAACGATTCGAGCCACTCGAATCATTTATAAATATTTATTATAAGTATTTTTCTAAAGTTATGAATCTAAATGAGTGGGCTTATGAAGCAAACATATGTATTTCCAATGGTATGAGTTTGATGTCAACGTTGTACTCATACTCGTTGCAACCTGTACTTATAAATCAATGTTGTAGTGAGTACGCATGAATCAGCGTAGTTATATTTCAATGTTGTTAACTCACCTATATTTAAAATTTCATGACTGCTTATGAGTAGCGAAAAAACTATTCACTGCTGATCTCTGGTGCGGACATCTTTTATATCATTGCAGTCAATGGCAAGCAGTATAGGCGTGAATTGGATAATCTGTACACCAACGACAAGTGATTTGAACAGGACGGCATTTTGTGCCACACAGCTCATGCCACATTGAATATTCTGCACGAGCTATTTTAGGGCATGCTCATCTCACGTGAAGAAAATTTGAATTGGCAATCGAAATCTTGCGATTTACGTAAGACTTTTGGTGGGGTTTTCTGAAGTCGCTAGAATTCATAGTAATGCTAATAAGCCAGAAACTACAGAGGTCCTAGAAACTGACATAACCTACCAGTCAAATTCAGAGTAGAGAAGCCATGGCGGATATTTGAACGATGCTTTAAAACCAACGATGTCTTTAAAATTAATAAAAAATTTCGAGGATATCTCACATATGTTTTGTTTTATTATAGGAATCTTTTAATAAAAGATCAGATATATATGAACTGATATGTAGAGCTTGTAGTCTCTAAAATTTATATAGGTAGAGTGGCCGTAGGCTAGTAAATAGTGCGTTGACTTATTAGACGTGAGGCCGTGGTTAAAAACGGAACCCAGACATCTCGAACTAAACGAAATACGAAAAGGAATATTTCTTCGGCGACTTACTCTCAACAAATTTCTGGCAAAAACATTGAATTAAAAAAAAGTTGCCATAAAAAGTTTCTCAACAAAATCTGTCATTCGGAGTCGATTTTAAACGTTAGGACCCGTCACTCGTGTATTAAATTATACAGCATAAATGGTGTGAGAAGCCAGGTCATAATCCCGTCTAAAGGGTTGTAATGACCAATTATGTATGTGAGTATGTATGTATTTCAAGTAAAAATTACAAGTTTTTAAATTATACTGCCATTAATAGTGCACCATATATAACTCATAATGAATTTTATTGTATTCACGTGGAATATACTTTGGTACACTGCTAAACTATTTTATGGCCAAAACCATTATGAGAGATAATAAAGAAAAAATATTATTTTGCCAAATATTTTCCATTTGAACAACAGCATCATCATTATAAGCATAATCAAAACAACGAACATTTCGATGCGTTTATTAACAATAAATAATGAATTTTTATTAAATTTCAGAAATTATTTGACATGCAAATTGTAAAAACACAATAAAAAATATATAATGATAGACAATTTGAACAATCGCGCACCGTCAATGCAGTCAACACAGAATCAGTTCTTCTGCTAATAAAAATTTTTTAAATTTAAATCGCAAGTGCTCCAAAAGATACATGGCCAAATATTTATTGGGTTTACTTTAGTAGTTTATGGAATATTTGAAAGGAAATGAATTAAAATTGAATTTTTTAACATTGAAATTATTGGAAAATAGTTGCAAATTGTTACTAAAGAGCTGGGAAAAATTGGGGAAAAACTTTAAATTTATTGCACATGAATTTCATGTAAAAATCATCAACGTATTCACGATGCACAATCATTAAATAAATTTGTTTACATTGACTAGAAAAGAAAAACACCTCTAAAGCACAAGTGAACAAACCACCTCCTTGTAGAACTGCAACTATCTTGGTCAAATAGATCCATGGAGATATGACAGGACTGGGTGTCCGTATAGAAGTGGAGTGGATATAAGCGCGACCATGGATAATTTGATCTGGGCTAGTAACCATTTGTTAAACTTTACATATAGGGACTTAAATATCACTACAGATAGTCAAATGACAATTCGAGCAATGCAATCTAGGAATACGGGATCAAAGATCGACTTATAAATAAATAATAAATTTGTGTTTAAATTTAATTAAAGTTATTTATTATTCGCACAATTCTGTGTGCCACTGTTCACAACTTTATGTAAACAACAATTGCTTTTCTTTGTTACTCCTTAGTTTATCCCTTTGCATAAACAATAACAATTACTAGGCAATTATTCGACAGATCTTTGTAACAGAGATCTTCAAACCACGATTACTCTCTTCAAACATACCGCGTCATCACTCACTTGCCTGATTTGCCTTGCCTTTTATATGGCAAAGTAAACAGTCTGATGAATGTTCTTGAAGGCGAATGTTCGCCGTCTCGAAATCTCTATAAATGTAAAGATCGTTGTTTACATTTATTCTTGTAGTGTTGTTTGCGTATTTTTGATTACTTTTTTACCATTTTTTTGTTGGTGTTTGTTGTTATATTAAGCAGTACGATAATTTGTAAACAGGCTTGTTTACTGCATTGTTTTGTTTTTGTAGCTTTTGTTTATAGTAGGAAGAATTACAGAAATACTTTGGAGTGATCCTAATGAAGTGGTTGGATTTTAATGTAAAACAAGGACATTCTGATTATGCTAATGAGCGTATTCACTGGGCATTCCTCCTTACACGTATACTTGATCCGTATTGTAGTGGTGGAAAATTATGAATGCAAGGCATGGGGTGAAGACAAGAAAATGATGAAATATTACTTTTGTTTTATTGACAGGCCTTCTTAAGCTCAAGATCCCAGTATTTCAATGGTGACACTATAATGGATATAAATCGTCTCAGAGGAGTGGACCACATCGGTAATTATAACCCTTCAGTCTGGATTACTACCTAGCTTTTCACACCACTTATGTTGTGTATGTTAATTGTATAGATGGGTGGTGGGACCTTCAGTTTTAAATCGATTTCGAGCAACAAATTTTTGAGAAAGTTTTCATGACAATTTTTTATTTTGCACCCAGATTTTTTGCCAGAAATCTGCTGAGAGGAAATCGAAAAATAAATATTTTTCATATTTCGCTGTGATCGAGAAGTCTGACCAGCGGTTTGAATCGTGGTCTCACATCTAATAGGATAACACACTACATACTAGACTACGGCAACTTTAAAAATAATGGAAAGCAAGAAGTTAAGGAAGTTTGTACAAGTTAAAGTTGAGGTGTATATGTCGATATGTATGGAACCCTTTGTTGATCTCCTCTCTTTCAACTAACATTGTGGAAGAAAATTCTATAACTGCCAGAGATGGCTTAGTGAGAAAGGGGTCTAGAAAAGACCTGTAAACTTCTTTTAAGACATGTTTTATAATAACTCGATAATCACTCCGAGTAATTTTAGTCGCATACACCAAAATGTTGTCTCTCTTAGCTTCTACAACATTTGTAGTCGTCCAATATATATCAGAACACTAGTGCCAGTCTATGTGTGGGTTTGAATGTGTAACATAATTGCACATCTTTGAATCACAAATAGAGCTTTTAAGCCTGTGTTGTTGCTTAAATTAGACCTCACTTACCATTAAGCCAATCAGACAAACAAATAATATGCACAGCAAAACTACCAACCAAAAAGCAGTCATACGGCCAACAGATCAAAACCAAAAATGAAACAGAGAGTGGAGCTCATGGTTTCTTTAATAGATACGTGCATTTTGTATTAGCAATTTTACACATACTTATACGGATGTAATTTATTAGTCCACCAAACCAAACGATAGGTTGTTAAAAAGTAATAGCAACAGGAGAAAAAACATGAAAATCAAGTGGCAAAAATAATGATGCCTGCAATGATGATGTTATTGATGCCCACCTCTGGTAAGCATGGAAACACAAGAAAAAAATTGAAGATGTTTGCATGTGTGTCTGAGTAGCAAATTATAGTTCTACCATGGTTTTCAATTTCATGGACTTACTTTTATTGGCAATATTTGCATGACATAAGCATGGATTTTATAACTCAGCAGACATATGGAGAAGACAGAAAAGGTTGTCATTATATATGTGTGCAAGCATTTCCAATTTGTTTTTAATTTACATTACGTATGAGATTTTATTACATGAACGTAAAGTAAGAATTAAATTCACGTTGATGGGAAATAAATAGAAGCATAAATAGCCAGTAAATGTGTTACATTTTGTATCATTTCCAAGGAAAAGAGTAAAAATATGAGAATGAGAATATAATGTCTAGTTTAGTGGCGTAAAAATGACACTTTATGATACTAATTATGCACACATAAGACATAAAGCTGCTTAAAATATGATGCCGGTATATAAATTAGTAGAGAACAGGGAGAATTTTACTTCATAACATAATAATTTAAAATGCATAGGATCTTTTCTTTAGCGTTTTCTAGTTTTAAATTGAAATAAAACAATAAAAAAAGTATGTTTGAGATATGGATGAACATTTTTTATTTCTTCGAAGACCTATTGATACCATTATGTGTAGGACAAAACACCATTCAAAACAACGAAACGGCTTCTCTGAGTAGACCCCAATCGAAATGAACAATTTTCCAAGACTCTGGCGCATAAATCTGACTAAATTTGATCAATGGGATGAGTTGTGTATAAGCACCGTTGTGGCTAATAGCTTATTTCATACACCAGCGACTTAAGAAAATCCCACAAAGAAAAATCTGTCGGGATTAAATTGCATAATCTTGGTGGCCAGTTGACATCAACTCCACGTGGTATCATCAAGATATTTGCTCGTGCAGAAAATAAAGTATTTCGTTGGGCCAAATCTCATAAACTCGGTAGCAAGTTCACATCACTCCCACGTGAGGTGACCATACATTTAACTTTTTGTTATACATACATAATTGGCCATTACAACCCTTCAGTCAGGATTACGGCCTAGCTACTCACACCACTCACGTTGTGTATGTTAATTTCATACATGAGTGAAGGGACCTACAGTTTAAAGTCGATTCCGAACGACAGGTTTTTGAGAAGCTTTTCAGGGCTATGTTATTTACTCTCAGAATTTTTGCCAGAAATCTGCTGAGAGGACGTCGCCGAAGAAAAATTTTTTCATATTTCGTTTAGATGTCTGACCTGGGGTTTGAAACTTGGCCTTACGTCTAATAACCCAACACACTACCTACTAGACTATGGCGACTAGTAACTCCTTGCTACAGTACACCCAATTTGGCATGAGCTGCGTACTACCTAACAATGCTCTGTTGAAACCGCATGACGTTACTATCCAGATTATTCAATTCAGGCGAAAAAAAAATTTGGTAATCATGGACCTTTAGTCCTTGCTGTTAACAGTGATCAACGTAGAACTCAATGAAACATGAACCGATGACAATGCCAGCCTAAAATCCAAATCAAACTGCAACTTCTTCGGGACGCTTGCATTTCACGTCAGCTGCCAGCTGTTCCAGAACCCCTTTCAGCGAACTAGGCCATTGTCTGCTGTTGTTTACTCTCAGGCCCTTGGACAGTTGTATTTTATACAAGTCACGACTCAAAATTCCCGCATATCATTGCACAAAACGTAAGAACGTGAAGAGACTGCAGTTACATGCAATTACTTGTGTACAGATTGTTGATAATTTTAGAAATAAGAGAGTATGAAGATTTGAACCATGGTTCTCATGGCCTCATGTCTAATAAGCCAACACACTACCTACAAGACTATGGCGACTTCAAAAACCCTTCACATACACACATACATACTTACTTGGTCATTACAATCCTTTAGTTAGGATTACGACCTAGCTTCTCACACCGCTATGTTTTGTACGTCATTTTTTATATACGCATGGCGGGACCTCAGTTTAAAGTCGACCCCGAACAATAGGTTTTTTTGAGAAACTTTTCATTGCATTTCTCAGATCAGAAATCTTCTGATAGGAAGTCGCCGAAAAAATATTTTTTCATATTTGGTTTTGTTGGTGATTTCTGGGATGGGGTTTGAACCACGGCCTCATGTGTAATAAGCCAATATACTAGACTACGGCGATTTCAAAAACCATTTATTCATATTGTTACGAAAATGGAGTTACATCGTTTAACATTAAATGATAAACAAAAGCTACAAAAACAATGTACTTGTTTACATGATAAACAAGTAAACAAAATATACCAACAACATCTTCTATACTGATGAGGGGATAAACAAGTAAACAAAAAATGCAACAACGAACAATGTAAGCAAAATGCACAAACAACAATGAAACGATGTTAATTTAGTCAGTCTCGTGTGAAAACGCGTTGCGTGTGAAGAGAATAATCGTGGTTTGAAGATCTGCGTTATAAAGATCTGCCGAACAATTGTTAGAGTTTACGCAAAAGAGTGTAAAGAAGAATAACAAACAAAGCAAATTGTTGTTGTCTACATCAAGTTGTGAACAGGTCAAGTCAGGTCGGAGTGGTAGCTCTGATATCACAAAGCTCACTTGAGGACGCATAGCGGCCCGTTGTGATGCCACGGGTGAACGTACTGTACTGACCGAGTTCCACCAAAATCAGGGAAGAGGAAGAAGTTGGTCAGAGCAAGGGCTGCACAAGTTGTGCGCAGTGGCACACAGATTTTTGCGATTAATAAAGAATTTATCTAAAATTAAACACAAATTAAACTTTTTTATTTACAATCTGTGAACTCATATTTTAAACGTCGATTGGTCATCACAACCCTTTAGTCAGGATTGCGGCCTAACTTCTCACACTACTTATGTTGTGCACGTTATTTTGTATACATGCGTGGCGGGACCTACAGTTTAAAGTCGTCTCTGAACCATAGTTTTTTCTGAGAAATTTTTCATGACAACTTGTATTTACTCTCAGAGCTTTTGCCAGAATACTTTGCCATACTTGGTTTTGTTGCAGATGTTTGGAATTGGGTTTGAACCATGGCCTCACATTTAATAAGCCAATACACTACCTACTTAGCTACGGCCACTTCAAAAACCCATTATTCATATGTAATTTCGATCGGCATTGGTTTTTAACGAGCCTTTATGAATGTGTTCCATAACACATAAATATCAGGAGCACATAGGCAACATCTTTCCAAGAACATTGTTTTTAAAATCATTTAAACAACTTCTTCAGATTCAGTCGCTTACAAAGTTTAAATTATGGGTTCTACTGTATTTTTTAAAACCATATGAGCTACTCCTCTAACTGGGTAAGCTGTATTGGCAAATGCATTACAATTAACATTGTCTGGAATTGGACAGTGTGCGCTGTTTAATATCCAACAATACGTCAACAACTTTTAACAGTTCATGGTAACATAGGAAAAAATACCAAATAATTACAGGCGCTTTAGGTAGACTCTCTCTTTTCTATTCGAGTTCAAATACAAAACAAAATTATCGCATGCAATATATTTTGTAACGCGGGATAAGGTCTTTGGGTTGTGTAAGGAATGTAGTGTAGGGAATAAAAAAACTGCAGTGAATGGACATTGACAAGTCGATATGCAAATTTGTGTGTCTGTCCTTTTGCAGTTTATAGTTTAGGGCATCATCCAAAAACTAGAGCAATTACGCTGAATGAAATTGCGCATACAATGGCGGAATATTTCTTTCTATATTAGGAGTTAACAGTGGTGAATGTATGTGTCTATGCGTTGTGTTTCGGAATCCAATTAGTCCACTGAATAATTTAAAGCAGGAAATAGAAACGGTGTGCTATAGAGTTTTATCATGGAATTTCTTATCACGCGTTATTAATTATCGATGAAGTGGCAGCATTTTATTTATTTCAGCAACATTTCTTCTATAAATTGGGCAACGAATAGTTTTTATGTGGAAACTTGACAGCTGCATGCTACCGCAAAGCCCAACGAAATGTTGACCATTAACAATGAATATATAGTGTTTGCATATATAGTGTTTGTGTTGCTGTGTTTAATGCAAGAAAACAATTTGAAAACTCCGACATTGTGAAACTAAATTACTTTAGTTTTATTTCAATAAATATGGAAAAAAATTTAATTTAATTTTAAGCAAAGAAGACAATTTTTCGCTGAAGACAATTTTTCGATAAAAATTAGGGTCAGTTGCTGAATGCACCAGATCCAAATCAAAGAGCACATAGACCAAGCCATGGCACAAGGTTCTCTAAGTTGTGGTCGAGTTCTTGTGAGCGGCATGGAATCAGTTGCCTCGGAGGCTCCTTTTTACGGGCTGAGAATGTTTTTCGATGGTTTACTGAACCAGTGGATTATAATTTATTGATGATATTGTGTTTGACCACTTAACAGACTCAATAAATAACAAGTAGTTTAACAGATGTACCTTCAACAAGAAGTCGCCGTGGTCTAGTAGGTAGTGTGTTGGGCTATTAGACGTGAGGCCTCGGTTAAATCCCCAAGTCAGGCATCTCCAACTGAATGAAATATGAAAAAATATTTATTTGGCGACTTCCTCTCAGCAGATTTCTGGCAAAAACTCTGAGAGTAAATTAAATTGGCATCAAAAAGGCTCTCAAAAATCTGTCGTTCGGAGTCGACTTTAAAGTGAGTGGTAACGCCACTCGTGTATAAAAATTAACACACACAACATAAGTGGGGAAACTAGGTCGTAATCCTGACTAAAGGGTTGTAATAACCAATTATGTACATATGTATGTACCTTCAACAAGATGATCATCAAATTACTGAACACCCTGTTGAAAGACACGTTGTAAGATTAAAAATAAAATAAATAACTATGAACCTTTGTTCAATGAATGCAGTCATCTAGAACTATTAACTTTTGTAAGCCTTTAAGGCTGGAGCTTCATTATAAAATTGATGACAAATGCACCATTATACAGATGGTATTAGATTTTAGATTTACCTTGGTACACCCATCGGTAGGAATGGGTTGAAAATAAATCGCGGACTAGAACTGAGTATTTCAGATTTTAGTTTTATTATTGACCAGATGACAACAAAGCAGTGTATTTCAGGCGGCATTGTTTGCCTTGTGGAAGGCTCTTAACCTCGCTCTTTCCAGTGGAAGTTCTTATGTAATTTTCGTTGATAGTCAATCGGCTTTGAAGCGGATTGAATCTGTATGGTAGATAATTTGTTAATGCAAGAACTCTCGTAAGACATTAAAACAAATCGTATTAGTTAGCTGCAGGTACTTCAAAAGCGATCAGGATAATTAATAGAGCAGTGCAATGGGCACCATGACCTCGGTTAGTATATTGTTATTGTACTACTTATTTCCTTAGGCCGCAGTTAAAGAAATTCCTTCTTACTTACTTAATTGGTCATTACAACGTTTTAGTGAGGACTACAACTTAGTTTCTTACACTAATGTTGTGTGCTTTAATTTTTGTCCAAAATTACAGTCCAAACTTAAGTGGGCGGCAGTTTTATGAAAATGGAAATGGCGTTACATCGTTTAACAGTAAAATGATAAACAAAAGTTACAAAAAAAAAGCAATTTGCTTTGTTTGCTATACTTCTTTACACTCTTCTGCGTAAACACAACAATTGTTCGACAGATCTTTACAACGGAGATCTTCAAACCACGATTATTCTCTTCACACCCAACGTGTCTTCACACAATACTGACGGAATTTTTACTGACTCCGTTGCCTGCTATGCCTTGCCTTTTATACGACGACGTAAACAGTGTGATGAGTGATCTTGCAGTCGAATGTTCATGGCTTCGCCTTCTCGAGATCTCTATAAATGTAAACATCGTTATTTAATTATTGTTGTTTGTGTATTTTGTTTATATTTATTCTGGTAATGTTTGTTGTTGCTTTTTGTTTACTTATTTATCCCTTTTTTATACTAATGTTGTTGCTATATTTTTGTTTATTTGTTCATCATGTAAACAAGTCCATTGCTTTTGTTTTTGTAGCTTTTGTTTATCATTTTAAGGTAACACCATTTTCATTTTCGTAACAATAGGCTCCGAACGACAGAATTTGTTGAAAACATTTCATGGCACTTCTTATCTACTCTCAGGGTTTTTGATAGAAATCTGCTGAGGGAAAGTCGCCGTAGTAATATTTTTTCACATTTCGTTTTGTTATTCCCTCTCGCGTAATAAGCCAACAGAATACCAACTAGAGGACATCAACGTCAGGAAACCAAATAAGTCGGCAACAATACATACAAACAATTGGGCAATTCACACGACTTTGTATCGTGTATGTTGTATTGAATAAATTTGTTTGTTTGTAAACGCTCAATGCTATGCTGTATTGTGTATCTCGTGTCATTCAAACAAACCAACACCACTTTTTAAAAACATATGAAAACATAATTTCTTTCACTCCCAAAATTTGATAGCACAAAATCAATACAACTTTTAAAAACATATGGAAAAAATGTGTATAAGTGTATCGGATTTTTATATGAAAAATATCAACAACAATCATTCACCGTTGTATGTTCTTCCAACAATACAATGTTTTTGTAGCTTTCGTATTTGGGTGTAGCATATTTAAAGTGTAACATATTTCAAGTGTAACATATTTTAAATGTAGTATATTTTCTTTATTAGTTTTTATCTGACATTTTTTCGCACACTTTTTATGACACTTTTTGTATATTTTCCTACATTGTTTTTATAGAAAAAAATAATTTATTTTTATTATTGCCACCCATATCAAACAGATTTCTACAATTTGTATGTGTTGCACTATGCTGCTTCTGTTTTTGCGCTGAACATATTTTTTATGCTCTGTTTTAGCAAACAAATAAAAAATAAAGAATGAAAAGAGGAAAACATTATTTTTATGAATATAAGAAGTCATAAATTTGGACATTTTTATGATTGCAAATTGCAAAGTTTCTTTATAATAATTTATTGCGTAAGGATCCCCCCTATAAACTTATTAAGTCCTTTCAAACACTAAGAATACAAATTATTTCCAATAAGACAAGACACGTGTATGTGTGGGGGCATTAAGAGAAGAGATAATTGTCAACATGAAGTAAAATAAAGCAAAAGATTTAATTACCCACAGCTAATGGGGCTGAATGTTAAGAGTTATTTTACGATTTCTAGTGAAATATACATAAAACTGATGAATAATTGGCGGAATTAACGAGAAAAATTAAAATTTTTATGATTTTATTAAGGAAACACAGGCAAAATGTACAAAATAATAATAATAATGCAACTTCTCGTCTCGCTTAGTGCAGCACCGGTGGTGAAAAATATAAATGAATGCGTATTCGATACAATATTTTATTATTTTTGAAAAAGATAACTTATTTTATAATGGCCAGAGGAAGGAAAACCAGAAAATTATGGATTAGGTGGATTAGGTAGGTTAGAACCAGAGATCAGCAATGAGTATTCAAAAAGATGAGTTGATTCGAATCATACTCATAATTTCTGATTCTTATACGCATTCCTAGTTATTTTAATATCACACACATACTATTCATACTCAAAGTTTGAAGTACTGTACTCATACTTAACAACACGTATGATGTTATTGATTTCAACTCTCCTTTACACAGCATTTACACGAATCACAAAATAAGTATGATTCGCGTACGAACACTACAATACTCACAAGAAGGTTGTGTGTTTGCTTTGCTTGTTGTCTGTCTTTTTCTTTCCTCTTTTTTTTAAATGCAACAACAACAACTAAGACTGTAAATTTTGATGAATGATTCGAATCACTCGGATCATTTGTGAGTATTATAAATATTTTTCTAAAGATATGAATCTAAATGAGTAGGCTTATGATTCAAGCATATTTCAAATGGTATGAGTTTGATGTCAACATTGTACTCATTGCAACCTGTATTTATAAATCAACGTTGTAGTGAGCACGAATGCATCAGAGTAGTTGAATTTCAATTCTGTTGACTCACTCATACTCAAAATTTCAAAATTTCATTGCTGATCTGTGGTAAGAATATAATCCAACCCTTTATATTGCCCGTAGACCTACCAGATAGGCTGAAAATATCGTAGGATAACAACCAGATACGTTTAAACCTGACTTTATAAAGACTTAAATTACTTAAGTCATTACAACCCTTTAGTTAGGCTCACAACCTAGCTTCTCGCAACATCCGTGTTGAATGGTCATTACAACGCTTTAGTTAGAATCGCAATTTAGTTCCTCGTACCATCAATGTGGTATGGTCATTACAACCCTTTAGTTAGGATTACAACCTAGCTTCTCGCACCACCTATGTTGTATGCTTAATTTTATCTATAAGTGACTGGACCTACAGTTTACAGCAATTAAATTTACTCTGAGAGGTTTTTGCCAGAAGACTGCTGAGCGGAAGTCTCCAAAAGAAATAAGTTTTTCGTTAGGTTTGAGATGCCTTAGCGAGGTTGTGAACCACTGGCTTTCCACTATCTACTTGATTTCACTGACTACTAGGCTACTTAAATTGGTATTATTATGAGTAAAATGGGAATACGGGGGTGCCACCTTGAATTACTAGGTATTCTCATTGCTGCCAACGATTCTAACATACGGAATCTATTTGATGTCAGATGGTTGCATCGATTTCCCTGGAAAGTAGATAATGAGCGGTCCTAAACTAATGAAATTTTATGACCAAACAGATACTGTGCTGAAATTCCAAGCAGAATGTTATATTTGGGTTAATAATCAGAAACTATTCTTTGACGATCTCCAGCTAATGTAAGATCAACTTAGCCTAGGCACTACAAAGAAAATTCCATGAGTTTGATATAGTGGTCACAATAATTATAGTCTCCTAGAACTCCTGTAAAGCATTTTTCTACAAAATATTAAAATTTTTAGAAATTATTCATACATATATAATTTGATCACTACAACCTTTCAGTTAGGATAACAACCTAGCTTCTCAATCCATCTACGTTGTGTGTGTTACATTTATACATGAGTGGCGGGGACCTACAGCTTAAAATCGACTCCGAAGGACAGAATATTGAGACGCTTTTCATGACCTATTTATTTACTTTCGCAGAGTTTTTGCCAGAAATCGGCTGAGAGGAAGTCGTCGACGATATATTTTTTCATATTTCGTTTTGATGTCTAACGTGGGGTATGAACCGTGACCTCACATCCAATAAACCAACACACTACCTACAGGACTATGCTGACGATGTAATCGTTTCATATTTCTTTGAGGACGACATTGGCCGAGTCACCACTATCAACGGTGAGCACCAGAGGTTGATGAATTGGATAATCTGGACACCAACGACATGTGGTTTCAACAGAAGAGCTATATGGCACAGATAGCTCACCGCCCAGGGTTTGAATCGTGGGATCATATCTAATAAGCCAATACACTACCTACAAGACTACTACCAATCAAAA
The DNA here is from genome assembly GCA_932273835.1 of Sarcophaga variegata. Lineage (NCBI taxonomy): Eukaryota > Metazoa > Arthropoda > Insecta > Diptera > Sarcophagidae > Sarcophaga > Sarcophaga variegata. The sequence continues at coordinate 99,364,278 of OW026360.1, read as the reverse complement.
TCTAATATTTAACGATCTCCAGCTAATATAAGCTAAACCTAGCCTAAGCAATACGAAGAAAATTTCATGAGTTTAATATCGTACTCACAATAATTATAGTCAGTTACACAGCGATTTTCAGCCAGAACTCCTGTAAAGCACTTTTGAAAAAAAAAATTCTATCAAAATAAAAAAAATTATTCCTTTATCCTTACGAGTCCTTTTGGTCACTTTCTCCTCTTTAAAATCGTTTCTTAAAGTGTTACATTAGTCATCATCAACTTATTATACTTTAATTGGTATACAAATGGTGGAAAAGAGTTTATTTCACAAGAGTGTGAAATGTGCAAAGGTGGGTCATAGCAAGCTGTAGTATTTATGTACATACCACCTATTGCTAATCAGATGCGACATAGCATTTCCTAATTTTGTTTTTTTTTTGTTATCAAATAAGCATGACTAACCGAAAAATTCAATACCAAATACAATGTGGATATGCTGGCATACAACAGCCAATCGTTGCCAGGCTGTCTGCTGCAGCCATTACAGCAGATTACATTGGCTTAGTGAAATTTAAAGCAATACTGAGACACTGTCAGATGTCAATAGGCAACCAATAACAATAAAAATTATTTCCAATTAAATGAAATGATTATCAGTAAATATTTGGAAAAAAATCGCACTGGCAGTGCGAATATCAAATTTAAACGGCAACAAATAAAATAAATTTGTCTTTGCATATTCGCTGCATATTTTCACTGATAGTCTGTGTACCATTTATTGTTTTAATAAATAACGTGTGTATAATATTATCTACATGCACTCGTACTTTATACTGGTCTACCTATTAATGTGCATAAAAATTATTTAAATGTTTAATATTTTTATTTTTTAAATGCAATTGAAATAAAGGAAATTATTTACTTCAAATTATTATTTGTTTCATATTTAAACAGAAAAACGCATTCAACCCATAGCTTACTAAGCACTAAACTATCAGGCCTTCAAACTCAAATCTTTTTTCCTTTTTGTGATTCACTACATGCTCATGTTACGTTTATGATTTGAATGTATGTTTCTGTCTGATAAAAAAAAAAAAAATATTTTTAATATGAATTATGATATGCGAGCATTAAATTTCTTTATTTTCAGGACTTGTATACAGTGAGCGTCAAAGGAAACTGTACACATACATAATTACATAATTGGTCATTACAACCCTTCAGTCAGGATTACGACCTAGTCTCTCACACAACTAACGTTGTGTGTGTTAATTTTATGCATGCGTGGTGGGATCTACAGTTTAAAGTCGACTCCGAACGACAGATTTTTGAGAAACTTTTCATTGCAATTTTATTTACTCTCAGAGTTTTTGCCAGAAATCTGCTGAGAAGAAGTCGCCGAAGAAATACTTTTTGTATTTTGTTTTGATGTCTGGCCTGGGGTTTGAAACCTGGCCTTACGTCTAATAAGCCAACACACTACCTACTAGACTACGGCGTCTTCAAAGGAAACTGTACACTATGGATAAATTTCTACTTACTTACTTACTTAATTGGCCATTAACAACTCGATTAACGGATTTCGGTCTGCCTAAACACATCCTTCCAGCTGCCTCTGCTTCTTGCACGCCTACGCCAGTTGGTCACACCAATCGATGACAGGGCTTTCTCGATTTGGTCGTTCTCTTCACCGACTTCCGCATATCCCCGCATCAAATACACGTTTCGCCGGAGTATCCTCCTTTATTCGACCCACATGGTCGAACCAGCCCAGCCGTTAAATGTTAACACGCTGCACAACGTCTATGCCGTTGAGGAGCTTATACAGCTCACTGTTGGATCGGATGCGAAAACCTTCACCAACACGCACTGTAGATCTTACTTAGGACCTTTCTCTCGAATACTCTTAAGGCTGCTGCATCAGTGCTTAACAGCCTCCATGCCTCTGCGCCATAACGAAGCACGGGTAGGATGAGCGTCTTGTAGAGTATTAGTTTTGTCGTACGAGAGAGGTCTCTGCTACAATCGCCTATAGAAACCATAGTAGCATCTGTTGACAAGAATGATCCTAGACTTGATCTCCACACTGACATCATTTTTGGTGGTAACAGCGGGGTCAAGATAAATAAATTCCTTGACTATATCAAAAGTATAATTATCGGCTATAATCTCAGATCTAATACTCCACACGTCTCTACTTGTCGATAACATATACTTTGTTTTGCCCTCATTTACTGCCATCTTAGTAGACTCCCGTACAATAGCACTAAAGGCAGCAGTAACATCTGGCTTGGTACGCCCTATGATGTCAATGATGTCAATGTCGTCAGCGTACGCAAGCAACTGGACGCTTTTTTCAAAAATAGTGCCATTGCGATGCACTCCTGCCTTCCGCAGAACACTCTCCATGACGAAGGTGAAGGGATCGCATGTTAAGTCATTACCTTGTCTGAATCCTCGCAAGGCATTAAAATGTTAGCAGAGATCCATTTCTACCTTGACGGAGCTGCAGGAATTGCTCTATGTCATTCTGCATAGTCTTATCAGCTTCGCAGGTATTCCAAGCTTAGACCTTGCTGCAAAAACACGATCCCTTATGGGGCTATCCAAGGCTGCCTTATAGTCGACAAAAAGATGATGTGTGTCGACTTGTTTCTTGTGAGACTTATCCAGGATTTGACGTGTGAAGATCTGGATAAAATTCTAACATTCAACTCAACTTTTACAGCTTAGAGGAGAGTGCCCGAAAAAATTTGCCAATATTTGCAATTTTTTTGTTTCAATTTTAAAATCTGGCAATGAAACAATTTTAAAATAGAAATAACGGTAATTTGTTTATGTATGTGTTTTTCGATGTACAGTCCCTTTTGCCGCGCACTGTACATATGCATGTAAGTGGTTACCACAAGGCAATAGACTCCAAACAAATTTAATTAATTAGACTCACATTACACCGCTACATTAGGCTCATATGAAACGAATTTCCTTGGGTACACACGCAATGGATATTAGTAGACTTCTTAACGACGCAATTTGAAAGTTGTTTTTGGAAATAAATCAACTCGAAATGGAAAAAAGATGGAAACTCGTATGCTTTTACATGTTTTACCAGGACAACAGACATCGAAAAGTTCGTTGTGAATACATGCCACAATTTCCCTTTTTTTGTTGTTTTTTATGTCATTAACAAATGTTGAAAAGTAAAAAAAAAAACTCTGGAAAGAACGTTAATAACGCTTGTAATTGTAACTCATGTTGTAATAGTTAGACAAACTTATTAGCTTTCTATGAATAAAGGTTTGTACTCTGATATGAAAACAGAATATTTTTTCTCTTTTGCGTAGGATTACTGAAAGTTTTTCTGTATTTCATTCAGTCTATAATTGTTAGTATGTGACTTAAAATTCAATTATTACAACATTTGCAAGATTGCAAAATAATTTATGTGATTCAATTATTTACCTCCCTGTACAGGAAGTATTTGAAGATGGAATTAACTTATTCGCCAGACTTCATAATTTTAAAACTAATCAAGCCTGTAACGTTGATACTTGAAGGAAAAAAGAAAACAGAAGTAGTCGTTAAAAATAATTATACGGATTGGGTTGTAATTGTTCAACTATTTCAACATTCGCCCACAACTATGTAACAATAGACGTCAATATTCATGAAACATACAGTGATGGTTTTATAATTAGCACATTCTTCTAAAAGATATTTATATAGTGCCAAACCAAGATGAAATATTGTCAAAATACTGTTACGAAAATAGAAATGGTGTTTTGTTTTTACATTGTTTAACATTAAAATTATTAGCAAAAGCAACAAAAACAAAAACAATGATAAACAAGTAAACAAGAATATACCAACAAACACCAGTATAAAAAGGGATAAACAAGTAAACAAAAATTCAACAACAAACATTACAAGAATAAATGTAAAAAAAATACACAAACAACAATAATGAAACAACGGTGTTTACATTTATAAAGATCCCAAGAAGGTGAAACCACGAACATTCGCCTTCAAGAACATTCATCAGTCTGTTTATGTTGCCATATAAAAGGCAAGGCAAAGCAGGCGACTGCGTTAGTAAAAGTTCAGTTAGTCTTGTGTGAAGACGCGGTAAATTTAAAAAAAGAATTTCCTGACTTCAGCAATTGTTTATTATTTATGCATAGAGTGTGAACAGAGGAATAACAAAGATAAGCAATTGTTGTTGTTTACATCAAGTTGTGAACAGTGATACACAGAATTGTGCGAATAAGAAAGAATTTTAATTAAAATTAAACACAAATTTATTTTTATTTTATTTGCAATCTACGAGCTTATAATTTAAACGTGTTTAAAAGGTAAAAATCTAACAATACATTTAAGTGATTGCGATGGGATCTGTCAAACATATTCCGCATACATTAAATCAATGAACCTGCAACATTATATTTTCTCATCGTGTTAATCTTTGACACGTTTTGCATCAGAAAATAATGATTTTTTGTTTTCGTTTGAAGAAAAATGCAACATGCATAAGTTGGGTTTAACGGTTCAGAGATAATGATTTTAATGTGAGAAAGGAAGAACTTGGAAGACCAACAAAAAAGTTTAAAGTTTCCGAATTGCAAACAATATTAGACGAATTGGACACTTGGAGTCAGAAACAAATGTTTGAAATGTTAAATGTCGAACAACAAACAATTTCTCAACGTTTAAAAGCTTTGGGAAAGAATACAAAAGTTTGGATAATGGGTGTCACAATAATTGAATGACTGGCAGATGGAAAACCGAAGAACCTCTTTTGAAATTTTGATTCAAAGACACGATAGGAAATCAGTATTTTTTCGAAAAAAAATTTATTAATGGAGCAGAATTCTAAACGAAAAAAATCATGGGTTAATGCGGGACAACCGTCAATATACACACATACATCATTGGCCATTACAACCCTTCAGTCAGGATTAAAACCTAGCTTATCCCACCACTTATATTGGGTGTGGTAATTTTATGCAGGAGTGACGTGATCTACATTTTAAAGTCGCTTTTGAACGACAGATTTTTAACAAACTTTTCATGGCAATTTTTTATTTACTCTCAGAGTTTTTGACAGAAATCTGTTGAAAGAAAGTTGCCGAAGAAATATTTTTTCAGATTTCGTTTCTTTCGAGATATCTGGGATGGGATTTGAACTGTGACCTCATGTCTAATAAGCCAACACACTACCTACTAGACTGCAGAGACAACCGTCAACTCTGGCTGCAAAACCAATACGTTTCGCCAGGAAAACAATGCAGTAGGCCTGGTGGATCAGCAAGATCCAAGATGTACCACGAGCTCGTTAAACCTAGTGACACCTTTAATACACATCGCTTCAGGCAATAAATGATCAATTTAAAATATACCTTGAGGGAAAAATGACCAGATTGAGCCGCATGGCATGATAAGTTGGTTTAGCAAAATGACCATGCATCTGCACACAAAGCAAAACTGCTTCAGGCTACAATCACAGCATTAGGCTGGGAGATGTTACACCATCCGTCGTATTCACCAGACTTGGCTCCTATCGACTACTATTTGTTTCCATTAATTGGACACGCATTAGCTAAGCATTCATTAGAGGGAATTGAAAATAGATTGACTAAATGGTTTGCTTCAAACCACGAACAGTTTTATTAGCGTGTATCCACAAATTGCCACAAAAATAGAAAAAAAACGTAGCCGCCCCGAATGGCCAATATTTTCATTTAAACGTTTTTTACTTTCCCATTAAAGTCGTCATAGTGTATTAGGAAGTGTCTTGACTTATTGACTCAGACATCAACAAAATTAAATAAAAAAATATATTTCTATCGGCGACTTCCTCTTAGCAGTCTCCTGGCAAAAAACTCTCATAAAATCGTTTCGAAAAGTTTGACTAAAAATCTGTCTTTCGGAGTTGACTTTAAACTCTAGGTCTAGCCCCTCTTGTACAAATTTAACACACACAACATGGGTGGTGTGAAAAGCTATTTGTTGTAGGAACTCTTCTTCTTAATAGCGGTCCCTTAAGATGGCTTATCCTTGCGATAAGTCCTCTGTAATCTGTGTCGTTTCCTGCTCCTATCCCGGTACAATATATGAAATAGCGCATAATAATGTTACATTTTTACCTTTTTAAAAACCTTTAAAATATGAGTTTGTTGATTGCAAACAAAATAAAACTAAATTTTTATTGTTCGCATTATTTTGTGTGCCACTGTTATAACTTGATGATACAACAACAATTGGCTTAGTTCGTTATTATTCTTTGCACTTCTGTTTTCGTAAGCACTAACAACTGTTCTGTAGATCTTTACAACGACTATCTTCAAACTACGATTGTTCTCTTCACACACAAAGTGTCTTCACACAAGACTGACTGAATTCTTATTACCCTTTGTCTGCTTTGTCTTGCCTTTTTATATGCCCACGTAAAAAGTCCGATGAAGGTTCTTGAAGTCGAACGTTCGTGGTTTTGCCTTCTCGCGAACTCTATCGCGACTTCATTGTTATTTGCGTATTTTGTTCACATTGCTTTTTGTTGTCTATCCCCTTTTCTTTCATTTCATATTGGTGTTGTTGGTTTACTTGTAAAAAGTTCATTGTATTCGTTTGTGTAGCTTTTGTTTATCATTTTAATGTTAAACGATGCTACACCGTTGCCATTTTCGTAACAATATTTTTAAAGAAAGGATGAAAAACTAATTATAATAATAAATAAATAAAAATAAAAATATAAAATAATTAATCTTGAAACAATTGTGTGTCTTTAGTTGAAATCTTCCTTCCAATTAAGTTGCCATTAATTTGAATAAAAACCCACCAATTGGCATGATGCCGCCTCTTTATTGGCGGTTTTTCTTGAATCTTTTCTTCTTAAATGTATTCCACACACAAAGATTTTAATAAAAGCCCGGACATTTCATGAGTTCATGAATGTGTGTGTGTGTGCATATATGCATTTAAAGCTTATATAATATAATTTATAAGCATTTAAACACAAAGCTTGGTTTTGTGAATGCCTGTCTACATATACAATAGTATGATTATACAGATTCAAATTGTATACAGAATATCATTAATTAACAAGAAATAGCTGCTTCTCTGGTGAAGGAATATATGTATGTATGTATGTATAATACATGTATGTATAATACAATGTACATATACCTACATATGTCACTCTGACTGTATATGCAAATGACATACAGTAGCATAAAGAAACGGCTGATAATTTGCATAATTTATTTGGTGGTCATTTTACAATTTCTGCAAAACGAAATGATATGTATAGAGATACAGAAGGAAAGAAGGAAAGGAAAACTGTCAAAAGGTAAGACGGTACATAGCGGTCAGTCTTACAATACTCGTATAAGCGACTATTTTATTGTCGACAATTATACAATAAAAATTTAAAACGGAATGAATGAAGAGTAATTAATTTGAATGGAATTGCTTTTGTAGTGCATATGCTCGTACAGATTATGAGTAAAAGGTAATGAAGATACAACCAAACATCTTAAATATGTTATAAATTTTTAAATAGTGCTACTGGGGTTGTTTGTTGTCCAGGTCTGACATCAAAACGAAAATAAAAAAAAAAATATTTCTAAGCGACTTAATCTCAGCAGATTTCTGGTAAAAACTCTGAGAGTAAATAAAATTGCCATGAAAAGTTTCTCAAGCAACTGTCGTTCGGAGTCGACTTTAAACTGTAGGTCCCACCATTCATGTATAAAATTAAAACGTACAACATAAGTGGTGTGAGAAACTAGGTCGTAATCCTGACTGTAGGGTTGTAATGACCAATTATGTATGTATGTATACTAGCAAATTAAATTGAAATATTATGTCCTGTTCCTTTAGGTAGGTAAATATGTTGAAGTGGTAGCTTTCATTACCAAAGATCACTTGAGCCCTCATAGCGGACTTTTGTGACGCCACGGGTAAGCCCAGTTCCTGTACCAACCGTGTAACAGCCATAGAGCCTGCAGATATTATTCCTGTTCCCTTATTTCAAGAATACTTAGCTTAAAGTTTAAACTGATTAGAGTTGTACAAATTTATAGACCTTGTCACAAACTTAAGTTTAGGAATGTGGTCTCCACGAAACACAGCAATTGACCACCGATGTTTCTGGTACCAGACTTTAGCTTTCCAAATTGAAAGTAAAACTCATTCATTTACCATGATTTTATGGGTATTATATTGTGCAAAAACACCTGAGAGTAGCATAAAATTGCCATGAAAAGTTTCTTAATCATCTGTCGTTCGGGGTCGACTATAAACTGTAGGTCCCGCCACTCATGTATACAATTAACGCACACAACATAAGTTGTGTGAGAAGCTAGGTCTTAATCCTGACTGAAAGGTTGTAATGACTATAATAGTTTATGGGGCAACTTATACGCTTCAATTAAGCTAAGGTTCATCAAAATATAGATCCGAACAGCTCTTATGAAATATGTATTGTAAACAGTGGTCTTATCTAATAATTGTTACCCTTTTTAGTCGCTTTGCACCATCAAAAGCAATTTTGCACCATTTCTTCTAACAGTAGCATGAGGACTTATTATAAACGCCTCCCCTATTTGAATTTAAATAAAACTGAGTGTGTATAGGGCTCCTATATGTGAAAAGCATTCCAAACGTCCATTCCATAAATCAGACTAAATTTGCTTGAATGGCATAGGTTATGTTGGCTTTAAAGTCCATTGTGGTTTGAGGCTTATTCGCATATACCTGCGACTTAAGAAAACCTAACACGATAAGGTCTAACGTACGTTATGGGTCGCCAATTCACTTCACTTACATTTGAGATAAACATGTCCTTAAATCACTCCTGGCGTCATCTGGCCAATATCTTTCTCAAAGGCCAATGCTCGCCACTGACAAGGTTAAGCTGGAGAAAAAAAAGAAAAAAGTCGTTCACATAGAACTATGAACCGATGACGCCGCCACCCCAAAATCCACACTAAATATTGAGTTTTTCGGAATGTATTGTAAGCTTTCAGATCTCGAGGGACACGTTCTCAAATTTGATAATTTTATGTGCTCACTCATCCAGAAATGGGCATCCTCGCTGAGAACGATTTTTCAATGAAAATTTTAATCGGATACCAACTGATTTGCGTGCCAATTCAGCGTTTACCCTTAGTTCCCGAGTCCATTGAATTTTGTACGGCTGCAAGCCAAAGACACAACGAAAAATTCGCACCACAAAATAGAATGTCTGTGACTATTTTGCACAGTCTTACGGCAGCCGTGAAGATTTCAGCAGATCTTCGAAATCGACTGCGTGGGAGTCTCCTAAAAGCTCTTATAATCAGCGCCCATATTTATGGCAGTCTTTCACGTCTTCTGTCTTTGACAGACAGTGATAGATTTGTAAACGCTTTTCAGTTCTTGATGGCCGTAACTCGTAACCTCGTCCTAAAACATTTATTGATGTAAGTGTGTTCCTCTACGGACACTATGGGTTGAAAATACTGTTATATTTTTACCTTTTAAAAACATTTAAAATATGAGCTCGTAGATTGCAAATAAAATAAAAATAAATGTGTATTTAGTTTTAATTAAAATTCTTTATTATTCGCACCAATTCTGTATGCTACTGCTCACGACTTTATGTATACAACAACAATTGCTTTGTTTGCTATTCCTCTGTTTACACCCACAATAACAATTACTAGACAATTGTTTGACTGATATTTGTAACGGAGATCTTCAAACCACGATTACTCTCTTCAAACACATCGCGTCTTCACACAAGACTGACAGAACTTTTACTAACTCCGTCGCCTGCTTCGCATCGCCTCTTATATGGCAACGTAAACAGCCTGTTGAATGTTTTTGAAGGCGAATGTTATTGGCTTCACTTTCTCGCGATCTCTATAAATGTAAACATCGGGTTTGTTATTGTATTTTTGTTTACTTGTTTATCATTTTTTATGCTGTTGTTTATAATTTTAATGTTAAACGAATGACGTAAAAGCCAAACACCAGTATCTAGAATTTTTTCATTTTCGTAAGAATACGATTCTGAGTTTCAACAGTTTAATCGTAAAAGTTTATTAAGGCAGTATTCAAGATACCTTAAACCTTGCAGCTGCCATGATACAGACTGTAGCACAATCTTAGTTGTTTTCCTTCTTTTTAGTTTTGCACACATTCAAGAACATTTGCCTAGAGTTTCCGTTGCTGTTTTATTATTCTCTTCTCGGATGATAAGTGGAAACCACAAAGAAAAGAAAATTGATGCATTATTGAATGCTCAATGATCCCAACGCTTAATGTTGTAAATGAGGAAAAAGACTGCTTGAACAGCAAACAATTGCTACAAAAACCCACCTACCAGATGATGATGACTGAACGATTATTGAATAGCACTGCCTACACCTCCTTCAGATGAATGTTTTTTTGTTTCTTTGTTTTTGTCTGCTTCAATTGCTATCATTATTACCATTGAATTGAGAATTGCTTGCAGCAAAGTCAGTAGATTTGTATGAAGCAACGCAATAATGGGTCAGTAGATAAGCAAGCTAGCGAACTTCAACTTTGCATGGCTTACACTCGTAAAATAATATCGATAGTCATTCACGTAGCAAACCGCACAGCCATAAGATGACATTCAAATCCTTATCCATACGATGTTGAACGTGAGAGTTTATGGAGATGTTTAGTGTTGGAAAGTGTTTGTTTTTTTATTTTATTTTTTGCGATGCTCAATTGTGTTTTAATACGTTTTGCCATCGTGTACACATTAAAATGCATGTTTGCCGAGGAGAGTGCATACAGAGCACTGTGGTTCAAAACATCAATCTAGCCATTTGGACTACTGTGCAGAGGCGTGTTTATTGAAACAGATAATGCTTAAGATGATGGCGAAATACACTTGGTTTGGTTAAGACAATGCCGTAAAGTTAATTTTCAATTCCTTGTTATTGTGTTTTTCTTTAAATTTTTTTTTTTTCGTGCTTGATATCAGGAGGCCGTTTAAGACATGTTGTGACAGTCGCTAAAGTTTTTAAAATTAATGACAAAAGCTTTGAAAAGTTATATTATAAAGAGAAGTAAATGTGTTGATAAAGAAAATAATGGGTAATGGGTTAATATAGGACACAGTATTTATGGTTTCAAATAAAGTAGCTGCTTTCTCATCTGATAAGTTTGATTTCAACACTGCCTTTTAAGACCCCCCCCCCCTACCGATAAAATACTAAAAATTGTAAAGATCCAAACATCATGTATTCGATTGATTAGCAGCTAAGTATTGTTCAAACCAGGTGGTTGAATAAACCTGTCCATAAAAACAGATTCCGCATTGGGGTTCTTCTACACAACGTAACTCAATAAAATCTGCTGCCATTCGTTGGATTTCGTATTCGATTTCGTATAATTGGTATCGTCAATTATGGACTCGAGCATTTAAAAAGAACGTGCTCAGCTCAATTGTCTCGTTTGATGTAGGCTATCGGGTCTTCCAACAGGGACTTCCGAACTTTGATAGTATACAACGACCCTCTTGTTGAAGTTATATCTGGCAAAAAAAAAAGATGTCACTTAGGCACACATAGGTATGTAGGTTGGAATGGTAGCTTTGAGCATGCACAGCGGCCCGTTGCGATGCCGCAGGTAAGAGTTATTTCTGTAGTGACCGAATTCCAACAAATTCATCGAAGATGTTGGTCTGAGCAGGGGCTGCACTAGTTGTCACATATTCAGTGTGCTTCGCTAAACCACCATAAATTACCACAGAAATCGACGTATGTTTGCTGAATAGACTCTGGAACAGTTGGTAACGCATGTTAATTTTCAGCGAAAAATCATCTTCAGCGATGAGGCTACTTTTGCAAAAATGTGTAGGAGAACAAATAAAATCATCGAAACTTGAGACGATTCCAATTCACATGAGATTAAAGACAGTGGAATATATCCCCAAAATGTCACTGGTCTGCGTGATTTTTAGATTGGCGGCATCATCGGTTAGTACTTCTATGTACGGTTTTAGTCGGAATTGAATTATCAGAACAAAAATTACATGTAGTGTCAACTGGATGGCATATATTCAGAATTTTCTGCACGAGCGATTTGGGGGCATATTCTCACGTGAAGGCGATGTGAGCTGGCTTCGAGATCGACCTATTGGGCCCGTTAGGCTTTTTCTTGTGGGGTTTTCTTAAGTCGCAGGTGGCTTATTCGAATACACATGCTTTCGAATCGCTCGCAACTGAATATCCAACGTGGCATGAGCTGTAACCCTATTGATACCATATGCCGTTGCTATACCGATCATTCAATTCTGGCTAAAGTAAGTTGAAAATCAAAACAGAGTGGTCCTCAAAGCCAACATACCCTTACCATTGGTCAAATTTAGCCCGATTTATCAGTCATGAAAAGTTTTAGATTTCCGTCGATTTCCACCCCATGAAGCTTTATAAGATGTCCGCCTATATATGCAAATAAAAGTCAAATAATGTTGCAAGTTTTCTTATGTTTTTATTGTAAAACTTTGTTAAAATCTTGTTTAATTTTCTTAACAACACTTGTAACAATTTTTCTAGTCAAACCAAATGCCTTTAAAAGTTCTTCAAGTAGTCAAGTAATTTCACTTGACACGTACCTTGTTTGTCTGACACATTGTCATAGTTTTTTTAAGAAAATTACACTTTATTGTTTTTGTTGTTGTTGCCACAATAAACCATTAGCATAAATTAAAAGCCTCTGTTAACAATTTACATTATTTACACGACGAAGTGCTAAGGAACCTTCCAAAAAGCGAAATGAAAAGCCATGATAAAAATGAAAAGGGAATAAATAGTAACATGGATTTCTAAACATCAAAGGCAAAAGCACCGTATTTTTTTTTTTCATAATAATGGCTTGCAAGTAACAAGTCAGCTTAGATTGAAAGCAGGAACCTTTTGCCACATTTGGACAAAGAAAAAAAGTCTCAAAAAAATGAAGAAATGCTGACAACAAAAAAAAAAAAAACGGAAAAAAGCGAGAAAACTATGCAAACTAATCTTAAGACTTCAAAGATCTAAAAACACAAAAACAAAAAACAAAATTAAATGAAATTTTGCTGACTAACGAAATGAATAAGTGAACTGAAGTTTTTGATTGAAGGACCTTAACGTTTTGGGGTTAAATGACTAACTATTGCACCCTACCACTACCACTGCTGGCTGACACTCTTATGCGAAAAGGATTGCATGTTTTGCCTTGTGATGATAGAAATCTTTTTAATGTTTGTGAAATCATTAAAACAAAAAAAGAAATATTTTGTAACACCAATATGCCAGCATTACAACGTTTGCAAAAACAGTTTGTAAAACATTCAAGAAAAGAACACAAAAAAACCGCATGCATGCGTTTGCATGCCTCCCAAATAGCATGCAACCCACAACAGCACTTGTCTACAAGAAATTCTCTTACCGCCGGCGATTACACAGCAAGTTTTAAATCAAAAACCTCAACTTACTTCGAAGTGAAATGCAAAACTAAATACATACTTGAAGTTTATTGGTTAGGGGAAAAAGTAATTTCCAGACTTACACTAACCAAACTGAAATTAAGAAACTTAAATGAATAGATGGTTACGGTAATTAGTTTTTAGATGCCTTTTAGACAGTGTTAAGCTGGAAAAAGACTGTTTTCTTGCATTTGTTTTGATTGAGAAATGGATAGGCTTTTTTTTCACTCAGCTCCAACTATCACATAAAAAGATTAAAATAAACAAGACATTTCGACAGGGATGTGTTATGCCCCCTTTTCTCTGGATGGAGCGCATCCAAAATGTCCAATTCCTATGACTCTGAAGCACAAACCAAGCTGTATTTAACCAAAGGCAGAGGTTATATTGGCTTTGAGGATAACTATGGTTTGTAGCTAATTTGCCTTCGATTTAAGAAAGAAGAATCTCAATGTGCCACAAGCTGTATGACAAGTAACGTAATTTTGTTGAAACCGCATGAAATGGGTTGCCATTCCAAAAGAAATATGAACCTATGACACCGTCAGCCCACATCCATACCACATTTAGACTCTTTCGAGACTCATTGAATGCTCTTGAATATAATGTTTTTACCTTTCAAAAACGTTAAAAATATGAGCTCGTAGATTGCAAATAAAAAAAATAAATTTGTGTTTACATACATACATACATACACAATTGGTCATTACAGCCCTTCAGTCAGGATTACGACCTAGCTTCTCACACCACTTACGCTGTGTGCGTTAATTTAATACATGAGTGGCGGGACCTACAGTTTAAAGTCGCCTCCAAACGGCAGATTTTTTATAAACTTTTCATGGCAATTTTATTTACTCTCAGAGTTTTTGCCAGCAATCTTTTGAGAGGCAGTCGCCGAAGAAATATTTCTTTCATATTTTCCTTTTGATGCCTGACCTGGGATAAATGGAAAAATAAGTTATTATTCTCAAAGAAATATGAACCGATGACGCCGTCAGCCCAAATTCATACCAAATTTAGACTCAATCGAGATTCATAGAATGCACTTGAATATAATGTTACGTTTTTACCCTTTTAAAAACGTTTAAAATATGTGCTAGTAGATTGCAAATAAAAAAAATTAATTTGTGTTTAGTTTTAATTAAAATTCTTTATTATTCGCTCAATTCTGTGTGTCACTGTTCACAACTTGATGTAAACAACAACAATTGCTCTTTTCTGTTATTCCTCCTTTTATACCCTTTGCATAACCAATAACAATTATTAAACAATTATTCGACAGATCTTTGTAACGGAGATCTTCAAACCACGATTACTCTCTTCAAACGCACCGAGTCTTTACACAAGACAGACTGAACTTCACTAAATCAATTGCCTGCCTTGCCTTGGCTTTTTTATGACAAAGTAAACAGTCTGATGAATGTTCTTGAAGGCGAATGTTCATGAATTTGCCTTTGTGTATTTTGTTTACATTTATTCTTGTAGTGTTTGTTGTTGTATTTTTGTTCACTTGCTTACCATTTTTTTATGCTGGCGTTTGTTGCTATATTAAGCAATGCAACAATTTGTAAACAGATTTGTTTATTGTATTATTTTGTTTTTTGTTAGCTTTTGTTTATAATTTTAATGTTAGACGATGTAAAAGCAAAACACCGGTATCTAGATTTTGCATTTTCGTAACAATAACATGGAGTCGCCGTAGTCTAGTAGGTAGTGTGCTTATTACATATTAACCCATTAGAGGTCAAATGAAAACCGGCTTAAAGTTTTTAATTTAAGATTTATTTATTGATAAAAACAAGCATAATAAATTATAAATTTTTTATTTGAAAACGAGTTTTAGGGGTGTACTCAAATGAGTACACACACTTTTTAAGTATGAAATTTTTCGAAACATTCTTTTTCGACTTAAACTGTTTTACAGCATTTCTTGCACTGCCAACGTACTCGGGCATGGCAAATTACGCACCGTAACTGTTTTTGTATTTTTGCGGGATAGTGCCCAACTCCATCTTGAGGTAAACCTTCAACTATTGACCCAGACTGCCGTGATTTGTTTGTCCACCTTGACGTAAATAATAACGCGCAATGTTTCGGCGAAACAAAAGTTGATTCATGGGACTCTCACTGCTTGTAGCCTCCAAGCGTTATAAATTGTCATATCATGCATGTATGTAAAGGATACCCACCACCACTTCTTACCATCAACACCTTCCTCTTCGTCAGTTAGTTCACTGGGATTAGGTGGTATGATTGCCATATCAATTTCTTCATCTTCACTATCAGCTAAAATGCTATCAACGGCCTCTTGAAGCCCTTTGAAACTCTGCTGGCCCTTAAAACGTATACCACTCATATTTAAATCTAAAAAAAAAAAAAAAATATTCTTACTAATGGATGCTGTCATTGTACTCAAACGAGTACAGCCAACTTTATACCTTTCTATTTTATTTATTTTTTTATTTTTAAGTATTCTTTGAAGCCTGTATGTTTCGTTGTTATTATTTTTATAAAAATAATGCAAGATTACTAAACAAATTTTAGTATTGTTTCAAATATTTTCAAAATAGTTTACTAAACCATACACTTTATTCGCGTCACAATAAAGACTGATAGATCTGCATAAACAACAGAAACTACATACAAATTCTTTTTCTGGAGCTCTTATTGTTCTTGTTGTGAAACTAAATAACGGTACAACGATTATTTTTTCTTTAGTTTTGCTTGGATACACGTAAAAATACAACTGTAATCAGTTGAGTACGGAGACTTCTAATGGGTTAGAGCCAGGGTTCGAGTCACAGGCCAGACATCAAAACAATATACAACAAGTATTTCTTCGGCGACTTCCTCTCAGCAGATTTCTGGAAAAAACTCTAAGAGTAAATAAAATCGCCATGAAAAGTTTCTCAAAAATCTGTCGTTCGGAGTCGACTTTAAACTGTAGGTCCCACCAGTCATGTATAAAATTAACACACAGAACATAAGTGGTGTAAGAAACTAGGTCGTAATCCTGACTGAAGGGTTGTAATGTCCAATTATATATGTATGTAACATGGATTGGTGTCGTTCGAATTCGCCAATTTTGTTTGTACCCCACGTGCTTATTCATCGAGTATAAATAAAGCGTAGTGCCAGTGTTGCCAGTCTAATGTGTGTTAGTGGTTTCCAGTCATTCTTAGAAAGAGAATTTTGAAATAAAAACTTCTAAAACTTTTAAATTTCCGATAAGAAATTATTTTTTCTCTGTATCGCATTGCAACGTAAATCATTGCATTATTAGTGTTGTAGTTAGTACAGATACCACCCACAGAGTAAGCAGTCAATGAGGTGATTTGCATGCATGTCACTGCTACACTGTATTACAATACTGCAGTAGTTTTGTTTTAGTTCTCCACTTGATTTCCATGCCATGATTATCGCAACAGTGGTTGGCAGGAATAGAAGTAATTTTTCGTGCCAATGCTTGTAGATTTCTAATGAGTATCTCAACAACCAGTTGTGATGTCATACGTGTTGGTATGAAATATTTTCAATTAATAACCGCTAATAACAGATTTAGCAAAATCTTATTGGTTTATAAGTAGCCTTGAAAACAAAAGGTTTTTCTGCAAATAAAAGACTAATAGAACTAGTTCTAGTGTAGGTACCGCCACTCATGCATAAAATTATCACTCCGAACATGTTGGTTGTAGCCCTGACATAAGGTTGTAATGAAATTAGGTTTATAGGCTATATTAAGAGAAAATCATATCCTACTCCTATTAAAAATTTTATATTCTTATCATCTTATTTCTTTTTTTTTCGTAAATTCCATTTTATACCATTATTCCCCTGTCAAACGCAGATATTCCACAAATACTACAATAAAATGAAATCTTTCGTTATTTTTTCTTCTTTCTCTACCTGTTAGAAATTGATCTGACGTTATAGATAATGTTTGCATGGAATAATTTGTTACTGTCAGTCATGCTTGCTACTGTTGCAATCTTACAAAAATTAAGAAAAAAAAAACTAAATATTCTGCACTCTTTGCAATTTAAATAAAGCAACAGGAGTTGCATAGACTCTCTACACCATATACGTCTAATGTGGCATAGAGGAGAACATAAAGTTGGACGAATTGGCACATAATGGATCAGAGATGTCTAAGGACGAGACGAAGGAGGGAATATACATATGTGCCTCTACAAAGATACTTTTTCAAATTGGAAAAGCAGCATGACATACAACAAGCCATAGGTGGTCCAACACACCTGATTGCCATATTTCAAAACTGCCCTGTCCAGCAGTATACATACACATACATAATTGACCACTACAACCCTTCAGTCAGGATTACGGCCTAGCTACTCACACCACTCATCTTGTGTGTATTAATTTTATACATGAGTGGCGGGACCTACAGTTTAACGTCGACTCCGAACAACAGATTTTTGAGAAACTTTTCATTTAACGCTCTGGCAAAAACTCTGAGAGTAAATAAAATTGCCATGAAAATTTTCTCAAAAATCTGTCGTTCGGAGTCGACTTTAAACTGTAGGTCCCAACACTCATGCATAAAATAAACACACACAACATTAGTGGTGTGAGAAAGTAGGTCGTAATCCTGACTGAAGGGTTGTAATGTATGTATATTATGGTCGGCGAAGTCTAATAAGTATTGTGTTGACTTGCTAGATAAGGATTCAAGAGTTCAAATTTCTGAACATTTCTCTGAAATATTGAAAAAAATATTCAGTCTTCGAAAAACTCCATCTAGCCACTATTCTAGCAAAAGGTTATGGACTAAACTATTTGACATGAAAACATTTTTCAAATCTATCATTCCGATCAGACATTAAACTGTAGAACCACTCCATTCACTAAAAAATAAACACACACAACATGGTATGAATGCTGGACTGTTATCTCTACTAAAGTGGGTTATATGTATATGCATATATTGTACATAACCAAACATCGTTTAGTGTTAAAGTACCTCAAAATTGATTAAAAGCCACTTGTTGGTTAAGTGCACTCGATAAGTTGTTTGTTACAGTTCTTTAAACTCTTTTTCAATTGAATTGTGGCTTTTGGTTTAAATGTCAGTGACACTTTAACCCAATTCTGTTGATGGTAATTTAAAAAAAATAAATCAATTACGTATTAAATAAATTATTTTGAAGCATTTGTATTAACATAAGCAATATATTATGCATCATTTTTAATGGATATGTTTAAACAGTAATTCGAGAGAGAGAAGAGAACATTCCTGTCTTTTTTTAGTATAAAAACATTGGAAAGTCAAGATGAAGTTTACTGATATTGTTACGTTTTTGCCTTTTAAAAACGTTTAAAATATGCTCTCGTAGATTGCACATAAAATAAAAATAAATTTGTGTTTAGTTTTAAATAAAATTCTTTATTATTCGCACAATTCTGTGTGCTACTGATCACAACTTTATGTAAACAACAACAATGGCCTTTTTTGTTATTCCACTGTTTATACCCTTTGCATAAACAATAACAATTACTAGATAATTATTCGACAGATCTTTGTAACCTAGATCTTCAAGCCACGATTCTTCAAACGCACCGCGCCTTCACTCAAGACTGATGGAACTTCACTAACACAGTCGCCTGCTATACCTTGCCCTTTATATGGCAGAGTAAACAGTCTTATGAATATTCTTGAAGGCGACTGTTCATGACTTCGCCTTCTCGAAATCTCTATAAATGTAAACATCGTTGTTTACATTAATTTTTGTTGTTTGTGTATTAAAAATAATTATTTGTGCTAATATATTAATTTCATTTAAAATAATTGTGTTTTTCTTTATGTTGTCGGTTCAGTTGGTCGAACCGACCTAATTTATTTTTTAATCAAACGGTTCAAGGTCCTTTAACTATTTTTAAACTTATTAACAATTAGTTAAAGACATTCGGACACGAATAATTATTTTTTGCAATTACTTATTCAATATGAATTATTTAACACAACTTAATAACTTTGATTGACCGTTAAATCAGACCGCACAACCCAGACTGATCTGTTTGTCCTCAACCAAGCATGTTCATCCCATCTCACGATCGCGTTGCACCACCACCACATGTTTGCTGTAGATGTTGACCCAGCAGAAATAATATTTTCACATACTGCAACCTGATCCGACACAGGTGCATACCGCTAACTATACTTTTGTTTCCCACCGTGTAACTTGATCGGACACAGGTGCACGGTGAAAAACAAAGAACAGCTTACTGTGCAGAATTTATTCCACTGGCTGAGCCAACACCACCGTTAACTTGTATTGTTGTTTGTATATTTTTGTTTACTTGTTTATCATTTGTTTATGCTGGTGTTTGTTGTTATATTAAGCAGTACGATAATTTGTAAACAAGTTACTTTACTGCATTGTTTTGTTTTTGTCGTTTTTGTTTATAACGTTTAATAAAACATAACGTTTAATAATATTGTCCGATATATTTTTGCTTTGAAAAGATTTTACCATATATCTCCGTATTTAGTACATGGAATTGGCATGCACCTCGATGACTCTATGAAGCTTAAAAATCTTATTTTTTTTACATAAAATTATAACAACAAAAAAACCTGACTGTCTTTATAACAAATTGGTATTCATTTCGTCTGCGAGGAACAATAATATTCGAACATTCAAATACCGAAAGAGTGCTTCTTTTCACCAGTTTTATATATATACCATTTATCTCTGGAACCATCTCCCCCCAAATATTCAATTTACTAGCAACGCAGTGCGATTTAAAACCTTGTTAAGGAGTTATTACAAAAATTCATGAATTTATCGTTTCAATTTTCATTGAGTTTGTTATATTATCTCTTATTTTTTCTTTTGTTTATTTTTTTATTAATATAATTTCAATGGATTATGTAACTCATTTGATTCTGGTGCTGTAATTTATAAGATAATTGATCTTGTTGCATCAGAAAAACATTGATTATAATAATTAAATAAATAAATAAAATAATTTTAATGTTAAGCGATGTAAAAGCAAAACACCAGTATCAAGATTCTTCATTTTCGTAACAATATGATTGATAATAAACCCTTGCCTTGCACCTCATGCCCAATTCCATATAAAATCAGCAGCCCTTATGATGAAAAAATAACATGGGAGTTTTCCCAGGAAGCCAATGATATTTGTTCTGTAATCCACAGAATACATTGTGGACGAGATATAAACGTTGTTCGTGTAACAGAGATGATAACTCCTCAAAGTTTTTCAAAATAAATTCTCGTGACTGTTTAGACAGAAATGGAGATCATTTGCGTCCCGAAAAAGTGGTTCTTAAATAAGTCTTCCAGTACAAGTGGTATATCACATGGCTTCTCTGAGTGGAATGCATTCGAAATGTCCAGTATTTCATGAGTTAGGCGCTTAAATGTGGTTGATGTTGATCGATGACATGGGTTATGTCGTCTTTGAGGATCGCTGTGATTTGTGGCTTGTTCGAATACACCTGCAACTTAAGAAAACCCTTAAAAAAGCTAAAGAGTCAAAACTAACGACCACCCACGTGTGATGGGTATGGCGTCAAATCGCACGAGCAGAATATCCACTGTGGCATGAGCTGTGTAGCCTGTTGAAACCACATGCCGTTGTTGGTCAGATCGTTCAATTCAAGCCAAAACAAAGTTGATAATCATCGACCTATTGTGATCGTCGTTGACAGTAATCGCCTGGTCGGCATCGTTCTCAATGTTCAGATAAAACAGTAGCTTCTTTGCAATGCACTGTCCCTCTTGGCTCTCATATGGATTGATAGATGATTCAGTTGCCAACTGTTCCAGATCGCATTCAGCGAACACACTGGCAGAAGAGACTGAATAAATGACAGCTAATTTGACAGATGTATGTACGTTTCAACAAGAAGGCCGTTATCAACCGTCAAATTTTCAAAGTTCCTGTTGAAATATACTGGAGATTTTGAGTATAATACAAGAATCAAAAGCGAATGTAGACCTCAAGTATGACCGTGGCATGGCCTTGCCTTCTACATTTCCATGCTCTTGTGCCGCTCAATCTTATTGCTGCACTCGTAGCTGCTACGTAGAAAAAAATGATTTTTAACCTACGTAAACAATTTTCAAAAAATGGAATATTGTTGTTCAAACCATCAACGGTTTGTTTCATTCCTTTTTCTTTCCTTCTCTTTTTTCTTGTGCCACCACTATACCATAACAACGAAAGAAATGCTTCACCTGATTGGGTTTAAAAGTTGAAGACAGGATTCACTATGGCTTGGATTTGCGTAAATGGAAGTACTTTTCTCTCTTTTTTAAAACAAATTCAATATAATGTGTTCACCAAGTGAGTTGATGAGAAAAATGGGAATAATTTACAAACAGATTGCATGAAATACATCACACATACATACTGTCGTGAAAATGAAAAATCTAGATACTGGTATCTTGCTTTTACATCACTTAACATTAAAATTATAAATAAAAGCTACAAAAACAAAACAATGCAATCAACAAACCTGTTTACAAATTATCGTACTGCTTAGTATAACAACAGACACCAGCAAAAAAAGTGGTAAATAAGTAAACAAAAATCCACAAACAACAATACAAGAACGAATGTAAACAAAATACACAAACAACACTACAACCATAAATGTAAACAACGATGTTTACATTTATAGAGATTTCGAGAAGGCAAAGTCATGAACATTCGCCTTCAAGAACATTCATCAGACTGTTTACCCTGCCATATAAAAGGCAAGGTAAAGCAGGCGAGTGAGTTAGTGGAGTTCAGCCAGTCTCGTGTGAAGACGCGGTGCGTTTGAAGAGAGTAATCGTGGTTTGAAGATCTCCCTTACAAAGATCTGTCGAATAATTGTCTAGTAATTGTTATTGTTTATGAAAAGGGCGTAAAAAGAGGAATAACAAAGGAAAGAAATTGTTGTTGTTTACATCAAGTTGTGAACTGAGTGACACAGAATTGTGCGATTAATAAAGAATTTCAATTAATATTAAACACAAATTTATTTTAATTTTATTTGCAATCTACGAAGTCATATTTTAAATGTTTTTAAAGGGTAAAAACGTAACAATACATACACACATAATTGGTCATTACGATCTAGTTTCTCACACCACTTATGTGGTTTGTGTTCATTTTATATATGAGTGGCGGGACTTACAGATTTAAGTCAACTCCGAACAACAGATTTTTGAGAGACTTTTCATGGCAGAGTTTTTGCTGAGAGGAAGTCACCTAAGAAATTTTTTTTAATTCGTTTTATTGGATATGTCTAACCTGGGGTTTGAAGCGTGGCCTCACGTCTAATAAGCCAACACATTGCCTACTAGACTACGGCGACTTCTGCAGGAAATGTATCAGAAATCAGAAAATGACTCAGCCTCGGAAACTGAACCAGAAATGACAAGAATTTAAAATTTTTGTCAAGCTTCTTAAATGGCTACATATAATAAAATTATTTTTTATTTATTTATTTATTTATTTATTTATTTATTTATTTATTTATTTATTTATTTATTTATTTATTTATTTATTTATTTAAGTCAATGGACAAATTCCTTACTGACAAATAACACAAATCGAATAAAATGAAATAGGATTACAATCAGTTTCTTCAAAAATATAAGTAATAGTTACAATAAAAATATGAAAAGTTGTGAATTGAGAAAAACAATAATGTTCCGTTTTATAATGCAAGAATTTAAAGAAAAATCAACAAAGTGTGACAAATAATTAAATTGATGGCAAATTCTAGTTAACGGATCAGCAACAGAAGAATTAGTTCTGCAGAATTGCATGTAAATAAGATTATAACAGCGGAAGTTATGACGAGGAACATTGAATTTAACAGATCTTAACAGAAATTTACAGCAAATATTACCATTAATCAGGTTAACCATGAAGGATATATTAAAGGCAGTTTTATTAAAGCCAGTCTGCTAGTATATGAAGGCATATCCAAGTAATTCCATCCAAGGCTACGCAAGCAGAAGAGTAGAAATTGTTTCGGAATAGATTCGATGTGTTCGCTGTAAACATTATAGTGAGAATCCCATACAATGGATCCATACTCCAAAATTGGTCTTTTTAGTAATAAATGGATCAGTGAAATCCTTTGCCCAACGTTTTATAAAGCCAAGAGTGCTTCTTGCCTTACAGTCAAACTGATATGATAATTAATGTTTAATTTTGTGTCTCATAGGAAAAGTCCACTATTTCCAGTTGATGATCTCCAAGCAAGTAACTAACCGCAATAAAATTATTTCTTGAGAACCGCATACATATGCATTTTTTAATATTCATATATATATTCCATTGTGCACTATTTTTTGACTAAAAGTCTGCTCTTCTATCGAGCTGGTTAGGCAAACGTTTTTAGCATAAAACACAACAAAGTAAGTGATAGCATCGCTGGATAAGAAGAAATAAAACAAACAAACAAAAACAGTATAAAAGAATTGCATACACTGCACTCTTGCAAATTGTTGCATGACTCAACAAGATGGGGCAAGTAGCAAACATTGGTAAACGAAACGTAAACATATTATATCAACGGCGCTAACAACTGAGTACAGAACGGATGCGTTAAAATTTCCTGCCATTTTTATTTGATTTCAAACAGTTTTCAGAAGGAAAAACAACCAACCGTTCATACATCTTTACTTGAATTAAGAAGAAAACCCACAAAAAAATACCAACAAACAAACAATTGCAAGGAACGTTGGAAAATAAGATGGGTAAGTGAATGAAGGACTTGAAAAATAAACCAAAAAAAGGAAAAGATTGCAATGAAAACAAATGAAATGACAGTAAAACCCATACACGTTAAAGGAACGCCAACAGACAAGAGAAAATGCAATTTGGCCATAAAGTTCACTGTAGTAGGAAAGTATTTTGTGTCGTGTGCAACAAAAATGTTTGGATTATTTGAATTTCAGAAAAAGAAGTAAGATCCTGGACTCTACAATCATGATGATGGGTTCAATTCTTCAAACTCCCCGATTATTTCCATAACCTTGATACCAAGGACATGTGGACGGCGCTAAGTGCCACACATCTCATGCCACATTGGCTATTCTGCACGAGCAATTTGAGAGCATGGTCATGTCACGTAGAGTGAAGACAGCTGGTCACCGGGATCGAACGATTTGAACGCAACGGTCCTTAAAGCTTATGTTACCGATCAACTTCAGCCTGATTTGGGCACCATTGTCATTGAAAATGAAACATTTCAGTTGAGCTCCACCTAGAAAAGCCTTAGCTGATATTTGAACAATCTCCGGTCCGTGATGTTCACATTGGAATGGATAATGAGTTGTATGAACTTGTCAACAATATGCAACATTTTCAGCGTGTTGACATTCAAGCGGCTAGGTCTAGAGGTCTCAGCAAACGACGGCAAGAGGATGTTTAGAAAGGCCAAGTCGAGGAAGTCATGTAATGTAATCGAACGAATTGTTAAAGCCAATTAAGTAAGAAGGTAGTGAAGTCGCCGTAGTCTAGTAGGTAGTATGTTGGCTTATTAGACGTGAGGCCTTGAACCCTGGACCCCAGGTCAGACATCAAAACGAAAATATGAAAAATATTTCTTCGGCGACTTCCTCTCAGCAGATTTCTGGCAAAAACTCTGAGAGTAAATAAAATTGCCATGAAAAGTTTCTCAAAATCTGTCGTTCGGAGTCGATAGGTCCTCCGCCACTTATGTATAAAATTAAGACACACACAACAAGTGGTGTGAGAAGCTAGGTCGTAATCCTGTCTGAGGTGTTGTAATGACCAATTCTGTTATGTTATTATGGTTGTTAGAGAAAAATCTAAGAAAGTTGGATGGACACACTTATGCCACCTAGGGTCCAATGTGTTTAACCTATTAAGTAAATAAGTAAGAAAATTAATATGAGTTGTCAGCAGATAGTCCTCCAAGATAACTACATTATATCCTCCATTCAGTTTTAAAATATAGGTATTATTTAGGCGGTCTTAATCGCCATTAATTTTCTTTCTTTTATTTTTCCTGGTTGACCTCTGCTACTTCAATTTCCAAAACTCGAAACCAAAGCAAAATCGATGAAAAAAGTATCTTCTTGCAACAAAAACATTGTTTGAAGTATGTACTCACTGTCAGTTTTGTTAACTTCAGAAAATGTAGTTTCAAGTCCAGAATTCAACTTCCATACATACCATACATATACACGTACACATACGAGTCAGCTCAACTTTTATCTTCAAATACAGGTATTAATTTGCTAGTTTGAGTACAAATACGAACGTGTTGTTTTACTTTCTTATGTATTAGAATTAGGTGTCAATGGTGTTGCAATAATTTTTTTCTACACAGTATTAAAAAAGTAGGATAACTGTGAAGTTTTTCATCTTATTGCCATTATTACAACTTGCCGTTAAAGTTGGGTTTAGTTAAAGTTAACTTTAGATAATGTGAACTTTAAAGTCACCTTTAACTTATTTTTGTTATTACAACCTAATGATAAAATAAAGTTAACTTTTTCAAAAGTATGGCAGTGGCGGATCAATGTGTTATCGACATTGCTCAAATTAAACAAGTTTTATTTAAACGCAGTGGCAACGATGGGCTTCTTTTTTGTTTATATTTGAAGTTGCCATATTGAAAACAATATATAATATGGCAATTTCAAGCATAAACTTAACTTTAAAAGTTACCAGTAGGTAACTTTAGCTTAACGCTGAATTCTAATTTATCGTCCACTTATAATAATGAAAAACAATTTATCTGTCCATTAAAGCCCTCCCTTTAGTTAACGGCAAGTTGTAATAATGGCCCTTAAACTTGCAATCGAATCTTTTTTCTACAAGTATTTTGGCATTCCTTTTTGTTTGTGAAATATCACTTCTTGTTGTGACACTTGATAACACTTGGTCAGCGAGTAATGTCACAAATATCGTGAAATCCTGATGGTAACAACACATAAATGCTCTACCAACAGACAGTCGAATCAGAGCGGTCCAAGGGGACAAAAGCTATTCATTCATTGCAGCCCTTCACTTAGGATTGCAACCTAGATCCTCACACCATATATGTTGTGTGTGTTAATTTTATACATGAGTGGTGGAACCTATAGCTTAAATTTGATTTTTGATAAACTTTTCATGGCAATTTTATTTGCTCTCACAGTTTTTACCAGAAATCTGCTGAGAGGCAGTCGCCGAAGAAATGCTTTTTCATATTTCGTTATTGTTCGAGATGTCTGACCTAGAATTTGAACCATGCCCTCACGCCTAGTGAGCCAACACACTACCAACTAGACTATGGCGACTTACAAATTACTCTATGTGCCAAATAATTCAGGTTCAGGTGCGTTAAAAGTCTCCTCCACAGAGATAATTGCTGTGATATCTAGGAATATATAAATAGACAGCCATCAGAGTGCACCACACCGACTTTGATGCAGCCACAACGTTCATACTTTATCTTGAGTATGGCAGAGAAGACGCATTACAATGGCAGATGAGCATGGACGCTCTCATACATTTTGTTAAAATATGTATTACAAAACCACCCAGAGAACAGGATTATTATGTCATACGCATCCTGCCCGGTATCACTGGTAATTCCGAAAATACCTGCAGTGATTTACACTTTCAGACAGCCTTACTCGAAACAGCGGATCGCATAATTTCAAGTGCGACAGGTACATGCAAGAACGTCGTGCATTAGACGAGGTTTTATGGCTGCGAACCGACTGTTGAAAGTTTAATTTTATGCAAATCGAGTGACAAAAGAAATGTCGGCCAAAAAGAATACAGAGCACTGCAAAACCTGCAGATTTCTGGTATAAATTCTGAGAATCAATAAAATTGCCATTAAAATTTTCTCGAAAATCTGTCGCTCGGAAGCGACTTTAAATTGTTGGTCCCGCCACTCTCATGGAAAAAATTAACACACACAACATAAGTGTTGTGAGAAGCTAGGTTGTAATCCTGACTGAAGGGTTGTAACGGCCAATTATGTATGTATGAAGGTCCATGTCACAATGCAAAATTTTCAAAATTGTTATCTGCAAAAGGCTGAGATCTAGTAAGCAACATAAAATCAATTGCCTCGGTTTCTCTTGCGTTTTTTCGACGTACAGCTCTTGATTGATCGTTAACTGGAGCAGACGATGGCCATATTGTGAGAATATTCCTCTCGGTATATATGTATGTCGAATATATTGGGAACATAAAGTACTACGGAACTGATAGCCTTTCTTCATGTACACACCAAATATTTGCCAGCCTGTTCTAAGTAGGAGATTTGTTATGGCTATGTTGTCATTGTTTTCGGAACACCTCTCTGAGCATGGTTTTTCAAATTTTATTTTTTTTTCAGGAACTTCCAGGTGATTATTAAGTGGAGCGATGGAAGGGTAGGGGACCACATTTATAGGATGCGAGCTGGTCTCTTTTAAATATGTATGCAGAGTCAAAGGAATAAACTGCTGGTCTTTTCAGTTTGAGCTCTAGTTGACTGGTTTCCAACAAGTTCGAATTGCTTCTGTAATCTTCCATTGCCTTTCCCCTCCTATATGCTGTAGGACAAGAAAAATATCTGGCAAGATAGTTCTGTGCTCGTATCGATATATCCTCATACTGGATGTCAAAAAAAACTACATTTTATTTATTCAGAATCCAAATTGAAACAGTTAAACTAAAAAGATCACATAGTTAAGGCTCCAATTACTTTTGCGCTGCCAAATAAATTATTGGAATCATAATAATCGACACCAAAAGTAAAATTGCATGCTGGTGAGTAAACTGGTATATATTGGGTCTTCATTGAAAAGTTATTCACTTTATACACAACATTCTAAAAAATTTTTTTTATAAAAAAACATCAAATGTAAGAATTTTACGATCAGTAACCACCACTTGATATTTACACCCTTAAAAGGACACTGTTGTGGTAAATTGTTGGAGTTTTTGAATTCCTGCATAACCAAACGCAGAAATTGTAAATCAAATTTGTGTTCGAAAAAACTGCACGCCTCAAATTTCACATCAGCAAAACGAAAAGACTTCTTACCAAAAGTCGGTCTAGCATCGATCCAAACGCGCACTTTGAACTCTGCACCCATATCCCTATCGTATTTCATTGTTTGATTGAAGATGTAGTGTTCATTGTTTACCTTCAAGTAGCTGCAATCGAAAAGCTTAAGGCGTTTGCCAAAGGCTTGGCAAGTGAAATTATAAAACTCCATACTAAATTGGCGTTTGGCTGCCTAAGTAATTAAGAAATAAATCATATGACACTGTTTTAGTGTTTAAAATTGCATTTTAAGGTATACAATTTTTTACCTGACATGTCATCAAGAGGAAATACAAAGTGATAAAAATATTTAAAATTTTAAAAAACATTCTCTTCTGTTTTAAGGTTTGTACGAAACTATTGCGGCTTGTAATTAGAAACCAGACAGTAATTGAAAACCAAATTGTTTTAGAGATTTCAGTGATAAATTGTTTAATTGTTCGTAATGGTTAGCATAAATGAAACACTGATAGAAATTTATAACACAGTAACACCCACTGCACAGTCACACTATCTCCGTTTGCTGAATGCAGTTGCCAAAAAATATGTTCTAGTCTCAGAGGCAATTGTTAAGTGATAAATTCGGCTTCAACCCAGTTAAGATATCTAATATTTTTCCACTAATAATCAAACCGAAACGTTTGTTATGACTCCTGATACTTGATTGGTCATTACTACCCTTCAGTCAGGATTACAACTTAGTTTCTTACACCACCTATGTTATGTGTGTTAATTTTATACAGGAACTACAGTTTAAAGTCGACTCCGAACGACAGATTTTTGAGAAAGTTTTCATGACAATTTTATTGCCAGAAATCTGCTGAGGGACAGCAGCCAAATAAACATTTTTTTTTATATTTCGTTTGAGATGTCTGACCTGGGGTTTGAAATATGGCCTTACGTCTAATAAGCCAATACACTGCCTACTAGACTACGGCGGCATAGGCTTCCACACTTACAAAATTCAACCTGCCCAGGACCTGAAAGTAGACGACTTAAGGCAACAACGAATATTCGCTGAATGGACGCTAGAGTAATAGTTGAGTATGATGAGACCCATTTCTGAATAAATGGGTACGAGAGCAATTAAAATTTTCATATTTCGGTTCGATACCAATTCACAAGAGATTCAAAAACATGCAATGCATGGCGAAAAAGTCACTATTTGGTGTGGATTAAAATCTGGTGGGGTTACCATGTCATATTTCTTTGAGGACGAATTTGGTTAGACTACTACTGTCCTTAGCAGCCTCTTTAGGTCTATGATTACCAACTTCTTTTGGCCTGAATTGCGTGATTCATGGCGCAACGTGTCACACAATTGATGCCTAACTGGGCGTTTTCATCTCACGTGGAGATCACGTGATTACGCTAGACTTTTTCTTATGGGGATCAAACTTTAAACTACAACTGTGCTCAAAACCAACATAACCCATTACATCGATCAAATTCAGTTTGGTTTTTATGCCAGAGTCATGCAAAACTTAACATTTCGAATGCGATTCACACAAAAGACCTGTGGCGGACACTTTAACGTTGTTATCAACATTTCAATGACTTCTCACATACTTGCGTACATATATACATACATACATAATTGGTCATTACAACCTTCCAGTAAGGATGTGGTGTTTTCTTAAGTCGCAGGTGTATTCGAATAATCTATAAACCACAGTGGTCTTCAAATCCAAGATAAACCATTTCATAAGTCAAATTATGCCTGATGTATGCGTCATAAATGCATGAGTAATTGAACGAAAATTGGATATTTTGTATGCACAGAGAGACCCCCATTGCGGACATTTGAACGATATTATATTCCATACATAATGACATCAATAAGTCTTTCAAATGTATAAAAAAATTTCGATTATATTGTTAAGTTTTTACTTTTCAAAAACGTTTGAAATATGAGGTCGTAGATTGCAAATAAAAAAAATAAATTTGTGTTCAGTTTTAATTCATTTCTTCATTGGTCGCACAATTCTGTATGCCACTGTTCACAACTTGATGTAAACAACAACAATTGATTTGTTTCTTATTCTGCTTTATATTCTTTTGCATAAATAATAACAATTGTTCGATGGATCTTTATAAGGGAGATCTTCAAACCACAATTATTCTCTTCACATAAGACTGACTGAATTTTTTCAGATTTTTTTATATTTTATATTTTTTTGATATGGCGATGTAAACAGTCTGATGAATGATCTTGAAGTCGAATGTTTATGGCTTCGTCTTCTCGAGATCTCCATAAATGTAAACATCGTTGTTTCATTGTTGTTTGTGTATTTTGCTTACATTTATTCTGGTAATGTTTGTTTTTACTTTTTGTTTACTTGTTTATCCCTTTTTTTATACTGATGTTGTTGCCATATTTCGCCGGAAGTCGCCGTGGTCTAGTAGGTAGTGTGTTGGCTTATTAGACGTGACGCCTCGGTTCAAACAGCAGGTCAGGCATTTCCAACTGAACGAAATATGAAAAAAATATTTCTTCGGCGACTTCCTCTCAGCAGATTTCTGACAAAAACTCTGAGTAAATAAAATTGGCATGAAAAGTTTCTCAAAAATCTGTCCTTCGGAGTCGACTTTAATTGCAGGCCCCACAACTCGTGTATAAAATTAACACACACAACATGAATGATGTGAGAAACTAGGCCGTAATCCTAACTGAAGAGTTGTAATGACCAATTATGTATGTGTATACAAGTCCATTGTTTTTGTTTTTTTAGCTTTTGTTTATCATTTCAATGTTAAACGATGTAACACCATTTCGATTTTCACGACAATATTCTTCACACACTTTGTTTTCTTTGAATTTAAATACAGGAAGCACTTAATGAAAGACCCTATACAGAGTAAAACATGTTCATAATAGTTTAATAGTTTTCGGCATGACTGATTTATTTTATTGTATTATAATTGTATTATTGTTATTGGTATTAAAATTGTAACTGCAATGTTTAATCAAAATCTATATAAAATCAGTTTAAAAACTTGGAAATAATTTCGGCTGTAATTAAAAACTTGCCAAGTGTAAATAATTATAAAAAAATGTTAATCGTCTAAAATATGCTTTCAGTTCGAATACTGAAACATGTTACTCTAGTATATGCATTAGAAAATTATAAACCAACGATTGGTTTAAATTGCAGCGCAGCATCTATTTTTTCGTCATCACACGTTGTGTTCGTTATTGTTAGTGAAAATTATAAAGAAATTGTTGAGATGTGTTTCAGTCGTTACTTTTACTCTAGTTACTGGTTGTTTTCATTTGTGGCATGACCATGATCTAAACAACAAAAATTTTCGTACGTGCCTGTCAGTGTGCTTCTTCTATACAAAGTAATCTGAAACCAGAAGTACAGCAGCAGTAATGGCAACAGCAGCATTAACTTAAATGGGAAAAAATTGACTTAAAATTCGTGAATACGAAGGTGGTAAGTAACTGCCACGGCATTTGCATAAATTTCTTAAAAATGAAGCTGTAAGTCAAGATGATGATGATGACTTTTAATTCCGTGTTCAATATAAAGTGATAAACCAGTTGAAATCCAATAGGTTAGGTTAGGTTGTAGTGGTAGCTTTGATACCAAAAGCTCACTTAAGCACGTATAGCGGCATGTTGTGACACCACAGGCGAACGCAGTCTCTGTACTGACCGAGTTCCTCCAAATCAGGGAAGAAGAAGAAGTTGGTCAGCGCAAGGGCTGCACATTTAAAGCACGACTAGCTCATGCTGGAAAACCAGCCCGAAAGTTTGATAAACGAAGCTATATCCTTGACATCATTGATGGATGATAGCTCCATCAAGCAGGCAAGGGTTGGAGAGCCAAAATAACATAAATCTGCACCTAGCAAGAGATGGACATTGACAAAGAAAGTGGATAACAGTCTGCTCTTCCTCAGCGAATCTGTACCCAAGGCAGAAGTCGTTGGATGGGAGCTGCATTATTTTTGCGTGCCTTCCCATTACACAATGGCCTGTGATCGAGATGACGTTACGACCTAGTCCAAGTAACTGGTTGATGCGCCTTCTATCCATTGAGGGCCAAGTGAGCCTAGTGGTGGAGCAAGGCTTCTCATTGACACAGGATAAGTTGGCGTCTCGAAAGAATTTCAGCGCTATGACCCGCTCGACCGAGGCAAGCGGCATTCCCAATTCGCTTGAGCAAGATTCCGGAAATAGTGCACCAGCCCGGAATATTACTGTGATCGGGGACCCAGATAAATTTGACACTGAAGAGCCCAGAAGGTCGTGATAGCGGCGACATTTAATGACGATCCTGGAGTTATTCACCACATTCAGAGACAGAGATCTTATGGCAGCCTGGCAGTGAAAGGAACACCTTTGACGGGGATCCATTGAGCTGCCCTGTAGATAACCATTACTTCCGCCTGAAATACGCTACAATAATCCAGCAGCCGGAGGGAAATGGAAATCCAATAAATTCAATCAAACTTTTTAATTTCTGCATTCAATTACTGACACATTAAAGATCACTAAGAGTATCAGTCTAACCTACATTAACAAAATCCAGTCTTCAGTCATCAATTATCCCACTGTGTTGGGCTCAAAATAACCCCCATTTTGAATAAATGCACTCCGAGTGTACAAAACATACATACATACATCATTGGTCACTACAACCCTTTAGTCAGTATTACGACCTAGTTTCTCACATCACTTATGTTGAGTGTGTTAATTTTATGCACGAGGCATGGCTCAGCAAATGGCTGAGTGGCAGTAGCCGAAGAAATACTTTCGTTCTTTGTTGGATATGTCTGACCTGGTGTGTGAATCGTAGCCTCACCTCTAATAAGCCAACACACTACCAACTAGACTACGACGACCCGATGATTACCAATCTTAAGTTATTCCAGGATAGTTTGAAGCATAACTAGGATCGAATTTAGCAACAAAAGTTTCGATTGCCTTAAATCCACTTTGTTGGACATTCCCTTCGAAAATCCTCTTCCTACTTGGTTCCTTAATTGATCATTGAAATCCCTTTAGTCAGGAATACAACCCATCTTCTCACACCACTTATGTTGTGTCTGTTAATTTTATTCATAAGTGACGGAAGCACAGTTTAAAGTCCGCTTCGAACGACAGAAATTTTGTGAAAGTTTTCATGGCAATTTTATTTGAGTCTCAGAGTTTTTGCCAGAAATGTGGTGAGAGGCAGTTGCCTAAGAAATATTTTTTGATATCTCGCTTGTAGAACATTGTGAATAACTCCAGGGTTGTCAAAGAATGTCGCCATTGTCTCGACGTTCTTTCTGGGCGCTTCAGTGTGACACTTATCAGGGTCCCCAGGCACAGCAATATTCCGGCAAACTGTAACACCGACGAGGTCGCCAGGGCTGATGCACTACTTCCGGAATCCTCTTCAGTCGACTTGGGGATGCTACTTACCTCGGTCAAGCTGGCCATTCGCATGGATAATCTTTCGAGAGACCAACTAATGAAGAGTCCTGCTCCACCGCTAGGCCAGAAGGCGCACCAACCAGTTACTCGGACTTGGTCGTGACATCATCTCAATCACTGTGGCCTTGCTTACGGGTCATTTTGTTATGGGAAGACACGTGGAGAGAATGCAGCTCCCATCTAACGACTTCTGCCGCGGGTGCAGACCTGCTGAGGGAGAGGAGACTGTTGTCCGCTTTTTTTGCCTATCTCTTGCGAGGTGCAGATAGAGGTTATTTGGCTCTCCAACCCTTGTCAGCTTGACGGAGCTATCATCCATCAATGATGTCAAGGATATAGCTTCGTTTATCAAATCTTCGGACTAGTTTTCCAGCGTAGTCGTGCTTTTAATGTGCAGCCCTTGCGCTGATCAATTTCTTCTCCCCTGATTTGGAGAACTTTGTCAGTACAGGGACTGCGTTCACCTGTGGCGTTATAACGGGTCGCTACGCGTGCTTAAGTGAACTGTTCTCATCAAGGTTACCGCTCTAACCTGACCTGACCATCATATTTCGTTTCAGTCGAGACGTCTGACCTGGGGGTTGAACCGTGGCCTCACGTCTACCTATCTACCTATCAGGCTACGGCGATTTCAATATGTATTATGATATGCCATTTCACATACTTAATTAGTCATTCCAACCCTTTATCAGCATTACAACCTAGCTTCTCACAGCACCACATGTTGTATGTGTGTTAATCTTATCCCTAAGCTCATAAAAATGTTCCCAAAATTTCCTTTTTCTTTTCTAAATCATTTTGGTTCAATCAATTTTTTCTTAGAAAATTGCTTTGGCTGTTGGCCAAAAAGATTTTTGCATTCATATCCTTGTTAAGTTATATTTTTGTAAGTGGAATCCCATAAGACTATCACGTCAAAATTGTTGATAAATTTGTTTGAATTTTCAATAGATTTTAACACTGATATGAAAAAAACAATTGGGTTTCTTAAACAGTTGTGGTGAAATAATAGCATTGGTTTTTAATTGAAAGCATAGGGGGGAGCTAGTTTTAGACTTCATAGCCTGGGGGTATAATTAGGAACACTTACACACATGTTCTGTGGAATACCTAGAATCTCACAGCTCGTAACAATTACACAAAGACCTTTTATTGATACAAGAAGGCGGTTTATCGAAGGTTAGAAAGGCAAGCGAATATTTGTACTAAGCAGTGGCGTGAGTTTCCCATATGCGCACTATGTTCAGCAATCTAAATGTGACACTTAAACAAGCAAGCTCTCGTATTAATATGTTGCCAAATAAGTACAGCAGGACGATCTTACTAAGCCATATGTAGGCAACAATTTGGCGAATTTGCGTCGTGACTTGGACCTGCACCTGTACAAAATCCAACTGATTCAGGGCTTAAAGGTAGATGACCACATATATTGACGAGTATGCACTGAACGGGGTTTGGGGCTACGGACACTAATTTTCATCAAAAACCAACTTTAATGACGAGGCCTATTTCTGGATAAATCTATTATTACGTTTTTACTTTTTAAAACGATTGAAATATGAGCTCGTATATATTATGTTCAGTTTTAAATAAATCCTTTATTGTTCGCACAATTCTGTATGCCACTATTCACAACTTGATATAAACAACAACAATTGCTTTATTGGTTATTTTTCTTTTCACTCTTTTGCGTAAACAATAACAATTGTTCAACAGATCTCTATAATGGAGATCTTCAAAACACGATTATTCTCTTCACACGCAATGCATTTTCACACAAGACTGACTGAATTCTTTCGGACTCCGTTGCCTGCTTTGCCATGCCTTTTATATCGCAGGGTAAACAGTCTGATGAATGCTCTTGAAGGAGACTGACTTCGCCTTCGCGAAATCTCTATATATGTAAACATGTTGTTTACGTTATTGTTGTTTGTGTATTTATTTACGTTTGTCCTTGCAGTGTCGTTGTTTTTATACTGATGTTCTTTGTTATATTTTTGTTTATTTATTAATCGTGTAAACAAGTCCATAGTTTTTGTTTTTGTAGCTTTTGTTTGTCATTTTAATCTTAAAGGATGTCAATTTTCTTAACAGTATACCTGAACAATCAGATTTTGGTACGTTTCTAATCCACAAACAGATTCTAAAGCTTCGCATATACATACATAATTTGGTCATTACAACCCTGCAGTCAGGATTACGATCTAGCTTCTCACTCCACTTATGTGGTGTGCGTTAATTTTATACATGAGTGGTGGCGGGACCTACAGTTTAGCGTCCTCCCCGAACGACAGATTTTTGAAAAACTTTTAATGGCAATTTTATTTACTCTCAGAGTTTTTATCAGAAATCTGCTGAGAGGCAGTTACCGAAGAAATATTTTTTTCATATTTTCGTTTTGATGTCTGACCTGGGATTTGAACCCTGGCCTTCGGTTCTAAAAAGCCGACGCACTACCTACTAGACTACGGCGATTACATACGAAAAAGTGGATTTTCAGCTGATGGCGTCATTATCTCTTTGACAACGAATTTTGCTAGGCCATCATTATAACCGCCGACCTGATTACCAACTTCTTTTGGCCTGAATTGCATGATTTGAACACCATGGTGCTACGTGGCACACAGCTAATGATAAACTGGATATTCCGCATAAGAAATTTGTAGGCATGTTTATCTCACTCGAAGCTGATGTAAACTGGACATCGACATTGCGTAACTAAACCCTCCTAGACTTCTTCTCTCCTTTCTTGCTATTTTTCTTGTCCACACTGTGAATAATACCCTTTAACGTTTACATACGAAGTGTGTGGGAGTACAACAGTTTTGAATTTTCTTTCCATTATTTCGAGGAGACCGGGTATTTATGTACTCTAGTGTAATAAATTTCATTTGTTGTTGTAGTTTTTTTTTGTTTTTTTTTTTTGTTTTCTAGAAATGATTGATGAATGTTGTGGGAAAGTTATCATGTATTTTTAAATATTATTTTTTGTTGTTGTTGCTGTATTGTAAGCCTGGCCAGTTATTCATACCAACAAGCTTCTTGCATTTAGTCTATTATTATAGGATTGCATTTTATAGTTTCGGCTAGAGCTGCACTGCCTAGTAATCTATCAGAATGGTGATCATAAATCATATTCTACGACTGGCGTTGAAAATAACAGCTTTTTAGAAACAATTACCAATTTTGCTACTCTTTTGCTTGTTGTTCACGTTAAGTTGTTTAATCTTGAAATAGAGGAGTTTTGTACATTTATTAGAAAAAACATTTCTTTCTTTTATGGCCACACAGTTGAACTATTATGAGTTGAGGTAGTTTTTTTTTTTTTTTTTTTTTTTGTTATTGATTATTCATTGGAAAAGCGATGCAAGTGAGTAATTAATAACTATGAGGCAAAAGATTTAAACGGTTTGGCATTGAATTTATAATAGCACTGGCCTCCTTATAGATATGGTAACCGTGTTGAATATGTTTTCTATTAAGAATTTAACACACCCTACACTTTATTCTACATATTGTTCATCTCTCATCATAATGGACTGTGTCGTTAAGGACATCAAGGAAAGATATGATGAATTTTCAAAGCAAGGCTACGAGGTGTAAAACAGGAAGAATGACAGACAAATTAATTCCGTATATCGAGGGATAGGTAAGTCGCAAGCAAACAGAGTTCAGTTGTCACCGAACTAATGCATGATACAGAAGATGCCTGTACAGATTCCGAAACGATGACTCACCGAGGTGTCTAGTCTATTAGTTAAGACAGAAAACAACATGTTTAGATTCGACACAGAAGACAACATATCTAGAGAGTTAAAGCGCAATTTATTCGTAAAAAATGTCGTAAAAGTCTTGATAGTATGAAAAAGACTGGACCCATATAAAATGGTTCAAAATTTTGTTACGAAAATGGAAATATTAAGATACTGCTGTTTTGCTTTTACATCGTTTAACATTGAAGTTACAAATAAAAGCTACAAAAACAATAAACTTGTTTCCAAATTATCGCACAGCGGAAAATAACAGTAAAAAATGATAAACAAGTAAACAAAAATATACCAACAAACACCAGCAAGAATAAATGTAAACAAAATAAGCAAACAACAATAATGAAACAACGACGTTTACATTTATAGAGATCTCGAGAAGGCGAAGTCACGAATATTCACCTTCAAGAACATTCATCACACTGTTTACGTTGCCATATAAAAGGCAAGTCAAAGCAGGCAACTGAGTTAGTAAAAGTTTAGTCGGTCTTGTGTGAAGACGCGCTGCGTTTGCAGAGAGTAATCGTGGTTTGAATATCTCCGTTACAAAGATCTGTCGAACAATTGTCTAATACTTGTTATTGTTTATGCAAAAGAGTGAAAAGAGGAATAAAAAACAAAGCAATTGTTGTTGTTTACATCAAGTTGTGAACAGTAGCACACAGACTTGTGCAAATCATAAAGTATTTTAATTAAAACTAAACACAAATTTATTTTTATTTTATTTGCAATCTTCGAGCTCATATGTTAAACGTTTTTAAAAGGAAAAAATCTAACAATATCCTTTAACGAAGTACAATCATAAAACCTACAGCTTCTAAAGAAGCTTAGCACACCACAATCATGAAGCCTGTTACGAAAGTAAGGTCAGGAAAGTGAGTTGCCACAACCTGAGTAAAAATGGCATTTCCTAGAAAAGTTGAGTTAGAGACATACACATTTGGTCATTGCAACCCTTTAGTCAGGATTACGACAAAGATTCTCACACCACTTATGTTGTGGGTGGTAATTTCTTGAGTGGCGTGACCTACAGTTTAAATTCGATTCCGAATGAAAGAATTTTTTGAAAAACTTTTCCAGGCAATTTTATTTACTGCAGGCAGTGCATTTTCCATGGCTAAAGTGTGGTACCAAGTTAGAACTTGGTTTGAGAAATGATATGCAAACGGAATTTTTGTACCACAAGTTAACTTGAATGGTTGAAAGGATCTAATAGCCCACTGCACTTGGCTTGGGGTAAGAGTTAGGAGGAAGTAATTTTCAGACGGTGGTTCATTAACCTGATAGAGAGCTTGACTTCTAAATGTGACACTCCCCGGAAACTGAGTGTCAAGGAGAAGTTCAGAAGTTCGTCTCTAAACAGCCGTTAGGCCGTTGGATGCAGTCGAAAGATTTATGTGTGGAACTTAGAATTTTGCGAAGATGGCTGGTTTCGGCGAAGATAGCTGGTTTCCTCGCTCGCGCATTAGTTCCTCCACGAAGTCCTCTTCGCCCGCCTTACAGCGCGTTTAAGTCCTCTCTTTTTGGTCTTGTAGATTAACCATTTACTAGTGGTTTTTGCATTATTAAAGAACCTGCCATTGGATGGATGGAGATCACCGATCTCTTGGTTCCACCAGGGAACGTTTCGACTTGTCCCTGTGGGTAGAGGGTTTGACGGAAGATATGGCTGCCGACCTAAGCGTCGCTGACAGTGTGTCCGCAGTCCAAAACCGGTTACAATAGTTGGGGGAGTCATGAGAAGGCAGAAACGCAATCTTTCCGTGAAAATGGTCCAATTGGAATTTTTCCTATTGATCGGAAGGATCATCCTAATGTAATATATCTATGATCCGTAAAGGAGCACTCCTGAGATACAAACCAGTCCCTAAGATATTCAGAGAAATCGGAGCTGACCAGGCTGATGTCAAGCACTTCCCTTCTATTTGATTCCCTGATTAGCTATACCTAGGCTATTACTAGAATTAAAGAGCCACTCACCATGTTTGTTCGTACCGGAACTGCCCCACACCGTGTGGTGGGAGTTGGCATCGGTTCCGATAATAACCGGAATGCCACCTAGCGACGCATCCGCTACCCGTCGACCAATGGGTTTTTGAGGAGGAGAGAGCCCGTAATCATGCGTCAGATACGATGAGGCGATCCAGATGGTTTTCGAGTTTATCTCGACGGCCATGGTGACGGTATCCTTATCGTTAAACCTGAGGAGGAGAAGAGCATTAATAACAGTTTTAACCATTGCACAAGCTTTAGGCTTATCTGTATTATTGAGTTCACAAACCCTGCCGTATATGACCCAGGGTTCCTGGTTCCGCTTCGCGGTATTGATAGTCAGCAACTTTGGCCGCCCTCCAATTGTCAGTGGTAGGTCGGTGTTGCTGACCTTTGCGGGTCTTTAATATATCTTCCGGGAAACTTAAGAGTATTTCTTTCGATATTTAAATTGAAAGTAGTTTAGTTAACATTTGTAAAATACATATGTAACATACATATGTAAAATACATACATAAAATACATATGCAAAATACACATGTACAAATGTATTTTCAAATAATATTTACAAAGTATTAATGCAAATATAAAATGTATGTATGTATGTATATATTTATGTCTGAAAGGTGTACATACACATTTGTATTTTTTGTGTATTAGAAGACAGATTTACTTCATATTGTGCTACAAACTAAAATTTGTAAACAGTTTTCTTATTACTTTACAGAGTAATAAAAAATAGCATTCAAGTATTCAAATTAATATTAAAGACATGCATTTCTAGATACCCTATGTATGTAAAAATATTTTTTAATTCCTTATGAAATATTGAATTTTAAAAATGAAATTTATTTTTCAAATACGATAGCATTTCCGTCTACTGTCCTTATTATTTTTTATTATTATAGTTGTAGGTACATATGTATGTAATATGGCTATGCAATGCGTGGTTTGTGTCTCAAAATTGTTCCTTGTGTTGTCATACTTCCTGGCATTTTCTGTAATTTAAAAAAATATTTTCAAGAAAATTGTTCTCTTGTCATCTTACAGGTTTTTATGTCGTTTTTATGACAAGACAAAATCTTTTTTGCAAAACCCACTTGTATGTGTACTCATGTCATGTTTTTCTATCAAAAATTTTAAAATAACTAAAATTGTTAAATTGTTTTTGGCGTCTTTACTTTCGATGCAATTATTAACAAAACGAAGTTGGATAACAAACATAGACTAACACATGTTGCTATTTATAATATAGTCAAGAGAACCTATCCCACAGCGAAAGCTAAGTGAAAAACAAAGTTTTGGAGATTATGGTCAGGTTAATGGGAACTTCATGATCTCTCTTTCTTTAACTGTCCCCTGAACACAACCAGTTGGCATTGGGAAGTGATTTTGGAAAGTGCTTCATAACGAGACTTAGTGACAAAATTTAATGGAGTAATCTGAAAGCTGCATACTACCTTAAAAGGGGAACCATTTCGCGATATACATGGATCAAGAACGAATCTTCGCCACCAGAAATAATACTTTTTGGATTAATCTTATGCTTCTTTTGGTTAAAAGGTCAGTTCACTAAAACCAGTGGTTTCGGCCTAAAAATTTTTAGGTGTTCACCTTTTAGATACGTCTAAAATATGAGCTAGTAGATTGCAAACAAAATAAAAATAAATCTGTGTTTAGTTTTAATTAAAATTCTGTATGATTTGCACAATTCTGTGTGCTACTGTTCACAACTTGATGTAACAACAACAATTGCTTTGTTTTTTATTCCTTTGTTTACAGCCTTTGCATAAACCATAACAATTACTAGATAATTGTTAGACAGATCTTTGTAACGAAGATCTTCAAACCACGATTATTCTTTTCGACCACACCGCCTCTTCACATAAGGTTGGTTGAACTTTTACTTACTAGTAGTTGCCTGCTTTGCCTTGTCTTTTATATGGCAACGTAAACAGTCTGATTAATGTTCTTAAAGGCGAAAGTTCGTAGCTTCGCATTCTCGAGATCTCTATAAATGTAAACTTCGTTGTTTCATTACTGTTGTTTGTGTTTTTGTTTACGTTTATTCTTGTAGTGTTTGTTGTTGTATTTTTGTTTACTCGTTTATCATCTTTTTGTGATGGTGTTTGTTGGGATATTTTTTGGTTTACTTGTTTACCCTTTTTTGATGCTGGTGTTTGTTGGTGCGATAATTTGTAAACAAGTTCATTGTTTTTGTTATAATTTTAAGCGATGTAAAGCAAAACACCATTATCCAGATTCTTTATTTTCGTAACAATATATACATATATAAAAATACTGTTTATTGACTTTGAACTTACTAGGCAGGTAGGTACACACACTTAGGATAAGCATACATAGGTCAACATCTGCTCTGCAGTTACCAGGTATATCAAATTATGTCATAGTAGCGATATGATATGAATATAAAGACAATCTGCTACATCATTTAGATAACTCCTTCTGGGAGTTCATCACGTGTCCTGTCTGATTATCATCACTTGTCCTTTTGCCTATATTTTCTCTAATAACTTTCAGCCTGTATTGTCGACACTACTGCCTGAAAGGCTAAATTTAGCATGCATAAGTCGGTGAATGTCAAAATAGAAAAAGCAAGGAAAATAAATTTGATGTGAATGAATCAGCATTAAAAGACAGGGTCGATGAGTTTTAAAACGTTATAATTTTGTTCCAAGTTGTCCGTTTATCAAAGTAAAGAGATATTTTGGGTGTTTCATTCCTTACAAAAAACGTAATGCACTGTACCTACTGTGGACATAAGCCCTGTTTTGCAAATAAAATGTGGCAAAGGTGGGTCATAGCCAGGTGTAATATTTAAGTACATATCATACATACTTATCTATTGTATTCCATATAGAGGCTGGTATTTTCAATTTTTGGGTTTATGATGTCAAATAGGAGTGACTAACCAAAAAATACAATAATACCAAATATTCTCTATGTTGCCAAGCTGTCTGTTGCAG
Organism: Sarcophaga variegata; assembly: GCA_932273835.1. Classification (NCBI taxonomy): domain Eukaryota; kingdom Metazoa; phylum Arthropoda; class Insecta; order Diptera; family Sarcophagidae; genus Sarcophaga; species Sarcophaga variegata. The sequence continues at coordinate 99,321,579 of OW026360.1, read as the reverse complement.
CCACATTACTCCAGATTATGTTGGAGTTTAAACCAATACTGAGACACTGTCAAATGTCAATAGGCAACCAATAACAATAAAAATTATTTCCATTTAAATGAAATGATTATCAGTAAACATTTGGAAAAAAATAAAAAATAAAAACTGAATACGTTCATGGGTTTTATTGTCTATAAATGGCAGTGCGAATATCAAATTTAAACGGCAACAAATAAAATAAAATTTTCTTTGCATATTCGCAGTATATTTTTACTGATAGTCTGTGTACCATTTATTGTTATAGTAACACTATGCAACAAAATACAAAAAATTAAATACAGCCGTGTAACTACCTAGTCTAAGTTGTTCTCTTAATTGAGTAGAACTCAAAAATACTTTTTTTATATTTCTCATAATTTTTACATATGTTCTCTTATCAAATGAAGTTGGTTAATGTTTGCGCAAAGCGAAATAATAATATTTGCGAATAACGGAAATATTAGACTACTTTTGGTAGTCGTTCAAGCGTGTAAAGAGCAAATTCTCAGGTAAAGAATCAAGATCCATCAAAATTTTTTATAATTTTTGAAATGAAAATTCATTTGATGAAACAGCATATATAAAAATTATGACTAAGCTGTTATACTCTTTAAATAATAACTGCGGTAATTTTTGTCCGATTTGATCAAACAAAGTGTCAGTCTCTTTACAAGATAATGCACTTTCAGAATGTCATCACTTATTTCATATTTTTAATTAAATTTTTGCTATTAAGAATGGCCAAACTTGAAAAAATAAGATAAAAATAATATTTTCCAAGTTTACCCCATCAAATCTCATAACAAATAAGTTTGAACAAAACGTTTATGTATACCGTTTGAAAGTTTAATTTCTCCCCTTTCTAAAAAACGTTGGATTTTTAAAATAGGTTCAAACAAATTTGGGTAATCAATAATTTTGTGTGAAAAGATCCAAAAAACCGTTTTTGTCAAATAAAACAAGTTTGGAGGGTTCGAGAAAAATAAAAAAAGTATTTTTGATTTCTACTCAACCTAGTGAATAACTTAGACTATATAGTTACTCGGGTGTATTTTCACTGTCGTACAGTGTAATTAACGTGTGTATAATATAATCTACATGCCCTCGTAATGCATACGGGTCTACATATTTAAGTTCATAAACATTATTTAAACGTTAAATATTTGTTTTATTTTTAAATAAATGTTAAAACAAAAAGGGGAATTAAATCACAAGATACGGTGACTTCAGTTGGAATTTGGAAATGTATACGTAGTAGAACGAATAGTTTTAATTATTCAAGCGAATATGAACACTTTGGCAATGGTAAGTGTGTACTTAGATCCTCTCGACACATTAAAGAAATTTAAGATTGTTATATTGGTTTGAGTTCCTTGATATGAGGGTAATCCGATGAAAATTTAAGAACAAATGTAAACTGAAGTATAATTTGAGAATAAAAATTGTCTCTCTAATGCCAGCCTCTGTGAAACTTTGCAATTTAAGGCGCATTTTCTACCATTATCCTTCACTCAGAGGATAAAGCCTTTACCGCCTTGGTTAGTACAACCCTTTAGTCACGATTACAATCTAACTTCTCATGGATTATATGTGTGTTAATTTTGTCCACAAATGTGTTAATTTTGTCGGAATGACAGATTTTTAAGAAACTTCTCATAGCAATTTTATTTTCACTCAGATTTATTGCCAGAAGACTGCGGAGAGAAAGTCGCCGATAGAAATATTTTTTCATATTTCGTTTTGTTAGAAATGTCAGGCCTGGGGTTGGAACCGTGGTCTCTTAAGTCTAATAAGCCAATACACTACCTACAAACTACGGCTACTTCAATGAGGTCGTATTACACGTTCAAGATTCTTATCAGACACAAGAAGAGCTTGCACTATCATTACGCGTGACTCAAGCAGCAATTTCAAGTCGTCGTATTTAGGACGTATACAGAAAAATTAACTACTTGTTGTGGATTTTGGCTTGGCAGCGTTATCGTTCCATATTTCTTTGAGAAAGACGTTGGCCTGGCCGTTACTGTCAACGGCGAACACCATAAGTCGCTGGCTATCAACCACTTTTGCCTCGAATTGGATGATGTGGATACCGATAATACATATGTGTTTTCGACAGGACTGCGCCACGTGTCATACAGCTGATATCACATTAGACATTTTGCATCAGCGATTTGAAAGCATATTCATCTCGTGTGAAGGTGATGTGCGATTTGCCCTCAGTTAGGGTTTTTCTTGTAGGGTTTCTTAAGCCGCAGATGTATGCGAATAATTCACAAACCACAACGCTCCTCAAGGATAACAAAGACAACAAATCATAGACGATTAACGCATGGATGATGGATGGTCATGGAAAATTTAACAAATTTCGAATGCGATACATGCAGGAAAGTCCTGGCGGACGTCTTTCAAAACATAATAGTATCAGTAGATCATTTAAAACAAAAAACTCGATAATATCTCCATACATACATAAATAATTGGTCATTACAACCTTTCAGTAAGGATTGCGACCTAGCTTCTCCTACCACTTACACGGATACGGCAAAGTATAGGCAAAAAATTTAAACAAAATATTTTGGACTGACGGTGTGCATACATAGCTTCTCACACCACTTATGTTGTGTGTGTTAATTTTATACATGAGTAGAGGGACCTACAGTTTAAAGTCGACACGGAATAACAGAATTTTTTGAGAAACTTTTCATGGCAATTTTTATTTACTTTCGCAGAGTTTTTGCCTAAAATCTGCTGAGTGGAAGTTATCGAAGACATTTTTTTACAATTTCGATTTGACCGAGATGTATGACTGGGTCTCACGTCTAATAAGCCAACGGATTGTTAGCTAGACTACGGCAACTTATCTCCCATCCTTGTTTTATTTAAACTAAAATATAGAAAGCGCTTACTGAGGGACTCTATATAACATTTAACTTAAATACATGAACTATTCAATGTGTTTCTTGCAATCAGTTTTACCAATGCCTGCATTGGTCTAAAGTACAAATCATTTACGATTATTTCGCAGAACATTTTCACCCACTAACACATTCATTCGTTTTTTACAAATTATGTTCATGTCTACACATGTAAAACGTTTATCTATTTATGTACATCACATACAAAAAACATATTTTATACGTTTTGTAGGATATAAATGCTTGCATACATGCAACTTGTTGTAGTTGTAACATATTTTTGTTGCTCATATAATACCCAACCTAACAATGTTGGAAAAAATCCCATTTAATTTTATTAAAAAAACAAATAAAATTACAACAACAACAAAAACAAAATAATAGTCACTGCATCCATGTGGTCTGTCTGTCTCAAACTCTGTAAATATAATGCAAAAATGTAAAAAAAATTTATGAAATTGTTTATGAAATACATACAAATTTCATGAACGAATGTACGACCAGCATGTATACATTGTAAATGCAATTGTGTTTGCTGTTGTACTGTATTATTGTATTACAATTAATTATTAAACAATACAACGAATAAAAAGCGATAAAAGTATACCGAATGTTGTTAAAACTGTACCATAATAATTGGTCATGCATTCGTTCACTAGCAATGAATAAAAACTCCTATCTCTCTCTCTGTTTCTCATAGAGTTCAGGAAATCCGCGTGCATACTTATATATCGCGAATCAAGTTGTTAGTTGCAACACATTTGATTTTGATTCTGGGATTTTTATTAAAAAACTAAGTTAAGAAGTCGCCGTGGTGTAATAAGTAGTTTGTTGGCTTATTAGATGTGAGGCCACGGTTTAAACCCCAGATCATACATCTCGAACGAAATATGAAACTATTTTTTCGTCGGCAACTTCTCCGCAGATTACCGGCAAAATCTCTGAGTGCAAAATGAAATTGCCATGAAAAGTTTCTCTAAAAACTGTAGTTCGAAATCGACTTTAAACGGTAGGTCGTACTAATCATGGATCACATTTTTTATTCGTTTGCAAGATCTACTGATGCAATAATGTGTGGAATACAACAGCGTTTAAATATCCACCACGGCATCTCTGTTTAGAATGCATTCGAAATGTGGAATTTTCAAAATTAAAATTTATTCGCATATACCTGAGACTTAAGAAAACCCCACAAAAAATGTTTAACGACACCAATCGCACAATCTCCATGGCGAGTTCACATTACCTTTAAGTGGGCTGATCATACCCTCAACTCGCATGTACATCGTACATCAAGATGGCATAAGCTGTGTGACTTGTTATGCTGTCCTGCCATTGGCATCCAATTCACTGCGAAGGAAGTTGGTAATCATCCACCTATAGTGCTCACCCTTGGCTGTGATGGCGTGGCTAATGGTGTTCTCAAAGGAATATGGTCGGATGACGCTGCCAGCCGAAAATGCACACAAAACAGTGACTTTTCCCGTATGCATAGGCCGCTTTTGGATCTCAGATGAATTAGCATCATCCCATAGTCAATGATTTTGTATGCACACGTACCCATTTATCCAGAATTGAGCCTCTTAGTTGCAGATGATATTTCAAAGGAAATAAAGATCAGTTGCCATCTGTCCAGTGTCTCAGCAACAACACTTCGTTGTGTATGGTTGTTTGCCTTCAGTTCCAGGGTTATTTGGATTTTCTAAGGGTGCGGACTCAATTCAAGTCAAATTCGCAAAGTTGTGGTCCTGCACACTTTCATGGACAGCATCGACGATTTCGGCAGATGGAATACTTCTTTCAATCCTTTTTTTTTTTTGTAGGGCGATTATAAAATGGGCGAAGCACGTGGTATGTTGCACAAACAGAACATTCAGTTTGATAAAGCAATTGTATTATTTGCACAGGCGCTCAATGCTATATCGCCTCATAGTGCTCTGGCAAAACAGACAGTAGCGGCCGTAATTACCTGTCAAAGTTCGGAATTGCCTGTTAGAAGACCAGGTATATATTAAGGAAGCTGAAGCGCATTAATTTTAAGCGCACTTATGGTATCTATACGTAGACTGTTGGCTTTTAAAGCGCTGACTAGAAGACATACTCTTGCATAGACTATATCACCATATGCCATGCCACAAAAAATTAGTTCGTATGTCAATTTATTAACACAGGCACTTCGTTATTTTTTCTTTCTGGCAGCACTTATATATATTGAATAATACAAATAAAACTTAGACAACGGCAGCCTCTTTGAAATCCAATAAAATAAAATAAAATGTTTGCCTTGCTCTGAATTTAAGTAAAATTAAGTCGCGTCTTTTTTTTTTTTGTTCAGAATGTTCAGTTTTTTCTTTATTATTGGCCAACATTTCGCTTGGCTTTTATAATATGTAGCTGTCAAGATTCCATACAAAGACTATTCGTTCCAATTTAAAGAAAACTTTTGCCAAACTATGCCACTTCATCGATAATTAATAACGTGTGATAACAAATTTCATGATAAGACTTGTTTCTAGTTCCTGCTTTAAATTATTCAACGGAGTACTAATTGGATTTCTATACGCAACGCATAGGCACATAGTGAGTGTAATAAAGAAATAAAAATTCGCTCTCTTTATATACACAATTGCGCACATGGTAATTGGTTTAGTTAAGGAGACAGTCACACACAAAACTTTTGCATATCTACTCGTCAATGTGTGATGAATAAACAAAAATATATTCCTGCTGTACCATTTTTATTCCCTACACCATTAGAGATGACGTATATTATTCTTTCATTAGAACATTTTAACCATATCATGTTGCTGTAAAAAATATCGCATGCTATAAAATTTATTCCTTAATGGGTTGCAAGATAAAAAAAGTATTCGACCTTATCAAATCGTATATTTCTTCATATGCACATTTTACCATATCACGTTGCTGTAAAAAAATATCACATGCGATACAATTTAATACATAACTGATTTTAAAATAAACGTTTAATATAAAGAAGGAGTCTAACTTGAACGTATATCCTTCCAGGCGCATATTTTACACATCATGCCGCTGCAAAAAAATTACGCATGCGATAAAATTTATTATTTAATGGGTTGCAGGATAAAAAGTATTCGACCTTATCAAACCGTATATTCCTTCATACGCACATTTTCATTCATTCAAGCTTTTGTAAAAAAATAACTCATGCGATAAAATTTAATCCATAATTGGTTGTAAAATAAACTTTTTATATAACTAAACAGCAACGTAAAGAAGAAGTCTAACTTTACTGTATATTGTTTCAAACTCACATTTTAACCATATCATTCATATCATAAGATAAAATTTATTCCATAATTGGTTTTAAAATACATTTTTATGTATCAATGCCACAAGATAAAGAAGGAATCGTACTTAATCGTATATTTCTTTATACACAAAAAAATATCGCATGCGATAAAATTTATTCCATACGTGGTCATAAAATGATAAACAATTTATGCAACTAAACTGCAAGTTAAAGAAGAAATCGAACTTAATTGCCTGTAGCTTCGTTGTATTTTTTTTCTTTTGCTACCATGAATCATCAACAGTTGTTGGCTTATCGTAACATGAAACAAGGCGCACTAAGTAGTCCATACAATTCATTGCAACTCATGTGTAAAAAAACTGTGTAGCTTGTTAGAGGTGGAGCACATGCCGTGTTAAATAATTACAGAGACGACTTAAAAGGAAGCACAATAAAAAACCGTAGCTTAAGCTTTGCAAGCGGCTTTAGCTGCCGAATTAGTTTAAAAGGTTATAAAACAGAGCTGGTACTGAAAAGATGTTACCTACAATGCCGCTGATACTTATTTGGCAGGGAGTTTAACAAATTATACTGGACATATGATGTTGTATGTATGAGAATAAAACAAAAATGTTGCACCAAAAACGAACAACTGAGAATTTTAAGACAAACTTAATTCATTACATTGTACCAGGCAGTTTAAGTTGAAGTATTATTTTCTTTGCCCAGATGAAATATACAGAAGCGCTCTTAGTATTTCTTGACTTACATTTCATGGACTCCAAACAACATTTCATCTGAACTCTAAACTACACATTTATGTAGCGGTTACGGCACTAAGAAAAATTTGTTTTGTTTGGTCCTTTAAAGACCAGTACTGTGTGCCTTTTTAAGACAGTGAAAAATCGTAATTTTTTTTGGATGCGCCATGGACTGTTTTCGAAAGAGAAAAATGGGTTGCTGAAGCTGTCATCGGTGGCAGTAATCTAACAATCTTCAGCGTCTATTCCGATAAGCTGCCACTGAACGGGACATACAGATTTTCTAACCAGGCTAGCGTATTTCAGGCGGAGTTTCTTGCTATGGAACAAGCTGCACGGATGATTGAAGCCAGCATACTTCTTTCGAACTTAATCATATGTGTCATGAAACAATCAAAGCGCTGGGATCCCAACTAGTCAAATCAAAGAGCGTCAGGAGTTGTATAGACTCTCTCCGTTGTATTCGTCGTCTCTACTGGGTTCCGGGCCACTGTGGCATAGAGCGGACGAAATAGCAAGTAAGAAATCGGAGATATCTAAGGAATAAAGGGGATATATGCGCCCCTGCAAAAATACTTTTTCAAATTTGCAATTTCTCTATGGTAACTGGATTTTTAAATTATATTGTTACGTGTTTAAAATATGAGCTCGTAGATTGCAAATAGAATAAAAACAAATTCATGTTTAGTTTTAATTAAGATTCTTTATTGTTCACACAATTTTATGTGCCACTGTTCACAACTTTATGTAAACAACTACAATTGCTTTGTGTGTTATTCCTCTGCTTACACCCTGTGGGTAAACAAAAACAATTACTAGACAATTGTTCGACAGATCTTTGTAACGGCGGTCTTCAAACCACGATTCCTCTCTTCAAACAAACCGCGTCTTCACACAAGACTGACTGAACTTTTACTAACTCACTCGCCTGATTTGCCTTGCGTTTTATATGGCAAAGTAAACAGTCGAATGTTCTTGAATGCAAACGTTTATGACTTCGCCTTCTCTAAATCTCTATAAATGTGAACATCATCAAATTTTTAATGGCAGGTTTGTTTAGACTCAGAGTTTTTTGCCAGAAATTTGTTGAGAGGAAATCGCCCAAGAAATATTTTTTTTTCATATTTCGTTTTGAACGAAATTATTAGACGAACACTGGCTTTTCGTCTAATAAGATAACACACTACCTACTAGACCACTTGTTTATCATGTTTTTATGCTGGTGTTTGTTGTCATATTAAGCAGTACGATAATTTGTAAACAAGTTTGTTTACTACATTGTTTTGTATTTGTAGCTTTTATTTATAATTTTAATGTTAAACGAGAACTCGCCGTAGTCTAGTAGGTAGCGTGTTGGCTTATTAGACGTAAAGCCAGGGTTCGAGCCCTAGGCCAGACGTCAAGACGAAATATAAAAAAAATGTATGTCTTCGCGACTTCCTCTCAGCAGATTTCTGGCAAAAGTTCTGAGAGTAAATAAAATTGCCATGAAAAAGTTTCTCAAAAATCTATCGTTCGGAGTCGACTTTAAACTGTAGGTCCCACCACTTATGTATAAAATTAACACACATAACATAAGTGGTGTGAGAAACTAGGACGTTGTACAATGTGTCAATTCGACCTCCGGGTACCGTAGTTGTCTTCATTGACAAGTACACGTCCTCCACACCAGTATCTAGTTTTTTTCGTTTTCGTAACAATACATAACGTCCAGGAAGCGTTTGTTCTGACTATGCATCGTCTTTTAGTGCCAGATTATGATCAGAAAAATTCACTTTTTTCGTTAAAATGATCAGTATTCACGCAGTGCATTGTGTTGGAATACAGGAAAGATAGTTTATATGATGTATATTATTTAACGCTACTTATCCTAATTTAACTTAGTTTTCATAAAAATAGCCAATTCTTTCAAAAAGTTTATTATCATGTATCCTATTAACGAACTTGAGCAAGTTTTTAAATATATTTCCTATATTTCACTCTCATTTTTTAACCAACGTTGCAAAGGAGAATTAAACAACTCTAAACTCAATGGAAATTTTTCCAGTGAAGTTATTTTAATTACAACCTGACCCTAAAATCTAAATTCAACGCATATTTAGTTATAATGGTTGGCACGTACTAAACATAACACAATTAAAAAGCTGGTGTGACCACCAATGGCTAGTGATGCATGGCTAATAGCAATCCAATTAAATTGTCCGTTTTATTCTACTGTTTATTTTGCCATTGCCACAAATGTTGTTACTTTTGTTGTTGTTGTTGTTGTTTTTATTGATAATGCTGTTACAAATGTTGTATATGCCGCGAGAAAATGTCTCTTAGCTTTCAACCTACAAAAAAAATAATTTACTGTACGTATACAGTGATAGGAGAATAGAATTGGAAAGTAAGATTTGTGATTAAAATAAAAAATTGGGACCTAAAGAACGTATAACGCTCGCTGATTGTTATTAGCGTAGAGAATTTAATAGAATATTGACTTTTGTTAGCCACTGTCAACGACTGGAAATGCTTATGGGTGATGCAATAAGCAGAGCTTAGAATGAAACCGGCCAGTCCTCTAAGTGGCACTTTCGCTACCATACCGAGATCTTCAAACCCAAAAACCGATGGCGTCTGTTTTGATGAGCAGGGCACTCACATTAAAGATGTTGTATCCGTTTCTTCGACAACCTGGCAGCTTCTGCAGTAATCGTAGTGGGGCAAACCGAGCTTGTCAGGGAACTTGACAATATCTTAGCATATCGTTAGAATTCTAATGTTAAAGTGCGAATCGTTCTCTTGTCGAACTGAAGTAATTCCTTAGTTTTCCAGCTGTCCACTGCCGGACACATCAGTTTTGAAATTCAGCAACCAGGTATATTGGACCATGCTCGGTTTGTTGAATTCCATGCTGCTTTTTCCAATTTGAAAAAGTATTCTTGTATTCTCACATATGTCCCCTTTATCATCTCTTCTTCAGACATCTCCGATCCCTTTTTTGCCAGTTCCTTCGCCTTTTCATTTCCCTATATGTGGCAGTGGTGCGGAGGTCAGTACATATAGGTGTTGTGTTGACGTATATGGTGTAGAAAGTCTAAGAAAATTCTTACACTCTTTGATTTGATAAGTTGGGAGCCCAGCGTTTTGATTGCTGCTTGACTGTCCACACATATGATCGAGCTCAAGGGAGGTAGGTTCCCTGGTTTCAATCATATGTGTAGCTTGTTCGATAGCAAAAATCTCCGCCTGAAATAAGCTGGTCTGGTTAAGTAACCTGTATGTCCCTTTCAGTGCCAGCTTATCGGAATAAACCCCAAATTAAGTTCCTCATTCCAATTTTTTAGCAGATGACAGCTTCAACTAACCATTCTATCCGTGTGGCAGTGTAAGTAACTCTGTAAAGGCAAGATAGGAAAGACAGTGGCCTTAAAAGATGTCAACATTCCTTAATGCTGTTCAAAATGTATCACTTTTTAGCAACAAGCGCCCACATTTTACACGTTTCCTTTTAAAGCCTTCAAGCAAACACTGAACATTCCTTTTCAGTTTATTTTCTCTCTCCTTGTAATCACATTTAATTAATGGACATCAACGTGTATTATCGAACCAATTTACCTTTCAATTGACTGTCCAGCATTCTAGCATTGGTAAAGAACGTTTAACGAACGAATGAACAAATATAATCAAACAAAAACAACAGAAAAAATTGGATGAAGTGAATACAGAACATGACATTGCCACCCAAGTCCAAATCGACCAATACCATGTACTGTGCATGCACAAACACATTTGATTCCAGCGGACAACAGCCACAAGTACGCCTTTGCAGCCAAATTCCAAAACAACCCATTAAGTCGTTGAGGAGAAAAAGTTTAATGCTTTCATTGCCTTCTTATTATACTTGGTCAGCGCAAAGCAAAAACAAAAATAGAGTAGAAGACCCTGTAATTATTTGCATCACAAAAGAAAGGTAACAGCTCTTTTCGAATTCTAAAAACGTTAGAATTCCTTTAAAATATTTTCATTTTTTGGTTACATTGGCACGTTGTTTAGAACACAAATGGATTTTTTGTTAAAAACCTTTGGACGTAAAAATTCTGTAATGAATTGAATGGACTTAGATGCAGGTGTTTACCTAAGTTATAGGAGTTTGCGGTACAAACTATTGGCAATCTGTGATTCGCGGCTTTAAGCAGCTTTCAACTGATTTCATAACTTACACAGCGCTTTGTTTTGGTACTAGAAGAATGGCTTGGGGAGTGACAACTTGTATGAACCGTTGATTAATCGCATACATCTGCTACTTTAGAAAGCCCCACAAGAAAAAATCGATTGTGTTCAAATCGCACGTTCTCGGTGGCTCACATGATATGATCATGCTCTCGATTCTCTCGTACAGAATGTGGCGTGCGCTATCTGTTCTGCTAGATAACTGTCCTGTTGAAACCCCATGTCGTTGGTGTCCAAATTATCCAATTCATCAACCTCTGGTGCTCTCCGTTGATAGTGGTTACTTGGCCAGTGTCCTTTTCAAAGAAATACGAAACGATTACACTGTCAGCGTAGCCTTGTAGGTAGTGAGTTATTAGATGTGAGGCCACGGTTCAAACCCCAGGTCAGACATCAACACGAAATACAAAAAAATATTTCTTCGGCGATTACACCGTCAGCGTTGTCTTGTAGCTATTGTGTTGGCTTATTGATGTGAGGCCACGGCTCAAACCCCAGTTCAGACATCAAAACGAAATACGAAAAAATATTTCTTCTACGACTTCCTCTCATCACATTTCTAGCAAAAAGTTTAAGGGCCTAAATAAAATTGCCATGAAAAGTTTCTCGAAAATCTGTCGACTTTAAACTGTAGGTCCCTTCAATCATAAATTAAATTAACACATACAACATAAGTGGTGTGAGAAGCTAGGTTGTAATCTTAACTGAAGGGTTGTAATAACCGTCAGCCCGAAATATTTGGTTTCAATTCATTGCCTATGCTTTGGCATATGCGTTTCAGGATCCAAGGTGAACTCAATTCTTAAAATAGTAAGTTGACCTGAAATTTTCATTCGAAAATCATCTTCATCGATGAGACGCATTTCCGGATGAATGGGTACGTGGACAAACAACATTGTTGAATTTGGGATGACACCAATCCGCTAGAAATCCAAAAGCGTCCAATGTATCTTGTAAAAGTCACATTGGATATTCTGCATTAGGAATTTGAAAGCATTGTCATCACATAGAGGTGAAATGAACTGGCCACCAAGATTGCGCGTTTTAGGCTTTTTCTTCCCTAAGTTGCAGGCATAGCTGCCAGATTTGACGATTTATGCCCTTATTTTGACGATTTTTAAAAATTAAAAATTTGCGTCATATTCTTTACTTTAGTACATTAAAAGCCACTTTAAGCTTTGTACTTGTAACTATTGGACATTTATGTTAGTAATAATAAGGAATAAAGTCTTATATTTTTAAGTTACTTTCGAGTACCTGTGATGATTCTTCTGTATTTTATGACTTTTAAATCACTTGACAGTCAAAAAATTTTGACTCCTAAATAACCTCGTAGTTGTTAATAATTTATCATTTGCCGTTGCAGACAATTTTAAAAATTCGGGTATAGCTTCTAGTTAGAGTTGTCAACTATTCGAAAAAATCAAAAAACCGGTTTTCGAATACTTTATAAAACCGCACATTTTCAAAAAACCGGTTCGAATAACCGGTCTTTCGGTTTTTTCCATTAATAAAAATGCAATATACATATGTATATAATTTTTAGTTTTGGTTTTTATTACTATTTTAACTTACAAAAAAAAAAAAAAAAAAAACAAATTCATATTCACATTTCAGTCTTAACATTAATCTGAAATAAATTTCAATATATAGAAAAAAATATATGATGACAAAAAATAATTTATATGTTTTTATAAATCAGTCTTATAAAATATCTTAAAGTAGCATATAAAGAAATATGGCAATTGTTACATCTCTAACTTATTTACTATACTTAAATTAAGACGCAATTATTAAAATGTAAGACCCATGGGAAAGAAAAATATTTTATAAAAAAAATTCATAAGAGTATATAATGGTATAAAGTAATATTTATACTTTAAAGAAACTAACGCAAACATTACATTTCGGACCTATGCATATAGGCTCGAGATGTAATTATTACTATAATTATTACAACGAGCTTGAAATTTGTCTGTTATAAAATGAATACGATTTAAAATATATTCTACGTTGCATAAGTTATGCAATCTTCTTGTTGAATAATGCCAAGGTAATTTCATCACCATTTTTAATAATTTGTTCTGACATATTAGAATCCTAATTATATCCCCAGACGGGACAAGTATATAAGGCAATAGCCTGAAATACTGTTTTAGTTCTGATCTTCTCTTGATTAAAGGATATAAGATTTTAATAGCTAAGTTAAACTTGGTAATTATGTGAACAGTGTGCTCCTTAAAAGTTAAGGTTCGATCCAGAAAAACTCCCAAATATCTAACATTATTAGACTATAGAATCTCTGTACCATTCATAATAAGATTTGAAGGAAGATTACGAGGACTTCTTTTTCTAGTAAAAAAGATTGCCTGTGATTTTTCAGCATTTATTTTAATTTTCCATTTAACAAAATAGTCAAATAGTATATTGAGAGCAATCTGCATGTTATCCATTATATCCTGTGGCGAAACATTATATCCTGTGGTATTATACGCATAAAAGGCATAATTACAAACATTAATTTTAGGAATATTAGCACAGTAAAGAATAAATAAATAATTATTCAAGATTTAAATATTTTTATTATATTTGTTAAAATAATATTTCAAAAATAGCACACAGTTTAAATGTTTAGATTATATACGGTTTCTTAGCTTTATTTTTATTGTTGAGCTTACTGAAAGGATACGTTCACTTAGAAAAAAACCGTAAAATAGAATATACCTAAAAATGAAAAATATTCATAAATGTCGAATAATTCTACACTAAAAACCGGTTTTTCGAATAACTCGAAAACCGTCATTTTTTTTAAAACCGGTTGAAAAAAACCGGGAAAACTGGAACGTGACAACTCTACTTCTAGTGTTACCATCGGAAGAACAGAGGCAAGTGCCGTTATTTTTTTCGTACGACCAACACTCAGGGGTTTGATGGCATTGTGTTTGGAACTATGAAAATATGTTATGGAAAGGAGGAACTATGGTCACTGGGTTTGAATAAGTAAGAAATATAGATATCTAAAATATAAGTAACAGAAAAGACCTCTGCAGGAATTTAGTTTCACCTACGAATAGTCCGACTAAAAAAACGAATTTTGTCTGTAATGCAGTGTGTGATCCACGGCCCAATCGACCACATACGGATGGGCTGGCCGAGAAAGACGAGTTTTTCGTAGGAATATATGATTGTCGGGAACAAGTCACTTTATTTCGCTCGAGCAAAATCCTTTGTAGTAGCGATAGAACAGTGAAACACAACCCGCCACATTGCAAGGATGCTCCAATCAATCAATAGAGTTCGATACCCTATCGTCATTAACGAGCAAGTTCACCCTCTCCTGTACACGGTCAAGAGGTCTCAAAATAGACGTTGTGTCACCGATCGATAGATGAGAGTTGTATTATATTCTCGGTCGGATATAGAAAGTGAAGTATTTCTTGCTCCGTCTTAAGAATACGTATATAACATAATTGGTCATTACAATCCTTTAGTCAGGATTACGACCTAACGATCTAAATTAATAAATGAAATTGAGGGACGCTAGCTTTTAAATTCCAATAAATTTTTTTTTAAATGTTTTATTTTTGAACTCAGATATGTGCATACATTGACTTTATAATTAGTTTAATTATTATTAATTATAATATATTTATTTATTTTTTCTGGCGATTTTTTTACGATTTCAATAAATGTCTTTGACGATTTTTCTCAAATATTTGACGATTTGATGCTTCATTTATCTGGCAACTTACAGGGTGTAAGCCACAAACCACAATAGTCTTCAAAGGCAACAGAACCCATGGCATCGACCAATTTTTGATTTATGCACCAGAACCAATCCAATTCCGGTACCACTATGAACAACTCAAATTTAAAGCAAAATGCTTCCTTTTCTCGCCTAATTTATTTACTGGCATCACAATTATAAAGTTTTACTTTTTATGTGTGTCCATAATTACTGCCATAAAGTGCCAGTTTTGCGTCTTTCCTCCTCAGAAATTTAATGCCATTTCATGATTTTTTATTTCGCGTAGACAATTTAATTCTTACATTACTTAAATATAATAAAATCGTCTATAAAATGTTAAAAAACGAATTGAATATGTTTCACCATCTGTCTGCTGGTGTTATTAAATCCATACTTATGCCATAGAAATGTTGCCAATAAAAATAAATCCTTGTAAATGAAAACCATCGGTTCCATTGAAGATTTTGTATGTATAGTCATTGTAAAACTATTATCTTCGAAACACTAAATAACGCCTTAAGACGTCTTTAATTCTTTCAATTCATTTTCTTTACATTCTTGTTTTCTATGCTCTTCACAGTGGTGGCATTATCAACAGCGTGGTGCATCGTTATGTCGATTTTTCTTGTTGTTGCTATTACTTGTTTACAATCCATTGATCGCTTTGGCGAACTAATAAATTATGTCGTATACGAATCAGTAAAATTGTTAATTCAATATCCACGTTCCAATAAAAAATCTGTATTTTTGGTTTTGAACTTCTGGCTAGCTGGCTGGTGTGTGCGGCCTTATTTAATAGGCCTTTTAGCTGACAACATGTATGCAGTAACAGGCACTTAAATACTCAATCGTATTAGAAGCAAAAAACACCTTGCGGTGTATGTTATGAAGCTAAGGGAGACGATATCATGGTGGATACAAATAAAACTACGTGGGATGATTATCAAATACACAAAAGCTTCTAGATTTCTAGGTCGCTTTATTTAGTTTTGCCAAAAAAAAAGCTAAATATGAACTCACAAACAACGAGTTATTTTTCCACTCCACAAAATTAGTTTATCACTCCACCGAAATCAACAAAAAGATCACCAGGCCTAATGTTAAAGCCTACACATATTTAGTTACTTATTTACTTACTTAATTGGCCATTAACAACCCGATTGACGGATTTCGGCCTGTCGCAACACATCCTTCCAAGCACCTCTGCTTCTTGCGCGTCTACGCTAATTGGTCACACCAATCGATGACAGGGCTTCCCCGATTTGGTTCTTCCAAAGCATACAAGGTCGTCCTTTTCGCCGACTTCCGCAGATCACCGCATCAAATACCCGTCTCGCCGGACATGACCGAGGCAGCGCAGCCGCTGGATATTAATACGCTGCACAACGTCTATGTCGTTGAGGAGCTGATACAGCTCATAGTTCTACCGAATGCGGATATCATTGCCAACTCGCACTGGACTGAAGATCCTACGTAAGACTTTTCTCTGAATTACTCTCAAAGCTGCTGCATCAGGGCTTAATACTATTCATGCTTCTGCGCCGTAAAAAAGCACGGCAAGGCTGAGCGTCTTGTAGAGTATTAGTTTTGTCTTACGAGGGAGATCTCTGCTATTCAATTGCATATTGAGACCATAGTAGCACCTTTTGGCAAGAGTGATCCTGCGCTTGATCTCCAGACTGACATCATTTTTGGTGGTAACGGCGGAGATAAGATAAATAAATTCCTTGACTTTATCAAAAATATAGGTATCGGCCGTAATCTGAGAATCAATACGCCGCGCATTTCTACTTGTCGATAACATATACTTCGTTTTGCCCTCATTTACTGCCAGAGTCATCTTAGTAGACTCCCATTCAATAGCACTAAAGCAGCAGTAACATTTTGCCCTATGATTTCAATGTCGTCAGCGTACGCAAGAATTTGCCTGAAATCTTGAATGGTATCAAAATGTTCGGAGAGGTCCATTCGTACCTTGACGGAAGCTACAGGAATTGCTCAACGTCATTCTGCATAGCCTTATCAGCTTCACAGATATACCGAGCTCAGACATTACGGTAAAAACACTATCCCTTATGGGGCTATCGAAGGCTGCCTTAGAGTCGACAAAAAGATGGTGTGTGTCGACTTATTTTTCGTGGGTCATTTCCAGGATTTGGCGTAATGTGAAAATCTAGTCGATGGTTGACTTGCCAGGTCCGAAGCCGCACTGATAAGGTCCAATCAGTGTTTTGACGAGTGGCTTCAGTCGTTCACACAATAAGCCACATATTTAGTTGGGCTTTTCAAATCAAGCAGGCAAGTTTTTTTAATAAATATGGCCACACTAGGTTGTTAAAAACTATGCGTAAACAATCGGAATTTGTGACGCAACAATCTCGCCTATGTATCGCCCTACGATTACTTAAAAATAAGCCACTAAACAGCATTCGATGAAAAATGTCCCAGTTGCAGGTAATTTAAAAGAAAATCACCAACAGAAATTGCCCTAAGACGCCAACAACTTTCTCGTCACAGCAGCTATAACAATAAGCGATACCCACGACTCTCATAGAATTAAATTTTTTAGACAGACAAAGATAGGTTAGAGCAGGTTAAAGGGTTCGTTCACTCGGTGGCCATATGGCCCATTGTGTGAGGTAAGCCTTCTTCTCTTGATTCGTTAGTGGTGGGTTTGAACCAATCCGAACTTCCGATAAAACCGACCAGTTCCCTAAATAGCATGTTCGCCACCATGCCCAGAAGTTCAAACGTTCTTTCACCCAAAAACCGATGACATCTGTTCTAAAGTGCAGGGCACTCGCATTCTACATCATGACAGCTTCTGCGGTAATCTTGGTGGGGCAGATATTGGATATTGCCAATAGTGCAATATCCAGTTAGAATTCCTGTTAGAGTGCGAACTGTTCTCTTATCGAACTCAAGTAGTTTCTTGGTGTTTCTGCTGTATACTGCTGGACACAGCAGTTTTAAAATTCGGCAATCAGATATGTTGGAACTGCCAATAGTGCAATATCCAGTTAGAATTCCTATTAGAGTGCGAACTGTTCTCTTATCGAACTCAAGTAGTTTCTTGGTGTTTCTGCTGTATACTGCTGGACACAGCAGTTTTAAAATTCGGCAATCAGATATGTTGGACCATCCAGGTTTGTTGAATTCTATGCTGCTTTTTCAATTTGGAAAAGTATTCCTGTAGAGCCACATATATTCCCTCTAGCGTGTCTTGTGCAGACATCACCGATCCCGATCGAGACAATTCGTTCGCCTTTTCTACGATCTCCCCCTGAAATACGCTGGCGTGGTTAAGAAACCTTATGTCCCGTTCAGTGCCAGTTTATCGGAATAGAAACCAGTTCAGTTCCACATTCCATTTTTTGAGCCATCGGTAAAGATCGTCATATCACAGTCACCGATGACAGCTTCAACTAACCATTCTTGCCGTATGGGAGTGTGAGTGCGAGTGTGAGTAACACTGTAAGAGCAAGATACATAGGTCACAGTGCCCTTAAAAGAAATCAACATTCCTAAATGCTGTTCAAAATGTATCACTTTTTAGCAACAAGCGCCCACATTTTACACGTTTACCCTTTAAATCCTAGATCCAGATCCAGTTCCACATTCCTTGATCAGGATTATTGTGTCAATTAATGTAATGTCCTACAGCTTAAAGAAAGAGGTACTCTTTGCAGAATATTTTAATTATTTTCCAGCAGAACTTACATTTCAATCTTACAATTACTGCTGAATTAACAACTAATTAAACACTATCCAGTGACTTTTAAATCTACCCGCATGTACACCGGAAGTATACAACAAGGCAAGGCGTACAACAACAAAAATAATTACATATTAATGGTTACGTTCAATTATTGTAATCTTCTTAGAAGCGGAATTATACGACTGCGTTCATACATAAACTCGTATTTTTGTAAGCATATGCTGTGCATGAGTAAATGCAAGTCTGCCTGCCAGTCTCATATGTTATTGACATTTTACATTTCTATTATTGGTTGTTTTATTGTTGTTGTTGTTTTACATTTACTAAGAACATAAGATACGAGGATACAATTTAATAGTTTCAGATGCTGCTTTGCTTAGCTCATAAAAATATTGAAATTATTGTAAATTTAACAGGAAATTTATGATGTATTGTATTGATTTGATCGTAGCATTGATTATACCTTGTGGTGTCTTATTTTAAACTTGAAAGATAAAATGTCAAAATTTTGATAACATAATGACCAGGATAGAAACCTGTAAGTGGTATCCATGCAAGATGCGGTATGTAAACTCCACTGACTATTTTGGCACTCAATTTAGTTTTGTTTTTCTAAAAATTCCGACAACTAAATATGAAAGGAGAGAAACTATTTTAGTTAGCATTAGAGTTGGGTTCGTTAGCTCTTTTGAGTGTTCGCTCTTTCTAGATCAGCTATCTCTAATGAACTAGTTCGTTCTTTTAGTTCAATAGTTCAGTTCTTTTAAACAACTCCGTTCTCTTTCTCAATTTGTGTAACCTCTTTATGGCAACGTTTGCTCATTTATATTTAAACTATGTAAACAATACCAATAAAGGAATTAATGTATTCCATGTAAATTTATCGTATTTGTAATATGATTTTTCATTTTAAATAAATTGTGGTATTTAACGTTTTTTCATTCTTATTAATTCATTTGTGTGCTTGAAGCACTGTAAAAGCATGTGATTTATTTTTAAATATTTAATGAGAATTTCTGTTCGTATTTCTCTTCTAAACCACCATTCCAATAGGAATGTCCCACATAAGAATGATAAACGAAATAATAGAACGAATATGAATGAAATGAACGAATAAGAAACGAGAACTAAAATAACTACGGAGCTAAAAGAACTACTGAGCTAAAAGAACTACTGAACTAAAAGAACTACTGACCGAATAAGAATGAAATGAACGAATAAGAAACGAGAACTAAAAGAACTACTGAACTAAAGGAACTACTGATCTAATAAGAATGAAATGAACGAATAAGAAACGAGAACTAAAAGAACTACGGAGCTAAAAGAACTACTGAGCTAATAAGAATGAAATGAAGGAATAAGAAACGAGAACTAAAAGAACTACGGAGCTAAAAGAACTCATTATAATGACCGGCTCTTTTCGTTCAATTGTGTGAATAGTTCAATTGAACTAGTTCGTTCGTGAACTACACAACTCTAGTTAGCATTCCATAAAGTAAGCTTAACTAAGTGAAATAGGATAAGACAGGTATCACTTAACCATCAGTGAGCGAATCAAAGCGATCTTGCGTAATCGGTATGACCTCCTTCATAAAAATTCTAGAAGATTATAGATTATTGGTGTTCCCCAAGCATGCCATCAAGTTGTACTAAGCCAGAACAACGCTTATTATACATCGATGTTTTCTATTCGATCCAAATACTTATGCAATTACAACAACAACAAAATTCCATACATAATCAACACATAAGAGCACATTTTTTGAAAAGATTTCAGCCAGAGACGGATTTGCGTTGTTCTAACCGTGGAAATGATAACCTACTCTATAAAAGCGGGCTTCTATGCCACTGAAGAGATCAGAACCGTTCTGTGGATTAGAAAGAAAGGTTTGATAGGGTATACCTCAAGAAGATGAAAGGTGAAAAATAGAGCAGCCACTCCGCTTAAGTCAAACGAGTTTAATTGGGTAATTACATAGGGAAGTGTTTTGAGTTGCGCAGTCGCCGTAGGTAGTGTATTGGTTTACGGTTAAAACCCCATGCCAGACATTTCCAACAAAATGAGAAATATAAAAAATATTTCATCGGCGTCTTCCTCTCAACAGATATCTGTCAAAAACTCTAAGAGAAAATAAAAATGTCGTGAAAAGTTTCTCGCAAAAAGTGTGTCATTCCAAGTCGACTGTAAACTGTAGGTCCCGCCATTTATAGACAAAATTATCGTACACAACATAAGCGGTGTGCGAAAGTAGGTCGTAATTCTGGTTGTAATAACTAATTATGTATGTATTTAACATAAATTAGACTACTGAGAAGTAGCTCGGGGATGGTAACCGTGTTTGATTGGGTAATTATAATGTACCCCGAGGAGAGTAACCGGCATTTAAATGAGCAACGTTGACTCAAAGAACCGTAGGTCTATATCTTATGGACCGATGCAAACCCAATATTTAGAACCATAACTCATACTCGTACTTGTAATCTGAAATTTACCTGGGTAATAAGATTGCGGATGTCATATACGGGTTGAGGACAGTACAACAAATCGTCTGGTTGCTCTATTGCAACACTTCCTAAGCATAATTTCTGTTCTATTCAGTTTTCTTTACTTCCATATTTTGTGATGAATTGATAAAACATCGATGCATTTACATTTAATTTTAATGTCTATCACTACTTAAGAGCTATTAGGCAAGAGTTAGAGAATCAATAAGCTTCTTGAACCTTGTTTTGGTCTGCTCAATTTGGCATCCATTCATGTTGGAAGGTTCTGTAAGTTCTTGAAAATATTTCCATGGATTTATACAGTAATTCTATTAACATTCGACAGTAAAAACTATTGATGTACAGTATTGAATTTGTAAATCCAATGTATACTTTGTAACAAATTTGTTCACCTGTGAGTAAACTTTTATTTTGTACTGTAAACTTTTTATAGCAATTTCATTTATTTAATGATTACATCATGTACGTTCTAGAGCTGATTATATTATTTTATGCTTATTTTTTATTCTTCCTATCATTTCAGCCGTTTGGTGTTCACAAAATTTTCCAATAAATTTCCAAACAATTTTAATCACATTCAACAATAAACGTATGTGTACGTACTAGAGAGAGTTTATGATTTAATTATAAAAAGAAAAATTTATTAACATAACAGTACATTAGCTGCGTTAATATTCTCAATGATAATAAAAATAATTTTCATTTTGCATAATTTGCATGTCAAATAATTTCTAAAATCGAATAAAAATTTAATATTTATGGCCACACAATACATTTCACACACACACATTCTTCATAATGATGGTGGTGACGATGATGCCCTCAATTTCTTTCTTGTCGTTGATATGGAACATCATGAAAATATTTCGCAACATAATAACGATCAGTGAAATCGATTTTGGCCATTAAAAATATTTGAAAGATTTTATTTTATTGTAACGAAAAAGGCTTGAAAATAAAATTGCAACTTATGCCAGAGCAGCAGTGAATTGAAAAGTATTTCGAGGCAATAAACTGCTAGAAGTTATTGTAGAATAACATGAATTTGGAGCAAGTGCTTTTGATAGTTGAAAGTGTGTAATATATCGGGTCTTTTTTTAAGCGCTTCCCATTTTTTAAATGTAAATAAATCAAAATGTGTGTGACAACTTGTCGAAATTTCTTATTCGTTTGAAAAACCTAGTGATGCCATCGTGTGTGAAATATAACATCGTTGAATTTTACATGGCCCTGACGCATGACATTTGTACATACATACATACATTCATAATTGACAATTACAACGTTTCAGTCAGGATTACGACCTAGCTTCTTACACCTCTCACGTTGTGTGTGTTAATTTTACACACGAGCGGCGGGACCTACAGTTTAAAGTCGACTCCAACGACAGATTTTTGAGAAACTTTTGGTGAGAATTTTATTTATTCTCAGAGTTTTTGCCAGAAATCTGCTGAGAGGAAGTCGCCGAAGAAAATTTTTTTTCATATTTTCGTTTCTAGTGTCTGACCTGGGGTTTGAACCGTGGCCTTACGTCTAACAAGCCAACACACTACCTACTAGACTAAGGCGATTTCCATGATACATAAATCTCGCTAAATTTGACCGATTTCACCGGGTTATGCTGGTTTTGAGAATCACTGTGGGCTGTGGACTTCTTTGCATACATACAAACAAAACCGCACAAAACAGTGATTTTTTCGCTCTAGGATCTTGTGTGGAAATATTGTTCGTTCACGTATCCAACCGTCCTGAAATGGGCCTCATCATATCGATGTAAATTAGGGTCAATTGCCAACTACGCCAGAGTCCAGACAGCGATTATATATTGTTGTTTATGATCAGTGGCCTTGAGTTCTTGGGTTTGTTGAGTTTTTTAAAGGGGTCAAGTCACATAAGAATAATTCGCCAAATTGTGGCCTTCGAAAGGCCAAATCACTTGCCTCGGATGCTCATGCACACGATTCGTAAGATCTAGTGTTTCGTCAACGTATGGGTCTCGGACGATCGTTTACTGAACCCGTGGTATTGAATTTTTCCACCACAATATTTGCCCCTCAGAATCTATTCAGAATTTAAGCAACTTTGCTGGCTATAACTTGACAATGAAATGTACAATTTTGCACGACTATGGAGCTTAAATCAGACTGAATTTGATGTATGACCTAAGAACCAACCCCATAAGAAACATTTAACGAAGTCAAATCGCATGATCTGGTTGGCTAGTTCACATAAGATGTCAATGGGGTGACGTACACATGGGGCCCTCAACTGGGGATCTATACTGCTTGTGCAGTATATCGAATGTGAAATGAGCTTTGAACCACTCACGGGCTTTCTCTTGTGTCGTTGGTGTCTAAATCTTCTTAATCAGGTCAAAATAAGTCGAATCCTTGAATGACTCGATAAGAAGTCTGAAGCCTTCACTACACGTCTAATCATTACCAAGGACTGTATGCAACAGAGAATTTATCATGTTTAAGTCATCCGGTGTCTGTATTGGATTCTGGCCATTAACCCATTAGAGGTCAAATGAAAACCGGCTTTAAGTTTTTGTTTTCAGATGTATTTATTAATAAAAACAAGCATAAAAAACATAAAATGAAATAAAAATTATAAATTTTTGTTTTGGAAACGAGTTTTAGGGGTGTACTCAAATGAGTACACCGACGTTTTAAGTATGCAATTTTTCGAAACATTCTTTTTCGACTAAAAGTGTTTTATAGCATTACTTGCATTGCCAACGTACTCGGGCATGGCAAACTACGCACCGTAACTCTTTTTCTATTTTTGCGGGATAGTGCCAAACTTTATCTTGAGGTAAACCTTCAACTATTGACCCAGATTGCCGTGATTTGTTTTGTCCACCTTGGCGTAAATAATAACACGCAATGTTTCGGCGAAAGAAAAGTTGATCCATGGGACTCTCACTGCTCATTACATGTAGCCTCCAAGCGTTAGAAATTGTCATATCATGCATGTATGTAAATAATACCCACTAAAACTTCTTACCATCAACACCTTCCTCTTCGTCAGTTAGTTCACTCGGATTAGGTGGTATGATTGCGATATCAATTTCTTCATCTTCACTATCAGCTAAAATGCTATCAATGGCCTCTTGGAGCCCTTTGAAACTCTGCTGGCCCTTAAATCGTAGACCACTCATATTTAAATCTAACAAAAATATATAACATTCTTACTAATGGATGCTGTCATTGTACTCAAACGAGTACAGCCAAATTTATACCTTCCTATTTTATGTATTTATTTATTTTTAAGTATTTTTTGAAGCCTGTATGTTTCGTTGTTATTATTTTTATAAAAATAATACAAAATTACTAAACAAATTTTATTATTGTTTCAAATATTTTCAAAATAGTTTGCTAAACCACACTCTTTATTCTCGACACAATTCAGACTGATAGTTCTGCATAAGCAACAGATACTACATACAAATTATTTTTCTGGTTTTGCTTGGATACACGTAAAAATACAACTGTACTCAGTTGAGTAAGGAGACTTCTAATGGGTTAAACGAAGATAATCTGAGTTTCCTTTTTCAGCCTCATTGAAGAATATGTGATACATACATAGGATTACGACCTAGCTTATCACATCACTGTTGTTGGGTGTGTGTCAATTTTTATACATGACAGGCGGAACCTACAATTTAAATTTGGCTGCGAACGACTGATTTTTGAGAAATTTTTCATGGCAATTTTAGGCCCTCAAAGTTTTTGCCAGAAATCTGCTGAGATTCATTTTTCGTTAGAGATATTTGATCTGGGGTTTAAAACGTGGCCTCATGTCTAATAAACCAGCTAACTATCCCCTAGATTGAGGCGACTTCTAAGAATATGTGATAAATGACACCAAATGGCAATGAATGAAATGCGACCATTTTTAAGTTAATGCTTGGCTCTGTAAATGTCTCCAACATGTCTTGACTGCCATAAGTAAACATTGGCTGCCATTGATGAATGAAATTATCACCCCAACAATTTCTTGGTGCGTAACCTCTATTAAAACCTTTCTTCGATTAATAGAGAGGAAGATCTTTTACCGACAACACATGTAATATTACTATATTGTCTTCTCATAGCATCGCAGCCAACGAGACCTTGTTTTATACATTTGGCTTCAATTTTTATTCGTTATACGCATTTCCCGTGTTGTTTCAATATTTTTATACCGTGTATACGTTTTCGCATGTATTTACATTTCGCACTTAATTGTAAGTTGTTCTGATCTCTAGTAAATAAAAAGTTTGCAGTTAATGAAGTGCGAAATTAAAATCTGAAAAGTTTTTTGTTTGACTTTTAGGAATTTTTTTTTTTTATTTCAGTAAAACAAAGTGTATTTATTGTTGAGATAATAATGAGTAGAGAAGTATGTCCTGCCACAAACGAAATAGACACTGCAAAAAGAGAAAGAAAAAATAAACGAAATATTGTCAGTAAGCATACTCATGTCTAACAGTCTTCACAATTAGAATGGCCTGTAAAAAAAAATTGTGGAAAAGTACTTTCAGCTCAAATACGATTCGTCCTTGGCACATGTTAAAGTCGCCGTAGTCTAGAAGTCGCTATAGTCTAGTAGGTAGTGTGTTGGCTTATTACACGTAAATGAGATAATATGGATCCCATATAATAGATCCATACTCAAGAATAGGGCGCACCAAAGATATACATATATAATTGTTTTGTTACGTAGGGATCAGTAAATTCCTTTGACCAGCGGTTTATAAATCCTAAAACACCATTTGCTTTGTTCACCATCATTGATATATGTTCAGAAAACTTAAGCTTATGATCTAACAAGATTCCAAAATCAGTTATATTTAAAACCTTTTCCAAAATTTTGCCTTTAAAATGATAAGAGGTATCAAGTTTAAATGAACGATGAAATGACATATGTTTGCATTTATTAAAGCTAACTCCAACAAGTTGACTTCACGCCATTGACAAAAATAGTCAATGTCCTTTTGAAGAGTTGATTGACCAGATATTCTATCAAATGAATTAAAAGTTTTAACGTCATCAGCATACATGAGTATATATTTTAATGAATAATAACAGATGGCAAATCGTTTATAAATAATGTGTTGGAAAATAACCCAGTTCAATAGATTTATTGAAAATTGCCGTTAGGAGACCAGAAAGGTTTTCAGAACAATGTCTAAGAATAAAATACCATCTGGACCTGGGGTAGGTGAACTTTGTATTGACAACAGATTTTTTCGAACAGTTTCAGTAGCAATATACGAAATATGAATACTTGATGACTGGGGTATATCATAAGGATAGGAAGCTTGATTTTTGAATGATTTATAAGAATAAGTTGTTGCAAAAAAATGAGCAAACAAATTCCTTATGGACATTTCGTCGTAAGCACTACGAGAACCAAATTTTAAGTAGTTCGGGTATGTGTTTGTACGACGTTTGGTGTTAATAAATTTGTAGAAAAACTTTGGATTACTTTTTATATTTGACTTCATTCGGTGTAAATAGTTGTTATATGCAAATTTATTATGCATCATGTTGCACATTTTGTCTCAGACAGCAGAAGTCGTTCTATCAAAGTTTAAGTGAAATGATGTCTATAGGCTTAGGGCAGAACTACTATCGTTCCTTATCCCCACACTTATATTTCCAACCTAAGTACTGTTTGCGATGAAAACCGTATTCCTATATAGAATAGACGGAAACCTAATAACTGCCTCAAACGCCAGAGCTTACTTGGGTCCTATGACATCTCTTTGTAACACCAATAGTATTTATTCCGTCATTGGTGTTGGCCTTTTAAACGTGAGACCATGGTTCAAACCCCAGATCAGTCATCTTGAAGAAAACGAAATATAAAAAAAACATTTCTTCGGCGACTTCCTCTCAGCAGATTTCTGGCAAGAACTCTGAAAGTAAATAAAATTGCTTTGAAAAGTTTTTGAAAAAAAAATCTGTCGTTCAGAGTTGACTTTAAACTGTAAGTACCGTCATTCGTGTATACAAATTAAGATATACAATGTAAGTGATGTGAGAAGCTACATTGTAATCCTGTCTAAAGGGTTGTAATGACCAATTGACGTATGTATGTTACATCTCAAAATATTAGTTTCTTTACACGAGTAAATTGAAATTGAAATGAAATTCTCTTTTGCTTGCCAAAGGACATTTTTCTTTTGCAAAGGAGGTACAAAATCACTGATTAATTCACAGTAACTGTATGCATACAATTACACAAGGACATGCACACAGAAACACATCACAAAATAGTGTTAAACACGAATAGATGGAGATGGCACAACTAAGGAATGCATTAAAAAATGAATGCCTGTTTGCAATAGTACACGATGTAATCAACAAAATAATCAACGGCACGGCATTATACAAAGACGAGTGTATGTTTCGGCAACTCTCTATCAGTTTGCCATTAAGTAACTGTACTTCGCTTGCTGTGTCCTTCATTACAGAGATGAAAAGTGAAATGGTAGAAGATAAACGAAAAAAGATGCGGAATTGTTCATGGTATGTAAAATTTATATATGCAGCAGTGCAGCTGAATGTTGTATTCATCCACTCTCACAATTAAATTACTTGTAGCGACTCTAAGATTCGAAATGAATAAAAAAAGCTGTTGGAATCTCTCAATAAAAAAACAAAATTTTTTTATCTGATCAAATATGTTGTTAACAGAAAATAACTGAAAACGGTATACCCAGAGTTTCTGGACTCGTTTTTGTGTAACTCACCATTGAGCATGTTGTGTGTATTAATTTTATCCATAAGTGGTGGGAGCTACAGTTTAAAGTTGAATTCGAACGACAGATTTTTTGAAAATTTTTTCATGGCAATTTTTATTTTCTCTCAGCATTTTTGCCAGTAGACTGCTGAGAGGAAGTCGCCGAGAAAATATTATGTTCATACTTCGTTCTGTTGAAGATGTCCGACCGGGTGTTTGAACCGTGGGCTCCGGTCTAATAAGTCAACACACCACCTACCAAACCACGACGACTGCTCTCGACGACTGGAATAAATAAACACACTGTCAGCCAGACAGTCGGCGTAGTAGGTAGTGTGTTGGCTTATTAGACGTAAGGCCACGGTTCAAACCCCAGGTCGGACATCAAAACGAAAATATGAAAAAAAAATTTCTTCCGCGACTTCCTCTCAGAAAATTTCTGGCAAGATCTCTAAGAGTAAATAAAATTGCAATTAAAATTTTCTCAAAAATCTGTCGTCCCGAGTCGCCTTTTAGTGGTCCCGCCACTCATGTATAAAATTAACACACACAACATAAGTGGTGTGAGAAGCTAGGTCGTAATCCTGACTGAAATAATGACCAATTATGTATGTATGTATGTATGTCAGCTAGACTACGGTAACTTGAATCCGATACCTATTCTAAAAACGTGTTCTTTAAGTTCACTATGATCGGTAAAACCCCAGTTACAATCCTCAAACTACTTCTCGATAGTTTGATGCATCACGCCAATCACTTCTCATTGTAATTACCCATCAAAAGTTGAGATTATTTAAAATCCGTACAAGTGGAAATAGTGTTCACTTCCCTTTTATTTCCTTTTAAGAAAGCACACCCTTCAAAAACCCTCTTTATATTCTATAGAATAATGCTGATCTTATCAGCGGCTTGATTGCTACGCTCCCCGCAAGCTAATCTCCCTCCTTACATACATAT
This sequence comes from Sarcophaga variegata, assembly GCA_932273835.1. Classification (NCBI taxonomy): domain Eukaryota; kingdom Metazoa; phylum Arthropoda; class Insecta; order Diptera; family Sarcophagidae; genus Sarcophaga; species Sarcophaga variegata. The sequence continues at coordinate 99,292,733 of OW026360.1, read as the reverse complement.
ATAATTGGTCATTACAACCCTTCAGTCAGAATTACGACATAGTTTCTCACACCACTCATGTTGTGTGTATTAATTTTATACATGAGGGTGCGACGGGACCTACAGTTGAAAATAGACCCGAACCACAGATTTTTGCCAGAAATCTGCAGAGAGCATTACGCTGAAGATATTTTTTTTTTTGGTATTATCGTTTTTATGTCTGACCTGGGATTTGAACCGTGGCCTTTACGTCTTATAAGCCAACACACTGTCTACTAGACGACGACAACTTCCTGCTTATTGCTGAAAATTCGTAAGTGACTGGGGATTTAATCCTGACTAGCTGATTCAGCTTTACATTCTAATCTTAAAGCAACATCATAGCAGATGAGAGAGCGGATGGCGGCCTGACTGCCATATGGTGTTGCTATGTCTCGTTCAACGTACTGTCCAAGTGAAGTAAAGCAAATCTTTCGATAGAGTAAACTTTCACTTTCAAGCAACTCGAAAGTTGTCCCCATGTATTCGTGAATTGTAACACTATATGTACTTCAGCCATGCGTATACCACAGCACGTTCTTTCTCTTAAAAGACTATATAGGAGCCAAGCTATTCCCTCCAGTGATATTGTATAGTCTCGTTGCAAGGTATTTCGCAATTTCATAGTTTTTACAGGTACTGTCTAGAGGACAGTTAAGTATCTAACTGTCTGGCTGGTCATGATGCCTCCTTATCACAGTCTAGATGACAGTACAAACTGGTAACCATTCTGTTTGTCAGGACATGATGCCTCCTGATTAATACGGCGCTAATCCTGTGCTTACTACCTATCCAATGAGTTTAAATCCAACAGTGTGTGAGCAATTATCACTGTGTATACCCAAAATATGAGAGCTTCGACAATCAAAACAAAAACATTTCATTGAACATTTTCATGGCATTACAAAATTTTAATTCAATTTTGGCAGACATTATAGAAAACCGTATAAAATTTCCTTTTTCTCAGAAAAAAAAATAACACCCAACAAATAACAATTTTCCCAAGACCTCTTCGTTTTTTTGGGTAATAAATTAAGAAACTTTCTTCAATGCATTCAGTGCCACATTAAAGGCTGAAATGAATATTTCATTACAAGGCATTAAGGAGTACACAGTAACGCACCTCCTTGATGACGACTTTTTTTGCAACGATTAGCAGTTACGAGTTTGAAAAATTATTGATGACTTGTACGGTTGACTTCACCGTTTAACACTTGCCATCAGCAAAAACAAATGAAGTGACTTTACAATTGTGTGAAGCGAAGAAAAAAGTAATTTCAATAATAATAAGAAATGAAAATGAAGTTCAAAAGCTATAGGCGGTTAAAAACGACAATGAGGTAAGCTACAGCAATGAGACTTAGGGGTCCACTTGAGTAGTGTGATTTAAATTTGTGATCAAAATTTACTTAAGTAAAGTAGCAATCTCTACTCGATTTGGCAGTCCATGTGTCATATTTAATACTTGGCGTATAAAAAACTATTCGAAATAGCTTCCAACAATACCAGATAATAGGAGTAAAGGGAATAACTTGGCTCCTTCATACTATTTTAAGAGAACAAGCGTTCTTTGGTATACTCATGGTTCAAGTACGTACAATGTTACAATTCAAAAAATAAATATTCAGAATACATTGGAAAAACTTTCCAGTTACTTGAAAGCCAAAGTTTACCCTATCGAAAGATGTGCTGTATTCAACTTGTAGAGGAAGTTAGACGGGATATAGCAATACTATCTGAGAGTTAGGTTGCTCTCCGTGCTCTCAGCTGCTATAAGGTTGACTCAATTTTAGAATGAAAAGCTGAATCACCTAGTCAGGATTAAATCTCCAGTCACATAGGAATTTGCAGCAAAAAGTAGGAAGATCACCTTGTGGACAAGGTAGCTTCCACACTGATGATGACAGCAGAATCATTCTATAAAGCCAGAAGAGAGTTTTGAAAGGTTATGGTCGATTAAAAGAAACTTGAAGGAAAACGCACACTTATCTCGACTTGAAAGGCTTTTAAACAATCTTAACTTTTGTTGGGTAATTACACTGAGACGTGATTGGAGTTAAGCATCAAACAATCGAGAAGCAGTCTGAGGATTGTAACTGGTATTTTAACGGTCATGGTGGACTTAAAGAACACGTTTTTAGAATAGGTATGGGATTCAAGTTACACCGTAGACTAGTAGATAGTTTGACAGCTTATTAGACGCGAGGATCAAAACGAAATATGAAAAAATATTTGTTCAGCGACATTCTCTCAGCAGTCTTTTCGTAAAATCTCTGAAAGTAAATAAACTACCATTAAAATGTTCTCAAAAATCTGCTGTTCGTAGTTTTTAAATCGTTGAAGTCGTTGTAGTTTAGTAGGTAGTGTGTTGGCTTATTACACCTGAGGCCACGGTTCAAACCGCAGTTCAGACATCTTCAACAAGACGAAGTATGAAAACATAATTCTTCTGCAACTTCCTCTCAGCAGATTTCTGGCAACAATTCTGAGCATCAAATAAAATTGCCATGAAAATGTTTCTCTAAAAATCTGTCGTTCGGGTCTATTTTCAATTGTAGGTCCCACCACTGGTGGATAAAATTAACGCATACAACAAAGGTAATGCGAGAAAGCTAGGTCATAATCCTGACTAAAATGTTGTAATGACCAATTATGTATGTTTGTATGTATGCAGGGTACAACAAAAACATAATAAAACACTTCATCTTCCAAAAAAAAATAAGCAGAAAAAAGTCCTTCATTTAGTCAAGCCTCACACCATACCACTGACGTTAATTATCAATATTACAACAAATATTCGATAATTTCCTATTTTACAATAAACAAAATTCAAAATAATGGAAATGGAAAATTAATGGCTTTTTTTCTCCCTCTCTTTCATATCTCTTGCCTTCTTGCCATTGAGAACATGTCATGGAGAAATTATGTGTCTGGAGACTTTTCGTTTTTCACAATTTGTTGTGTCTTCAGGATACTCCCACAACTGCTGTAGATATCTATATAGAAAACAATTGCTTGACAAAAAAATAAAAAGAAAGGAAAACAAAACTTATTATTGAATGGTAATAAACTGTTGCTTTTACTTCATTTATCATTCGTTATGTTATGCTACGAAGTTGTTTGGAAATAAAGTGTGACCAACTGTTTAAATTACGGGAGACTGATAAAAATCAAGTGAAGTATAGAAAATACAATACATGCTTGCACAATCGTGCATTACAACCCTTTATTCAGCATTTCGACCTAGCTTCTCACGCCACAATTTTATACATGAGTGGAGGGGCCTACAGTTTAAAGTCGACTCCGAACGACAGATTTTTGAGAAACTTTTCATGGCAATTTTATTTACTCTCTGAGTTCTTGCCAGAAATCTTTTGAGAGACAGTTGCCGAAGAAATATTTTTTTATATATCGTTTCGACCTGGGGTTTGAACCGTGGCCTCACGTTTAAAAAGCCAACAGACTACCTACTAGACTACGGCGACTATTCATAGACATTACAATACAGTACGTAATTACTTTTTATTTCTTGTGAAGAGAAACATTACATACTTACATACTAGATTGGTCATTACAATACTTTAGTTGGGATTACAACCTGGCTTATCACACCACCCACGTTGTAAGCGACAATTTTATTAATGAGTGGTGATACTTAGAGCTTAACATTTGTAACGACACGTTTCCGCTTGAGTGTTGTGGTAGATCAGCGGCGTCCAGTGGTTCCATAAAACAAAATTGTTTTTCGAAGAAATTTTAAATCTATTTATTTATAAATCCAGAAATAACTTACGTGTTACCTTAAGCTAACTAGATATAAAAGAAAAATTAAATTTAAAATTAATTAAAGAAGAAAAAAATAAATAACTAGGCCGTCCACACTACTGTCCGTCAAGTGACAGTGCTGAGTGTGTCAAAGGGTGGTCAGAACAACAGTCAAACGGCCTACGCACAGGATGACTGCGATTCCTACTGTCCCGATGATCTTTCCTCGGCACCCTCGTCACGTCAACCAAAGGAGGATGTCAGAACGACAATCAAACGGACTACGCACGGGATGATTGTGGCTCTGAGGCCTCCGGTGTCCGTCCTCAGGAAGATATCCCAGCACAACAATTGCACGGCCTACGCACAGAACAAGTATTGTACAGGCTTCCTCGTCAGTTGCTAATGTTTGGCTGTGAATAAATCTCTCACCAGTGTGGTCAACCACACCACTAATGAGTTAATTTCTTTTTACCAAGCGAGGGCCAATGTTAATAAATATAATTGACACTTACCACTTACCAGCCACTCTTCACCAACTAACTCTACTGCTCAAATCATGCCCGCTTTTATTCCCAAAACTAACGAGTGACAGATCAAAGATGATCGCACAATTAGCAACATCAAACATGTTGCGTCATATTCTACACATTACGAATGGGAGAACAAGCGACAGTGGAATTTAACAGAGAGTACAAGTACACTGTATATATGTAATATGTACGTCGTACAACTACCGTTATAAAAAAGAATACAATTTTGCTAAAAATATATCACAAAATCTGCACAGCGATTTTATGAAATATTTTAGGCATTATTATTAAACTTAAATACTAAAATATTTTAAGAAATACAAATTGTGTTTTAAATAATCCATGTATGCAAACAATTATAAGTATATAATATTGAGGAAATGATGGGTGGAAATATGGTGTGGGCAAAAACAAGGTCTCCGCCTTTTGTCGTCACACATTGACTCCTAAGAAAGAAAGAATTGATGACAATTCTCTTCATTTTTAGAGTTTTTGCGTCCAACATACCTGGTTGCCGAATTACAAAACTACTGTGTCTAGCAGGATCGACTTGAGTTCGATAAGAGAACGATAATGGAACATACGGCGCTATTGGCAATCTCGCTTACAACGTCGGTCTACCCCCACCAGGGTTACTGCTCAAGCTGCCATGATGATGAAACGGAATCGATACAACACCTTATACGTGAGTGCCCTGTACTTCAAAACAAACATCATCAGTTTTTGGGTGACAAAACATTTGAAAATCTCGGCATGCTGAAGAACGTGCCACTGAGGGAACTGGCCAGTTTCATCTGAACCTCGGGGTAGTTCAAACCCAGCACTAACAGATCATGACAAGTAGGCCTACGTCACACATTATAACACAATGGGACATATGGGCCACCGAGTGAAGTTGTGTATAGACGGCAAGCTAACCGCTTCTTAAACTAACCTAAAGGCCAGATCGGGAAAGAACATGTCTAGTACAGCTGATAACGAGACGTACTAAACGCTCTATTGGTACATAATGTAGTCTGTGATACACGAACAAATACGATTACATATACAGTGCAGCTTTTTTACAACAGATTTTTGTGCTTTAACACGGCTATGTTTTCTGGTTCTCGTCTAATAAGCAAACACACTATCTACCACACAACGGCGTCTACATCAATAATGACTTCCATTTCCTTCTATTTTCGTTTTATTTCAAACAATTTTAAGAAAATAGTTGGTCCCATTTTTTAACTATGAGGCTTTTCTGTGGCGTCTGCGTTAATTGCTTAGCTGGTATTTTTTGCCCTTTTGTGGCAAGAATAAATGTAAGGAGATGGTAAATAATTGCGTTGCGGACTATGATGTCAGCTTAGCGTACTTCTATGTTAGTTTGAAAGAGTTTGACTTAAGCATACTACTTCCTTAGTGTTCCCTAGTTGTTGTAATTTATGTCATTGTAGTCATTAGCTTATGCGTGTTTTTTTTTCCTTTTTTATTATCTTTTCAATACACTTTCCTTTATCTACGCTTACTACTATATTTGCAGAGTTTATGCGTATAAAAAAACAACAAAATTTGTAATGCAAAACTGTCAATAATTTGATAAACGATGTACCACCTCTAACCACTCTCTTCGTTCGTGACGGTACATATATAGTAAGTATTGTACGCCAGTTGTCGGATAATTGGGTTCGTGTTGATTTTGGTGTGTAGAGTAATGGTAGCCTATTTAGAATCAATTCTTCTTGTAATAGTTGTCCTTGCAATACTTCTATGAAAGTTTAAAGGACTTCTCAAAATCAAATACACGACCTAACTTTACCTTAGAACTTATATAGGTCGCCTCTTTCCTTTTTCGTGGAGCTGTATTTGATATCACTTAAGAAGGCATTCTATATAAAGCCAAAGTCAGTAGCTTTTATTGTTTTCTAGAATAAAAAGTTCATAACTGCTTGAGAATGACGTTGGCCAGTCCATAATTATCAACGACGACAAAAGACATTCGGTTTCAATAGGACGGCGATATCGTCAAGTCAGGATTATCGTTCAGTCGGGATTACGGCCTAGCTTCTCACACCCCTCATGTTGTGTGTATTAATTTTATACATGAGTGGCGGGAAATACAAGTCAAATTCGGACGACAGATTTTTGAGAAATTTTTCATGGCAATTTTATTTACTCTCAGAATTTTTGCCAGAGGAAGTCGTCGAAGAAATATTTTTTCGTATTTCGTTTTGATGTCTGAACCGGGGGTTTGAACCGTGACCTTACGTCTAATAAGCCAACACACTACCTACTAGACTACGGCGATTTCATTGAGACAATCCACATGAGAAAAAGTCACTTTTTGGTATGAATTACCTTCGATTACATTTAACGACGAGCACTAGAGGGCGCTTATTACTATCATTTTTGGATCTGAATTCTATAATTTACAACAACATGTTGTTTCAACAAGAGCATGATCATCTCACGTAATGGTGATATCATGATGGCCACCGACATCGTGCGATTTTACCCCATTAGCTTATATAACCCATAGTTTAAATTTAGTTTGATTTATGCGTCAGATTCACAGAAAATTGAACATTTTGGATGCGCCACACTCAGGAAAACAGTGGCATACATTTCAACCTACCTTCACACACCACTTGTGTTGTGTGTGTACATTTTGCACTACAGTTTAAAGTCGACCCCAAATGCCAGATTTCTGGACAAACATTTTCATGGAAATTTTATTTAGTTACAGGGTTTTTGACAGAAATTTGCTCAGAGGAAGTCGCCGAAGAAATATTTTTTCAAATTGTTGGAGATTTCAGATCTTAGTTTTGAACCGTGGCCTTTCGCCTAATAAGCTAACAGTGTTATCTTCCACACATAATTCCATCAATAGGTCTTTTAAATGAATGAAAAAATTTCGTTGATATTTTAAACACGCACTTTGTTTTAGTGGAATGTAAAAACAGGATATCTTGTTACATTTTCAACCTTTAAAAAAAGCGAGTGCTGCCTTCAAATTCTGCTGACCTTGCTCTCTCAGCCAATCTTTGCTGCGTCAACACTTTCCTTGCGAAAACACATACTGCGTTCCAATTGTCACATGAGGTTAACATCAGGTTAACTATGTTATCGGGCGTTACCTGGAATCATACTGTCCTCTCCAGGCAATTTCGTTGAACAACATATCGCGGGCAAGTAAAGAAAACGTGCTCCGCCGTCTCCCTTTCATTGGGGCATTCTGGGCATGCCTCGTCTACATCATGACCATACTTATAGAGATATGCTCTATAACATCCATGGCCGGTTAGTAACTGTGTCAGGTAGAAGTTCACCTGACCGTGTCTCCTTTTGGTCCATTCGCCTATGCTCGGCATGAGTCTGTGGGTCCACCTTCCCTTGGTTGAATTGACCCAGTCATGCGGCCATCTATGCATAGCGTCATCCACTAACTGAACAGGACTGGGGAGATCCATTCCCCTCCTTGTGTCATGTTTCCTCCGCTCTACATCCACTACTAGCCTCAGGGGCATCATCCCCGCAATCACCAATGCTGCATCAATAGACACCGTGCGGAAGGCAGAAATCACCCTGAGAGCTGATCTCCTGTAGGCCGTTTCTATACCTGCTCTATAGGTCTTCCTATCCATGGCCCCGGCCCATATAGGGGCCGCATATATAGCGATCGAAGTCACTACCTTCATCAGTAACCGCCTCCTCTCCTGTTTTGGGCCTCCAAGGTTAGGCATTAATCGGGCAAGTGCACACGATGTCGCCGCACACTTTCCACCGACGTACGTCAGGTGTTCCCTAAACGTGAGCCTGTTATCAATCATTACTCCCAGATATTTAATCGCCTGCTTTGATGTTATGCGCTGGTCGCCTACTGTTATTGTAATAAATTCTATCTTCTTCCTACTGCTTACAAGTAGTACATCCGTCTTGTGATCAGCAAGTTTGAGACCTATTCCCGTAATCCAGTTCCTGACCATACCAACCGCAGTGTTACATGTTCTCACTAATTCATCTACATGTTTTCCCCTTATCACCAGGGCAATATCGTCCGCAAAACCAATGATCTGTGTACCTCTAGGGAATCTAAGCCCCAGTACACCATCATACATGACATTCCATAGTATTGTGCCCAGCACGGAACCTTGCGGGACCCCCGCCGATACCGCATATGTCTTCCTGCCATCATCTGTGTCATATAAGAGCACTCTATCCTTAAAGTAGTCCTTAATAAGTTCCAACAAGTAGTTCGGTACATCCTTTCCATCTAGGGCTGTTAAAGTGGCATCCCAATCCGCAGAGTTGAATGCGTTCTTGACGTCCAGGGTGATGATAGCGCAGTACTCCTTATCGCCCTCCAGCCAGCGCTCACCACTGATAGCATCCTTTGCTATTGTCATAGCCATCTCTATTGCATCTATTGTGGAACGGGCTTTTCGGAAACCAAATTGGCGATCCGACAAGCCTTCTGCCCCCAGGAATGCTTCCAGTCTCCTACAAATTATCCTCTCCAAAAGTTTTCCAGCTGTGTCGATCATACAGAGCGGGCGGTAGCCCGATGCATCCTGCGCGTTGTTACCCTTCGGAATTAGAACCAGTCTCTGTCTCTTCCATATCCTAGGGAACGTCCTCTCCTGAATACAAGCATTGTCTAAACAGCTCAGTATTACTTTCAATGGCCGCCTTAAGCGCAATGTTTGGGATCCCGTCGATCCCCGGTGCTTTGTTAAGTTTCATTTCCCCACAGACTGATTCCAATTCCTGCCTGCTGACTTCTGGGATTTCCTCCGGTGACCGTATATCCCGAACGCAGTATGTAATTTCGGCTTTGCGCGGAAAAAGGTCCGCAACGATTGATTGCAGCTTAGCTGCACATGACGTTGCTGGTGGTCGGAAGCAGTTCAGCTGTCTCATCACCACCTTATATCCAGTTCCCCAGGGATTCTCGTCCACATCGGCGCACATTTCCCTGTAGCATCTTCTCTTGCTGAGCGCAATGGCCCCATTAAGGCTGGTCCTACACCTTCTATATCTTTCACGCAGTTCTGCAAATTCATCCCGGCCTCTGGCCCTTTGGAATAGCCGCCGTGCGCGGTTGCATTTACGCCTCAGATCCGCTATATCCGCGTTCCACCAGTAGACGTGTTTCTTCCCAGACATATTACGCCTGCTTGCCATAGAAACGTTGCAAGCCTCCGTTATGGAGCGCATAAGTTCCGTCGCCTTGTCATTCGCGTTCCCGAATAACCGAATATCCTCCAATGCGAGGACAAAGGTTTCCCTGTCAAAGGTGGAGTCCTTCCAAAGAGGGTTCGGCGGTGCGGCAGGAACGTTGTGTCCCGTAGAGCGTTCCCGGATCTCAAAAATGATAGCCTGATGATCGCTATGTGTGTAGATGTCAGACACCAACCAGGTAGATGAGGTCGCCAGTGAGTCGCTGACGAATGTCAGGTCAATTTTAGAGAAGCGTCCATTTCTCGAGAATGTATCCCTATCACCACTATTAAGTAAAACTACCTCCAATGTTGCAAGTGCGTCGAGTAGGCATTCTCCTCTTGGATTAGTGAATGCCGAGCCCCATTCAACAGCCCAAGCATTGAAATCCCCGGCAATTACCACAGGTCTCACGTTCCTTGCTTCCTTAACGATGTCATCTATTCTGCGTCTATAGTCTTCTATTGATAGGCTAGGGGGAAGATAACAGCTGAAGAAATGTACCCCATTAACGGTGCATTTCACAAAGCTCTCCCACCTGTCGTCGACATTTCCCATTGGGAATTTACCACAGGACCACATCGAAGCCCTATTGCATTCGCTGGCTATCCAACGTTGGTTTTCAGGTGCTCTGTAGTGCTCGCTCATTACTGCCAAGTCTATCCTCTGCTCTCGCACCGTCTGTTTAAGTAGCTCCTGCGCCGCTTCGCAATGGTTCAAGTTCAACTGCAGGACTCTCATTTACCTGAGTATGTCAACTTCCGTCGTGCCGCTAGATAGTGTGCGAACTTATGTCCTCCCGTGATATGCTTCGCGTCCGCATCCGGATCGCCTCTACAAAGAAGGCAGTGAGGGTCACGGTCGCAAGCCTTGGCAATGTGACCTTGCCCTCCGCATTTGAAGCAGTGTTTGGACCAGTCACTATTACTGCTACACTTCCCTGCTACATGCCCGAACTGCAAGCACTTGTAACATCTCCTTGGGGTTACCTTTCTCAGTAAGCGGCAAACTGTCCACCCTACACGCAGTTTACCAACTTCCTCTGCCCTGCCTGCCAGCTTCATGGGGATTGCGATTACCGCCGTCCTAGTACCTCCTGGAACGTTCCTGATCGTCTTGAGAGCCGACGGTTGTATTTCCCCGATTTGGTCCCTCCATGCGGCGATTATTTCCTCCTCAGTTGTTACTTCATCCAGGTATCTTAGTTCGAATGTAGCCTCCTCAGTTATCGTTCTGACCTCTATCTCTTCGGCCAATAAGCTCCTTAGCTTAGAACGGTGCATCTCCGTAGCCACCTCTGCCGATCTTCTAAACTCCAGAAGGATTTCGCCCCTTTGTGTCTTCTTCACAAGCTGGACATCCTCGCCAACTGATTTAAGCTCCGGGGCATTCCTTACCTTCCTTAGAATGTCCGCAAACGATAGTTTCTCGGTTGGCTTTATTATCACTGCGTCTGGTCTTGGAGGTTTTCTGCGCTTCCTGGTTTTCACGATCCAATCATTGTGCTCCTGGGTGTTTTCCACTGTTGCTGCGGGCACTACCACAGTCTGGTTCGTAGCAGTTGCTGGTCTCCCAGGCGAGTCACTATTCCTAACCTCAGCGGCAGGCTTGACTAGTCCACGAGGACGGGTTGTCCTGGTCTTCTTTGGAGGTGTTCTCCTTGGTTTTTCCAATTCATCCCTTTGCCTTTTGGAAGCACAAGGTGTCCCTTGTTGCATGATCGTCTGTGTGCTTCTGTCATTGGTTCTGACCTTTACCTCCTGTTCCGCAACTTTATCCTTAGCGGCTTGCTGGTATAGTGACGATATAGAAGCTACTAGATCGCGCATCGCTTGGTGGATGGACCTCCTTCCTCCGCCCATCATCTCCACGAGTTCCGAGATTCTGTCGCCTAGCTTGGTGAAATCATCCACCTCCTTTTCAGGAGCTTTGCTCCTCTGTAACTCCGGTGGTGACGAGCGAGATCTCTCGCCGTTCTGCTTCAGCGGTGGTGAGTGGAGTAACCTCGAAGCCCTCCGGAAAGGATTCAGGAAAGGGCTGTCCTACTGGGTCTCCTTTGCACCCTCAGTGCCGGCTGGAGAAGTAGCGCCTGTAAAGTTATATAAATTGTTGCTTGTGTTGAATTCCATTTTATTGGGTCCCAACTTGGAGCCGTTATCTTGGATTCGTTGTGTAGTTACCCTTATTGTGGTCCCATGGTTATCTTTGCAATGCAGGGAGGCCATGCGAGGGTTGACACAAGTCCTCATGAGAGCTTGTGTTCAGAGCCAGACCGGGAGCTAAACAGAAGAAATTCTTAACTGCCCCTACACCCCAACTCAACGGGACGAGTCCAAGATCGTTCTCCAAGGCTTGCCAGGTTTTAACGGGACGGAGACAGATGGTGTATTAGCCTGAAAGCCGTCTGTACCAGATTTCACTCCAGCACATATTGGTAACAGAATACCCCATCCGCCAGCCCATGTCATCAAATCCAAATAGTAGTGTAGTCCAGTATACCATAATCAGACTCTTACTGGAATCAATTCTGATGCCTATACGACTAGGCTCCGATCGTCCACATCCGTTGGGTGCGTGCTTGCACGCATGCTGGTATGTGATTCCCACGGTGCTATCGTGATACCACGGTAGTTCAATACTTTGAGCGGGATTGTTTCGCTTTAAAGCATCAGTGTCATTGGGTATATGCCAGACTTTTCATCCGCACCGTCTACCGTCTACCTCCCATTTAGTCGTCTTTTACGACAAGCAGGGAACTACTATGGTAGTATTCTAATCCGCTACCACACGGGCGAAAATTCTTTATTGATCGCACAATTCTGTGTGCCACTGTTCACATCTTGCTGTAAACAACAACAGTTTGCTTTCTTTGCTATTCTTCTCTACACTCTTTTGCGTGAACACTAACAATTGTCCGGCAGATCTTTATAGCGGTGAACTTCAAACCACGATTATTCTCTTCACACGCAATGCGTCTTTACACAAGACTGACTGAATTTTTACTGACTCCGTTGCCTGCTTTGTCTTGCCTTTTATATCGCGGGGTAAACAGTCTGATGAATGCTCTTAAAAGAGAATGACTTCGTCTTCGAGGAATCTCCAGAAATGTAAACGTTAACGTTATTGTTGTCTGTGTATTTTGTTTACATTTGTCCTTTTAGTGTTGTTGTTGCCTGTTTGTTTACTTGTTTATCTCTTTTTTTACTGATGTTGTTGCTATATTTTTGTTTATTTGTCGATCATGTAAACAAGTCCATTGTTTTTGTGTTTGTAGCTTTTGTTTAGCATTTTAATGTTAAACGATGTAACACCATTTCCACTTTCGGAACAATATGATTAGTCCTACGACTGTGCATATAAAAATTGAAGTTGTTCTACAAATTATGTTTTTAATAACTACTACGCATCACTGTCACCACCACCATCACCACCACTATCTATCACCACATTGTTGTAATGTCGACACATTGATGAGAACTTGTAGCACAAGACGTTGTCGTGGAAATAATTTCCATGTCATATGACAACTTGACTTGCGACTGTTAAATGTTGCATGGTTTTCCCCATTTGAATAATGTATTCATGTGTAAATTTTCCAAAAACGTCTGTCCTAACTGTCTATCCACATTTATTCAAGTATGTATGTGTCACTGAGTAAATAAACGAACACATGAGTGAGTGAGTAAGTGAGTGAGTGAATATACATGATGAATGTACGTGATGTTCACACTTGAAAAAGATGTCTTTAAGGGACTGGCTGTCACAATATTGTTGTCATCAATTTAATGTCAATTTCAGCGATGTATGGACGCTTTTTTAAATTTTTTTTGTTTTAATAATTAATAATTAATAATTAATAATTAATAATTAATAACACTGTTCATGGTATTGGTTTAAATAATAATTAAGTAAGGATTTTTAAAGTTGTATTGAAAAAAAGTAAGCTAGGCAGTATAAGAGTATATTGTTTTTAGGTCTGGACAGAGACTTAAGAAGCCAATTCGGCCATGAGATGAAATATCACAGACCCCATTACATATAAGGTGCAATGAAAAACACAAAAGACACCTACATTCGATGATTACATCAATGGACAACTGTCTAGGGGTTAACATTTCAGGTTTTTTACAATGAATTGAATTTCCACAGTGGTCTTGTATAGCTGATGCTCAGTAAAAAGGTTCTGATATTAAACTTTCTTTTAGGCTGCCTAACCACTACAGTGTTTTCCAAGCAGAGGTCATGGCAATTTTGTAAGCGGCGCAATGCATATTGAGTGACAGAAATTTCCCTGAAGTCTCTTGACAGCCAGGCTGCCATTAAGACCCGAGAGTACTTTTAACATCCATTCTTGTCCATGAATGCTGAGGATTTCTTAGAGAAATTTTGAATCATTCAAGAGGTAATACTCCTTATTCTCCATTTCCTACTTCCACTCCTTTTTTTCCATTCCCTTCTTTATCCTCTCACTTAAAGGGCGTTCTGTACAGTGGGTCAACTTGACCTCCGGGTACTGTACTTGTCTCATTTGACAAGTACATGTCCTCCAACCTAAACCTAAACCTAAGAGGTAACTCTTATGTGATTACCAGAACATGGAGATATCGTTGGAATTGCATTGCTGGCGAGTTGGCCAAGAACAGAACCTGCAATTTTCGTTAAGTTGCAGGGTATACGTATTCCGATTGTGTTCTCCAGATATATGTATGTCTAGCTCGTTTTCTATACCCCTTTGGCTTCAGTCATTTGCTACATTACATTACAACCCTTCAGTCAGGATTACGACCTAGTTTTTCACACCACTTATGTGGTTTGCATTAATTTTTATACATGAGTGGCGGGACCTATAGTTTAAAGTCGATTGCGAAAGACAGATTTATTTTTTGAAAAACTTTTGCACGGCAATTTTATTTACTTTCAGAGTTTGTGGCAAAAATCTGGAGGTCGACGAAGAAATATGTTTTCATATTTCGTTTTGTTGCAGATATCGCGTTTTGAACCGTGACTTCACGTCTAATAAGCCAACACACTACCTACAGGTATAAGAACGCATGATTGTTGAGATTTTTTTGTTTGTTTTTTCTTTGCCTTTCCTTTACCTACTGTATTGGTCATTACACCCTTTTGCCAGATTTTCTACTTTGTTTCTCACACCACTTATGTTGTGTATGTTAAGTTTTATACATGAGTGATTTTTGAGAAGTTTTTCATGGCAATTTGATTTACTTTCACAGTTTTTGCCAGAAGACTGCTACGGGGAAGTCGGCGAACAAATATTTTTTAAATTTCATCTTGTTTGAGAAGTCTGAGCTGAGGTTTGAAAGACGGGCTCTTGTATAAGAAGCTAAGTCTAAGCTAATATATCGTTTTTTCGCTACTCATAAGCATTAATGAAATTTTGAATATAAGTGTGTCAACAATATTGAAATATAACTCTGATTCATTCGTGCTCAATACATACATACATAATTGGTCATTACAACCCTTCAGTCAAGATTACGACCTAGTTTCTCACATCACTTATGTTGTGTGTGTTAATTTTATACATGAGTGGTGGGACCTACAGTTTAAAGTCGACTCCGAACGACCGATTTTTGAATAACTTTTCATGGCAATTTTATTTACCCGCAGAGTTTTTGCCAGAAATCTGCTGAGAGGAAGTCGCCGAAGAAATACTTTTTGTATTTTGTTTTGATGTCTGGCCTGGGATTTGAACCCTGGCTTTTGGCTTAATAACCCAACACACTACCTACTAAACTACGGCGAATTCGTACTGTTGATGTTGATTTATAAGCACAGATTGCAATGAGTATGCGTACAACGTTGACATCAAACTCATACCATTCGAAATACGTTTGATTCATAAGCCTACTCATTTAGATTCATAACTTTAGAAAAATACTTATAAATGATTCCAGTGACTCGAATCATTCATTAAAATTTTCAGTCTTAGCTGTTGTTGCATTTACAAACAAAGAAAAAGACAAAGGCAACAACTAGTGAGTATTGTAGTGTTTGTACACGAATCATACTTATTATGTGATTCTTGTAAATGCTGAGTCATTGAGAGTCGAAATCAGCAACATCATACGTGTTGTTAAGTGCATATTCGCACTTGAGTACTTCAAACTTTGAATATGAGTAGAGGTTCCATGACGCATAGTAAAATCAGTATGAATGCGTATAAGTTTCAGAAAGTATGAGCATAATTCGATTCCACTCATGTTTTTAATACTTATTGCTGACTGCAAATTTGCCAGGTTTAGAACTACATTTGAAAATCGCCTTAAAGACTGTTTCTTTAGGTAAAAAATTACTGAGAAAACTTTCCATTAACTTTACAAAAATTATAATTTAACCGCTTACGCTGGTAGATATTTACAAAATTCCAATGAAATAAATGAAATATTTGTGTGAGCAAAAAGTTTTTGGTGTCCCTTTGGCATTCTTTATGGGTACTCACTATTATTTACTACCCAACATACAGATTATTATGCCCTCATGCAATATATTCCCTTTGCTTGTTAGCATTTACTATGTTTCTCTATTAAAACGATTCCTATTTCCAACTCTCTTTTATTCTACAATTTTCCTCTTTGTCTTCTTGCAGATTTGCTTTTCTTTAAATCTTTTCATTTAGCATTTCTTTCTCTTCTGCAGTTTGCCAAAAAAAGAAACACTTTCACAGCTTTTTCCCCTGAGTGACTCTAATTCTAATAATCCGTGAAATTCTTGGTGAAATTATTTCTCTATGCAGTAGTCTTTTCATTCGTTACAGTTCAGTTTCCTTTTTGGCAAATTATTTGTCTTGATTTCAATCGCTAGTCCCTAAAGAAGACTTATCAGCTTGATTTTAAAGGAATTTTTTTTTGGTTGCTCAATGGAAGGGTACAAGGAGAAATATATTAGTTACAAAGTGTTAAAGCATTAGGGATTAGTTTATAAAATGATAGCGAAATCAATTCCAGGCGTTAATTAGAATATAAGGAAAGGATACAGGGAATTTATCACCGTGATTAGACGTGACGCCATGGTTCAAACTCCAACTCAGACATCTTCAACAAAACGAAATTTGAAAAATATTTCTTCAGCTACTGTCTCTCAGCAGATTTCTGACAACAACTCTGAGCATCAAATAAAATTGCCATGAGGAAGTTTCTAAAAAATATGTCATTCGGAGTCAACTTCAAACTACAGATACCCGCCAATAATGGATAAAATTAACACACACAACATAAGTGGTATGCGATGTTAGGTTGTAATCCTGACTAAAGGATTATAATATAAACGAAAGAAACGTGTGATTATTAGTCACCAAAAAAAAAATTCCATAATTTTTTTCAATAATTTTAGCCACGAAAAAATACGCAGCACACCCCTATTCTATTGGCAGCGTACCAATTAAACACATTCTACCCGAGCATCACAAAATTAAAAAAAATTTTCCTCTGTTATCATGTTGCAATTAAAATAATTTCCAACATTATTTCACATAAAATTAAATTAAAAGCGTAACCAAAATACATATTTTTTGGCCTGTAATTATAATTCCATTGAATTTATAAGTTTTTGTTCATTTTAAACGTAATATTTTTTTAATGTTTACTACGCTTTGGGGAATACGCTTCCTTGGCCAAATGGTGCTAATTTAAACACACATTTTTAATGAAATTATTTTCGTGGCACAAATATGATTTTAAATTATTGAAATGTGTTGTTGTTGTGCATAAGAAAGTTTCATTATGATTGAACAAAAAAATTTTTTTTTTCTAATAGATGTAGCAGTCAGAAGCTCTTGATGTTCTGGGCATGAAAATTCAGTGTGATGTTCTGTTCTTAAGACAGTGCAAGAAATAATTCACTTCATTTGATCTCCTTACTTATTAACGCCACTCATATCCGTACGAGAGTGGAATACAACACTTATGTATGGACCGGTGTCTCGAAGTCATACAGGAACAGGGCGAAGGTGCTCATTAATAACGGCAGGGTATCCAACTCATTCTTGGATTGTCGTCGCAGTATTGCTTGTGTTTCACTGTTCTATCGCTGCCACAACGGATTTTGTTCGAACGAAATAAGGGAACTTGTTCTCGAGTATCATGTATTCATACGTAACAATTGTCCTTCTCGCCGTATCCATCCGTTTGTGGTGTGTTTGGCCAGTGCATCGCCAGTGCATCGCACACAGCATTACGGACTAATTTCGTTCTTTAAACGGGATCAGAGATCAGCAATGAGTATTCAAAAAGATGAGTAAAATCGAATCATACTCATAATTTCTGATACTTATACGCATTCATACTTATTTTAATATCATGGAACCTCTACTCATATTGAAAGTTTGAAGTACTCATCATATTCATACTTAACAACTCGTATGATGTTGTTGATTTCAACTCTCCATGACTCAATATTTACAAGAATCACAAAATAAGTGTGATTCGTGTACGTACACAAAAATACTCACTAAATGGCTGTGTGTTTGCTCTGCTTGCTGCTCTGTCTTTTTTTTCTTGGTTATGAGTCTTTTTCGTTTTTTTTTTTTTTTTGCAAATGCAACAACATCTAAGACTGTAAATTTTTATGAATGATTCGAGTCACTCGAATCATTTATAAGTATTATAAGTATTTTTTTAAAGTTATGAATCTAAATGAGTAGGCTTATGAATCAAACATATTTCGATTGGTATGAGTTTGATGTCAACGCTGTACTTATACTCATTGCAACCTGTACTTGTAAATCAACGTTGTAGCGAGTACGAAAGAATCAGAGTAGTTAGATTTCAATATTGTTGAATGCTTATGAATAGTGAAAACACGATTCATTGCTGATCTCTGGTCGAGATATTCGTATGTCGAACTCCCTTCCTGTAGAGGTCTTTTCTATCACTTATTATATAAAGAGATTGAAATCTAGTGTCCACAAACACTACTCCCTCTTTCCTCTTTCCCATATCGTATTTTTCTGGTTCCAACACAATGTACTTTATGAGTAGGGTTTTGGTCGTACATAAGAAATTTTTTTTTTCACAATATTAGTAAATATTGCCTGAGTAATTTTATCGGCACTAAATAAAACTTAGATTGCTTCCCTAAATAATCGTGGAGCCCCTTGAATGACGCAAAAAGTCACTTGGTTAGTATCCAAGCTCTTATTAAGAAGATGTAACATTTCACTCCTCAGTAAGATATCAGCATTATCTCTTCATATTCCTGGTTATGAAAGTCGTCGTAGTCTAGTAGTTAGTGTCTTGGCTTATTATATGAGAGCTCGTGATTCAAACCCATGCTAAGACATTTCGATTTCCTTAGGCGTTCTCCTCTCTTCAGTATTCCGCCAAAAACAAAAATTTACGTGGATCTTATGTGACCTAGCCATAGTGTTTGTGCTGTTTGACACAGTGAATGTAGTCTGAGACAGTCTGGATTACAATCAAGCTTCTCTCACCACTTATGTTGTGTGTGTTAATTTTATACATGAGTTACGGCAGGACCTACAGTTTAAAGTCGACTTCGTACAACAAACTGTTTGAGTAACTTTTCATGGCAATTTTATTTTGATCTCAGAGTACGTACATAGCATCATCCTTTTGAAACCACATGTCGCTAAATCACCAGTTTGCCTCCTCTATCGTAAGTTTTGATATCATAACCTTGGCACTAATCATTCAAGTAGAAATCCTTACAATTGAAATAAATTTTTAGTGAAATATGTTCTCCTAACTAGCAACCTGTTACCAGTGTCTTGAAATATGTTGCTCAGTTTCTTTTCATTTTGTTAAGAAGTTTTTGCTGTGCTTACTCATGAGAATCTTGAAACCTTAAATTTGGATTGAATAACTGCAAGATATGATAGACTAAGGCGGCTTGGAAAGTGATATGTTAGGCCATACTGGCATACTTATGAAATTTTCAATTTCTCTTTCTTATCATATTTGCACTTTAAATTTATAAAATTTTCCATATTCGTTGATTGATTTGTGTTGAATAGTAATTGAATTTATTTACTTGACCGCCTCCGCATATAGACTTTCTACGTCCATCTTTATTATGCGTATTAAAAAATTTCGAATTTATGGGATGGTATCCCATGTTAAGCATCGAACAAATCATATTGAATTATTAGAGTTTATTTACAATTTATTTCGGCTTTTATAGGCTTGAAGTAGACAACTGTTGACAACATTTTTATCGATAATAACATGTAAATACCAGCCGCAAATTCAATTAATAACCACAATAATCGTTTACAAAGGATACTGTCCCCTCTTTTATTTTCGAAATGGACAAGTTTTATGTCGTAAAGCTTAGTGCAATTGCCTATAAAAGTGGTGCTAAAATTGAAGAGTGAAATATTGTTTGCCATTAAAGAAATAAATTGAATTGTCAGCTGCCGCTAGCCAAGGCGTTAAGGCATTAATTAAAAATTGTCTTCTATTACAGGTTTTGTCTTGAAAACCCAAATGCTAGACACCAGCTAATTTACAAAGATTTACAAGTCTTTGGACATTATTTACAGCGACAACAACTGTGTGAAGTTAGCACACAGGAAGCGTGTGCTATGTGGATGACAGTTCATGTCTGATGTAGATTAAAAAGGTGTGAACGTAATTTAAATGAATTTTTTATATGCAAAATAATGGACAAAACAATTACCCAAGATCTCAACAAACCTGTATGTATGTTATACAAGGAAAAAACTCTGAAAGTAAAATAAAATTTTCATGAAAACTTTCTCAAAAATCTGTCCTTCAGCGGCGAAAATAAACTGTAGGTCTCACTGCTTATAAGTAAAATGAATATACACAACATAAGTGGCGTGAGAAACTAGGTCGTAGTCAATTAAATAAGTAAGTAAACTAATAGGTTCACACTAACGCGTTTTTGCCTATTTAAAAACGTTTAAAATATGAGTTCGTTGATTGCAAACAAAATAAAAATAAATTTGTGTTTAGTTTTAATTAAAATTCTTTATTATTCCCACTATTTTATATGACACTGTTCACAACTTTATGTTACAACAACAATATGCTTAGTTCGTTATTCTTCTGTACACTTCTGCTTGCGTAAGCACTAACAACTGTTCGGTAGAACTTTACAACGGCGATCCTCAAATCACGACTTGTTCTTTTCACACGCAACGCGTCCTCACACAAGATTGACTGAATTTTACTACTCGTTGCCTGCTTTGTCTTGCCTTTTTATATGCCCACGTAAACAGGCTGATGAAGGTTCTTGAAGTTGAACGTTCGTGATTTCGCTTTCTCGAGAACTCTATCGCAACTTCACTGTTGTTTATGTATTTTGTACAAATTGCTTGTTGTTGCGTTCTCGTTTACATGTCTATCGCCTTTTCTTTCATACTGATGTTGTTGATTGACTTGTAACAAGTTCGTTGTATTTGTTTGTGTAGCTTTTGCTCATTTTAATGTTAAACGATGCTACACCGTTTCCATTTTCGTAACAATGTTCTTTGCGAGCAATATTTGCCAGGCCATAACTTTCACGGCAAGCACTATAAATGTATGATTATTTACTTCTTTTGGTCTGCATGGTATGACCTGGACAACAAACACATGTGGGTGCAACAACACATGCCGTATGATATATTCGGCAAAAAGCAAGGTAATGTGAACTGGCCACCAACATCATGCCATATGACCTCGTTTGAAAGTTTTCTCGTGGAGTTTTCTTATGTCGCATATGTATTCAAATAAGTCGCAAACCAATGCCATCGGTCAAATTGAGAGTGATTTATGCGCCACAGTCATGGAAAATTTGACATTTTTAATGCGCTCCACCTAGAGGCTGTGAAAGCTATAATATTCCTCACACAATGGCATCAATAGGTTTTACAAACGCATAAAATATTCTTATGATATCTCACAACATATTGTTTGTAATTATAATTTCTGCAAGTATTTTATTTTGTTTTTATTTTCGATATTTTTAAAATTGTAATTCGCTCTACCGCAATGCAGATATGAGAACACCTACCCAGTATCCATACATACTCAAAAATGTGGCAGTACTGCAGCCAGTCTAAATAAGACACAGAAAAAAACCTTTTCAGCTGTCAGTTAAAACGTTCCATTTGCAAAGCCTTGCCTTGCCTGCGGTTGATTTTTGTTGCACAAAAAATTGCAATGCGTATGTGCATATGATGTCATGCAAATTTTGTTTGTTAGTTTATTGGTGTTTGTTTGCTAGCATTTAACATTTCATCGCTTATAACAGTTTCTGTCATTCAAGCAAACATTTTCAAGTCAATTACAATTTCATTTAATTTTTCATTCATATCAAAAGAGAAAAATTAAAATATTTTAACACAAAATTATTCGAATTTATGTATATAAAGCCACAGAATTATAATAAAAAAAAATAATTTTTAAAACAAAAAAATTGTTTCTCACACCTCCACTGTAGTTGTGCTGCTTGAGAGTCAGACCAACAAGGCCTTCAAAGTTGATTTTTTAAACTTCAACAACGAATCTCATTTTTTACACAGTCGTTACGTAGAAATCCAAAGTGACTGCGTATGGAGTTCGAAGATCTAAGCCGTGATTTTGGAAACGCTATTGTTACGAAAATGAGAAATCGACTACTGGCGTCTTACATTCACATCGCTTACCATTAAAATTATAAACAAAAGCTACAAAAACAAAACAATACAGTAAACAAAACTGTGTATTGCTTAATATGACAACAAACGCCAGCATAAAAAATGGTAAACAAGTAAACAAAAATCCACAAACAACATTACAAGAATAAATGTAAACAAAATTCACAAACAACAATAACGAATGTAAACAACGATGTTTACATTTATAGAAATTTCGAGCAGGCGAAGACGTCACAAAAGGCAAAGCAAAGCAGGCGAGTGAGTTTATGAAGTTCAGTCAGTCTTGTGTAAAGACGCGGTGCGTTTGAAGATAGTAATCGTGGTTTGAAGATCTCCGTTACAAAGAAAAGCAATTGTTGTTGCTTACATCAAGTTGTGAACAGTTGCACACAGAATACATACATACATAATACTTAATTGGGCATTAAAACTTTTTAGTCAGGATTACGACATAGTTTCTCACACCAATTGTGTTGTGTGCGTTAATTTTTATACATGAGTGGCAGGACCTACAGTTTAAAGTCGACTCCGAACCACAGATTTTTGAGAAACTTTTCATGGCAATTTTATTTAATGTCAGGGTTTTTGCCAGAAATCTGCTGAGAGGAAGTCGCCGAAAAAATATTTTTTCATACTTCCTTCAGTTGGAAATGCCTGAGCTGGGGTTTGAACCGAGGCCTCGCGTCTTATAAGCCACCACCCTACCTACTAGACCACGGCACACAGACTTGTGCGAATAATTAAGAATTCTAATTAAAACTAAACAAAAAATTTATTTTTATTTTATTTGCAATACATACATACATTTTTGGTCATTACGACCCTACAGTCAGAATTACAACCTAGCTTCTCACACCACTTATGTCGAGTGTTTTAATTTTATCAATGAGTGGCGGTGCCTACCGGTTAAAGTTAATTCCGTATGACAGATTTTTGTTTTGAGAAACTTTTCATGGCAATTTTATTTGACTCTCAGAGTTTTTGCCAGAAGAATGTTGAGTGGAAATCGCCGTAGAAAAAATTTCTCATATTTCGGTTTGTTGGAGATGTCTGACCTGGGGTTTGAACCGTAGCTTCACATCTAATATGCCAGCACAATATTTATTAGACTAAGGCGACCATCGCTCGTACAGAGGATTAAAAGTGCCATAAACCATGTGGCACGCACCGAAACCACACAATACTTACATACTAGACTACGACGACTATTGCCTGTACAAAGCATCCAAAGTGGCATTGTATCACGTAGCAGTAGCTGTTTGAAACCACATGCTGCCAAATCACATGCTTGCCTCCTTCATTGTATTATTTACTATCGTAACATTGTCACTAACCAAACCAAAGAGCACTCATTACAATTGCAATACATTTTTTAAGCAGCAATGTTCTCCTAACCTGGAACTTGTAAGCATTGCCCTGAAATATATTGCTCAGTTGCTTTCCATTTCCTTAAGAAGCTTTTGTTGTGCTCCGATATAAGAATCTAGAAATCTTAAATTGGTTTGGATGACTACAAAATTTTACTTAGAAGTGCCTCGTAACTACCGCAATACCCTACAAGGCTTTACAATAACCTTAACCGAATTGGGTTCTATAGGACTAAGAGCTGTAGTAAATAGAGTGACAGTCCTTGAGGACAGTAATGTATTTGGAAAGGATTGCTTTTCAGCAATTAAAAAACTTGGGTTGCCACTTAGGGGTAGATTTCTTTTTCCTGTCGTACTCCTTCGATTTCATCACTTTACATTGCATACAAAAACAGACATCATCATTATGGTCTTCACTTAAACTTCAACTCTCAGGAATTTATGTAAATGAAATGGCAGTCGACTATTTGAAACATGAGCGTTTTAATATTCACGAATACTAAGTTGGTTCTCTCTCATTTAAATTAATTATGGTTGTTGTTGTTGCTAGCTAACGCTGCTCCAGCGGCGTTTCTTTAGGTTTTAGGTTACTTTGCGTAGAAGAACTTCACTGACTGACAGACACGTAGGAGAAGTTTGTTGCATACGTCACATAGCAGAAATGGAAGCAAGCAGTAACTGCAATTTTTAACAATTTCTCTATAATTATCATGTACGACAACAACAAAGTGTGAATTTTTAAAACAGTTGCGCTGCAATTTAAACCAATCGTTGGAGTACAATTTTCTAATAGACGCTCTACTGTAATATGGTTTAGTTGAACAACATAATCTAGTTTTTAATGTATAAAGGAAGCATGTAGAATTGAAATCGCCAACAAGTGCACTAAATTTAGGTGTCCTGGATGATCTGAAATGCATGAGCCTGAATAAAATTCACACACGCACTTTATCACACTTCTACCAAAGCAAACTGCTCTATGGACTAGCTGCTCTTCAAGGAAGACATAAACACATCCACGTCGATGTTTTGGTTGCTAATAACTTTTAACAATAGAACATATGAGTTTAGAATTCCAACTAAAGGTTTCTATTCCAAAGAGTTTGGCAATGGAAACATTGACGCTCATACTGCATGGAAGGGTAGGCTATGGTATAAATATTAAGGGTTCTGATATTAAAATTTCTTATATGTTGTCGGCAATGTTTTCCAGATCATAGCCAGCGTTGCAATGCTGGTTGGGTGGCGGCAGTTTCCAGTCTCTGCTGCTTTCAAGTCTCCAAAAAACTTGAATTTCTCTAGGATATGTCGAATCAATCAAAGGTAAGTCCTATATGGGTTCCTGATCAGAATAATATCGTTGGATATTGCATTGTTGATGAGCTGGCCAGGACAGGTACTAATCTCCGATACTACCACCACCTCCTGCATAACTTAAAGATCTTATGCTCTAAGACGATATTAGAATGACGATAAAATGCCTTAAATGCCATGACTTGATAACAGAGAAGGGACTTTGAAACACATTCTATGAGACCTTTCTGCTTTGTATGAACTCATATGGAAATTCTGAGGTGATGTTATTAATTCTAGTCGCCATAGTCTAGTAGGTAGAGTGTTGGCTAATTAAACGTGAGGCCACGATTCAGACATCTCCAACAAACCAAAATATGAAAAAATATTTCTTCGGCAAATTCGACTCAATAGGCTTCTGGCAAAAAATTTGAATGCGAAATAAAATTGCCATGAAAAAGATTCTCAAAAATCTGGCGTTCAGAGTCGACTTTAAACTGTTGGTACCACCCGTTAATAAAATTAACAATTAACTGACTGAAGGATTGTAATGACCAATTATGTCTATATACATGAGTGATTTGAAATCATGGGCATCATACGTAGCCGACTTGCCCCTTTACACATTTTCTTGTGAAGGTTTCTTAAGTCGCTGGTGTATCAAATAGGCTACAAATAACAAGCTCTTAAAGCCAAGATAACACTTGCCATCGTACAAATTCAGTCTGATTTATATGTCAGAGTCAAGGAAAATTGGACCTTAGAGAAGCCATGGCGGCAACTGTACGATGTTATCATATTCCACACATAACGGCATCAGTAGGTCTTACAAACAAATAAAAACTTTCGATTCTACCACACACCAGAATATTACCTGAAAGAAGAAACGGAAGAGGAATAAAAACTCGCTCAAATTTCCTATGAAAGTGGAACAGGCTAAATAGCGTCTCTGCTAAAATTAGCAGAGACGGAACAATTTAGTCCATCTTAACATTCTGCTAGGATCCGTGTTCATAATATTGACCTCGTACATTGCAAATAAAAACAAATATAAATTTATGTTCAGTTTTAATTAAATTCTTTATTGTTCGCACAATTCTGTGTGCCACTGTTCACAACTTTATGTAAACAACCACAATTGTTTTGTTTGTTATTCCTCTGTTTACACACTTTGCATAAACAATAACAACTACTAGGCAATTGTTCGATAAATCTTTATAACAGAGATCTTCAAAACAAAATTACTACCGCGTCTTCACACAAGACTGACTGAATTTTTATTGACACCGTTGCCTGCTTTGTCTTGCCTTTTATACCGCAGGAGCATGACTTCGCCTTCTCGAAATCTCTATAAATGTAAACATGTTGCTTACGTTATTGTTGTTTCTGTATTTTGTTTACGTTTGTCCTTGCAGTGTTGTTGTTGCCTTTTGGTTTACTTTTTTACTTGTTTATCCCCTTTTTTATACTGGTTTTTTGTTGGTATATTTTTGTTTCCTTGTATATCATGTAAACAAGTTCATTGTTTTTATTTTTGTAGCTTTTGTTTACAATTCAGCGACACACCATTTCCATTTGCGTAACAATATTTTAATTTATTTAAAACCCTTAAATCTTATGGATCAGAAAACCCCCGGTCCCATATCTGCAACTAAACGAAATACGAAAAATATATCTTTAGCAACTTCTTTCAGCAATTTTCTGTCATTCAGAATCGACTTTAAACTGTAGGTCCTGCCGCTCATAAATCAAATTAATACACAAAACATAAGTGGTTTGCAGCCCGTGCTCTAGCTAACTTACCCGATGAGTTTGATGGAATTCAGTCAGTATAAGGACTGCGCTTACTTGTGCTTTGGTAGTTAAAGCTACCACTCTAACCTAACGTAACATAAGTGATGTGAAAAGCTAGGTGTATGTGTTACGCATGTATAATTTTATAGTTATTTGTTTGCAAATACATACCAGGTATGCAGCTGTTAACGTAAAGGGTAGATCTGAGAAAATGATTTGACAAATTTTCTTCAAACTTCAATATGTTCACAGAAATTTCAGAAAAATATGAAATCCTCTTTCGGAGTTGCAGAGTTCTTAAAATTCAAAACATAACCAGGTTAAATGAATTTAATATTCTCTGGGTGTCACCCCTAAAGCGTATGAGTAATATTCATTGAATGCAACACATCGTGTGTAACTCATACGTCTGGGCTGTCAAAAACTAAATTTTTTCCTTCGATTTTTAAATTCCAATGCAACAAATATTTTAATTGAAACATATTAATTACAATGCCTAGAGCATATTGAGAAATTTAAAAGTTTAAATTTGAAAATGCAATAAAACAAAAACGCTTACAAGAAAACGTTGCAGTCAGCCGCTACGTGGGCTATTGTCGAGAACTACAGAGAGAAGAGAAGGGATGAGACACGCCTTTTCAGACGCAAGAAGAGGGAACAGGAAAGGCGTGAGCGTGAGGAAGTCGAGATGTATATATGTAGGAATGACGCTCGAAAATTCTATCAAAAGGTTAAGCGTCTAACCGAGGGTTATAAACCCTTAGCGTCTTCCTACAAAGATGAGAATGGAAACTTGGTAACAGATCCGCAGTGAGTGCTGATGTTATGGAAGAAACACTTCTCTACTCTGCGAAAAGGCGATGACGACACCAATATCGCCTTTATAGATGATGTTCCGAATCCGATCGATGATGACGGCGTGGAGATTCCTAGCCATGAATTGTTTAAGACCGGATATAATGAGTTGGTAGGGCGCATGCACCAGCTTATTTACAAAATATGGCTAGAGGAAAGTATGCCCAACGGTTGGAACCTCAGTGTCCTCTGTGCTGTCCTGAAAAAGGGAGATTAGTTTCTGTAAGACCACGTGGGGGATTTCTGAGCCCCAAAAACAGCAATTTTGCTTATTAATGTACCCACCAAGATGGAAATGAGCCTCATTAAGAAAGATAATTTTTTGCAAACGCGACATCATGGTGGAGTTACTCGTTGGCCCAATAAATCCCAACGTTGCTCAAGCGTAAATCGCTTCATTACGTTCAGTGGAGATAACATACTGAATTTTGTGACAGAATAGAATGACACAAGTATTGCCAGACTCGAAATAACCGATGGTTCAAATTTAAACCGATAGATGGCCCACCCGATATACCAAGTATTTCCTTCCAATTTTAATAAAATTAATCCAATCAACATTTAAATAATTTATCAGCAACAAAATCTAACTTCGATTAAAATAAAAACCACATACAATTTTTAATTTATTTATTTCTTATTTATTTTATCAACACTTGATATTGAATTTCGTTG
The DNA here is from genome assembly GCA_932273835.1 of Sarcophaga variegata. Classification (NCBI taxonomy): domain Eukaryota; kingdom Metazoa; phylum Arthropoda; class Insecta; order Diptera; family Sarcophagidae; genus Sarcophaga; species Sarcophaga variegata. The sequence continues at coordinate 99,264,606 of OW026360.1, read as the reverse complement.
TTAAAATTGCTTACAGCGTAGGGTAGTGCAATGGTCCGGCCACAGAAAGTTTGGCACTATAACTCTCACCAACTAACTCTGCCACCGTATCTTCCGTGTACTGCTGTACATATTCATTGTCTTGAAAATTGTAAGTCTCCGGTATCCAAATGCTAATATTTCAACCTGTTCATGTCGACATCAGTACAGGCGATGGGGCTAAAAACTCATGTCAGCAGTGATGTTTATGGTGCTGAACTCCTCTCTTGGTAACCGGTACTCTACGCAATGTCCTGTACTCACTTAAAGCGGGAGGTGTTGCGAACGTAAAAAAAAGAAAAAGAAAAAAGGAAAGAGAAAAATGATGATGAAATTAACAATAAATTAATTAGATAAAGGTTGTTCTTAAACACAATGACTAAAAAATATCGCTTTTAAATCCTTAAGCAATTGTTCAAAAGTGAAATAAATTCATTTGTATGTTCATAATTGTAACGCAAAAGGGTCCGCCAAATAACCTTTGTTTTTGAAAATGCTTTCAAAAAAACTACTGAATATTTTCTCAAATTTCTTTTTTATTTGAAAGTACAATCCTTCCGGTTAATAATGGAAAATAATTTCATTCATGGCCTCGGCTGGCCATGCAGCAGCCTACACGATCGGTCCAATTTTTAAGCACATTATCGATTGTGCGCAGCTGTATTTCACCAATGGCTTCACCAATATTGTTCTTTAGACCGTAAATTGTCTCTGGCTTGTCGGCGTAACACTTATCTTTGACGGCAACCCACAAATAATAGTCCAACGGTGTGAAATCGCAGCTCCGAGGTGGCAAAATGACATCAGCTCTGCGGCTGATAATGCGATCTTCAAAAACAGGGCGCAAAACATCGAGTGTAGCGTCGGCTGTGTGGCACGTAGCGCCGTCCTGTTGAAACCAAATGTTGCCAATATCCTCCTCTTCAATTTTTGTGAACAAAAATTCGTTCAGCATGGCCCGATAACGATCACCATTGACTGTAACGGCCACTCCTTGCTCATTTTCGAAGAAAAATGACCCAATTATGCCTCTGAACCAAAATCCGCACCAAACACTGACTCGCTTTGGGTACATCGGCTTTTCAATGTATGCGTGCGGGTTTTCTGTGCCCCAAATGCGAAAATTTTGCTTGTTTACGTACCCGCCAACGTCAAAATGCTCTTCATCTGAAAAGATGATTTTTTTTTGGCAAAATCGGCATCTTCTGTAAGTCGATGGCAAGCCCCCTTAACGAAGCGAAAGCGCATTGGATGGTCCAGCGGAAGGATATAACTAATTATCTGTCCAATCAGACATGAGCTAAGTGTTACCATTCACGAAATAAGCACTAGTTGAAAAAAACGTTAGATGGCGGACCCGATATAAACACAATAAACGCAATGCAGCAAGCACAACAATTTTGCAATTGTAGCTTAAGGTAAGCATGCGTATAAGGACAGCGGCAAAAAAGCATAAGCATATAACAAATGATGTCGCCATAGTCTAGCAGGTAGCGTATTGGCTTATTGGACGTAAGGCCAGGGTTCAAAACCTAGTTCAGACATCAAAACGAAATATTAAAAAACATTTCGGCGACTTCCTCTCAGCAGATTTCTGTCAAAAACAAAAAAATTGCCATGAAGAGTTTCTCAAAAATCTGTCGCTTGGAGTCGACTTTAAACTGTAGGTCCCACCACTCATGTATAAAATTAACACACACAACATGAGTGGTATGAGAAGCTAGGCCGTAATACTGACTGAAGGGTTGTAATGGCCAAATATGTATGTATCTACTATGTATGACAAATAAAAAAGAAACAATTCATCCGTTCTTTATCAATGGTGCCACTGTGTTATATTCCATACATCGCGTTTCTAAAAAACTTTATTTCATGCATGTTATTGTATTGACAGCACAAATTCTCTCACTGTGAGCAATAATTAAAATTAAAAAAAAGCAATGCAGCAGAGTCCTTGCTTGTTGTCGCTTTTTTTTTTTTTGAATTTTTGAGAGATTGTTGCGTTTGCTGCGTTGCGGTTATTCTGTTTATAGCATAACTGAAAGGAATTTTAAAATTAAGAAATAAAAAACACGTTTAGTTAACCTTATAAAAAGTCTAATGGCAGTTTAGGTTTCATTAGAAAAACAGAAAATAGTTCAGTTAAAATATGAGAGAGCAGTTAAGTATTGAATTATTGCATTAAAGTAATTGAAAAGCCTTGTAGGGTAGCCCAATTGTTACAAGACACTTATAAGTGAACTCTTGCAGTTATTTAATAAAATTTAAGGTTTCAAGATTCATATGTCGGAGCACAGCTAAAACTTCTTAAAGAAATGGAAAGAAACTGAGCAACATATTTCAAGGCACTGGTAACAGGTTGCAGGTTAGGAGAACATTTCCGCCTGCAAAGTTACGAGGCTAGAAGAACATTTCCACCTAAAAATTTATTTCAATTGTAAGGAGTGCTCTTTGGCTCAGTTCGTGACAAGGTTACGACAGTAAATAATACAATAGAGGTGGCAATCTGATGATTTGGCAACATGTGGTTTTAAAAGGCTGATGCTACATGATACACAGCTCATATCACTTTGGATGCTTTGTCCAAGCAATAGTCGTCATAGTCTTTAGGCTTATTAGACGTGAGGCCACGATTCAAACGTCAGGTCAGACAACTACATCAAAACGAAACTTGAAAACATATTTCTTTTGTTGACTTCCTCTCAGCAGATTTCCAGCAAAAACTCTGATAAAATTGCCATAAAAAGTTTCACAAAAATGTGTCGTTCAGAGTCAGTTCTAAACTGCAGGTCCCGCCACTCATATCTGCAATATAATGCATACAACATAAGTGGTGTGAGAAGCTAGATCGTAGCCGTTTTTAAAGGGTTGTAATGAACAATTATGTATGTACATATGTGGGTATGCTCTGCGATCTGTTACATTATTATTCCCAAAATATTGGGAACTCGATATAATGCAAGTTGGACAATGACATAAAAAATTTTCGATCGCTTGATATTGATGAATACTATCAACACAGACACATAAGCAAAAAAGATAGAGCAGCAAGCATAGCAAGCACACAACCTGCTAGTAAATATTTTATTATTCGTACGCAATTCATACTTATTTTGTGTTTCGTGTATATGTTAAGTTATAGAGAGTCGAAATCAACAACATCATACGTGTTGTTAAGTATGAATATGATTTGTACTTCGAACTTTGAATATGAGTAGAGGTTCCATGATATTAAAATAAGTATGAATGCGTATGAGCTTCAAAAATTATGAGTATGATTCGATTCTATTCATTTTTTTGAATACTCATTGCTGGCCTCTGATTCACACACTCACGCACATGTATATTGTGTGTTATACTATGACCAAACATTTTTCCCTTGCTTTTAATATGCTCAGTAGAGTCAGTATAAGTTATGTTTGTGTAAAGAAATATAAATAACTGAAGCAACGAGAACAGAAAATGAAAGGAAAAATACAAATGAAAATACAATGAAAACATAGTCTTCATAGACTACTTATCTATATTAGTCATCCATCCAACAATGTAAAGGATTCATCGCAATACAGACAAACATTGAGTGAAGGAAAGGGCGTAAATAAAATTGTTGTGATGGGTATGATAAACAGAAATTAGTATTAAGCCTCGAGGGAAATGTACAGACATACTACATACTGTTATGGATATGATCAGAACCAGACACACTTGTATTCACTTATGGTCTCAACTAACAGTATCTAAAACATTAATAAAACTGATAACATTATTCAATAAAAACTATATGAACAGAAAAATATGCTCCCTATGGAGACATTTGCATCTTGGACGTGCACACTTCATGGCGTCTATAGACGCCAAATTATGGTCATAAGGAATTTCATAAGAAATACAGTGAGCGTCAAAAGAAACTGTACACTATGGATAAAATTCTAACAATCACCAAACTCAACCTTTAACACTTAAGGAGAGTGTCCGAAAAAATTGTTAAAATATTAAAAACTAGCAATGAAACAAGTTTAAAATATGGATAACGGTAGATTATTAATGTATTGTGATGTTTTTACTTTTTAAAACCGTTTAAAATATGAGCTCGTAGATTGTAATCTGTAATTGATGTAAACAACAACAAATGCCTTTTTTTGTTATTCCTCTCTTTATATGTATTGAGGTCACAGTAGTCTAGTAGGTAGTGTGTTGGCTTATTAGACGTAAAGCCAGGGTTCGACCCCCAGGCCAGACATCAAAACAAAAATACAAAAAGTATTTCTTCGGCGACTTCCTCTCAGCACATTTCTGGCAAATGAAAAGTTCCTCAAAAATCTGTCGTTCGGAGCCGACTTTAAACTGTAGGTCCCGCCACTATGTACAAAAAGAATTAACACACACAACATAAGTGGTGTGAGAAACTAGGTCGTAATCCTGACTGAAGGGTTGTAATGACCAATTATGTATGTATGTATGTCTCTTTATATCCTTTACATGAACAATAACAATTACTACACAATTGTTCGGCTGATCTTTGTAGCGGAGATCTTCACACCACGATTACTCTCTTCAAACACACCGCGTCTGACTGACACAAGACTGACTGAACTTTACTCACTCAGTCGCCTGCTTTGCCTTGCCTTCTTTATGACAAAGTAAACAGTCTGATGAAAGTTCTTGAATGCGTATGTTTATGACTTCGCCTTTTTAAAATCTCTATAAATGTGAGCAATGATGTTTACATTTATTATTGTAGTGTTTTTTGTGTATTTTTGTTTACTTGTTTTCTTGTTTACCATTATTTATGCTGGTGTTTGTTATATTAAGAAGTTCGATAATTGGTAAAAAGGTTTGTTTACTGCATTGTTTTGTTTCTGTAGATTTGGTTTTTAATTTTAATGTTAAGCGACGTAAAAGATTTTTCATTTTCGTAACCGTATATTTTTTTACTGCACAGTTTCTTTTAACGCTCACTGTATGTTTAAATTAAACCCCTTACCCAGCTAGCTGTGTTTATAAATACATGACTATTATTTGTTCTCAAGCATGGTTGACATGCTTCGTAATGCATTGCCTAAATATTTCATGGCTTTGCAAATGATTTTATCGTATTACCATTAATTTAACTGTTCTTCTTTCATAGAATATCTATTAAAAAGTGATTGTAATTCTTTTAAATTAAATTATTTCCACATTAAAATCGTAAAACATAATAAAATGAAATCTTTCATTTCTTTCTTGAATGGAAATTAAAAATTCTTTCGCGCAGATTTTACAACTGCACTTAAAAATATAAACTCAGCACAGCAAACAGGATTATCACTTGAACTATTTATACTTTGAAAAAATTTTAATAAAATTTCTGTCTATTCAGTGGTAATAAAGACAAATACTATACGAATATGAAATCAAGTGAATTTGAAGCCACACTTAAACCAGTTTGAAGCCACACTATAGATCAGCTAGATCATCACTGCTAGTGATATCCCAGCCTGTGGTTAAAAGCAAAAATAAGTGGAACATAATAAATCAGGCAAACAAAATGCTTATCAGATAATTAATAGCTGCAGATAATAGGGAACGAAAAACACCAAGAAGTGATACCAGTTCAGGTGACTGCGTGCTGTGGACAGTCACCCCTTTTGGGTTTGGTTTTTAATAATTTATATAAAAAAGCAAAAAATAAAAAAAATCTTAAACAACAGCAAATCCAAAATCGAATTTATATGCTGCTGAATATTTTAAACCAGATATGCTAAGTTATAATCACCTGGTTGCGATTTATTTAGCTTTCGGGGCTGGACACTTCCTTTTAATATCCGTTTGTTGCAAGACAAAGGAGTCAGAAAGGAGGAGTCTAGATTTTCAATCGCGCAGAAGAACCAAAAGAGACCCGAATTTGATTAAAAATTTCAAAAATTGTTGGCTGGGAAATTTTAAATACATTTTTAAACAATTTTTATTTTCATATGTATGTATTTGTTTTTAATTTAATTTTAAAATTTTTTTTATTTTTAACAAATTTATTTTTTTTGGTATTTTTTGTTTGTTTTTTGCCAATCATTTCTTATTTACCATTTTATTTATTTTTTTTTTACACCAATTATTCTTCTTTAAATTTTTGTTTCAGTTTCCTTTTTGTTTTATTTTCTTCTTAATTGTTTTCCGTCCATAGCATTTAGATTTGCAGAAAATGTGAACTTTTTTCGTTTCTTTTGTAGGCAAAACTTTTCGGCAACCATTTCAGTTCCGTTTCGTTAAAACTTTTATCCGCATTTACGTAAAATCTTTGGTATGTTATAAACAGCAAACATTTCACATAATCTTTCCCACACGAATACCAAATTGATTGAATATCCCGTCAATACTGAATTCATTCTGTTTATTAAATTATGATTTGGGCACATGGCCGATTCAACGAGTATGAGTTGTAGTGTTGGTTGCAGGCCTTAAATATGTGTGCGTAATCGGTTCAAAGAAAATATTTATTTCATTCGCACATAACAAGTGAGCAGCTGCACTCACATGGGGTTCTCTCTCAGTTGTTGTTAGCTTTTATGTGGAATGTATTCTAAACTCCCTTGCATATGTATATCCAGTGTGACCAGATTAACATTTTGAGAGCAAAAATCTAGTCACACTGTGTATAACAATACATGTGGATCTAGTTCAGTTGTGTTCATTTTTCAATACCGTTCAAAGAGCTACAGTATTAAAAAACAAGTACCACAGAGAGTTTATTTCCAAACATTTTAATAAGCAAGAGAATTTTTATTTCTCCATTCACCGTTCTCAGTTCTCTAATCTTTTGTTGGATTTTTGTGTGTGTATTTAGTTTTGTAAGCTTCTGTTAATCAGAAGTTAGTGGCAATTTAAGGTAACAATAATTTTAGTTTATTCTCTTTTATAAAATTTTAGAGGGTTTCTTTACAGATGTTTTTGAAAAACACTTCTATAGGAAGTGAGAGAGAGAGAGAGAGAGCTTTAGTATTAAAAAAACTAGTAAGAGATTTAATTTATCACTTCCACATGAATTCGAAATGAGTGCTTGTACTGTATTTTCTTTACATTTTATTTTAACTCTTAAGTGTCTCATGCACTTTTCATTTGTGCTTTTAATATCCTATTTAATAGCTTGTTTCTGTAAGACGAATGGTTTTACATGAACGTGTGTTTGCGTACAAAGCACAAATAAAATTAAAAACTACTTTAAAATGCAGAAACCATTGACAAAGTAGGACATTATTGAGGTTAAATATTACAGCTTGTGATACGTATTTTGATTCAAATTTAATGTAAATTTTTTACAATATTGTTGTAAACATTTCTTTTACAGAGAAACAAATCTAAATAAGCTGTACTTGACTGGAGTTCAACTAAGAAGCATAAAATAATATTATAGTTCATATACATTAACACTCTTAACTCTGACATAATGGAGACATGTTATATAGCAGCTTTTAATATAATAAACAAAAATTCAGCATGTTGTTTTAAATTTATATTATTAGAGCAATGCAATCGAACAAAAATTTTAACATCAAACTGCTACATGGTGGGATAATGTGAAACAATGCAAATTTACAGAATATGTGTCCTAACATTGCTTTATACTGAGAGTATCTCTCTTAACTTGTTGATATAAAAGTTTTCTTATGTTAAAGATGAACAAAACGGCAATGTTAAAGAGTCTCATATTCGACTGTATTGCAACATGTTGATATTATATTCAAAGCTTATTCAACTTGTTTATTTAATGTTCTCTCTTAAATTTAAAATGTTCGATAGCTTTTAAAGAAATCAACATGTTGATAATCATATTTAAAGTAGACTAACAGAAAGTTTTTGCACAATAGTGGCATAATGCTAAATAATAGATATTAATATCAACAGTATTCCAACATGTTGTGGGGTTCCTTATTTAAAGATATTTCTGTTGTTACATTCAATCTGTTATACACCATAAACAAGAGAATGATACATGCTTTAGTGAATGTAATTTGATTTATATAAAAACAATGTTGCCAAGCAGTTGGTTTATTTGTAAATAAATATAAAGAAGTATGATTAAAGCATCTTTAAATGCATACTAAGCTTTGTTGTAACTGCTAATTGCAATGAAAAGTTTCTCAAAAAATCTGTCTTTCAGAGTCGGCTTTAACTGTAGAGCCAGCTACTAATTAATAAAATTGACACACACGGGCGGTGTGCGAAGCTATGTTTTAATATATAATTAATAATAATTAAGTAATATCTGCGCGATCAGTGTTGCACCGATCAATGCTTTCAGATTTAGCGGCCTCATTTCGAACATAGCATAAGACATTCGAGCAAGCACAGGAATGTTGTTGCCGTTGCTACTAAGGACACATATTTTCAGCTCCGCGCCGGAGACATACATTTGTATACACTTCTCGTGATTTACCTCTTGGAAATAAAAAATCTCCCTTTTTTTCAAAGAGTAATTATGTGGCAACGTATGCTTCCTAAGTTGTGTTATCAAAATTATTTGATGAATATGCGTAAGATATAATAGATACGCACAAACTAGTATCAATGCTTAGAGAACATTCACATGCCCTCTAAGCTGTTCTGTTAAAGGAAAGCGCTAGCTCTAGCACTCTCCGGATTTTGGGAATCTATTAGGCTTCTATTTATTTAATTGATCATTACACACCTTTAGTCAGGATCACAAAGTTGCTTCTTAACCACCCAAGTTGCGTGTGTTAAGTTTATACTTGAATGGCGGGGTATCTACAGTTTAATGTCTACTTCGAAAGACAGATTTTTCAGAAACTTTTTCATGACAATTTTTACGTACGCTTAGATTTTTGTCAGAAGTCTGCTGAGAGGAAGTCGCCGAAAGAAATATTTCTTTCATATTTCATTTTGTGCAAGATGTCTGACCTGGAGTTTGAACCGCGGCCTCACGTCTAATAAGCCAACACACTATCTACTAAGCTACGGCAACAAATTCTGCTTAAATCGCCTTAAAGATGACATTTGACTAAAGAGAGATGCTTCTAGAGCGTACGCTAACCTATGGTATTACTGCGCTGCAAACATTTTTCTAAATTGCTAACAAGCGACGTCCCCAATCGAAAATCTAAAAAACAAGGACTTTTTTGTGATGCTTCTGACGCTCTTCGATCTCATGTATATTTGAGAATTTTGTTTGTTTACATACTCATTTATGAAGCATATATATAATATTTCGATGAAAAACCCCATTCAATGATCACATTCCATGGACTATGAGCGTTTTCCTTCTGTCCATAGAGATTTGGTAAAACCGATTGACAGATGTAGCATTTAATAATATGGCCGTTATCAACTTGCAAAGTACAGAAGTCTTTGTTGCAAGACCCACTACAAAAAGGGAACTTTTTAAGAAGATAAATAATCTTACTTTTACTAAAGAGAATGAATTTTTTGCTTTGAAAATTTTTCTGAAATATTTTGCACTTCGCCCTAATCTTTCTTTAAGCTGTCCAGTTCGCTTGTTGTAAACCTTGTTGGTCAGCTCTTTTACTCTGCTGTTTAAGATAAACATCTTAATTTTTCGAAGTTACTTCTTTTTGTTTTTGTCTACGCTTCTTTAAAGTAAACAGTGCGTTTAAATGCCTTTAAAATGTTCTTCAGTGAATGAAATTTTTATTTTCCTTTTGTTTTTTATGGTCAAGATTAATTCAATGTTTAAAGGCGTACAGTGTAACCTATATGGTGTTTATATTATACGCCAGATTAATTGACGTTCTTAAGCATCGCAAAATGTGAAACAAAAAACAAAAATTAATTAAAACTTTAAAGACATCATTAAGCCGTGAAAAAGTGTGTTAAATAACGAAAACGAGTTTTTCTTTTTAAAGACTGTTGTTGTTAACTTGCAAAGAAAGATTTCAAAGTTAATTTTTTGTAATAATTACAGACAGTAGTCAAGATTAAAGATAAGAAATATACAATCAAGGCAACTTTTCTTCGACACCAAACAAATTACGGGAAATATTTTAAAAAACATTCGTATACGTTTTTACAAAAGAAAAAAAATTTTTTCTTGAGATTTATTCTTAAATTGGTGAAACCATTGTAAATCTTTCTATATGTTGGCAAGCTCAAGAAAAAACATATATCAGGGATTACAACATAGCTTCTCATTACTACTTATGTTGCGTGCATAAATTTCATACATGAGTGGCACAACCTACAGTTTAATGTCGACATTGCACGACTGATTTTTGAGAAACTTTTTCATGGACATGGACAGAGGTTTTACCATAAGACAGTTGGCAGGAAGTTACTGAAATAATTTTTTTTTCTGATTTCAGGGGTTTTTTTATTTTATGAGGCTCTCGCCCAATAAACCTACTACATACTAGACTACGTCAATCAATCAAAATGGTTCTACTTGTTCAAATCGTTACTGGATTGGAGCAACATGTTGCACAGTAATGTGGAATATTTGAAAAAAGCACCGAATATCTAATATTTCAGTCACAGAGTTTTTGCCAGAAATTTGCTGAAAGAAAGTCGGCAAGAAATATATTTTTATATTTCGTTCGAAATATCTGTCCTGGGGTTTGAACCGTGGCCTTACGTCTAATAAACCATCACACTACCTACTAGACTACGGTGACTTCAAATTAGATTAGATGGATACAGCATTAAGCAATACTTGTGCAAATAATAAAATTATTTAATTACTGGGGTGCTTTGTACGAGCCATGTACCGCGATTCGCTTATTTTACAACCGAGACCCATTTCTGTATGAACAGGTTCGTGGACAAATAAAATTGTCAACAACTAGGGTTAAGTGTGTGTCACTTAAAGCCATCCTATTGAAACCACATGTCTTTGGTGTCTGGATGATCGAATTCACGTCAAAAGAAGTTGGTAATCATCGACTTACAGTACTCGCTGTAAACAATCATGACTTGTACAATGTCCTTCTCAAAGAAGTATTGAACCGATGAAGATCAGCCAAAAATCTACACCAAACAGTGGAATGCATTGGACGCTCTTGGATCTCATGTTGATGGGTATCGACCCATCAGTTTTCAATGAAAATCAGTATCAGTTCCTGACTGCTCCAGGACCTATTAAGTGAATATACTTCGTTGATTATGGTCGTTTAACTTCAGTTCTTAGGGCAGTTGGTCCTTGTGCGAGTGCGGGCACAAATTAAGACAAAATTCCCCAAGTTCCGGTCAACGAATGTCTGAGTTCTAGGGAGCGACGTGAAGTCGAATGCTAGTTATTGTTTTGGATAGATTTTGTATTTCTTTGACGTGCTTAAGGAAGAAGAGTCAATTAAAAAGTTTCTCAAAAAAATCTGTCGTTCAAAGTCGACCTTTAAACTGTAAGTCCTCATGTATAATGTATCCCTCATCTATCAAATTAACACACACAACATAAGTGGTGTGAGAAATTAGGTTGTAATTCTGACTGAGGTTATGTAATGTCCAATTTTGTGTGTATGTATGTATGTATGTCTAACAAGGATCATATTTGTTATATCGATTGACATTCTTTTGAAGTCGCCGTCTGGTAGGTAGTGTGTTAGCTTATTAGACATCAGACCACGGTTCATACCCCAGGAAGTACATCTCTAACAAAGCGAAGTATGAAAAAAATATTTCTTCCGCGACTTCCTATCAGTAGACAACAACAGCCATGAAATGTTTTTCAACATTAAACTGTAGGTACAGCCACTCATGTCTAAAATTAACACATACAGTATAAGTAGTGTGAGAGGCTATCTTGACTGAAGGTTTGTAATGACCAATTATGTACATATTGTTACGTTTTTACCTTTTAAATACATTTAAAATATGAGCACGTAGATTGCAAATAAAATAAAAATAAATTTGTGTTTAGTTTTAATTAAAATTCTTTATTATTCGCAAATTCTGTGTGCCACTGTTCACAACTTTATGTAAACAACAACAATTGCTTTGTTTGGTTATTCCTTTTTGCACTCTTTTGCGTAAACAATAACAATTCTTCGATAGATCCTTACAACGGAGATCTTCAAACCACGTTTACTTTCTTCAAACACCGTGTCTTTACACAAGACTAACTGAATTTTTACTGCACCGTTGGCTGCTCTCTCTTGCCTTTTATATCGCAGGGTAAACAGTCTGATAGATGCTCTTGAAGGAGAATGAGTTCGCCTTCTCGAAATCTCTATAAATGTAAACAAGTTGTTTACATTATTGTTGTTTGTAAATTTTGTTCTGTTTTTGTTTGTTGTTTCAGTGTTGTTGTTACCTTTTTGTTTACTTGTTTATCGCTTTTTATTGGTTTTTTTTGTTGGTATATTTTTGTTTACTTGTTTATCATGTAAACAAGTTCATTGTTTTTGTTTTTGTAGCTTTTGTTTACAATTTAAACGATGTGAAAGCAAAATTCTATTTCCGTTTTCGTAACAATATGTCGACACTGCTGAAACTAACCTTTCCAAAGAATGTGAAGTTCTAAGACCTTACCCCAGGACTATAAAAATAAAAATATAAATAATTTGACTGTGCAGCTTGAGGCTCCAATTAAATACCTCGTTGAATGTTTATAATTTTTATTATTATATATTATTTTTATTATTATATATTATTATATTTTTTATTGAAGTCGCCGTGGTGTAGTAGGTAGTGTGTTGGCTTACTATTCGTAAAGCCCGGGTTCGTATCCCAGGTCAGACATCAAAAATGAAAAAGAAAAAAAAATATTTTCTTCGGCGACTTCCTCTCAGCAGATTTCTGGCAAAAACTCCGAGAGTAAAATAAACTGCCATGAAAAAGTTTCCCAAAATTCTGTCGTTCGGAGTCGACGTTAAACTGTAGGTCCCGCCACTCACGTATAAAATTAACGCACACAACATGAGTGGTGTGAGAAGCTAGGCCGTAATCCTGACTGAAGGGTTGTAATGGCCAATTATGTATGTATGTATGAATGTTTATAAATTCAAGGTAATGAGGATAGGGTTTTAGTGGAATATTTGTCTTCTACAGACATATTTATTTCGAGTAGAGCATAACATAGTCGACTATTTGCACTGAATTTACTGCCTTTATATATTGAATGCTTTTTGTTGTGCATTTATTTGTTTATTGTCGTACATTTTCGTTGCTCGGTTCTGTCAGTGCTTTATTTCTGAGTTTTTATGCAAACAATCATAGCATATGCTTCACTTTAAACGACCAAAAATCCGTTTTAAATGCTCAGAGATTAAAATCAAAAACTGAAATAAAACTGATTTCCGATAACTGATAAGAATTTTTGTCAATTTGTTTCAATCGTTGTGGTTTGGCAGATTTTTTTTCATTTTATTTCACTGCTTCGATGTTTTTTGTGTTCAAAAGTTCTTTTTTTTTTAATTTGTTTCTTTCGAAATACAAATAAAAAGTTTTGTTTCTTTTTTTTTTGACATCAGTTCATTGCACTTTTGGGAAAACCAATAAGCAACCAAAGCCAGAAACAAATAAAAGCAATGAGATTTCATTGTTTTTTTGTTTTTAAATGGATTTTATTGCACCATGATATTGTTTTGTTTCTTTCGTTTAATTTTTCTTACGATATTTTTTTGTTTTTGTTTTCGTTTCTGCCTTTTCTTTTTATTTAATTTCGCCTTACCTGTCTGAGAAATTTGTTGTTCAGATTGTTTTTTCGTTTAGTTTGTTCGTCTATCATATGATGATAATTTTATTTGATTACATTTATTTGTAAAGCTGGTGTTTAATAAAGATTCTGTCATTAGATTTGAATCGACCACTAACAAATGCGCTCTGTGAGAAAGACGAGTGCTATGTAGGAATGCAGGATTCTCGGAAACAAGTTCCCTCATTTCGCTCGAGCAAAATCCGTTGTTTTAACGATAGAACAGTGAAACAGAAGCCACATTGCGACGATGCTATAATGAATCAATATATTCGGATATCATACCGTCATTAAAGACCTCTCCTCTACGCGGTCAAGAAGCCTCATGAATGAGAATTGTATTCCATTCTCGCACTGATATACATATGTAAGTGCTGTAAATATGTATGCAGTGGCCGTCTAGTAGGTCGTGTAGGTAGTGTGTTGGCTTATTCGACGTGAGGCCTCAGCTCAAACCCCAGGTCAGGCATCTCCAACTAAACTAAATATGAAAAAATATTTCTTCGTCGACTTCCTCTCAGCAGATTTCTGGCAAAAACTCTGAGAGTAAATAAAATTGCCATGAAAAGTTTCTCAAAAATCTGTGGCTCGGAGTTGACTTTGAACTGTAGGTCCCGCCACTCATGTACAAAAGAACACACAACGTGAGTGGTGTAAGAAGCTAGGTCGTAATCCTGACAAGGGTTTTAATTGCGAATTATGTATGTATGTTATGGTATTTTTTAATAGTCTTTGTCTTTAGGGTGAATCCCATAAAGAGTGTGATTATAAATTAATGGCTTATGTTGCAAATACACAGAAAAGCCTGTATTCCATGCAGTTCTTAGTTGGCAGTTGTAATGTTTTTCATAATAATTCTTTAAAACTTTGAAATATGTTTTGTTTTATGAATTCCTTAACGCATGGATGTAATAACAATAATTGTGGCATTATTTGTCGTAGTATTGAGTTCATAATCTTGAAGTGCAAACCAAAGAAATGTCATCTGAATTGACCGTAACAGGGTCAATTTCGAAAAAATATGGCCCAATGACATCTACAGACTATAATGCACGCCAGTCACACTTTCCCAACCAACCAGGTCTTATTATTACGCGAGTTGGACTTTATTTATATTGCATCCTGCACTGGACACAATGAAAACCAGGGAACTGCTTGAGTTAAGCAAGAGAAAAATGAAAAATGTTTTCTTCGGCGACATACCCTCAGCAGATTTCCAGCAAAATCTCTGAAAGTAAATACAATTACCGTGAAAAACTGTTCAAAAATTTGTCGAGACGACTTTAAACTGTGTATCCTTGCACTCATTGATACAATTAACACACATGACTGATGTGAGAAACTAGGTTGTAATCCTGATTAAGGGTTTTAATGTAATTAGTTAACTAACTAAGTATTATATCCAGAGAAGCTATGTAAAAGAGGATGCAATTTGTGAAAGACAACGTGGAATACACACTTTTGTTTTACAAGCACTTAAAGAACTACTCAGAATTCGACTCAGTAAGGCACGTGATATATATCCAGAAAATAATGAAGGGTAAGAACTGAACATTTTCGAACGACAGATGTGAACACTTCGAATCGCCGTAGTCTAGTAGGTAGTGTGTTGGCTTATTAGACGTAAAGCCAGGGTTCGAGCCCCAGGCCAGATATCAAAACAAAATAAAAAAAGTATTTCTTCGGCGACTTCCTCTCAGCAGATTTCTGACAATAACTCTGAGAGTAAATAACATTGCCATGAAAAGTTACTCAAAAATCTGTCGTTCGGAGCCGACTTTCAACTGGAGGTCCCGCCACTCATATATAAAAAATTAACGCACACAACATAAGTGGTATAAGAAACTAGGTCGTAATCCTGACTAAAGGGTTGTAATGACCAATTATATAAATATGTAGTATATATGTATGATCAGATGAAGTGAAGTAATTCTTGCACCATCTTAAAAAACCAAGATACTTGAAAGTTTCTTTCAACCCTTGTGCTGGTTCAAGCGAACATCGCAATTAATTTTCATGACCAGAACATCAAGAGCTGCTTATTCCGATAGATGCACTCTGTCTTTTGCAAATTTGAAATCGACCCTATTCATTTGACTCCATATGGAGATTGATCGTATGTCGGATGAGAGTGCCTCGTTCATAACATGCCTTTCCGTCTCAATCTCCAAAGTTCTCCGCCTACAATTAAAAGAATACCAATGAAAAATATTGCTGTCCTATTCATAGGAATGTATTTCGTTCACTTTTGATGGTCCTCACAAAATGACAAGAATTTTTTTGGTATTAAAGTAATCAAAATCTCTGTAAAATATTTTTCTTCGTCAAAATCGTATTTCTTCTATCAATCATGTTAGTACATTATAAATACACATTCTAAAAATAATTTACAGAAGCAGAAATAATATCGTCACTTTATTGCAACGTCATGCCAAAGATCATCATCATCATCATACATAACCCGCAGCAGCAGTAAATATGCTATCCAGGGCAAATAAAAACAGAATATACTTTAAAGTAGTACGTGACCCTTTTGCATTTACTAGGGATTTTTGCTACAGCAGAATTTTTTCTCAATGTTAAGTCATATTTTTCTTCTTGAGCTCCATACAGTCTGTTTTTTACTGCAGCAAACATTTGTACCATTACCGCTCATATAGGAGAAGTTATCAATGCTGGCTAAAATATTGTTACGAAAACGAAGAATCTAAATACAGTGTTTTACTTTGACATCGCTTAATATTAAAATTTAAACAAAAATATAACAACAAACATCAGCATAAAAATGGTAAACAAGTAAATAAAAATAAACAAACAACACTACAAGATAAATGTAAACAAAATAAGCAAACAACAATAATAAATGTAAACAACGGTGTTTACATAGAGATTTCGATAGGGGATGTCACGAACATTCGCCTTCAAGAACATTCATCAGACTGTTTACTCTGCCATAACAAAGCAGGCGAGTGAGTTAGTCAAGTTCAGCAGGTCTAGTGTGAACACGCAGTATGTTTGAAGAGAGTAATTGTGGTTTGAGTACCGCCGTTACAAAGATTTGTCGAATTGTCTAGTAATTGTTGTTGTTTAAGCAAAGGGTATAAACAAAGGAATAACAAACAAAGAAATTGTTGTTGTTACATCAAGTTGTGAAATTGTGCGAATAATAAAGAAAACATAAATTAATTTTTGTTTTACTTGCAATTTACGAGCCATATTTTAAGCGTTTTTAAAAGGTTAAAACGTAACAATATGAAGATTAACCTGCTAGTAAGATTCAATACAAATTTTCTAATAAATTGCTTAAAATCTGAGGGTTTTTAGGGAAAAAAGAAGAGTTAAATGAAATGTACTATAACTTTTTTGGAGGATTTTTTCACAGCAATCGATCTTTTTCTAATATTTAGCTGTGTTTGCATTTGTTTATCTCTTTTCAAATGGTTGCCAATGCATCTTCACCTTCTAATTTTCCCACAGATTTTTGGAATTTTTTTTCTGTATCGTTATGGTAGGGCAAGAGCGTTTTCCCGTCACATACATTGTTTTGATAATCACAGTTTCAAGTGCCCATAATTATTTTGTATTTATTTCTCTTTTGAGTTCAAGTACTTATGCATGTTTGTTATAGCACATGAGTTCTTAAGCGCTTGTTAGAATCTTCGCTCAAAAGCAGACCCTAGAAATGTTAGAAAAACTGTTTTTAAGAATTTTAATTGTCCATCATTTCCTGTGTAACAAAAAAATTTTGTGTTTGCCTCACAAGCGAATTGCATGTGACTCTCGTCTGGTTGTAAATATTTATTAACCGTTAAACACAAACAAAAAAAAAACTTTAATCCTTGCAAATCGATTATAAAAATTATTTTCGTTACATTTAATTTCGTTCATTTCGTTTCTTGTGATTCTATTCCATATTTTAATTGCAGAGTTTGTTAAAGAAATTTGCTTGTCTAAGGTAGAGTCACAGAAAAAAATCGCGTAGATTTTTACTAAATGGCCAGCAACGGTTGCTACACAACAGCTACCATGGCGACAGAACGTGACCCTTGCATTTTACGCACAATTACTTGTTGTTTTTCATGCGAATGACTGAATGAATGCATTATTGTCGAACAAATGTTGCAATAGCAAGTAGGGAGACGACAGACGGAACAGACCATTTCCAATTGCAAGTGTTAAACGTTTTGTTTAAATTTTTAAGCTGCCGTGGCAAATTGTAGGCACATGTGTAGAAATTTCAACAGAATAAAACGAAATATTTTTCATTTTATTTAAGATTCATTGATTGCCAATGCATTACTGAACTGCAAATATAAGGTGGCAATTTTCTTTCTTAATACATACCTACTTACAGCCATAATTGATCATTACAACCCCTTATTCAGGATTACGACTTCGTTTCTCACACCACTCATGCTGTGTGCGTTAATTTTATACATAAGTGGCGGAACCTACAGTTTAAACTCGACTCTGAATGACAGACTTTTTTGAGAAACTTTTCATGGCAATTTTATTTGACTCTCAAAGTTTTCTTCTTCCTTAAGTTCGTCAACGGAATACAAAATCTATCGAAAACAATGAGAAGCAGTCGACTTCAAGCCTCTCACTAGAACTCAGCCTGTCGCCGACTGCAACTTGGAAAATTTTGCCTTAATTTGGGCCCGCACTCGCACAAGAACCAACTGCCCTAAGAACTGAAGGTAAACGACCATAAGCAACGAAGTATAATCAATTAATAGACCCTGACACTAATTTTCATTGAAAACTGATCACCAACTACTGGGTCGATATCCATCAACATGAGATCCAAGAGCGTCAAATGCATTCCACTGTTGGGTGTGGATTTTTGGCTGGTCTTCATCGGTTCAATACTTCTTTGAGAAGGACGCTGGCCAGTTCATGAATGTTTACAGCGAGTACTGTAAGTAGATGATTACCAACTTCTTTTACCAAGAATTGGATCATGTAGACACCAAAGACATGGATGGCCCTAGCTGTTTACAATTTTATTTGTCCACATAAATATTCATACAGAAATGGGTCTCGTTTGTACAATAAGCGAATCGCGTTACATTGCCAGTGCAAAGCACCCCAGTTTAATAAAATAATTTTATTATTTGCAAAAGTATTTCTGGATGCTGTATCCAACCACAGACTGAATAAATGGCAACTAATTAGGAAGTCACCGTAGTCTAGTAGTTACTGTGATGACTTATTAGACGTAAGGCTACGTTTCAAACCCCAGGTCAGACATCTTGAATGAAATAAAAAAAATATCTTTTCGGCGAGTTCCTTTCAGCAAATTTCTGCCAACAACTCTATGAGAGTAAATAAAAAATTGCAATGAAAATGTTCTCAAAAAAACCTGTCGTTACGAGTCTACCTTAACTGTATGTCCCGCTGCTCATGTATAAAATTAACACACACAACATAAGTGGCGCGAGAAGCTATATTGTAATCCAGACTAAAGGGTTTTAAAACTAGATGCCTCAGACTGCATTAACTGTGTCAAACAGCATGAACAGGACGGCCAGTTCATATCAGGTCAACGTAAGATAAACCCCGGGGGACATGCTATCCACAACAATTTATAGTTTTGCCGGAATACTGAAGGGAGGAAGAGGTCAAAAGAAATCGACGTGTCTCAACATGGGTACGAACCACGAGCTTCCATCTAGTAAGCCAAGACGTTAACTACTAGATAACGATGACTTTCATAACCAGGAATATGGAGAGATAATGCTGATATCTTACTGAGGAGTGGAATGTTACATCTCCTTAATAAAAGCTTGAATACTATTTTTAGTCGAAGTCTTTCTAGAACAATGTGACCTTTTTCAGCATAAAAGAGGAAGATCGATTATTCAACCCGTTAGGGAGTGCCGACAAAATCACACAGGCAATATTGACACATATTGTGATACAAATTTTTGTTTTTGTACGACCAGCATTCAGGGTATGGCCCCTACTCATGCAGTGCATTGTGTTGGAACTAGAAAAATACAATATGGGAAGGAGAAAAGAGGGAGTAGTGTTTTGTGGACACTAGATTTCGATCTCTTTATATTATAACTGACAGGAAAGACCTCAACAGGAAGGGAGTTCTACATAAGTCTGTAAGGCAGTGTGTGACACATAACATACATAATTGGTCATTACAACGCTTCAGTCAGGATTACGACCTAATTTCTCACACTACTTGTGTTGTGTGTGTTCATTTTATACATGAGTGGCGGGACCTACAGTTTAAAGTCGACTCCAAACCACAGATTTTTGAAAAACTTTCAATGGAAAGTAACACGACCACATGAATCCTCCCACCATATGTAACTCGCACATATGGTGATGGTGACTTTCCCCTAGAAAGTCCGTACTTCAATTTCTAATTTCAGAAAACAGTGTAGCATCTCTTGTGTGCACTGCATGACAAAACAATAGCGGTTTGCCCATTTCAGTGTTTAACAATGAAACGTTTTTTTTTTCATTTCAAAAAGTCTATTCAGTGGAAGTTTTTCAGTTTTTTCTTTACCTATGCCTTCTGTTGTTGTTGTTGTTGCTGTGGTTGCCGTGTAACAAGAGGTGCAAATATTGGCAGTGAACGTTTACGTTTTACAATAAAAACAACAGAAAACTAATCATACCACTTGGAAAAAAACACGCATTCACTGTCAAAACCAATAAAATCTCGTCCTTTAACGGACTAGACCAGTCGACAAACAAATGAAAGAATAACAACAGAAGCATCGTAAAAATATTACAACAAAAATACTTTGTTGTTGTAAATAGTAAAACAAAAAACATTGTGCAGATGTGGCCCACTATTGTATTGAAAAATCGGCCTTACAGTTACTGATTCTGCACTTATCTCATGACAAACTTTAAGTGATGCATTTCCCTTTACTGTTTGTATATTTCAATGTAACATGCTTTTTGCCACCAACTGTATTGTGTGACACAATGAAATTGAAAACTAAAAATGAAAACAATTGAATGCATTCTACGAAACAGTTCCAATACAATTGCGACCACCCTTCCTATGGTCGTATGGCATTGTTATTGTTTTTCTGCTGTTTTTGAAAGCAATCGCCAAAACAAGCCTTTGTTGCCTTAACCATAACGCTTTACGTCCGTCGTCACGACAAAATTTTACAATTAGGTGTCGTCAATAAATGTTCAAGATCATAAAATCTTGCCTGTTTACCGAGTGGTATTGTTTGCCGTTGGAAGGCGGGGGCTTAGGGAAAATATGAAGTGAAATATGAACGTTAAAAATTAACAGAAATAGAAACGCATAATGAGTAGGTAGGATTGTAAAGGCTATGAAATGATTTACAAGACTATTTTTTGCTAAAATATATGTATATTTTTAGTGAGCACTGTATACTTAAATGAGATTTATTTATAATGGGAATCATTTCGAACTCAATATGTAGATTCAGTCATGATAAGGATCAGAACACAATCTTTGGACCTGTGGGACATTAATACATTCCGGGGGGGAAAATACTTTCCATTGCAGAGAAGTAAATTGCCATTGTTGTCACGGAACTTCAGCCTGAAATTTTAAGCCTTGGAGGAGCCATTATTAGGCTTGGAGGAGGCATTTCAAGGCGAATCCGGACGACAGATTTTTGAGAAATTTTCCATGGCAATTTTATTTACTCTCAGAGTTTTTGCCAGAAATCTGCTGAGAGGAAGTCGCCGAAGAAATACTTATTGTATTTTATTTTGATGTCTGGCCTGGTGCTAGAACCCTGGTTTTTCGTCTAATAAGCCAACACACTACCTTCTAGACCACGGCGACTTTTACAATTATTACGTGTAATAATTCTTACAGAGCATTTGCTTGTTTTTAACAAATTTAACGTCTTCTATTCCGAATTGCAACTCGCAATAATCTTCCACAGTACATTTTAAATTACTGACCAATTGTGCCACCAAATTTGAAGGTACGGTACTATGTTATTTGACCATGTACGCATGCATACATGTATCATTGTGGGTTTTATATGAGCAACATATTTGTGTTTCAATAATTGCATACGGCCCCATAAATTTTTAACAGCAAATGCAGTTGTTTTGCTTGGCTTTGCATTTCGTAGGTGGTGGGTGGCATATTTTAAACGAATTTAGTTTCGGGTCAATACGTACGCACTCACGCTTATTTACGTCGACCAAAAGTCAACACTTTCTCTCCAATTTTTCAATTTTTCGTAAAAGGTTTTGCAATTTGTTTCTCGTTAAACTGTAACTTTGTGTACTTCGGTGCTGTTGTGTTAGCAGCTGCTGGGCAAACAAATAAGAGTGTCTTAACAGTGTGACAAAGAAACTTACTGGCAAGTTATTTGCAGCAAATGCCATACGCATGTGGTTATTTAAAGGAATTTAATTGAATCTGTAAGATTTGAAAACTGTTAAACACACATAATTGGTTTTAAAAATGACATGTAAATTCATTCTCCAGCCAATTTTTACTTTAAAAAATATTCTGTATGATTGATTTAAACATATGCGTGTATATTCAATGAATTATGAATCAATGAATGAATAAATAAATGAACGTACAAATAAAGATGACACATTGGCGCCACATTAACAATTAACATGCAAATGTCATAAATTTCAAAATGGCATACCATTAAAGCTCTCTCTCTCGTAGGCATTGAATACTGTGATGTACATAAATAAACAATAGGGTGATAATCATTTTCCCGTTATTGGCAATACATTGGAGTGGTAGCTTTAAATACCAAAGCTCAGTTGAGCACTCATAGGGGCCTGTTTTAACGCCACAGGTAAGCGCATTCCCTGTATTGTATGAGTTCCACAAAACTCATCGAAGATGTTGGTCATCGCGAAATGTTAGTATCGGTTAAATATTGTTAATAAAATGGAAATGTTGTTTTGCTTTTACCTCGTTTAATATTAAAACTGTAAACAAAAAGCTAACAAAAACAATGAAGTTGTTTACATGATAAACAAGAAAAACAAAAATATACCAACAAAACCACAGTATAAAAAAGATAATAAGTAAACAAAAATACAGCAACATACATCAGCATAAAAAAGTGATAAACAAGTAAACAAAGATGCAACAACCGACACTACAAAAACAAACGTAAACAAAATACACAAACAACAATTATGTAAACAACATGTTTACATTTATAGAGATTTCGTTAAGACAAAGTCATTCACCTTTAAGAGCATTCATCAGACTGTTTCTCCTGCCATATAAAAGGCAAGGCAAAGCAAGTCTTCTGTGAAGACGCGATGCGTTTGAAGATGTCCGTTAGAAAGATCAGTCGAACAATTGTTTAGTGATTGTTATTGTTTATGCAAAGGGTATTTTTTATTTATTTTATAGGATGTCACATACAACAAGAAATTAATCTTTTAAATTACAGTATGTGATTATATAATGATTACAAAAAATAGAAAAGATATTATACAACAAAATAAAAGTACAAAAACAATATCAAAATATTAATAAGTACAAACAAGAATACAAATATATGGATGTACATATGTAATAATTTTACTTTAAAATTTTGAGAATAACATTTTTTTACACACAGTTACTAAAGTATACATACGGTTAAAAAATTTGCTTTTAACACAAAGCAATGATGCTTCATTGCCGTGGTGTAGTAGGTAGTGTGTTGGCTTACTATTCGTAAAGCCCGGGTTCGTATCCCAGGTCAGACATCAAAAATGAAATATGAAAAAAAAATATTTCTTCGGCGACTTCCTCTCAGCAGATTTCTGGCAAAAACTCTGAGAGTAAAATAAACTGCCATGAAAAAGTTTCTCAAAATTCTGTCGTTCGGAGTCGACGTTAAACTGTAGGTCCCGCCACTCACGTATAAAATTAACGCACACAACATGAGTGGTGTGAGAAGCTAGGCCGTAATCCTGACTGAAGGGTTGTAATGGCCAATTATGTATGTATGTATGTAATGATGCTTCAAACACATCATACAGTCCACTTAAGCAGCCAACCAAATGCATAATCATGAAGGCCATGACAACTAATCTTAGGTTAAAATATTGACTTTAATTTCGCCTCTACATGACGTCATGAAATATAAATAATATATATAATGAATATAAATTTGTTTTGCTTGTAAATTTTTTTTTGGTATTTAATTTGTCAAATGTCATATGGTCGCCAACGCAATGACACTCCTACAAAATTATAAATCAGAAAAATAGAAAAATGCTGCTCCATTCTAATCAAGAATAATAATGCTGGGTGCGTTGGTTGATATATAAAAATCACATACCATACATGAAAAACAGTCCCTCAAAAATGTTGCCATATAAACCAAATTCATTTGACTTGGTCGGTAACTCCCACTTTCAAGTTTTTTTCTGTATTGCCAGTAAAACAATGTCAAACGCATGGCTATGCCACTGACATTGTGACACAGTAGATGTTGCAAACGAAAAAAAAAAAAAATAAAAAAAATTGGTACGGTAATGAAAATAGAAGAGAAGAATTATTTCTAAAAGATCTTTGCCACAGTCAACCGCCTTCAGAGATGAATTCGTGTTGATATAAGAAGTAAACAAGAATGATGACAATGTCGTGCTGTTTCCCATGTTTACTAACATTTTCAAGCATTGTTATCAATGTCGTCTCTAATGAATATATGAAGGACTTGTGTGATTAGCTTTCCTGGGTTGTTTTTCTTTTATGCTGGCCACCCATTGTTATTAACTTTTTTTGATCCCTTAGGATCATAAAAAATTAATGCCAAAACAGCAAAAACTTTTTACAAATGCGAATTTAATGGATTCTTGACATTTTGCCATGTAATAAAGCACAAATACAAGCCATGTTTAAGAAGAAATATTTCATTCGGTAAAAGGAACTCAGCAGTCTTCTGGCTATTTATGTAAGACTAAATAAAACTGCCATGGAAAGTTCCTTAAATCGTTTTATCGTTCGGGGTCAACGTACAACTGTAGGTACTGTTACTCATCTTTAAAATCAGCATACACAACATGGGTGCTGTGAGCAGCTAGGTTGTAATCCTGACTGAAGCATTTATTTATACCATATTTATACCAGTACAAACAAACGGTCCTGAAACTGTGCTGGTCTCAATAGTCATCGGAATTTTTGTATAAACCGTGCCCCAATTTTGTGGATCTAATAACCCAAGTGCAGATAGGGAATTAGGACACTATTAGGTGACTCTTTTTAATATAAAAATAAATCTATACTCACTTGAAACCAGTAGAGCAATGAGTCATATAGGCTCATTCAATTTTTCAGCATAATTCTAGGTCACAATGTAGATAGGTACGTATATTAGTCGCCGTAGTCTGGTATGTTAACTTATTATACGTGAGGCGACGATTTAAGCACCAGTTCAGATATTTATAACAACGAAACGAAATATGAACAAATATTTATTCGACAACCGCCTCTCAACAGATTTCTGGCAAAGACTCTGCAAATAAATAAAAAATTGCCATGAAAAAGTTTTTCAAAAAATCTGTCGTTCGAAATCGACTTTAAATTTTAGCTCTCGCCATTCAAGTATAAAATTAAACAATACAGCATAAGTTGTAATGACCAATTATGATTATGCATGTATGTGTGAACGTATGTAGGTTGCAACAGAGGAGACCAAGCAAGAATGTCATGCCTATATTCATACACCTAAGTCTTGGTAGGCTTACTGTACGTTAACCATTAAGGGACTCCAACTAAAGTGTAAAACAAACTTTCAGTTTCTAAAATTTTGGAAAAGTTTTGGCAATTGCATAAAAAGTGCTCCATCGTTTCGATATACAGTGAGCGTCACAATAAAGTAAACACCTTAAAATCTTGTAAAAACAGTTTTATTATATTTACTTTGATGACAAAGTTTTGGAAAATTTTTTACATAATTCATAAATAACTTAAAAAAATAAAATTCATTAACAAGAAATTCAAAAACTTAGGAACTTAACAAATTAATTCACTTTTAGCGGATATGTACTATATTTTTCGCATCAAAATAATGTAAACAGATATATTAAAATTGTCTAAAAAATTTTATTTAATATTATGTTTGTAATCCTTTTGACTTTATCACAGCTGATAATCTTCTAGGCAACAACAAGTTTTTTCATAAAATCAGGTGGAATTTTATTCCATTTGTCCTGTAAAACTGCCTTCAGGAAATATTTCTGTCTCTAATTTTTTGTCGAGATATTCCCACAGGTGCTCGATGGTATTAAGGTCTGGAGATTGTGGTGAATGATCCAGAGTTTTTAGACAGTGATGATAGTTCTAATTTCTCTACTCTAGGGGCTACATTTTGCTTCAAAATATCTAGATAATCTTCCTTTTTCATTGTAGATTCTATAAATACCAGATTACCAACCCCTGATTCCGCCATAGATCCCCAGGCCATTACTGATCCTCCGCCGTGCTTTACCGTCTTTGTGACATGTTTATTGCTTCGTTTTTATTTCGCCATATTTTAGGTGGTTCTTTTATACCAAATATCTCAAACTTGCTTTCATCAGTGATGATATTATGAATGAATTATGTAACATATTTTTTTAAACTCTATCATTATCTCAAGATTATGTGGTGTTTACTTTATTTTGTCGCTCACGTATATACCAGAGATCAGCAATGAATCGTTTTTTCGCTACTCATAAGCACTCATGAAATTTTGAATATAAGTGAGTCAACAATATTGAAATTTAACTACTTTGATATAACATAAGTATGAGTACAATGAGTATGAGTACAACATTGACATCAAACTAATACCGTTCCAAATATGTTTGATTCATAAGCCTACTCATTCAGATTCATAATTTTAGAAAAAAATTTATAATACTTATAAATGATTCGAGTGACTCGAATCATTCATCAAAATTGTTGTTACATTTACAAAAAAGAATAAGACAAAGACAACAAGCAACACAATCACACAACCTTCTAGTGAGTATTGTAGTGTTCGTACGCGATTCATACTTATTTTATGATTCTTGTAAATGTTGAGTCATGGAAAGTCGCAATCAACAACATCATACGTGTTGTTAAGTATGAGTATGATGAGTACTTCAAACTTTGAATATGAGTAGTATGAGTATAATATTAAAATAAGTATGAATGCGTATAAGTATCAGAAATTATGAGTATGATTCCATTCTACTCCTCTTTTTGATTCATTGTTTTCATAACTTTCCACCTCGCTAATACAGTGCGTGGTATCACGAGTGTACCATGGGTGTGCTCATCAGTTTGTTAAAATACTCATGGTTTTCTCTTTGTCGTAATTGGCCCCGAGTATCTTTTTGTAATCCTTCCCTACTGCCTCGTTGTACTGCCTCATAGTCGATGTTACGTATCCTCTCAATTTCTTAGCTTTGTCTACCATGGCATGAGATTATCCAAGCTGATTCGCTTCCACATTTCAATCAAGCTTGCCAGATTATCCTTGACCCAAATAAACATTCCCTAATCGTACATACTCTTGCTTGAAACATCGTATTTTGTGGTTTAGTAGGCGGAGACTCGGTTTGATTGCAGATTCTTATAAAGCAACAAGTACCCATGAGTGTCTGCACAATACATCCATTTGGCCAAGACTGTCGATCAGGTATCAAGGTGACGCAATTGCCCGCAAGCGTATACTGTCGAATAATTATGCATTAAGTGAGTAGCCATCGAATATCCTAAATTTTTTGTGATAACACGGTATGTGGCTCTGGTTGATACGTAAATATGTATTCTGAATGTCATTTTGTTTTCCAGAAATTCTAGAGGAAACAAGGTAATGCAACATAAAGCAAAATAGTTAAACGACAGGCGAAGGGACAGACAATTGAAATGACAAGTACACAAGACAACAACAACAACAACAAATGTTCAAAAAACTTACATTACACAACAACAGTGCAGCACAAAAAAAAAAACATAAAAAATCACATTAAATACTTGAAGAAAAATATTTAAATAAAACAACCCACACACACATTTGCTGGACATTTAAATTGTGACACAGCATGCATGAAATACTGTAACACATACAAATTACATGCAACTGTATTTAGACAAAGAGCCGACAGCTACTTTATATCCATCTCTGGTATCTTAAATACGAATCAAACATAAGTAGGCATTGCACAGCAACATACTCTTAGAAGCAGTACCCGTAGTATGGTTTGTTTAATCCAAGAAACTTGACTACTTGTTTCTCTTCTTCTGTCTTGTCTGACAAACGGTTTATTTCTATTCTTTTGCTGTTTAATGGTTTGCTTTGGTACTCATTTTTGTATAATAACAATGCAACTCATTTTTTCCTTTTCTGTTGTAACGGATAAGAAAAAAGCTTAAAATCTACAGAGGATTTTACATTGTGGTAAATAGCGTTCAAACAGTAGCTAAGCTTCCAAAAAATCTGCTCAACAAAAAACGGATGGACGTTTATGTCCGTCCATTTTCATCTTAGATTTGTGATTGATGGTTCAAAGCAATTATTAACATTATTTTTAACAGTTTCCAGTAGTTTCTTTCAACAGTACGCTATAGAAAGCCAATATATTTGAATTGAAAATTATTTGCCTTCCATCTTTTGGCTCTTAATCTTGTTTTTAAGATTTCTTCGAAAATATTTCTTTACGTCTGTCTGTCCAATCCAATAGATAGCTCCAATAAATAACACAGCATTTCTAGGAGTAAAGCCTCGGTTAGCCACACGTCCACGGAACGTACGTTTGTTTTGAACATATTGTTAAGTATTTATCTTTTAAAAACTTTTAAAATATGACCTCGTAGATTGCAAATAAAAATAAAAATAAATTTGTGTTTAGTTTTAATAAAATTTTTTATTGTTCGCCCAATTTTGTTATTTCTTCTTGAACTGTTTTGAGTAAACAACAACAATTGTTCGACAGATCTTTGTAACGGAAATCTTCAAACCACGATTATTCTCTTTAAACACACCGCGTCTTCACACAAGACTTAAGCCCTAGTTATGCTACCGTAACGGAATGTAACCGCAACAGTAAGAAACAGCTGATCGTTTTTATTATGTATAAAGCAATACGAATGGTTATAGAAATGTAATGTAACGTAACCGGAACGTAAGAATCTGTAAAAAATAGAATTTTCTTACATATTTACGTGACATCTGTTTAGCAGTGTTAACAACATGTCACTATTAAAAACCACCAAGACTGAAAATTGAAATTATGAACAGAATTCACTCTTTAAATAAAACTTCACATATTTTAAAAACCCAAATTATAATTTATTTCATTATTAACTTTTATAATTTAAAATAAAAATAAACACTATTTTACTATTACATTATGTAGGTAGTATTTATTTTTATTTTAAATTAGAAAAATATAGTTATCCATTTTAACTAATTAAAACGTTCGAAAAGCATTTCACTTTACTTTTATTAGAGAATATGACTACGTTTTAACGTTCGTACAAATTTGGTTTCCGAAATACCTGACCTGTTTCTGTAAAATAAACGATTCACTTGCTTGTCTATTTATATGGAAAATACAATCAAAGGCAATAAATTTTGTGTCTGTTTTCCTCAACACAAACTAAATTGAGTGTTTTTGTTTGAGAGAAAGTGAAATTGTTTGTCTTACAGAAACAGTACATAAAACTTTTAATAAGTAGCTTTAAATAAATATAAAATCGTTGAAATGAATCAAAAGACTCTGTAGTGATAACACTTGTTAACAGCTGAATTAAAGTAAAACAAAAGCCACCATATTAAAAGTGATAAAAAGAGTGAAAACGAAGTTTTTAAAATCTTAAATTAATATTAAGTTTGTTTAAAAAACAATAATAGACATAATAAAATAAAAACTCAAACCCAAAAATAATTTTTGTCTTTTAGTTTTTGCAATTTTTATTTCTTTATTTGTTTTTGTTTATTTCTTTTATTGTTTTGTTTAGCTAAAAACATATGATTACGTTTTTACCTTCTATAATTGCTCTTACATTGTTACGTTCCAGGCACATTACTGTTACATTGCGTTACATTACGTTCCGGTAGCATAACTGGGGCTTAACTGTACTTTTAGTAACTCCGTTGCGTGCTTGTCTTTGCCTTTTATATGACAACGCAAATAGCCTCATGAATGTTGGTAGCTTCGCCTTTTCGAAATGTCTATGAATGTAAACATCGTTGTTTCATTATTGTTGTTTGTGTATTTTTCTTTACGTTTATACTTGCAGTGTTTGTTATTGCATTTTTGTTTACTTGTTTACCATGTAAACAAGTTCATTGTTTTTGTTTTTTGTACCTTTTATTTATAATTTTAATGTTAAATGATGTCAAAACACCATTTCCATTTTCGTAACAATATGAAGAGCGGTATCAATACTTAAATTAAATCACCGTACGGTAATTACTCTCATTGCTTTTCATATTCTAAAAACGAACGTACGTTCCGTTACGTTCCACTGACGTTTGACTAACCGGTGCTTAATTCTAGAACTGTCGAAATCAGTTCCTGTTATTTACTTTGGTTACTCACATTATCATTTTTTTAACGATTTACAATCTTTAATTTTACAGAAGGTTTCTTGAGCCATTTCTTTACACAAAAAACTGAACGTGCGGGTCAACCTTTGTTTGTTTGGAATTATACGGTCGGTATAAATACATACATATATGGTCATTACAACCCTTAAGTCAGCACTATGAGCTAGCCTCTCATACCACTAATGTTGTGTGTGTTAATTTCACATATGAGTGGCGTGACCTACAGTTTAAAGTCGACTCCGAATGACAGATTTTTTTGAGAAACTTTCCTTGGCAATTTAATATTTACTCCCAAAGCTTTTGCCAGATATCTACTGAGAGGAAATCGCCTAATGTCTGACCTAGGGTTTGAACCGTGGCCTTACGTCTACTAAGCTAACACACTACCTACATGACTACGACGACTTCGGTTGGCATATTTTATCAAAAATATAGTGTATCGAGTGGTTTGCCCAGTTCAAAAATGGGAATTTTGATTCCTGGCAGATGCAAGAAGAGCTTGCATAATCATTCGATGTCACTGAAGTAGCCATAAAGTGTGTGTAGAAGAAATCATCAAAATTTTTTATTTGTTTGATAGTTGCACCACCGATTCCCTGGGTGGAGGGCATCCGAAATGTTAAATTTTCCATGGCTCTGGTACGTAGGTTTAGCTTTAGGTTAGAGGACGTGTACTTGAAAATTGAGACAAGTACAATACCCGGAAGTCCAGTTGACCCATTGTACAACGTCGTAAAGGGGAGAGGATAATAGAGGAGATAGGGAAAAAGGAAATTACACAGATACATTCAGATGGTACATAAATCAAGTTGAGATTTATCAATGGCATGGGATATTATGGCTTTGAGTACCTCCGTGGTTTGTGACCGCATATCATTGCTACTTGAGAAAACACCACAAGGAAAAGTCAGACGAGGCCAAATCACATATTTTTGGTCGCCAGTTTATATCACCACCATTTGATGGCTTTTGTAGAGTATCCAATGTGGCAAAGCTTCGTTCTGTTAAAACCACATGTCTTTAGTGTCCTGGTCTCTTATAGCTCGTTCTAAAAGTAAACTACACCTATGATGCCGCAACTTCTACAGCAAACAGAAACTTTTTGGAGATGCGTTGGACAGTCTTGCAGTCTTCACTTACTCATTCATTCAGAAATGGAATATGATTTTTTGACAGAAATTTAGGTCAGATGATAACTGCTTCAGAGCCATTCACTGCGTAGGGTCACCAATGACGGTAAATAATAGTCACCCATGACAAACAATTTGATAGATGTTAGTTTCAACAAGATAGCCGTTATCAAGTGCCAAAGTTCGGAAGTCCCTGTTGGAAACAAACTCCATCCCAGACCATGGAAACTAAACGAAATTTAAAAAATTATTTCTTTGGCGAATTCCACCCTCAGCATTCTTCTGGCAAAACTTTTTGAGAGTTAATCAAATTACCATGAAAAGTAGGTCCCGCTATTCTTGGATAAAATTAACAAATACAACATGGATGATATGTTGTAATCCTGATCCTGTGTTGTAATAACCAATTACGTATGTACATTCGAACAGTCAGTTTCTAGAAATTTCATTGTAATAGTACGAATTACATCGTAAGAATCCAATTATGATGACCATAATTATCCCGTAATGCCTAACAAGCGGCCGTTTTCAGTCACCTCTATTGTAATAAGCTTTTACGCGATATTCGGCAGTTGAAAGATATTTAACCGACATTAAATATCGCGATAATAAATTTTTTCAATGAGTTTTGTGACATTCGTTCGTGCGCTTACCTATGGCGTTAAAACATGCCCCTATGCGTGCTCAAGTGAGCTTTGGATTCAAAGCTACCACTTCAACTTAACTTCCAATAATGGTAAGTAAAGTATGTAACAGAGTGGATATTATCATGGTAATGAACTTGGAAAATCAACCTTTGCCTTATACAAGTTATAGTCAGAGTCCAATGTGCATTTTAGTGGCGCATGAAGTGGAATGCAAAAATGAATCTAACAGTCTGACACCATACTAGACCACAGGAATATTTGTCTGAAAACACAATTTTGAATGTGTTGAATGATTTAATGAGTTTCAAAATAAAAGTTCATCCTACGTTGCTAGAATATGATGATGATGATGATGTATATGTATGGCAAATAGTGATACAATCATGCAGCCGTACATGACACACATCGTTATTATTTGAAAAAAAAATGATTTTTTTTTCTACACAAAATTAAATGCAGAATAGCAGACAGAATTAATAAGTGGAAAAACAATAGAAGATGAATATCTCACAAAACGAAGGAGAGAATAGGAAGAAGAGTAAAAACTTTTGTTTCAAACAATTTAAATACAACGAAAAGCAAAAGATTTATTGTCTCTCAACTCTTGCTATACAAAATACTTGAAATGAGGCATGAATGGAAATGAGTATGTGTGTGTGACCATGCATTTTCTAATTTGATTTGCTTTTCCAGGGAAACTTATTTTTTAAATAAAAATTAATGAAGATTTTTCATTAAACTCTGATACGACTGGATAACATGGCAACATCAATTGAATTTTTTTTGTATTTATTTCTTTTTCTGATAAATGATGAACTGTTGATGAATTGAGGAAAATCGAAATAAAATTGTTAAAATCCATGAAAAATATGAAAACCATTTCGAATGTAAATGTCACACATGTCATATTTAAGAAATGAAAAAAAATGAAAGAGCCTTAACGAAAGAAGAATGGAAACGAAAAAATGCTTTAAAAACAATAAAAAGATGGATTTAAATGAATAAGATGGACTGACTGGTTAAACAATGCATGGGTGAACACAAAAAAATTTAAAATTTTTTCTTCATTTTTAAACAAGGAATGACGTATTCATGTGTAGTAAACAAATTAAATCAAATCTGTAGAGTCTGCAAGGACATTCACAATAAAGCACACACACTCGCACACATAAAGATTGAATAAAGTCCGTCCTAAGACTAGCTTTTTAGCTAACGAACAATGGTAGTTACTTAGAACTTTTACATCACACATACATACAAACACAATTGGTCATTAAAACCCTTCAGTCAGGATTATAACCTAGATTCTCACAACACTTATGTGTGCAAACCATTGTTTGCATGTAAATATTCCATCATTAGCGTGTTGTTTAAGGGTTAGGGTCACAATGAAAATATTTTTCATGTACGAGAATTATTTTAAACGCAATAACTTATGATTTAAACGGCTCAAAATATTTAGCAAAAACTACATATAAAAGGTATTTGAAAACGAAGTAAGACTGTATTCATTGTATTTCACAGAAAACTAGAACATGTTCACACAAAAATCTACTTAAACAGGCTCTAATATGTGAAATAATTAACCTCATATACAAACAAGTTTATATAGAATAAAGCCATTAGCCATTAGATTCTTTAAAACACTAGTCCAGTCCAGCTGACAAATAATAGCCAACCGGCATGTATAATAAAGAATAATTGAATACTGCATACATTAGCACTCTCTAGTAAGTTTAGTCAGACATGCTGTGGCATTTGCCGACAAATGGGGGGAAACTCTTCTTTTTTAATTTTTATTGAAAGTGTTAGTGGAGCAATGTAACCACAAATTAAGCAACTATTGAAATGGAATTTTCTTTTTGTTTTAAATAAACAGACGGTCACTCACGCCTTAAAAGAGTACAATTTTATAGAGGATTTGATTCATTTATTTTTATATCACGGCAAATAATCGTTTTTCAGAATACTTTCAATAGGTTACTACCTCTATTTTCCTGATTTATTTTGCGTTTTTATTCAATTTTTGTGTGGAAATACTTGAACTTGAAAGAATCGCTTTTGTGCGATGGATGTCTATGCGATTCAAGAAGAGACTTGAGTCGGTCCTCTTCCTGTTTATATTGTTACGAAAATTGATATGGTGTTTTGCTTTTATATCGTTTAACATTAAAATTATAAACAAAAGCTACAAAAACAAAAACTATGGACTTGTTTATATGATCAACAAATAAACAAAAATATACCAACAACATCAGTATAAACAAAGGGATAAACAAGTAAACAAACAGGCAACAACAACACTGCAAGTACAAACGTAGACAAAATACAAAAACAACAAGAATGTAAACAACATGTTTACATTTATAGAAATTTCGCAACGGCAAAGTTATTCTTTTTCAAGAGTATTCATCAGACTGTATACCCTGCGATATAAAAAGCTAGGCAAAGCAGGCAATGAGCCAGCAAAATTTCAGTCAGCATTGTGTGAGGACGCGTTGCATTGGAAGAGGGTAATGGTGGTTTGAAGATCTCAGTTATAAAGATCTACCGAACAATTATTAGTGTTTACGCAAAAGAGTGTAAAGAAGAATAACAAATAAAGCAATTGTTACATCAAGTTGTGAACAGTGGCACACATAATTGTGCAAACAATAAAGAATTTTCATTAAAACTAAAAACACATTCATTTTTATTTTATTTGCAATCTACGAACTTAAATTCTAAACGCGTAGGTGTATAATTAAAGGCGTAGTTGTATAATTAGTATTCAATGGACGTCTTTTAAAAAAACCATGTTAAAGCCGTATTAATAAACAATTAAATGAGAATAATAATAACAACAACTATAAGCACTTAAAATCAACAAAACCAATAAAGGAGAATACAAACAAGTGGATTTACTGGTCGACTATGGTCGCAACTATCAATGCATTTAAGAGTAGAGAAACATTCAAACATCAGCAGCAAATCGAATCAAAAATTCCCAACAGGTACGTGTGTTAAAATGTCGCCAACAAAGAAGAATAATGATGAACATTTATGACACTTGTAGGTGTAGATTGTGGCACATTGAAATGAAATTGAAATCTGGGGGAGTCAATCAACGCACACATGTATACACTCGTATTTAAAAATAATTAGGGAAATACTGGTGGTAAAAGATGCCTCTGGAAGACGAATTTTTATATTTGAATGACTCAACCTGCATAATTTTATTGTCATTTTTGTTTTGTGATGTGAAGGAATAGGTCAACTTTAATTGATTGGTCATTACAACCCTTCAGTCAGGATCACGACCTAGTTCCTTATACCACTCATGTTGTGTGTGTTAATTTTATACGTGAGTGTTTAAAGTCGACTCCGAACGACAGATTTTTGAGAAACTTTTTATGACAATTTTTTATTTACTCCTAGAGTTTTTGCCAGAAATCTTCGGAAAGGAAGACGTTGAAGATATATTTTTTGATTTCGTTTTTTTAAAGTTGTCTGACCTGGGTTCTGAACCGTGGCCTAATGGCTAATAAGTCAACACACTACCTACTAGACTAAGGATGGTAATATATTTCTCTTATTGAAAAAAATCAGTATTTTTAACCTCACAGTTGAGTAGAAGAGTTCGTTGACTAGCATAAAAAAGCTCCAATAATGCTATGCATCCTTACAAAACAGTGGATGAATATTGACCCTTGCCTATTGTAAAACAATCATACTTACCAGCTAACTATTGCCTCTTTTCACGTTTTGGCGCTTACCTCATTTGGTTTTATGGTCACAGGGGCGTTCCAAGTGACAACAAGGCCAATACACTTGCAATAGCTTGCTTCACGGAAAATTCAAATGAATTCCTATGAATGAATATGGTATTGGTGATCCTCTGCAGAGAGGCAAGCAAATCGGCTTACAAGAACTCCATCATTGGCAAAAGCATGTTTACTTGCAGAGGCACCAGATAGATCTGGCTTAACATGGATATATGTTGAAGAGAATTTGCACTGAACCTGACAAGATTACATCTAAGGAACTTTATAGCAGTGGTAACGGGGGGTGTTTACGCCTGGAGATTGGGAATACCCCATAACGCCTTTTGCAGAAGCTACAACAATAAGGAGGAAGAGGAGACCATATAAAATATTCTCCGTCATCAAGGCAGACGTTGAAGGAATAATTTTGTTGTTAATCGGACCTGGGGATTGAGCCCCAACACACTCTTTACTAGAGTACGATTACTTACATCAAGTTTAAACACTCCAAATGAATCGAGGAGAATTTACGTCACGTTTCCTTATTGTTTTCTACGTTAATCTGATATAAATTTATTGATTATTTTTTCAACAGGCTAACTGACTAAGTGACTGCTGGTCTTAGTCCCCCATATACTAACAATGTTCTCATCATAGAATGACAGTAACTGAATATCTTTACTTTTTCTACAGAGCATTTCTGATGATGATGAAATGTCTGACCTGGGGTTTGAAGCATAGCCAACACACTACTTCGCAGTAGGTAGACTTTAAATCGTATTATTCACAACATTCAAATCGAGTCCCTATGTCTTCATACACCTTAAACTACATACATTAAATTACATTGCCAGTGTAAACACTTTTCATATTTTATATACACATACATAATTTTATTATTTATTTGTATAGTCAACAATACTATTTAATGCAAATTTTTATTGTTATTGTCTTCATTTTATCATGATTTTTTCTTGGTGTTGCATTGCACGTCCGCTCTGTTAAAATACTTGCCATACCAACAAATCACTTTAAATGTGGTTTCAACAAAAAACCAAAAGCAAAAACAAAGAAGTAACAAAACCCAGTATATGGCAGCATAAATATTTAATCTCTCGTTCCATTTTATTTCTTTTTACATATCCAAGCACTTGAATTCTCTTTAAATGGTTCAATAAAATTAAATTTTTTTTGCCTTCCTTCTTAGCCGTTTTAAATGCTTTATAGCCGAAAAATAATTAAAAACGCCCAATTTTTTCCAGGCATAAATCAATAGTTGACAGAAATAACACCGGCTGTCGTTTACACTCTTAAATAAGTTTACCACAAAAGTGGATTAAATACCGTGTCTGTTTTTTTTTTTTGGTGTACAGAAGATTCATTTTAATTGGTTATTAAAGTTTAAACTTTTAAAACTAAAGAGGTAACGAATTAAGGGCCCTAAGGCTGTTTAAATACAATTTAAATCGAAAAGAATAAGAGGACAACGGCGTTTATGGATTCGCAGTTTTTTATTTTTTCAAGAAAAAATCTTCAAAAAAGAATTGAAAGAGAAAGTGTGTTTGATGTGCTTAAATTCCTCAGAAGTCGTTTAATTAGTACAAATACTAACGCAAATAGTACACAGCATTTACCAAGAAGACAGAATCAAATTCTGTCACTAGGTTTGGGATTCCCAAGAATCCTTCATTTCGGCATCCCAGGTATAATCCCGTTGCAACTTCTCCTCCCCACATGCTGCCAAATGCCTGTAACCCGTTCATAAGGTCAACATTGATCACGTTTGCCACAAATTTTGTTGTATAGTCGCCGTAGTCTAGTAGGCAGTGTGTTGGCTTATTAGATGTGATGCTACACGGTACGAATCCCAGGTGAAACATCTCAACCAAAACGAAATTTGAAAAAATATTTTTTCGACGACTTTTTCTCAGCAGTCTTTTGTGCAAAAACTCTGAGAGTCAACAAAATTGGCATGAAAAGTATCTCACAAAATCAGTCGTTCGAAATCGACATTAAACTATTGGTCCCGCCACTCATGTACAAAATAACACACCCAGCATAAGTGATGCGAGAAGCTAGGTCGTAATCTTGGCTGAAGGGTTATAATGACCAATTATGTATGTATGCTAATTACCTTTGGCTGATAGGTTATAAGTTCACAACAATTCTTCGTCTCAGGTTTCCAAGTACCGAACAATGGAAGAAAGTATGCTCAGTTGCCTCTTCTTTTTTCTTGCCAATACAATTTCTGTAGCAGTCGTTGTAAGGCATTTCCAGCCTCCCGCAATATGTTTTCAGAACCCACTATGACGTTTATTATTACTTTGGGTTTCCTACGAGGTACTCTGGTCTTGTTTAACACAAGTTTTGTTCAGTACACGTACATATCGTTGCAGATTTATCGGGTCCCTCTACAAGTGACTTCATTACCTCGTCTTTCTTTAAGAAATGAGTGAAGTTTGCTTGAGGCTTTTATAGTTTGCTCCTCAGCAAAGGAATGCCAATATCACATATGCATTCAATCTAACCAGCCTTTGCAAGTGGGTCAGTTTCGTTGTTACCCTTAATGTTCCCATATCAAGGAATAAATATGAGGGTCAGCACCGAATATTTCGCTTTCTACTTCGTAGACGGTCATCATTATTGGGCAATCGCAGATGTAGTGAAGACGTAATCTAGGTATCTATTACCGGATTCTCACAATGACAGTCTGTGAAGTCAAAATCATTTTGACTGAATCAGACTGTTTACTTAACTTACTTAGGGATTGTAAACCAATCTGTAAGTCAAACTTACGATCTATTTTCCTCTACCACTGATATGGGTGTTATTTATTCATGAGTGGTGGAACCTACAGTTTAAAGCCGGCTCCGAATGACTGATTTTTGAAAAACATTTCATTTCCATTTTATTTTTTACTTCTACAGTTTTTTGCCAGACGACTGCTGAGAGTAACTCGTCGCGAAAATATTTTTCATATTTCGTTAGCTGAACTAGTAGTTAAACCACAGCCTCGCATTTAATAAGCCAACACACGAAAAAATACGCCATGTCAACTTTGAGTGGAAGTTTATTAGGCTAAATGAGTTGCAGTGAATTAAAGGTTTTTTATCAGACAGTTTCCAATGTTTCCTATGAAAGTTCTCTACAGTCTTGTGTATGAAATGAGTATGGCTATCAGAGATCAGCAATGAGTATTCAAAAATATGGGTAGAATCGAATCATACTCACAACTTCTGCCACTTATACGCATGTATACTTATTTTAATACCATACTCATACTACTCATATTCAAAGTTTGAAGTACTCATGATATTCATACCAGAAATCAGCAGTGAGTATTCAAAAAGATGAGTGGAATCGAATCATACTCACAATTTCTGATACTTATACGCATTCATACATATTTTAATATCATTGATCCTCTACTCATATCCAAAGTTTGAAGTGCTCACCATATTCATACTTAACAACACGTATGATGTTGTTGATTTCGAATCTCCATGACTCAACATTTACAATAATTACAAAATAAGTACGAACACTAAAATACTCACTAAATGGTTGTGTGTTTGTTCTGCTTGCAGCTTCGATTTTTTTTGAATCAGTGTAGTTAAACAATATTGTTGACTCATATTTAAAATTTCATGAGAGCTTATGAGTAGCGAAATCAAGATTCATTGCTGAACTCTTCTCCTCCTTCGAACATAACCTAACATTGGTTATAATTAATGTTCATGCGAGTTTTAGAGGGTTTAGCTTAAATTCTATAATAAGGGTACAAATTGGCTGTTATTAGCCGTTAATATTATTCTCTTAATTTTTTTTCTTTTTTCAAAATATTTTCCAAAACACTTTGAATATTTGTTTCAAAACTAAATATGATTCTGCCCAATCCTATCCTAAATATTCAAATCTTTTTGAAACAGCAGGGAATATCGACAGTCAAATAATTTACATACGGCGCCATCGATGACATACCACAAAAATAAATAAGAGTTGTCCAGAAAATTTATAAACATTGCGGATACCAAATTTGCTCATAAATAAGTCACCGTAAAACTCAAAAAAATATGAAACTCAAGTGTTGAAGTGGCACAAAATCACACACACGCAGAGCGTTAACAAGTTTTCGATTAAAAAGTGGAAAATAAAGGAAAGTATTTTGAATGTATTTTACTTCAGTAAAATTTCAAAATCAATGAATCGCTGCAAGAGGTATAATATAAGTTTCTTTAAAGGAAGTGATGGCCCCATAATAAACAATACCACACAATGGTTATCAACTACTCACTCATACATGTGAAACAATGAACACTACCGACTATGTTCGAGTTGCAAGAGTATACGTGTTTCTATTTGTTCCCATAAGTATGTGCATTCAGCTGATTAGCATACGTTTGAATGCAACATTTAGTGGCCAAAAATTCTTGGTCTACCATACACGTACCAATGATGACATCAATGATGATTTAAACTGAGCCACATACTTATACTTCCAGTCATTATGATTCCTCATGAAAATCTGAAATCTGAAAATGATGATGATGATGACCGCTATCAGCAGCACCAGCAATATTTGTTTAAATGCCACGATATTGCAAAACATATTCATTGCGTACACCAAACAAATGTTGTTTTTGTTTGTCTTTTTGTTGGTCTTACGTTTTCGTGTTAAAAATTTTTAAATTCAATGGAAAGAAACCGTCCATATTGAAGATCGCAAAATAAACAACACAACACAGTCATAAATTAAATGATTTGAAATTGAGGGCTTCTTTATATTTGGCAAAAGAAAAAAGAACTGAGGAACACTAAAAAAATTGCATGGAGTGTGATGTCTGAGAAATTTGCAAACGAATATAATTTCCCAATAGCTTCACAAAATTAAATTGATTTCAATTTGAGTCCGAGGAACCGAGAGTTTTATTACGCCCTTCCCACCTTTAAATTGAAATGCAACAAAGTGTGTGTGTATGAGAGATATCATCGAAATTGTTTATTTGTTTCAAAGGCATGTGTGAATATACATACTTTTACGTTTTTACCTTACCCTTTTAAAAACGTTTAAAATATGAGCTCCTAGATTGAAATAAAAATAAAAATTAATTTATGTTCAGTTTTAGATAAATTCTTTATTGTTCGCAGAATTCTGTGTGCCACTGTTCACAACTTGATGTAAACAACAACAATTTGCTTTGTTTGCCATTCTTCTTTACATTCTTCTGCGTCAACAATAACAATTGTGCGACAGATCTTGATAACGGAGATCTTCAAACCACGATTATTCTCTTCAAACGCAACGTGTCTTCACACAAGACTGACTGAATTTTTACTAACCCCATTGTCTGCTTTGGCTTGCCTCTTATATCGCAGGGTAAACAGTCTGATGAATGCTCTTGAAAGAGAATGACTTTGCCTTCGTGAAATCTCTATAAACGTAAACATGTTGTTTACATTATTGTTGTTTGTGTATTTTGTTTACGTTTGTCCTTGCAGTGTTGTTGTTGCCTGTTTGTTTACTTGTTTATCCCTCTTTTTATGCTGATGTTGTTGCTATATTTTCGTTTATTTGTTGATCACGTAAACAAATCCATTGTTTTTGTTTTTGCAGCTTTTGTTGATCGTTTTAATGTTAAACTATGCAACACCATTTGCATTTTCGTAACAATACATAACATACAGATGTACATAACTGGTCATTACAATCACTCAGTTAGGATTACGGCCCAGTTTCTCACACTATTTAAGTTATGTGTCTTAATTTTATACATGAATGACGGGACCTACAAGTTCAAGTCGATTCCGAACGACAGATTTTTGAAAATCTTTTCATGGCAATTGCTGCTGGGAGGAAGTTGCCGAAGAAATATTTGTTCATATTTTCATGTGTTGAAGAGGTCTGAATCAGGGATTTGAAACGTGGCCTCTCATTTACTAAGCTAACACACTACCTACTAGACTATGGCGACTATAAAATCTGCCACGAATTCTCATGGTGAATGGCATTTTCAAAGTTAAATTTTCCATGATTCTGGCGCATAAATCAAGCTGAATTTGAGCGATGGCATGAGTTATGTTGGCTTTGACAACCATTGTGGTTCATTGCTTAGTCGAAAGAAAGAAAACTAACGAGGTCAAACGGCACTATCTCGGTGGCCAGTTGAAATCGATCCCACGTGAAATAATCATGCCCTCACTCGTGCCGAATATCTAATATGACATGAGCTGTGTGGTATGTAGCACTGTTCTGTTTAAATTGCATATAGTTGGCATCGAGGCCTTTCAATTCAGACTAAGAGTATTTGGTAGTCATCGATCTATAAACCTCGTCGTCATCCGTTATGGCCTAGTCAATGTCGTTCTCAAGGAAATGTAGATCGGCGACGTCGTCAGACTAAAATCCACATTAAACATTGATTTTTTCGGAAGGTATTGGATGTTCTTAAATCTCATCTCAAATTCGAAAGTATGTCCACGTATCCCCTTAACCAGCATTGGGCTTAATGAGTGAAGCCGAAAACTTGAATCAGTAGGGCACTGCTGTCCGTTTAGCGAACACATGTCGTTGTCTATGATCGTCTGTCTTCAGTTCACGGTGATTTGGCAAAACAGACTGAATAAATGACATCTAATTTGACAGATGTTACTTCAACTGGGTGAAGTCGCCGTGGTCTAGTAGGTATTATTACAGGCCAGACATCAAAATAAATGCAGATTTCTGGCAAGATCTCTATCTGAGAGTAAATAAAATTGTCATGAAAAGTTTCTCAAAAATCAGTCGTTCGGAGTCGACTTTACACTGTAGGTCCCGCCACTCATGTATAAAATTAACACACACAACATAAGTGGTGTGAGAAACTAGGCCGTAATCCTGACTGAGGGGTTGTAATGACCAATTATGTATGTACTTCAACTGGGTTATTAGACGTGAGGCCACGGTACAAACCAGAGATCAGCAAGGAGAGTTTCTGGTACTTATAAGTATTTATACTTATTTTAATATCATGGAACCTCTACTCATATTCAAAGTTTGAAGTACTCATCATGTTCATACTTAAGAACACTTATGATGTTGTTGATTTTGACTCTCCATGAAGCAACATTTACAAGAATCACAAAATAAGTATGATTCGCGTATGAACACTAAAATACTCACTAGAAGGTTGTGTGTTTGCTCTGCTTGCTGCTCTGTTTTTTTGCTTAAGTGTCTCTTTTTATAAATGCAACAACAACTAAGACTGTAAATTTTGATGAGTGATTCGAGTTACTCGTAAGTATTTTTCACAAGTTATGAATCTAAGTGAGTATGCTTATGAATCAAACATATTCCGAATGGTATGAGTTTGATATCAACGTTTTACTCATGCTCATTGCAACCTGTACTTATAAATTAATGTTGTAGTTAGTACGAATGAATCAGAGTAGTTGGATTTCAACACTGTTGACTCACTTATATTAAAAATTTCATGATTGCTTATGAGTAGCGAAAAAACCATTCATTGCATCTCTGGTAACAACAGCAGGTCAGAAATTTCGAACCAAACGAAATCTTTAAAAAATATTTTTTCAGCCACTTTCCGATAACTTATTTTTTTTTATTTTTGCCATGAAATGTTTCTTAAAAAATCTTCTATTCGGAGTCGACTTTAAATTGTAGATACCGCCACTTATGGATAAAAATTAACACACACAGCATAGGTGTTGTGAGAAGATAGATCGTAATCTTGACTAAAGGCTTGTAATGACCAATTATGTTATGGAACACAAAGTTAAAAATCTGCTCTAAACTAATGAGCCCTTATTTATTTTTCGAGAATTTAACAAATTCCCTACAAATTATTTGCTCTTACACTTGTGCTGGAATTAAATCTCTTTCGGTATGAATCTGTAAATGCGTGTAATTGTCATGTTTAATCATGTGTTAAAATAAATACTTTTGAAAATAATACAAATCCTTGGTAAATATTTGCCAACATCATTATACTCTCTCCATTCTTTTGATTGCATAAGGACAGACATGCTGATGATTTCCCAACCATCGTAGCCGTTGTAATAAGATTTGTAGCGCAGTTACAAGTTAGAAGCAATTGCGTAAAACAAATTAATTTTATTTGTTTTAACCATTTGACGTCATTTTGATGGTTTTGGGATTATAATTGAGTGCTCTTCGCTGTTGAAAGAGCAGAAACCAAGGTGGGATTAGAGAAACCTATTTGTTAGACAATTTATTCGTTTTATTTTTATTTTTTTTTTGTTCTTTTGAATTGTTTGTTTACTTTTAATCTATGTTTTGTTATTTTTGTTTTATTTTTATTGTATGTTTTGTTTCTATTTAGTTTTACTATCATTTCTATTATTTTAAGTGGTATATTTTTTAACACCTGATGCAGAGCAGAAGAATGTGATGTTTCATTCATTGGAGTGTGTTTCGGGAATGTATAACTTTTGACAT
This sequence comes from Sarcophaga variegata, assembly GCA_932273835.1. Lineage (NCBI taxonomy): Eukaryota > Metazoa > Arthropoda > Insecta > Diptera > Sarcophagidae > Sarcophaga > Sarcophaga variegata. Next base: position 99,220,445 of record OW026360.1, on the reverse strand, counting down.
TTTCCTCAAAAGTTTTTAAGAATAAAAACATAAAACAGTAAGTGTTTGTTTATTTCCTACAGATAATTTAAAAAATTAATTATTTTGATCCCCAATTCCAATTTTAATCAACGAATTGTAAGGCGATAAAACATCTATGCGACAGTGAAAATACACCCGACTAATAACATAGTCTAAGTTCTTCGCTAGGTTATTAGCGATTTTTTTATTTTTCTTGAACCCTCCAAACTCGTTTTATTTGACAAAAATGGTTTTTATTATCTTTTCACACAAAATTATTGATTACCTAAATATGTTTGAACCTATTTCAAAAATCCAAAGTTTTTTAGAAAGGGGAGAGATTAGCCTTTCGAACGGTATATATAAACATTTTGTTCAAACTTATATGGTATGAGATTTGATGGGGTAAACTTGGAAAATATTATTTTTGTCTTATTTTTTCAAGTTTGGCCATTCTTAATTGTAAAATGTATTTAAAAATTATGAAATGAGTGGAGACATTCTCATTCACTTGTCAAGAGTTTGACACTTCGTTTGATAAAATTGGACAAAAATTATCGTAGTTATTATTTAAAGAGTATATCAGCTTAGTCATAATTTTTATATATGCTTTCATTCAAAAATTTTCAAAATTTTTGATGGTTCTTGATTGTTTATCTGAGCATTTACTCTTTTCACGTTTGAACGACTATCAAAGGTAGTCTAATATTTCCGTTTTTCGCAAATATTATTATATCAATAATATGTCAAATAAAACAGTTTTGGAGGGTTCGAGAAAAATAAAAAAAGTATTTTTGAGTTCTACTCAGATAACTCAATAACTTAGACTAGGTAGTTACTCGGGTGCATTTAAGTTTTTGTATTTTGTGGCATAGTGTCAGAATTACGATCTGCCAGGATTACGATATAGCTTCTCTTACCAGCTTATGTTGTGTGTGTTAATTTTATAGATGAGTGGTGGAACCTACAGTTTAAATTCAACGTCAAACGGCAGATTGAGAAACTTTTCATGCCAATTTGATTTACTCGCATAGTTTTTGAAGGAATATTACTGAGAGGAAGGTGCCGGAGTTATATTTTTTTCATATTTCGTTTCGTTGATGTCTGAGCTAAGGTTTGAAACTTAGTAAAACAAACGACAAATTTTTGAGAAGCTTTTCATGGAAATTTTTCTTTCTTTTAGAGTTTTTGGAAAGAAGAAGAGAAATATTTTACATGTCTGACCTGTGGTTTGAACCATGGGATAGCGTCTAATAAACTAACACACTACCTACTAGACTACAGCGACTATAGAAAAAAACTATAGAAAAAAAAATTTTCAGAGAAGAGACACATTTCCGGTTGAATGGATACGTGAACAAACAAACAATTGTCGAATTTGAGACAAAACCAATCAAAAAAATTCAACATTCGACTTCGTGTCGTTAAGTGTGGATTCGACAGTAGTTCGAACTACTGTCTTAAAAAATGTATCGATTGAAAGCGCCGTAGTCTAGTGGATAGTGTGTTGACTTATTCGCCATGAAGCCGAGATTTAACTCCTGAAGCAAACACCTCCAACCAGGAAAAAATATTGCCAAGGACTGCGTCTAAAAAACCTGTCATGCGCAGGCGACTTTAAGCTGTGCATAAGAGACGTTGTACTGTAGGTGTGGGATCTAAGTTACGATCATACTGATGACATGTCTGCTGCATAATGACTTTATGACTGACTTCAGGGTTAAGATATGGAAAGTCGCCAACAAGATTTCGCTCTTCATATCTTTTAAAGGATGAGTAGTTAGCAAATTTCTCTTATGATTCTACAAATCATTGGTTCTCTGCCACAATCAATGCCACTAGCTAGTCGGTGTTATTACCAGTACTTTGTTTTCGGTTGGCTGTCATACAATTGGTCGGATGTTGTGATGCTGTGACCATATTTTCCTCCTTTTGTCGCTTGTTTGTGTGTCCCTTTAATGTTGGCTCTTTAGTATCGAACTGTGTGAAGCAGTAACTTTCTTTTACACTCTGAATCTTGATCGTCTTCAAAGAGGCATTAGTCTAGTCGGTAGGTATATTGGCATATTAGACAAGAGCCCTCGGCGACTTCGTTTCAGCAGTTTTTTTGCAAAAGGTCCTAGAGTACATCAAATTGGCATGAAAGGTTTCTGGAAAATCTATCCTTCGAAGGCGACTTTAAACTGTAGACTCCGCCACTACTGGGTAAAATTAACACATACAACATAAGTTGTGTGAGAAGCATAATTTATGGGTATTTATTTTTTAAATATATTTTCCAGATGTGAACGCGATGTGAACGATGTGATAATGCGGTCTTCAAAAACAGGGCGCAAAACATTGAGTGTAGCTTCGGCTGTGTGGCACGTAGCGCCGTCCTGTTGAAACCAAATGTTGCCAATACCCTCCTCTTCAATTTTTCTGAGCAAAAATTCGTTCAACATGGCCCGATAACGATCGTAACGGCCACTCCTTGCTCATTCTCGAAGAAAAATGGCCCAATTATGTTTCTGGACCAAAATCCGCACGAAACTGTGACTCGTTTTGGGTGCGTCGGCTTTTCAATGTATGCGTGCGGGTTTTCTGTGCCCCAAATGCGACAATTTTGCTTGTTTACATACCCGCCAATATCAAAATGAGCTTCATCTAAAAAAATTATTGTTTTGCCAAAATCGGCATCTTCTGGTGTAGGCTACTGCATGGCCAGCCGAGGCAGCCATTTGAATGAAATTATTTTCCATTATTAACCGGAAGGATTGTACTTTCAAATAAAAAAGGAATTTGAGAAAATATTCAGTAGTTTTTTTTAAAGCACTTTCAAAACAAAAAAAGTTATTTTGCGGGTCCTTTATATGGTCCATACGATGAATTCTTTAATATTTTTCCCAATAAATCTAGCTAAGGAATGCTGCTGCTTTGCCGTCATAAACCAAAGGCTAGCTTAGCTCCATAAAATGTAAAACACGTGAATAAATTTTTTTTAAATAAATTTTTTTGCATAAATTTCTACTTGTAATTTAAAACAAAAAATAATTTGTTTCTAAAATACCTCCCCTTCTTGCCTTTCTCTTGCCAATTGTCTACGTGTTCTATAATAAATTTCCTGATGCAATATCCTTACGTTTTAAAATAAAATACGAATAAAATGTATGGAAAAAAAATATTTATTAATATTTACATTGACAGCATTGTTGTAGTTGCAACATGTTGCCATCGCAAACAACCAACTAAGCAGGCGGCAGGCAATCGTTCCGAGAGGACTAAAAGTTTTTGTTTGCGAGTTTGGTATGTTTTATGGTAACATGCTGACATTAATTGACCACAACAATTTGCAAGTGTAGTGAATTATAATAAAATGGATGCGGTTCGGTATACTCTCTCTCTCTCCGCATCTCGTAAAGCATTTTATTTATATTGCCTTTGCATTTTTGTTGTATTATTTTTATTTTTTTTTCAACATGTTTTTTTGCATCTACGCTTGGTTATTTTGTCTGTTGACTTATGTATAACACACAGGTATAGGTTTTTAAAACCTACGCCATCGTTTAACCGATTTTCTGTGTTGTAGCTGTCATTGTCATTGCCATCATCATGCTTGTTGTTGTTCATTTTAATTTTTAAACGTTTGCTTCCTAGTTTATTTCTTTTTTGACGCATTTTTTAAATTTTTATTTTTAAAATAATCGCTACACTGAAACGGGTTGCAAGTTTTGATTGGTTTTGATAAAGAGGCCTCCTGTTTGATTATTACCTTACGCTGTTTATTTCCGTATTTATTTGCACGTGGCAACGTCTAGAATCCCGCTGTTGATTTGTAATTGATATTCTATTGTTTTGAAGTCGCCATAGGGTAATAGAGCGTGTATTATCTTATTAAACATGATTGGTTTGATTGGTCTTGACTGCAAGAGTTAAAAAACAAAAAAGTTTTTGTGGATTATTTTCGATCCAAAACTATTCTAGTGCGATATTATCATAGAGAGGATAAAGGAAGCTTATACCTCCAAAAGACCCATGAGCAAGATTTGGAAACTTAGATCTACCACCACATACTGGCTTTACTGTTACGTTTGGAAGATGGTGTGCAAATACCACCACCACTGCCGACTGTTATTGTGCATGTTGTCAGTTGTACTAGTCACCAGTGCACTCTGTTCCATTCTAATGCGTTTTTGCTTAAATAGCTCCCGTCTGACCTGATGATAAAGCATTGGACAGAGGTAGCTTAAGGTAAGGCTTAAATCTAGTGAATCCTGGCTCAACTTAAATTATTTATAAGCTGCGATAGGAGATTTTATTTCAGAATTCCATAAAGAGGCCGCCTGTTTGATTGTCTGCCTGATGGAATCCCTACAGTATTGTTACGAAAATGAAAAAATCTAGATACTGGGGGGTTACTTCGTAACTCGATACGAAAATTAAAATGTACGTATTCGAACAAATTGTACTCTGTAGTACGAAAGTAAGCAAAATTTTCGAAAGTGGGATCAATTTTTTTCTTTCCTTAAAGACTTAACTCCGTATTACGAAAACGAGCATAAAAATCGTAGTAAATATCGAAAATTCTTCGTTAGCAATTGTGTTGGTGACAACAAATAATAAATTTAAAATGAAGTAAATTAATACAAATATATTGCAAAATAAAATAATATTTTTTAACAATCTAAAAGGAGTGAGTACACAAGAATTTTATATATATGGGTGACGCACCCAGATTTGGCCAAGGGACATCTAAAAGTGTCGTTTGCAAGAAACAAGTATAATCACCTGTGGCAAAAACTAAGAACCGATTTGGATTCGCTTGGTCCACCGCAGCGAGATGTTAAAGGTTGGAAAAAAATAAACTTCGATAGATTTAAATATTTGAGTGCGGCCTATCGCAGGGTTATTAAACATTTTCATTTTTATTACGTTTGGGCCGACTACAAAAATCATATCAAGGGCAAATGCAGTAGAAATAAACTAAGCATGTCTGGTACTGATGGCAAGTATTGCTCATTAACACCTCTAGAAAGACAAACGACTGATTTACTGACAATGGATAAGGCTATTAATGGTTCAAATCCACAATCAAGTTCACCAGTAATGAATTCTGTTTTTGAAAAAGACCTTCAGTATTTAGTTGAAGAAAATGAGGAGGGATTAGAGTCTGATTCGTCCTTCCCAGATATTGTAAATGAAGAACCAAGACCATCAAAACCACGTCAAAGCAACAAAAGAAAAGTTGATAACAAAAAAGCTCTACTAGAAAAATAAGTGGCAAATCAAATAATATATCAGAACAATTCAATAAAAATACTAACAAAAATAAATGAAAATTTAACTGGCATTCACGGCTTTAAGAAGAAGTTACTATATTCAGGAAGAATGGCTGACAATTTTCTAATTAAAATTAAAAGTTTTTTATAATTAAAACTTGTAATTACAAAGTGTGGCCAAGTTTATTTTTGGAATTTTCGAACGATTTACAGAGTACGCTTTTATTTACTTATCGAAAACACCTTTCGAATACTTTTACTTTTCGAATCGAGTTTCGGAGTAACCGCCTTGTGGTTTGCTTTTACATTGCTTTAAATTAAAATTATAAACATAAGCTACAAAAAACAAAACAATATTTACAAATTATCGCACTGCTTAATATAACAACAAACACCAGCATAAAAAATGGTAAACAAGTAAACAAAAATAAAACAACGAATACTACAAGAATAAATATAAACAAAATACACAAATAACAATAACAAACGTAATCGACGATGTTTACATTTATAGGGAACTCGTGAAGGCGAAGTCACGAACATTCGCCTTCAAGAACATTCATCAGAATGTTTAGCCTGCCATATAAAAGCCAATGCAAAGCAGGCGAGTGAGGCAGTAAAAGTCTTGTGTAAAGACGCGGTGTGTTTGAAGAGAGTAATCGTGGTTTGAAGATCTCCGTTATAAAGTAATTGTTATTGTTTATGCAAATGGTGTAAACAGAGGAATAACAAACAAAGTTGTTTACATAAAGTTGTGAACAGTGACACATAGAATTGTGCGAATAGTAAAGAATTTCAATTAAACCGAAACACAAATTTATTTTTATTTTATTTAATTTATAATCGTTTTTTAAAAGATAAAAACGTAACAATATATAACGATTCAAACATTAGTATTTTATACAGGCAGGCGAACCACTTAAATGACTTCTACAGTAGCTGATTCTGAGGAGAATAAGACAGTGCCCTTGCCGTGAAGAAGCAGAGGCAGCAATAACAACATTTATTTGGAAGACAAAGCTAGTAGTTCAGTCATTATTGTGCGAAGAACTTCAAACCACGATCATTCTCTTCACATGCAACGCGCCTTCACACAAAACTGACTGAATTTTTACTGATCCCGTTGCCCGCTTTGTCTTGCCTTTATATATATCGTAGGGTATACAGTCTGATTAATGCTCTTGAAGGAGAATGGCTTTGCCTTCGCGAAATCTCTATAAATGTAGAAATGTTGTTTACGTTATTGTTGTTTGTGTATTTTGTTTACATTTGTCCTTGCAGTGTTGTTGTTGCCTTTTTGTTTACTTGTTTGCCCCTTTTTTATACTCATGTTGTTGCAATATTTTTGTTTATTTGTTTTTGTAACTTTTGTTCATCATTTTAATCTTAAACGATGTAACACCATTTCCATTTTCGTAGCAATATTGAATTAAAGAAACCATGGAGTAAACTTTCAGGGAGTTTCGACCTTTGACAGTCAGATTTTCAGAGATTTAATTTTAATTTTTTCCAAATTCTCCAATTCTCGTCTAGTAAGGCAACATCCTATCCAAATAATGCTTCCATCTGCAAAAAATTAGTGAAATTTAAAATTTAAGCTACATCTGTCAAGTTAGATGTCATTTACTCAGTCTATCATCATGGACGAATATAGCATTTAACGCCACAAGAGTGTATGTGCTGAAAGGGTTCTGGAGCAGTTGCTAGTTGGCTTGAATTTTCATCGAAAATTTATCTCATTCCTGAATGAATAGATCATCCCACTTGGCAAAAATATGAACTGGTTATCGAGGCCCTTAGACTTGAAGACAAGGTAACTGCAGGTATATATTTAGAACTTACTTAAGGCATAGCACTTGGATCCATTAAAAGCTTCCATTGTATCATTATGCCTTTTAGAACTATGAGGCCTGGTTAACAGGAATTGATTCCTACATTTTCAAATGGGTTTCGTCCAAACCACCATAACAAATATTTTGCAAAGCTTTTTATCATTTTATTAAACAAATTTCGTTTATTGTCATTAATTAATAGAGCAAATGATGAGTGAAATTTATAAAAAAAAAAGGAAATAATTTTTTTAATTTATTGTTGTTGTAATTTGATAAACATTATCACAATTCAATCCACAAACAGCGGTTTTTGATACAAAAAAGGAAACATTTTATTTTCGATCAAAATATACGGAAAAAAATTTTGTAGGTTCCGGTAAGCGATGCTATAGATGGCATGGTCGTAAAAGCAGAATCTGTTACAGCCTAGAAACTGCAGAGTTAGTATTATAATATAACAAAAATACTTTCAATCTCTCTCTCTCTCTTTGGAATTAACAAAAGAAGGGCAAACATTGGTATGTGATAACACAATAATATGCAACACACAAAGGAGAAATATTTGAGGACTTTAGATTTCAATCCTTTAATAGTGTTACGTTTTTACCTTTTAAAACGTTTAAAATATGAGCTCGTAGATTTGTGTTCAGTTTTAATTAAAATTCTGTATGTCACTTAATGTAAGTTAACACAGTAAATAAAATACCCAATTTTTGTTTCATATATTTATCTGTCGCCAGGCTGCATTAATACAAATTATCACTTAAAGTTTGACTTGGTTGCATATGTTGAGATGCTGTGCTACAATCATGCGTACATACTTCTATTAATCATTATATTTTCCATATTATCATAAATTTCGATAAAAGAACATACCAACAGAAAAAGTTTGAACTGCTGTAACAAAGCATTTCTCATTGCGAGAGTAACATAATAATTCAAATACGCAATTACATCGAACAACAACAAATTTTAAGCTGAATTGGCGGCATAATTATTTACAACAATAACACTCGAGTATGAAGCTCGTTTAGTTTTTGGACTTATTTAATTAATTGTTAAGTATAGCTTAAGCGAGTAAGATCGCCATAATAAGAATTGTTAAATAAAATATTATTTTTATAAGCAAAAAGAGTACTTAATTTAAATTGTATAAACAACAATTGCTTTGTTTGTTATTCCTCTGTTTGCACCTCTTGCGTAACCAATAACAATTGCTAGATAGTTATTCGACAGATCTTTGTAATGGAGATCTTCAAACCACGATTACTCTCTTTAAACGTACCGTGTCTTCACACAAAACTGACTGAACTTTTACTACCTCAGTTGCCCGCTTTGCCTTGCCTTTTATATGACAACGTAAACAATCTGATAAATGTTCTTGAAGGCGAATGTTCGGGGCTTCTTCTCGAGAGCTCTATTAATATAAACAGCTTGTTATTGTCGTGTTTGTTGTTGTATTTTTGTTTACTTGTTTACCATTTTTTATGCTGGAGTTTGTTGTTATATTACGCAGTGCGAACAAACGAGTTCATTGTTTTGTTTTTCGTTTATAATTATAATGTTAAACGATGCACAAGCAAAACATCAGTATCTAGATTTTTCCATTTTCATAACAATATTATTAGTGACAGGAAAAACTTCTGCACTAGAGGGTTCCACATACGGATACTCCGGCTAAAGAACGAATGCTGTCTGTACTACAGTGTGCGATCCACTGACCAATCGCCCACACACGGATATGCCTCTGCGAGAAGGACGAGTCCTACGTAGGAATATACCATTTTCGGGAACAAGTTCCTTTATCTCCTTAGAGCAAAATACGTAGTAGTAGCCATAGAACTGCGAAACACAAGTCAGCATTACGAATTAGTTTCTCACACCAACCATGTTGTGTGTATTAATTGGCACAGTTTCCTTCATCTTCATCTCTTTCTACAAGAGCAAAGACACAGATTTTTTCGACAGCCTCTGGTAGCCTCATATTTCTAAACACAACAGAAAAAATATTGCCTATATGCCACAATGCTTATGCCACCCGGAATATTCTGCACAAGTTATTTGAGGGCACAGTCATCTCACATAGAGGTGATATGAATTCGTCACCGAGATGATCCAATTTAACCAGTTTGGACTTTCTCTTGTGGTTTGTTTTTAAGTCACAGGTAATATCAAGAAATGCGTAACGAACTACAGCGTTACTCTAATAGGTAGTGTGTTGACTTATTAGACGTGAGGCTACGTCGGACAACTCCAACAAAGATATTTCTTCATGCCAAAAAATGGCAAAAAAATAATACTTAGCAAGCAATTAATACAGACGCCACCAAAAAGCCTTAAAGCTAACAAAAGTGACCAACTATTCCCTTATATTTGTTAGAAATGAAAATGGAAGAAAAGAACCGTATTTTCAGTGTACTATTCAATTGTGTTTCGGCACAAGTCATTATTCGTGTTGTAGATAGTCTCTTTGCTTATGAGAGCCTGTGGTTCAAGTCACAGTTAAGACAAATCGAAGACATCCAAATTTGAAAAAAAATATTTCATTCGTCTGCTACTACTCAAAAATTTTCTGGCAAAAACTCTAGGTTAGGTCAGGTAAGCGGTTAGCATGCCGTTTACAGACAACTTGAATCTGTGGCGCATTTGGACAATTGTGTTATCCTGTGTGAGGTAAGCCCCCGAGGTTCGGATGAAACCTGCCAGTTCCCTTAGTGGCACGTTTGCCACCATTCTCAGCTATGTTATGTCAAATGTTATGTCACCCAAAAAGCTTTGACGTTTGTTTTGAAGTACACGGCACACAGGTATAAGGTGTTGTATCGATACCAATTCTTTTACAACATGGCAACATCTATAGTAATCCGGGTGGGATTGAGAGAGAATGTCAGCAGAATTCAATCAATAGTGCTGTGTGTTCTATTAGAATTCCTGTTAGACTGCGAACCGTCTGCTTGTCGCACTCAAATGGGACCGGCTGGACACTGCAGTGGACCAATTCGGAAGTGAAGAGAATTGTCATGAAAAGTTTCTTAAGAATCTTTCAATAATAGTCGATATTAAGCTGTAGGTATCGCCAATCATGAATAAAATTGTCACTTACAACATGGGTGCTGTGATAAGCCAGGTTGTAATCCCGACTAAAGAATTGTAATGATCAATCTAGTATGTACGTAGAAAATGTTTCTCTTTAGAAGAAATAAAAAGTAATTACGTAATTTCTATGAGTAGTCGCCGTAGTCTAGTAGGTAGTCTGTTGGCTTATTAAACGTGAGGCCACGGTTCAAACCCCATATCAGACATCTCGAACGAAACGAAATATAAAAACTGCCAAAAACTTTGTACTCTTGAGTAAATAGAATTGCCATAAAAACTTTTTCGAAAATCTGTCGTTCGTAGTCGACTTTAGACTGTAAGTTTCGCCACTCATGTGTAAAATTAACACACACTCCAAAAAAGGTTGTGGGAAGCTAGGTTGTAACCAAAGATCAACAATGAATATTCAAAAAGATGAGCAGAATCGAATCATACTCATAATTTTTGATACTTATACGCATTCATACTTATTTTAATATGTATCATGGAACCTCTACCAGGAAATTGAACTTATGCAAGATATGCATGACGACTTCAACCTGCACAAAAAACTAAAGGAAGCCTCCGGGATGTATAGAAAAATATCGCCTGCAATCCTAGTAGATGACGATAATGAAGCTGTATTCGATTTGGCGGGCAGAAAAAAGATTTGGAACGGTTATGTAGCAAAACTGTTCACTGATAATGGAAGATCGGCCTTTGAACCTAATACGGAGGCCCAATGACAGGAACACCAATAAAAAGGACCGAAGTAGAATATGCTATCAAATCTCTTAAAGACAAAAAGGCAACAGGTCCGGACGAAATCCCCTCTGAAGGTTTGAAATTTATAGACAGCAATAACGAACAATTTCTAGTCAAACTATTCAATTACATATACGACGCGGGTCTCTATACAGAAGATTATCTAAAATCAACATTCGTCGGCATACCAAAGAAAAATAATGCAAATAAATTCAATGAATACAGACTAATTAGTTTGATGAGTCATGTGTTAAAAATATTTCTAAAAATTATAAACAAGAGGATTTATACCGAATGTGAAATTGCTATGGGAGTGTCACAATTTGGTTTCAGAGAAAGTATGGGTACACGAGAAGCTTTATTCTGTGTTCAAATATTAATTCAGAACTGCGGTGATGCCCAAAAAGATGTCTACATGTGTTTTGTCGATTATGAGAAAGCTTTCGATACGGTCAAACATGACAAATTTTGGAATTGAAATTCTGACCTCTATCGGAATACAAGATTAAGAACTACGCTGTATTAAAAACCTATATTGGAATCAGACGGCACGAATGGATGTCTGTGTGGAAGAAACTGACGAAATTGACATATCAAGAGGAGTCAGACAGGGGTGCATACTATCCCCATTATTATTTAACATATATTCGGGGAAAATATTCCAAGAAACGCTTGAAGGGGAAAATATAGGGATAAAGGAAAATGGGGAATTCATCAATAATATAAGATACTCTGATGATACCACAATTGTAGCTGGTAGTATATCCGACCTACAAAAACTGATGGAAAAGCTTGCACGTATAAGTGAGATGTATGGATTAAGAATCAATATGAAAAAGACTAAATACATGGTTATTAGTAAAAAATTGCCATCAGAACGCAACTTTAAATATACAAAATATAGAAATCGAAAGAGTGCGATGTTCTAAATATCTGGGAGTCTTAATAAACGACCAGTGGGATCCATCAAAGGAAATTAAATGCCGCATAGAGATGGCGAGAGAAGCCTTTTTTAAATATAACAAAGTGTTGACGAGTCATGACATCAACGTAGCAACAAAAACACGCTGCATAAAATGCTACATTTGGTCTGTCCTATTATACGGAGTAGAAGTTTGGACAATTAAAAACTTTGATGAAGGAAAATTGAAGGCCTTCGAAATGTGGATATACCGTCGAGGTCTGAAAATACCATGCACTGCCAGATTCTCCAATGATGAAGTATTAAGAAGGATGAATGTCAACCGACAACTAATATTAATGATAAAAAACGGAAAGATTCATACGAATCCTTAAATAGAAAATTGAAGGGAAAAATCATGGCTGAAAAACATACAAGACTGGACAGTGTACAGTGTAGAAAATGCCCCCCTTTACGGCGCTAGGAACCGAGAGCTGATAATTTTAATATAAAATGAATACATATACAAACATATTTATAAACATATAATTGTACGATCACTTATATCTGAATAGCGGATGAGTAAATAAAGAAGAATAAGGAAACTCTACTCATATTCAAAGTTTGAAGTACTCGTCATATTCATACTCATCATACGTGTTGATGTTGTTGATTTCGACTGTCCATAACTCAAGTCACTCGTATATAAGTATTATAAGTATTTTTCTAAAGTTATGAATCTAAATGAGTAGGCTTATACAACAAACATATTTCGAAGTTTGATGTCAATGTTGTACTCATACTCTTTGCAACCTGTACTTATAAATCAACGTTGTAGTGAATACGTATGAACTAGACAGAGTAGTTAAATTTCAATATTGTTGACTCACTTATATTCAAAATTTCAAGAGTGCTTATGAGTAGCGAAAAAACAATTCATCGTTGACTTCTGGTTGTAATCCTGACTGAAGAGTTGTAATGACCAATTATGTATGAATGTTTGTATGTATGTAGTACTGTGGCTGATTCACGAAATATTTTGGGTCAATGCTTTTGAATAAAAGCTATTAAAATTTTAAGTTTACCGTTAGTGTAGGTTCTCTTCCTATGGAATAAAAATTGGGTTACCAAATATATGAAATCAAATCTGATAAAGAAACAGTCTAAAGAACAGATGAACCTCTGTTGAGACAGACATACAACGAAGAGAACTACTTGCTACATTTTTCCAAAAAAGAAAAGAAAAAAACAACATTAGCTATACTGAAGATACGATTCAAATTCATGCAGTTTGAGGTATATGAGGTAAACAGTATTTTAAAAATACTTTCGGTTTATAAAGATACACATCACAAAAGACCTGAAGAGAAGTAGTTCGCCGCCAAAAAGTGGCAAACGAAAAAAAGCAAACACCAGCAGTGATGACTATTTAACGCTATTGTTAGCAAACAAAAAAAGTGGGAAATCAACAGAATACAGAGAAGTGAGACAAGAAAAGGTAGACAGGCACACTGATGGCAGGCATAACATTATGCCAGGCAGTAAAATCGAATATAGAAATAAGGTGCCGGTCGACTAAAGTCAATGTTGCCGTTTTAATGTCGTTTATAATTTTATTCATGCATCATGAAGTGTCATATTGTGCTCGTAAACCTCAGGCTAAAGGCAACAAATTTTTTTGTTTGTTTTTGGCTACCTCTTTTAACGCTGCAGCACCAACTTAAGTCTTCATACTTCACTTTCCACAAAATTTATATGCATTTCGGAGAACAGGTGGGACAACATAAAAGCAATGAAAAAATTATATTTTGGTGTGTACGATACGCTTTCAACATCATTGTTTGTATAAACTGATGTGATTATTTGCTCAGCCTGTAAACAGCATACTTATTGCAGATACTGTAGTGACAATGTCTGCATATCTTCTTAAGAATGTCTTCATATTCGTATTCAGATAATACAGTTGTATGCTGTATTAAGTTTTAAATAAGAAATCAACATACAATCAAACACATACTAGGCGGTGTGTCTAGACCTTTTTTCTTTGACTGTAAAATATGAAAAGCATAACAACAGCATTCTTTTTTAAAAGCATTGTGCGCCATTGATTCTAGATACGGATTATTGATGGGTTGTTCCAGGTATTTTTAATTTTTCTGCAAAATCATAAGAACACATTTCATATGAAGCATCTCTAAATAACTGCACCTTTATACACTGCGCCACATGTAAACTACATACATATATCACATGTATATATAAATCATCTCTAAGACATTTCTATCTGCAGCAGAAAGCGAGATATTTGGTCGTTATCATCACATATATACTTGAGAATTTCTTTATTGAAGATAACAAACAAACTTAAGTCCTTGCGAACTCAGCAGACAGGCGAAAATTCACATGAATTCATACGTGATATTGGAATACCCCTGCAGAGTGCAGATATCTGCCAGATTTGACGATTTATCGTTATTTTGACTATTTTCTGGTCCAAAAATATCATATTGACGATTTATACCCTTTTTTGACGAGTTCTGCAAATATCTGCAAAAACCGTAACATTACCCAGCAAGAATTTTGAAATAAGATTGGCACTTTTCGTACTTGAGTATACTTTACCATATTCGAATAGACCATTTTTGAAGGTTCGAATATAGCTTCTAATTTTATCCTAGGAAGACCAAAGGCAAGCGCCTACGACCAACACTCAGGGCATGACATCTACTCATGCAGTGCATTGTGTTGGAACTAGGAAAATATGTTATGAGAAGGAGGAAAGAGGGAGTAGTGTTTGTGGGCACTAGATTTGAAACCTTTTATACCATAAGTGACAGGAAAGACCTCTGCAGGAATGAAGGGAGTTCCTCATACAAATAGTCCGATTAAAGAACAAGTTTTGTCAGTATTACATTGTGCGATACACTGGGCAATCGATCACAAGCGGAGTGTTACATAATTCTCGAGAATTTCGATCGAACAAAATCCTTTGTAGCACCGATAGAACAGTCAAACACAAGCCACAATGCAACGATACTCTAATGAACCAGCGGAGTTGGATACCCTACCACCATTAACGAGAACCTATGACCTCTCCTGTACGCGGTCGAGAAATCTCAAAAAAGACGTTGAGGCACCGTCAGAGGGTTGTATTATATTCCAGGTCGAATATAAATGGTGTAAATAGGAAGAAGCTCAGGTTAAGTGAAATATTTCTTGTACCATCCTAAGAAGCCAAGGTACTAAAAAAATGAATTTTCATGATGGTGCAACATTATTGCTTTTTTACGATTTCAATTAACGTCTTTGACGATTTTGACAATATTGTTTTCTAATATTTGACGATTTGATGCTGTGCCTCGGTGACCTCTTCAAATCACCTCTACGTGAGAGCTGATCATTTCTTCATATCGGTTGTGTAGAATATTTAATGTGGCAGAGAAAAACATAGAAACAACTATGATTAGAATATTGCTCGTTTACCATCAAGTAAGGTACTTACGTCATAAAAATAATAACCTACAATAATTTTCTGAATATTATATACCAAAATGTACTTGGCTTAAATACTGTTACGTTTTTCCTTTTTAAAAACGTTTAGAATATGAGTTCGTTGATTGCAAACAAAATAAAAATAAATCGGTATTTAGTTTCAATTAAACTCTTTATTGTTCGCACTACTTTTGTGTACCACTATTTACAACTTGAACGGAAATATATATTTTACTGCAATTAAAATAACACGGTGCTACAGTGAAAATATACCCGAGTAACTACATAGTCTAAGTTATTCACTATGTTGATTAGAACTCAATAATAATTGTTTTTATTTTTTTCGAACCCTCTAAACTTGTTTTATTTGACAAAAACGATTTTTTAATCTTTTCGTACGACCTATTTTAAAAATCCAAGGTTTTTTAAAGGGTGTTTTTACAGAGGTATAGAACTTTAAGTTGCAATAAAACAACGATGGATTATTCGATTGACATGAATTTTATTTACCCGAAAGATAATCTTGTGGCATTACATTTTAAATATGATTTCTGGCATATGACCGCCACGACTGGCGCGGATGTAGTCCAATCTGGACCTCCAATTTTCGATGACTTTTTCCAACATTTGTGGCCGTATATCGGCAATAATACGGCGAATGTTGTCTTCCAAATGGTCAAGCGTTTGTGGCTTTACCGCATAGACCAATGACTTTACATAGCCCCACAAAAAGTAGTCTAGCAGTCTAGTCTAGTGTCTTTCAATAAATCTATTGTGGCACGAGCTGTGTGACTTGTTGCGCCGTCTTGTTGAAACCACATCTCCTGGACATCATGGTTATTCAATTCAGGAATGAAAAAGTTAGTAATCATGGCTCTATACCGATCACCATTGACTGTAACGTTCTGGCCACCATCGGGTCTTCCTCAATGCTACGCTCTACAGCAGCAATAGCTTCTTCTGTACGCACCGTACAGCGTCTCTGGGGATGCGAGTTATCAATAAGAGTAAACGTGGTACGAAAACGTTCCATGGTTAATCGAATTAACTGCTCTGATGGACGATTTTGTCGACGATAAAATGGACGTAGTGCGCGATACGTTTTCCGCACAGAACCATTTCGAAATAAAATTGCACTATTTGCAAGCGTTGTTCAGGCGTGAGTCTATTCACGATGAATTGCCAAACCAAACTGAGAATAAATCACTTGACACCTGTTAAATCGGTCGCCATCTTGAAAAGTAATGCCAATTAATGCCTCTATAAAGAACACCCTTTATAAAGGGAAGAGATTAGCATTTAAAACGGTATACAGAAACATTTTGTTGAAACTTATATGTTATGAGTAGGATAGGTTGGTAAAATATAAGTTTTTTTTCATAATTTCTCATGTTTGGCCATTCTTAACTGCAAAATTTAATTTAAAAATATGAAATAAATTCGTTCGATAAAATTGGACAAAAATTACCGTAGTTATTATTTAATATTGATTTATATTATTTAATTTTGATTTAATATTAATTGAAGTCGCCGTGGTGTAGTAGGTAGTGTGTTGGCTTACTATTCGTAAAGCCCGGGTTCGTATACCAGGTCAGACATCAAAAATGAAATATGAAAAAAAAAAAAAAATATTTCTTCGGCGACTTCCTCTCAGCAGATTTCTGGCAAAAACTCTGAGAGTAAATAAAAATTGCCATGAAAAGTTTCTCAAAAATATGTCGTTCGGAGTCGACTTTAAACTGTAGGTCCCGCCACTCACGTATAAAATTAACGCACACAACATGAGTGGTGTGAGAAGCTAGGCCGTAATCCTGACTGAAGGGTTGTAATGGCCAATTATGTATGTATGTATTATTTAATATTTTGTATTTTGTCGCATAGTATAATAATTTTAAAGAACTTTTCAATTTATTTACTCAATTTTCCTGACGATTTTTTTACGATTTCAATGATCGGCTTTGACAATTTCACGTTTTTTTTCTAAGATTTGACGATTTGATGATTTATTTATCTGGCAACTATGACTGTACGTAGAATTTTTTCCCGCTGATTTTTATTAAATTGAAAAAGATTTTAAAGCTTTGTTAGAGGCATTTACAATTAAGAATATTCGAATGTTTTGAAAAAAAAGTAGAAATTATTACATACAGTGAGATATGTCGACTTGTTTCTTTGACTGTATGCTCTTCACTCATATACAATAGAAATACGGAACATGCAGAACAAACCTTTTCTTAAACCCAACCTATTTGTCATATCTGGTCTGATGCTGATAATACTGGTTATAAATTTGAATAATTCAGAACTTGTTCTTTCTTTCCGTTATTAAAGCACAGGGTATTCGAAATTTACTTGATTTCTTCTTGTTCATAAAAAAAAAGAAAAGTTTACTTGAAGCGATGTTGACTAAAAAATTGATTAAAATCTATTGCTCTCCAATATGAATTTTTTGGAAAGAAAAAAACAGCAACGCTAGGGTTAGGAAAATGGGTTGGAGATAAAACTCCCTGCAACATATGATATTATTTTAAAATTTTGAAAATTAGACACCGGAGGTCCAGTTGACCCATTGTACAACGTCCTAAAGAGGATAGGATAATAGCGGAGGTAGGGAAAAAGGAGAGGAAGAAGGAAAGACAGAATAGGGAAGTGGAGGAATTACACAGGCTAACAAAACACACAAGAGAGCGCGACTACACTAATGAAACCCTAGCACTTCTCCACCAGCTCAAATTAATAATGAATCTATGGAGAGCCTTGATGTCGGCTCTCGATACAGAATTCAAACACTCAAAGAAGCCCCTGCCAAGGGCCTTCAAACCTCAACCTACTAAGGACTGGACAGTTACAGAGGAGGTGTACGATAGTACAGTAATCCGGCTGGGATCTATTCCAGATCCTTGTCAGCGATCTAATCTCGCAGTGCCCGTATTAAACCCAATAACTAATCTTAAGCTGGCCTTATCCAAGCCCAACATCCAACCTGTTCTTATACTGTATAGACAGTGACATAGACACCTAGAAACGTAACAAACCGATCCATTCCCCCAACGCCTTTGCTCATCCATTGATGAGGCCGTAGAGGTGGCAGATTGGGGGATCAGGACCAACTATCACATCACCCTTAGAAAGACAACCCATTCTATCGAGAGCATTCGCCGTCTCATTACCGAGTATTCTGCTATGACCCGAAGCCCAGCATAGACTTCTTGCACTCGCGAACTACCCGTGATTTACACCAGACCGACTTAATGGCCCTTAGGGCAGCCTGACTGTCAACGAAGATCATATAAGATTCCGAATTCGTAGTAGGCCTACCAGCTATGGCCTCGATAGCCTTCAAAATTGCGAAGATCTCTGCCTGAAACAGTCATACTTCAACCTGAAGTGAAGTGCAAGTCCGAGTTCCCTACAGAAAACGCCAGCACCTGTACCTCCACCTAACTTAGATCCGTCTGTGAAGGTGGGTATACCCTTCTACCCTTGGAGTACCCCACCATTTCATAGTGCCCTATTCGGTATAAGTATTCTCAAACCAGGCAGGAAGATAGCCTCAGGCACAACATAGTCGATAGAATTTTCCGAAAGTCCATACTTCTCCTTAGGAAAGACGACGTTCAGAACTCTGGAGTGTCGTATCGAGCGCTGTTTCCAGTAGTCCGATTCCCTCAGATGTATGGCACTACGCTCTTCACACTGCTTGACATGCAAATCAAGTATAGTCAGGAAGAGCATAGTGTCAAGAGCAGCCTGAGGGCAACTCTTCCTCACTCCAGTGATACTCAAGGAGGCAATTTCTTTCGAGAATTTTCTTTAATCTTCTGTGCAGACTTATTCATCCTCTGCAGCATTAAAAAGAGTTTATGAATTCGTTTATTTGAAATATACGTTAACCTTGAACGAAATCCATAACGTTTGCCAATAAATTAAAACTGACCAGGTTTAATAATAAAACAAAAAGACATGAAATAAAATCAAAGAGTGAAAACGCCATCAGTGGCATACGCACAAAAATATCCTTTTTTTGAATTGTTGGGACCACACACAATACAACAGCAAGCAACAGAATTGCAACAATGCGAATACAACTATCTTTAGGGATGAGTACATAGTATTCTCTGAGCAAATGTTGATTTTATTTAAATTGAACTCGAAACATATTTTGGTACTGGCCCTGTCAGTGTAATAAATCCTACTTTTTGAATTTCGATGCACAGCAGGGGCTACTAGTTGAGTCTCTTCATTACGGATTAACAATGATGACGGCGCCAAGCCTCTTAAGCTGGTACGTTTACTGTTGCATTTGTTGCTGTTGCCTCTTGTTGTGTTCCCCCCTTTGCAGTAGGGAAAGTGAAATGAATGCCTCGTGTATGGCAGTTTGTTTGTTTACCAACTAAATGACTGTCATCATCATCAGGCTTGTGATTCCTTTTTTCGTTTCTTTTTTCATTTAAATTTTTGGTTTTTTTTTTTTCTGGGGAGGTGTTTTATCATCATTTCAGTGCATAAGCCAAGGTATTCGCGTTTGTTATGTTGTTGTACAGCACGAATACACACACGCAAGTACGAAATGAAACTGTTGACGATATTTTAATTTAATTTTCTTTTCATTATGATTTCCTTCATTCTACCTCCTGATATTCTGTTGTTGTAAATTTAATGCCTTTTTTTGTATTCCATTGACTTCTGACTTCATTTCGTTTTTGTAATCTCTTGAGCTGTAGATCCTGTGCCCTGTTTTTTTTTCTTTTCTTATAATACTTTACCCCCAGTATGTAGAACATAATTAAAGCCTGTAATCAGTCTTAAATTTCTATAGCCATTCTCGCATATTAATTTGTATGCCATAAAAAATCGTTTTAAAGCATCGTATTTAAGAGTTTATTTTAAGGATTACCAAGGCATCGTGACAAGCATACTTTAATAGTAAGGATGGCAACAACAATTTGGGAAAACACATCTCTTAAGTCCCTTATTATTTCTAATACATATTGGATGTTTTTTACCTCAGATTACCTAACCAAGCCAACGTATTTCAGGCGCTGATTACGCAACTCGTTAAATCAAAGGGCGTCAGGAGTTGCATGGATTATCTACACTCTCTCTACTGGGCTCCAGGACACTGTGGCATAGATGGAAACGAAAAGGCGAACGAACTGATACGGAAGCGAACGAAGATGTCCACAGAATAGACGATAGAAGGGGTATATACGCGGCTACAAGAATGCTGTTATGTTTTTACCTTTTAAAAACGTTTAAAATATGAGCTCGTAAAATTCTTTATTATTCGCACAATTCTGTGTATGACTGCTCACAACTTGATGTAATCAACAACAATTGCTTTTCTTTGTTATTCCTCAGTTTATACCCTTAGCATAAACAATAACAATTGCTAGACAATTATTCGACAGATCTTTGTAACGGAGATCTTCAAACCACGATTACTCTCTTCAAAAGCATCGCGTCTTCACACAAGACTGACTGAACTTCACTAACTCAGTCGCCTGCTTTGCCTTGCCTTTAAAATGGCAGGGTAAACAGTATGATGAATGTTCTTGAAGGTGCATGTTTTTGACTTCGCCTTCTCGAAATCTCTATAAATATAAACACCGTAGTTTCATTATTGTTGTTTGTGTATTTTCTTTACATTTATTCTTGTAGTGTTGTTTGTGGATTTTTGTTTTCTTGTTTACCATTCTTTTATGCTGGTGTTTGTTGTTATATCAAGCGATACGATAATTTGTAATCAGGTTTGTTTACTGCATTATTTTCTTTTTGGAGCTTTTGTTTATAATTTTAATGTTAAGCGACGTAAAAGCAAATCAACAGTATCTAGATTTTTCATTTTCGTAACAATACATTTGCCGTAGTCTAGAAGGTAGTGCATTGGCTTATTAGACGTAGGGCCATGGTTCCAACCCCAGGTCAGACATCAAAACGAAATATGAAAAAATATTTCTTCGGCGACTTCCTCTCAGCAGATTTCTGGCAAAACCTCTGAGAGTAAATAAAATTGCCATGAAAAGTTTCTCAAAAATCTATCTTTCGGAGTCGACTTTAAACTGTAGGTCCCGCCACACATGTATAAAATTAACACATACAACATGAGTGGTGTGAGAAGCTAGGCCGTAATCCTGACTGGCCAATTATGTGTATGTATATAACAATACTTTTTCAAATTTGAAAATGCATCAGAGAGTTCAACAAATCGTAGTTGGTTCAATATACCCGATTGTCGAATTTCAAAACAGCTGTGTCCAGTAGAGAACAGCAGGAAAACCAAGAAACTACTTAAGTTCGACAAAACGCATCGCGATTTTTAATGTTTAATTCCATCTTTCTTATCTTGTACTTTATTTATTTGTAGTGTGGCAACTTCTAGAAACCCTAAGTCAATTTCTTATTGTGTTCTTTTTCCTTTACAATCTTTCGAAATAAAGGAAAGTTCTAAATCGTAACTAAGTTTGTTTTTTAACAGAACAAATTGAACAAAAAAATAAAATTCAATACCAAAATTTACCTATTTTGCCACAATTTGGCAACCCCTTTTTCACAGTGATAAATAAATTGCATGTCTTTAGATCGTGTTTATTAAGACCTTCAGCTAAATATTTATCATTTTTATGCTGATTTCTTTAGTTTTTTTGAATGTTTTATAATTACACACACACACATGTAAACCCCACAGACTTGATATATAATTGCCCAGGAGCTTCATATGTCCACAGTAAATTAACGCAAATAATTTTGTATCCATTAATCAGTAAATCGTTTTGTTTTTTAATATTTTACCACGGGGATAAGACAAATGAATGAAAGAAGTCTGTGTAAATAAATGGTTCATCAGATGTATGGCATGTAATTAATATTCATCATTAATGATGGCAATTAAGACGAAAAATTTAATTTAATTTGTTTACTAAGTTACGGTAAATCATATGCGAATAAAATGTGTGTGTGAAGCATATGTGGAAGCAGGTTTTACGGCTTATCAGGAAAAAAAGGAATTTATGATGGAAGGCTTTCTCAGTCAGAAGCGAGACAAATAAGTGCCGTGAGGTATAACCGCATTTACAAATTTTCGTTTATTCAAGCGACCACAATCCTCAAAATTGCCAATTGAGTAACATAGACCATTAGGACACCTTAGGAAGCTTTAATATTGTTTCGCTGGTTTGAACTTTTGGTCATGAGGGCAATGAGGGTAATAAGTTGGTGAACCATTTCACGAAAGCTGTGGTAACTAGGGTTCTACAAATCCTTGAAAAATGGAATACTTAGATAATTCCTATCCTCTTAGTTAGAATCTCAAATAAGTAACATACATACATACATAATTGGTCATTACAACTCTTCAGTTTTGATTACGACCTAGCTTCTCACACGACTTATGTTGTGTGTGTTAATTTTATACATGAGTGGCAGGACCTACAGTTTAAAGTCAACTTCAAACGACAGTTTTTTGAGAAACTTTTTTGTTAGAAATCTGCTGAGAGGAAGCCGCCAAAGAAAGATTTTTCTTCATACTTCGTTTTGTTTGAGATGTCTGACATGGGGTTTGAAACGTGTGTCCTCACGTCTAAGAAGCCAACACACTACCTACTAGACTACGACGAGCTAAAATAGGTTGTCTTCGCTAAGTAGAGCAGATTTAAGCCCTTAAGCGAGGTACTTTTGGGGACATCGGCTTTATGAAAGTGGTTTTAACAGCTCACAGCATATTGTGTTTATGGTTGCCGTAATCTAATAAGTACTGTCTTGGCTTATTACACGACGTGTTGAGAATCTAATCTTGAGCGTGAAATAAAAGAAAAAATTGAAAAATTACCTCTTTCTGTAACGCCCTCAACAGCCTCTTTGAATAAACTAATGATCGTGAACTAATTATCAAAGAGAAACGTGATCTGAATAAATAACCAAATGCTACATTAACAATAGCAAATTAAGGTATTACAGCTTGATAGACGTCAGATCTGGCAATTTCAGATTGAAAAGGATTTGTTAATGAGAAGCAAAAGCATTCAAAGTTTGGTGGTCTTCGAAACAATTATATTTTAAAGTATTTAAATAAAAAAGGCATTTCAGTGAAGTGGTACGGAAGCGTGAAGAACACATCAAATGGCAACATTTAAATCCAAACTTGCTATCTACATATCGCGATAGGTGATCTGCGTTATCTAGGCCTGCTTCTAGTTGTGTATGTAATCCCACAGCATGGCGTCTCTTTGCAAGAAGTTTCTCTGAATACTTATCTCCGTTATATGTTGAATTCAAATTAGATTTATTAAATTTGAAAATGTAAAAAATTTTGTTGTACTCATACTAGCTTTGCTTAAATCCAATTTACACTCGAGTATCGGGTGGACCATCTATCGGTTTAAATTTGAACCGTCGATTATTTCGAATTTGGCAATACTTATGGCATTCTATTCTATCACAAAATTCAGTATATTATCGCCACTAAACGTAATGAATCGAATTACGCTTGAGGAACGTTGGTATTTATTGGGCCAACAAGTAACCGCACGATGAAGTGGATGTTGCCAAAAAAAATTCATCTTTTGGATGAAAATTGCTGTATTTGGAGCTCAAAAAACCCACACATGGTCTTACAGAAGCCAATGCACCCATTACGAGTGACTGTTCGGTGCGGCTTGTGGAGCGGAGGCATCACCATATTTCTTTCGAAATAAGGACAGCGCAACCATTACGATCTCTTCGTGGTATTGATGTGAACAATTTTTGGTTTTAACAGGATGGTGCAACTTGCCACACATCTCATGCTACAATTGCGTCAAGGTTTGATTAGCCGAAATAGTGGTGTCAATTGGCCGCAAAGAAGCTGCGATTTGATGGCATTGGAATTATTCTGTGTGGCGCCAATGGAGAAAAGTGTTATGCCGACAAACTAGAGACAATTGAGCATTTGACGACCAACATTCGGTATGCCATTGGTTAGTTACGACACCATACTCTCCAAAAAGTGAACGAATGCTGGTGCTGGACCAAATATTTCATTCCATTGGAGGCAGTATCTGGTAAAAGTATGTATAACACAAGCTGCACCTACAGTGGACAGCAAAAGTCTTCGTAAGGCAATATATTTTGACAAAAACAAAGTCCTCACACGCTTATTACTCTTGCACAAAGTCCCGATATGACTTTAAGAGAGTATTTAGGAGATCATTTGAAAGAACGGTTATGTAATCGCCAAACCTCAAACAAAAGTCAACCGGAAAAATTGCTCATGGTGCCGCCAGAAAACACTAAACAGAACTTTTACAATTAAATGGAGTGCTTGACCTTAAGGAATATTCTACGAAATACAAGGGATAACATTTTCGTATATTAGGCCCTTGAATTTTAAATTTACTCAGGGTTCTCCTTGTGAGTACCTTTTTCCTTATTTTTCTCTTGTTTTATGAAAAATATTTAAAAATTCTTTGTTTTATAATAAAAAAGAAATAAATTAATGAAATAAATATGAAAACCTTAATTTTTTATACAAACTGTTGGTTAAAATTCATGAAATTGTCAAAATATATTGGAGTAGTAAGACTTTTGGTGTCTTACATCTGTGTGCCTGGGCTCTTAAAAAGTTAGAAATTCTTTGTAGTTTTTACATGAAAAAATAATTACAATAAGACCTTATTAACTCATGTATTTTATTGTTATTATTTTACCTTATAATTGAATTTAACAAGACCTACAACAATCTATGATTTCTGCCGACTTATCAATATATGTGTACATATGTATGGTATGTACGTGTACAAAACAAAAAACTGTTGAAAACTTTTCTGTCATAAGACCATACGTTTATGACAAGTAAAACAATAGAATTTATAAATATCCGGGGCAAAGGAATGTGGATTGTTTAAGAAATAGTTCAAGGTAGACTATCTTGTGAGAAAAATTTAAATTTAAAAATAATTTTTATCGTTTAGTGATATTAATAGTATCACGGTAGTTTAGTAGATAGATGCTGTGTGTGTTTAATAAAATTTCTTCTAGAACTGGGCACCGTAAATACAATTCTCACGTATATAAGTTTCAAGTCCATTGCCCTTATTAAGGCAAAAATAACACAAACTTTCGCAAGCAATCTCAATTAAGTCTACTGGAAAATTCAACGAAAAGTAGCTTTTGTTGTGCTTCTAAATTTTTAAGTTTTTAAAATAAGTTCTATGAATAGAGTCTCTGTTCCTCGTCATCATAAGCATATTGAATATGTGTTGTAAACCATTGTTCACATTGCATGAATGGAAGTGTGAAATAAATAGGTTCAGCTGGTCTATATGGCGTTATTTGTTCAGAACAGCACTCTAGGATGGGTAATTTATGAAAAAGTTCTTATTTTACTCCAGCCATTTACAGCATTATTACGGACTTCATTTATAATATGAATGTAGGATATAAGGAAAGTTTGTATGAAATTTCTTTTTATCGGTTTATGTTAAGTGTGTTGCTTTATTGGTGTAAAGTAAACTATGGTTCATCTAATGAATTTTATTTAAGAAGCTTAAAGGCATTGTGTGGAAAAGATCATGATTCAGTGGCAACAAAAATAATTACTACTACCATATACATACGATGTTATGTATACACACATGAAGCATACACAAGAGATAAAATGTCTCTATATGTTAACATACAGTGGAACAATGATTAGGGGATACAAGCATTTAGACAGGATTACGACCTAGCTTCACACCTCACTTATGTTGTCGTGTTAATTTTACACATAAGTGGCGAGACCTACAGTTTAAAGTCGATTCCGGACGGGAGGCTTTCTTTTCAGAATCTTTTTATGGCAATTTTGTTTACTCTCAGGGTTTTTGCCAGAAATCTGTTGAGGGGATGTCGCCGAAGAAATATTTTTTCACATTTCTAATTTTAAAGTTAGTGGCGGAAAAATTTTTTTTGTTTTACTTTCAGAGTTTTTGCCAGAAAACTGTGGAGGGGAAGTCGCCGAAGAAATATTTTTCATACTCCGTTTTGTTCGAGATATCTGACCTAGGGAGTTGAACTGTGGCCTCACGTGTAATATGTCAACATACTACCTACTAGACTACGGCGACTTAAGGGAATTTATGGTTGGTGAACAACATTGCTCACATATTCAGAACAATTCTATGGAAATTAGCCACTAATTTTATTTTAGTTCGACTCTTAACAAAAGTGACTACTGAATAAGTTATTGAGTTTTGTGATCACTTTTGTTCTTTTTTTTTCAAGTTACCTTGTATGTCTTAAACCCCACTGTAATCACTTAAATAGCATATGACCACTCTATTCAACACAGCTCATCATTTTATCTTCGGTATTCATTTTCTAGAGTGTATGAATACATTGAATTACGCTACTTACTCTTACAATAGCCTGCTTGGTTTAAGAATCACTGCCATATGTACAATGAGGATGTGTGTTACTCCTACAATAACAATATTTACCCACACATACTCCCGTTCTTATAAATATGTGCAACGTAATATGATTTTTATTCAAGCAAATATGGATTTAAACCACTGAACCTTCAACTCCAAAAAAAAACGACATCCATTAAGGTGGCTTAATTTTTTTGTTTTTTTTTTTTTATTTCTGAAAGGTTTAGAAAATATTTACAAAAGAAATTTGAAAATTAAAATTTATAAGATTTTAAAGGGGAAATATGGAGACTATGTGTACGTGCTATATACAGTGACATATGCGAGTACAGTTAAGAAGCGTTTAAAAAATAATGACGCAAAATAGATCATTAGGACGAGATATGAATTGTATACATTTATTATTCTTCTAAAAAGAGCAACGACCTGCACTGAAGTGTATCGCATGTAAAAGTTTAAAATTTATTAGAATTGAATATTGGGTCTTTCATTAAGCGCTTTCCATATTTAGTGTGTGTGAAACAAATTTAAAATTTTTTTTGTTTGTCGGCCTATTAACTTCAATATGTGTGGATATTGAGAGCACTGTTCAAATGTCCGCCAAAGCTTCTCTGGGTGGAGCGGTTCCAAAATGTCCAAATTTCCATGACCCTGGCGCATACATCAGGCTGAATTTCACCGATGTTGTGGGTTATCTAAGCTTTGATGAATGCTGTCGTCTGTAGTTTATTCGCATAAGCTTGCTGTCTTAAGAAAACTTTACAAGAAAAATTTTAACAGTGTCAAATCGCACTATCTCGGTAGCTAGTTCTCATTACTACATACATAGATACATATGTACATACGTAATTCATCATTATAACCCTTCAGTCAAAATTACAACCTAGTTTCTCACACTACTTATATTCTTTGTGTTAATTTTATATATGAATGGCGGGACCTATAGTTTAAAGTCGTCGCCAAAAAGCAGATTTTTTGAGAAACTTCTCATCACTTCCACTTGAGATGCCGCTCGTACAGAATATCCAATATTTGATTCAGATCATCCAGTTTAGGCCAAAAAAGTTGATGATTATCGAACCTATAGTGCTCGATGTTGGCTGGGATGGTCTGACCAACGTCGTTCATAGTGAAAGATGGACTGATGGCTTCCCCAGGCTCAACCTCCATACGAAAC
Organism: Sarcophaga variegata; assembly: GCA_932273835.1. Taxonomy (NCBI): domain Eukaryota; kingdom Metazoa; phylum Arthropoda; class Insecta; order Diptera; family Sarcophagidae; genus Sarcophaga; species Sarcophaga variegata. The sequence continues at coordinate 99,192,558 of OW026360.1, read as the reverse complement.
AATGACGCATTAAACGCTCTTGAGCACCATGTTTAATTTTGCTTGTACAAGCACTCATTTATCACAAAATGCGCCTTATCGATGGAGCTGATTTTTCGATGAAAATTAGGGTCAGTCGCCAACTGCTACAAGACTCATTCATACAAATATATGTACACAGTTAGTCATTACAACCCTTCAGTAAGGATTGCAACCTAGCTTCTCACACCACTTAAGGTGGGTGGTGTTAATTTTAAGCATGAGTAACGGAACCTAGAGTTTAAATTCGATTCCGAATTATAGATTTTAGGAAATTTTTCATTACAATTTTATTTTACTTTCAGAATTTTTGCAGAAATCTGCTGAGAAGAAGTCGCCAAAGAAATATTTCTTCATATTTCGTTATGTTGGATATGTCTGACATGGGGTTCGAAACATGGCCTCACACAATGTCTACTAGAGTGCGGTGACTTCATTGGCGCCATGCGGCTCGTTTTATTAGTCAAAAATTGAACTGATCGAATAGCTACTATAATTCTAAGCCACTGCGAACATATGCCCCTGAGATGCATTAATGCCTCACAGGCATTGCAACAATGTGTTCTGATAATTCATTCTCATTTTAAGAGATCTATATGTTGCGTTCAAAACGATCGTCATTATAAACAAGTGTACTCTGGAGTTGCCAACCTCTCTAGAACCCATTTAGTAAACACAAATTAGCTCCATGGTAATTTGGTAAAACAGACTGAATAAATGACAACTATTTTGACAGATTTAGACATCCAAAAAATTTAAAATTCATGTTATTCAGCCAATATCTCTTAAACACTGTTAAAGCTTTTCTATTTGTTTTGTAAAATTGTCGTTTTTATTGCATTTAATGTCCTTCAACATGTGCCAACAAGATTGCCCATATTCATTGCTATTAGGGGTCGTAAATATTTATATAAAAATGTAAATTAACTGAACAAACAATTTTATACTAAAACAGCAGCGAAATTTCTAGGGATACATCAATGGAAACCCAAAGTAATTTATGCCGTTCCACTTGAAACACAACCAACAACTGTTAAGTGACCCAACCAAGTCTTTAAGAAGAAGAACACAACTTTATGACACTACGAGTGATATATGTATGTATGTACAAATATTGTATACTGTTCTAGGGCCTTGGGATTTATAAAGAGTTTTATAAAGGTTGACTTTATGGTCGTAAGGCTAAATGAAGGCTTTTCTTTCTGTTTATTTCCTCTATAAAGCAGTCCCTAAGTGTAGGGCAGCGTTAAACGCGGAAATGCTGTCGTACTTGCTGGTTAATTTCTTGTAATTGCAGGAAATTGGTTTCGTATTTCGAAATAATGTTTCGAAATTTTCTTATTTACTTACTTTTCTATGCGAGTAATGCACCCCCAAGTTGAGAAATTTCTCTCAAAAGCTGGCATAAGTTATTGCCATCTTGGGGTCAGTTATTTATGCAAATTTCCATTCATTCTTTAAACTTAAGGAGACCGAAAATTCAAACAAAAAAAATTACAAAAACAACAACAATAAGAACATAGTAAAAGAAATCAGACACTAAGAAATTTAATTAAAAGTGAGGTTAAGAATGCTCTTTTATTTTTTCCCACAAGTCATATTTCATGGCATTTTTCCTAATGCCATATGATAACAGAATTTTCGGTTTGTAACGGTCATTTAGAAGTTCGGCAATCACAAAATCACCACATAGTTCATGTATTAATTTTCAAGATGACCATTTAAATGTCTTTTAAGGCTGGTAAACTTCGAGAGTGTGATTAATTGCTGAGATAAGCCAACAAATGTTGCATTTAATGGTTTTTCTTTTCATTTTTCTATATTTTCTATATTTTTCCTTTCTTGTTTGCATTGTAATGGCCATACATCTGCCAACAAGTAGGATTTCATTTCAGTTCTTTATGCCACATACAACTTCTCCGACTCTTTTTCTATTTTCCAGAGAATTCTTTGTGTAATTGAAGCCACATTTAATATGAAACTTGGTAGTAAAGTTTAAAAAAATGTAGCACAGTTTAAAACTTGTATGGTAATAAAGCTTATGATTGGCAAGAAGAATTAATCAAAAGAAAACAAAAGATTTTTCTTTGTAATATGCAGATCAGCAATGAGTATCATACTCAGAATTTTAGAATTTTAATTTGGTTATTATGCACGAGCGATTTGAGGGCATGGCCAACTCTAATGGAGGAGGTGTAGATTGGCCATAGAGATCATGCGTTTTGTAAGTGAATAAGCCATGATCGTCACATGTCATCGGTCACATGATTTATGTGCCAGAGCCATAGAAAACAAGATATTTCGTAATGAATGTAGTGAAGGAATACACTCTATCTAGAGAAGCCTTTGTATATATTTGAACGTCCTGAATATGTCCTCTAAACAAATAAAAAATATCGATGGTATCTCACACACACTTTTTTATTTAGATGTAGAGATAGGAAGCTGTTAACAGCAGAACCTATCTAACGACAGTCCCTAAGTTTATGTTGTTTTTTTAATACTACGCTAGGGAGTAGAAATGGGGTTACTTAGAAATATTTTAAAATATTGACCATCGTGAACTACAACTTTTTCTCAAATTCTTAGCGGAGTTCGAATATCATTTTTAAGTATTAATATGTTATTAATAATTAATATATGCTTTTTTTGAAGTCTTCATATGAGTAGAATTGCTCATTAACCAGCATGGGCATCAAATGAGAAAACATATGAGTTCTGAAGTTCTTTAATAACCAAGTCATGAAACGCCAAAGACACATGTAACAGTCAAATCTGAGCGGGAGGCCTTATATTCTTTATTTAAATATATCTTCTGATTTTAGTTTTTGTTTGCATTTTGTTATCGCTTTTGGCAAATAACAATTACTTACTTAACCTAATAGGTCATTGCAGTATTTTAGTTAGGATTACAACCGAGCTCCTCGGACTATTTATTCATTATCCTTTTGTTAATTTTTAGCCACGACTGACTTGACCTACTGTTTAATGTCAACTATAAATGACAGATTTGAGAAACTTTTCTTTGCAATTTTATTTATTCACAGAATTTTTGCCAGAACACTGCTGCGCGGAAGTTGAGGAAAGAAACGGTTTTTCTTCATTCGAGATGCCTGAGCTAGGGTTCGAAACACGGGATTTCGTCGAATAAGCTAAGACAGTAGGCGGTGTAGACTACGATGACTTGTGTAGGATTGAAAAATTGAAAGTGTAAGGATGAATACATCTTTTCTTCTTAAAATGTATATCGTAATAAAGAATATAGAAATGAAGGCCTTTAGTATTGTTACGAAAATGAAAAATCTAGATACTGGGGGCTAATTCAGGCAGTCGTATACGAACGAATTTTTATTCGAACGTGCGAGTTTTTTTAGTTTTGGGATTCTCTTATTCGTTATCGAGTAAAGTGTTTCGAAATTTCTAATGATGGCATTCGATAACGTGTGATCATTCGAATGCCACCCTGTGAGTTTTTACTCGTAAGCACTAAAGCTTTCGAATTAAGGTTTTTCTACTGTAAAGAACAATATAAAAAAATGTTATAAAAAAATTTATAATAATTTATGAATAAAAAATTTATTGCAGTATTTTTAGGTCAAAATTTTTTTTAAATTAATTACACCCAGAAGGAAATTCATGGACATTTCATGGTTAAGCATTCAGAATTGGCTAAGAGTATTATACCAAATACTTCTCAGGGAAAGGCAAGAGCCAATCAGCTATGGGTACAGCTCACAGCTAAGCTCAATGCTTTCGGCCCACCAATCAAAGATGCAAAAATGTGGCTTAAGGTAGTTTAACAAACTCTTGTTTAGTTTAACATTCTGTTGAGGGTCTAAAAAATGTCCAAAAGAGAATTGCGACACAGAAAATGTTACCCCAACAACTTCACCAAAAAATAGTATTCCTGACGTACATATATCCCTGCTGTTTATCGGATTATGAAGAAGACAAAACCTACCATGTCTTCTTTTATAGAATTTGAAGATTATACTGCAGAAGAAACTTCAGCGCCAGCTAATAATAAAGTAAAACCAAAATATATTATTCATACTTTTATCGAAACTTTTCTTCCTTGGATTATTTAAATTTCTTTTATTTTTGTAAGAAAACATATGTTTTTTGTTTACAATTTCGGCATTTTAGTCAGTGCTGTAAAACGAAATAATTAACTCGTTTCACAACACCTAAGCAACAAATCGATTCATTTCGTATCGAGTAACATCATCAGAAAATTTCTCGCTATCGAAATTATTTTCTTTTCGAACACAATTTCGATGCGAGAATTAGACCCCTGGTGTCTTGCTTTTACATCGTTTAACATTAAAATTATAAACAAAAGCTACAAAAACGGAGCAATGAACTTGTTTACAAATTATCGCACTGCGTAATATAACAATAAACACCAGCATAAAAAATGTAAACAAAAATATAACAACGAACACCGGCATAAAAAATTTGTAAACAAGTAAATAAAAATACAACAACAAACATTACAAGAATAAATTTAAATATAATATACAACCAACACTACAATAATTAATGTAAACAACGATGTTTACATTTATATTTATAGAGATTTTGAGAAGGCGAAGTAATGAACATTCATCAGACTGTTATAAAAGGCAATCTTAAGCAGGCGAGTGAGTTAGTAAAAGTTCAGTCAGCCTTGTGTGAAGAAGCGGTGCGTTAAATGATAGTAATCATGGTACTGTTTACGCAAAGGGTGTAAACAGAGGAATAACAAACAAAGCAATTGTTGTTATTTGCATAAAGTTGCAAACAGTGACACACAGAATTGTGCAAATAATAAAAAATTTTAAATTAATCTAAACACAGATTTATTTTTATTCTATTTGCAATCTAGGAGCTCGTATTTAAAACGTTTTTAAAAAGTAAAAACGTAACAATATTGTTGACTTACTTTAACATCATTCAGAAGCCTCTATCACATTTACCTTACCTTTGTGTCTATAACTGTTCGTGCATCAGCATTTATGTTCGTTAAAAATATGAAATCATTTAATTTTCTGTCGAAACTAATTTGTGATAACTGAAATGAAAGTGCATTTAGTTTGATGACTATACAATTTATTTGAAAATTAAGATTTTTTCTTTAAATTTTTATAAAAAAAAAATTCTATGAAAAATGTTGTTCATACGCCTACGGCCATTTATCGTCGTTGTCAAAATGTTTTAAAATGACGGTTCTTATACACACAAACATAGTTTCAAATGACCGTTATAAGCTATTTTACAATGTTATCATAATTGCTAAACCACTTACACACACATACACACAAATTTGCAAATTTAATATTTGCATGCAGCATGCAGCACAAAGTTAATGATGTTGTTGTTTTATAATTTCGATTGAGTGTATATCAGGCAGCTTGTTGCCTTGATAGCCGCTGCATTGCGTGGTTAACAATATTTAGCTTTGCAGTGCCCTATGATTGCTGTCTTAACAACTTAACTGCGTGTTGTTGATTCTTTCCTTTCTATTTTTGTTTTTGTGTGAATAAAATTTACAAGTAATTTGAAATAAATTGTGTTAAAAGTAGTCTCAATTGTGCAAGAGCTTATGTTATGACCGTTAAAGTGAATGCAGTTTTGCCTTGATGAAGATGTTTACTTATGATTGGAAACTGTAAAAGCGACATTCTTCAATAAAAATGTTAATACTTTGGCATGTTCATCTATATGATGGCCAGTTTCTATTTAAATGTAGATTTTGTTTCCTAAGAACGCTTGAAATAAAAATAAAACGATTCCTAAGTAAGGTCCTTTATTCAGGACCACATAACAAGCAATCAAAAAATAATATTTGTACAGTCAAACATTTCCTGATGTGCCTAAATGCTGGACCCAAAACAGTACTAAATATTTTCACCCGTTGTTAGCATAGCTGAATTGGATGCCGTTGTAATACTAATATGTAGTACCTACTCCGTCATACAACTGTATCAACTGGCCGACATTTCTCCGTCGTCCGGATTATTTTATGATGATGTGGATCTAATCTAACAAAAATAAATTCTGGGTGACAAAGAAGCCTTTGCCTCATTACAGCTTCTACAGAAGTCGTTATGAAGTATTTCCAGCATCAGGGCATATGCACACAAGGGGACAGTATCCCATTATAACTGACATGAGGTTCCTACATGGACTGTGATTAAGTTTACTCCAAACATTTCTTGTTTAAAATCAACTGTCTTTTGAGATAAGTTTGGATGAGAATGTCCATCTCACTTATGAATTCATTTGAAATTTTCTGTTGTATCAGCCCTTGCAAGTGCAGCATTTTGCTGTTACCTTCAGTGTCACCATGTTCATGAACCCACACAACCCTCGAACGATTTACAATTTCCTCTTTTTATGGCGCTGAATTAGCGATTTAAGATAAGCTATTCTATCGTTTTGGTGTGCAATGATTTTACAAGTTTTTCTAGAGTTTTGACAACAATCTGCCCTTTTACACTTTTCTACATCAGAATATGTCTTTCAAAAGAGAAAACGAGTTTTAGGTTGCAGTTTCTTTCTTCTGCTGTAGTCCTGTAAGAGAATAATTGTTGATGGATACTGGAATTCTCTCCTAAGTAATTTGAACACGATATTTATCATGACCTTTGGCTCTCATGCTAGGAGGTTCAATCTGTGTTATTGATATTTCTATATTTAGAGTATTTCTATCTTATGATCCATTGAACAGGCGTCTATCTATACAGGGTATACCTATGTTGTATCTCACCTAACCCGATTACCAGGCAAACTTTAGGTTGACGATGTCAGAAAGGATAACTTCTCTGCCTAGCCATTGATAAGCACCCAAATGTTTCCTTCTGAAATGTTAATGCTGCACGTTTTTCAAGCTGTATAGTCTGATACAAAACTCAAATTTCTTTCTCTAGAAAGTAATCAGCAAAGGTTAAGAGTGTCTGAAACGGATCGAAATTAAGAAGAGTCTTCGCCTTTCTACACCTACACTTTAACCGCGAATTCACTAACACATCTGCTTGCTCATAAGCAGTACTTGCCACCTAACCTGCACCAAGTACTCGTAGGGCAGTCTGACTGTCAAATACTTTTGCTACGTCCCAACCTATACACTTTCTATTTAAGTCGAATTACACAGATCCTCAGATGTCAAGATATCCACGAGTTTCACCTTGGCTATCGAATATTTCACTCGTTGTTACCTTCAGTGTCACCATGTTCAAGAACCAAATTTTTATAAAATTGATGATTTTGCGGCAAATGGATTCAATTTTAAAAGATTCAACACGTATATAAATAAATAACAATACCAACCCGAAGCTAACTGAATTTGAAAATCTCGCAGAGATTTTTTTTCATTACCTTAACATGTGTTTTATTGCCATGATTATGGCCGCAAAAGTAAGTGGAAACACATACAGTGGTGGCCACGAATTTAAGACACGACATATGACTGACTTAGTTGTGATATTTACAATCCTGTAATATCAAATTTGATATTCTTTATTCTTCTATGTACCCTGTAATACTAAGAAAAAGTACCATTATTATATTTTGTTTCTTTTTGATCATATTATTGTAAAAACGTTTATTTGAAATTGGCCACGAATTTAAGACATTTTAGAAATATCTGGTTATTAAGTGATTTTTTAGTGATTTTTGAAGCTAAACGTTGAGCAACGAATGTTTTATTTTATATTATGTTGGAATTCATAGAAATATTTAATTATAAATGGCCAGAGGTACTTGGAATACCGATGCCGAGCGAAAACTGATCCAACAACTAAAATTTGATGGAAAAATAATAATGGAGATATCCAAGCTGCTTAAATGTTCTAGATGCAAGATTTACAACGCGCTGGAACAAATCAAGCAATATGGTACCACCAAAAATGTCAAACAGCAACCTAGAGCCCGAAAAACTACACCCTAGAGTAGCTGCTAATAATCTTTTCACGAGCTCAAGTAAAATAAAAAATAAAATTGCATTGGATTTTGGTACTGATATTTCGTCTAGGGCAATAAGAAGATGTCTAAATGAGAAAAACTTGGGTGTATTGCACAACGTAAACCACTTGTGTCAAAAAAATATGAAATCCCGACTAGCATTTTGTCTTGATCTATATAATATGTAAATAAAAATTCTTAACCAAATATAGGTAGCAAAATATTACTAATTTTTCTTCATAATATTACTAAAATCTTAAGAAAAATATCATGGACCTAAAATATTTTTGATAAGATGTAAAAATTATTACAAATGTATAAGTCAAATGTTGTGTCTTAAATTCGTGGCCACCACTGTACATATTTTAAATGGCTATGGGCGGTAATACATACATACATAATTGGTCATTATACCCATTCAGTTATGATTACAACCTAGCTTCTCACATCACTTATGTTGTGTGTGTTAATTTTATACACGAGTGGCTTTACACACAGCTTGAAGTCGAATCCGAAACATAGATTTTTGAGAAATTTTTCATAGCAATTTCTGATTTATTCCCAGAGTTTTTGTCAGAGATCTGCGGAGAAGAAGTCGCCAAAGAAAATTTTTTTTGGATTTCGTTTTGTTGAAGATGTCTGACCTGGGTTATGAACGGTGCCTTCATGTCTAATAAGCCAAGACACTACCTAGTAGACTAAGGACGGTAATATATTTCTTTTGTTAAAGAAAATCAGATTTTAACCTCACAATTGAGAGGAAGAGTTTGTTGACAATAATGCTATGCATCCTTACAAGACCTAATTCAAAATAATCATACTTACCAGCTAACTATTGCTTCTTTGCACACTTTAGCGCTTACCCTCATTTGGGTTTTAGTGGCAAAATATATCCTGTAACCGGCATAGTCTAGTACGTAGTGTTTTGGCTTTTTAGACATTAGGCCACACGGTTCAAAACCCACGTCAGACATCTCCAACAAAACGGAATGTGAAAACGTATTTCTGAGGTCGGCTTCTTCTCAGCAGATTTCTGGCAATAACTGGGGACCAAAATAAAATTGCCATGAAATGTTTCTCTAAAACAAAATTTGTCGTTCGAAGTTGATTTTAATCTCTAGCTACCGCCAGTCATGTCTAAAATTAGTCGTAATCCTGACGACAGGGTTCTAATGAACAATTATATATGTATCAGAGATCAGCAATGAATCGTTTTTTCGGTACTCATAAATATTAAATATATGAAATAATATGAAATATTAAATATAAATGAGTCTACAATATTGAAATTTAACTACGTTGATTTATAAGTACAGGTTGCAATGATAATGAATACAACATTGACATCAAACTCATACCATTCGAAATATATTTGATTCATGAACCACTCATTCAGATTCATAACTTTAGAAAATTAAAATACTTACATATAAATGAATCGAGTTACTCGAATTATTCATCAAAATTTAGAGTCTTAGTTGTTGTTGCATTCACAAAAAAAGAAAAAAGACATATAAGCAAAACAGACAGAGCAGCAAGCAGAGCAAACACACAACCTTTTAGTGAGTATTCTGGTGTTCGTACGCGAATCATACTTATTTTGTGACTCTCGTAAATATTGAGTTATGGAGAGTAAACATACGTGCGTCAAACATCATACGTGTTGTTAAGTATGAATATGATGAGTACTTCAAACTTTGAATATGAGTAGTATGAGTATAATATTAAAATAAGTATGAATGAGTATAAGTATCAAAAATTATGAGTATGATTCGATTCTCTTATGTTTTTGAATACACATTCCTGGTATGTGTGTACGTGTGCATGTGTAGTCAAAGGTGATCTGAGAGAAATGCACCTCCTCATAAAACTACAACTACACAGAATAGGTACTAACGGTGTTAAAACGACCCAATTAAACTGGGCTTATTAAGGCGGATGCCAGTTTAATGTAACCTACGTACAACTAGTTGTGATCAAACTTTATTACGATATTTCGTTTTTTGTTTTAGTTTGCTCATTCTTGGTTGTGCACCAATTAAATCAGTTGCCTGTAAAGTTTGACGAACATTGGATGCATGTGCGTAACTTACTAACTGCATCCATTTTGTTTAAAATTCAATGGAAAGTAAAGTTATTTTGGCAAAAATAATTTTTTCTATTAAGTTCATTTAAAATTTAAATAAAATTTAACACGAGTAGCTTGCGCAAAATGACATGCAAAACTCTTAACATAAAAATTAAAAAAAAAATGGAAAAAACCTAGAAAGCATAAGAGAATACTTTTGCGGAAATTGTCTAGAAAATATTTTAAATGACAGATAATGCCAGAAATTATGACATTTGGAGTAAAATTTTGACACACAATCCAATTTTATACACAAACCGTAGTAAACAATATGTATGAATGGAAATATTCTTTTGAAAAGTTAATTTTCTTTTAAAATTCAATACGTTTTGATATGGAAAATAGAAAATATTCTGACATACAATATCCCGGCAACATACATGTCCTTTTTTTCTTGATTTATGTTTCCAGTAAAGCAGTCTCCTATGTATGCAGTAAAGTGCATCTAAATATTTTACATTTATTACATGACATTGTAAATATTTTAAGAATGCATAGCTACTTTACATCTGTTAAATAAATTGAATTCGATAGAAGGATTGCGCAATGCAAACTAACAGGCTCTGGTCATAGCAATGTAAAGGAAAGAGTTTTGGATGATATGCAACTGCATTGCATATCTGCAATAACTGCAAATGAGTAAATTATGTACCACACAAGTCTCCTGCAACAACCTGCTTCGCTTAGGTATCTAATGTAATCCGTTTCATAGGCGAGCCTCCCATACTTATTTTTAACTCATCCATTTATCCTCGTTCCACTGTTCGCAACTTGATGTAAGCAGCAACAATTGCTTCTTTCCACTCGTTTGCGTAAACAATAACAATTGTTCGACAGATCTTTATAGTGGAGATCTTCAAAACACGATTATTCTCTTTAAACACCGCTCGTCTTCACACAAGGCTGACTAAATTTACTGACTCCATTGCCTGCTTTATCTTGCCTTTTATATGCCAACGTAAACAGTCTGATGAATGATCTTGAAGTCGAATGTTCGTGTCTTCATCTTCTCGAGATCTCTATAAATGTAAACATCGTTTTTATTGTTGTTTGAGTATTTTTGTTTACATTTATTCTTTCAGTGTTCGTAGTTGCATTTTTGTTTACTTGTTTATCCTCTTTTTTGTACTGGTTTTTGTTGGTATATTTTTGTTTACTTGTTTATTATGTAAACAAGTTAATTGTTTTTGTAGCTTTTGCTTATAATTTTTATGTAAAACGATGTAAAAGCAAAACACAGTTACCATTTTCGTAATATTTTCTTCTTTTTATGGTCTTGAATCAGCGATTTTTTTCATGCACAACTGACTTACTCTCAGCATCAGCTGGTAAGATAAGCCATTCTATCGTTTTGTTTTCCTAGAGTTTGACAACAATCAGCCTTTCTGCGAAAACAATACACTTTTCTACATCAGAATATGTCTTTCAAAAGAGGAAGCTAGTTTTAGGTTGCAGTTCCTTTGTTCTGCTGTAGTCTTGTAAGAGAATAATTGTTGATACTGGAATTGTTTCCTGATATTCCCGCAGGTAAATCAAGTAATTTGAACATGATATTTACCATCACCTTTGGCTCTCATACTAGCAGGTTCAATCTGTGTTATTGCCGTGCAGAGATGCTAGAGTATTTCTATACTACGATCCATTGTACAGGCATCTAGGGTATTTAGGGTATCCCTATATTGTATCTCCCCAAAATCTTTTTCAAGACAAACTTTAGGTTGGCAATGTCGGAAAGGATAACTTCTCTGCCTAGTCATTGATAAGCACCCAAATGTTTCCTTCCGAAATATTAATGCTGCACGTTTTTCAAACTGTATAGTCTTAAACATATCTCAAATTTTTTCTCTTTTAAGTAATCAGCAAAGGCTAAGAGTGTCTTAAACGGACTTTAATTATGGAGAGTCTTCGCTTTTCTACACCTTTCCTTTGGCCGCGAATTCGTTAACACATCTGCTTGCTCATTAGCATTACTTGCCACCTAATCTGAACCAAGTACCTCGAGGGCGGCCTAACTGCCAGATACTTTTGCTATGTCCCAATCTTAGATGGCTTAGTTAATCGCTTAGAAGATACCCACGAATTTCACCTTGGCTATCGAATATTTCACTTTCCATTCCTGTTTCTTTAACTATACCCTGAAACCATATGGTAACGGTCGCTATCTTAAAGAAGATTGTAGCTTCGAACTCAATTTACTCGTGTGATTCAGATTAAGGAGTTAGGAATGGAGGTCACAATGTTCTCTGCGACTGTTCGATTTGTCTCACATTATTTTAAGCATTGTCTTCATAGTTCTGATACTCGCTGTTCAACAGGCTTAATTCCAAAAAAGTTTCTAGCTCCGTTATTGAAGAGGTTATCAGTGCCTCAGTTACAACAATACATGCTAATCTCTGTATCTTATACAAGTCCATTTCTTATGATTTCAAATTCGTTCTGTTTTTCAAATAATGGCTAACAATTGGCTTGACAATCATACATATTTGATAACTGGTGGTACCTGCACGTTTGGCGCTTACTTTTTGAAATGCTTACCATGTGGTATTTTTTCCATTACTCCTCTTGGGAGTACATGGCTTCCACAAAGCACCCAATATAAGTTTACTGGCCTGCATTATTCCCAGACATTGCCTCCAATTTCTACTTTATATTGAAAGCACCTTGACGTCGCCATAGTCTAGTAGCTTGCATGTTGGCTTATTAGATATTAAATCCCCAGGTCGGACATCCCTATCAAAAATATTTCTTCAACGATTTCGTTTCAGTAGATATCTGGCAAACACTGAGTTTAAAATTGAGTTGCCATGAAAAATTTCTCAAAAGTATGTCGTTCGGGGTCGACTTTAAACTGTAAGTCGCCCGCCACTCATGTATAAAATTAACACACACAACATGTGTGAAAAGCTAGGTCGTAATCCTGACTGTGGGATTGTAAGGGCTAATTATGTATGTATGTATGTATTGATAGCACCTTATTCAGCATTCGAATATTCTTCCACTTACGAAGTTTCTTTTTGAATGATTAGCAGCAAGGGGAGGAGAACGAAAACCAATTTCGAGTTTTTAAATTGTGTGTGGATCTACTGGATGGTGTTGGAGCGTTTAGAACAAAACAAATTCACTTTTTGCTACAGATTGCCCAAATCTCGGTACCCAGATGGACATGAATTCAGTTATTTCCAACAATTTCCTCTGTTTCCTTAAGATGTGATAGAAAACACGCTTCCGGCAATTATTTGCTGTTATTGAATTAATTTCTCTTGAAATTATGAAAAAACTTTTTGTGAACTAGTGTAGTGGTGGGTAATTAAACATTCTTCTCTTATAATTTTCTGTTGACAATTAAATATTCGGATGCCAACCAACTGTGGTACTTTCAAACTTAATAAAAATAATTTGCATTCTTAGTACTCTTGCCTTGCCTCTTCTTAAGAGGCTTGCAAAATAAATGTTTCTGAAGAAAAACTCTACAACTTGCGAGCATAAAACTGTACAAAATTTATGAGTTCGTGTTATACGTTCATAAAAATAATGTTTCCATAATTCTTCTTCATTATTTGAATGCAAAAACCGAGAATGAAAGAAAATTAAGCAGGAAAACAGAAGCATATTAAGGGAGCAAACACAGATTGTTGAGATCTCTGGGATATGGTTGGGCAATAAAAGTACAAAATTATCATAAAAAGTGACTCAGAGAGAAGCAAAACATATACTACTGTCTACATATAATAGACACACAGTAGTAAACTTAATAGCACACGTATGCCGAAGGATGCGTTAACGCCCGCTTTTACATTTTCTTACTTCTTGCCACCAGCCAAAGGGACATTTGACTACAAATAGTTTCTGTTCGGCTTATGACACGATAGGATTTAAAGGCAGATTTATTAAATGGTTTAGAACCGTAGATTAGTAGCTAGTGTGGTTCAACACCTGGCTTAGCAAACATAACGAAATATGAAAAAATATATTCTTTCGGCAACTTTCTCTCAGCAGTCTTCTGGCAAAAACTCTGAGAGTAAATAGAAATTGCTTTAAAAATCTGTTGTTCGAAGATGACCTTAAACTGTAGGTTCCGACATTTATGAATAACATTAACACTTACAACATGGGTGGTGTGAGAAGCTAGGTCTTAATATTGACCAGAGATAAGCAATGAGTATTAAAAAAGATGAGTAGATTCGAATCATACTCATAATTTCTGATAATTATACGCAATCATACTTATTTTAATATCATGGAACCTCTACTCATATTTAAAGTTTGACGTACTCATCATATTCATATAAGAAATCAGCAATGAGTATCCAAAAAGATGAGTATAATCGAATCGTACTCATAAATTCTGATACTTATTCACATCAATACATTATACTCATACTGCTCATATTCAAAGTTTGAAGTACTCATCGTACTCATACTTAACAAGACGTATGATGTTGTTGATTTCGACTCTCCATGACTCAACATTTACAAGAATCACAAAATATGTATGATTCGCGTACGAACACTAAAATACTCACTAGAAGGTTGTTTGTTTGCTTTGCTTGCTGTCTTTGTTTTTTTTTTGCTTATGTGTCTTTTTCCTTTGTTTGTAAATGCAACAATAACTAAGGCTGTAAATTTTGATTGATGATTCAAGACTCTCGGGTCATTTATTAGTATTTTTCTAAAGTTATGAATCTAAATGAGTAGTCATATGAATCAAACATATTTCGAATGTACAATCTGTACTTATAAATCAACGTTGTAGTGAGTACGAATGAATCAGAGTAGTTAAATTTTAATATTGTTGACTCACTCAAATTTAAAATTTCATGAGTGCTTATGAGTAGCGCAAAAACGATTCATTGCTGATCTCTGGTCTTAATATTGACTAAAGGAATCAGCTCTGGATGTTTTAGCAGTAAAAATTTTATATTCTCTTCGATTTTGCAAGTTTTTCACTCAATTCATTCCTTTCCCTAAAATGCTTAAATGAATGTAAGTTTCATAATTTCATCACTAATTTGCTGCAATCATGCATATTATGACGTATGTTGTTCACACACTCTAAAGGATTTATAATTACTCGTGTACACTTTGTTAAGATTAATTGCCTTTTGAGTCTGACAGTAGTACATTTGTGAAGTGATTGTTTTACATTGGTTTTGAGAGAGAATTTCGAAGAAAAAACATGCCAAAGGGGAGGGGAGCACATGTGCGGCAATTTAAAAATTTCACTGTTTGTTGGTAAAGTCTCGCTAATAGTTCTAAGAATTGGTTTACGATGCTAACAGATGTTGAATTTTTAAATGTATGGAGTAAAGTTTTGTAAATTTATGCGTTTAATTCATGTAATGGCTCATTAGTAGTTCAGCATATATTTGGCAAAAAAAATTATAAAAAAATAAAGTAAAGTCGGTCGTTGTCGACTTTAGATTTGTTTGGCATGACATCAACATTTATGAGCAGCACAACTTTTTGTTGTCATCTATTTTTTCTAACATCATGTTGAGCTCGAAACAACCTCTATGCTGTATGTATTTACTCTGAGGCTAAAGTGCCTTAATTTCAAAATTTTGTCGGAAAATCTTTCATTCAAAAACAGTTCAGGTACACTGTTCAGGTACAATGTTGAAACATTCATTTGATGCAAATGAAGCGGGTATTCAGCTGCAAGACTAAATAATCTCGTAGCGAATATCAGGCAAAATGTTTCCTTGTAATGTACACCATACGTTTGTGCGTAACCCTTTGCAATTATCCTCGCCTTAAAGCGCTCAATACAATCTTCAACATCTCTCTACGAAACAAATACGCATTTACCCTCTTAAAAGACCGACTAACAGCCTCAGGCTGTTCCTGAATAGTCTGATGCATGACTCAGACTTCTTCTTATTGTAAATTTATCTTCCTTTTCACTGACAATACCGTCCACTCCATAGAAGAGTTCTGGACCCATCAATCGCGTAGGAGCTCCCCCCTTCACAAACTCGTGTGCTTGCTCATGGTCGAGAGTCTTTGCCCCTCTTTATCTTCCTTTTCACTGACCATAACGTCCACTCCTTGGAAAAATTCTGCACCCATCAATGGCGTAGGAGCTCCTCTCTTTGCAAACTCGTCTGCTTGCTCATTATTGAGAGTCTTTACCTCTCTTTACCTTCTTTTTCGCAGAGCATACCGTCCATGCCGCAGAAAACATCTGGTCCCATCACTCCTCCAAAGCTCATCTGCTAGCTCATTGTCGAGAATTTCCATACGATCTGGAACCCAGCAGAAGATAACTTTGTTTTTCCTACTTAGCTTCAGCTTCTCCAGACAATCCCATACTATCTTCGATTTAACCTTATACGAGCTGAATGCACCGATGGCATTTCCAGTTAGTATTGCCATGTCTTGCCCTTTATATATTAGTATTGTTACGCAAATCGAAACAACTTAATATCGTTTAACAACAAAAACGATAAACAAAAGCCACACGATACAAATACACACTAACACTAAGAATACAATGAACGTGTTGATTATCTAAACCTGCACACACACATGTACAACGAACCTGGTACCAACAACAACATGTATGTGACAAAAGCGGGTAGACAACATAAGCAAAGTACACAAGCAACAATGTATTAGCAATAGAGCTCTCGAGAAGGCGAAATCACCAACCTTCCACTTCAAGAATGTTCGTTAGACTGGTTCTGCCGGACTATAAAAGGGCTGGACAAAGCAGGCAGCAGTCAAGAATTCATTCAGCCTTGTGTGAAGTTGCGTGTGAACGAAATAAGTCGTGGTTGTAAAGATCTAGCGAATAGTTGTGTGAACTAGTGAATAAAATAGATTATTATTGTTGTATCGTTAAGTTGTATAGGGTGGCACAAAAACTTAGTGTAAAGAATAAAGACTTTAACTGAAATTAAACACATATTTGTTTTTACCTGGTTTGCAATTAACGAACTCATATTTGAACCCTTTTAAAAAGGTAAAAACGTAACAGTATACTGACCATCTTCTTTGATAAGTTTAATGGAATTCAGTCAGCAACTGAGCCTACCTGTGGCGCAACGAACGGCCACTTGGCGTGCTTCAACCTACCTGCCTATCTACCTCTGCTTCCATTGGCATTGGCTTCCGCTTGGAATATACCCGCAAGATTCTTGCTTCTGTTCAAATATCCTTTTCTGACCCTTGATACCACAACATAGTCCCCCTTTTGAGAGAAAGTATGCATAACACAGATTACTTCATACATTTTGTTTACTAAGTATCGTGGCAAACCATTTCCCAAAATCATAGAGTCCATTGGTACTGATCAGGGGCTAGTTAAAGAGGGAACTGTTAGCCGATCGATTACTTTGGTACGTAATCGAATTAACCAATGAACCTTATTGTTAGCCTTTTTTGTTTCAAAACAATACCGTAGTAGTTATGCTCTGAATGGTAGGTTAGGTAAGGTTAGAGGACATGTACTTGTCAATTTAGACAAGTACAGTACCCGGAGGTCAATTTGACCTATTGTACTTAACGTCCTTAAGAAGGAAGGATAAAAGAGGTGATAGGAAGAAAAAGAGCGGAAGTAGGAAGGGAGAATGGGAAGCGAAGGAATTACACACACCAAACAGAACAAAAAAAAACTTCTCAACCAGCTCAAGTTACTAATGACTCTGTGGAAAGCCGTGATGTCGACTCTCAGGACAGAATTCAAATCCTCAAAGAAGCCCCTGCCAGGGGTCATTAACCTCAATCTATCAAGGGCTGGGCAGTTACAGAGGAGGTGCTCGACAGTCTCCAACTCCTTCTCATCGCAACATACCCTGCAGTAGTCCGGCTGGTATCTGTTCCAGATTCCGTCAGCGACCTAATCTCGCAGTGCCTAAACACTATAATTAACCTTAAACTGGTCTTGTCCAAGCCCAGCAGCCAACCAGTTCTCACGCTATCTATAGCAGACCATAGACATCGAGAAACATAACAAACCGATCCATTCCACCAACGCCTCTGCTCTTCCTCCCTGGGGGTCAGGGATGCTCTGAATGCTAATTAAACGCACAATTTATAATTCTATTTAAATTGAGTTCCTAATGCTGCTAAATTAAATCCTAAATTCATACCAAATTCTGTTATGCACACCCAGTTAACTACAGAATTAATTCTGCTCGCAAAAAATTTAACCAAAAATGAAATTTCTTGTGGAAGTTAAAACGTTACTGGAATACGAAAATACCTGATTGCTTTTCGTTTTTCGTTTGTATATGCAAATAATTGCAGGCCGGTCAAGTTTACTATGAAAAAGACAAAAAAAAAACGTGAATTCTACACCTCGATAGTGGTCGTTTGCACAGGAATCTGGTTGAACTGAAGCTGAGTTCCTTTGTAACAAGCATATTTCGAAAATACTTTGTTGTACTCGTTTGTACTGGTTTGTATTTTATTTGTGTGGCATGTCATGTACTGTTCTCTCTTCTCTCTACTTTTCTTAATTTTTTTTCTTGGATTCAGACAGACAGACAGACAATTGAAAGGTACATTGGTTTTTATTACATGTTAATGTTCTTTAATTAAATGATTAAAAAGGAGAGCAAATGAATAACAGAAAAAATGTTCAACTATGTTCACTTTAAGGCCATTAACATAAACTTGTAAAAAGTGAAGGCGATTGGTATACAGCAGATGTAGAATTTGGACCACCAATTAAATTTTTTAGGGTGTTTGTAAAATTATAGCCAAATCACTTTAGCTGGTGGGTATCAGAGATCAACAATGAATCGTTTTTTCGCTACTCATAAGCACTCATGAAATTTTGAATATAAGTGGGTCAATAATATTGAAATTTAACTACGTAGTCTAATACTCACTACAACGTTGACTAATAAGTACAGGTTGCAATGAGTATGAGTATAACGTAGACATCAAACTGATACCATTCGAAATATGTTTGATTCATAAGCCTACTCATTCAGATTCATAACTTTAGAAAAATGCTTATAAATGATTCGAGTGACTCATCATCAAAATGAGTACAGTCTTAGTTGTTGTTGCATTTACGAAAAAAGAAAAATACACATAAGCAAAAAAGACAGAGCAGCAAGCAAAGCAAATACACAACCTTCTAGTGAGTATTTTAGTGTTCGTACGCGAATCATACTTATTTTGTGATTCTTTTATATGTTGAGTTATTGATTCTTGTATATGTTGAGTTATGGACAAACTTTGAATATGAGTAGAGTTTCCATGATATTAAAATAAGTATGAATGCGTATAAGTATCAGAAATTATGAGTATGATTCGATTCTACTCATCTTTTTGAATACTCATTGCTGATTTCTGGTATGAATATCATGAGGACTTCAAACTTTGAATATGAGTAGTATGAGTATGATATTAAAATAAATATAAATGCGTATAAGTATCAGAAATTATGAGTATGATTCGATTCTTCTCATCTTTTTGAATACTCTTTGCTGATCTCTGGTGGGTATATATCGAGTTACTGTTATGATATGAGCTAATCGCTGTCTCATGAACAAATTCGGCAATCTAATGATGATCATACATACACACATAATGGGCCATTACAAGCCTTCAGTCAGGATTACGGCCTAGCTTCTCACATCACTCATGTTGTGTGTGTTAATTGTATACATGAGTGGTTGGACCAACAGTTTAACGTCGATTCCGAACGAAAGATTTTTGAGAAATTTTTTCATAGCAGGTTTTATTTACTCTCAGAGTTTTTGCCAGAAATCTGCTGAGAGGAAATCGCCGAAGAAATATTTTTTGTCATATTTCGTTTTTGATGCCTGACCTGGGATACGAACCTGGGCTTTACGTCTAATAAGCCAACGCACTACCTATTAGACTACGGCGACTTCGATGGTGATGATGAATGATGATCATAAATCAGATTATTTCCAAAGAAAATATTTCCAATTCTGTAGACGATATTTTAACACAAGATTCTTCTTTTCTTGCTAAATTTATGTTTAGGCATCAGAATTAAATTTAATGTCTGTATAACTACTGCCATAAAGTGTCATGTATTTCTAACCACATATGTATGTGCATCTGCCATATGTCTGCCACTGTAATTAAATCCATGTTTATGTCATAAAATTATAATTTAAATGAAATTAAAACCACCCCTTGAATTGCAACTTTACGCGAACAAACACTTTAAAACCATAATTTTCTACACAATAAATAACGCCTCAGGTTATCTTCATGTTTGCAATTCATTTTCTTTGGCTTCTTACTTTTCATAACCATCAGTGGAACAGTTTCATGAAAATCATCATCTTCATCAGCATAATGTCTAGCATTTGATTCTCCCACCTTGATTCTGTTTTTATTTGTTTCCATTGCTTTTTTAACAATCAATTGATTAGTTTGACTATGTAATAAATTACATCGTCTACGAATTACTAAAATTTGTTATACACGTTCCCATAAACAGAATCTATGCCGATGTGCTGCTCTACACTATACCTTATCTTATATTTGGGTTTTAATCTGTTGTCTGGATGCATAAGAGTTGGCTGGTAGTACTGCTTGGTATATTATTTGTTTGACTGCTTGGCTGTTTGGTTGCCGACTGGCGTGTGCAGCCTAATTTTAATGGTTCCTTTAAGCTGACAACACATGTACACAACAACAGGCACCTCTTAAACACTCTATTGCTAATTCAATAAACGTACAACTATGCTGCACATTTATATCACACAGATGCTGTTGTATACACCAAGTAGTTCTGGGAAATACTGAATTGCATTAGTAACTGCAGTAGATAAGTGAGGCAAATTTTTGCTGGAATACAAAAATTGCTGAGTGGGATTATTGTTAAGTTCTTAAAGACCAAGTCGGCGTATACCATCAGGTAGTATGTTCGTTTATTAGACGTGAGGCCATGGTTTAAATCCCATGTCCGACATCTTCAACAAAACGAAATATGAAAAAATATTTGTGCAGCGACTTCCCCTCAGCAGGTTTCTAGTAAAGCATCTGAGATTAAAAAAAATTGCCTTGAAAAGTTTCTAAAATAACCTGTAGTTCGGAGTCGATTTTAAATTATAGGGCCCTCCACTTATGGATAAAATTCATACACACAACATGAGTTTTAAATATTTTTCTTAATTTCTGCTTGCGTATCAGGAATGATCATTCCTGGATGCGTTTTCCCCATCCTACTTTTCGGTATGTTTGGTATAATACAAATCGACTCTTAGTGCCTCTTTCTACATCAAGAGAATGGGACAAGAGAATTAGCTTCATGCTGAGGCATGAAGAATGGCTCTAAAGTAACTAAAGTGACCATTATCGAACGTAAGAGTTGTTGTTAGAACAACAACAACATATTTAAGGTTTACTGGTAATACTGACTGCACGTGCGTGGAATGGAGGGAAAACAAATACCTCACTGTAGCCACTAAGTTGTAAGTAGCTAAACTAATCATCCGTTCCCCCCTGTACCTGTGGAGCGTAACATCAGCAACGAACGTCCTTGTCAACTGAAACACAACCCTCTCTTTAGAGATTATAGGACTGAATCCTCACCTCAACACTGAACACATGTTTACAGATGGGTTTGTTTTTATTTAACGAATGTTGGCAACCTTATCATTCTAGAACTTGTCACAGTGCGATCAATTTAACGCTTAGCTGGAAAAATTTCTTTTTGACTCCTCCATATCCTCACTAAAAATTATTTCAATTACTCCCAAATTAGCCTACGTTAACCCTGGTAGCTGAAAGCATACAATACCAATGCGTACAACAGCAATAATAAGTATTTATTAGTAGATACATTCAATTATTGTAATCTTCTTAGAAGTGGAATTATTCGGCTGCACTTATAAATGCGGATTTGTGCATGCATATGCGGTGCATGAATAGTTGCAAGTCTTCTGCAAATGTTGACATGTTACATTTGTATTCAATTCATAAACGTTGTTGTAGTTGCTGCCCAAACATCTATGCAATTTAATAGTTTAAGAGCTACATTTGCCACAAGCTACAACAGTTTGCTTTGCTTTGCCCATGAAAATATTAAAATTATTTGCAATTTAACTGGAAATATTATGATGCATGTGGCATTGACTTGATCAATGCATTGAGCTTGTCTCATGGTGGCTTATAAGTGTGAAGGCTTATTTGAATCTCAGCTTATAAAATGAAGGAATTTTAAAGGTTTTATGCCGCAAGCACTAGCTATAAGCATTATTTAACTTAGTTTTTATTTAACTAAGTTTTTATTTAACTAAGTTATTCAGCTAAAACTAAACATATACGGAGGCTATATATGATATGAAAACGAAATTTATTACGATATTATCCCCTTGTTGTTATTATAGATCAAGAAGTTAAATGTAGCTGTCTGCTTGTAATACAAGGGCCATTATTACAACTTGTCATTAAAGTTGGGTTTAGTAAAAGGTAACTTTTGCTAAAGTGAACTTTGAAGTCACCTTTAACATCTTTTCGTTATTATTTGCATATTAATTTTTTCAAAAATATGACAGTATCGGAGCAACGTCGGAGCAACTGTTCAATTAAATAAGTTTTTTTAAACGCAGTGAAAACGACGGGCTTCTTTTTTTATTGTATTTGCTAATTTTGTTTATATTATTTATATTATATTTGATATAATATGGCTAGCTCAGACATAAACTTCACTTTAAAAGTTACAAGCAGAATGATCTTCCCTTAAGCTTAACGCTCACCACTAACTTATCATCCACTTATAATAATAAAAAACA
This sequence comes from Sarcophaga variegata, assembly GCA_932273835.1. Taxonomy (NCBI): domain Eukaryota; kingdom Metazoa; phylum Arthropoda; class Insecta; order Diptera; family Sarcophagidae; genus Sarcophaga; species Sarcophaga variegata. Next base: position 99,169,734 of record OW026360.1, on the reverse strand, counting down.
AATTATCTGCCCGTTAAAATCCTCCCTTTAGTTAAAGGCAAGTTGTAATAATGGCCCTAAGAGTGTTAGTTTGACAAGACGATTTATCTACTAGATATTACAGGGATTTGTTTTGGGAGATCTATATACGGCATCTGGCCTTCTGTAAGACAAAAATAATCACGTTATCAAAAAGCGAGTCCATACTGAATTAAAAACCTCTAATATATCCTTTCCTTGGAGTTTAAAAAAAAACTAAGCAGCTAAGCCTTATAATCAGAAACTACTTTTCAACTCGGATGGTAAATCATATCATTAAGATTAAGCTTCCGTTCAGAAACATACATACATAATTGGTCATTACAACTCTTCAGTCAGGATTACAACCTAGCTTCTCATGGCACAGATTTTTTTTACTGTCAGAGTTTTTATAGTGCTGTAATACAATGAGGCTGATCTAGACAAAAAGAATAAAAGTTAAGCCTTCGATTCACTTGACTTTCTTTTGCTTTGCTTAGAGAATATTGTAAGTTCCTCTGTTGCTTTAGAAATTCCTTCCATTTGATACACAACTTGGTATTATCTTCTAAGATGCATTAACGTCGCATAGGTTCCTTGTATGTTTTTCATATTGAGATTTAAGCGATTCCTCTCCTAGTAAGTGTTCATACAGTCTGCTATGTCCCAATAAAAGGCCTGTAATGGTTTTCAGGTTAACACTTGACTTAAAACTCTACGCATTGCAATTACCCAACAAAAGTTTAGATTGCCTTCTTTGCCTCTCTACAATTTTAGTTTCTCCTGAGTATATCCATCCAAACAGCTCTTCCTGCTGCTGCATCGAGGACATAGAAGCTCACTTCTCTCAAGCTTCTGACTGGTGAGTTCATTTCTGTGAATCTCATATAATTAATAACATTTGGTGATTAATCAAGAAATCCCTTACTAGTCACGAGATAAGCTGATATAAGCCGAGAGGTCGGATGGTGGCGTGACTGTCAGACAGTCCCATCCTTTGTATTTCCTCTTCAAGTTAAAATGTGCACAGCTTTCAATGGCATAGCTTTTAGCAAGATAGACAGCATCCAGTTTCCCCCATGGATTACAAAAATTTAAATAAATTAAAATAAGAACGAATAGCTCTGCTCCTGTGCTACTATCTACACTCATCCCAGCCATACCACGAAAAGCTCGCTTTCTTAAAAGAAGAAGTAGCCTCCTTATTGATGCATCTACTTTTAGTATCCAGTGTTGATTCAAAGCATTTGCCGAAACCACAAAGTTTGAGTGTTCATTCCAGGAGACATTTAAGCAGGGAGTTGTCAATCAAATGGTCAATGGCACCAGTAATTTCGAGAAATAACTCTGAGAGTAAATAAAATTGCCATGAAAAGTTTCTCAAGTCTGTCGTTCAGAGAGAATGTAGAACTATAGGTCCTGCCACTTAAGGATAAAATTAACACAAACAACATGAGTGAAATGAAGTGGGTTGTAGGTTGAAGGTTGTAATCCGCCGATCATTAATGCTCAACATGGGTGATGTGCAAAAGGACTGTTATGTAACTAAAGGGTTGTAATGACCAAAAAAGCTTGGTATAGTTCTGCACTTCATCATTATGGAGCTCCTGCGCCACTGTGCGCACCCGAGGCATGACATCACAAGCCTGAAGGGTGCCCCTTATGGTTTTAACAACTAGCAAGCTACTCTAGTCATTGTAGTCTAGAAGGTAGAGTGTTGGTTTATTAGACATAAGGCCATGGTTCAAACTCCGGGTCGGACATCTCCAACAAAACAAAATAAAAAACAAGAGAATTTCTTCAGCGAGCTTCTATATCCTCGATGTAGCAGTAGGAAGAACTGTTTGGAAGAATATACTCAGGCAAAAGTAAAGTTGTAGAGAGGCAAAGACAATCCGAACTTTTGTTGGGTAATTGCAATGAGTTTTAAGTCAAGTGTTAATCTATAAAGTAGTTTGGGGACCTTTTAATCGAACATATCAGACTGTCTGAACACTTATTAGGGCGGCAATCGCTTAAATCTCAATATGAAAAACATATAAGTAACCTATGCGTCTTAGAAGGAAATACCAAGTTATGTATCGAGAGAATTTTTCTTGACAGCTCCTAAAGCAACAGAGGAGCTTATAATATTCTCTGAACAAAGCAAAAGAAAGTCAAGAGTATCGAAGAGTATCTTTTTTTTTGTCAAAACCAGGCTCGTAATATTACAGCCATTTGGTCCTCTTTAACATGTTTTTCTGTAAAACCAACATTATATTTGATACTCAACACTGGTGGACCAACTACATCTTCTTGCACAATATTAAGCAGCAGAGTGTTGCAGACACCGTAGTCTAATAGGTAGTATGCTGGCTCATTAGATGTAAAGTATCATTTCAAAGCCCAGGTTAGACATCTCGAACGACATATAAAAAAATATTTCTTCAGCGATTTCCTCTCAGCAGATTGCTATCAAAAACTCTGAGAGTAGAAAAAAATAGCCATGGAAAGTTTCTCAAAAAAATCTGTCATTCGGAGTAGACTTTAAGCTGTACGTCCCGCCACTCATGTATAAAATTGAAACTCCCAACATAAGTGGTGTAAGAAGCTAGGGTGTAATTCTGACTGAGTGGTTGAATGAATGGCCAATTGTGTATGTAAGCAACCCAAAAAATGTGTGTTATTAAGCGAAAAACTTAAATTCATGTTCTGTGTGTTAATTTTCATTATCTTAAATCTTTCCACAAGAATTAAACTCCCAACCATGTCTTAATGAATATTTTCTTATTTTAATGATAATCGCAGAGCCATTGTACAATTTCGTTTAATAATTTAGACCTTTTAAGGAAGTTTTACTTCTCTACTGCTGCTAAAGACGACCTTAATGGACTAAATTATCAACTTAACTTAAGAAAATGTGTAGGTACACGGGTACGTGTTTCTGTTTAAAATTCCTTTATCAGTAGAAATGTTCTACCAAAACTTTCTTTTAGTATTGGTTGGTAACGTTAACATTTCTGTGGTTAATTATGATGATGATGTTGGTGTTCTTGTATTGTCTTTTAAATTATGCCGTGAATGTAGAAGAAGAAAAAGAGAATCCCAACTGATAATGGAAGGGAGAATTAAAATAATGGCAACGGAAACAAAACAATGACAATAACTTCTTAAGCGTTTGGTTAGCAGAAAATAAAGTTGAAAAGTTTATTTTCAAATTATCAGCATAACAGATTAAAATTTTGTACTATCGGCGGTTGGTTAATATTTTTTAAAAAATTTTTTCAAAAAAACTTTTTATTGTGAAATGAGGCTTATCACCATGAAGAGATTTTAAGGTTACATACCCTATTTAAAGTTTAAACTTAAACAATGAACTTTACAGTCCCTTCTAGTCTTTCAATACAAATATTCAAAATCATATGGCCACTCTAGTAATCCTCTTTAAATATAGCACGCACAAAACAATTTTTTTTGTAACACAAATTGCAATTCCCCCTGCTGTAGGTGTGAAAATGTGTCATTTAAAGCGGGGATTTTATAGTTGCTGTCATAAAAGTAAGACAGTGATATGTACATGCATGCATGCAATATGCTGCTGTGGCCCAACACTTTTATGACACCACAAAGAACTTAAAATTACTTTCAGTTCTTCTTGCCTGTCATCTTAAGTAAGTGATAAAGTTTAAAAAAAATACCGAAGAAAAAGAAAAAGCGGAATTTAATTTAAAACGTTTTGCATAATTAATCTCTTAAACAAGGGATTTTAATAAAATAATCACACACACTTTCTAATTGAAAAACAATTTTAATGGAAATGCCATGCTCTCTCAACTTGTAAGATGGTAGGCAGGAGGATTTTAAACGCATAATTTAATTGAGTATCATTAACTACATTACAACGAAATATTTACATGAAATATAATGTAATAAACGTGTCATAATTTACGTGACATAAAAGGCATTGGACAACCTGATAGGAAATAAAAGAAAAATTAAATTTTCTATTCTATTCACATACATAATTAGCCATTACAACCCTTCAGTCAAGACTACGGCCTAGCTTCTCACACCACTCACGTTGTGTGCGTTAATTATATACACTGGAACCTACAATTTAAAGTCGACTCCGAACGACAGATTTTTGAGGAACTTTTTCATCACAATTTTATTTGGTTTTCAGAGCTTTTGGCAGAAAATTGCTGAGAGGCAGTTACCGAAGAAATATTTGGACATATTTCGTTTTATTTCATATGTCTGACCTGGATATTGTGACGGTGGTGCTAACATTGTGATCACAGTTGTTAAATTACTAATTTCTATAATACCACTTTCTCTTATATCCAAACCTCTCTTAAATAACGAGTCGATTTTTTTTCATACTTCTTTTACTAAATGAAATGTAACCTTTTCAAAGTTATTCTGTTATGAATGGATTTTGGTTTCATTCATAATCCCGTTTTATTGTTACAATTACATCAATGAAATTGTTCAAAATTTTTTGTTTCAAAGTTGATCTTAACAACTTTATTGAAATTTCCATTAAACGGTATCAACTCAGTAATTAAGAAACTGTTCAATTGAAAAGTACTATTTCTTGCGAAATAAATAAATTCAAAAATAAAATTCAGTGAATAGTTAAGATTCTATATAAATAAAGTTCGGTGATTATTATCCCAAAAGTTGTAATAGAAATACATATAATTTCATATGGTATTGAATTGTGGAAGGTAAGGGAATATTCCAATCAGGAGTTTTGTGGACAATAACGAATATTTTGTCCTAGGATATTTTTAATCCGATATCCACAAAAGACCTCGTGGTCCCACATTACTATTGGACAGAAGTCCTGGTACTCCATTATTACTCCTGGAGAAAATACATCGTGGTTCACCTTTCTTTTGGAACAATAGACATCGTGCTCCAAACTTTTCTTTGGACTGAATTCGGAAAGCTAACTTTTCTAGAACGAGAGTATGAGGAAAAAGAAAGGAAAACCGTAAGTTGAATATAACCTCACATTCACCCAATACGTCATAACACGTGAAAGATTCAGTTTCTTAATATTTGAGAAAAGGAAAAAATATAAATTATTTAATACCACATTTTAACTATGAAGTAATTCAATTGAACCTAATATAAGATAAGTTTAAATTATAAAATAATAATCTTAAAAGAAAAAGAAAATTTAAATAAGAAAAGAATTTGAATTATATAAAAGACAAGAACCTATTACTAATGAATAATATGAAAAGTCGTAAATAAGTAATTTAATTAAACTTCCTCTAAATATACAATAATTCTCATTTAACACGTTTCGAATAACGAACACTTTTCTTTGAGTTTAAAATAATATAAAAAAGAGAAAAAAATTGCATTGTACTAAGTTGCTTTTCAATCATAATTTTATTCTTTCCTTTGTCTCATTTCATTGATCCAGTTAGATCAGCTCTTACTTAAAGAGAACTTTCGTTTCTTTGGTACTCCTTACACATTATGAAAGCATGAATGAGAGAATGGAATTATGAATCAAAAGAAACTTACATAGATTTTATTTTTGTATGTGTTTGTTCTTTATTTAACATTAAAGATTGTTTAACAAAGTATTCATAATAAAAATTTATTAAAGAGTTCAGGTAAACTAGTAACCTTTTCTACTTAGTTATTTAGAATTAACAATGAATAATATTTGATACTATAATAACAATATTAAATATAAATATAGGAAAAAAGTAATAAGAAAAAAAACCTTTGAAAACAAAACAAAAAAAAAAAATTATATGTTAAGATAAAACTTAAAGCTATGTGTTAACACTTAAAATGTTAATATGATCATATTCAGACGTTTCACATCTATTATTGTAATTGTTTGTAAGTAATAAAATTCTATCCACAACTTTGTCAATATTATTAATAGAATGCAAGCGCTGTGTAGAAAAATGCCACGGTAAATTATATATCATTTTTAATAATTTATTTTGACTAATTTGGAGTCTCTTAATGTGGCATTCAGCAATATCACTCCATACTGGGGCTGCATAATATATACTCATACAAATTGATTTAAATATAATAATTTTGTTATCTTGATTCAGCGATGAATTCCTATTTACAAACGAGTATAAAAGCCTAGTGACGTTATTTAATTTATTTATGATATATGAAACGTGTTCCCAAATTTAAAATTTGGGTCCAGAATGACCCCTAAATATTTAACTTTTGAATTCCACTTAATATATGTGTTGTTTAAAAAAAATATCTCTTTGTGGAGTAAATATAGTTTTTCTTCTTCGAGTGAAATCTATAGCTTGAGTTTTTTTGTGTGTAGCTAACAATTTTCCACTTATTAAAGTATTCTATTATTACAGCTAAATCGTCTTGAAGACTATTAATAATATCTTCTGCGAGTACATCGTGACAGAGGATAGAAGTGTCGTCTGCGAATATTGAAGATGAACAATTAAGAAGCGATGGAAAATCCAAGGTGAAAATGTTGTATAGAATTGGTGATAAACAAGACCCTTGTGGGCACCCTGCTGTGATTGCAATCTGCGATGAACAAGTTTTCCCAACGAACACTCTATAATTTCGGTTGAATAAAAATATTTGGATTAATTTAGTAACCACCGGAAGAAAGTTCAATTGAACCATTTTATAAATGAGGCCATCGTGCCATACACAATCAAATGCTGATTTAATATATAAAAAAACCATGCCAGTAGATTTTCCTGCATTGAAATTTTCTTTTACTTTGGGTTTGATTCTAACCAAAGGGTGGGAAGTATTTTGTCCTGTTCTAAAACAAAACTGTTGTGTCGGGAATATTTGGTTTTCGTTACAAAATTTCAAAATTTTTTCCTTAATCACTTTTTCAAAAATTTTGCTTTAAGATGAAAGTAAACTTATTGGCCTGTACGATAAAGGGCATGATGGTAATTTGCCTGATTTGCAAATAGCAATAACTTTTGCATCTTTCCAGCAATCAGGGAAATAACAAAGTTTAAGACAATTGTTAATTATGTTAGTAAGATTTTGTATTCCTTTCCTCGGGAGGGCCTTTAATAATTTATTACTTATATCATCAGGACCGGATGCTTTTCTAGTTTTAAGATTTTTAATGATAGCTTTAATTTTATCATTATCATTATTGAAACATTTAGCTAACAACTCGCATTTTTCTTGTATTGTAGAGTAACGGACTCCTTCATACTTAAGGATTGGTAAATTTTGGTACTTCATTTCAGTACTTTTGAAATGTTCCAAAAGTTGGAAGAACCTTTTTCAAGAGTTGTCAAAAAATTACTCCAAGACTTATTTCTTTCAATAATGAGTTCTTTTTAATTTTTTTATTAAGAACTTTCATTTGCATCTTATCAATACTATGCCTGTTTTGCATCCATCGACGACGAAAAAAATTCCTGTTTGTCATCATTATTTTAATGTGAGATGGTACTCGTTTGGTTTTGTGAAGAGACGATTCGTTTGGCACACTTGCATTTGCAGCATTATGAATAATATTTGTGAACGATTCAGTAGTATCATTTAATTCGCTTGGGTTTCCACAATTAAAATTTTCATTAGAGACGTTTTGTTTAACGCACTGTTTAAACAGTTAGCCTTACTAAAGTCTAAAAATAATTGAGTAGAATTAATATTTGAACAATTAAGTGATATCAATACTGGAAGATGATCGGAGCTTAAGTTGTTGCATGTAATAGGGTCTGATAATTTTCGAGGAATATTAGTCAAATAAAAGTCCAAAGTTGATGGTTGGTGAGTTTCTATTGTAGGTGTGTGTGTAGGATCACACGGAGCTTTAATCCATATATTATTAGCTTCAACTTTTTCGAGAAGAATATTTCCCCAACAGTTGGCACGTAAACATCCCCAGGAACGATGGCGACTATTAAAATCACCTCCTTGAATGTACTTATCCCAATGAGTTAGCTTTGAAATGTCAGCTGCGAATTGCTTCCTCTTCAAATCATCCCGACCAGCAGCTCCTCCGGGAAAGTAACATGCAATTATGGATATTGGACCATCTTGAGTCTCCAATTGAATACCAATATTTTCAATTAAAACAGTGTTTTGTATAGGAATCAATTTGTGTTGTATATTTTTCTTAATATAGATGGCAACGCCTCCGCCTCTGGAATCTCTATCGTTTTTGTAAAATGCATTGTTTTTGATGGAAACTTGATGCGTTAGTAGTGTTTCGGTTAGTAAGCAAATATCTATTTCCTTATCAATCATAAAATCAATCAGTTCATCTTTCTTATGTCTAATGCCTCTAGCATTCCAGTTTATAATTTTTGTAGATCTTATCTGAGTCATTAAGGCGACAAAAATTTGCAAGCAATGCTTGAAACAACCTCTAATTGATCTAATTTAGACTTAGATGTTCTTAGTTTATGTATTAGAACAAAGTAATATTCTTGATTTCATCAAATGAAAATAAATCACTATCATTAGCATTGGTGTTTAAATTTGCCCAACTATTTGAAGGAGGGGGACTTAAGTGAAGTGGTGGAAAATGAGATTTTTCATATATTTTATTGGTAGTATTATCAACAACTCTTGGACTATTATGGCCTTGAAGTATGGAGTTCTTAGTCATGTAACGCTGTTTAAGCTCAATGTAATTGATCCGATTTGGACAGTTCGGTGACGATGACGGGTGATCACCTCTGCAATTAGCACATTTAATAATGCTTACATTACATTCAGTTGTTTTATGTTCTCCTGAACATTTAGCACAAAAAGTTTTAACAGCACACCGAAAGGAACCGTGTCCAAACATTTGGTAATTAAAACATTGAGTTATTCTATTTTTCCTGTTCCTATGGAACTGCCACTTTACTTTAAGAAACTCGATTGACGAGTATTTTTCTCTGAGATCTTTGAGTGTGATACTTTATCTTTTAAAATAAACCATATAAAACACAAGGTCAATATTCCCCTTTCCAGATTTAGTTATCATCTATCTTAACATCTGTGCAATCTAAGCCCATAGATTTTAGTTTGTTTTTTAACAAAAAGACGTCAGTTTTGTCATACCCAAATAGTAAGGCTTTATATGGTCTATCATTTTTGGTAGCATAAGTAAAGAACTCAAACTTATGTGATGTTAAATATTTTGATATATTATCAAAATGCTCTTGCTTTTGACAAAAAAGGTTCAATCCTATTGAAATTCTTCTTATAGCATAACTGTTGACATTACATTTTTTGCATAAGTCATGAACTTGTTGAATTTTACATTTAAGTATTGTTATTGGAGGGATGTGTTGTTTTTTTTATTTTTGTTACTATTGTTTCATTATCAGCATCCACAGTTTGAAAGGGCTACCAATAATTGTTATTATTTATAACTGATCGCGCCGTATTATTAGTTTTTGTTTTTTTTTCATTTTAGCTTGCAAATTGAAAGCAGAAGTACCATTATCACGATTGCGTTTAATTTTGTTTTTGTATTTCCAATTTACGTTTTGTTAAATGATTCTTTAATAACTCAAAGGGCAGTAACGTCCGTACCATACGAAATCACAACACAGACTGAACTTACATAGATAATTATGTAAATTTGTAATTTAGCTTTATTTTAAGCTGTTGTAGTTAATATTTAAATTCTCACTAAACATTATTATTAATGTACTCTTAAAAAAATCATCTAAAAGGCCTGAGATATCGTTACACTCAAAGAAATTTGTAGATACTAGTTTTTTTAGTAAATTAATTTTAATGTGAACTATAACTATAGACTATAATGGACTATTATGTTCGACATGATTTAAATTCTTTTATAAAATCTTTTTTTGAAATTTTGATAAATATGAATTGTTAATAAAAATTTGTTTAAATAGCTTAAAGTAACCAAACCACTTCTGATTTGCATTTGGGTTACCAATAGATTTCCCTTGGATGATTGTTACCATGGTAGGGACAGGGCTTATGGAAATACAACATCTAATTTCCCCGAATTTGAAGTAAAACGAATTTGAGACAGCTGAGAGAGTTAGCACGTGATATTTCTTTTGTAGTGAGGTTTCAAGGTGCCCTAACAAGACCCACTCCCCATCCGGCGAGCTAGACACTTAAAGCAAGCACGTGCTAAAGGTTAGAGTAATTTTGAAGGCAAATGAAGTAGTCAACACAGCTCACCACACCGTACCGTTACAATATTGAACCGTGACCTCACGTCTAATAAGCGAACACCCTACCTACCACTGTTGCAAAATTTAAATTGTGAAATAGTACTAAAGTATAACTTTTTCGTGCAAATGGTACTTTTGGAAATAAATATTTATTTATATTTAATACACAAACGGAACAGAAAAACTAACGGCATACAAAACAAAATAAAAACAGCTTATTCGGACGGTAACAGATTGTAAAAGCCCCGTTTAGTCACACGTTAACGGAACGTATGTTCGTTTTTAGCATATGAAGAGCAATGTAAATTATGGTTCGGCAAGCGTTCTCATTTCTCTTTCACTTTTCATCTACTAAAAACAAACGTACGTTCCGAGGACATTTGGCTAACCGGGGCTAAAGACTTATTCCACCTACAGCTTTATGTTGGAAAAGTACTAAAAAAAGTACTAAAGTACTAAATTTTTCAACACTGCTACTTACTACCTACGGCGACTTACAACCTACCGACTAACCTTATCTACAACTAACCCTACTATCAAATTTACTTACCTACCCGTAAATGTACACAATACGAGTGCAGGGTTTCATACTATTTACCAACTCGTGAATTATTCATTATTTAATTGCCCATTACAACCCTTTAGCCAGGATTACAGTCTACCTACTCATACTACCCATGTTGTGTGTGTTAATTTCAAACATGAGTGAAGAGTGAATATTACACTCATACGACTCATATTCAAAGTTTGAAGTAATCATCATACTCATACTTAACAACACGTACAATGTTGTTGATTGCAACTCTCCATGACTCAACATTTACAAGAATCTCAAAATAAGTATGATTCGCGTGCGAATTCTACAATACTCACTAGAAGTTTGTGTGCTTATCTTTTTTGTAAATGAAACAACAACTAAGACTGATGAATGATTCGAGTCACTCAAATCATTTATAAGTATTTTTCTAAAGTTATGAATCTGAACGAGTAGGCTTATGGATGAAACATATTTTGAATGTTATGAGTTTGATATCAACATTGTACTCATATTCATTGTACTTATAAATCAACGTTGTAGTGAGTGCGAATGAATCAGAGTAGTTAAATTTCAATATTGTTGACTCACTTATATTCAAAATTTCATGAGAGCTTACGAGTAGCGAAAAAACGATTCTATGCTGATCTCTGGTGCCTACCAAATAGACAGTGGCCCATGGAAGGCTATGCGATTTAAAGACAGAAGCGAGACGATTCTTCATGCGTGTCCAGCACAGTCTAACTACTACTACCTATCTCACACACACACACACTTAAAATTATTTTTTTAAATTTTTGAGATTTTTTTTAAATTTTTTCGATTTAAATGACAAAAATGCCATGACAAGTCTCTCAGAAGTCTGTTGTTCGCAGTTACTGTTATGGTGTTTAAATAATCACCGCATGTTACTCGCGAGTAATTTCACTGTCGCAATGTGTTTTCCCTGAATATTTTTTCCCTTTTCCAGCAAAGCAAACCTTCTCTTAATTGATTAGAAATGAAAAGTATTTAAAAGCAATCAAATAATGATTAACGATTACTATTTGCCTGATTATTAATTAATTTATTGAATATTGTTTGCCTGCTAAGAAGCGCAGGGGGTTGGGGTGATGCCAAACAATCATTTGCTATTAATGCGTTATTAATAATGACGGCTCTCTTAATTCATTTGGCTAATCAAAGCAAATTATTTACCATGACTTTGTACGTCAATACACAGTCAGCATAAAATGAAAGACAAATGGAAGAAAAAGACGGAGAATAAAAATTAAATAAATAAACGCCTTTTTGTTATTTTTAATTACCAGAATCCTTTAGCATTTCTTTTTCCCAATCCAATTTTGACGGTGAGGGCCACCAAAGGATATAAAATTTACTCAAACCAATAAAATATTTGTACAGGGAAATTATTAAAATAAATGAGGAAAGCTGTTGGAGAAAGACTGACAAATAGATGCAACATCATTGCTTACTTATTATTCGTTATAAAACATTGCATAATTATTTCATTTTGCTATTCATTTATCCACTACTGAATAAGCCAGAAGAAAATGCTAAAATGTAAAGGAAAATGAAACTGAAGACTGAAAATACAAAAAAATTCCATGATAATGTCGGTGTTGCTCACGCAACATCTATTTTAATTATTATAAGACAAAACTGATGTTGACTAATATATTCAGTTAAGTATTGACCGCATTGATTACCAAAGTTCACTTGAGCACGCTTAGCGGACCGTTGTAACGCCACAAGTTAGTGCAGTCTCTACTAACCGAATTCCATCAAACTCAGCGAAGAAGTTGGTCAGTGGACTGCACTTCCAAACAGTTTTTGACAGGTGCTGCCATATGTGACCAAGCGTTGTCATGTTGGAAAATTACGCCCACGTATTTAAGTTACAGATTCAGGGCTCTTTCGTGCAATGTTTGTTGCAAAGGAATTAATTAATTGGGCAATTCACACGACTTTATATCGTGTATGTTATGGTGTATTGTGTAATTCGTATTCCAAAGGTCAAAAAGCGATAAGAAGAAGAATATTATTAATAATTTGATTTTCAAGCAGAAAAATGAAAAATATTGCAGAAAAAAGTAAATTAAATAATTATCTGTGCGAAAAATACAATTTTTAAATGTTAATTTTTGACTCAAGTTTCACAGAAAATGTTTTGCATTCTTATTCTTCTTCTTGATTACTGGCATTTACATAAACTGATAGCACGAAACCAACTACAACTTTTAAGAATATATGAAAAATATGTGTATACGTGTATCGGATTTTTATATCAACAACAAGCATATACTGTTGTATTTTCGTCCAACAATACACGTTATACAACGATACAAGGGTTTGCCTGAATTGCCCAAATGTTTGCATACGGCTAGTCACCGTAGCCTAGTAGGTAGCATGTTGTCTTATTAAACATGAGGACAATGTTCAAAAACCCAAATCAGACATCTCCAACAAAATGAATTACGAACAAATACTTCTACGGCGACTTCCTCTAAGCAGATTTGTGTCAAAATATTAAATTATCATGAAAACTTTCTCAAAAAAATTTGACTTCAAACTGTAGGTCCATTCATGTATAAAATTAACACACACTACATAAGTGGTATGAGAAACTATATCCTAATCCTGACTGAAGGTTTGTAATGACCACCTATGTATGGACGTCCACTCAGCATTCCAGCGAATGATTTCTGCAGTAGTTGTTAGCCTCAGGAGAAGGAGACTGTCTTTTACATCATGAGCGTGGGCCTTGCTCATGTAAAGAAATGTGGAGGTTTTTGACCTCTCACTTTCCGACATCTTAAACGAGCTCTCTAATATAAGGATTGCTGCAATAACAAGATTTTTTTGCTCACGAGTTGGTTTCCAAAACAATCTTTCTATCATCGTGTAAATTCGAAATTTTTTTTTCGCTTTTTAAAGGAAAAGAGCAAGAAGACTGTAGTGTTTCAATAAACACCCATGTAAAGCAATTTTTTAAAAAGTCCTTCACTACAGTGTTAGATTTTTTTAACGCCGCTGTTGAACTCCTCTAAATGCCTTTATGCCTTCGTAATTGAATGATCATTTAAAGAAGAAACAAAATATTGAAGTCCAAGAAAGTCATAAATTTCATTGACTTCAACCCGAACATCATGGGTAACGCCTTATTTATTTAAAATGCTCATCAATTGTATGCGTATGCATCCTTGCATTCATATTTTAAAATAAGAAAAGAAAGGAAAGAAACGATACAAAATTAATCAAAAAGTAATCGTTTCAATAATTTTCTTTGTTTCTCCATTCATGTGTCTTTCTTTTCTTATTTCTTCTTCTTATTTTCTTCTTTCTTATTTTCTTCTTTTTTTCGCCAATTGGTGCGTAATCAATGGGGCTTCATTTAAAATTAATAAACAAAGTAACGAAGTTAATATGCAATTTGCTTACGTAGCGCGTATATTGAGAAAATATGATGAATTATTTGAATACACGAAGTTTAAATACAAAATAAAAACCCAATATTATCGATAAGTTTTCTTTCAATTACAATTTCGTTTGCCATGCCAGCGACGGGAGCCAGTATGACTTCACTAAGGCACAGAAAACTGAAATAAAGGACAAGTAATGAAGGAAAAATTAAAACAAATACAAGTAGGCCATCGTAACATTTACATTCACTTGTAATCGTGTAAGAAGAAGAAAAAAAGGACTTAAAATTAATCATAATTTTAATTGGAGATGACACAAAAACGAAAATATGACGAAAAGTAAGAAAATTATTTTCAAAAAATCCTTCACCACGCACAATGGTATGCTACTGGCAAAAAAGCAAAATTTTTTTAATTAAGCTGTTTACAAGCATTCGATTAGAAAAACTCCATAATTTTTTGTAACAAAAAAAATATTTTTTAATCTGGATAATCTGGTTAAAAATTAGCTGTAATGGCCATGGCAAGGATTCAAGTAAACTTTGATTTTAACTAAGCTGCCATTCCTTCCTATCCCATTCTATTAGCGGTGGTTCAATGGAAACAGCTCATGGAATATAGGCTCGTTTCTACAAAAACCTGCAGAAATATTTTACTTCATGTTCGTATACAACTCAGAAGTACTTAAGCTCTCCAACATAGAAACTCGATATATCAGTCTAAAATACTAACAAATTCGATTATTTTATTTATTATTTTATTATTTTTTCTATCGGGTTTTCTAACAAGAACTTTCGAACTTTGACACATGATAACGGCCATTTTAATGAAGCCACATTTGGTAAATTAATTAGCATTTATTCGGTCTCCTTTGTGAAATCATCTTGGACGGCAATAGATAACAATGTGTGTTTGCTGAATATGCCGTGGTGCACAATTTCTAGATGAGTAGGTAGGTAGGTAGGTTGAAGTGGCAGCGTTGACATCAAAAACACACTTGGGCACGCATAGCGGACCGTTGTGATGCCATTAGTACAACTCAGTCATTCTGCTGACCGAGTTCCACCAAGCTGAGGAAGAAGTTGGTCAGCGCAAGGGCTGCACTAGATGACTAGGTATGTGTACAAACAAAATTATCGAAATTGAGATTCAAGACCCTGCAATGCATACCAAAACAGTCACTGTTAGGTGTGGATTTCTATTTCCATTACTATTAACAGTATTGTTCGATATGATTATCAACTTCTTTTGGGACTGAATTGGATGATCTGGATAAGGACGGTGCTATGTGAGTTACACTTTTCATTCGGTGGTTAAGTCAAGAAGTGGTCGTAGTCTAGTAGACGCAGTAGTCTAGTAGTCGCCGTAGTCTAGTAGTCGTCGTAGTCAAGTAGTCACCGTTGTCTAGTAGTCGCCATAGACCAGTAGTTGCCATAGACCAGTAGTTGCCGTAGTCTAGTAGTCGTCGTAGTCTAGTAGTTTCCTTAGTCTAGTAGTCGCCATAGTCTAGTAGTCGCCATAGTCTAGTAGTCGCCGTAGTCTAAAAGTCCTCGTAGTCTAGTAGTCGCCGTAGTCTAGTAGTCGCCATAGTCTAGTAGTCGCCATAGTCTAGTAGTCCCCGTAGTCCAGTAGTCTCCGTAGTCCAGTAGTCGCCGTTGTCTGGTAGTCGCCACAGTCTAGTAGTCGCCGTAGTATAGTAGGTAGTGCGTTGGCTTATTAGACGTGAAGCTGCAGTCATCTCGAGCAAAATAAAATATGAAAAAATATTTCTTCGGAGACATCTCAGTATAATTCTGGCAATCACTCTGAAAGTAAATAAAATTGCCATGAAAAGTTTCTCAAAAATCTGTTGGTCGGAGTCGACTTCAAACTGTACCCAACATACCATTTAGCAATCAAACCGCAATATAACTTGAGAATAAGCTTATAATAATAGTTATTTTCAAGCTTTTTTTTATTAATATTACAATAATGTTTTTAAAATGTGAATTCACAAGCAGTTTTCAACTATGCTTGAGAAAGTATTGTTAAACACAACTGTTTCTAAAGTATGATTAAAGAAATCTGACGATTGAAAAAAACTTATTATTCTCAATAGTTTTTAAAGACATGCTGTCTTTATTTTACGCACGAATTTTGTATTTTGTAAGGACTATTAAGTTTTTAAAAAAAAGACACAAAAGTTTTTTCGGAGGAAGTGTACCGTCACATTAAGAAGTCAAACAACAACTGTCTTTTCTTTATTATTATAATTATTATTAGACTTAAACTAAATTACATTTTTGTTTATTCAGCATTTGCAAACTTTAATTTAAATTACATTTATGATTATTCTGCGTTTTGCAGTTTTCACAATTTGCTTTAGACTACTTTGTATTAATTGGGATACCTATTCTATTTCTTAGAATTTTGTCTGTAATTTTGTTTTCAATTTTAAATTCTTTAGATTTATTTTGACAAACAGGAAATAGGTTTTGTTTTACAATTTTATTTTATTATTTCTTTTTTTTATTTTGTGTTTTTTATGCTTGCTAAGAAATCTTCAATAACTTCTGTTTTGTTGTATGTGTTTGTGTTTAAATATGTAACTTCTCCCTCCTTTGGATTAGAATTCTCCTGAATTCTTTTATTTAATATTATTTTAATATATCTTTGTTTTACAATTACAAAAATTAAGATAATAATTATTATTATTGTTAAAAGGAGATAAAGTCCATAGGATATATTACTATGATATTGTAGTGCTCTAATATTTTTAAGATTATTGCTATTTAATTCTTTGATTTCTTGAAATGTTATTTTATGTGAAAAATTTTTTTCTATGTGAATATTTTCAATTATTTGTTTTTCTTCTATGTTTTCAATTATATTTGAAAAATAATAGTCTTTTATTCTAATTGAACAGTTATTGAAATTTACAATATAATTTCCGTTTAGCATAATTTTTTCAAAATTACAATTTTGAATGATACTTATATTTATTGCATTCTTAATTATAATCGTATCTAAGTCCAATTGTATAATTTCTAAGTCATTATTCTTTACTAGTTGACAGTTATTTTTTATTAGACAGTGATTACTTAATTTTAAATTCTTTAAATGTTTATTTTCCTCAAATTTGTATGTTCTGTTTTCAAATTCAATTGTTTGCTCTATTACAGAGTCTATCTCGTCATTGTGATCATTTGGTAGTGGAACAATATATTTAAGCTTAACATTTATAAATGTTTTGGGTATTTTTATCCCAAAAATTAAACATGAATTATTAAAAAATGTAGTTCC
Organism: Sarcophaga variegata; assembly: GCA_932273835.1. NCBI lineage: Eukaryota > Metazoa > Arthropoda > Insecta > Diptera > Sarcophagidae > Sarcophaga > Sarcophaga variegata. The sequence continues at coordinate 99,152,365 of OW026360.1, read as the reverse complement.
TATCTGAATATATTTTAGCTTATTATAATCTATAGCATATTTTTCTATTTCACTAGAAGTCAATAAACTAGGATGTGCAATACCATATTTTGTGGACATTACATTATCCTGTAGATGTTCTATTTTATTTTTAATTAACTGTATATTTGATAGCTGTTCTAAATATATGTGCTTATCATTTTCTGTTTCTAAAAATTTATTGATAGAATTTAATTCCCTTTCTATTATTTTTCTGTCATTTTTGACGATCATTTTTAAATGGCTTATAGTTTCATTAAAATAGTCGTTAATTAATATTTGTTGGTTATTATTTTCTTTAAATTCGTCGATACTAAAAATATGTTTCTGAATGTTTTGTCTGTCCTCATCGTCCATAGTCCCGAATAACCATTTCGATACACTTCCTATTCCGTTAATCAGTCCTCTTCGTTGTCGGTTTTGTTTTGGTATCAAAGTAACCAATTTGTTTCTTGCATCTAACAGTTCTAATTGAAGTATATGTTTATTTTTTGTTTTCAGTAAACTAATATTTTCTTTCATCTGGTTTAGAATATTTTCTATTTCATGTAAGTTTACTATGTGTAGTATAATGTCTGATTCCTTAACTATATCTATGTTTTTCATGTAGATGTTTATAAATCCTGCTTGTTCTGTAAGTCGTTTGGTAGTCAGTTCCCCTTCAGTCATCGGTGTCCATATTACTATCAGCATGAAGATGGCTATTATCTGTAAATTTTAACGGTCTTTTAATATTACTCGGATGTATTCCTTCTAATTTTGCTTTTTTGTATTTCGGTTGTTCTTTATGCCTTAGTGCCTTGTAGTTTTTTATAAATCCTTCTTCTCTTGTTTCCCTGTACTCCTCTCTTTTTAAATTAAGTTTATCAATTTTCTTTTTCTTACATTCTTCTAAATTTTGCTTGACTTTATCTAAATCTATACGCCCTTCCTGTACTTCTTTTGGTGTGTATTTTATGCTAGAATGGAACCTTTCATTGTAAATTCTTATTGTTCGCTGAATTAATTGATGTATCGGTAAATCTCTGTTTGTTTGATATAAAATTCTAAATTTGTCTGCAATGGTGTTATGAAACCTTTCTATATCTGAGTTTCCCGTGTGACTATTTGGTTTTGTTAAGTGTAACTCTATCCCTTGCTCTATTAGAAATTCTTTTATTCTTAATGTTTTAAATTCGTTGTCAGCTATTATTTTATTTGGTTTTCCGAATTTTGTAATGTGTTCTTCCAATTTTTCTATTATGGTTAAGTGGTTTCTGTCGCTTAGTGAATAAGCAGTTCCAAACTTAGAAAACTTATCGATTGTTGTTAGAAAATGATGACCTTTTATTACATATGTATCGATATGTATAATTTGATTTTTATCCGACGGGGTCTCAGTAAACTGAAATTTATTTTTAATTGGATGCCTATCATATTTTACCTGTTGACAAAGGTCACATTGATTTATTACTAGTTGAATTAGTTCTCTAAGTTTTGGAAAATATATCTTATTTTTGATGTTATTATAGGTTTCATTTATTCCCGAATGTATGCTTTCCCTTACGTGATAGAAGGATATTTGCTTAACCGCCTCTACCTCTGTTTCAATGTCCTGTGCCCTCATTGTGCACTTGATGAATTCAATTTGGTTATCATTTGAATACATATCTATAAGCTTTTCCTGTACTATGTTATAATTATGATCTGAGAGTTCTGAATATATGCCTATCTTTCCTTTTGTGATATAATTCCTAAATATATCACCCATTACATTAAAGTCACATTCCGCTATATAAATTATTCTTTTTCCATGCAATGTTTTTGATTCCTCTGTCTTATTATTAGTCAATATTATCTGGGTTTTGTACTTGTTAACTATTTCTTCTTTTATGGGAAAGTGATCTAAAAGATTCTCATCGGCAGAGTGAATTGTTATCATTGATACGTTATCTTCTTCAATATTGTGTATTAAATTCAAATTGGATTCGGTATCCTTCAAACTATTTTCATCCTTCTTATTTTCAAGTCTACTAAGAAAATCCGCTACTCTATTTTCTTTTCCTTTGATATACTCGATTTCAAAGTCGTATTCTCCTAATTTCAACAACCATCGTTGATGTCTTGGGGACATATCTTTCCCTCTGTATTTCGAGTGGAGATATTTTATCGGTTGGTGATCTGTAAGGATTTTAAATTTTCTTCCATAGAGGTAAGGTCGTAGATACTGTACACTCCACAATATGGCGAGAAATTCTTTATCTGTAGCGGAATAGTTCCGTTCGTGATTATTTAGAGTTCTTGACGCGAAACAAATTGGGTGTCCCTCTTGGGATAAAACTGCACCCAGGGCATAGTTTGATGCGTCTGTTGTTACCGTGAATTGTTTCTCAAAATTTGGATATCTCAAAATGGGATGCGAAGTTATTAGTAACTTAAGTTTTTCAAAAGCCTCTATATATGTTGGATCTCGAACATTTATTTTAACTCCTTTCTTTAAATACTTTTTTATAGGTTGAGCAATTTTTGCATAGTCCCTCACGAATTTACGGTAATATCCCGTAAGTCCTAAAAAGCTTTTTATTTGTTTTTCGGTTCTTGGTAAAGTTAAGTCCTGAATCGTTTTAATTTTATTAGGATTTGGTTTGAGTCCTTCCTTTGTTAATATATGGCCTAAAAATTCTGTCTCTCTTTTCATAAAATTGCACTTATCAATCTGTATTTTTAAATTGGCTTGTTTCAAAACTCTGAAAATGTCCGTTATAGATTTTATATGTTCTTGAAGAGATGTACTAAATATTAAAATGTCGTCTAGATAAACTACACATGTTTTGTTAATGAAGTCGCGTAGTATTTCATTCATAAGTCTTTGAAAAGTTGCCGGGGCATTTTTTAACCCAAATGGCATCCTTATGAATTCATATAGTCCGTGTGGTGTCACAAATGCTGTTTTTTCCCTATCTTGTTCCCTTATTAAAATCTGATGGTATCCTTTCGCGAGATCTACGGTTGTGAAGTACTGAGCTCTTCCTAACTTGTCCAAAATTGAGTCTATATTCGGCAGTGGAAATTTGTCGTCAATAGTCACTTCGTTGAGTTTTCTGTAGTCAACCACGATCCTATACTTTTGTTCACCTGAATTGTCAACTTTTTTCGGCACTACTACTAAAGGGCTCGAATACCTTGAACAACTTTTTCTTATTATTCCCTGTTCTTCCATTTCCTGTATTTGTTTTCTTACTTCCCTTTCGTGTTGCGGGGGGTATCGGTATAGTTTGGAATTTATCTGTTCATTTGTCACCGTTCTAATTTCGTGTTGGATTTTCATTGTGCTAGTTAACTGATCACCTTCTTTGAAAAATAGTCCTTTGAAATTATTCAAAACTTTTACTATTGCGTCATATTCCTCTTTATTTAAGTGGTCTAATTGTATTCTGTTCCAATCAAAGTTAGCTGCTTCTAATGCACAAACTTTTACTTTTTTATACGGATTTATTATAAAACTAGTTTTTTTTATTATTAAAAGATATTTGTCCTTCCACTAAATCCATTACTGTATTGAAACAATTCATCAGATCAATCCCAATAATGAACTCATATTTTCTTCCTTTTAATTTAGTCATTTTCCATTTTATTTTCGCATTTTTCTCTACATTAAATTCTAAGGGTGCGTCTGTCAATACCTCATATCTAATTATATCCTTTCCATTTATCGTACTAAATTCTAGTGGCTCTCTTAATAGCATTTTCTCAAATCCTTTTATATCTTGATCAATTAAACTTATATTTGCACCTGTGTCTATTAGTGCATTATATTTCTTATTTTTAATTGTTATTGTTATGATGGGTAGATAGTCTGATGTCGTTCTAAAAAAAACTGATCCTGGCTTTGTCGGGATGGAGCTGTGTTACTGTTACACAGGTCTGGTTCCGAGTGTCCTGCCAATTGATCATAGTTTATTGCTTCACAATTACGTTCAAAAAATCCGTTTCGTTCTTGCCTAGGTGTCAGCAAGCGATATTGGCTGCCTTTTGTCCTAGGGTTTCCTAACTGGGCGGTTTTTTGAATATTATTATTTACCTGATTATTTTCATTATAATTCGCTTTATTTATTTGCCTATTCATTTGAATATTATCTATTTCCATGGGTTCACCCTGATTTCTCCTAAATTGTCCGGACCTATTATATTGAAAGTCTCTATTAAACTGTTGGTGATTTCTTCTTAATTGGTTGGAAAAGTTTTCTATATTTCGATTCTGATATTGTAAGTTGTTAAAATTTTGTGCATTTGGCCTAAATTGACCTGAGTTACTTCCCCTGTATTCTCTGTTTTGATTATGATATGGACGATGTATGTTGTAAAAATTTGGTTGGTTTTGCACATAATTGGGCGAAGTATATCCTTGGTTATTTCTATAATACGTTTGTCGATTGTTGCTATTGTTATTTTTGTCCGAAACCCTATTCTGCTTAAATATTATGTCCTCTCTAAATTTTGATTTCCTATATTCCGGTCTTATACAGCTGTCTTCAAATCTTCTTGTAGTCATTATCCCTAAAATATCCTTTAACTGTCTAAGCTCGTAAATTTTGTCCAGTAATGTTCCCTGTGTTATTTCTTTTATAGTGTTCACTAGCAAACTTTCTATGTTTGTTAAATCTATTCCATTTTCTCCATTATAATATACAATTAATTCATCTGTTTTATACTTGATATTTTGTACTGTATTAACTAATTCTCTTACCGTATTAATCCTCAAGTTAGCGATTTGTTTATAAATCTCGTGTGGCTCTGTATCTGGTTTATACCTCAGTTTCAGGGTTTCCTTGATGAGTTCCCAATTGTCGGGTTCTGGGATGTTAATCACTGTATTTTTTGCTTCTCCTTGGATGATTCTGTAATATACAGCTCTTACTGCTTCCTTTTTTTGTCCTTCGTCATCGAGTGTTGATATTAAATATTCCACGCCGCTGAAGAATGAGTTGATTGTGACATCTCCCTCTCCCGTATAGACTGGTAAGTGGTTTATGTTTTTCAACACTCCCTCCAGCCTGCCTGGATCCTGTTGCTGTCTCTGTTGTAGTTCCATATACGCCGATCTCAGTTGTTCGAGCTGCTGTTCCCTTCTTGCGAGTTGTTGCACCAACTCTGCAGGTGCTATTTCGTGGTGACCTTGGTCCATTCTTCTCTCGTCAAATCTTCTGTTCCTTAGATGTTGTCGAATCTTGTTATTTGTTTGTAACTTTTACTCAAATTTATATTTGAGTGTTTGCTGCACTATTACAAGATTTATTTATGATTTAAGTGGTCTTAACACCGATTTGTCCTTCGTGTGTCTTAACTGCACTTTTTTTTTTTTTTTTTCACTTATATAGTGGTCTTTACACCGATTTTTTTCGTGTGTATTAACTGCACTTTTTTTTTTTGTCACTTATATAGTGGTCTTTACACCGATTTTTTTCGTGTGTATTAACTGCACTTTTTTTTTTTTTTTTTGTCACTTATTTAGTGGTCTTTACACCGATTTTTTTTTTCGTGTGTATTAACTGCACTATTATTTTTATGTCCTTTTTTTTTTCGTTTCACTCTCCTTTTATTTTATTTTTCTTAAAAGGAGTACCGACTGCGCCAATTTTGTATTTTGTAAGGACTATTAAGTTTTTAAAAAAAAGACACAAAAGTTTTTTCGGAGGAAGTGTACCGTCACATTAAGAAGTCAAACAACAACTGTCTTTTCTTTATTATTATAATTATTATTAGACTTAAACTAAATTACATTTTTGTTTATTCAGCATTTGCAAACTTTAATTTAAATTACATTTATGATTATTCTGCGTTTTGCAGTTTTCACAATTTGCTTTAGACTACTTTGTATTAATTGGGATACCTATTCTATTTCTTAGAATTTTGTCTGTAATTTTGTTTTCAATTTTAAATTCTTTAGATTTATTTTGACAAACAGGAAATAGGTTTTGTTTTACAATTTTATTTTATTATTTCTTTTTTTTATTTTGTGTTTTTTATGCTTGCTAAGAAATCTTCAATAACTTCTGTTTTGTTGTATGTGTTTGTGTTTAAATATGTAACTCACGCGATAGCTATAAACAGCTACCGTTACTTTTTTTCATGAAATTTGTTTTATTTTGCCTGTAAATTTATTACAAAATTTTAAAAGTGCGTGGACGGACGTCTATTTTAAATAAAATAATAAAATAAAAAGCTGGTAATAAATAATCGTTCCATAAAAATAAAAATGCCAAATAAATATGTATAAAAAGTGTTAGAAGAGAAACAAAAGAAGTAATGGAAATTCTTCTAAATAATAAAAAACAAAAAAGAAGTGAATGTGACGAAGATTTCAGTGCTGGTGTTTTCAATTGCGGCTCAATTGAAGAGAGGAGAACAGTTATGCTGGAAAGGCACTGAATAAAAGAAAAGTGTACGAAATCTTAGCATAACAAAGGCAATACAAAGTAAGTAAAAATTAAAAAAATAACAAAATTTTAAATACAATATTATAATTATTAACATATCAACAATTTATAGGTGCAGCATTGTCCATTGGAATAACAGAGGATCAGTTTATAAAGGACACTCCTACCTATTTCCAATTCGCAAAAAATCGAATTAAGCTCCGAAAAACACAATAAAATATATAAATAATATTAAATTGAAGAAAATACATTTTTTTATTATTGTCAATTGTCATTTATGTTGAAAAACTTATGAAAATATTGAGACGAGTAAGCTTTTATAAAAAACACTTAATAAAATATTACATTTGTAAGCTTATTCTACAATTGCAAGAATAAGCTTTTAGTAATCTTACACATATAATATTATCACGAGATACAAGATGCAAGAATAATACAATACAATACAAGAATAAGCTTTTAGTAATCTTACACATATAATATTATCACGAGGGTTCCGTTTTGATTTTTCTACAATTGTTACGATAACCTTTTTCAACATAATCTACAATATTTTTCAAGCTTAAGGATTGCAGTAAGTAAACTTTTTAAAATATTTTTCTCAAGCTTTTTGGTATGCTGGTTAGGCCTCACCACTCATGTATAAAATTAACACATTAAGCTGTATAAGAAGCTAGGTCGTAATACTGACTAAAGGGTTGTAGCAAAGGCTTGTATGTATGTTAATTGCCTCTGTTGGAGCTGAAGGAATCAAGAATTGATTGTGGAAAAGCCATTGACATGTGAATGTTTCAAGTCCATTATGGTTTAGAGGTCAGTTTATTTTCAAAAATGATGAGCATGGGACAACTTTTATCGTCTACTTAAACTGATACGGCCATATTACAACCCGGATTTTTGGCCGGCAGTTGAATATTGGGACGACCAATCGACTTCCTTACATTCAAATAAATTTGCGCATCTTGAAATGCATGGACTCGGTAGGAAACGGTATTATGTTTTATGAGACATAATTTGAATTAGACTCATAGAAATCGAGTACGACATGAACAGATAGAAGTCAAAACCAAGCAATGCATCAGGAGATAAATTCTGATTGTTGTAGTACTTCTTCGATTGTTGAAGTAATTGATAAAACAATAAACGTCGAAAATACAACGATGAGTACAACTCATGGCTCTCTTTAACTAACGGAACATTAACGACAAGAGCGATAATAAATTATCGGCATCTCTTTGTGACATTCATCACAAGTGGACAGTAAAACATGAGCGGAGAGAATGCGTATTTGGTTTTGGCAGCATGAAAGTAGATTCCAGTGTCGTTGTATGCTGCTGCAGTGGGACATTGTCATCAACTATTAATGATGCGTAGTAGTTAAACACGAAAATAGATTATTTTTCTTATTATCATGCAAAACGTCACAAAAAATGGTCACATCGGCATGGGGATATAACCCAGCAATAGTATTTGGTGGCAAAAAGTTTTTGGCTTGTGGTGTATATATTCATCAGTCAGAAATCATTGTTATGCGCATGGTGTTTAAATGCCTGCTTAGTAGCAGAATATTCTCTTGGAATATACTGATTTATTCGGACAAACGGGCTCTCCATAAAGTCCCTCTTAAAGGTCACATCGTTTACCAAGCTTGTCAAGCATGAATATCGCATAAGTGTTCCCTGAGCCATTAGGAATAAATTCGAATCAATTGTTAACATGATCACTAAAAATTTTGCTGGGTTTTATTCAACATGCACTGGATAGCAGGCAGCATTCATGTTCTTATTCTTAAAATATTCTTGAAGTCTTTATTTAATTGCCAATCAGGCAGTTGTGTTTCAATCATTGACTGGCGGCACACTTAAGTGGTTATCGTTGTAGCAACATTATTATCAGCGCCACTAAAGCAACTGTGATTGGAACGTTTAAATTGAACAAAACGAAGAGAAATACCGGCATAACAACATACTATGCTGTGACACAGAGATGTTAAACAGAAACAGAAGTTCCGTATGGAATTCTTATACCTACAGGAGGCAGTGCAAATAATTAAACACCTTCAACTCTTTTCGGTAGACTCTCCAACATACAGGTTGGCGGGTGGAAAGAATGCTTTTCTTGTTGTCAGTTGGCGACAAGTTAATGTGGCTTAATTGATGGCAACTGAATTCATTTAATAAGATTTTAAGATTTTCTTTTGGTAGCATGTGTGGCCAGAAAAGCCTTAAGAAGAATATTGCACTTAAGAGAGGCATATTTGGGTTTTGTATTGCAAATGACTCATTTGAAATTTCTTTTAATTTGCTTGTTGCGTATGTGGGAAATTCCACACGGTATGATAGTCTTAATTTTGATACAAAGGACAACAAAGCAATGGTGCAAAAGACGTTACAGGATCAACATTGCCAATAGCGAAGTGACAGAAATGCAGCCTCTGTTTTAATATGGAGTGCTTGGACTCCTTAAAATCGTCCACTGTTGGAAAAGTTTGTGGACATACAGTGTTTGTGCGGTGCCTTTTAATTTTAACACCTTATTGGAATCGACCTTCAAGTCATCATAGTAGGTTAGGTAAGGTGGTGGCTCCCCTTGGCGGAAGACGTCCCACTTATGACAGCATTGAGGTCTATTGTAATACCGCAATCAATACCTAACTCTGGGGATCAAACATTTCCTAGAGAAACCAATCCTAGTCCAAAATAAGTCTTACTACAGCAGTAATTTTTATATTAGAGAGCTTTGAGAAGTCAAAAACCTCCACGCTTTCATGACAAAAGTAAGGCACTAACACATGAGCAGAAACACATTCTCTTCCTCCTATTCAGACACACAGCTCCTGAAGAAATTTTTGGCGAAATATCAAGTTGTTCGACATGCCTATTATTACTATTCGACTAAAGGAAGTCGGCGCTCTTCTTATCCAAACGTATCGAACACAGGCCAGTAATACATATGTACGTACATACATAATTGGTCATTACAACACTTTAGTCAGTATTACAAGCTAGCTTCTCACACCACCCATGTTGTGTGTATTAATTTTATACATGAGTGACGGGACCTATAGTCTAAAGTCGATTCCGAACCACAGATTTTTCAAATAAATAAGATTGAGCCTCCCTGTAAAACTAGTAAATAATATTGAAATTAACTGAGGCAATTGGAATACCTATGTCCTGTGATATTTCGGAGATTATGCGCTCCGTACCGGATAAGTCAACAGCAATGCAATTTCCAACGATATACCTAGTGTGTCGCGGAACTTATATAAGAGTTAGTTTTGATGGGTCTGTAATTTCCTCTAGGAATTTCTCGGCATGCACGGACAAGGGCAGACGTTGAAACTACGTTCATTAGATACTTAACTGCAGTCTGGTTGTCCCAATACATCAAGAGATTTCAGAGAAAATCACGCCACCGTACAAGCTCAACTCATCATGGTAATTTTTGTTCTAAACCTACTGTTTACTGCAACTCTGATTTGATTTTAAAATGATAATCCAAAGCAAACAATAATAGTTTCGTTAAAGACTTACATGCAGCTCTGCTGGTTATCTCAGCGGAGTTACATACATACATACATAACTGGTAATTACAACCCTTCAATAAGGATTACGATCCAGCTTCTCACACCACTTATGTTGTGTGTGTTAATTTTATGCATAAGCGGTGGGATCTACAGTTTAAAGTCGACTCCGAGCGGCAGATTTTTGGGAAACTTTTCATGGCAATTTTATTTCACTGTCAGAGTTTTTTTCAGAAATCTGCTGAGAGGAAGTCGCCGAAGAAATATTTTTTTTATTTCGTTTTGTTGGAGATGTCTGACCTGGTATTTGGCCAAATTACGGCAACGTCAACAATGTTATTTGGTTCTCTTTGGCGTACGGAAAACTCTATGGTTATTGTTGGACTCGAAATGAGGAATACATCCAAGAAGGACTTGGCACTTTTGATATACTGGAAGCATGGTCGACGTTCTGGTTGTAGTCTTTGTGATTATGTTGGCTTTGGACATTAAACTTCTACGAAATGACCCTTTTGTGATATCATAGAGCCAAAGACTTTGCGGATTTGTTGCTCTAGAAATGAATGAGAAATTTGACCTGACTAGCCTTCTCAGGAGAGTCGACTGCTTTCGTATGCGACTTATATGCTTTGAACTTAAATGATATGGACAGGATTGATTATATCTTTGGGTGTCCGAGAAGACCACCCCATTACACAATGAGATATTGCATATATCAGCTTAAAGCCAATATACCTCGGCTTGATATGCCGCTTTAGAATAATCAAATATACTTCTTGTCCTCTTGTTGTATTTAATATAAAAATGTTCCAACTATTGATTGTTTTAAATGAAAACCACAAAAAAATTCTTTGGCTTTTTGTATCATCACTCTTAATTAATGAAGTTGTTAATGCTGAACAACAAATTCTACCAGTGCACGGGAATAATTGCAAGCAAATATTTATACATTTACTATGTGAACAAACAAGCAAACAAACATACGAAATATATTTCAAATTAAATTAATTAAAAAAATTTTAACTACAGAGGTTTTTGTGGCTGGCTTTAGCAGAATAACTTAATAAATGGCATACGGCAGCCGAATAGAATCAAGTGCAGTAAATGTGGTAAATTTGTTTTAAAGAAATTTTTCATTCTGGCTTGTGTTGTTTATTATGGTTTAAAAAGATTTTTGTGTAATGAATACATACATACATACAAAATATAATTTTATATTAAAATTTAAATTGTTCAACAATACCCTGCTTTTACATTATTACATCAACAAACAGTCAATGGCAGTTTAGCAGCTGCCAATGCATTCTGAAAGATGCATGGTTTGGTAAAGTTTGTTCACTTGCAACATTGTTGGACTCTACTCTTTCAAGAACTGATGACTGACTGAATTTTTTCCATAAGGTAACAGTTGGACTTGACTGTAATCAGAGATCAGCAATGAATCGTTTTTTGCGCTGCTCATAAGCACTCATGAAATTTTGAATATAAGTGAGTTAACAATATGAATTTGAATGAATGAAATTTAACTACTCTGATTCATTCGTACTCACTACAACGTTGATTTATAAGTACAGGTTGCAATGAGTATGCGTACAACGTCGACATCAAACTCATACCAAAATATGTTTGATTCATAAGCCTACTCAGTCAGATTCATAACTTTAGAAAAATACTTATAAATTATTCGAACGACTCGAATTATTCATCAAAATTTACAGTCTTAGTTGTTGTTGCATTTACAAAAAAAGAAAAAAGAAAAAGACAGCAAGCAGAGCAAACACACAACCTTCTAGTGCGTATTGTAGTGTTCGTACGTGAATCATACTTATTTTGTGATTCTTGTAAATGTTGAGTCATGGAGAGTCGAAATCAACAACATCATACGTATTGTTAAGTACGAGTATGATGAGTACTTCAAACTTTGAATATTAGTATGAGTATAATAATAAAATAAGTATGAATACGTATATGTATCAGAAATTATGAGTACGATTCGATTCTACTCATCTTTTTGAATACTCATCGCTGAAATCTGGTTGTAATGTAGTTTTGATAAGGCAAGAAATAATATTATACCTTGAGAATCGGGTTGGGTGAGCAATTTATTCAACAATTTAAGGCACTCCAATCACCACCAGGATCATACGATCATATGAGAAGAATATTATTATTATGTCGTGAAGATGTGTCATTGTACTACGACCATACGATCTATTGTACTCCCCTCCTACTTTATGCGGTATTCCCATAATGTCTCCTCCAACATTATTGCTCTGGATGATGCTCTATGTCAAAAATGGCAATTCCCTGCCTAGCTCTTGCTATACAATCAGGTGTTTCTTTCTACATCCATACACACATATAATAATTCATCATTACAACCCTTCACCATCTAGCTTCTTACACCACTCATGTTGTGTGTGTCAATTTTATAAATACGCGGCGGGACCTACAGTTTAAAGTCGACTCCGAACAACAGATTTATTATGAAAATTTGTTCATGGCAATTTTTTATTTAGTATCAGAGTTTTTGCCAGAAATCTGCTGAAAGGAAGTCGCTGAAGAAATATTTTTTCATATTTCGTTTTGATATCTCACTTGGGGTTTGAACCGTAGTCTTACGTCAAATAAGCCAACACACTACCCACTAGACTACGATGACTTCATCTTTCTACATACATTCATACATAATAGTCATTTCAACCCTTCAGCCAGGATTACAACCTAGCTTTTCACACCAAATATGTTGTGTGTGTTAACCCGTATGTGCCCAACTTTTTTTCTCGTAAAACCATGGATTTTTTGTATTTATTGGAATCTATATGGTATACCACACATCTGATCAATATCTTAGTGTTTTAAAAATGGGGCGATAAGCACATATGGGTTAATTTCGTACATGAGTCGTGGGACTTGTAGTTTTAAGTCGAATCCGAACAAAATATTTCTTCTGAGTAATTTTTTATGGGAAATTTTTATTTACTCTCAGAGTTTTAGCAAGAAATCTGTTGAAAGAAAGTCGCTGAGGAAATATATTTTAATATTTCGTTTTTTTGGGTACCCTGGTAGTCTAGTGTGTAGTGTGCTAGATTATTAGCCTGAGGGCCATGGGTTCGATTTCCATCAGAGACTACACCGAGCATATGGTAAAGTTATTCAGCTCGAATATAATTAAAATATAATTTTATAACATTTTCAAAATCATGACCACTTTTATTCATTACATTCAATCACTCTTTATATCCAATAAGCGATTGCGAAAAGGCTTTTGATACCCATTGCTGTTGTGATCCAGTAAATCATAAAAAAGAAATTTTCCTTTGTTTTGATTTCTGTTGCTGCTTCTACTACGGCTAGTATTGTTGTTGCTGCTGGCCAATGCGAGCGAATCAATAATTTATTAAAACCAATTATTATTGCTTTTTGTTTGCGTTTTGGGGACAATTTACAGTATACAGCCTGCTTTACTGCTTTACTGTACCATCCAGCTTTTATTGTGGTAGTAGCCTTTGTTGCGGGCGATTGGCTTTAATTTAACGTTGCGTATGTGTTAAATGTTGGTTGAATTGTATTTTGCATAAAAAATTTTTACTTGGGTTTGTGTTTTAACACGTTTTATTTAATAATTGCATGCCCATACATACATTGGCTTATTAATAATAATATTTCACTTCTATTTTGTTTGTTTGTATTTTTTAATTATTCTCCTTCAGGGTATTTTAGTTGTTAATTTTTTATTTCATAAAATGTGTTGTAAATGGTTTGTGGGTTGCGTGGTTGTTGACTGTGCTATAATTATGCAAACAGTGCAGGAGAAAATATTAAATGCTGTGGACATAGAAGAAGATTGCCAGGGCAGAAAAGTTAACGTGTTAAGTCAGTGAATAAAGAAAGCAAGATTCCTTACTAGACCCCGCCTACTTTCAGAGCCAGGAATTTCTAATCGGAATTGTAAAATAAAAGTTCCTTTTTGTTCAAAAACAACATCACAGTAAGGCCTTAATACTTACTCATTGACTTTGCAAAACTGCATAGTTTTCTGACTCCAAGAATTAAACTATTTAGTAAATAAAATGAAGACACGTTACATTTCTGAAGGCAGAAAGGCTTGCAAAAACACAGGATATGCAGCCAATTGTTTTCATATTTGAAAGTAAACGGCATAAAAGGTAGTATAGGAATGAGATAGAGCGTAAAGGACACTACTACACGCGTATGAAACAATCTTCCTTACATACATACATGGTTGGTCATTATAACCCTTCAGTCTGAAACTTCTCACACTACTTATGTTGTTTTTGTTAATTTTTTACATGAGTGGCGGCACATACTGTTTAAAGTCGACTTCGGACGACAAATTTCTAAGCAACTTTTTCATGACAATTTTATTAGATCAGAGTTTCTGCTAGAAATCTGATAAGAAGATATATTTTTCACTTTTCGATTTATTGGAGATGTCTGACCTAAAGTTTGAACCGTGACCTCACGTTTACTAAGCCAACACACTACCTACTAGACTACGGCGTCTTTCTTAGTCAGCGTTATCCCATAATAAATTATAACAAAGCCTAAATAACACCTTCCAGCAGAAAGTTTCAATCGTTAGAACATGTATTCGAAGCTAAAACAATCTCCTTCTACCAAAAATCAGGACATTCAGAAAGATATCTCCACATATCCTGCCGAAGTCCATCTCAGGTCTTTGCCAGAGACTTGGTATGACAATGTGCAGTAAGGCAGCCAGTCACTAGTCTCTATATGGATGTATATGGAGCCACAGCAATAAGCCATCCGTCTAACATTGTCAATTAATGAACCAAGACTGCTAAGAATGTAACATTCCGATTTATCCTTCCAAATTCTCTGTACTCTCTTGCGACCCTATGTCCCTAAGGTTAAACCACATGAAGCTTCATCACCAAAAACAATTCTTTTATGAAAATGCTCGTTTTCTACCAGTTTCAATAGGTTGGGTCGACCAAAGGGTGAAGGTCGCTCCAAATATTGTACCACGTAAGCCTAGATCCTTAAGTAAAATTTTTCACGTAGTCTAAGTATAAAGTCCAACAAGTTGAGAGCGATGTATCAACATTTTCGCGTTGTCATCAAGATTTTGCGATTCAACAGCAATATTTCCTTTTCAGGTACCCAAAGTTTTCTTTGTCTTGTTGTTGCTTTTGAATCCTCAGGAATTGGTTGTAGACTAAACTGACGAGGGACAATGTATTAATATTCTCTGCTGTCAAGCTATAGTTATCGACAGTTCTGGTGCAAATCAAAATCACAAGATTAATTTGCTTTTGTCCTTAAACATCTTGCACCAACTGTGACTTAAAAAAACTGTTCTTAACACGCGTTAGAATATAATTTTTAAAACATTTACCATATCTGTCTGTATGGGTATATTAAACGTTTTGTAAATATACATGGCTATGTGTGTTGCGTTCTTAAAACGTCTGAGTTTTAATTGAAAATAAAAAGAATAAAAAAAACTTCATCCATTTTATATTCATCCGTGCTTGTAGGTCCCTGTAAAGGTTGTTCTTCAAGGCGTAGTAATTAATTACACATGATTTATGGCCTTGTCCATGATATTGTTGTTGTTGTTCATATTGAAGTTGTAATTGTTGTACGAAAATGTTTGTTTATTTTAGAAAAAATTAATGTTTTATGTACACGATCTATTCGAAATATGAAGGAGGAATATATGAATTTGAAGAAGGATTTGAAATACTGGTTGCTTGTTGCCGTCTGCTCTCTGAAGTCTGTTAGTTTGACTAGTTACTTTGACTTTTGCTTAAGCAGAATGGGCACTAAATGCCTCAGTGTATGTACTTGCCTCTATGCAAAAATATTGGAAAGTTGTTTGCGATGGTATTAATGTGTGTGGGAAAATTTTCAATTACGATGAGCTCACGTGGTCCGTGATATTTTTGGGCATCTAACAGTAGTCTTGATATTAATCCCATTAAGATGTAGTTTCTTTGGCAGATTTCTCACAGCATATTTGTGGCAAAAACTCTGAGAGTAAATAAAATTGCCATGAAAAGTTTCTCAAAAAATCTGTCGTTCGGAGTCGACTTTAAACTGTAGGTCCCGCCGCTCATGTATAAAATTAACACACACAGCATAAGTGGTGTGAGAAACTAGGTCGTAATCCTCAGTGAAGGGTTGTAATGACCAATTTTGTATGTATGTATGTATGTTTAGGGAACAGTAAAATAGGTGTGTCATGCTATTCGTTAGGTCACGATACGCCCTGATAAAACTCGCGTTAGACTTGTCTCCCATTCTCTCTATTCACACTTTCCACGGCTTGCTGCTTAGCTTTTATATTTTGTTGAAGTCCTTACAATGTTCCTTTAAGTGCATAAAAGCTGCATCTACATATCTATCTATATAATCATATCATTTGTGTGTCAGTATGTGCACAAATAAACCATTGTATGGCATTTGTAAGTACAAAACTATTGTTGTTGCTACTCATTGTTGTTCATGCATTTTACATAACAAATCTCACAGGCAAAGAGATAAGAAGGTCATGATTAGGTTTTACTACGTTTAGTATTTGTTGTTGTAGTTGAAAGAAGGTTGCCAACTTGACAATGCAAAAAAGGAAAGTTGGGTAAAACTTGGATTAAATATTGTTCTCTAAAATAGGCCTATTGAAGAAATATAAACCTTAGCACCTTGCAGGGAAAAATTAGGAATCAGCGGTTAGCAAAGTTTAACATCACTACAGCACACAGGCCTGCACCTAAGATCAGACCAATGACTTGCTTAACTGGAACATTAATAGATTAACGGAACAAAAACAAGGCTGGATAATAACCAAACGGCACCAAACAACAGCAACCAAGCGGGTAAAATGCAAAATGCTTTATGGAAGCCGTATGCTCCCAAGCAGGGTAATGGAAAAACTATCCTCGGCAGCCAAAACACTGCCAGAGAAATATTTTGTGCATATGATAACCACACTACTGGATGCCCAACACTGTGCCAATTGGAGACAAAATTATTAAAATTGCTGAAAAATTATACTCGTTTGATATTCGCTTATAATAGGCATTCGTTCTCGACAGGGAAGGTTATTGGACGATAAGGTTTGTTGCTGGACCACGAAGCTGGACGCAAAGGTGAAAAAATAGGTATTTAAGGAAATTTTCTACTGTTCTATGTACCAACCATCACTGCATACCCAATTTACTACTACTCTTTAAATTTTTTTTACTTTGGCAATCCTCTTCAATCCATGCAGCACATATACTACATACACATTATAACAGCATTTTTCCAATTCGTTTACACTCAGCATTCGTTTAAAGTAGAGATTTGCAAAGTAATTGAAAACTTTTCTGCTTTTCTGCTTACGAAGAGAGGAAACCTAATGATACAGAATATCAAATAAAAACGAGAAGTGAAAAATACAAACTCATCTCGATTTCCTCATTACGAATGTTGTGTTAGAACATGATTATCACAGGATATGTAAAGGGATTTGAGAACTTAAAAAACATTCTTTTGTTTCATTTGATTAAAATTAGGTGTACCAATGTACCTACAAACGATGTTATTTCGATTTGTTACACTCAATAATTGACTGATTGAGCGATTATTTGTTGGATTGATTGATTGATTGATTTGTAAATGATATGCAAAAGCAATTGAAGTTTATTGTTATTGTTGTTGTTAGTATGATATGACAACATAAATTCATAACATTTGAAATATGTTAACAAGTCAGCCATGTTTTCTTAAAAAAATGAATTGAAAGCTAAGCAGTGTTCCTGGAAAATGAGTCATCAAGCAAGCAGTATAAACATTTCATTAGAAAATTTTAGTTTGAGAAGAATGCTGCGCAACCATAAAAATATAAGGCAAATCCTTTAAACAAATGTACGAACTAGTGTATCAGGTTGTCGCAGAGTAGAATTCAAAGCATCTGATAATTGTATACCAAACTGTTACGAAGATTGGCCACTTGGCTGTTAATTTACTTACTTAATTGATCATTACATTGGCCTTCAACCAGGATTACAAGCTAGCTTCTCACACAATTTATGATGTGGGTGTTAATTTTATACATGAGTGGCGGCAGGACCTACAGTTTAAAGATCGACTCTGAACGACAGATTCTTCTGTACATATGTCATCGGTTTTTGGGTGACAGAACGTGTGAAGATCTAAGCATTGTGGCCAACATGCCGCTAAGAGAACTGGTCGGTTTCATTCGGAGCTCGAGGTGGTTCAATCCCACTGCTAACGGATCATAACAAGGAGACTTACCTCACATTGGTTGGGTAATACAGTGAGCCATATGGGCCACCGTAAGAATTTGCCTGTGAACAGCAATCAACCTTCTTAACTAACATAACTTAACGTAACGTAACCTAACCTAACCTTGTCTTACAATACTAAGACGACTCGAGAGAAGGCAACAATCGAATTTAAACATCAACATTTTCTTCATTGATTGATTGATTTCCAGTATTTACCCTACTTTGCTTTTCAGTTAGATTAGGTCACACATTAAGGCCGAAGGTTATGCCAATTGTGATAACACAAATTAGCACTTAATTGGGGGATCAAACAATCTCTATAGGAAACTGCGTTCATCGTTTCTCATTCTCTGTGATCTGACTGTAGCAGCAAGTTTAGTATTCTAAGGGCCATTATTATAACTTGCCGTTAACTAAAGGGAGAATGTTAACGGGCAGATAAATTGTTTTTCATTATTATAAGTGGACAACATGGTAGAAGTGAACGTTAAGCTACCGGTAAGTTTTAAAGTTAAGTTTATGTTTGAACTTGCCATATTATATATTATTTTCAATATGGAAAAGAAGTTAAAGGTGACTTTAAAGTTCACTTTAGCTAAAGTTTTCTTTAAGTTTTTCAAATTAAGTAGGCCTTCTTATGATGTTCGAGAGTGATAAGTGAATAGGATTGAGTATAATGAACAGACTTGAGTCTTCCCATCGAAAAGGATCGTCTTCCATATCATGTCCTAAGGTGATGAGTAAGTAGAATTGAGTTTAATGAACAGACTTGTGTCGGAAAGGATCCACGCAAAAAATGCGTTTAAAATAAATAAAGCTCTGAAAATTCCTTTTCCAGAGCTGTAATGATTCTTCAAATATCGATTATTTATCAAGGCACATTAGAGTTTCTTCAAGGATTGGGTATATATGTATATGGGAGCAATCCTATGAATCAGAAAGCATTTACTTTGAAACTTTCGTGGGGGAACAAGTTGTTTAATTTTACTCTTACGATCTCGTATATTAGTTCAGTGTAAAGTATTATGTAGTCGTGTTTGACCGCTGGTAACTTTTCTTATTTGCTTTTAATTACTCATCTTGTGTTGCCATTCGACAAATGAAAATGAGCAGAGATTTGCAATCTACTTACGCTGATGACGTAGCAAAGGCATTGAAGACAACATAGTTACTTTGTATTCACAAAAAATGAGATGGCATTTGAACACAGTTTTTTTTTTTTTTTTTTTTGCTTAAATAATGTTGTTTGGTTTCATGGAGCATTTTCCTCTCTGATTATGAAGTGAATGAGTGGTAAAGAATTTTATTGAAAAAAACTGAAAGGAAAATGTGCTTAAATTACGTCAAATTGTATGAATGATTAAAATAAACTTGTGCGAGAATTTAAAACTGATTTTGCTTTCGGAACATATCATAAGCTATTGATACTCCAGGCCTATCAGAATTTTGTTTCATAATGCTTTTTATGACTCTCTTGAGCAGGCACTTTGTAGGAATTTTATACAGGGTTCTATCGAATCAATAATAAAACAGGAAACTTAGATCGTAGCTTTGTCACTGAATTATTATATCATTTGACTGAGTTTTCTATAATGGTAGGCTGGCAGTACATCATGTTTGACAATGCTACGGTGAAGGTTCGAAGTTCATATCTAACGTGGCTCTTATACCGGAAAGCTTGCGCTTTGCTTGGAATTTTTAAAAATGGTGTATCATTCACTGAATGTATTGTTACGAAAATAAAAACGGGGTAACATCGTTCAACATTAAAATGAAGAAAAGCTACACAAACAAATTCAACGACCTTGGTACAAGTAAACCAACAACATCAGTATGAAAGAAAAGGGGAGAGATAATCAAGCGAAAACGCAACAAATAGCAATTTGAACAAAATGCTCAAACAACAATGAAGTCGCGATAGAGTTCTCGAGAAAGCGAAACCACGAACGTTCGACTTCAAGAACCTTCATCAGACGGTTTAGACAAAGCAGGCAACGAGTAGTAATAAGAATTCAGTCAATCTTGTGTGAAGAGGTTTGAAGATTGCCGTTGTAAATATCTGCCGGACAGTTGTTAGTGCGAACTAAGCTAATTGTTGTTGTATCATCAAGTTGTAACAGTGGCACACAAAATAGTGCGAACAATAAAGAATTTAATTGAAACTAAACACAATTTTTTTTTATTTTGTTTGCAATCGAGAGAACTCATATTTTAAACGCTTTTAAAAAAGTAAAAACGTAACAATATTTTTCATAAGAGACACAGTGCTGTAGGTGTGGGATCTAAGGTACATGCTTTACTGCTAACATTTCTGTTCTATAATGACTTTATGACTGACTTCAGGGTTAAGATATAGAAAGCTGCCGACTTCAAGATTTCGCTCTTTATAGAGCTTATAGGATGGTTGAGTAGTTAGTAAATTTCTCTTACGACTCTACAGATCATTGATTCTCTGCCACCATCGATGCCATTAGCATTAGTTAGTGTTATTGCCAGTACTTTGATTTAGGTGGGCTGTTACACAATTGGGTGTTGGGTGTTGTTATGCTTTGACCATATTGTCCTCCTTTTGCAGCTTTTTTGTTTGTGTGCGCCTTTTATCTTGTCTCTTTAGTACCGAAATGTGTAAGGCACTTTCTTTTACACTGTGAATCTTGATCGTATTCGAAGAGGCATTAGTCTAGTCGATAGGTATGTTGGAAAGAGGCGGCGGCGATTTCCTCTCAGCAATTTTTTGGGAAAAGATCTGATATTGAATAAAATTGCCATGAAAAGTTTCTTGAAAATCTGTCTCTCGAAGACGACTTTAAACTATGGTCCCGCCACTCATGGATAAAATTAACACATACAACAAGGACGGTGTGATAAGCTGGGTTTTAATACTGACTAAAGGTTTTATGTTCAATTTATGCTGTATTGCCTTGCGATCTACTACCTTTTCTTGTTGCAAACAATGGAATTTTTTTATTTAAGTGCCTAATTAATAAGAACTGTCAGCATGTTCCTATCTGCCACATGTAAACCAAACATAATCGAAATAATTGAACAGTTTATCATGTGCATCCATATTCATTAATTGTTTCACTTTCATTCTTTAGACTCCACATGTCCCTGTATAGGTCACGCTTATCAAAATCAATAATTGCCTGCTGTCAGCATCCTGACATACCAATCTCGTTTTTAACCGGTTGATTGAAACATTTAAAATTGCTTCGTCGTTTTTTATGAGAAATTTTTGTTGCCAATTCCTTGGCCAATTCCTGTTGAGTATCGTTTTATTTTTGTTGCAACAATTGCAAGTTTTTTGCAACTCAACCAGAATTCATCACATATGAGTCAAAAGCAGTTACAGTTTGTCTTCAGTTTGTTAAATTTTTTTATTTGTTATCGATTGTTGCCTCATTTATACCAAACAATTGCTGCCGCTAGTATTTGTTATTTTTGTATTTCAAGCGTTTGGTTGATTTGCTGTTCTGGTTTTTTTTCCATTTTTTTAAGTTATTGCTTGCGGCCCGCTTTGCAAATAATTTTTTTAAATTCTTTTTTATGGAATTCCTTTCAAATTTTTTGCCTTCACTTTACTGTGTGCTGACAGCTAAATTGATTTAATGTCTTCTTTGAGTTTTAATTCTGATTGCCTGTTATCCACTGTTTGGTTACAGATGACACTCGTTGCTTTCGTTAATGCAACATGCCAGCTGGTGCTTAACATCTTCTTTAATTGACAGTTTAAATGAGGAAAAAAATTTTTAAGAAAAACATTTTTTTTGATTCTGATTTTATTTTAACATAATAACCTTGACCATTGGCCAATAACTGAGACTCCACACAGTTGCAATGTATTTGTAAGCACTTAAAATAAATCGTGATAGCCTCCCAACCAACATACATACGTATGGAAAGTATTAGAAAAGTCGATGAAAAGACCACAGTTAAAGCATTTTTTCTTTGTCAACCACGCTGACATTTAAAAGAGTAATGCCTCAAAACTTTAATAAATCTAACGGTACCTTCTTTAGGGACTTCCAAATTTTTGAAAGTTGGTAACAGTCACCTTCTTAAAGCTAAATCTGTCAAATTAGTTATCTTTTATTCAGTTTGTTTTGTCAAATCACCATGGGCGACCATAGACAAAGACATGTGCTCAACGAATTTAAGCAGTTGCCAATTGAAGCTAATTTTCATCTAAAAATCAACAACAAGCGGTGACGTCCTTTTCTGGATTACTGGGTACAATACCAATCCATATGAGATCCAAAAGCATCCAAATTGCATTTCGAAAAATACACTTTTTGATGTGCATTTACAGCTAGCGGCGTCCTCGATTTATTGTTCTTTGAATATCACATTTGTCAGGCCAACACTGTTGATGTCCAGCCCAATAAGTCGATGACTACTATAACTTCTATGACCTGAATTAGATAATCTGGATACCAACGAAATGTGATTTTAACAGGATACCAGTATGTACCATACAGCTCATACCATAATTAATATTATTTTCGAGCAATTTGAGGACATGATTTTCTAACTTGAAGGTAATGTGACCTGGCAACCTAGATTGTGCTATTTGACTCCTTTAGATTTTTCTTGTAGGGCTTAATTAAGTCGCAATTGTATGCGAATAAGCCATAAATCGCAGAAGTTTTGTCCTCAGAGCCAATATAACCCATCTCATCGAAAAAATTCTGATTGAATTTTAAACCAAAATTATGGAGATCAAGCGCAGGATAACTCTTGCCAACATGGTCTCAATAGGCAATTGAGTAGCAGAGATCTCTCTCGTATGACGAAATTAATACTCTACAAGATGCTCATGGCACAGAGGCATGGACTCTATTAAGCACTGATGCAGCTGCCTTGAGAGTATTCGAGAGAAAAGTCCTACGTAAGATCTTCGGTGCAGTGCGAGTTGGCGATGATTTCCGCATCCGATAAAACAGCATGAGCTGTATGAGCTCCTCAACGACATAGACGTTGTGCAGCGCTGGCTCAGCCATGGAGGAGGATGCGTCGGCGAGACGAGTATTTGATGCGGCGATCCGTGGAATTCGGCGAAGAGGACGACCTTGTATGCATTGTAAGGACCAAATCGAGGAAGCTCTGTCATCGATTGGTGTGACTAACTGCCGTAGGCGCGCAAGAAGCAGAGGCGCCTGGTAGGATGTGTTGCGGCAGGTTGAAATCCGTTAATCGGGTTGTTAATGGCCAATTAAATAAGTAAGTAATTATGGAATATTGAACGTTTCCGATACTCTCCAACCAGAAGAGCCGAGGCGGCCAAAAGAAGTTGGTAATCATCAACCTATAGTGTGCCCAGCTTTTATAGTGATGGCCCATACAATGTCGTTTTCAAAGAAATAGGGACCCATGAAGCCGTAAGCTGAAAAATACATACCAAACAGTGATTTTTTCGGGATGCATTAGATGCTCTTGGATTTTAAGCGGATTGGAATCGTCCCAAATAAGTAGTTAAATACGTAACCATTTATCCAGGGTTGGGGCTCATCACGGAAGGAAACTGTCTTATAAGCGTCCATTAAATACTGTGGATCGCTTTAGAATTGAAGTCTCTGTAGTATAGAAGGTAGTGTGTTGGCTTAGATGTGAAGCTACGACATCGCCAGGTCCGACATCGCCAACAAATAAATATTTTTCGGTGACTTCCTCTCTCAGTTTTTGGCAAAAATTCCCTGAGAGTAAATAAAAATTTCCATGAAAAAGTTTCTAAAAAATCTGTCGCTTGGAGACTTTAGACTTTAAACTGAAGGTCTCCTGTATAAAATTAGCACACATAACATAGTGGTGTGAAAAACTAGGTCGTAATCCTTATTGAAGGGTTGTATGTGTATCTGAATTTAAATTCAATATTTTTTCTTTCAGTTTTTAGTACCCTCTGCAATTGTTTTCATTTTTTGTTCGCCTCATATTAATGTTCTTATTTAAAGAGAACAAATGATACTTCCTTTATGGCCTACAATCAGCCAAGAAGGAAGAATATATGCATTGAACTAAACGAATATATCAGCTCTTGCATGGCCAACAACAAAATTAAAATCATGCTATATTAAAATTATGCCCCAAGCCATAACATTTCCACTCCATTTAGTGAAACCAAACAAACACACGGAATAAGAACACGAAATAAATCCAAACGTTAAATAACTTAATGCCCCACCATTATTACCCATGAAAAGAAGAAAGTGGGCATGAAATCTAAAAATTTTATTCCTGTTTTCGTCCTGTATAATTGAACTGAAATTTTGACTCCTTGTACTTGGCAGTATTACATAGTCGTAAAGTGATATTCCCTGTAAGTGGTTAAGGTAACACTAGGTCAATAAGAAACAAAGAAAAAAAGCGTAGAACGTAACATGAAGCCCGTAATATAAGTTTTCGTGGTAAGTAATCACGTAGAAACACTACCTTAAGTATGGTTACTACAACTAAAAACACATGTGGTCATAACACAGTTGTATCAACAAAAAAAAAAAATACGATTTAAAGGCGATAATAAATAAAATTAGAAAAATAAACTTACGTCCGTGTGGAAGAGAAGTAGCATAAGAGCGAAAAGTTTAACTTTTCCAGACGATTTGCATTTGATTTAGGCTTCAGAAAATTACCCACCATATGTAATGTATTCTAACTGTAACACGCTAGCAATATGAGCAACATTGTTGCTAGGAAAACAAAATTTATGCGATAAATAGTTAAATGGATTTGGTTTGGGTTTTTCTATTTATTTGCCTTCCATTTCGATTTTGTATTTCGGTTCTAATTGCTTTATATGCAACAATAAAATTAACAAGTCAATGCTGCAACAAATGTTGCGTGGCCGTTTTTTCTTTCTTCCTAAACACATACATATGTATGACAACAATTATTTTGTGTACAGTAAACATTATCGAATATGATTTTTTAGAAGTTTAAAGATGAATCCGCGTAAGCTTGATTGAAACCGTGACGTTGAGAGCGAATCACCAGAAAGCTAACCATGAATCTAAGCGACATTAACACTCCATAGAAGAAATTATTTGATTTACCAGCAATCTTGAAGCATCTTGATGTTTTTAGAGCAAAAGCATTGGGGAGGACAATATAAAAGTACTGTTACGTTTTCATCTTTTTAAAAACGTTTAAAGCATGAGCTCGTAGATTGTAAATAAAATAAAAATTAATTTGTGTTTAGTTTTAATTCATTTCTTCATTGTTCGCACAATTCTGTATGTCACTGTTCACAACTTGATGTAAACAACAACAATTGCTTTGTTTGTTATTACTCCTTGCACTCTTTTGCATTAACCATAACAATTTCTAAACAATTGTTCATCAGATCTTCACACAATACTCACTGAACTTCACTAACTCCAGTCGCCTGCTTTCCCTTGCCTTTTATTTGGCAACGTAAACAGTCTGATGAATGTTCTTGAAGGTGAATGTTCGCGGCTTCGCCTTCTCGAGATCTCTATAAATGTAGGCATTTTTGTTTCATTATTGTTGTTTGTGTATTTTTGTTCATATTTATTCTTGCAGTGTTTCTCGTTATATTTTGGTTTACTTGTTTGCTCCTTTTTTATACTGGCGTTTGTTGGTATATTTTCGTTTACTTGTTTATCATGTTCTTTATGCTGGTGTTTGTTGCTATATTACGCAGTGCGATAATTTGTAAAGAAGTTCATTGTTTTTGTTTTTGAAGCTTTTGTATATAATGTTAATGTTAAACGATGTAAAAGCAATACACCATTTCCATCTTCGTAACAGATCGGAGCGCTGTAGTACAAGAATATGTTTGAAAAGTCGTTTACTACCCGAAGAAATTCATAGAAAAACTTGGACGTCAACACGGCAATCGAAAGAAACTTCAATTTTATTCTTCAGTTGGGAGTCATTTAAACGCCATGAGAATAGCCGTGACTTCCACTGTACATACATACATTTATAGTTCGTCATTACATTCCTTCATGACTTGGCTTCTCATACCACTTATGTTGTATGTGTGTTTATTATTAAACATGAGTGGCGGCACCTACAGTCTAAAGCTGACTCCGAACGATAGATTTTGATAAACTTTTCATGGCAATTTTATTTTACTCTCAAAACTTTAGCCAGAAATCTGCTAAGAGGAATTTGGCGAAAAAATATTTTTTCATATTTCGTTTTTTTGTTGGAGATGTCTGAGCTGGGGCGGTTTGAACCTATTAGAATACGGCGACTTCGATATTGTTACGTTTTTACCTTTGTGACGACAACAGGCGGGGACCTTGTTTTTGCCCACACCATATCACTGGATGATATTTATAATTTCATGTATTTTTCATTTTCTTTGATATTTTTGATGATGAATTTTTGTAAATAAAATTATTGTAAATATTGTAGTCGCCGTGGTCTAGTAGGTAGTATGTTGGCTTATTAGACGAAAACCCAAAGTTCGAGCCCCAGGCCAGACATCGAAATAAGGCGACTTCCTCTCAGCAGATTTCTGGCAAAAACTCTGAGAGTACATAAAACTGCCATGAAAAGTTTCTCAAAAATCTGTCGTTCGGAGTCAACTTTAAACTGTAGGTCCCACCACTGATGTATACAATTAACACAAACAACATAAGTGGTGTGAGAATCTAGGTCGTTGTAATGACCAATTATGTATGTATGTAAATATTTTAGTATAAGTTTACCACAGGCCCCACTGTGCCTAAAATATTTAAATTAATGTTTGTTAAGCTCTTATGATCTATTTTTAGAAATGTTATTATTCTTTGTAACGGTTGTCGTAGGACTTAAGCCGAAAGTCCATACCATGCGTTTTGCATTACATGCGTATACCGAAAAAGTAGAATCAGTGTAGTTGATTGTGACAAGTTACAGAAGAAAAAGCATAGATTGCATAGACGCATAGAAAGTAGGATTACTTTCTACTTTTCTATGCGACTAATGCAGTGTTGGAAAATGTCAGCAGTTTTTTAAACTTGGCATGCCAAATTATATACTATTGTGAATGGTTTCTATAAATATTGTTACATAAATCGAAACGACCTAATATCGTTTAACAATAAAAACGATAAACAAAAGCTACCAGCTACACCAACACAATACACACGACACAAATACGCACTAACACTAAGAATACAACGAACGTGTTGATTATCTAAAGCTGCACACACACACATATGTACAACGAACTAGGTAGCAACAACAACATAAAGTAAACCAGCTACGACAAATATGTATCGAACCTAGTAGCGACTGGTACATAACATAAGCGAGTACACAAACAACAATGTACTAACAATAGAGTTTTCGAGAAGGCGCGTGCGAGAACCTTCCACATCGAGAACGTTCATCGTACTGATTGATACGCGTGTGTGCGGACTATAAAAGGGTTGCACAAAGCAAGTAGCAGGGAGAGTTAATTTAGTCAGCCTTGTGTGAAGTTGCGTGTGAACAAAATAAGTCGTGGTTGTAAAGATCTAGCGAATACTTGTGTGAACTAGTACAGTGAATAAACTGATTATTATTGTTGTATCGTTAAGTTCTATACGGTGGTACACAAAAGAAGTGTAAATAATAAAGAGAGTTTAAGTAAAACTAAAGACATATTTGTTTTTACTTTGTTGCAATTAACGAACTCATATTTAAACGTTTTTAAAAAGGTAAAAACGTAACAATTGGTGTCAGAAGTGGGATTGCAAAATCCAAAAGTAAAAATAAATAAATAAAAACAAAAAAAAAATTATTAAAATGAAGCTCACCGAACTAAGAGTGGAACGACTGAAACGAGAGTTGGGTAAACTAGAGCTGCCGACGACGGGAACGAAGAATGAACTGCAAAGGCCGTTAAGGGAACATCTGCAGCTTCAGGGCATTAACATCGATTCTCACGAGTTCGAGGAAGAAGAGGAACGAGAATTACAGGCCCCTGCAACTCCTAGCGTTGCTGACATAAATTTGTTCCTAGCAGCTATGATGGAGAAAATGCAAGTAGCAAACCAAAAGCTATTGGCGGAAGTACAAGAAGCTTCTAGAGCTGAGAATCAAAAGCTATTTGCTGATGTACGAGAAGCTTCTAGAACCGAAAATCAAAATCTGCTAGCTGAAGTACGAGAAGCTTCTAGAGCTGAGAACCAGAAGCTATTTGAAGCTTCTAGAGCCGAAAACCAACGACTGCAAGCAGCAATTTTGTCAAAAATTGAAAAGAAGCTGGAAGCAACATCTGGAAAGCTGCAGGAAATCCATGAGTCGGTCAGCAAAAGGATCACTAGTGTCGAGGAAAGGGTGTCACATTTAGAAAAGGCCGTTGACACGAAGGTGGACAATCTGGAAAAGACCGTTGACACTAAAGTGAACAATTTGGAGAGGACCGTCGGCGGAAAAATCGTTATGATGGAGTAAAAGATCAACAACCTCCAAAGCCAGCGACCAGAACCAGTGCGAGTCGTTTCGGAAAGTACCGGCAGGATAAGAACACCTTGCTTTGATGGTAGCTCACCCCTATCCGTATTCAAATTCCAATTTGAGACAGTAGCCAGCAGAAACGGATGGGACGATGGAGAGAAGGCTCTGGAACTAATTCTGGCGTTAAAAGGTGTCGCAGCTGAGATTCTAGAGACCATGCCAGCCAGCAGCAGAAACAACTACAACGAATTAATGGTGGCATTGCAGCGTAAATTTGGCGATGAGCACAAACGGGAACTATACCGCATGGAGTTGAGATGCCGGGCGCAAAAGGCAAATGAGTCATTACAAGCCTTTGCAATGGAGGTTGAGAGATTAGTGCAGCTAACATACCCCGGAGAAAACCACCCGCTGATAGACAACATTAAGACCGAGGCGTTTGTCAATGGTATACGAGATCCTGACATTAAACTG
Source organism: Sarcophaga variegata (assembly GCA_932273835.1). Lineage (NCBI taxonomy): Eukaryota > Metazoa > Arthropoda > Insecta > Diptera > Sarcophagidae > Sarcophaga > Sarcophaga variegata. The sequence goes on along the minus strand of OW026360.1, from coordinate 99,123,260 downwards.
GCGATATGTTCCACACAGAAGACAACCTTTGCAGAGACCGTGGCCTTCGCACTAGCCCAGGAGACAGCTCACGCTATTACTAGACCACAAGTAAGCAAAGTGCGAAGAACAGAAGTCGTGGACGAAGAAGAATGCCTGTTAAACAAACTTAAAGGGATGTTGAAGCAAGTTTTGAGAGAAAACAGACAAAAGGGTAAACCTAAATGCTTCAACTGTGGAAGGGGTGGCCATTTCCAAAGAAACTGTAAAGCGCCACGGAAAATATCAAGACTGGCCTCACCAGCAAGACGACGTGCTATTGCTATGCCTAAGGTTTCTGATGAACACTACGTTGAAACGAGTAGTTCCAAGAGAAGGCGCGAAAAGCCTGAGAATAGTGAAGATCATCCTGTGTTGAAAGTACCGAAAACAGAGGCTAATATGCAAATCGAAAAGTCTCCGACCACTTGCATGGCTGCAGAAAAGACTGAAGTTATAAAAGTTAGAAGAGGATGCAAGAAGATCAACGCTGATTCCGAACTATCGCCTGTAACAAAAGGAAGAGTCATAAAACATGACAAGGCCGATGCTCTCTCAAGCCGATCACGTAATTTGGAGCGTAACGGTTATGTAAAGGCTGAGAAGAAGGAATTCATCGTTGATGTCAGGCGAATGCAGATCGAAGCCAATGAAGACTGGTCCGAAGCACAAAAGAGTGACGCAATACTGGCGAAGATAATGTCAGCTAAGGAAGAGGATAAACGACCTACTAGCAATGAGATATCCGGAGAAGGTCCTCTTACAAAAGCGTATTGGGCACTATGGGACAGTTTACGGTTGATAAACGGATGCTTATATCGACGTTGGGAAAGCGCTGATGGCAAGACCTTATCCAACCTATTAGTAGTGCCTTCCTCCAAGACGAAAGAAGTGCTAAAGGAGTCCCATAATGGAGCTGGCAGAGGACACCTGGGAGTGACAAAGACGTTGGAAAGGCTAAAACGACGTTTTTATTGGGTTGGATGTCAGCAAGCAGTAGCGGATTGGATAGCAAACTGTACCCAATGTATTGCATCTAAAGGTCCAGTAAAAAGAAGTCAAGGTCAGCTGCAACAGTATAACTCGAGCGCACCTTTGGAGTTTAGAGCTATGGTCAGTAATGGAATGAAAGCCAGGTATGATCGAGCAGCAAACACGGAGTGTTTCCATGAAGGACAACTGGTGCTATTTTACAACCCAACGCGGAAGAAAGGATTATTCCCCAAGTCGTAAAGTAGCTGGGATGGACCGTATAAAATAATTAAACGGTTAAACGATGTCGTGTACAGAATACAGAAAGCTGGCAGCCCCCGGACTAAAATGAAGGTCGTACATAAAGAGCGACTGGCAAAGTATGGGAAAAGAGATAATGAGCCTATTCGGGACGAACAGGCTTAAGTGGGCGGCAGTGTTACATAAATCGAAACGACCTAATATCGTTTAACAATAAAAACGATAAACAAAAGCTACCAGCTACACCAACACAATACACACGACACAAATACGCACTAACCCTAAGAATACAACGAACGTGTTGATTATCTAAAGCTGCACACACACACATGTGTACAACGAACCAGGTAGCAACAACAACATAAAGTAAACCAGCTACGACAAATATGTATCGAACCTAGTAGCGACTGGTACATAACATAAGCGAGTACACAAACAACAATGTACTAACAATAGAGTTTTCGAGAAGGCGCGTGCGAGAACCTTCCACATCGAGAACGTTCATCGTACTGATTGATACGCGTGTGTGCGGACTATAAAAGGGTTGCACAAAGCAAGTAGCAGGGAGAGTTAATTTAGTCAGCCTTGTGTGAAGTTGCGTGTGAACAAAATAAGTCGTGGTTGTAAAGATCTAGCGAATACTTGTGTGAACTAGTACAGTGAATAAACTGATTATTATTGTTGTATCGTTAAGTTCTATACGGTGGTACACAAAAGAAGTGTAAATAATAAAGAGAGTTTAAGTAAAACTAAAGACATATTTGTTTTTACTTTGTTGCAATTAACGAACTCATATTTAAACGTTTTTAAAAAGGTAAAAACGTAACAATATGTTTAAATAGTGCATTACTATTTTCGCATTTTTCTTTTTGCATTACAAAAATATTAATGAAAACATATTGTTACGTTTTTACCTTTTTAAAAACGTTTAATTGAGTTCGTTAATTGCAACCAAAGTAAAAACAAATGCGTCTTTAGTTTTTCTTAACTGTCTTTATTATTCACACTACTTTTGTGTGCCACCGTATAGAACTTAACGATACAACAATAATAATCTGCTTATTCACTTTATTAGTTCACACAAGTATTCACTGAATCTTTACAACCACGACTTATTTTATTCACACGCAACTTCACACAAGGCTGACTGAATTAACTCTCCCTGCTGCTTGCTTTGTCCAGCCCTTTTATAGTCCGCACGCACGTATGATCAGTATCATGAACGTTCTCGATGTGGAAGGTTCTAGCTCGCGCCTTGTCGAGAATTCTATTGCTAGTGCATTGTTGTTTGTGTACTTTGCTTATGTTGTCCGTTACATATTTGTCGTAGCTGGTTTACTTTATGTTGTTGTTGCTACCTGGTTCGTTGTACACATGTGTGTGTGCAGCTTTAGATAATCAACACGTTCGTTGTATTCTTAGTGTTAGTGCGTATTTGTGTCGTGTGTATTGTGTTGGTGTAGCTGGTAGCTTTTGTTTATCGTTTTTATTGTTAAACGATATTAGGTCGTTTCGCTTTGCGTAACACTGCCGCCCACTTAAGCCTGTTCGTCCCGAATAGGCTCATTATCTCCTTTCCCATATTTTGCCAGTCGCTCTATGTGTACGACCTTCATTTTTGTTCGGGGGCTGTTAGCTTTCTGTATCCTGTACACGACATCGTTTAACCGCTTAATTATTTTATACGCTCCATCCCAGCTGGTTTGTAGCTTGGGAGATAATCCCTTCTTCCGCTTTGGGTTGTATAGCAGAACCATTTGTCCCTCATGGAAGCCCTCCGTGTTTGCTGCTCTATCATACCTGGCTTTCATTCTATCACTGACCATTTTTATACGGGTGCGTACAAACTCATGAATTTCATTCAGGCTTTCTTCGTTTCCAGTGTATGTTTCGTTCCTCTCTGTGGCAGGCTTAACACCAAATTCTAAGTCACCGGGCAGTTTTATCTCAGTCCCAAAGATAACCTTGGCGGGTGATCTAGATGTTGAATCATGGACCGCCGATCGGTACGCCAGTAAAAACCTCGGAATGTGTTCGTCCCAGTCTTTCTGTTGTTCGCTCACTACTTTTCGCAAGTATTCCTCCAGGGTTCGGTTAAATCGCTCTACCATTCCGTCTGACTGTGGGTGAAGAGGCGTCGTTCGAGTCTTCTTAATGCCATATACTTCGCACATTTCCTTGAATACAGCTGACTCAAAATTTCTGCCTTGATCGGAATGTAGTTCTATTGGAACCCCGTAGCGGCATACCCAGTTGTTCACAAAAACGTTAACTATTGTGTTCGCCTCTTGATTGGGTATGGCATATACTTCCGGCCATTTGCTGAAGTAGTCCATCACAACGAGAACATATCTGTTTCCGGTATTACTGACTGGAAAAGGGCCTGCAACGTCCATGGCTATCCGCTCGAAAGGTGCGCCTGAGTTATATTGCTGTAGCTGACCTCGAGTTCTTCTTACTGGACCTTTAGCTGCAGTACACTGGGTACAGTTTGCTATCCAGTTCGACACTGCTTGTTGACATCCAACCCAATAAAAACGTTGTTTTAGCCTTTCCAGCGTCTTGGTCACTCCAAGATGTCCTCCGCTGGCTCCATTATGGAACTCCCCTAACACTTCCTTCATTTTGGAGGATGGCACTATCAATAGGTTGGATGAGGTCTTGCCGTCAGCGCTTTCCCAATGTCTATATAAGCACCCGTTTATCAACCTTAGACTGTCCCATAGTGCCCAATATGCTTTTGTAAGAGGACCTTCTGCGGATATCTCATTTCTGGTGGGTCGTTTGTCCTCTTCCTTAGCTGCTATTAATTTCGCCAATATTGGGTCACCTCTTTGTGCTTCGGACCAGTCTCCGTTGGCTTCGATCCGCATTAGCCGGATATCAACCATGGATTCTTTCTGCTCAGCTTTCACGCAGTGTTTACACTCCAAATTACAAGGTCGCCGTGAGAGAGCATCAGCATTCCCATGTTTTATGCCTCTTCGGTGTTCAGTGCTGAAGTCGTAAGTCTGGAGGCGCTCAATCCAACGTGCTAACTGTCCTTCGGGGTTCTTGAATTGTAGCAGCCATCTCAGTGCGGAATGATCAGTCCTTAGCAGGAAATGTTGGCCATATAGGTACTTATGGTAATGTTTTATGCACTCCAGCACTGCAAGTAGCTCTCGTCGGGTCACACAGTAGTTCCGTTCAGGCTTTGACAATGTGCGACTATAGTAGCCTACGACTTTCTCTGTTCCATTAACCACTTGCGAAAGTACACCACCAATACCATATCCGCTAGCATCACTGTCCAAAATGAATTTTTCTCCTGGGACTGGATATGCCAAAACTGGTGCAGCACACAATAAGGCTTTTAATCTTTGGAACGACTTCTCCTGTGGCTCACCCCATTGATAGACTTTTGACTTCTTGGTGAGCTCATGCAAACTTGCGGCCACGCTGGCAAAGTTAGGCACAAAGCGTCTGTAGTATGTGCATAGTCCCAAAAAGCTGCGTAGTTCATGAAGATTCTGGGGACGAGGCCAGTCCTTTACTGCTCGTATTTTATCTTCATCGGTGGATATGCCATCTGCTGTGACAAGATGCCCCAAATATTTCACCTGCTTTTGGAAAAATGCACATTTCTTTACGCTTAGTTTTAGTCCAGCCATTGTTATTCGTTGCAGAACTTCTCCCAGGTTCTTGAGGTGTTCGTCGAAAGTTCTGCCCATCACTATTATGTCGTCGAGATACACCAGGCAAGTCTTCCAATGCAGTCCCTTTAGCACACGTTCCATAAGCCGCTCGAATGTGGCCGGAGCATTACAGAGTCCAAATGGCATAACCTTAAACTGCCATAAGCCGCCGTTCGCACTGAATGCGGTTTTCTCTTTGTCCTTGTCTGCAATCTCCACCTGCCAATACCCGCTTTGTAGATCCAATGTGGAAAACCATTTTGTTCCGGCTAGCGTGTCGAGTGTGTCGTCAATTCTCGGTAGCGGGTAACTATCCTTTTTGGTGACATCATTCAGCTTCCTGTAGTCTACGCAGAATCTTGTACTGCCATCTTTCTTCTTTACTAAGACCACAGGTGAGCTCCACGGACCCGATGATGGTTCGATTACACCGCTCTTCCTCATTTCATCGACTAACTCCTTAACCTCATTACGCTTCGCCAGCGGTATGCTACTGGGTGCCTGCTTTATCGGTCTCGCTTCGCCAGTATCAATTTCGTGTTTGACCATAGCTGTTCTTCCTTGCCTTTTGTTGTTCGTGGCGAAAGCGAAAGCATACCTCTTTAGCAGCTTTTTGGCTTTGGTCTTCTCTGCAGCTGCTAAACCTGCTATCCATTTCTCCACATTTTCACCAAATTCCTTTTGATCCTTGGCTGACATATCGGCAGGTTGCGGCGTTTGTTCGCTGTTTATTACCGCCTCTACTGGAACACATTGGCCCACCTCTTAGTTTTTACAGACGACTCTTTCATGGCCTGATAGATTTAGCACTCTCACCGGGACTATTCTTTGTTCTGTGGATTTGACGAGGGCCTTTGCTGATGTTAAATCCGTCTGTATTTCTGCTGGTTCCACAACCCACAAGCGGTTTTCCACACAATCTCCAACCATACGCGCCCATATCAGTGATTCACTCTGAGGTGGCAATTTGAGTTGTTCGACCGCAACTATCCTTCTTGCGTGCACTTGATGCTTGTACCCCACGTCTAGAGGTATCTCTACATTTCGCTAACTCATAATCTGTTACCCCATATTCAAATTGATGCCATGAGCTATCATGAAATCGGCACCAATTATAACCTCGTCCACAATATCGGCAACAATAAAGATGTGACTTACACTAATGTTGGCTATAGTCACCTTCGCCTCTGTTTTTCCGTGGACGGTGGCAGACTCTCCCGTAGCTGTCCGTAGTCTTACATTGCTAAGTGCCTCACACTTTCCCTTCACTACATCTGGCCTGATGATAGACTGCGTCGCCCCGGTGTCTATTGTGAAGGTATGGGGTCTGCCATTTATGTAGCCGCACGCCGTAAGATTGTTGTTGTTCTGTTGCATCACTGATATTGAGATTGTGTTGCCCTCGCTTGTGGGAGCCAGCATTTGCCCCTCAGTGCTAGCTCGATTTAGTTTAACGGGGACTCTTGTGAAGATGGCTTGTAGTTCGCCCGTTTCTTATTCCTTGATGGTGAGGCGGACCTTGATCTCTTACGTGGCGCTTTGCAGTTTCTTTGGAAATGGCCACCCTTTCCACAGTTGAAGCATTTAATTTTAGCCTTTTGTCCATTTTCTCCCAAAACTTGCTTCAACATCTCTTTAAATTTGTCCAAAAGGCATTCTCCCTCCTCCACGACTTCCATTTTTCGCACTTTACTGACTTGTGGTCTAGAAATCGTGCGAGCGGTTTCCTGGGCTAGTGCGAATGCCACGGTCTCTGCAAAAGTTGTCTTCTGTGTAGAACATACCGCCAGTTTAATGTCAGGGTCGCGTATGCCATTAACAAACGCCTCGGTCTTAAAGTTGTCTATCAATGGATGGTTTTCTCCTGGGTATGTGAGCTGCACTAATCTCTCAACCTCCATTGCAAAGGCTTGTAATGACTCATTTGCCTTTTGCGCCCGGCATCTCAACTCCATGCGGTATAGTTCCCGTTTGTGCTCATCGCCAAATTTACGCTGCAATGCCACCATTAATTCGTTGTAGTTGTTTCTGCTGCTGGCTGGCATGGTCTCTAGAATCTCAGCTGCGACACCTTTTAACGCCAGAATTAGTTCTAGAGCCTTCTCTCCATCGTCCCATCCGTTTCTGCTGGCTACTGTCTCAAAATGGAACTTGAATACGGACAGGGGTGAGCTACCATCAAAGCATGGTGTTCTTATCCTGCCGGTGCTTTCCGAAATGACTCGCACTGGTTCCGGTCGCTGGCTTTGGAGGTTGTTGATCTTTTCCTCCATCATAACGATTTTTCCACCGACGGTCCTCTCCAAATTGTCCACTTTTGTGTCAACGGCCTTTTCTAAATGTGACACCCTTTCCTCGACACCAGTGATCCTTTTGCTGACCGACTCATGGATTTCCTGCAGCTTTCCAGATGTTGTTTCCAACTCCTTTTCAATTTTTGACAAAATTGCTGCTTGCAGTCGTTGGTTTTCGGCTCTAGAAGCTTCGAATAGCTTCTGGTTCTCAGCTCTAGAAGCTTCTCGTACTTCAGCCAGAAGTTTTTGATTTTCAGTTCTAGAAGCTTCTTGTACTTCAGCCAGAAGTTTTTGATTTTCAATTCTAGAAGTTTCTTGTACTTCAGCCAGAAGTTTTTGATTTTCGGTTCTAGAAGTTTCTTGTACTTCAGCCAGAAGTTTTTGATTTTCGGTTCTAGAAGCTTCTCGTACATCAGCAAACAGCTTTTCGTTCGCTTCTTGCATTTTGCGATTTTCGGCTCTAGAAGCTTCTTGTACCTCCGTTAATACTTGCATTTTTTCCATCATAGCTGCTAGCAACGAATTTATGTCGATACCGCTAGGGTTTGCAGGGGCCTTTACCTCTCGTTCCTCTTCATCCTCGAACTCGTAGGAATCGATGTCGATGTCCTGAAGCTGCAGATGTTCCCTTAACCGTCTTTGTAGTTCATTCTTCGTACCCGTTGTTGGCAGCTCTAATTTACCCAACTCTCGTTTCAGCCGGTCCACTCTTAATTCCGATAGTTTCATTTTATTTATTTATTTCTTTTTATTTATTTTTACTTTTGGATTTTGCAATCCCACTTCTGACACCAATTGTTACGTTTTTACCTTTTTAAAAACGTTTAAATGAGTTCGTTAATTGCAACCAAAGTAAAAACAAATGCGTCTTTAGTTTTTCTTAACTGTCTTTATTATTCACACTACTTTTGTGTGCCACCGTATAGAACTTAACGATACAACAATAATAATCTGCTTATTCACTTTATTAGTTCACACAAGTATTCACTGAATCTTTACAACCACGACTTATTTTATTCACACGCAACTTCACACAAGGCTGACTGAATTAACTCTCCCTGCTGCTTGCTTTGTCCAGCCCTTTTATAGTCCGCACGCACGTATGATCAGTATCATGAACGTTCTCGATGTGGAAGGTTCTAGCTCGCGCCTTCTCGAGAATTCTATTGCTAGTGCATTGTTGTTTGTGTACTTTGCTTATGTTGTCCGTTACATATTTGTCGTAGCTGGTTTACTTTATGTTGTTGTTGCTACCTGGTTCGTTGTACACATGTGTGTGTGCAGCTTTAGATAATCAACACGTTCGTTGTATTCTTAGTGTTAGTGCGTATTTGTGTCGTGTGTATTGTGTTGGTGTAGCTGGTAGCTTTTGTTTATCGTTTTTATTGTTAAACGATATTAGGTCGTTTCGCTTTGCGTAACAATATTTTATAATAAAGTTTATTACTAATTTAAGAGGTAAATACATTAAAATACAGTTTTTAACACATTTCTTTCATGAACAAAATATGTATATGATGATTGTTTAGACATATATGTATATATGATTGTTTTTATGTACTGAGTGTCTGTCATCTATTTTGAATTTATTAATTTGTAAACAAGAAAAATGGAGGATAAATTAAATGAAATCACTCGTCTTGTGTTATTTTGAGGATTTTCGTAGGCCTTAACAGCACAATACAATATAATTTTTGTGTAAAACTATTAATAAATAATAAAAACAACTAATAACAATTTTTAATTTCTCCTTTCAAGAAATTAAAAAATATTGGCAACTTTCAGCAAGAAAAATTTTTTATGAGCAGTACGTCTTATTTTGATCTTATTATATTTAGCTTCTTAATTAACTCTTGCTCAAGAAACTATACTCATTGTGACCGAAATTCAGCCACATTTCGATTAATATTTAAATATTTAAGAATCTTTAAACTTTTCATTGAAGAAATTAAAAAATATTCCAAATTCCTTTTTAACACAAAATAAATGTTTGTTTACATTTAATTTTTCTACATTAACCGCCAGTTTTCACTCTGTTGCTTCTAACACATTTGCCTCGCAAAACTTATAACATTTTTATTCTCCTTCTAAATTGGCCTGTCCTTTTATGTTGTGAGCGTTTTTTCAAATGTCAAAATATCACATATGTAAACTCATAAATTTGTAATTAATGCCATAAATTCTTTAAAAATTACAATTTGATTTTCTATTTTTTCCAAAAATGTTATTGTTCGCTTGTTTGTTGTTTACCACAGCAGCTGATCAAAACAAAAAACCAGTCGCATAAACGCATTGTGTGTAACTTGCAATAAAATCGGCATAGAAAGCAAGATTCGCAAGGCGCATGAAAAGGATGGTATGGACTTTCGGCTTTACATTTGACATACAAGACCTCTCTGCAGAATTCAATCGGTGCTTGCTCTCACATTGGTAAGTTGCAGAGTAGGACACAACATGTTTGACGTTCATCATGTTTGATCTGTTATTCGTGACTTTTGTGAATAAAAGCGAGCATGACTTCAGCAGTCAGGGCAGTTGGTGATGAGTTGCTGGTAAGGCAGGTCGATCTTATGACATCGGCTGATACTAAAAGTATATCAAATCACAAGTGGTGTGGTTGTCCCCACTAGTGAGAGGTTTACAGCCAGCAAAACATCGGCAACTGTGACTGGACGGACACCGGAGACCTCAGAACCACAATCATCCTGTGCGTAGGCCGTTTGATTGTCGTTCTGACATCCTGCTCCAGGTAATTTGACTGACTGGACGAACAAACGGAGATCTTGGAGCCACAATCATCCTGTGCGTAGGCCGTTTGATTGTTGCTCTGACAGCCTCCCTTGGTTGACTTGACTGACCGTGCCGGGTTATAGCAAGGACCAGTAGAAACCACAGTCATCCAGGGCGCACGCCGTTTGACTGTTGTTCTGACTAAACCCCCCTTGACGCCTTCGGCACTGTGACTTGACGAACCGTTGTTTGGCCGGCCTAGGGCTTATTAAATAATATTTAACTTAATTTTTCTCTTTATGTGGTTTAGTACGTAAGTTATTTTACTTATTGATAATAAATAGCATAGAATTTCCAAAGAAGTGTTTTTTTATGTAACCACTGGACGCCGCTGAACTACCCTAGCACCCAAGCGAAAACGTGTCATTACACCTTTTAAAACCGTTTGAAATAAGAGCACGTAGATTGCAAATAAAACAAAAATAAATTAGTGTTTAGTTTTAATTAAAATTCTTTATTATTCGAACAATTCTATGTGCCACTGTTTACAACTTTATGTCAACAACAACAATTGCTCTGTTTGTTATTCCTCTGTTTGTTATTCCTCTGTTTACACAATATCAATTACGTTCATGACTTCGCCTTCTCGAAATCTCTAAAAATCTAAACATCGTCGTTACATTATTGTTTTTTGTGTATTTTGTTTACATTTATTCTTGTAGTGTTTGTTGCTGTATTTTTGTTTACTTGTTTACTTGATTACAATTTTTTTCATTGGTGTTTGTTGTAGTTTTGTTTACTTGTTTTCTATTTTAATGTTAAGTGATGTAAAAGCAAAACACCAGTACCTAGATTCTACATTTTCGTAGCGATATATAGTTCGTCATTACATCCCTTCAGTCAGAATTACGACCTAGCTTCTCACACCACTTACGTTGTGTGTGTTAATTTTTATACATAAGTGGTCCCGCCACTACAGTTTAAAGTCGACTCCGAACTACAGATTTTGGAAAAACTTTTCATGACATATTTATTTTGCTCTCGAAATTTTTGCCAGAAATCTGCTGAGAGGGAGTAAGAGAAGAAAAATTTTTTCATATTTCGTTTTTTTGTTGGAGATATCTGACCTGTGGTTTGAACTGTGGCCTCACGTCTTATAAGACAATACATTACCTACTAGACTATGATGGCTTCAATATATACACCACAACGAAATCGATCTTTCGACGCCATGCTAGGATCTAGTATTTTGAAAATGCTTTTAAATGGACTAGTGCAAAAAAGCATACCATGTACAGAATAACAATGCTTTAAGAGTCACATAGAATATGGTCTCTTTCCTGACCAGGGTAACGGTGAACTGTGGAAAAGTATTTATGCAGTGTTAAATTTACTGTCACAGTCAAGCAAACCATATCCACTTATAGCATAATAGAGAATGTATTACAATAACAAGTCAACAGTAAATTCTAGAAGTTGACAAACGGAAGATAAATGATGCATAAATAGAGCGAAAGGTAACGGTGCCACTTAAATAATTAACAGCAGATAAAATTTAAGAATTTCTTCTATCGCAATCCTCGAATCCACGTATATGAAATTATTGTATAGGATTTTTAGAAATTAATGTGATAATTCAAGAAAAGTTTATATCACTAGGAAGAGTAAAAGCCACTGCATGACATATTAATGTATTTAATAATTTGTTTAAAGTATTTGAAAAATTATCTCCACTTTATGTTATAAATGTGTCCCTTATTACACCGGTATACCTGTCACAGTAATTGTTTAAGCTTAAATAATAAAAGAAATCCCCATTGAGAAAACAGAAAAAGAGCAAATGATAGCAAATGACCTCTTTAACTCGTCTTCAGTTCATTCTTTTGTGAATGAGGGAGTATAACACTGCATGGTAAATTATCTTCAGTACAAGTAAACCAATAACAAGTTCCTCGTATACATAAACCACATTTCGATCAAATTTATTGATGTTAACAATTTTAACGATATGGTCAATAGAAAAAGGTTACCTTTTTTATTATTTCTTCTTTCATTTTTATGTTTCTCTTCATTCTAAGCTCCACTATGGTTTGCGTTGTGGTAGATGTGTGTGGCTTGTGGTGTATGACGTTCAGATGATGGTCGCCTCTAAAACGTAAAAATACTTAAAGATTTTTAGTACTTGAATGAATCTATTCCGCAGGGAATGTGATGGTATGAAGGCGGTATACGAACATGTGTTCATATGTCTTGTATTGTATTTGGCTAAGAGTGCTCTTTTAAGAGTAGTTTTTAAACGCCACTTATGCCATATGAAGACATGATGTTGAGTAGCAATTGTGTTTAAAAGGGAAATTTAAAACTTATTTGCTTGTCATTTGTCCTCAGATTAGTCAAAAGAGTTTAAAGTTAAGCCGAAAACCTACATTTTGTCTACTACAACAGACAAATTTTCTGCGAAGTTCAGAAGGACTAGTAAAATGTGATTTCGTACGATTCGTAAGCAAAGGAATGGTAATATGCCTGGACCCCATGGAAACATGTTGGTCGTTTATTAAGCAGCCTTATTGACTTTGAAAAAGCTTGGGCTAGATGTAGGTCAAATGAGATTATATATGTACCAAAACCTTTGGACCCATTATGATACCCTAAGTTACCATTTACTGTCGACTGTACTTGGGTTATACAAAAATCATTTCAAAACATTTTCGTATGCCCTTATCACAACGATCACCCACTCCCATCATATAGCAGATATTCGTTTTTCAAGAGGTTAAAGTAAACCAAACAAGTTTATTAGATGGAATCAGTCCTTGGCTGAGCAAAATCGTATCTGTTGCTATACTAAGCGTATGAGCAATAAACGTTTAAAATAATTATCGATTGCTCATACGATTTGCAAATGTTGAACTAATGAAAACTGCTCCATAAAATTATGTTCAGATTTTTACCATATTTTGGGTTGCGTCAAAACGATCGTTCACGTTCCTTAATTCCAATGGACCAAATTCCATGCATCTGTACTACTGATCCATATTTGAATGAGATAATTAATTGGAAAAAGTGTAAGATATTGAAGAGAGTACCTAATAAGCATATACGGGTGGTTTAGGTACAAATCCCTCCATCCAAAGATGCAGTTTCAAAGAATGGCTTTAGCAAAGTATAGTATAGAATAGTATAGTATAGTATAGTATAGTATAGTATAGAAGAGTATAGTATAGTATAGTATAGTATAGTATAGTATAGTATAGTATAGTATAGTATAGTATAGTATAGTATAGTATATTATAGTATAGTACGGTATAGAATAGTATAGTATAGTATATTATAGTATGGTATAGAATAGTATAGTATAGTATAGTATGGAATAGTATAGTATAGTATAGTATAGTATAGTATAGTATAGTATAGTATAGTATAGGATAGTATAGTATATTATTGTATAGTATAGTATAGTATAGTATATTATAGTATTGTATAGTATAGTAGTATAGTATAGTATAGTATAGTATAGTATAGTATAGTATAGTATAGTATAGTATAGTATAGTATAGTATAGTATAGTATAGTATAGTATATTATAGTATAGTATAGTATAGTATATTATAGTATAGTATAGTATGGTATAGAATAGTATAGTATGGTATATTATAGTATGGTATAGAAAAGTATAGTATAGTATAGTATGGTACAGAATAGTATAGTATAGTATAGTATAGTATAGTATAGTATAGTATAGTATAGTATAGTATAGTGGGTGGTTTCATCGAGAGCTCGGGGTGATTCAAACCTATCGATTACGAATCAAGACAAGGAGACTTAACTCACACTAGGTTACACATGCGCTATATGGGTCGACAGGTGAACTTGCCTGTTAACGACAAGCTACCAACTAACATAATCCAACCATATGCAATGCAACAACCCAACAGAGTGCTGAATTAATCGAGGAGTTCTGCAGTTTAATCTTATTTCACTTACTTTCTTAATTGGTTATTACAATCCTTTAGTTAGGACTACGGCCTAGTTTCTCCTACCACTAAGCGGCGGGACCTACAATTTAAAGTTGACTCCGAAGGACAGAATTTTGAGAAACTTTTTATGCCAATTTTATTTATTCTCAGAGTTTTTACTAGAAAACTTCTGAGAGGAAGACGCTGAAGAAATATTTTTTATATTTGGTTTTTGGGGTAGGATGACTAGGGCTTGAACCACGGACTTGCGACTAATAAGCAAACATGCTACATACTAGAATCCGGATACTACTAATCAGTTTAATTCGGTATTATCTCTCCGTTTAAATCTGATATAATAACAGATTTAAATTACTCCGCTAAGTGAAATAGATTTCCTTTATTTTCTATTAATTTTTATAATTTAAGTTTGTAAATTTCGCATTAAATTCTAATTTTCATTCTTAAATTGTTTTCGTTTCATAGTTTCATTTACTTTTCCAAAAATTCAATTTTTGGCAAAAAAAAAACTCAAGCAAATTACAATCAAAAAAGAGCACAAAATTAATTTCTTTTAAAAACAGAGTTTGTTTCAAGAAATCACCCATACTCTTAGTGCATGGAATACAAATTTAACTTAGTTTTGTGGTTTAGTTTCCGTGGCATATTATTTGCAATATGAACACACATACAAGCTCATCCATGTTGCTATAAGGCATCCCTAACCGAAAAATACTGAAATAAAGAGAACATTTTACAATAACTGCACATTCTCTTACACACACACATGTAGAAAATTCAAGGATGTGTGTTTTTCTCAATTATACTCTTTGGTTTATGTTTGTATTAAAAGCAGAAAAACTTTTCACTTTTCTTTGTTTTGTTTTGTTTTGTTCGCTTTTCTTATAGTTTTCTTCTCTGCATGTAATTGAAGTGAGGTGAAGGAGTGAGGAAACAATACAATGAATTTTGTTTTTATTATGGTTTTTGTTTTTTCTTGTTGCATACAAATACAAGCATAACTAAATTTACAAGTCCACATACACACACGCATACTTTATTTGAAGTACCAGTGGAGACATTGTCAAAACAGTAAAGAAAAGCGAGAGAGAGAGAGTGAGTGTTTGCTTTGCAGAAGAAATCAAGAAAAAAACCTATTGCCAGAGTTGTTGTTGTTGTAGTTATTATATGAAGTATTTGTATATTTGTTTTAATAGCTATGTGAGTACATAATGGTGTATGTATGTAAGTACATTTGTATCATTGTGTGTATGTGTATGCATTTCTACCATACATACATGGAAAATGTTTGTTTAAACTTTTGTTTTTACATTCAAACAATACCAGAAACATACAAACAAAACAAATGCAAACAAAAAAGAGGGAAAGCTGGTCAACGACGATCACATAATGCTTTATAAAATATTTCAAAGATTGTTTAAGTGTCCTATCACGGATTTTCTGGCTGGAACCCGTCTGAAATAACAAATTTTCGATGACTCTGAATTTGAAGGCTGACATGAGTCATTCTGGCCTTGAGAACCTGTAACATGTGTTTTATTCTTATACCCCCACGAATTAAAAAAACCCAACAAGAAAAAGTCTAACGGGGTCTAATTGCACGATTTCGGTGGCCAGTTCACATCACCTCTACGTGGGATGACCATGCCCAGATAATGTTATATTCTTGTCCAATATGGTCGGAGGCACTCTCCGTGGGCGACGACATGAAGGAAACTGTCCTCGGTGTATTGTCTAAGCGCGATTAGACAGATAAGTGGCTTCAGGACAGTGTCTGATGAAGCGGTACTGGTATTGGCAAAGACAATACCGAGGTGGTTATGCTTTCGCCGTCTCCAGTATCCAGGACAAACAGCAGCTATAAAAGTGGAGGTAAGAAGGACTTCCATGCACAAATGGCAGTTACCATGGGAGAACAGTTGAAAGGGAAGATGGACATTTCACCTTGTCCCTGGTATAACCCTTTGGATGGAGAACTAAAATTGCGAGCTGAACTCGGGTCATGAATGCTTCAGGAAGTACCCGCACAGATTTGGACATGATACTTCCCCTATATGCCCAAACTGTGTAGATGAGGAGGAAGATGCGGAACATATTCCAACATGCTGCCCCAGATTTAGATGGCCCGAGGAAATGAATTTGGGACCAAACCAGGTTATAAAAGAGGTGTTGAAATCTAGGAGCCAATTCGGGCAGAGAATGGCTGAAGTTATGCAGGAACTCTGAAGGTTGGAGGAACGAAGGCTAGACTGATTTAGTATGAGCAAACCAGCCCTCCGCGAAGTAATACATTACAGCAGTCCCGCGGAGGGAGTTATGGTTGAGGAATGTAGGAGGTAGGTTTAGAACGTAGGCACTAGTGATAGTGAATCGTGCACTCGTTTGTTGGAACAACAGTGTCTTTAGAAGATTCCCACCTCCGGCCCAAAACAAAAAAGGTGACCATGCCCATGCCATAACTCGTGCAGGATATCCAATGTAGTATGAGTTGTGCGGTACAAATCACCGTTCGGTTAAATTCATTTGTCGTTGGTGTCCAGATCATTCCATACAGGCCAAAAGAAATTAGTTTTCATAGACAAATAGTACTCGCTGGTGACAGTGATCAACAGTCTGGTCAATGTCGTTTTCAAATAAGCTTGAATCAATGTTGTTTGTTTGATGAAAATTATGGTGTCACAATGGGCCCCATGTGGCCTAAGTGATTTCATTTGAATTCTGACAATACTTACGTAATGTTCTGGGGTAATATGTAAATTGGCGCTGTCTCAAGCTCCACCTATTCATCCAAAAATTGGTCTAATCGCTGAAGACGAGAAGCTTGTGGTATGTTGCCCAAACTGAACGTTGCCCATTTTGATAGAACAATTTTATTATTTGTTTTTTACTACATTAATGGTGATTTGACAAAACAGACTGAATAAACATAGTCGTTATCAGCTGTCAAAAACCCGATTGAAATTTCTTATGCAATAAAACCAAAATCGATGATATGTGCCTCATGGCATCATATACCGGCATGTTCATAAGCTTCAACAAAGGTTTCCATGCTGAATTGAGAAATAATAGTGCTTCATTGCTTCATTGTTTGAAAATAAGCGGCACCATAACACATTCAGATCCTAGTGCACAAGAAGCTTTATTTTTTACTAATGAAATACCTTTTCCACAGTCATTTTTAGGATCTCCGAGTTCTGTAAGCAACAATTTTACTTTTTGATGTAATCACGTAGTGGAAAATAAAGTCGCCATAGTCTAGTGTGTGGACTTTTAAGACGTGAGACCGTAGGACATACCCTCCAACAAAACGATAAAGAAAACAAAAATTTTGCGGTGACTTCCTCTCAGCAGATTTCTGGCAAAATCTCTGCGAGTAAATAAAATTGCCATGAAAAGTTTTTAAAAAATCAGTCGTTCGGAGTCAACTTTAAACTGTATGCCCCGCCAGTAGTGGATAAAATTAACATA
Organism: Sarcophaga variegata; assembly: GCA_932273835.1. NCBI lineage: Eukaryota > Metazoa > Arthropoda > Insecta > Diptera > Sarcophagidae > Sarcophaga > Sarcophaga variegata. The sequence continues at coordinate 99,105,863 of OW026360.1, read as the reverse complement.
CACAACGTAAGTGGTGTGAAAAGCTAGGTTATAATTCTGACTAAATGGTAATGGCCAATTATGTATGTGGCTGTTCATGAAGTTGTATTCTCGGTAGAGTTGCTGTCAATGAAAATGAAATGGCGATGGATGGACCTACTTTCTTTTTGTGACACTAACTTTGCAAAAGTCAGATCGAAACTTATGAAATCCTCAATACGTTTCACCTTCTAAGTAGGGCGGAGCTTAGGCTCTGTCTGAGAAAGAATGAAATTACAAGACACATTTTGTGCAATTGTATTGCTTTGAATAGAGCCAGATCGTACAGCTACAACCGTAGTCAATTATATTCAATATATATCGGATCTGCTGGAGATGTAGTGGAAGTTGTAATCCTGACTGAAGGGTTGTAATAACTAATTAAGTAAGTAAGTTAACAGCCAAGCGTCTAACCTTCAGTACAATATCGTATAAAGTCATGAGTCACTTTGAGTTCTACCTTGCGACAACCTGATACATTAGTTCCTACATTTGCTTAAAGGACTTGCGTTATATTTTTAGGGATGCGCTGGATTCTTCTCAAACCAAAATTTTCTACCGAATTGTTTATACTGCGCAGAGCTTGCTGCTTTATTTGCCAGGAACACTGCTTAGCTTTCAATTTGATTTTTTAAGAAAATATGGCTGACTTGTTAACATACATATTCCAAATGTTAAGAATTTATGTTTCAATATCATACGTACAACAACAATAAAGGGCTTGTTCTGCATATATAAGAAACGTAAAATCGTAACGTACGTAGCCTTAAAAACGTTTGTGTAGTTATAGAAACGTTAAAAATGGAAAATATGTCAACGAAGAATGTAAATAAAAACGAAACAAAAGACAAAGCAACACACAAACGAACACAACACAATGCAAAGAAATTGGTATACAGACATTTGCACTCATCATCAGTGTTGCCGGTTTTGGTTATTTTTTTGTTCAATGTATAGATTTGGTTATTATTTTTTTATAAAACAGCTTTTGTTTTGTTTGTTAAAATTAATTAATTAATAAGATTATAATTTATTTTGTTTTTTTTTTGTTTCTTTTTTTCTCAATTATAATTTAAATTTGAAAAAAAAGTAAAATAAAATAACTGCGAATTTAATTTTGGTCATATTTTTCCTTATTTGGTGATTTTTTCACAAATGTTGGTTACAATATTTTTTTCATGGCAACACTGCTCATCATAACTCGTGCTCAAATGTCACGTAAAACCGTGGGAGAATTGTGTTTTATATAGATCGTTCCGTTTTGCTAACGAGAGAGAACGTTTCGGTAAGCGTTTGCATTATACTCCATACGCTAAAAAGAGAACGTTCGCTACGGTACGTTACATTACGTGTGAGTAGCTACAGCTTAAGAATAGAATTCAATTGCATCTCATTCACAACTAAATCAATCAAGCAGTCAATCAAGCAATCAATCAATCAATCATACAATCGCTCAATCAATTGATCAATCAATCGTAGAGTGTAACAAATCGAAAAACCATCGTTTGTAAGTACATTGGTACACGTAATTTTAATCAAATGAAATAAAAGAATGTTTTTTAAGTTCTCAAATCCCTGTACATATCCTGTGATAATCATGTTCTAACACAACATTCGTTTGAGAAAATCGAGATGAGTTTGTATTTTTCACTTCTCGTCTTTGTTTAATATTCTGTATCATTAGGTTTCCTATCTTCGTAAGCAGAGAGGAGAGATGTTTTGAAACCACTACATAATTATAAAGAACTCGATATAAAAATACTTACAATGTATTACCACAAGAAGTTATAACAAATGATTCAACTAAGTGTACCTGATCCAACGATAAATGGTAGGGTATTGTAAACTCTATGAAAACAACAAAAAAGAAGTACTCCAAGTAAATTGCAGTATTTACTTACCAAAAACAATTGAAAAACTAAAGATAAAATTTAAATCGAATTAAAGAAAACAAATAGCCCGACTGGATATTTCAATTTTGAATATGCGAACTGCAAACAATTTCATTTTCAATTCAGAAATCCAAACAGAAAAGATTTTCTAAATAGAAAAAATAAAAGATTATCATAAAACAGATTAAATTCCATTTCAAATTCATTTAGGAACTTGAAAAAATAAATGCTTTTAAGAAGTTATTTTAAACCAGTGATTTTATTCAGTTTAACAGAACTACTGGGCAGTTCAACTACTTGCAGAGGAAACAAATATTTTTTTTATTTTTTTTATATTTCATTGTTTAAAATTATATATGAAAAGTTGTCCGATTTTATAATAACATTGTTTCCTACACAATCCATAATTGTTTGACTTCCTATTTCCTTTCAAACATTGGAAAAAAAATTAAAATTTCTTCACTTCAACAATGACTTCTAATCGGGCCAAGTGGGTCAGGAAATTAAAGTGAAATTAATTTCTCTCCTTTTTTGCATTTTTAATTGAAATTCATTCATTGAAATTCAAGATTATAATTGCCAATAAACTAAAACAAATTGATTTGAACGGAAATTATTTAAAAAGGCAACAAAGCGAAATTATTGGCACCCACATAGATGAACTGAATTACAATGAAAAAAGTAATTGAAGGTAATGTAGGCCACTAAACTTATTGCATTTTAATAAAAAAAATTGTTTTTGAAATATAAAGAAGTTTTTATTTTAACCGTAGACCGAGACTTAAAAAACTTCATAATTCTACCACATGTATCACTTTTGATACATACTTGTAGTACATAGAATTGTCACGGTTATTGATAGATTTTGTTAAAAAATTTTAATATTTTAATTCATTTTTATAAAACTATTTTATATTCTAACATTTTATTATCACTTTTATGAAATTTGCGCCAAAATTTTTGACATGATGTACATTGGCATGTTTTTTATATAAAAAACAAGCACTTCATGTCTGCTTGGTTTTATTTCTTTCTAAATGGTAATAATTTGACGTCTAGCACCCTGCTTTGTGGCGATTTATACATTTCCAATTGCTTAGATAGGACAGCTTATTTCCACTCGCATCAGTAACACTCTCAGTTGAGGGCTGGCTGAAACCTGATAATACAAACCATTCTTGTGATTCGTTAGAAATATTTGTTGTCAAAAAAGTTTCCTGTTGCAATAGAACATCGATTGTGTCAATAACAAATTTTCTCTCTTTGATTCCTCTCTGGTTTCCAGAATACGGGTTTCCCCAAATACTGCTGTAAGTAGTTGCTACGTACGTAGCATGTACTTGAATCTAAAACTGCCAATTCGACTTCGGTGGACCACGAAATTTATAACGACCATCAAATTCAATTAGTTACTCATCTACAGCGACCAAATTAAATATTAGTTAAAAAGGTAATAAAACAAAACAAAAGGAAAGAAAACATAAATCAATAGCAGCTTGATTTATACAAATATCCTTAAATTAATTTCCCTAACAATCACTGTAAGTGTTCAATCATTAAGTATCAAATTTCAATTAAAATCACTGGAGGTAATTTTCATTTTCCAAAATAAAACTAAAAAGTTTTGAATTCAGTTGCTAAAAACTTTAATTTGAGATGAAAATATACCAGAAAGGAACATGAAAACATAAGCATCATTATTGAAATATATTTAAATTAAAGAAAATTTTCTTACCTTTTAGGCGAACAAAAAAATTAATTTTTAAAAATCTTAAAAAAAGGATATATGGGCTGCTCTGAAAGTATGATAGCTAATTACAAACTATTTATACAGTATTATTTCTTACATAAAACTACAAGTTGTGTGATAAAAGTTTTATGAAAATGGTTAAAATTATCCAACAAAAAGTTAAGACAAATATATTTTTTTTAGAAAAAAAAAATCCTTTTCATTCGAATTTCAAAAAAACGCTTTAAGCATGGTTATTAAAGCCTGCAAGATTTTCAGCTCATTTTTCGAAAAGCCTTAATAGTTAAAGTTAATAATAAGTAAATATATCATTATCGAAGCGAATGATTCTGTTATCTCTTACATACGTAGTTGACCGAAAAATTATCATCTGTAGTAAAACATGGGACGAAACACATGTTTCTAATGTTTGTCTGTCACGTGCGATAAATATGAGCAGAGCAGTAGAAACTACTACATTTTTCCTTCCCAAACTACTAAAAGCATTTTGTTTTGTTCCAAGTAGTACCATCTTTGTCAATAAACATCCTGTTGTCATGTTTGTTGCAGCCAATACTTTCTCCAGTTCATAAGACCAGCTTCTAGTTTTATCTTCTTCAAAGTCTTTAGCAGCAGGAATATTATATATTTTAATTAATCGGTCTTTAAAACCTTTCGGTGTAAATTGGAAATGTTTGACCTGAGGTTTGAACCTTGGTCTGACGTCTAATAAGGTAGCACGCTACATACTAGACTACGATTACTTCAATCAATATCAAGAACATATCAAGAGTAGAAAATTACATTTATTTTCAGTTTCGTCCCACACTTAACTTACAATTCTTTCTCAAAAACCATAAATAACGTACTATTTACGATAAAACTTCACAAAATCTTTGAAATCTTAAAAAAAAATAAATACACGACACCAAAAAATCTCTAGGAAAGTCGTATGTATCAAAAATGATACATAAGCCAGAATTATGAAGTTTTTGCATTTTGTAACCCCTGTTTGAAATTTTCTTTTTTATTTGGTTTAAAATAAGGGCGATAACAATACTAACGAATTATAAACATATCAGGCATCTAACTTTTTTTGAATTGAAGTTATGTAGTCTAAAAAATTTAAATATATCATTTTTGATACAAAGCTCGATCTACGGTTAATACATATTTCAGGACTCGAATTATTACATATATGCATACATAATTGGTCACTACAACCCTTCAGTCAGGATTACGACCTAGCTTCTCGCACGACAGATTTTTGAGAAACTTTTTCATGGCAATTTTATTTACTCTCAGAGTTTTTGCCAGAAATCTGCTGAGGGAAAGTCGCCGAAGAAATATTTTTTTCATATTTCATTTTGATGTCTGACCTGTGGTTTGAACCGTGGCCTCACGTCTAATAAGCCAACACACTACCTACTTGACTACGGCGACTTCACAGCGATAACACAGCAGAGTAATATAAAGACAATGAAATTGCGAAAGAAGTTGTATGTAGTTACTGGTAATACGGTATAGCAATACATTACAGTAGAGTACGGAAAGAAATCTATTATGTTGCCACATAGGAAATACAATCCATGTACTTAAGGATTAAGAAAAATAAAATACTCATTAAATTGCCTTCATGATTACTTGAAGCGTGTTGGAAAAGAAAATCAAAGAATTTTTTTCATTCAATCATTCTACGTTTTTGACATTTGCAGAGCAAAATATTTTTTTGTTGCATTTTTGTGGCAGAATATTTGTGTCTTTAAAAGTTGTTCACATTTTCAAGAGAAATTGCATATTCCATGGGGCATTTCATTCAAGTGAATATTTTTTTGTATGGAATATCTTTACAGCCATTGCTGCATACATTTCTTTTATGATTTTCTTTTTTAAGGCGTCCAAAGATTGAGGTCAGCCTATTCTGTATGATGAGAAACAGAGAGGCATAAATGAAAATAAAAACGGCGTAAGTGTTAAGGGAATTATATTGAAAAATGAATTTCTAGTATAAAATTTACAGAACATCTCTGAAGTATTTATGGCTGTCAAAATAAAATAAAAAATAAGAAGAAGAAAATTTTATTAGCATCACACCAGTACAAGGAAATTGTATATTTTTGTTTATAACCTTAACCTACATTAATCATCGAGGCATGCTGATAGGAAGTCTATAAATTCATAAACACATAAGTAAAGCTTTAAACAAATTTAAAAACTTTCTTAGATTTTTTTCAAAAACATAAATTTGCAACAAATAATTGTTGTGGGTGGTATTCCCCTGTTGTATTTCAAATATTCACACTTTAATCCCATAACACGCAATTCTGTATTGAAAGGTGCAATTAAGTGTTAAAATTTATTAATTATTGTATGGTTTTTGTTGTTGTTCTTGTTGTTTTGGGGCGTACATACATATATTTCAAAAATCACGCCAGTTTTAATTATTTAATTACATACACTTCAAGCACCATGGGAATAGAGGAATCACTAAACAAATAGGGTCCCTACTTTTAATTAAAAAATAGGTTATTTAGTTCAGTAAAAGTTTTAGTGAGAATAAATTCGTTCTTCGCAGCACTATCCGTAAGTGGAATGCTTTTCCTGAAGTAATTTTTCCTATATTTAAACTGTAGGGACGCGCCACTCATGTATAAAATTAACACTCTTGCGCCATAAGTGGTGTGAGACACTAGGTTGTAATCATGACTAAAGGGTTTGAAATCACCAATTAAGTAATTAAGTGAGTTGAATGCTACACAAAGTGTGTTGTAATAATAATGCCGTGGGGTCTGCAAATTCACACTATCCGCCACATTTTCCTTAACGGATAACATATTGCTACTTCTACTCTTTCAAAAAACATTTAAAATATGAGCTCGTAGATTGCAAATAAAAATAAAAATAAATTTTAAAATAAATAAATAAATAAACACACTGAAAAGAAACATTTGACGTTTGACAAACGCTCATAACAGCAGCGTTACTGGCCAATTTAGAGGGAGAAAAATGTGTTAGAAGCAACAGATATACATTTATTTAGTGTTAAAAAAGGGAAAATTTGAAATATTTTTTAATTTCTTTAATGAAAAGTTTAAAGATTTTTAAATATTAATCGAAATGTGGGTGATTTTCATTCACAATGAATATAGTTTCTTGTGCAAGAGGTAATTAAGAAGCTAAACATTACAAGATCAAAATAAGACCTACTGCTCATAAAAAATTTTTCTTGCTGAAAGTTGCCAATATTTTTTAATTTCTAGAAAGAAAAAGTTAAAATTTATTATTATTGTTAGTACTTTTTATTATTTATTAATAGTTTCACACAAAAATTAAATTTTTTATTAACTCTAGCCAATATAAAAAACCTGCCAGAAAACTAAAAAAACCTAAATAAACAATAAAGACAGACAATCAGAAAGAGACAGAAATAAATTTTGGTAATATTTGCTGTCCCTTTCATAATTCACTGGTAAACGTCAAAATTCCGTTTCTATACTGCTTACTGTTACTGTTACTGTTTGTAACACAGATCTTCAACCCATGATTACTGTCTTCGAACATACCGTGTCTTCACACGATACTATTCACTGACTGAACTTTTACTGACTCCGTTGCCTGCTTTGCCTTTTATATGGCAACGTAAACAGTCTGATAAATAATGAAACAGTATAGTGTTCGCCTTCTCGAGATCTCTATAAATGTAAACATCGTTGCTTCATTGTTGTTTATGTATTTTGTTAACTTTAATTTTTGCAATGTTTGTTGTTGCATTTTTCTTAACTTCTTTAGCATTTTTGTTATACTCTTGTTCTTTGGCATATTTTTGTTTATTTATTTATCAGGTAAACAAGTTCATTGTTTTTGTAGCTTTTGTTTACAATTTTAATGTTAAACGATGTGAAAGCAAAACAACATTTCCATTTTCGTAACAATATGATAATGTGTGGGCCTAAACCAGGGGTTACCAAAAATTTTTTGGTCGTGTATTAGTGAGTAAGAGAGAGAAAATAAATTGAGAAAGTTTATTTATTTACGGTCAATGAAAAATGTTAATAATATACGCTGTTTTGATTTTAATTTCATCAACATACATAAAGTTATACAACTTTGACCAAAAAATTAGGAAATGTTTTTTAGATATTTGGTGGGAGCTACATTTCCTCACCTACTAATAACAAACGTTTTAAGTTTTTCAAAACAAATTGCTTCATGTCTACAAAAAAGCTGTTCCCATTCCTTTTCATTTAACTGTCTTAAAATGTGCTTTAAAAACATATAAGCCACTGGATTTTAATAAAAGCATTTTTTAAATATAATAATTTTTTGGATGTAAATCTGAAAAAAATTATTATAGCATCCACTGACATGTGCACTCGCCGCAGTCTGATCGACGGCTAAATAAAAGAGTATAAGCAATGTGTGTGAATTCTCTACACAATTGTGCTATGAAATGGTAATCCCTGGCCTAAACACATCTGTAATGCTTCCAAAATCATTAAATTTATGATGATCCTAATCACACCGTAATGCTCGTAAAATGGACACGTTTGAATCGCAGCTTTTGGTGTAAATGTTCCGATGGGTTGTAAAGACAAATTATATATGTATGTCTGTATGTACATTTGTTGAATTAGTTGTCATTTATCCAGTATGTTTTGTAAAATCATCATTGTCGGATAGACATTACCAATGGACAATGACGTGGGCTCACTGATTGCGCGCTTGACCTTAATTTTCTTCAAAAAATCGTCTTCAGCCATGAGACCCATTTTTGTATGAAGAAATTTTTGCGAGAACAAACAAAATTGGCGAGTTTGGGATGATGGTAATCTACATCAGATCTGAAAGCATTAAATTCTTCTCTAAAACTCTACTGTTTAGTAAGGATTCTTAACTGAGGCAGTCTGCGCTCCATATTTCTGTGAAAACGAAGTTGGCAGAGCCATAACACTCAGGCTGATGGTTATCAACTCTTTTTTGGCCTGGATTAGGTGCGACATACGGTTTCAATATGCGCTATGTGGCACCAAGCTTATGTCATATTGGTGGACATTATGCTCTAGCAATTTAACAGCGTACGATTTTACTCCATTAGACATTTTATTTAAGGGTGTTCTTAAGAATTAGATGTATGTTAATAAGCTACAAACTACAGCGTTGCTCAAAGCCAATGCCATCGGAATTCCAACCAGATTTTCTGCGTATCCCAGGGAAGCCATGACAGGCATTCCACACATTATGACATCAAGAGGTCTTTCACACGAATAAAGAATTTCAATGTTATCTCTCAAGCATTTGGTTTTATTTTAAATTAAACATAGGAAGCGCTTAATGGAAGCGAAAATTCTAATTTTTGTAGTACAAATCCCTCGTTTTCATTCCATATGAACTAGAAAACTTTACAGAAATTAAATGATTTTTCTTACTTTTTCTATACATTTCATATGGATTTAACTTCAACTTTATATTTGTTTTTCCATTAACATGAGATTCAACGGAAGTCTAAACATTACAAGTAATTTTAAACTTTAAGTCTTGCATTAGAAAGTACTCATGTACTTGTAGTGGATGGAGGACAAGTATTTTAGTTGTTTTTGAAAGTTTGTTTTTCCACCTTTCCTTTTTGTTTCCTTTAAAATCATAATGCTGCTGAAAAAGGCAACATAAAGAAAAATAATTTTGCTTCGAAAGGAACAAAGTGAAAAAAAATATTTCTTTCATTTTAAGTTAATGTGGGTTCTTTAGGACCAGCAATATACAACAAGTTGTACTTCACTTTAAGGCGCTTCAGTTTCATTTCTTTCTTAATGTTAACTCCGTGGACTGTATGTAAAAGTGTGAAATAAAGAAAAGTACCGTCTGTGTCTTTATACAATTGGAAAAATAGGCCACTAAAAAGAAAGCAAAATTAGCAAGATTCCAATGCACAAAAAAAAAACCAAACCAATAGCACTTTCCTTTTTTATATAAAATTATTATACAATTTCTTTTATTTATTTGGTTTTCTTACAAACCATTTTAAAATTCACTGCCACTATTTAATTATTACTTTTAATTTATTAGTTTACAATGAAAATGGCTGAATGCTGTCAATGCAAAATTAATCATTAAAATTTCTGGAGCTCTAAATTTCTCCAGGCGATCAAAAGCGAATAACTTAATTAATAAAAAAAACAAACAAAGATTTTAAGCCAAAAACAACAATAATAATCCAAGGATGGGAAGTTTGGACCGTCAGACATAAACACTTAATACATATGGCTTTTGGTTTTTATTTAAAGAAAAACGAAGTTAAAGAAGAACATTTTCAAGTTTAAAGATTTGAAATAAAAAAATGTTTTAAATTCCATTTGTCTTGGCGTTATTGTCTCGCATAGAACCGATGACTCATTTATTACAACGATAGTAAAACTATTAAGTCTTTCTACAGGACTACAGTACTTTGACAGTTGTTAATGACCTTCTTGTAGAAGAAGCATCTGTCAAATTAGTTGCTATTTATTCACTCTGTCTTGGCAAATTACCATAAGGTACCATAGACAACAACAAGTGCTTGATGAATTGGAGCAGTCATCAATTAAAATTAATTTTGATAGAAAAATCAACATCAGCGGTGGGGTCCTTTTCTTGATTACTTATAGATAATCTGGATACCAACGGTTCTAAGAGGACATCATTAAGTACCACAGAACTCATACCACAATGAATATTATTTTCGGGCCATTTTGGGGACTTGATTTTCTCACTTGAAGGTAATGTGAACTGGCGCCCTAGATTGTGCGATTTGACTCCCTTAGACTTGTTCTTGTGGGGCTTTCTTAAGTCACAAATACATGCGAATACGCCACAGTCGCAGAGGTTTATCCTCAGAGCCAATTTAACCCATCTCATCGAATAAATTCACAGGCTGATTTATGAATGGGGCCTGGAGCAGTTGGCAACTGACACAAATTTTTATCGAAAACTCATTGTCAGGATAAGTTCCATTACTGGATGAATGAGTACGTTAACAAACAAAATGTTTGAATTTAGGACGATGGGAATCCACATGACTTTAACAGCGTTCAAAAAATTCACAGTTTGGTGTGGAAATTGGACTGGAGGCGTCATCAGCCCATATTTCATTGAAAACGACTGTGGCCAGATCAACACTGTCAGTAACGAACACTATTGGCTGATGATTAAGAACTTTTTTTTGGTCATGTGGCTTTAACAGGACTGCGCTACGTACCACACAGATCATGCCCCTTTGGATATCCTGCACAAATGAGTTTGACATGGTCATCCAACGTGCAGGTGATGTGAACTGGCCATCTAGATCGTGCAATTTGACCCCGTTAGCCATTTTCTTGTGAAGTTTTCATAAGTCGTAGGTTTGCGAAACGAATAAAAGTCTTCGATAACATCTCACACAAGCTTTGTTTTTTTTTTTCAATATAAAGATAGGAATCGCTTAATGAAAGACCCAGTGGAACGGAACCCAGGTGGAACGAAAGCCACTGCTTTTATGTTGTTTTGTCAATTTTATGTAGTTTACCCGCTTTGCTGCAAATACCTCTCGGGGATTTGTCCATACAGTAGCAGAATCTGCTGGGAGTTGCGAGAAGCTAGGTTGTTATACTGACTAATGGGTTGTAATGATTACTTAAAGACGGTATAAAATAGAATTATGTTAGTTTTTAATTATTTTTCCCAAAAATTATAATTATGCCACACTTAGAGCTTTGCATAACGGTTTAATTATAAAAATTGGCTTTCAATCTCCATTTGCTAAAGCTTGATTATAGGCTCCGAAATGAAATGTCTGTTTTAGGCATTTTACCTTCGCCTGATATTAAATACATTACATTTTTGGTTATTATAATTTAATTAAATAGTTATCTCCCATATGCATTAAAGAAAATTATTTAATACTATGAAAAAGAAAAAAATATAACATTATGTTTATCATAATGCTGCTTAAATATATGCACGCTTTTTTCCTATAATTACACACCAAAAAATATGCAACACAATACACTGCATTACATATGGATAGCCAGTATCAATTAAACATTTTCCATACGATCAACACAGAAATTTTGAAAAAAATGTTTTTTTTTTTAAATCACGTTGCAATTAAAATAATCAATTCCCTGTGTTATTTAACACAAAATTAAATTAAAAACAACAAAACAAAACACGCTTTTTAGGCCTATAATTATAATTCCATCCATTTTATTTAATGCTGTTTTTGGTTTTGATATAAAAATTTTATGAGTTTTCAACGCCGTTACGCAATTGGGAATAGGTTTTGTCCACGATGGTGATTGGTTGAAACATAATTTTAATGAAATTCGTTTGATGGCTCAAATGTGTTTTGAAAATAAAAATGGAATGATATCTTCACCTAACGTTTCACAATTTTCATATAACCATAAAGCTATAATTGTAGCTAGAATAATGGATTGCAAAATTTTGAGAATAGAATTAAAAACTAAACTAAGCCTCACAAAAAAATAACCCAAAATCCTTAAATCGTGTTAACGAGTGGGCTGGTGAACAGAACCACTTTCAGAAAAAATTGTCACCAAATTATTTCGCCATTAATTGATTTATATGACCGTTGTACACGAATTTAGGCGTTGAATGCCTTTAATTTTCTTCTGATTAATTTATGGAAACAAAAATTGGTATAGAATCTTTCGATAGTTCTTCTCATTCACTGCAACGGGAGCTACTTGCACATTTTTTAAGAAATAAGGACCAATGATGTCTCTTGAACATAGTTAAGACAGTTAATGTTAATGGATAAAGGCTTCGTAATTGTGTTCTCTCCAAATGAATGGCAAAAATGTTCATCTTCGATTAGTTTAAAAAATTCCAATCAGCAAAAATGTGACGCAAACAATTGACGTTTAGTGTCAATTATTGTACGACCTGTATTTTAGAGGCATATAACATGCATACTTCGTCAACACACTCATACGTCATCTTCATACTTATACATTATCACCGTACTCATCAGAGATCAGCAATGAATCGTTGTTTCGCTATTCATAAGTACTTATGAAATATTGAGTATGAGTAAGTCAACAGTATTGAAATTCATTCGGACTCCCTACAACATTGATTTATAAGTACCGGTTGCAATGAGTGTGAGTACAACGTTAACATCAAACTCATAACATTCGAACTATGTTTGATTCATACGCCTACTCATTCAGATTCATAAATTTAGAAAAATACTCTTATAATATCATTCTTCAAAATTTACGGTCATAGTTTTTGTTGCATTTACAAAAAAAAGAAGAATGAAAAAGACAAAGACAGCAAGCGAACACACAACCTTCTAGTGAGTATTGTAGTGTTCGTACGCGAATTATACTTAATTCGTGATTCTTGTAAATGTTGAGTAAAGGAGAGTCGAAATCAGCAACATCATGCATATTGTTAAGTATGAGTACGATGAGTATTTCAAACTTTGAACATGAGTAGTATGAGTATGATATTAAAATAAGTATGAATGCTTATAAGTATCAGAAAATATGAGTATGTTTCGATTCAACTCATCTTTTTGAATACTCATTGCTGATCTCTGGTACTAATGCACCATCATCATACTCGCACATAATCATCATCCTCATACCTCACCATCACACTCATACATCGGCATCATTCTCATACATCATCATCGTACTCATACATCATCATACCATTATACTCACACATACACCATCATCATACTCTTACATCATTATCACACTCGTAAACCATCAAATTGAAGTCGCCGTAGTCGAGTAGGTAGTGTGTTGGCTTATTAGATTTAAAACCAGGGTTCGAGCCCCAAAATACAAAACGTATTTCTTCGGCGACTTTCTCTCAACAGATTTCTGGCAAAAACTCTGAGAGTAAATAAAATTGCCATGAAAAGTTTCTTAAAAATCTGTCGTTCGGAGTCGACTTTAAACTGTAGGTCCCGTCACTCATGTGTAAAATTAACACACACAACATAAGTGGTGAGAGAAACTAGGTCGTAATCCTGACTGAAGGGCTGTAATGACCAATTACGTATGTATGTAAACTATCATAACTCTCATACATCATCAACATAATCTTATATCATACTCATACATCATCGTCATACTCTTACATTATCATCATGCTCAAAAATCACTCCTACACATCATCAGCTCACTCAATCGCCATCCATATACTCATTCCTTATCACCATACTTTTACATCATCATCACTCTCAGACATCCTCATCACTCCCATACATCATCATTACATTCATACATCATGTTCACATTCATACATCATTAGCACAATCATACATCATGATCACACTCATACATCATCACCAAGTGGTCGAAGGATAAAAAGCTCGAGTTCGACAGCGAATCGACATTTCGACGATCTTTTTCAACAATCAGCGATTCACCAATATTCTCTTAGGCATGAACATTTCTCTATCTTGTTGATGGTTGGCAATCGAAAAGAGTAAAATTGGTTTGAAAGCGTGCATTAATTGCACGAATTACTCGCTCACTAGACCGGCTGTCTGGAACATAAAATGGACGAAATTGTTTGAGGATTCCATGAATTTTTTTTTAATTTTTAAGCGTTGTCTGGTGTTTAATGATTCGTAATCAATATTACAACGGCTTTGGAACATAAACTGTTTTTATATATTAAGATTTGACCACGAAGTTAATAAAAAAAATAAAAGAACTGGCGTTGAATAACTTACTAATCCGGGCAACACAAAATTATAAAATTCTGAGATTCTATTTAAAATTTTATTTTTGGTTTTGCTTTCATTTTCCTTTTTATTGATGAGAAATTCAAGAAATTAAAATTCTTCACAACATTCGACACCCTTTTCTAAAAATTAAATGCATTGGATTTTGTTTTTGGTTTCGATTTTCTATTTTATTTGCTTTCTTCGGTTTTTATGCCATTTTGGGTAATAAAATCAACAACAAAATTTGAAGGTGAAAAGAAAATAAAACAAAAAACAAACAATTTCACTTGATACCGGAAAAGAAAGTTGGAAAACAAAATAAAAAGTTTGGGAAAACTTTTTGTTTTTATTTGCAATAAAGTATAGAAAGAAATTAATCTGTTGGGAATATTGAAAACCATAAAATACTTGCTTTCTCCTTTGCAATTTCATTATTTATTCTTTTGTGAAATACGATTTCGATTTAGAAAAAAAAAAATAAGACATAAAAAGCCATCAGTTTAAATTGTTTTATGGGTAAACATAACCTTAAAAAAGTTGTTTGAAACTGCCAGCTTTTATTGCAAAAAAAAAATTTAAAGTTCAATACAAAAACAATACAAACTTGCATAATCTAAAATTTTACATTTTAAAAACATTCCAATCAAACCACAGAACACTTTACAAAAGCCCATAATCTAACCAAAGTGTGGCTTTTTGTATTGAAAACAATAACTTCGATTTACATTTTTTAAAGCCAATAAATTTTTACCCTTGGGGGCTATTAAAACATGATGGTCATCCCAGGTGTTTGGTACAACAAAAGCGGGAAAATTAACTTTACTTTTATGCATCATTTCTGTAACACTATTGACTATTGACAACAAAATAAATGACAAGTCGGCTTCAAACCTCATACACACACCTTTTCATTTTTAAAATTTGAAAGCCACCTTTTTCGATGTTTGATTCCGAATTTCTTCACTTTGTAGTCAAAAATTTTAATCACACATCACTTGTACAACAAAATATGATTAATTGGACAGTTTCATTATTTCTACAACATATCAGCACTCTCATACATCACCATCATACTCATACTTCATTATTACACTCACACATCATCTCCACACACATACATCATCATCATACTCATATAACAGCATCACATTCAAACATCATAATCACATTCATACATCAGAATCACCACGTAGTCGAAGGACAAAGACCAACAATTTGAATACGACCATGAATCGGAAATTCGAAGTCTTCTTCAACACTTAGCGATCCATCAATAACATTGTTTCGAAAATGGAAACGGTATACAACGTTTAACACTAAAATGAGCAAAAGCTGCACAAACAAATACAACGAACTTGTTACAAGTAAACCAACAACATCAGTAGGAAGAAAAGGGGATAGACAAGTAAGAATGCAACAACAAGCAATGTGAACAAAATACACAAACAACAATGTAGTCGCGATAGAGTTTCGAGAAGGCGAAACGCAAAAGCTCGACTTCAAGTACCTTCATCAGACTGATTAGGTGGGCATATAAAAAGGAAAGACAAAGCAGGCCACGTAGTAGTAAGAATTCAGTCAGTCTTGTATGAAGATGCATTGCATGTGAATAGAACAGTCGTAGTTTGAAGGATCTGCGTTTTAAGCAAAGAAGAATAGCGAACAAGCAATTATTGTTATATACGTCAAGTTGTAAACAGTGGCGAACAATAAAGAATTTTATTGAAACTAAACGCCGATTTATTTTTATTTTGTTTGCAAAACAACTCATATTTTAAATGTTTTTAAAAAGGTAAAAACGTAACAATATACTCTTTGATGCCCACATTTCTTTGTGTTCTTAATGGTTTCAAATCGAAAAGAGTAAAATTAGTGCAAACACGATTAATAACTGCTCAAATTGCTAGCTCACTATACTGATTATTTGAAGTCGCCGTAGTCTAGTAGGTAGTGTATTGGCTTATTAGACGTAAAAGCCAGGGTTCGAGTCCCAGGCCAGACATCAAGACAAAATACAAAAAGTATTTCTTCTGCGACTTCCTCTCAGCAGATTTCTGGCAAAAGCTCTGAGAGTAAATAAAATTGCCATGAAAAAGTTTCTCAAAAATCTGTCGTTCGGAGTCGACTTAAACTGTAGGTCCCACCACTCATGTATAAAATTAACACACACAACATAAGTGGTGTGAGAAACTAGGACTTTGTACAATGGGTCAATTCGAACTACGGGTACTGTACTTGTCTTAATTGACAAGTAGACGTCCTCTAACCTAACCTAACCTATATTGATTATTTTGCCCCTAAAATGGACGAAATTCTTTATTAATTGCAATTAAGGCATCACTTTTTTGCGAATTCTACTAAATTTTAAAAAATTTAACAATGTTCGATTTTGTTTTACACTTTACGTGTCTATAGATTTGATTTTAATTTACTTTAATTTTCTTAGAAGACAGAATCAGTGTAGAAGGAAAGTTTAAAACTCATACAAAACTGAAAACTAAGCAACTTTAACTACAGTTAAAAGCAACTAAATAGTAATGAAAATTTTATTTAAAACACATAAGGAACTTAGTTTAACAAAGACTCCATTTCTATTCACTTGCTTTCTGCTGTGGAAATAAAAGGAGGAGATGAAAACACAAACAAGACCAGCGAATACATATTCAATTACATTTACGAGTGTTTTTACTTTTCATATACGAGTATATGATGGCTTTGTTTACAGTGTATGAATGAATGTGAATGCATGTGTATGAGTAAGCACACGCTAGAATTTATGTCTGAATGTAGGTAATTCCTATATGTACACACAAACTGAATTAAATTTATTAAATAAACCACAAAAGTTTGGCCACTAAAGAGTTGTTTAAGATATTTTTTACGATGGCTATTGCTGCTTTGAATTTCTCGGTAAATGTAATTGCACACTACGCAAGGTATCCGGAATTGAGATTGTTTTCATAAGCATTAAATGGACTTTTTCATAGCCTTCCTATGTAGGCCTCTTAATAAATCCTTTATAAATTCAATGGTTGGCCTAGCCGACGAGCAATAGTCTTTCAACAGCGACTTCCGAACTTTGACAGTTGATAACGGCCACCTTGTTGAAGCTACAACTGTCAAATGAGTAATTTATTAAATTTATTTTGCTAAGCTGTAATGGCCGAGTAAGGCATTTAATAACACGTGCAAATAATAAATATGTTTTCGCATAATGGATGTGCAGTTTGACAAACGTACCGGGCACTTTGACCATTTTACGATCCCCATAACAGTAATACCGAGAAAACTAATCGCAATGTAATTGATAAATTTGGATCCACTGGTCCAGTAAACGAACGAGCAACACCTACGGCTACCAAAATTAAATCTGCCGAAAGAATCCCTGATACAAGTGAGAGTTTGCAGAAGAATCCGAGACATAATTCGATCACAGCTTGGCGAATTTTACTACGTGCCTTGGAGTTATTCCGTTACAAAATGAACTGACCAGGAACTGAAGATAAAGGACCGCAGACAAATAAGTTTGCTCGCTGAATGGACTTTGGAGCAGTGGCCAACTGATCCTTAGTTTTACTGCAAAATGATCCTCAGCTATGAGGCTTATTTGTACGTGACCAAACAAAATTGTTGAACCTGGGATCCAAAAGCATCTAATGGTTCCCAAAAAAGTCACTGTTTTGGTGTGAATTTGGTACTGAGAACGTCACTGGTACTTATTTTTTTGTGAACAGCATTGAGCTGGCCACCAAAGTCGACGGCAAGCATTATAGGTCGATGATTGCTAACTTCTTTTGGCCAAAATTAAATCATCTGGTAACCAATGCCTTTATATATGCCATATACTGCCGACTTTACAAAGTAGATTGTGGCTTATATTTAAGGCGTTCTAACATTAGGCCTTTGTGTAGACAGCCTGACCTTTGCAGTATTTTCCAGACGAAGCTTATGGCCATATATAAAGCTGTGCAATTCTTGTTTGGTGATAGGATTATTATTAAAAATCTAAGATTTCTCATAGAATTTTCGGGAGCTAATTATGTGGATACAATAACATAGCGATATGAACAGAAATTGTGTTGCTGATGAACTGGCCCGAGGCTGATACGGAGCCCAAAATTTCCGACATATTATACAGAATAAGTGTTTTGACTAACTCGGTTAAACTGTATATTTTCCAATCGTCTTACAAGGAGGCTCAACTTCCTGAATATGTGAAATATTGTTAGGCTTTTTTGGACTGATCTGAATAACAAGAGAAACTAAATTTTGTCCTTTGCATTCTTTTGCAGACTTTGTTATCCATCGAATGATTTTTGCACTAGCTGTGGATATAAAGCAGAAGAGGAGACTATCTTTCATGTGCCACTGTCAATTTATGGCTATAAAGGGGTGGTTGTTGTTGAACTCTTGTTTTTTGTCGGCTTTGACGGAACTGTACAAAATAAAGATGACTGCAATAGCGACTTTTCTTTTGGTACACATATAGCTTCCGATGGATCGGTTTCATTCCCGGATTAGATATTAATAATGGACTTAACCTCTGCCTTAAGTCGGCTCTTATCCTTTAGGTAAACTTCGATGGAGATTCCAATTCTTAATGTTACAAACCTTACACCAGTTCCAAGTATATTGGGCTATAGGGCATGAAGAAAACCAAAATGTAATCTTTTTTCTTCATATTTTCGTTTTATTGAATTGTAAAACAATTTATAGTTCCTACGTATTTATTGCTCTGCTCTAGTAAGTTTATTAAATAAATTTTGGGGGGCGGGGGTGTAGTAGATGAAGCAGAACTTAAAGATGTTATTGGCCTCGGGTATAACTTTATTGTTTCTGCTTCATTGCAGTAGCTATTGTTGCAAACATCAATTAGAAATCTTTAATAAGAAAAAGGTTAATAACTTAATAAAAAAAACAACAACAAATTTGGCAATAAAAATACAATTTTAAGAATATTTTTTAAAAATGCATCATAAAATGAAAAATAAATTTTCTAATCTCTTTGACTTTCTTTAGAATTTCTGAAGAATTGTTGGAAAAGAGGAGAATTTGCTGTTCAATGGCATTGATTTACTTGACTGCAAGGTCGTTTCTATTGGTATTGTATGCGAATGAATTCTGATGAAACGTTATTTATAAAGGCATGTCTTTCATTTTCTTTTTTTTTTTCAAGTAGGAGTTAATGCTCCTTTCAATTAGAAATCGGTCATTAGAATATAATATTGTTACGTTTTTAACTTTTAAAAACGTTTAAAATATGAGCTCGTATAAGTATTACAAATAAAATAAAAATAAATTTGTGTTTAGTTGTAATTAAAATTCTTTATTATTCGCACAATTCTGTGTGCCACTGTTCACAACTTGAAGTAAACAGCAACAATTGTTCTTCTTTGTTATTACTCTGTTTACACCCTTTGCATAAACAATAACAATCATTAGCGAACGTTCTCTTTTTAGCACATGGAGAACAATGTAAACGATTACCGAAACGTGCTCTCTCGTTAGCAAAACGGAATGATCCGTATAAAACAGAATTCTCCAACGTTTTTACGTGACATTTGAACATGAGAGATGCTGAGCAGTGTTGCCACGAAAAAAAATATTGTAACCAACATTTGTGAAAAAATCAACAAATAAGGAAAAATATGACCAAAATTAAATTCGCAGTTTTTTTATTTTATTTTTTTTTTCAAATTTAAATTATAATTGAGAAAAAAATAACAAAATAAAATTATAGTCTTACTAATTAATTTTAACAAACAAAACAAAATAAGAAAAATAATAACCAAATCCAGAAAAATCTACACATTGAACAAAAAACGGCAACAATGATGATGACTCTGTATACCAATTTCTTTGTGTTCGTTTATGTGTTGCTTTGTGTTCTGTTTCGTCTTTATTTACATTCTTCGTTAACATATATCCCGTTTTGAACGTTTCTATAACTACACAAACGTTTTTAAGGCTACGTACGTTACGATTTTCCATTTCTTACGTTCGGGTAACCAGGGCATCACTCGCCTGCTTTAACTTGCCTTTTATATGGCAGGGTAAACAGTCTGATGAATGTTCTTGGACGCGAATGTTCATGTCTTTGCCTTCTCTAACTCTCTATAAATGTAAATATCGTTGATTCATTATTGTTGTTTGTGTATTTTGTTTACATTTATTCTTGTAGTGTTTGTTGTTGTATTTTTGTTTACTTGTTTTTTATTTTTTATGCTGGTGCTTGTTGTTGTATCTTTGTTTATAATTTTAATGTTAAGCGGTGTAAAAGCAAAACACCAGTATCCAGACTCTTCATTTTCGTAACAATATCATGTCGCAGAAGCCGCACTTAGAAGGTTGAGTCAGTGGCTTGGCAATTTGCTTTAGTTGCCTATACAATATGTTCGTAAGAACCTAATGGAGAGAGGGTTTATATCCCTATACATACATAATTGGTCATGACAACCCTTCAGTCAGTATTGCGTCCCAGCTTCTCACACCAATTATATTGTGTGTTACTTTATACATGACTGGCGGAACCTACCGTTTTAAGTCGACTCCGAACGACTTATTTCTGATGGCAGTTTTATTTTACTCTCAGGGAGTTTTTGCAAGAAATCTGCTGAGAGGAAGACGCGGATGAAATTTTTTTTCTAATTTCGTTTTCATATTTGACCTGGGGTTCGAACTATAGTTGATATCATATCCTGGCGTCTTCCTCTTCAACCTAGAGCTGGAAACAATCAATTTTTGGTCATGCTTTCTTCAAATCATACCAGATCAATACCTCTTATTAAACTAGTCAGAGGACAGACCATCGGGACCAGCAGCCTTGTGGTGTTTATATCACTAAAGTCACTTGGTTTTCTTCTTGTCGTAACTGTGCTGGCGAAATTGGTAACGTCACCGCATAGCGTAGAAAAGTGTTGCCCACATAATCTAAATTTCTGCTGTGAATCTGTAACCACGTTAGTGTTTTCAACGTTGTAGCATTTTGTGCTGTAGTAGCCTCACGAAACTATTCATTGGAATGCAATTGTTTTGATCAGGTGGTGCCAAACCAAAGGCAGTCTTTTCTTTTTCAGTACCTATGAAAGCCAATGTAAGGTGCAACTCAGGCATTGAATTTAAAGTATTGTCTTCAAACAAATCACCGCTAAGTTATTTAGTTAGGTAGTGTGTTGGCGGTTCAAACATCGGATCAGACATCTACTACAAAAACGAAATTTGAAAAATATTTCGTCGTTGACTTCCTCTCAGCAGATTTCTGGCAAAAACTCTGAGGGTAAACAAAATTCCTATGAAAGTCTCTCAAAAATCTATCTAAACTGTACGTGCCACCACTAATGTCTAAAATTGTCACACACAACACAATATGAATGGGACAAGCTAGGTCGTAAGCCTAACTGAAGCGTAGTATATGTATGTATGTAAGTTCAATACTCGCTTAATTACTTCCTAATGAAGCAGTAAATATTTGTATATTTTAGCGAAACTATGGAAAATCTATTGCATTGGCTGGCAATAATATTCTGATAATAAATTAAAGTGTGGAGATGTGTAGTGTAGCAGCATATTGTGTTTATTAGTCTGCTGGGTTATGTGTCCCAGTTGTGGTATATTTTACGAGCTAAGAGGCGGAATTTATTTCCATTTTATACTGTGCATTATGAAATATATTGTATAAATAAAATTAAAATATGGTCTAGAGAGAGAGTACGGCATATAAAAAAGCGTGAGTAAACAAAAGCAACATTAATACATACACAACAATTATTAGAAGAAAATATTCTATGGCTTCTAGCCAATTAAAAATATTCCTCTCATTATTTTCTTATTTATGATATGCATTATAATCGTAGTAAATTATTACAAACAATATCATTAAATACTTAAAATTGAACGGGTAAAAAAATTATAAAAAACTAAAGGGGAAAACTCATAAAAGTATTGTTTAAAATAACGTTCAAACGTGGTGGAATAAATTTAAATTTAAGCCAGAAAATGTTAATTTTCTTTAACAATTAAATTGAAATGCTTGAAGAGACTGAAATTCCTAAAAATCAAATTGACTTCCCATTCATGCATTAAAACCAGATAGGCGCGCTAGATAATTAATAATAATGCAGAATGTGTGATGATGATAGTGTGTTGGTTTATTAGATGTAAAGACAGTGTTTAAACCCCAGGCCAGTCATCAAAACAAAATAAAAAAGTATTTCTTCAGTGACTTCCTCTCAGCAGATTTCTGGCAAAAACTCTGTCATGAAAAAGTTTCTCAAAAATCTGTCGTTCGGAGTCGACTTTAAAATGTAGGTCCCGCCACTCATATATAAAATTAACACACACAACATAAGTGGTGTGAGAAACTTATGTATGTATGAATGTGTGACGAAGGCATCGAAACGATGGAACACTTTTTATGTGATTGCCGGCATTTGTGAAGCTCATGGGCTCAATATCTTGGAAAATACACTCCACCAGATAGAGCTTATCTTAGAGGTGTGGGTTGAAAGAGAATATAAAATTTTAAAAAAATGTAGAAAGTATGATGGTTGGTACGAATGCTCAACAAGTCTGATTGTATGAAAATAGTCATAAAACCCTTGGTTGGTCTTCTCTGTTTCAGCTGATCTTTCCTTTCTACACAGTTTAAACATATATTTTCAGTAGCCATCATTTCTATTATAAAATTGCATGAAACCCATTAAAGATACTACAGAACAAATTGCCTCCTATGAGGATTTATTTTTTTTTTCAAGTCTATGAAAAATCCTCACAGACAACATATATCGGTATTATTACTTCAATACAAAAAATAAGTTAAAAAAAGAAGCAAACATTGAAGTGATTAATTAAATGAGTTTAATTGTAAAATTAAATATATAAAATAAAATTTTTAATGGATTCCAAATTTTTGTTATGAAGGTACAGATTATTAAAATCATTACAGATTCTACGAAATGGATCAAAGTTCGCGTAGTTAACTGTGTAATATTTTATATTTAAGAAATTATAGTATCTTGTTGGACGCACAGGTTCTCTTATACAAAGTTTTTCCAAAAGAAATTGAGAGTTGATTACACCATTAATCAGCTTCAGTAGAAAGACAGCATTTAGCATTTTACGAAGGCTTTTTAAAGATGGTAATTTAATGAATGCTAAGCGTTTTTTATAAGATGGTAACCTTTTATTAGGATCCCATCCAGTTCCCATTCCCTAAACCACGAAGACAAAATAATAAGAACTGTTTTTGAATTGATTCAATTTTGTCAGAGTGTACAGCGTATTGAGGGTCATATATTACAGATCCATATTCAAGAATTGGGCGAACCAGTGTGGTAAACAATTGTTGGGTAACATAAGGGTCAGAAAACCCTTTAGCCCATCGTTTGATAAATCCCAGGATACATGTAGCTTTGCTAACAGTTGATGTAATATGATTTCTGAACAACAATTTACAATCGAAAATTATTCCTAAATCGTTAAAGGAATTAACTAGTTCAAGAACAGTACCATTAATTGTATAAAATCCATTGGTTGGAAATGATCTAGTGAAGCACATATATTTACATTTTTTAACATTCAACTCCATAAAATTAGTACTACACCAAGAGGTTAAGTAGTTAATATCCTCTTGTAAAAGTACTTGGTCTTCAATGTTGTTAAATGATAAAAATATTTTAACATCGTGTGCATTAATGTGTTTGAATTTTTAATGACACAAGGAATAGGAGCGGCTCAAGATGACTAGCCTGTGGTATGACTGACAGTACATACATCAATAAAGTTAGATTGCGTAGTTCTGAATTTAACACACTGCTTTCTGTCTACTAAATACGAATTAATCCAATTCAATAAAGATGAACTAAAACCAAGTTGATTAAGCTTATGAACGAGTAAGTTATGTTATACTTTATCAAATCGATATAAATGACGTCAGTTTGTTTGCCTACAATAAATCCATCATTTACCGAAGTTGTAAATTCAAGAAGATTTGTGATTGTTGATCGAGACTTACAGAATCCATGCTGGGATGCAGATAAAATAGACGATGCTTGAAATGACAGTGTATAACATACGAGTTTTTCAAATAATTGCAGTATAACGTTGATTCCTCTATAATTTGAAATATCAGCTTTAGATCCTGATTTAAAAAGTAGAATTATAAATGATTGTTTCCAAAATAAGGGAAAATAGTCCAATTTAAATGATTTGTTGAATAAATAGATTAAGGGAGTACTCAATAACTTGAGAATGGTGTTTTAAAATATTGCTAGGAACCCCATCAGGACCGGCAATGTGCAATGATTTTAATTGTTGTATATACACACAGTTACTAAAGTATACATACGGTTAAAAAATTTCAGAAATTATTTAACTAATCCGTTTTCGTTGAAAATCTTTATAGTTTCCTTGATGTTAAGACGGTCTTTTGCATTGGTCAAAAAAATCTCTGAAATTGAACTGAATTGTTGCCCTGCACAGGCCCACAAAAGTATGCATCCGATTTACAAATTTCACAAATTTCTGATCAAATCGTCTTAAAATCGAAGAAAGATGGCAGACAATTATAAAGATTTTCAAAAAAACGGATTAGTTAACTTTAGTTAAATTTCTGAAATTTGTTATCCGTATGTATACTTTTGTGGCTGAGTGTATGTACTTGAAAACAGTACGTTGATCAATAAAAGATATATCAAAGTTTTTTACTACCTGAACTTTTTACTTACTTGAACTCACGACCCCTGCTTTACAAGACCAGTACTCTACCACTGAGTTAAAGAGGCTTAATTAAGAATAAAGTTTATTAAATATGAATACCTCTCTCTCTCTTTATTTTTGCTGTTGCAATATGATGTTAACATTCCAGGGGTGAAAGTTTTGTTAGTTGAGTTTGGTTTGTTTTATTGGTTACATGCTGACCTTAATTGACCACAACAATTTGCAAAAGGCAGTAAATTATAATAAAATGTTTTGAGGTTTTGCATTTTTGTTATATACAGTTTAAATATTATTTCAAGCATATTGTTGTTGTTATAAAATATGTTGCTTTTACAATTTATTTCTGCTGGAATATGGCAAAAATATTTTGGTTTACATGACCAAAAAAAATTGCCATGAAAATTTTCTCATATTTGTTGTTGGTAGTCGTAAACTGTGGACTGCTTAACTCATAAATAAAATTAACACCAACAACATAGCTGGAGTGAGAAGCTAGGTAATAATCCTGACTAAAGGATTGTAACAACCAAATTCCTTTTTCGAGTAAGCAATTGGCATCCATAAGGCTGACTCGAGGTTAGTTCATGACTATCGCAAAATTTAAAAAAGCTAGGCAGGGGAAATTATAGTGCTTCATTATAGTGCTATCACCTCATCCAGGAACAGAATATTCTTTCATTTGGAAACTGTCCTCTTTTTCGTACCTGTTTTGAGATTTTGAGATGAGACTCCGACTAACAATCTTAACAAGTCTCTGGGAAGCAAGATTCATCGGCAATTGTGCTCTCCCTGCTGAATGAAACTACCTTTAATATTTTCTTCTTTACCATTATTTTTTAGAACGAGTGATAAAATAGTTTTCATCCATCGAGATGTAAATATCTGAAACGTTTTGAAACGAAATGGCGGCCATCTGTGCCGGTGAAGTCCAAAAAAGGTAAGACAATGTATGTTTTGAAATCACAGAGCAAAGTTAGATACCTACGGCGTCTATCATCTATCAATACAAGGTTTGTTATTCAATTGTTTTGGGTGATGTGACTGAGTTGTCATAGTTTTATCAAGGTAGGTAGGTTGATGTGGCTGTCCATCCAATTCCCATTGTGCTACCACAGTTCTTCGTTATCCCCTAGTCTCGAAACCAGTTGAAGATCTTGATGAAGCGACTTAAACTGCCAATAGTAATATAGTAAGCACCTAGGTACTTCTTTCTCCTCTGACAAAGAGCCGGGCATATACCCAGCAAGTGAAGGACAGTCTTCTCCTCTTCCTCATTCCTGGAGCTTCTGCAGAAATCATTAGTAAGGTGTCCAAGACGAATGCGCCTCGCATGCGTACCCATTGTGCGCCCTTTATATAGCCTTGGTCTGATTTTACGCACCGTTATACACATGTCCGAAACCGTCCATCTGTCGTTAACAGAATCGACGATCGCATTCTTAATTATGAGCCTACAGGTTCTCGTACCCAGTGTCGAGAATTCATCGGAGAGTTCGATGGTCGTGCCCCACCGGGCCAGTTTATTAGCTCTGCAGTTATCCGGAATACCACTGTATCCCGGTACCCATATGAAATGCACATCATATCGTTCCGCTATCTCGTTAAGATATCTGTGACAGCCGTATACCGTCTTGGAGTTCATAACGCTGAAATTTAGAGCCCTAATAGCCGCCTGGCTATAAGAAAGTATGGTCCGCTTTGAGACATTTCCTTCTCCAATAATTCCCACCGTTTTATTAAACTTATCTTCAACTTTTTTTCCATGTTCTCCTCAAATTATATAACATACGGCTACCAGTGCCTATCATATACAATCTAAATAATACCATTTGTTCTAATTTAGATAGGGGTCAACGGGCAGGACCGGTATTGTCGTTAAGGAAAGTTCAGAAAATTTAGGGACTCTTCTTTCATAAACGAAAGAGCTCATCTCGTATGTAATAAAACATTTTGCGGTCAAGGACCGGTGGATTTCAAAATTCAACCTAATGGCAACACTTATTAACGGTAATTTTAACATGTTCAGAGAGAGGAATATAAAATGAAAAAAAAATGAATGAGAGCCCCTTGTAATGTGGATGCCTTTATTACAAACATTTTACACTCTGTTATGGCTCATGCGCCGTCATGTGGATTCTGTAGTATTTTGCAGCAATGTAATGCCGCTATTAGTAAAATGTTCAAACGTTAACCAATAAATAATAAGACATGAGGCAAATAATGTCTGAAGTATAGAAAAAAGGCTAAATAAAAGCTTATCATGAAGAAATCGTAAAAAAAAATTGTTTCTGCGGCTTGACAACATGTCGCAATGAATGGTTTAAGTGGTGCATAGTACCAATATGCACTTAACATTAACAATCGAACATATTGCCTAGTTTAACGGTCAACATAATTGTAGTACTTACAACAACAATGTAGTACTTTTATGTGTTTGTTTCTTGCTGAGTATACATTGTGGATTGTAATGCGTAGCATGAAAATAAAACCAATGTATACATACAGTTATAGCAACTTGTCTGCAAATGAAAGATGTAAGTTGTACGTGCAGTAATGTTATCATACAGTTTGTTGTTGTTTAGAAATTTACAATCTAAACTTGTAAGAAACAATCAGACAAAGGTAACGATAGCCTGTAATGTTATTTTAAAGAAAGGGGGGAGGGGGAAATGGGGAAATGAAAATCGTACCTCAGACTACCCAGGGATATCGTTTCAATAGCAACAAGCTTTTTTTTACCGGCCAGGTAGGTAGGGTAAAAAATATTTGTAAATTCCAAATGTGCCTCATGATTAGAAAAGAAAAATATCTGTGATCTTACCATATACTAGGCGCACTACTCTGAGTTTCGCCTGAGCAAAGGGAGAAACATTATAAGTTGAGGGTAGTAAAATTGAACTTCTACACAACAGTATAAGAACTATTAAGTTCAATATCTCACGTAGTTATTTGTGGTTCAACTTTTAGTAGTTTATTGCAATTCCATCCAGTCTCTACTAACGTGCAACTCAGATGTTAAAATTCTTCTTCTAACTGCACTGGAGTTTTTATGGGAAACACAGAAACAGATGATCTGTGATCTTCCAGCATCTGCAAGTCAGGTAATGCATAACCATCGAACTTTCCAATGAATTCTCCTCCTTGGGAATCCCTCTGAGGGCCTGCAAGCTTTTAATTCATAATGCAGTCGTGAATTCCGTCAATGGCAAATGGGCGTTTTTGGACATGGACAGAACGGATTACAAAATTTCACCAAACTGGATAAGC
This sequence comes from Sarcophaga variegata, assembly GCA_932273835.1. Classification (NCBI taxonomy): domain Eukaryota; kingdom Metazoa; phylum Arthropoda; class Insecta; order Diptera; family Sarcophagidae; genus Sarcophaga; species Sarcophaga variegata. The sequence continues at coordinate 99,077,515 of OW026360.1, read as the reverse complement.
GCTAAAAGAGCGCGCACGGTGTGTTTTTTGGAGTTAATACTAGCCATTGCGTTATGGGCGCTCAAGCAATTTGCTAGAGTTTTAAAGGTTTTGGTGTTTGGAGATTTTGAACACATGACAAACGATTTCTGCAGAAGCTGTGGAGAAAACTGTTCTTCAGCTATAGGGTATATGCCCAGTAATATGCTGGAAAAGGTATGTTGTTACCAATGTCAGACATGAACATTGGCAATCTAAGGCACATCAGCATTAGCTTCGAATAGGGCATAAATTAAAAACTGTGTATCACTTTTAGCCTCATGTATGTATATCCCACTCCTTTTTTTGGTAGACAGCCATTTCTATCTACTTAGCTACCATGATCCTTAATACGTTTCTAGCAATTTTGTTTTGCAAAATATAAAGTCCATGAGGTAATTCTCAATTGTCATCTGTATACAGGTATTGTTATAGTTTTTATTGTTATAGTTTCTCATTAACGATTCAGAATGTTTATTCCGCTTTAATGTACAGCCAGATTATGTAGAAGTTCTTTGGAAAACCAAAACTACAACTAAACTAATCCGCTTTTTCGGAATTTCAGCTAGGACTCGCGAGTCTAGACGTTTAAGTTTAAAATTGTTGCGTAAAATTGTGTGTCTCTGTTATGGTGCCTTACGAAAATTTTTGTTTAAATTTAAAATTGTTTGGCATTACATGTGAACTAAGAAGCATAATACAGATACACGTTTAACTGGTGCATTTATGGTCCAGAAGCTTTAAAATTGTGTGCCATCAGTGCAAGAACATGAAAGTGAATATGAAATAAATTCATGCAAATCCTTAGATGCGACACTATTCTGTATGCAAATCCTTATATCGAGCAGTCATATAAAAGCAAAACAAATGCAAGGAAAGAAAAAAATACTAGAAATAAAAATACATTGAAATAAAAAACCCATGAAAAAGTGTTTAAAAATACAATCCTTCAAATGGAAACCGAAGCTGAAAATCTGATTTTTTGCAGGATCACTACCAGCTGAATAATAACCACCAACAATAGGAATTTTAAATTTAATCGAGGTAGTAATGATACCGGTACAGGCATTTAAGAAAGCTGTGGAAATTATACCCAAAGAAAAAAATCCTTCCCTTGGCTTACAGAAAAAAATAAAATTTTTTTTTTTATTTTCAAAACCATTCCCTTGTAAATAACACGCCCAGTAGTCGTTATTATTCTGCAAATTGTTCAAGTGATTGCAGATACTATTGAAATATTTATGAATTGAAACTCATAAACTTTTGTTTGTTTCCAGCTCCCATTCCTAGCTAAAATGAAATGAAATGATAGAAAAAAAAATAAAACAAAATGAAATAAAAAAAATATTTCAAACTGTATTCATTTATTGGCTTAAAACTTATCCATCCACAGACAGTTAAAAACGATTTTAAAAAATGAAAAATTTTTTACATGTAGTACACACATTTATATGAGCAGTACATACATCCATTTCATGTACAAAATTGTTAAAAAAATATACACTATTTTATAAACAAATCTGTTCAAATTTGGCCTTTGAAAATGTATGCTTTTTTTCATCACACTGTCACGCTTAATGTCTGTTATGGTCATTCGGAATCAGAGTACATGTATCAATGTTTGTTTGATGGTATCTGAGTGTATAGTTTTTTGATTTATTTTTGAAATTTATTTTCAATCTCTAAAGCCTCTATCATGTATGGTTTCATAGGAAATAGCAATGGGAGTTTGTATAAAGAAACATTTCATCACTCAACTTTTATGCAACAGGGTCAAAACAAAGGCTGTTATTTACACGTATAAATGATGGCGAACATGCCAATAAGGGAGCCGAAGCTCGGGCTGGTTCAAACCAGAGATGAGCAATGAATCGTTTTTTCGCTACTCATAAGCACTCATGAAATTTTGAATAAAAGTGAGTCAACAATATTGAAATTTAACTACTCTGATTATTCGTACTCACTACAATGTTGATTTATAAATACAGGTTGCAATGAGTGTGCATACAACGTTGACATCGAACTCATACCATTCGAAATATGTTGGATTCATATGACTACTCATTTAGATTCATAACTTTAGAAAAATACTTATAAATGATTAGAGTGACTCGAATCGTTCATCAAAATTTACAGTCGTATTTGTTGTTGCATTTACAAAAAAAGAAAAAAGACACCTAAGAAAAAAGACAGAGCAGCAACCAGAGCAAACACACAGCCTTTTAGTGAGTATTTTAGTGTTCGTACGCGATTCATACTTATTTTGTGCTTCGTGTATACGTTGAGTTATGGAGAGTCGAAATCAACAACATCATACGTATTGTTAAGTATGAGTACTTCAAACTTTGAATATGAGTAACATTATACTGTTACAATAAGTATGAATGCGAATAAGTATCAGAAATTATGAGTATGATTCGATGCAACTCATTTTTTTGAATATTCACTGCTGAACTCTGGTTCAAACCCACCGTTAACGGATCATAACAGGGGGTGCTTACCTCTTCGCACTGAATAACACAATGGGCCATATGGCCACCGTGTGAACTTGCCTGTGAACCGCAAACTACCCACATAACTTAGCTAGCTAACCTAACCTATAAGTATAAACGTATTTGCAAAAAGAAATTTTAGCCTGTATCCTGTATAAAGCTTAAAACTAAGCTCGTTCAGCATTCAATACACCCAGTATTGTGCTTATGCCTTTTTAAAGACAAATTGGGAAAAGAGGTAGGAATCAACAGTCAGCAAGATTCCCTACCACTACACCAAATACCTCTGTGAGCGTTGTTTCTGAGCATTAATAGCTGGCAGCCCTAGCTACAGTAGAACCTGCTTAGCTGGAACAACAAAAATAGATTACTTAAATACGTATACACACACATACATACATAATAAGGCAGCGATATGGTCATGCGGTAAATTCCCAGTGGGAAATGTTGACAACAGGAGAGAAGGCTTTGTGAAATGCACTGTTAATGGGGTACATTTCTTAAGCTGTTATCTCCCCCAGCTTATCAATGGAGGAGTACAGACTCAGATTGGACGACATCGTTTGCGAGGCTAGGAATCTAAGACTCGTGGTGATTGCCGGGGACTTTAATGCATGGGCTGGATGGATGGAATGGAGTTCTGCGTACACGAACCAAAGGGATGAGAGCCTGCTTGACGCATTTGTAACTCTGGAGGTTGTCTTACTCAACTGTGGGCAGATTGATACATTCTCGAGAAATGGTAACATTCATCAGCGATACACTGGCGACGACATCGAATTGGACTGTGTCCGATGTCTACACTCATAGCGACCATCGGGCGATCATTTTTTAAATCCAGGAACGCCCTGCAGTGAACCCCATCACTGCCGCCCCTCCTAATCCTTTGTGGAGGGACTCTACTTTTGATGAGGAAACCTTTGTTCTCGCGGTGGGCGACATTCGGATGACCGGAAGCGTAAACAACATGGCGGTGGAACTTATGCGCCGTATAGCGGAAGCCTGCACCGCGTCTATGTCGAGGAAGTCTCACCTGCCGGGCAGAAAACACGTTTACTGGTGGAACGCGGAGATAGCTGAATTAAGAAGGAAATGTAATCGAGCGCGGAGGATATTCCAGAGAGCAAGGGGTCGCAATGACTTCATAGAACTTCGGGAAAGATACAGAGTGCTCAGAGCCAACCTTAACTGGGCCATTGACAGGAGCAAAAGAAGGTGCTATAGGGAAATGTGTGCCGATTTGGATGAAAATCCCTGGGGCACCGGATATAAGGTGTAATGAGGATGCTGAATTGCTTTCGACCACCGGCCACCGAAAGCGCGGAGAAGCTGCGGTCGATTGTCGAAGGCCTTTTTCCGGAGAGGGCCGAGATCACGTATGCTGTTCGAGACAGTATGTCTCACGATGACATTCCTAAGGTCAGCGGCCAGGAATTCGATGCAGTCTGGAAGAATATCAAACTCAGGAAGGCTCCGGCTCCGCTGGTTTGAGGGTGATAAGGAGTATTGCGCAATCATCACCCTGGAAGTCAAAAACGCATTCAATTCGGCAGATTGGGACGCCACCCTGGCTGCACTTGATGAGAGGGACGTATATGGATATTTGATGGAACTCATAGTGGACTACTTTAAGGATAGGGTAGTTTTGTATGACACAGACGACGGCAGAAAGTCATACGCTATAACAGCAGGGGTACCACAGGGTTCGGTGCTGGGCCCAATACTATGAAACGCCATGTATGATGATGTACTGAGGCTTAAGCTTCCTACGGGCGCACCAATATTCGGATTTGCGGACGATATAGCCCTCGTGGTGCGGGGTAAACAACTCGATGAATTGGAACGAACGTCCAATGCGGCAGTTAGCAGAGTTAGAAGCTGGATCGCGAGTATAGGTCTGAAACTTAATGGAAGTGTGATGAACTAGGTTGGGTTTAGTACGTATGCGTTTAGCAAGCCGAGTGAAAGTCTTGCGGCGAATCGTGCACATTGGTAGGCCGGGCTACCAATGTCTTTCGAAGATTCAAAACCTTTAGCTTGTAAAGCTATAAAAAAACATACATACATAATCTGTCATTACTACCCTTCATTCAGGATCACGACTTAGCTTCGCACACCACTTATGATGTGTGTTAGTTATACACACGAGTGGCGGGACCTACGGCTTAAAGTCGATTCGGAATGACAGATTTTTTTGTGAAACATTTTCTTGGCAATTTTATTTACTCTTAGAGTTTTTGCCAGAAATCTGCAAAAGTAGATTAAAGAAACTGGAACAAGGCAGATATGCTTTGTGGATGCCATGTGCTCCCAAGAGAGGTACTGTGTGTTTTTAGCTGTGACATTGACAGCACATTGAGTTGTCGAAAATCTCTAATAATAACGGGTCTTCAAGCCGGCAATTACGAAGTTTAACAATTAAAGCTACATCTGCCAAATTAGTTGACATTTATTCAATCTGTTTTGCTAAATCACTATAAACGAACATAGACTACGTCATACGGTCGCTGGATGGGCTCTAATGCAGTTGACAACTGATCCAAATTTCACAAAAAAATTATCTTCAGCGTTGAGACTCATTTCTGGACGTATGAATACGTGAACAAACAAAATTATCGAAGTTGAAACGATACCACTTTACATGGTGTCCAACAGCGTCTAATGCAACCCCGAAAAGTCATTGTCTTATGTGGACCAGCGGCATCACCGATTCATATTTCTTTAAGAATATGGACAGAATTGAATAAACTGGGCACCAATAACATGTGATTTCAAAAGAACAGCCCTACATGTTATGCCACATTGTATATTCCGCACGAGCTTTCAGAGTGCCTTACTTATGAGATGATGAGAGAGTGCCTTATGTATGAAGCCGCCAACTTGACTTCTTGATGGTGTGGTATGGTGCTATTGATTCTCACATATGGTTGTATAGTGTAATAGAAGGGCTTGGAGAAGTTCTGGAGTAAGTTGCATATGGGATAAATCAGGCTTTTGGATGATTTTTGTTTTTCTAATTTGAGATTATTTAAGATGGTTTTGCCAGGACAGCAGGGTTCGGTTATGTAAGGATTATGATCGTTGCCGATTTGGACTCGGAGTCCGCGGGAATTTGGGATTATTTGATGAGGTTTGGCTAGGTTAGGAGAGTTCAGTTACGGCAGTATTATTATCATTCACGATATGGGCTCACGCTCTACTTGAGGGATTATATGGTCAGGCTGTGTAATATCAACAAGCTGCCGTTGGTGGTATTTCTTGACAGGAAGCAACGACGTGGAGAAGGTAGTTTACTGGTATTTATACGATCTTCACTTTCTTACTTAACTGGCTATTAGAACCCTTTAGTCAGGATTACAACCTAGCTTCTCACCACCTTATGTTGTAAGTGTTAATTTCTTACATGATTGGCGAGACGTACAGTTTTAAGTCGACTTCGAACGACAGATTTTTATGAGAAAGTTTTCATGGTAATTTTATGTACTCAGAGTTTTTGACAAAACCCTGCTCAGAGGAAGTCGCTGAAAGAAATATTTTTTTTATATTTCGTTTCCTTCGGGATATTTGAGCCAGGGGTTAAACCCCTACCTACTAGACTAAAGCGACTTTTTTACAGAGGGCTTAAAAATTAACGCTGATATGGGTATTTACTTAGGGAATCATGTGAAACTTTGCTATAGGCACCTTAACGTGTTTCTCATCACCAAGGAAGCTGTGGTTGGAAATGTTTTTGTCTGGTTTTGTCACAAGGCTCTTGGAGGGGTAGAGTAGTAGTGTGATGGATTCTGTATGAAGCAATGAACTGACAAGGTATGGCGAGGAAAATTAGGAAACATCGTGGTGGTTACTTCAAAACGATTTACAGCAGGTTTTAAAATTTTCAGGCCCAGTCTCAAAGTAGAGGAACTTGATAAGGGCAATCAACGATTAGGTTTTTTGATAATCTCCCTCTCTGTCTCTGTTCTGCCATAAGGAGATGCAACTTAAGTTTGAAATGTTAGAATATCTGGCACTGTCAGTTTCCTGCCTGACATTAGTTAGCTAGGAAGATAACTCTGCTTCTTACTCTCCTTTTCAATTTTTTTTCTCTTCTCCTTTATTTCAGACGATCAGACGGCTCTCTAATTTCTTTTGGTTATATTTCCTGTGTATTTTGTTTTCACGCGTGGCTTCTCAATGCTGCCTATTTTAAGCGACTGTTTATTGAAATTATTTCTTAAAATGTTTACAAATATTTATTGAAAAAAAAACATTCTTAGGAAACCAATATGATTTTTTAAATTTCTTTCCATGGTTTTGAACTTTTTTCTTTACTTCCTCCATTAGCATCAACTGTATGGTTACCACAGCAATTGGGTTGACAACGCCAGGTATGATGATTTTAATATTGAATTGAATTCAATTATTTAAGGTATGGTATGGTATACTTTCTCTCTGTTGGATACTTTTTAATTAACTTTCATTTCTTAACATTTGATTTCAATTCTACAATATCTACATGCCAATTTAAATATGCTGGCTGCTGCTAAGAAACTATATGACAAGGTTGTTTAATGGGTGGGTGGTGCTAAAAAGACAAAATAGAATGCAAAAATATTTTGTTGACACAATTTTTAATTAAAATACATTTCTTTATTGGAAGAAGTTTACATTTAAGATGATTTTTATTTCTTTTACAATAATTTTTAATTTTTTTTCTTTTTTTTGTTTACAAAAAAGTTCAACAAAACTTTGAAAAACAAATGTAGTGCCTAACATTTCATAGGACAGATATGATGATAATTTTTTGCTTTTTTTCTAAAAATTTTCGAATAATTATCGCTTTAAAGCATTTAAAGTGAGAAATTTTCATACAATTTTAAAGGACGAATCTTTAAATTTCGAAACAAAAAAGACAGAGAATTTATTCTCGCGATTATGTTCCATGCATTTTCATTAAATCTCAACTAGCCGCCAAGCTAAGCAATTTCTTTTTTGTGCTGGTACTGATAATGCGCTATTCGTAAAGCAGTTCATATATTAAGCCACACATCATTAAACGAACTCCAATACCCGTCATACGCATGCATACTGATTAAGTGTTCACATCTAGCGTTCGAAAATGTTTAGTTCTGATCCTTCATTATATTCTCGATATATCACATGCCTCACTGAGTCGAATTCTGTGTAGTTCTCTAAGTGCTTGTAAAACAAAAGTGTGTATTCCACGTTGGGTTTCACAAATTACATCCTCTTTTACATAGCATCTCTGGAAATAATACTTACTTACTCAACTCATCAACCCTTTAATCAGGATTACAACCTAGCTTCTCACATCACTCATGTGTCTTAATTGTATCAATGGGCGCCAGGATCTAGAGTTTAAAGTCGTCTCGACAAATTTTTGAACAGCTTTTCACAGATTTTTCTTAATCGGTGGTTACATCAACGAGCAGAATTATCGCATGTATGTAAGTATCGGAAAAAAATGATTGTGAAAATCCGTTGTATTGGGAAAATGAGACTGCCGTGCATTATGGTCTGTAGGTGAAATTGGGCCGTATTTTTTCGATCAATTCAGATGACGTTGCTTTGCATTGCACTTCAAGATTATGAACTCAATACTACACACATAATATCATAATTATTGTCATTACATTCATGTGTTTAGGAATTCGTAAAACAAAACATATATTAAAGTTTTAAAGAATGCTAAGAAACATTACAGCTGCCAACTAAGAACTGCATGGAAGACAAACTTTTCTATGTATTTGCAACATAAACCTTAAATTCATAATCAGAGCCTTTATGGGATTCGCCCTAAAGGCAAAGGCTATTAACAAATTTAATACCATAACAGAGCATTGTTATTGCCAGCGTTTGCTGCAATTAGTTGTAGTACTCGGCTGACCTTACCCTTGGCTCTAGTTATTCACTCCGTTAAGACCAATTAGTTCTGGTTATCATTTGAAACTAATTTTTAGTGTAATTGCCATAAATGTCGCACTAAACTATTAGCACAGCAGTTTATTGTTAATTTATTGCAAATTATTTCAAATTGGAAAATAATTGAAATGCAAATAAAAAGTGTTTCAAATGGAATTTTAGTGCCCTTAGAGAATGTGGTCCAAAGGAAAGAAAATAATTAAAGAGGCACCTAACCAACTAAAAAAAATAAGATTGCAAATCAATGTAAAATATTGTTACGTTTTTACCTCTAGTTTAAAAACAAAAAAATAAGATTGCAAATCAATGTAAAATATTGTTACGTTTTTACCTCTAGTTTAAAAATATTAGCTCATAGATTGTAAATAAAAATAAAAATAAATTTTAGTTTTAATTAACAACATTCACAACTTAATGTAAACAACAACAATTGCTTTGTTTGTTATTTCTCTTTACACTCTTTTGCGTTAGCAATAACAATTGTTGGACAGATCTTTGTAACGGAGATCTTAAAACTATGATTATTCTCTTCAAACGCACCGCGTCTTCACACAAGACTGACTGAACGTCACTAATTAACTCGCCTACTTTGTCTTGCTTTTTATATGGCAGGGTAAACAGTCTGATGAATGTTCTAGAAGGCGAATGTCCGGGACTTCCCCTTCTCGAGATCTCTATGAATGTAAACATCGTTGTTTCATTATTGTTGTTTGTGTATTTTAGGTTAGGTTAGGTTAGGTTAGGTTAGAGGACGTGTACTTGTCAATTAAGACAAGTACAGTACCCGGAGGTCGAATTCACCCATTGTACAACGTCCTAGTTTCTCACACCGCTTATGTTGTGTGTGTTAATTTTATACATGGGTGGTGGGACTTACAGTTTGAAGTCGACTCCGAACGACAGATTTTTAGAAACTTTTTCATGGCAATTTTTATTTACTCTCAGAGTTTTTGCCAGAAATCTGCTGAGAGGAAGTCGCCGAAGAAATACTTTTTTGTATTTTGTCTTGATGTCTGGCCTGGGGCTCGAACCCTGGCTTTACGTCTAGTAAGCCAACGCACTACCTACTAGACTTCTTGTGTGTTTTTGTTTACACTTATTCTTGCAGTGTTAGTTGTTGCATTTTTGTTTACTTGTTTATCCTCTCTTGTTTTTATACTAGTGTTTGTTGGTATATTTTTGTTTACTTGTTTATAATGTAAACAAGTTCATTGTTTTTGTTTTTGTAGCTTTTATTTATAAACAAAACACCATTTCCATTTTCCTAACAATACCACAATTCCACCAAAAACCTATAGTGTGGGAAAATTTTTCACACAGTGCGATCAGAACATAGGAACATTTAAAGTCTTGTCTTCCAAACTTTTGTATCCAATATTGTCTTAAAAATTTCACTGCATTGGGGGCATTATACAGTGTCGCTTGTAATTTTAAACTTACATTTAAAGGTCTTCATTTTCAATATTAGCTTTGCTTTCCAGTACGATTAGATTTGAGTAAAAATAACGGACGCATGTACATATATACTCCTCTCGAGAGCAATAACACTTTATGTACGTGCATTCACATAAGCTAAGTACTATTATTTACAGAAGTGTGTGTGTATTTATGATACTGAACTGTGTGCTGTAAACCTTTATCAATGTGTGTGTTACAGTGTTTCCTCTTTATATTTTGGTCCTGTATGCCATAAAATAAACACAATGTTTTTCTAATCACGTGATTAAATTGTCTGAAGACTGCAGATATTTCTGGCTTTTATTTTGTGTATTTATTTTTCATTTCTTATTTGCTATCCACCGTGTTTGTCTCGAAAATTTTTTATTCATTAGAAAAGAAAATATTGGCAGAGATTATATGGAATAATAAGAGGATGTCCAACGAAGTCCTTTTTGTATGTGTTGAAAGCCAAAAGGCTAGCGATGACATTTTTGGTCAGTTAAACAAGAATTTGTGACAACAATTTGATACAAACATACACATTACACTGGTGTCTGATAAAACAAACCATAACTGCATTGTACAATACGCTGTAGGTTGACTAACTCATGCCGAATAAGAAATTCTCTTGTTTACTTTTATTTCACTCAACTTATGTCTTCCCTAATGTCTGCCAAGTAAAGATAATTTGCCGTTGTTTTAAGGTCTATTCAACTGCTCATATACAGCCTCCATATGACCAACAAGCTCTCTGCTCATTACTCAAGTCTTGTAAATCTTTACACGGCTATATTTACCTACAAGAACATTAGCAGTCATTTCAAATGGTGTGATGTCCACCTCTAATTTAAATCACATTGCCATTCCTGTTAAACATGTATGTATATGCAGTTGAAAGGGGTTGCATATGAATGGAATTACATTGTAGTAGTAACGACAATAATCATGATTATTATGTTATAAGTATGGCAACATGTACCTCTAGACTGTGGCAATAAATTTGCTGTTGTTCTTCGCTACGTACCCTAAAACTGTGTCAATAAGTTGTCGTTAGGACTACAAATTTTGTGACAGTTGCACACTAACACAATGGGTGTGAAAATGGAATTAGCGACAGGTTATAACTATCTGTTTGCATTTCCTAAGACATAACACTGAGCATAAGCGAATAACCTCATTCTTCGTGCTCTTTCTTATCTCTTCAATTCCTGCAAATGATGTATGAGCAAGTCTAATGCATTTTGCATGAGTATCCAGAATGTAACGCCTGGCTGCCTGCTGCTCCATACCAAAAGCAAACTTTCCATAACCCGTCTAACTAGCTTTAGCCAGATATGAAGAGCTATTTTGCCTGAAGCTCCTCATACACGCTGTTGCAATCGAACACCACATTGTCAATCCTATGTTTGCAGTTTTTCAATGGGATTCTTAAATTTATCATTCGCAGAATATCTTCTTCAAGTCGACATAAACCATCTTTTTGTCCATTATAAGGCAGCCTTCAATAGCCCCATAAGGGATCGTGTTTTTGCAGCAATGTCTGAACTCGGTATACCAGGGAAGCTGATAAGGCTATGCCGAATGACGTTGTCCAATTCTGCAGCTCCGTCAAGACAGGAATGGACCTCTCCGAACCTTTTGATACCGTGCGATGTTTCAGACAAGGCGATGCCTTATCAAGCGACCTATTCAACTTCGTCATGGAGAGTGTTCTGTGAATGGCGGTTCTGTCAAAAAAGCATCCAGTTGCTTGCGCACGCCGACGACATTGGCATCATAGGGCGTCCCAAGCGAGATGTTACTGCTGTCTTTAGTGCTATTAAACGGGAGTCTACTAAGGTGGGTCTGGCAGTAAATGAGGGCAAAACAAATTATATGTTATCCACAAGTAGAGACGTACGGCGTATTGATTCTCAGATTATGGCCGTAAACTATACTTTTGATATAGTCAAGGAATTTGTTATCTTGACTCCGCCGTTACCACCAAAAATTATGTCAGTCTGGAGATCAGCCGCAGGATCACTCTTGCCAACTGGTGCTACTATGGTCTCATGAGGCAATTGAGTAGCAGAGACCTCTCTCGTACGACAAAACTAATACTCTACAAGACGCTCATACTACCCATGCTTCTTTATGGCGCAGAGGCATGGACCCTATTAAGCACTGATGCAGCAGCCTTGAGAGTATTCGAGAGAAAAGTTCTACGTAAGATCTTCGGTCCAGTGTAAGTTGGCGATGATTTCCGCATCCGATCCAACAGTAAGCTGTATGAGCTCCTCAAAGACATAGATGTTGTGCAGCATGTTAATATCTAGCGGTTGCGCTGGCTCGGCCATGTCGTTCGAATGGAGGAGGATATTTGATGCGGGCCTCTATGGAAGTCTGCGAAGAGGACGACCTTGTAGGAAGGAACAAATGGAGGAAGCCCTGTCATCGATTGGTGTGACCAACTGGCGTAGGGGCGAAAGAAGCAGAGGCGCCTGGAAGGATGTGTTGTGGCGGGCCGAAATCCGTTAATCGGGTTGTTAATGGCCAAGGTATATCTTCTTGGAATACCGCCATATAAGGTATCCATATGATATATGTTGGTTGGATAGCCGCCTGGCTAGACGACAGTTGAAAGTACAAGTGAGTAACAAATAATTTTCCACTTATTTCTGTCCGGAATAAATGTCTTCAACTTTCCGGAGAAGTCATAGTGCGATAGCATGTAAACAATCTCCAGAGTTTCAAATTCTGTCAGTATTCTGGAATAACCTGTATTCTCGATCTACAACATGATTCAGTCTCTCTCATATATATATACCCTAACCTGAGGCCTCTTGTCCCATAAACTGCCTGAAATTGTAACGACAATCCCCAGGCAGATGACCGCTGACATTGAAAATAGTTGCTGGCAAGTCTCATTATATCGCAATGTTGATGATAGGTAGATGTAGGCTGTCTAACAGTCGTTTTTGTTCACAATCATCATACTACTCTTCTATTGTATTTGTTTTCAAAACATTTCTTACTTAAAACTCCATTTGATTAACAATCATGTTGTTTGTATACTCATTATGAACACTTAACTGTCTAATGTTGTAACAAGATTTGCTGTCAGCCAATAGCTCTGTAACAGTGATTACAATGTTAAATAAAAATAACTTACAACAGGCTGGCAGCATTCATCAATTTATGCGACGTGTAATGCAGAAATTAAAGCATCAGAGTATAGGTGTACGAATTTATAATTACTTCGTGTAGAGACAGAAATAGAAGCACACGTGGAAGTATTTGATTTAACAGGATTAAGAATGATGATACGTTAAGGATGTTTTAAATGCATTATGCAGGAAATAAGCAACTTATTATTGATTTTTATTAAACTATCGGGATGGAAGAGAGATGCCAGCCAGGAGTTCTAGTTGCATGATGTTACAATGTGACCTTAAATGTTCCAAGTTTACTATGCCGTTGTGTGATGGCTGCCAATATAATCTAAGATGCCTGGACATTGCAAAATCAAATGACTTAATTACTCAATGTAATAAAGACATACACACAGTTACTAAAGTATATATACGGTTAAAAATTTCAGAAATTTTTTAACTAATCCGTTTTCGTTGAAAATCTTTATAGTTTCCTTAATGTTAAGACGGTCTTTTGCATTGGTTAAAAAATTTCTGAAATTGAACTGAATTGTGGCCCTGCACAAATTTCACATATTTCTGAACCAATGCAAAAGACCGTCTTAAAATCGAAGAATGATGTCAGACAATTATAAATATTTTCAACGAAAACGGATTAGTTAAAAAATTTCTGCCACAAAAGTTAGCAAATTTCAGAAAGTTTTTAACCAAGACCGTCTTAAAATCAGGAAAGTTGTCAGACAATTACAAAGATTTTCAACGAAAACGGATTAGTTAAAAAAATTTTGAAATTTGTTATCCGTATGTATACTTTTGTGGCTGAGTGTACGTTATTAGCTATTACAACCCAGCAGGCAGGATTACAGCCCAGCTTCTTACGTAACCCACGTTGTGTGCGTGAATTTTTCAGGAAAGTGGGGCCTACAGTTTATAAAATTTTTTATGCAATTAATTACTTCCCGAACATTTGCTCAAAAGTCTGTTGAGGCTAATGCTAAAGCATAAAAAATCAGCGTAAAGCATATCTAAAGCATAAATATCTTTCATATGAAATGCCTCATGGTTTTCCATATACAAATATGGATCATTTAACATGCAAAAAAGATTAATAATTTATAAAATTGACATAGTGCAAATAATGTCCTCGTAATCGACGTACTGCGTAAGGAACTGAAAATATTGTTACGTTTTTACATTTTAAAAACGTTTAAAATATGAGTTCATAGATTGCAAATAAAATAAAAATAGATTTGTGTTTAGTTTTAATTAAAATTATTTATGCCACTGTTCACAACTTGAAGTAAACAACAACAATTACTATGTTTTTTATTCTTCTTTACACTCTTTTGAGTAAACAATAACAATTGTTTGACAGATCTTTATAACGGACATCTTTAAACCAAGATTATTCTCGTCACACGCAACGCGTCTTCACACAGGACTAACTGAATTTTTACTAACTCCGTTGGCCTTGTCTTTCATATGGCAATGTAAACAGTCTGATGAATGTTTTTAAAGGCGAATGTTCGTGACTTCTGATGTAAACATCGTTGTTTCATTATTGTTGTTTGTGTGTTTTTGTTTACATTTATTTTTGCGATGTTTGTTGTTGCATTTTTGTTTACTTATTTATTCGTTTTTTATATTGGTTTTTGTTGGTATACTTTTATTTACTTTTTTTTATCATATAAACAAGTTCATTGTTTTCGTTTTTCTAGCTTTTGTTAATAATTTTAATGTTAAACGATGTATCGTATTTTTCGTATTGGCTGGGTGGGCAATACAAATTTTAAAAACCGCTCAGTAGGTGCTTAACAATTTTAGAGAATCCGTTTAGGACTTTAGAAATTGTTACTTAAATAGTTGCTACAAACTTTTGGTCAGGACTGCAACATAGTCTACTACAACACCCATGTTGTGTGTGTTAATTTTTATACATGATTGGCAGGACCTACAGTTTAAAGTCGACTGCGAACGGCTAATTTAAGAAACTTTTCATAGGAGTTTTATTTACTTTCAGAATTGTTGCTGAAAGACGGCAGAAGTCGCTCGAAAGAAAACATTTTCAGAATTCGCTGTGTTTGAGTTGTCTAAGCGATGTTTAAAACCACGAACATTCCTCGTCTTATAAGCCAACACTCTACCTACTAGCATATTTTACCTTTCAATTCCCATTGTAAATTAATTTCATAAACGAAATCTCTATTTCCTTTAAGTAAGTGAACCGCATTATCACACAAAATAAATTTGTTTTCCTTTTGTTTCCAAACTTTTTTGCCATTATCCGCGAAACACTTTTTTTTACTCGTGTACTGTTTATGAACTCCCTAAACAAGATGGTCTAATTTTAAGTAGAATTTAATGGCGGAAAACGTGTAATTATTCTTTATTTTTGTGTTTTAAAATACTTCTGTTGACTAGCATTGCAGTTGGATTCCTTTTAGTTTCTCGTGCCGTTTGTTTTGGCTCCGAATGTTTTTGTTCATTTCAATTTTAATGAATTTAAAGCACTTGTAATTTGGGCAGTATAAGTTTATTAACCACCCAACGCAATCACGCCCACATTTAAATTTTGCTTTCAATTTACGGTGTTTTTTCTTCGCCCCTTTTGGTTGGGTTTTTATTCTCCGGGTTTTTAAGCATTTTTAATGGCCATTTCTCATCATTTGCCCATTATAAGCCTTTTGAAAGAGAGCTTCTAAAGGAGTAAATGTGTGAGTATATGTGTGAGTGTATTTGTATGTGTAAGATAATAAAATTAAGGCAATGAATGAAGTAGTAAAAGTTGTAAAATTTAACCCATTTACATTTACACCCATTACAGCTGCAGCGTATTGTGGCTCTATGGACTTAATTTGGTTGCAAGAACAAAATTTAAGTGACTGAAGAAGTTTTAAAACTATTCCTTACTCATTAAAGTGCTTAAATGTACATTATTTTTCAAGTTAGTTCATTATTATACTGCCAAGACAAGAATGTCTTACCATATTTCTAGCATTTCTAAAAGGGTAATAATAAATATCATGACACAAAATTGCTTTGCTTCTTAAAGAATTTGTTAGAAATGAAACACTGGAATATAAAAATTGCCGGGATGGATATAGATTTTTGGCGTCTTAATTGCTGCTTTTGAATAGTAGAAGAGGAATCGATTTTTCTTAGAGTTTAGTCATCGACGCAGTAAGCTCTGAGCCTTAAAGACGTGAGGCCACGGTTCAAACCCCAGACCCGACATCTCCAATGAAATATGAAAAAACATTTCTTCGGCGATTTATTCTCAGGAGATTTCTGGCAAAAACTCTGAGGGTCAAGTAAAATTGCCATGAAAAGTTTCTTTAAAAATCTGCCGCTTGGAGTCGACATTACACTGAAGCTTCCACCACTCATGTATAAAATTAACACAAGCAATGTAAGTGGTGTGAGAAGCAAGATCATAATCCTGACTGAAATATTATAATGACCAATTATGTATACGTATGTATGGTTGTGAATGCCGTAATTCCTTTTCACGATTGGAAACCTTTCAAACTGCCGAAAACACAGTATTACGACAAGCTTTGTTCAGCCACTTTAATCATATCGCGATTTTTTGCGTAGAAAACTGCACTTGTGAGCCATTGTTTGCTTGTGGAGTTATACGATTAGCAGGCTCTATTAAAATCCCAGAGTACCGAGTGGTGTGTTCGTTTAAAATATTGTTACGTTATTACCTTTTAAAAACTTTTGAAATATAAGCTCGTAGATTGCGAGAAAAATAAATTTGTGTTCAGTTTTAATTAATTTCTTTATTGTACGCAAAATTCTGTGTGCTACTGCTCACAACTTAATGTAAACAACAACGCTTGCTTTGTTTCTTATTCTGCTTTACACTCGTTTGCGTAAGCAATAACAATTGTTGGACCGATCTTTATAGCGGAGACCTTCAAACCACAATTATTCTCTTCACACGCAACGCGTCTTCACACAAGACTGACTGAATTTTTACTGTCTCCGTTGTCTGTTTTGTCTTGCACGGTAAACAGTCAGATGAATGCTCTGGAAGGAGAATAACTCGAAATCTCTGTAAATGTAAACGCATGTAGTTGTTGCATTGTTATTTGTGTATTTTGTTTATATCAGTTCTGGCAATGTTCGTTGTTGCTTCTTGTTTACTTTTTTATACTGATGTTGTTGCTATATTTTTGTTTATTCGTTGGTCATGTAGTCCATTGTTTTTGTTTTTGTAGCTTTTGTTAATCATTTTAATGTTAAACAATGTAAAACCATTTTCGTAACAAGACGTTGACTTTGACTTCAAAGAGCATTCAGGACTGTCGAAAACGTTTAAAGACCTTAAATTCGAAACATTACACGATTCTGATTCGTGTTTGACATCAAGCAGCTATTTTAAAGCAATTGCTTACTTACTTTACTCAAATTGTCATGAAGTCGCCGTAGTCTAGTAGGTAGTGTGTTGGCTTATTAGACGCAAAAGCCTGGGTTCGAGCCCCAGGCCAGGCATCAAAGACAAAATACAAAAAGTATTTTTTCGGCGACTTCCTCTCAGTAGATTTCTGGCAAAAAAAACTCTGAGAGTAAATAAAAATTGCCATGCAAAGTTTCTCAATAAATAAAAATCTGTCGCTCAGAGTCGACTTTAAACTGTAGGTCCCACCATTCATGTATAAAATTAACACACACAACATAAGTGGTGTGAGAAACTAGGACGTTGTACAATGGGTCAATTCGACCTCCGGGTACTGTACTTGTCTTAATTGACAAGTACACGTCCTCTAACCTAACCTAACCTTACTCAAATTGTCATTATAATACTTTAGTCAGGATTACAACCTAGTTCCTGACACCACCCATGTTGTGTGTATTAATTTTATTCATGAGTGACGGTGCTTACAGTTTAACGTTGATTCCGAGCAACAGATTTGAGAAACTTTTCATGGCAATTTTACATATTTGCAGCTTTTTGGCTCCATTTTTCATGTTTAATATCCTGGATTACATTATAAACAAAGACGTTCTTTAGCTAATTATACGTACGTGGGTTAGAATTCCAGTAGAAGTTTTCACTGTCTCGGGCGAATTTCTACCGCAAGCTAATCGGCTTAAGGAAAAACATAGCCCTCTTACCTATGTGAACATGTCCATTAAGTAAAGATATTTATGGGCTTAATAATAAGGAGTCATAGCGTAATTGATAGGAAAATGGTAATACTTCGCTTATCTGCGAATGACTTCTGTAGAGTTTTTAGAATGGATGTGAAAGAAATAAATATTTTACTGTGTTCCATATTGTAAAGAGACTCAAATCTTAACCGTAAATACTTATCCTAGAAAATCTCAACATCTCTCAAAAAAAAAGAAACTTTGATGGATTATATAACATTGGAGTACCTTTTCCCACTACCATTGCTACAGCCATGCATTGCCATTGGCCAAGTTAGATAATTCATGTGTTAGTGTAATAGGAATATTAAATATTAAAAACTTACCCTTTTTTATACACTCCATTATATTAAAGGGTATGCAGAGATACTGCTGATATATAAAAGACCATTCTTGTAATAACTGTATATACAGTAAGCGTCAAAAGAAACTGTACATTATAAAACATAAATTAATAAATTTCTGTTATTTTTATTTTATTTCTTTGCAGTTTTTAAAATTGAAACAAAGAGCATTACAAAAAATATCGAAATTTTGTCAAATTTTTTCAGGCACTCGCCTTAATTGGTAAAAATTGAGTTTGGAGATTGGAGATTGTAGTGTACAGTTTCTTTTGACACTCACTGTATGTACACCATGAACCAGTCTCAGCATACACACTTAAATATATCAGAGCGTGTAATTCCATACATAGTTAAGTTGGGGTGTACCACTATGATTGAAGCTCAACCATATTTGTAGCAAATAAATCTAAAGCAAACCATCTTTAAACATTTTTATGAAACCATCTTGTAAAAAGGTAACACATATGCACATATATAAACACACATATGTGTATGTGTGTTTTTCAAAACCATAAATTTAGCCGTTGATCCTATTTTAGCGTCTAAAAACATGTTTGGTTTGGTTGGCTATGCATACAAAATAGTTCGTTGACTGCCATCAATCTTCATTTTATGAAAACTTGTTTGAATTTCTCTAAACTACACGCATTAAAGCTAAGCCACACATGTACAATTGTTGGTGGCTATATATATGTGTGTTTATGTACTTGTATGTGTGTGTTTAGGATGTGGTTAAGTTTGGCGTAAGAGAGAATGTGTGCTCATTGCTTCGAGCAAATACCAATTTTAGGTTTATTTAGGGATAGACACTGAACCAGTTTCCAGTGGTCCATAAATGCCCTCTCCTTCATTTGCCCTAGAATCGCTGAATAGTTATTAAAACTGTTAAGAATATTTTTACAGTGTTAGTTACGCTTTAACTACATACAAAAGTGATTATAATGGTGCTCTAGGTCTATCAAAGCAAAGGACTACATGCACTAAAAATGGGGGAAACAAATTTATGCAATTTAAAGGCAATGATTGGAGAGTAGCAACCAAAGCCACCAAAGTGTAGTAAATAGTATTTTGGCTTATCTGACGAGAGTCCACCGTTCAAATCCAAGCTCAGACATCTCCAACAAAACGAAATACGAAGAAAATATTACTTTCAGCGACTTTTTCTCTAAAATGGCCATGACAAGTTTCTCAAAAAAATCTGTCTGGCGAAGTTGTCTTAAAACTGTGGGTACCGCCAGTCGTGGATAGAGTTAATAATATACACAACGTAAGTGGTGTAAGAAACTAGGTTGTAATCCTGTCTGAAGAGTTGTAATGGCCAATGTATGTTTATGATATTGCCTCCCGGGTCATTGTAGAGTTGCTGTCAATGACAATGATCAGCCGTAGTATAGTAGGTAGTGTGCTGACTTACGTGATGACGTAATATTGCATCGGCGACTTTTTCTCAGCAAATTTCTGGCAAAAACTCTGACAACAAAATAAAATTGCCATGAAAAAGATTCTCAAAAATCTGGCGTCCGGAATCGACATTAAACAGTAGGTCCCGCTAGCCATGGATAAAATTAAAACACACAACACGCGTGGTGTAAGAAGCAAGGTTGTAATCTCGACTAAATGGTAATGACCAATTATGTATGTGGCTTTTCATGAAGCTGTATTCTCGGTAGAATTGCTTTCAATGAAAATGAAATGGCGATAAATGGACCTGCTTTGTTATTGTGGGACTAACTTGGCAAAAGTCACATCGAAGCTGCGTCAGGCTCAATGCCAGTAGCGAATATAAGTTTTTATGAAATCCTCAATACGTTTCACCTTCTTAATAAGGCAGAGTTTAGGCTCTGTCTGGGGAAGAATGAAATTACAAGACACATTTTATGCAATTGCATTGCTTTGACTAGGGCCAGCTTGTACAACTACAATCGTAGTCAATTATATCCGATGGGTATCAGATCTGCTACCAGTGGAGATTTACTGAATGAAAGAACATTTAAGTTTACTGCATGGAAGCCACTGTATTTTAGTAGGTAGAGGCAAAGCAGTACTTCAAACCCCAGCTCAGACATCAGCAAAAAACGAAATTTAAAAAATATTAGGTTAGGTTAGGTTAGAGGACGTGCACTTGTCAATTTAGACAAGTACAGTACCCAGAGGTCGATTTGGCCCATTGTACATAACGTCCTTAAGAAGGAAGGATAACAGAGGGGATAGGAAAAAGGAGCGAAAGTAGGAAGGAAGAATGGGAAGTGAAAGAACCACACAGACCAGAACGAAACAAAATGGGAGAACGCGATTACATCGATAAAGCCCTGGCACTTCTCAACCAGCTCAAGTTACTAATGAATCAGTGGAGAATTCAAACCATCAAAGAAGCCCCTGCTAAGGGTCCTCAACCTCAATCTACCAAGGGCTGGGCAGTTACAGAAGAGGAGCTCTACAGTCCCCAACTCTTCCTGACCGCAACATACTCTGCAGTAGTCCAGCTGGGATCTGTTTCAGATCTCCGTCAGCGACCTAATCTCGCTGTGATAAACACTATAATTAACCTTAAACTGGCCTTATCCAAGCCCAGTAGCCAACATGTTCTTACATTGTCTATAGCAGGCCATAGACATCGAGAAACATAACAACTCCCCCAACACCATTGCTCTTCCTCCCTGACCCATCCATCGATGAGTCCGTAAAGGTGGCAGATTGGAGGGTCAGGACCAACTATCAAATCGCCCTCAGAAATTGAACGAACGAGCCGTGATTTGCACCAGACCGACGCAATGCCCCTTAAGGCAGCCTGACGGTCAATGAAGATCACATAGGATTCCGGATACGATGCGCCAGCTATGGCCCCAACAGGCTTCAAGATTGCGAAAATCGCCGCCTGAAAATAAAAATATTTCTTCACAGACTTTCCCTCAGCAGCTTTCTGGCAAACACTCTGAGGTCTCACCACTCATGTATAAAATTAAAACACACAATATGAGTGGTGAGGGAAGCTAGGTTGTAATCCTGAGTAAAAGGTTGTAATGAACAATTAAGTAAGTTAAGTAAGCACATCATCTAGAATAGGAGTTGCACTGGTTATTATACATGTGGTCCATTACTTGTGGCTCGCACTTCAGTAAGTAAGTAAGTATATATCAATTTACGAATTTTTGTAATTGCTGCAACAGTCTATAACAGATATATACACATATACAGTGAGCGTCAAAAGAAACTATACATTAAAAAATAATACATTAATAATTTACCGTTATTTTTCTTTTAAAATTGTTTCATTGCGAGTTTTTAAAATTGAAACAAAAAAAAACCCGAAAAATTTTAAAATTTTTTCTGGCACTCTCGTTAAGTGGTAAAAGTTGAGATTGCTGATTGTTAGAATTTTATCCTTAGTGTACAGTTTCTTTTGACGGTCACTGTATGTTTAAATTCCATTTAACTGTGGCTTAACTGCCCAATAAGATTTTCCAAACTACCATCGCTTAAAAGATAGTCAAAGGCAAGGTGGTTGTTACAAATTCTTTTCGGTTTGCGAAAATTTTGTTAAACGTTAGCCAAAATGCTTTGCTTTGCTTTGATCTGATTGCGGTTGGTTGTTGCATTGTTTTCGACAGAGTTATTCTCAGTGATAAAGACATTACAAGCCTAAAAGAAAAACGAGAAATGATTTTGTTTTTTTTTTAAACAAAGGAAAGGAAAAGGCGATTTCAATAGCAAATCGGAAGAAGAAAAACCACTAAATAGTGCAAAAACAAACTGTTGGCATAGAACCACCACCCACATAGAACACAACGCTTAGATTTGAAATTTAGCGTTAATTTATCGCATTAAAGCGTAGACAAATCGTTGATTGGTTTGTTTGGCAAATCTTTACACAAAGTTGAACACAAATATACACATAAGAGTATGCGGTTTTGTAGTGGAATACGTTTTAAGCGGCCCGTATTTGAGTCCTTTAATGTCCTATTGAAACGAATTTCTAATTTAAAATTTTTAATTCATTTTGGGTACAAGTGCAAGTAAACTATTGTAGATAAGGCTCTTGTGTCTTTATTAAGGCTCCCGTACCTATTGTGCTGATCCTTATTTGGATTTCGACATCGAAGAGTTCATTCTTCATTCCAATTATACAAATGATGGGAGTCATGTAACACATGATATGACTATTGTACGCTTGGATCGTTATGTTAATTTCACAGAATTCGTAAAGCCTGTATGTTTGCCTATCTACCCGCTGCTGCGTTTTAAAACGTACGATGGCTATTGGTTGCTATTGATTTTGGTACAACGGCAACGGGTTACTCTTCTGATGTAAAACAGAAAGTTTACCTGTCAGGTGTGAATATAGATGTGTGCAGCAGCAGGACTGGATTGGCTTTACTACTAGAGACTGACTTGTGTGCAGACAAGAAAGGTGCAGGTGTTTGTGCGGGTGATTCTGGTGGTCCATTGGTATATCAGCAAAGTGTTTATTTTCGTGATGTTTATGTGTTGGTTGGCATTACATCGGCGGGTTCTACGAAATGCCATTAAGTTGGGGGTTTAGGTATTTTTACCAGAGTTGGTCCATTCATGGATTGGATACAAAAGAACTTAAGGCTTTAAAAACTAGAAGTTCTAATTATTTATAACTAAGATGGTTGCCTTTAAGCTTTGCTACTGTTATGAAATATAAAATAAAAAAAAAGATTTTCGTAACCGTTCTTTTAGAAATTTCTTAATGCTCTAATTTGTTTTGTGTTGCACGGTTTTTTCCCATTATTCTTTCGAAGATATGATGAAATTTTGATTTTTTGATAAATTCATGTTTGTTTATCATATACAAAGTGACGTATTCTGTAACGCTGCGTTGTTAACAGTGATAACGTTTAACTCTACTAAGGTTCTCCTACATTGCGACTATCGTTACATTCATGGAGAAATAGATGACTGTGAATAATTACAATTTGAGGAGTTTAAATCAAACTCATTTACATTCTTACTTAATTGGCCATAAAAACCCGCTTAACGGATTTCGCCCTGCCGCAACACATCCTTCCAGGCGCCTCTGCTTCTTGCGTCAGTTGGTCACACCAATCGATGATAGAGCTCCCTCGACTTGGTGCTTCCAACGGATACAAGGTCGTCCTCATCGCCGACTTCTGCAGATTCCCGCATCAAATACCCGACTCGCCGAAGTATCCTCCTCGATTCGAACGACATGGCCGAGCCAGCGGAGCCGCTGGATGTTAATACGCTGCACAACGTCGACGTCGTTGAGGAGCACATACAGCCCACTGTTGGATCGAATACTGAAATCACCGTCAACTCGCACTGGACCGAAGGTCTTTTCTCTCGAACACTCTCAAGGCTGCTGCATCAATGCTTAATAGGGTCCTTGCCTCTGCGCCGTAAAGAACCGCGGGTAGGATGAGTGTCTTGTAGAGTATTAGTTTTATCGTACGAGAGAGGTCTCTGCTACTCAACTGCCTACTGAGACCATAGTAGCACCTGTTGGCAAGAGTGATCCTGCGCTTGATCTCCAGACTGACATCAAGATAAATGAATTCCTTGACTGTTTCAAAAGTATAGTTATCTGCCGTTATCTGAGAATCAATACGCCGCACGTCTCTACTTGTCGATAACATATAATTTAAATTTAAACATTTAAAACAATCAGTTGAACCCAAATGTTCCATTGTTTCCAGCTAATGATGATACCTATCACTTATCAAATCTTCTCTACTTTATCTACTCTCAGACTGAAAATGTAATACAATTCTCATATCGCGATTAGTGTCTCTAAGTATATTTAAAGACTTTTTGATCACCTATAGAAGATGATAAAAGTGTTTATTAATGGCAGAAGTGTAGTAACTCTGTGTGTACGTTGGATGCGTCTTTTCCATACAGCATATGCTTGGCTTGTGGAGGCACAAATCATTAAAGAGAGTTTTTATTCTTTAGCTACACTACCCCCTTTTTAGTAGCCGCAGCAGTCTAGTACGTAGTGTGTTGGCTTATTAGACGTGAGGCTAATATTATCTCAGCAGATTTTTGGCAAAAGCTCTGAGAGTAAATAAAAAAATTCCATTATATCATCATAAAATTACAAGGAACTAATAAATGGAGTTTTACTAACGTCTCTTTCTGCTCGTTTTCGGTTTCGGTCTCACTTCTAATGTGAGTGGCTAGATCGAATGTTGTTGGCGAGATCAGAGACCGTAAGACAGCCTCTAGCGCTAGTTATGCTGTTTTTATGTTTTTATGCCTTTGCGCGGTCATTCATAATAGGTTCCTAAACGTGCTTCTATGTATTCAGCCGGCTCTAATACTGCACCGGATACAGAAATCATCCTACAGATAACAAAAGAAAAGAATCACCCGCTTCGAAACGTTTAAATGGCTGCAAAGCCAGCTGTACCACTGTCATACATCAGTCGGCTAATAAGAGTACGCCTAAGATGCAAATAAGTAATAATAATAATGACGGTAATAGTTTAACGAACGTTAATACCATTGGCCACTCTCTCGCAACAAGTTTTACTCTCTATATCTTTCTCTTTTTCTTCAGCTTCTTATTAGCACAGCTTAACACAGTAACCGACATTTTTAAAGATTTTCTTTATTATTCATGCTAATTTCCATTCGTTTATGATAATTTCATCTCTCTTTTAGACTTACTATTACGTAATTAGTCTAAAGTTGGCAACGCTGTACATCAGAATAATTTTATTTTTGGTTTTTTAAACAACATTCGACATGTTTTCTGTGAAAACCAATCCAAAATTCAATTTTTTTACTCAAAAATGAAGTATAGTGTCGCCAACTTTATTTAGAAAATTATTTTATACTCAAAATTGGTTTCAAAAATTATATCGTACGTCTTTTGAACATATTTTTAGCTAAACTTTGCTTTAAAATTCGTTCGGCTTTAAGTTGCATTGCCAAACTTCTTTAAAATACACACAAAATACAGAAATTCACTCAAAAAAAAAAAAACCAAGGAAGGAAAGTGCATGAAAAATTTGTGCATTTTTTTTTATAAAAAATATACTCAATGGCAAAATTATTAAAAATTTTCGCCAAATTTATGAAAATAGTCTGCGTAAGAATATTAAAATCTAGTGTCCACAAACATCACCACCTCTTTTCTCCTTCTCTCATTCAAACAACTAATTTGAAAGGTTAACCTCAACAAAATATTTGTTATAAACTGTCGAAGCTTGATAGTTTCTGGTAAAAGATACGATACATTGGAAAAGGAAGTCTAAGTTACAATAAATTAAAAATGAACACAGAAAATGATTATAAATCCACTATACCATCCAAGGGAAATGTAATAGTGTAAGAAAAATGATGTTTAACGACTCAAGCAGCAGTATTTGTCCCAGGAACACTTGGGAATAAAGTTACTAAAAGCAAACGTTGTAACATGACCATGCTATGTATGTGAATACATACGTATATAATTGGTCAATATAACCCTTTAATCAGGATTACAACCTAGCTTCTCATACCACTTATGCCGTGTGTTTTAATTTTATACGTGAGGGCTGGGACCTACAGTTTAAAGTCAAAACCGAATGACAGATTTTTGAGAAACTTTTTCACGGTAATTTTATTTACTCTCAGAGTTTTTGCTGACAGCAAGTGGCCAAAGAAATATTTTTTAAATTTCGTTCGTGGTATCTGACCTTGGGTTGGAACCGAGGCCTTATGTCTAATAAGATAACACACAACCTACAAGATTACGGCAACTTAACGTCTGTCTAAGTTCTGTGGCCAATTCTGTTGTTAGCTGCGGTGAAGGTAATTAATAACCAAGATTTATAACCGTATTTAATATGCTGATGTTGGTATACGTATTCCGTTTATTTATTTTCTTTACATAAGAAAAAATTTATTTCCTTAACAACTTGGGTACTCCATGCGCTAAAATTGTTCTTTATTATGCGACACAAGTCGAGCCAAGTAAAGCGTAAAGCATTGTTTATTACACAGTCTCATAAGACCAATATGACTGGGGGGTTAATTTAAAAGTGCCTTTTAGAAGACCACGCGTAAATTAAGTCAAATTGTTTTAATTAATAAATGGCCAATTTAAATAAAGTCCTTAGAAATGTTTGTAATTTGAAAAGAACACATATTTTTTAAGGTGGCGTAAAATATTAAACAAAAGTCCTGTGAAATATGTTTTTTGTTGTTGCTTAAATATTTTTTTGTTAATTTATCAGCATTGCCTTGGAAATACCGGTTGCCATGCTAAAATTTTAATTAAAAATTTTTGAAATGCTTAAGTAAAATATTATTGAAGTTTGTTATTGAAATGTTAAACAAACTTCAAACAAAGGTATGTCTCAGTTTGCCGGAGAAAGAATTGAAATTTTTCTTTAAATATTTGATTTGTCTGTGGCAACTGAAAATTTTAATCACTTAACATGGCAAATTAGTGCTCACACCAGAGATCAGAAACGAGTATTCAAAACCATGAGCAGAAATGAATCATACTCATAATTTCATACTTATTTTAATATCATGGAACCTCTACTCATATTCAAGGTATGAAGTACTCCTCCTTTTCATACTTAACAACACGTATGATGTTTGACGTACGTGTGCCGACTCTCCATAACTTAAAATTTACAAGAATCACAAAATAAGTATGATTTGCGTACGAACGCTACAATAATCATTAGAAGGTTGTGTGTTTGTTCTGCTTGCTTCTATGTCTTTTTTGCTTAAGTGTCGGTTTCTTTTTTACATAAAGGCAACAACAACTAAGACTGTCAATCGAATCATTTGTAAGTATTATAAGTATTTTTCTAAAGTTATGAATTTGAATGAGTAGGCTTATGAATCAAACATATTTCGAATGGTATGAGTCTGATGTCAACGTCGCACTCATACTCATTGTAACCTGTTTCTATAATTCAACGTTGTAGTGAATACGAATGAGTCAGAGTAGTTAAATTTCAATATTGTTGACTCACTTATATTCAAAACTTCATGAGTGCTTATGAGTAGCGAAAAAATGATTCATTGCTAATCTCTGCTCTACACTGTACAGTCAATAGTTTTTTTGATGGCTGAAGGAACATTTATAGAGACTATTGGGGACCTGGGATATATAAAAGAGTAAGTACCCAGTGGTCTATTAAGTAGTGTGTTGGCTTATTAAACGTTGGGCCAAATTAAACATAAAAAATTTTTCTTCGGCGGCTTCCTCCCAGCAGATTTCTGGCAAAAACTAGGAGAGTAAAATAAAATTGCCATGAAAAAGCTTTCAAAAAATCTGTCATTCGACTTTAAGATGCGGGTCTCGCCATTCATGGATAAAATATACGCACTTAACATAAGTGATGTGAGAAGCCAGTTTGTAACAACCCTGTTTACAAATTATCGTATTGCTTAATATAACAACAAACGCCAGAATAAAAAAATGGTAAACAAGTAAACAAAAATACAACAACAAACAACAGCATAAAAAATCGTAAACAAAAACATAACAACAAAACTACAATAATAAATCTAAACAACGATGCTTACATTTATACAGATTTCGAGAAGGCGATGTCATTAACGTTTCCTTCAAGAACATTCATCAGACTGTTTACTTTGCCATATAAAAGGCAAGGCAAAGTAGGCGACTGGGTTAGTGAAGTTCAGTCTGTCTTGTGTGAAGACATGGTGAGTATGAAGAGAGTAATCGTGGTTTGAAGATCGCCGTTATAAAGAATAATTGCCTGGTAATTGTTATGGTTTATGCAAAGGGTATAGACAGAGGAATAACAAAAGAAAGCAATTGCTGTTGTTTACATAAAGTTGTGAACAGTGACACACAAAATTGTGTGAATAATAAAGAATTTTAAATAAAACTAAACCCAAATTTATTTTTATTATATTTGCGACCTACGAGCTCATATTTTAAACGTTTTTAAAAGATAAAAACGTAATAAAATTTTGCATATTGCAACATAGAGTGTCTCACATATTCCGCTCTTACCGGCTGTATATCTGCAACTAATAAATAAACCGTATCGCTATGGTGAAAAATCTTCTTATAACCACTTGGTGTAACTCTAATGCATTATAATGAGTTTCTAGCAATTATTGCCATGATTCTGAAGACGTGGTGGGAGTATCCTGAAAATAAGTCTTCTTGTTTCCTCCTTTTTATTTTAAGAAAAGGGGTAAAGTTAAACCTACAATATACCGCAAAGCGAAACCAATAAATTATTGTAACAGAAAAAAAAGTCTTTGAAAAAATATTATGTACATTATTTGAATTGTATTCATTAAGAAAAGGAAATTTCATCTGCGCTGTATTATTGGCAATTAACGCCAATGAAGGTGTTAAAAGAGGACGTATTTTGTAAAATTCTTGAAATTTTTTTCAATCTTTGCTTCATTTGTATTTCGTTTTTTAGCCTCAATCGCTTTGTGGTGAAATCAACCGAAAAAGCCTCATCCTATGTATATGCAAATTTCTAAAATTTTATTAAATACAGTGGCAGGCGTACTCTGGCACAATACTGGAGATATATAAAATTAAACTCAACCAAATTTATTTATTAAGTAGTCTACCAGGCACAGATGAATGTGTTTATTAGCATAACCCCTGCCATTCAGCCTGACTTAAGCGCCAGAGTCATTAAAAATTTGACATTTCGATTACACTTCCCCCAGAGCAGCCGTTACAGGCCTTTGCACGAAGTTATGTGTATACATAATAGGTTGTTCAAACGAATTTTATATTTCCAACATTAATAAGATTTTGCGCCAATATTTACAAATACCTTCAGGCATATGAAGGCCAAACTTTTGCAAATTTTTGCAATGACAAGTGAACAAACAGTCGTATATTATTATTGCAAAGAAAGAAAAAAGTTTTGTCATTAACTCTTATCACTCTTGATACTTTGCTTCATTTGGCTTAATGAGATGCATTCTCTATCATCCCTTTTTTCCATATAAACTACACCATTTCCACTCAGAGCGATTATTAGAAGTTTATGCTCAGTTTTCATTGAAGTAAAAGCCGTAGCTGCACAGAAATCATAGCAAAGTATACAACAGATTTGCTCCGTACAACTTTGCAATGTCCACATGGGTGTCCAGATGGCGTAGTTGGTAGTGTGCTAAAATTCAAGAGTAGAGGGTTCGATTTCCACAAAGACTCTGGGTGTTTATGATTGTCAGATTGGTTTTATTGGAATTAAAAAAAATTTGATGCGGATTGTGGCTATTCTTTCGTTCACAGGCGTGAACCCAGAGACAAGATGGGAAGTCTCTTATTAACCACAAATCTGCATCTGAAGTCGTGCTTATCCGCATAGCAACTGTAATAAACATCGCAAGATGCAAGCCTTTTGCATCCTTTTCCTATCCATCGCATTTCCTGTATGGCAGTGATGTCCGTCCTACATTTCATGAGGGCATCCGCCAGCTTAACCTTAATTTAACGTCCAAGGGATTGAATTTCTCTTCACGTATTAGCTAACATCTAGCGGGTGCTAGTATGACATCCAGGAAGGGCCACGAGGAGGTTGCGTGTCAACTTGAATACAGCATGAAAAGGATCGCCCCGGATTTACCCATTTTATAGGCCTCCCATCCCTCCTCAGCACCTGAGTCTTGGTCTCCAAAAAATTTTTGGTATTTTACGGCGCAAAGCAAGGCTCATCTGAGGTGATTAAAAATGAAATAAATTAAAAGGCAAAAAAGTTGGCTTATTAGACGTGAGGCCTAGGTTCAAACCAACAAAACGAAGTTTGAGAAAATATTTCTTCGGCGACTTCTTCTCAGCAGATTTCTAGAAAAAACTCTGCCATGAAAATTTTCTCAAAAGTCTGTCGTTCAGAATCGACTTTAAACTGTAGACCTCGCCATTCATGTATTAAATTAACACACACGTGATAGGTGGTGTCAATAGCTCGGTCGTAATCCCGATTGAAGGGTTGTAATCTCCAATTATGTACGTATGTATGTATAAATACTCATCGTAATCCTGTAAGTAGAGCCCATTAGCATTACTGTAGGAAATGGTGTCTTTTACTGGAATTAATATATTAAGAAACGTTACGAAAATTACTACAAGAAGAATATCTTCTGCAAAAACAGCTCATTTAAATGCTTTTTGTGATATTAAAAAATACCATAAGCATTTACAAACAGTCCTTTCCATTGTTGTTGCAACACTAAGATGCATTCCATTTTCTAATTACTTATCTGAGTAGAAAAAACAAAAAGACCAAAAAAAAAAAAACAATTCCTTTGTAAATTTCAGTGACAATTACTTATTAACAAAAATATGTTGTATCATATGCTTGCAATCTACTGCATTAAATTGGTTGAAGTTGTTAAAAAAAAGAATTTAAAATTGTAACTTTTTAACACCATATGCTGGTATTAACTTAATCATAAACATCTTAAAGCATTACACTGTGAGAGGTGGGCTGCAGTTTGTTCAATTTTGATCAATAATTCGAGTCACTCGAATCATTTATAAGTATTTTTCTAAAGTTATGAATCAAGGTTAGGTTAGGTTACGTTAGAGGACGTGTAATTGTCAATAAAGACAAGTACAGTACCCGGAGGTCGAATTGACCCATTGTACAACGTCCTTACAGAGGGAGCGATAATGGGGGGATAAAAAGGAGAGGATGTAGCAAAGGGGAGAATGGGAAGTGGAGGAATTACACAGATAAAATATAACAAAAAGGGGAGGGAGCGACTACCCAGATGAAGCCCTAGTGCCTCTCAACCAGCCTAAGCCACTAATGAATCTGTGGAGAGCCTTGATGTCGGCTCTCGACACAGAATTCAAACTCTCAAAGAAGGCCTTGCCAAGGATCCTCAACCTCAATCTACCAAGGGCTGGGCAGTTACAGAGGAGGTTTTCGATAGTCTCTAACTCCTCCTCATCGCAACATGCCCTGCAATATTCCGGCTGGGATATGGAATAGATCAGCGACCTAATCTCGCAGTGCCCCGTGATAAAACCGACAACCAATCCTAAGCTGGCCTTATCCAAGCCCAGCAGCCAAGCTGTTCTCCTATTGTGCACAGCAGGCCATAGACATCTATTCATTCCCCTAACGCCTCTGCTCTTCCTCCCTGACCCATACATTAATGAGGCCGTAGAGGTGACGGGGGTCAGGACCAACTATCAAATCGCCCCTAGAAAGTGAACCTAACCTAGCGAGGGCATCCGCCGTCTCATTGCCCTGTATTCCGCTATGACCCAGAACCCAGCACAGACGGATACAGTCTAGTCAAAAAGTCCTCAACGACTCCTTGAACGAGCCGTGATTTGCATCAGACTGACGCAATGGCCCTTAGGGCAGCCTGAAGACGAAGATCATGTACGATTCGGAATCCGAAGTTGGGCCACCAGCTATATGGCCTCAATATCGTTCAAGATTGCGAAAATCTCCGCCTGAAAAACGCTGCAGTCATCATTCAACCTGAAGTGGAGTTCAAGACCGAGTTCCCTACAGAAAACCCCAGCACCTGTACATCCACCTAGCTTAGACCCATCTGTGAAGATGGGTATTCCTCTTTGCCCCTGGAGGTACCCCACCATTCCATTGTGCCCTTCCGGTATACGTATCATTAAAAAGTTGTGAATCAAAGTGAGTAGGCTTATGAATCAAACATATTTCGAATGGTATGAGTTTGATGTCAACGTTGTACGCATACCCATTGCAATCTGTACTTATAAATCAACGTTGTAGTGAGTCCGAATGAATCAGAGTAGTTAAATTTCAATATTGTTGACTCACATACAGTAGTGGCCACGAATTTCAGACACGACATATGACTGACTTAGTTGTGATAATATCCTGTTATATCAAATTTGATATTCTTTATTCTTCTATATACCCTGTAATATTAAGAAAAATTACCATTATTTTATTTCGTTTCTCTTTACATTTTGTTTGATATTTGATGGGGATCAGCATCGAAAACCTGGCTTTATTTGTTCTTGGGGTTGGAGAATAGAGATACAAATCGTAAAATAGGCCCAACTGTTGAAAATGCCATGGTATTAACAAATATGCGCCACAGTTTCATTAACAGGAGCTATACTTTCGTCAGTACATACACTGTGATGGTACAACAGACCTAACTACCATAATTATCCTAGAGGTGTGAGTACAATGCAAGAAACTTTTTATTCCAATGTATACGTCTTCTCCAAATTATGTCAACTTCTAGAACTTGACTGTTGAGTTGTTGCGGTTATTCTTTTTTATTAACCTTTGGGCCCTTTTCTTCAGAATTTTTGTAATGAAATAAAATTTTAAATCTAAAATTTCTCATCCGACTTTCGTTGAATGATTTTCCGTAAAATTTCCCTACTTTTTCATTTGTAGTAAACTACAGCACTTAAGCAAATTTAATGCACTACCGCAATTCTCTTTTAAGACGTCTTAATTTAGTAAGGTTTCGAACCGAAAAACGAAAACAAAATGGCCATATTAATTGTAATGTTACGAGCCATTACTACAACTTGCCGTTAACTAAAGGCAGAATTTTAGAAGGCATATCACTTGATTTTCATTATTATGAGTACATAATAAGATAAAAGTGAGCGTTAAGTTAAAGGGAAGATCATCCTACCAGTAACTTTTAAAGTGCACTTAACCTTTGAACTTGCCATAGTATTTATATTCTTTTCAATATGGCGACTTCAAATACAGACATGAAAAATAAACGTTAATATATTAATAGGTTTTCAAATCAAATCAATCTAAAGCAAAAAATACAAAAATAAAAAAGCTAAAACCTCAACACACTAATTTTATAAACAAATAAAAAGTCACGTCGTTGCCACTGCGTTTTTAAAGCACTTGTTTAATTGACAGTGCTATCGACATTGCGCGGGCACTGTAATATTTTTGAAAAAGTTAATATTATTTTGTCTGTAGGTTGTAATAACAAAAAGAAGTAAAAGGTGACTTTAAAGTTTACTTTAGCTAATGTTAATCTAAATCTAACTTTAACGGCAAGTTGTAATAATGGCCCTAAATGTGATATTACTACGGTTTGAAGTAAAATGCTTATGATATTCCCCTCAGTCCTAACTACCATAATTATGGTAGATGTGAGTACATAGCAAGAGACTAAATACTTACGTACGGTATTGTACAGCCGGTGTTAATTGTTTTTCCCATAGTTTTTTTTCTACCATTGTTTGTAATTAAAGTTAAAGAATACATGAATAATAGCAGCAATAATAATGGCATAATTGACAACAAAAACGTTAATAATGGAAATGCATTAAAATACGTCAAAATAATAAGACGCAGAGAAAAGACAAAAAGTCAATCAAAAATTCCCATTTAATTGAAATTTAAAAGCAAATTGAAGAAGGGTTGATAATCAATTATATTATAGAAAAAAAAGAGAAACAATTGATTTAAAATTTATTTTTTAATTCTATACTGTATTCCAATTTAAAAATAAAAAAATTTTGGCTTTTTGTTGAAATTTGCATAAAAATCAATTGAATAAATTGACACCTTTTGTGTATTTAATTTACGAAATTTGATTTGATTTTTTCATTACTTTTCTCTTTTTTTTTTGTTATTTTTACTTTTATTATCTCTGATATAAATTTAAATATTCATAAAATTGTTGTTGTTTTTTTTCTTTTCCTCTTGACTGTTGAGTTGTTGCGGTTATTCTTTTTTATTAACCTTTGGGCCCTTTTCTTCAGAATTTTTGTAATGAAATAAAATTTTAAATCTAAAATTTCTCATCCGACTTTCGTTGAATGATTTTCCGTAAAATTTCCCTACTTTTTCATTTGTAGTAAACTACAGCACTTAAGCAAATTTAATGCACTACCGCAATTCTCTTTTAAGACGTCTTAATTTAGTAAGGTTTCGAACCGAAAAACGAAAACAAAATGGCCATATTAATTGTAATGTTACGAGCCATTACTACAACTTGCCGTTAACTAAAGGCAGAATTTTAGAAGGCATATCACTTGATTTTCATTATTATGAGTACATAATAAGATAAAAGTGAGCGTTAAGTTAAAGGGAAGATCATCCTACCAGTAACTTTTAAAGTGCACTTAACCTTTGAACTTGCCATAGTATTTATATTCTTTTCAATATGGCGACTTCAAATATAGACATGAAAAATAAACGTTAATATATTAATAGGTTTTCAAATCAAATCAATCTAAAGCAAAAAATACAAAAATAAAAAAGCTAAAACCTCAACACACTAATTTTATAAACAAATAAAAAGTCACGTCGTTGCCACTGCGTTTTTAAAGCACTTGTTTAATTGACAGTGCTATCGACATTGCGCGGGCACTGTAATATTTTTGAAAAAGTTAATATTATTTTGTCTGTAGGTTGTAATAACAAAAAGAAGTAAAAGGTGACTTTAAAGTTTACTTTAGCTAATGTTAATCTAAATCTAACTTTAACGGCAAGTTGTAATAATGGCCCTAAATGTGATATTACTACGGTTTGAAGTAAAATGCTTATGATATTCCCCTCAGTCCTAACTACCATAATTATGGTAGATGTGAGTACATAGCAAGAGACTAAATACTTACGTACGGTATTGTACAGCCGGTGTTAATTGTTTTTCCCATAGTTTTTTTTCTACCATTGTTTGTAATTAAAGTTAAAGAATACATGAATAATAGCAGCAATAATAATGGCATAATTGACAACAAAAACGTTAATAATGGAAATGCATTAAAATACGTCAAAATAATAAGACGCAGAGAAAAGACAAAAAGTCAATCAAAAATTCCCATTTAATTGAAATTTAAAAGCAAATTGAAGAAGGGTTGATAATCAATTATATTATAGAAAAAAAAGAGAAACAATTGATTTAAAATTTATTTTTTAATTCTATACTGTATTCCAATTTAAAAATAAAAAAATTTTGGCTTTTTGTTGAAATTTGCATAAAAATCAATTGAATAAATTGACACCTTTTGTGTATTTAATTTACGAAATTTGATTTGATTTTTTCATTACTTTTCTCTTTTTTTTTTGTTATTTTTACTTTTATTATCTCTGATATAAATTTAAATATTCATAAAATTGTTGTTGTTTTTTTTCTTTTCCTCTTGTGTTTTTCAGTTTCCCTCTGTGATTTGGGATTAAAAATAAACGAAATTGAATTGGAAAAAAATGAGGGATTTGAATATTATTATAACATAATCTTCAGAGACATATTCATTATTGTTGTTGTTGGTTTTTTAATTCTATTGTAAAATACAATAATTATTACAAAACCGTAGCAAAAAAAATGGCATATGGCCACATGAAATGCAAAACAGTAAAATAATATAAAATTTATGCAAACTACTTTAGCCAAGTGTAAGCAAAAGTATAAAACATGGCAAAATTTAGTACCATTTATGGCTCTATATAGAGGGGCATCATGGGATCTATGATGAATGACAGATGTTCTATACAAATGAACTGCGTTGACGTATGCAGATAATGATATAGCACAAGCAGTGACTATCTACTACTGTGTAGCTTCGTTATGGGTAAGCTGTTAAAGCCGCCTGATAAGCACAATGACGCTATTCTCGAGCAGGAAGAAGAACAGGTGTAGGGGTACGGCAATACTATCTAACAGTCAGATCGCTATGCAATCATCATGAGGTTGTCAGGAGAATACAAAGAAACCATATGGAAATTCAAAATAATGAGCAGCCAGATGAGTTTAGCAGGAGGAAGTTTCCATGCCACTGATTTCTTCATATTTTTGTCTGCTACAGTCGCCGTAGTCTAGTAGGTAGGCCTCCGTTCAAACCCACCAGGTCAGGGGGTAGTAATCTTCCTCTCAGCAGCTTACTGGCAAAAACACTGAGAGTAAATACAATTGCCATGGAAGGTTTCTCAAAAAAAAATATGTCGTATATAAAATGTAGAAAATGAACACGCACAACGTCAGTGGTGTGAGAAACTCGGTTGTAATCCTGACTAAAGGGTTGTAATGACCAATTATGCATACTCTGCTACAGGGTAGATAAAGGAAGATGAAAACTTTCCACAAGTTAATTGCGGTAGTTAACTGAGAAAGTATTTGAATCAGACTATACAAGGGTCCCCTAGAAATAGTAACCAGTCGACAGTAAACCTAGAACATTTTTGTTCCAAATATGCAAGAATATATGATATGAGGGAATCGATTTAATAAACACCTGAGTAGTTATCAAGTACTGGGCAGTGTCTTACCGACACAGAACATTATGCTGAAAAGAGTCCAGTAACAGGATTGGGGGATTTTTTATAGGCAAGCCCTACATAGGTTAATGACAGTACAATAGATCACCTAAATATGGACTAATATTCGGCTCCTGGGTGAATTAACATAACAGAAACTAAAGTCAAAAATCAGAGATTTTCACGGACAGCAAATTGATAAGAGTACGTCGTAATGATATGCAGAAGACTTGCAGGAAAGTCCTTATCTGCAGGTAAGCCGTGCAGAGAAATGTAATGCACACAGGTATTTCGTTTTCAGTTTCATTCACACCGCACAAGTTCCAAGTTCATTCTCCTCAGTCACTGGATCTATAGAGTCTTTTACTAAGCACTTTCTATATTTAAATTTAAAATAAAGAAGATTAAATAAGAAGTTTCAGAAGAAGTCGCCATAGTCTAGTATGTAGTGTATTGGCGTGATGCTTCGGTTCAAACCCCATATCAGACATCTAGAACGAAATATGAAAAAATATTTCTTCAGAGACTTCCTCTCAGTAGATTTCTGCCAATAACATTGAGATTAAAAACGAAATTGACATGAAAATTCGACTTGAAACTGTAGGTGCCGCCACACATGGATAAAATTAACACTTACAACATGAATTGGTGTGAGAAACTAGGTCGTAATCCTGACTAAAGTGTTGTAGTAACCAATTATGTATGTATGTATGTAGGTATGTGAGATCACATACCCTCTTTCTTAATACATCTGTGCTGAACCCATACGTGTACCTTAGAACGGCTCTTCTCTTAAAAGAGGATGTTGCATGCAAAGTGTCACATTATCTTTCATTGCTTAGGCTTTTTTCGAAACATTTCTTAAAATTATTGACATTGCTAGTTCTGTTCAGGGGACAGTTTAGCTTGGAGGTAATAACAGCCCCACGATATGATTTGGTCGGGCCATACAGACTATCTGATAAATCTTGTGCTAGACGTAGGATTTACACGACAGCTATACATGGCAATAGCAATGTAAACAATGTAATTTGAAGTTATCCTTGCAATTACTGTTCAATCAAAGAGGATATTGAAAAACTACAAAATCATTCGGCGTTCTTAACTATTTATATTCAGTGAGCGTTAAAAGAAACTGTACACTACGGATAAAATTCTAACAATCACCAAATTCAACTTTTACAACTTAAGAAGAGAGCCCGAAAAAATTTTACAAAATTTCGAAATTTTTTATAATTTTTTTTTGTTTTGTTTCAATTTTAAAAACTGAAAATGAAACAATTTTAAATTAATAATAACAACAATTTATTAAATATTTTGTTTTTAATGTGCAATATCTTTTGACGCTCACTGTAGACGTGATCAAGCATTGGAAGCAACAAAAATATTTTCAAATAGGAAAAGCATATAAAAGAGGCAATAAAATGAGAAGGAGAGAGTGGCAGAGAAAGAGAGGAAGGGAGAGCGCGTAAAGGAAATTGTAAAGGACCATCATAAATTTATTGCAAATGTTTTATAGTTGTGGTGGTAATTTTGTTATGGCCACCCCATGTACCCAATAATAATCACTTGATTTTCTATTCAACCTAACAACGCTGATGATACCAATGCTGCTGCTGCTCCTGCTGTCATCGAGCTCAGGATAATAATAATTGTATTGGTATTGGATAAAATTATTGGCTTTATTTCTTAATAATATTTCTATAGTTGTTGTTATTATTGTTATTTTCATAAAAGAAATTTTATTACTTAGTCAGTAATAAGAAATTGTTTGAAACAGTAAAAGTGTAGCCTTCTGCCTTGGTGAAGTTAAACGCCAATCAATTGAAAAGGAAAATATTCGTTAACCTGGCGCAATAAAATTTTTTTTCATTGTACTTTAATACGCTCAAGGAATTTGGTAGAAAATTGCAGTTCATTATGATTGAAATAAGGCTACCATACCTTAACAATGTAACGGCATTGCAAGAAAACCCATGTAAACTATGATCTGGCAACATAGTTGAAGAAGATGGCGCGGCCATATGTGGTGAAACCAATTTTATACAAAACCAACTAGAAAGAATCAAAACTCGAGCGTAAGGGAGCATTGTCCGTACATATGTAAGAATACATACATAAGTAGGTCGATCAATTTATTAAGGCCATACTGTGTTTATATCAGAGATGGCGGCATATAACAGATTATTTTTTTTTTACCGTCTGGATTTTGTAACTTGATCGAACGTTGAGAATATTTAAAAGTGAATCGAGTATTCATTTGAGGTGATAAATGAAGGCTTGCGTTCACTTTTCAAATATTCTTTGATGTAAATATCTGCATAGAAGTCGCCATAGTCTAGTAGGTAGAGTGCTGGCTTATTAGACGTAAGGCCACGGTTCACAAACGAGGTCAGACATCAAAATGAAATATGAGAAAACATTTCTTCGACGTCTTCCTCTCAGCAGATTTCTAACAATAACTCTGAGAGTAAATAAAATTGAAATGAACTTTCTCAAAAATCTGTCGTTCGGAGTCGACTTTAAATTGTAGGCCCCGTCACTTTATGTATAAAATTAATGCACACAACATAAGTGGTGTGACGAGCAAGGTCGCAGTCCTGACTGAAGTGTTGTAATGACCAATTATGTATGTATGTAAATATCTCCATACGTGGTACACATGCATACTTAAATTTTAACGCACACTTCCCATGCCAGAAGTAGTATTGTCTTTCCCAGTGCAGGAGATATGGTTGGTTTATGCCTGTACAACAATGTTGGACATGGCAATACTATCTAATAGCCAAGTCGCAACACAAGTAACCTATGACGTTGACAGGAGAATAGTAAGGGACTGTGCGGAAATTTGGAGTAATGAGCAGACAGATAAACTTACCAGGAGGAAGTTTCCATGACGCTGATTTTGTCAGATCCTTTTGGTGGAGCGATAATGGGAATTTGTAAAGGTAACTCTGCGACAAATTTTTCACAAGTTAAACAGATCTGAGGCAATCTAAATTGTTATTAAGAAATTAAGTGAGAAAGGATTTAAATCAGATTATACAGGAGTATCTTAGAAATAGAATAGAATAGAATAAACAAAATAAAATAAAAATAAATAAATAAAAAATAAATCTTTTGAGATACTATAATTTTGGTTTTACATCGCTTAACATTAAAATGGTAAACAAGTAAACAAAAATACAACAACAAACACTACAAAAATAAATGTAAACAAAATACATAAACAACAATAATGAAACAACGATTTTTACATATATAGAGACATCGAGAAGGTGAAGCCACGAACATTCGCCTTCAAGAACATTCATCAGACTGTTTGCTTTGCCATATAAAAGGCAAGGCAAAGCAGGCGAGTGAGTTAGTGTAGTTCAGTCAGTCTTGTGTGAAGACGCGGTGCGTTTGAAGAGAGTAATCGTGCTTTGAAGATCCCCGTTACAAAGATCTGTCGAACAATTGTCTAGTAATTGTTATTGTTTATGCAAAGGGTGTAAACAGAGGAATAACAAAGAGGAGCAATTATTGTTGTTTACATCAAAAATTTTATTTAAACTAAACACAAATT
Organism: Sarcophaga variegata; assembly: GCA_932273835.1. Taxonomy (NCBI): domain Eukaryota; kingdom Metazoa; phylum Arthropoda; class Insecta; order Diptera; family Sarcophagidae; genus Sarcophaga; species Sarcophaga variegata. Next base: position 99,037,243 of record OW026360.1, on the reverse strand, counting down.
TATTTTTATTTTATTTGCAATCTACAAGCTCATATTTTAAGCATTTTTAAAAGATAAAAACGTAACAATATGTAGATTCTATGATGAGGAAACCGAACCATTAAGCACTCGGTGGTTAACATGTACTAGGCACAAATTTATCCCTACCGACAAAGAAATTATGCTGAATTTAGTGCAGCAACGGAATTGGCCTATTTATTATAGGCAAGCCCTACATAGATCGAGAGCAGTTCAATAGATCACCTAGTTGCAGTACCTCTATACATATATATGGTTACGAAAATGGAAATGGTGTTACGTCGTTTAACATTAAAATGAGCTACAAAAACAATGAACTTGTTTACATAATAAACAAGTAAAAAAATATACCAACAACTTCAATATAAAAAAGGGGATAACAAGTAAATAAAAAGCCAACAACAAACAATGTAAACAAAATACACAAACAACACTGAAACAACGATATTGACATTTGTGGAGATCTTGAGAAATCGAAGATGCGAATATTCTAGTTCAAGATTATTCATCAGACTGTTTACATTGGCATATAAAAGGCAAGACAAAGCAGGCAACGGGGTCAGTAAAAATTCAGTCAGTCTTGTGTGAAGACGCTTTGCGTGTGAAGCGAATAGTCGTAGTTTGAAGATCTCCGATATAAAGATCTTCCGAACAATTGTTAGTTTTTACGCAAAAGAGTGTAAAGAATAATAACAAAAAAGCAATTGTTGTTGTTTACATCAAGTTGTGAAAAATGGCACACAGAGTTGTGGCAACAATAAAGAATTTATCTAAAAGTGGACACAATTTATTTTTATTTTATTTGCAATCTACGAACTCATATTTTAAACGTTTTTAACGGGTAAATATAAACACTGCACAAGTCTTCAAAGGCTATGTGACTAACCGGAAGTATCCGTATATCCTTTCTGTGTATTCAGTAATGCCTTAGCCTATAGCTAGTTCAGTAGATTTTGAAAACTTTGGTGTAAAGGACTAATTCATGCAACCTCAAGCCTGATATTAATCCTCTTGTTTGTTCTCCTGATATAGAAACCATCTCCCAACTGCCCTTGATATAGATTTCTAAGTGTGACAGTAAAAACCGCAATGAGATCTCTAATGAAAGTTTCCGTTTTATGGGGATTTCCTGCTGCACATGTTTCGAAGTTGTTTTCTAATGATTCATTCTTCACGAAAACTTCTGTACAAAAGTTCATTGGGTCTACAATGTTCGTTACTGTGGCTAGTAAATATTCTGAAGCTATTTCTGGACTGATAGTCTTATCCAAGACTCAAACATTTTTTCATTTGAATTATCTGACAAATGTTTAGATTGCCTTAACTCCATCTGGATTCAGGAAAGTCTTTGCTTCACTCTATTTTCCCTTAACTGAATAGTTTTTAATACTCAAGGAAAAGTAATATCATTCCAATGGAAATGGATTACTCGAAAATGAAATAAAATAAATGATGTAACCGCAAAAGATGAAGTGCACTTAGAGTATCAATATTGGCACACCAACAGCACACTTAAATATTCACACGCTACCACAAACTGTTGCTGTCACAGGGTAAGTGACTCCACCATGATTTGCTGTGGCATGCGATTTTAGTTTTCCACTCCTAGTTGATGTAGCAACGAAACTAGTTTTGTTTGTCAAAATATAAACAGGAAATAAAAGAAAACAACGTCATGTTTATAAATAAAAATAGCTTGTAATGGAAACTAAAAGTGTCAATAAAAAGTTTTTGACTTGTATACATACATATTTACGTATGCAGTGTACATACTTGAAACATTTACAAAACAGCCATGAAGTTTGGTGAAAGGAAGTGGCAGATCTAAAACACAAAGTTGAATTTTATGCATCCACTTAAGTTGCAAGTTATTAGAGGAAATGCAGCGTATTATTGTACATGATGATGCAGTATTTTAAAATATTGTTATGCAAATGGAAATGGTGTTACATCCTTTAACATTAAAATGATAAACAAAAGCTACAAAAACAAAAGCAATGGACTTGTATACATGTTCAACGAATAAACACAAATATAGCAACAACATCAGTATACAAAAGGTATAAAAAGTAAACAGCAACAACACTGCAAGGACAAACGTAAACAAAATACACAAACAACAATTACGTAAACAACATGTTTAAATTTATATTGATTTCGCGAAGGTAAAGTCATTCTCCTTCAAAGGCATTCATCAGACTGTTTACCCTGCGATATAAAAGGCTAGACAAAGTAGGCAACATGATCAGTAAAAATTCAGTCAGTCTTTTGTGAAGACGCGTTGCATGTGAAGAGAATAATCGTGGTTTGAAGATCTCCGTTGTAAAGATCTAACGAAAAGTTGTTAGCGTTACTCAGAAGAGTGTAAAGGAGAATAACAAAACAAACCAGTTGTTTTTGTATACATTAAGTTGTGAACAGTGGCACACAGAATTGTGCGAACAATAAAGAATTTATCTAAAACTAAACACAAATTTATTTCCATTTTATTTGCAACCTGCGAACTCATATTTTAAACGATTTTAAAAGGGTAAAAATGTAACAATATCAAAATAGGGCATCATATACCTTGTATTGGAATTGTTATAGAGCTTGCAACATCTTTATGCAATCGTCCACCAACCATCTGTGTATCCGGCACATCCTCAATGTCTTGAAAAAGAAGTGCCTTAGACGCAACCGCAATTTCTATTGCAAAAAAGGTCCTGCTTATTAAGTTGCAGACGACTCACTATGTGGCATTTTGCCTGAAAACCTGGCCAAAATTAATAGAAGTGTTTTATGAGTTAATGGCTGGAATTTTGTGATAGTGTTAGTGATAATTAGGCCCAAGGATGAACCTAACTGACTTTGGTTCAAATCGGCCCGTGATTTCGCCTAGCCCCCATACAAATTCCCCTCAAAATTGCACTTATTTACACATAATTATGGTAATTATGCAAGAATCATGATAAAATTTAGCATGGATCAGTTCTGTGTACGAAGAAATCATGGTGTAAAGTTTGGTGAAAATTGGATCACATTTGACCCTGGTTCCCATATAAAGTCCTCTTTAGAAATTCACGTTTGCGCTTATAAATGGATTAAAAACATCGGTATCATGATGAAATTCGGAATGAACGTGTATTTTGTAAATCTAAATCATATTACCAAATTGTGTTATGAGCGGTCCATAATTGCCCCTTGGTCTAAAATAGGGCCCCTTAAAATATAATAAAAATAGCAATTATAATTGGCTTAAAAATTTTATTACCTCGATGAAATTCGACATGAACATGTTTAATATGAATGTGAATCATTTTAGCTGATTTTATTATGATCGGATCATAAGTGCCCATAGGTACCACTACTACGGTCCATTAAGAAAATCAAACATACATCTCATATTGTTATAATAGTCGATATACATATGTAATTAAGTTTTTAAACTTCTATGATAATTAATATTTATTTATAATATTTATTTTACATTATTTAATACTTAACTTAAAAATACTTAAAAAGTGAAACTAACTACAATCGTTAAAATCGTTATCATTTTCATTATCAATGTCAGGAAGGAGCAATTTAGTACCTGATGAAAATGTTTTTCTATTCCTTCGCGATTTTTGTGTACTGCAGCTTATAAAAGGGTCACTGCTTAAAAGTAGCCTATTCAGGACTTCTCGATTGGTATCGCTTCTATTGAATTTCCTCGCATAATTCGTACGCTATATGGCTTTATTGCCTATGGCTTTATTACACTGTGTCTAATTTTTTTAATATTTAAAAAAAAGTAAAAATTTCAAAAAATCGCCAAAAATAATTGCGCAAATTTGCGCAAACTTTTTTTTTGTTCCTGAATGTAGAGAGTTCATATTTATAACATTGAACTACTAAAAACTACTTTCACCTTTAAAATCCTTATCTTTTTTTGGGTAGGGTAAAAAAATGGGAATTTTTTATTATTTTTAAATTTTGAACGAATAATTTTAACATTAATATATGAGATATATATATAAAAAAAACTGAAAGTAGCAGTTGCTCATACCTTTCAAATAAAAAAAATCAATATAAAACCTCTATTCGTTTAGCCACAAAAAAATTTCATATAAACCTATTAAAATTTCAAAAAAACACCAAAACGCATTTTATTTTATTCACTTTCCTGATTTTGACATCGTCTCAAATCTACAAATCTCAACCTAATGTCGTGAAAATTCACTATATAATGAAGAATTTTGTTGTCTATCGAACTGCATTCTCAGTTTCTTAAATTTCTTTAAATTCATTTTTGCCTTTTTGGCCAGCTTTTCAGAGTAAATGCCGCATAGTGCAACTGTTACTTGAGCATCACGTGTGCTTAACCATTCGTTTGATAACAGTTATGTTTCGAAGACCCAAGTTCAAATTCTCTTACGCAGACCACAGGTTTCACAGTCCTGAGTATCATCAGACATTCAAAACGCAATGGAGTATCGGGTTGCACAACGAAGCCTACTATTAATGTCTGAAGCCATAGTTTCCTGTTTAAAGCCATAGTTATTCTGTCTGAAGCCATAGTTTCCTAGTTCCATATAACTTTGATGAGAATAACTTACAATTGGAAATCATCTTTACATGCCAGTGCGCTCACATATTTAGAGTGGAATTGTTTAGCAAAGTTTTTCCAATTCCGCATCTGAATTTATAGAGTCACAACACAAACAATTACGTTCTCCGGGCCAATTGAACCGTGGTACTGTGCTTATCGCTAATCTACCTAATGTGAATCAGAAATAGCAGAACATTGATCAGATTACACTATGCGACAAAATAAAAATAGTGTAGGTTGAGTATAAAAAATAAAAAATATTTTTTTATATTTCTTGAACCTTCCAAACTTGTTTTATTTGACAAAAACTGTTTTTTTTACATTAAGCACAAGTTTATTGATTACACAAACATTTATTAACCGATGTGCAAACTTTAAACCTTATCGGAACATATATCATTTGACTTAATATGCTTTGAGGTTTGATGAGGTAAACTTGACAAATGCAAAATTTTTCATAATTTTTCAACTTTGTCCGTTCGTAGTAACCAACTTTAATTAACAAATATAAAGTAAGTGATGACATGCAAGTGCATTATTTTCTGAAGAGATTGACACGTCGTTTGACGTAGTTATTATTTAAAGAGTCTAACAGTCGAGTTATTTTTTTTTTTCAAATGAACTTTCAGTTAAAAAATGTCCGGATTTCAAATTGATCTTGATTGTTTATTGGAAAATTTGTAAATTTCAAGTTTGAGCGACCACCAGTTGGCCAATGTTTGCGCAAAGAGAAATAATAATACATATTTGCAAAAAACACAAATATTGGCCGACTTCTGGTAGTCATGCAAAAGTGAAATTGACACATTTTGCGAAAAACAATCAAGATCCATCAAAAATTCCAAACATTTTTGAACTGAAAGTTCATTTGATAAGATGACATATGTATATAAAAAAAGTCCTGTATTAGACTGTTATACTATTTTAATAATAACTACGGTAATTTTTGGGCAATTTGATCAAACGAATAGACAATCTCTTCACAAGATAATGACCTTTCAGAATGTCATCACTTATTTTATATTTTTGAATTAAATTTTCCAATTAAGAATAGCTAAACTTGAAAAAATGAAAAAAAAAATCATATTTTCCAAGTATACCCGATCAATACTTATAACATGCAAGTTTGAACCATATGTTTATGTATACCATTTTAAAGCCTTTTCTGTCCCCTTTTCAAAAAACTTTAGATTTCGAAAATAGTTAAAAAAATATTTGGGTAATCAATAATTTTGTGTGAAAAGATCAAAAATACCGTTTTTGTCAAATAAAACAAATTTGCGGGGTTCGAGAAATATTAAAAATATTTTTGCGTTCTACTCAACAAAACTCACAGCCTACATATATGTCATTAGCAGAGTGTATTTTCACTGTCACACCGTGTTATTGACATTCAAAGGAAGCAACACCAGCGCCTAGATTATCTTTAGTGCCTCTAAGCCCATGCATTCCCATAGTGATAAGATATTACAGGACAGATACCGCAAGCCAACATACAACCCGTAGATTTCCTCATTGGAAACCATTCCAAACCCAAGATAGATCTTGCTATTGCGGTGATCTTTATTTAGCGGAGTTCAGTTGAAGATGCCTCATGAGTAAAATAATAATATTCTCCTGCTTTCCTTCCCAGTTAAATTATGAGGAGTTCATTGATGTGATTTCTTATCCAATGATAGCCTTCGAGGGCCGCAATAGTGCTATGGATACCCATTTGATTCAATTCAAACAGGCAATTAGTCTTCTTCTTGACCAAATCGTTCTAGTTCCATGCACTCACGCAGTCCTAATTTTAAACCGATCGGATATCTATTTTGATATTGATCGAACCACCTACATTTCGGATATTGCAAGTTCTGCTGTGGAAAGCATCTCAAAAGTTATCTTCCAATTGTCCAAAATTTGTTTAAAAAAATTTTGACATTCACGGACGGAGACAGACGCTGAAATAATTACTTCAAGGGAACTTATTGCAGTTTGACAATCTTACCACTCTTCATCACAGCACAGCACTCAGTATGGCCATAACTTCACTCGAAATACACCACTTTTTTACAGGGGATGTCCTTTTATCACTGCATGTATATTGCATGTAGGATAGGATATCAGCATGTCAACAGACCAGGTTTATTTATTAGTTAACGGCATAAAGAGTCACTGTCACTAGGTAGTGAAGATAATAGAAGGTCGGTATGCAAACTATGTTTAAGTTGTGGTGGTGCTTTGGTGTTCAAGACAACTAATCTGTCGACACTGCCAAAGTAGCATATAATTACAAAGATATTCACACACCGTAAGTAAAACATCAGAAAGAAACATGTTCTCCACCAAGGCTCGATTCCTTCATACATACATATAGACGATTACTTTCAGGACAGAAGGGTAATTTACTTAATGGATGCGGGCGTCCCGCAGGGGTCTGTACTTGGGCCGTCTTAATAAGCGGCAGGAAAATAGTGGAGAAGATGGAAGTGACCGTTGGAGGGGGTTGTAACGTCGATAATGTTATATGCTTGCCCAACATGGTCGGAGGCACTCTTCGTCGGGAAGACAAGGATGAAACTATCCGCGGTGTATCGTATAAGCGCGATTAGACAGATAAGTGTCTTCAGGACAGTTTCTGATGAAGCGGTACCGGTAATGCCAAAGACAATACCGATAGACATATTGGCGAATGAGATGAGGCGGATATACTTTCGCCGTCTTGAGTATCGAGGACAAAAAGCAGCTATAAAAGCGGAGGAAAGAAGGACTTCCATGCACAAATGGCAGTCACTTGCAAGCTGAACTCCTACGTGACCTACTGGTCATGGATGCTTCGGGAAGTACCTCCACAGATTTGGACTTGATACTTCCCCTATATTGCTCAAACTGTGTAGATGAGGAGGAAGATGCGGAGCATATTAAAACATGCTGCCCCAGGTTTAGATGGTCTGACTAAACAAGTTTTGGGACCAAACCAGGGGAGGAGTTAAATTCTAGGATTGTATGGAGCCAATACAGCAAGAGAATGGCTGAAGTTATGCTGGTACTCCGAAGGTTGGAGGAACGAATGCGAAATTTTATTTAGTGTGATAGAGTTTTAGAGCTAACCAGTCACCCGCGAAGTAATACCTTACGATAGTCCCACGGGGCAGAGTGGTTGAAGAATATAGGATTTAGTACTTTGGCACCAGTGTTGGTGAATCGTACACTCTTTTGTTGGAACAAAAGTCTCTTTCGAAGATACCCACCTCCGGTCCAAGACAAAAAAAAATATTTACATACATAATTCGTCATTACAACCCTTCAGTCGGGATTACGATCTAGTTTCTCATACCACTTATGTTGTGTGTGTTAATTTTATGAGTGACGGAACTTACATTTTCAAGTTGATTCCGAAAGTTAGAATTTTGAGAAACCGTTTCAAGGCAATTTTTATTTTATTCTCAGAGTTTTTGCCAGAAATATTCTTTTTTTAATTTTGATTTGTTGTAGGTGTCTGACCAGGGTTTTGAACCGAGACCTCACTTCTAATAAGCGAACACACTACCTACTGGACTATGACGACTAAGTCCATTTCTATGATAAAATCCTCCAGTACTCTGATCTCTGCCTCTCCATGCTTTTACGTCCTTTAAATTATTTAAAATTTTTGTTTTTCCTTCGTTTTTGCTGAACTCTTTTCAGTCTCATTATGACGAACATAACTTGTATGCATGTTTTATATTTTGTTCAACACTATCATATACAAGCCTATAAACACCTACACATATCCACTTACTCATACACATACACCTACTTTTGTATGTTACTTTGTAAATGTAATAAATGCCTTAATAAAAATAATAATTCCCTGCATTTACTCTGCTTAACACATACCCATAGAAACTTTGCTTATAAAAGAGTTGGAATTGTTTTAATAATTAAACTTTTGTTTACAAAATTTTAGACAATTTTCAATTATCATAGAAAAACAATAAAAGCAACAATGACAACAACACCAAAAATAATAATTATTTTCATATTTATGCCACTGCATAAGTGCGTGAGCATGGTAGTGTGCGACATGTCTGCATTTTGTGTAATAATAGAGTGAATAACGCCAATACAACTTGTGTACCACACGCAAAGTGGACAATGCCATATAGTATGCAGCAGCAAATGGCACTTTTTATAAAATAATATAAAAATATACAGTGAATGGCAATGAAAATCGTACAGCAATGGTCAGTGGGCTAAATTAGCAAGTAAGTTTACTCGCTTACCCATTGTGTTACCCAGTGTGAGGTAAGCCCTCATGTCATGATCTACCTCGAGCTCCGAATGAAACCGGTCAGTTCATTTAGTGGCGTGTTCGCCTCCATACCCAGATTTTCAAGCATTCTGTCACCCAAAAACCGATGACGTCTGTTTTGAAGTGCAGAACACCCACATAAAAGGTGTTATACCGATTCCGTTTCTTCCACATCCTAGCAGTTTCTGCGGTAATCGTGGTGAGGCAGACCGAGCTATTCAGCGAAACTGCCAAAAACTTAGTGCCCTGTTAGAATTCCTCTCAAAGTGCAAACCGTTCTCCTATCGCACTCAAGTAATTTTCTAGTTTTGAAATTCGGCAACCAAGTATGCTGGATCACCTATGGTTTGTTGAATTCATGCAGCTTTTTCCAATTTGATAAAATATTCCCCTCTATGGGCTTCCGTGTTAGTTCGTCAGTCTTCTTTTTTCTCTATGCCCCTCTGACCCGGAAACCAATAGAGGTGGGTGTTAAGTCAACGTACGCAGTGTAGAAAATCTATGCAACTACTGACGTCCATTGAATTGATGAATTGATTGATTGCTGCTTGACTGTCCACACAAATGATCAAGTTCGAAGGAGGAAAGTTCCTGGTATCAATACATACATACATACATAATTGGTCATATACAACAAAAAAAAAACTAAGCCCGTCGTTGCCACTGCGGTTAAAAAAACTTGTTTAATTGAGCAGTGTTATCGACATTGCTCCGGCACTGCCATATTTTTGAAAAAGTTAATTTTATTTTGTCTGTAGGTTGTAATAACGAAAATAAGTTAAATGCGACTTTAAAGTTCACTTTAGCTAAAGTTACCTTTAACTAAACCCAACTTTAATGAGAAGTTGTAATAATGGTCCTTAGAGTTTTTTCAGAAATCTGCAGAGAGGAAGTCGCTGAAGAAATATTTTGCTTTGTTAGAAATGTCTGATCTAGGGTTTGAACCGAAGGCTGATAAGCCAACACACTACCTATTTGTCTACGGCGACTTCGATTTCTTTTTCTTCTTATTTTGCAAAATATTAAAAAAATATTAAAAAAAACATGCCAAAATTAATGTCACGAAAAATTGTTACTATTCCGAATTTGAAGACTTGATACTCCAAAAAACCAATTGGCGTAGGATGGCTTGTGGTATTTACAATACTGACGAAATATACCGAAAAAAATCGAAATATTATTCCCCATCATGTCTTGTATATTTTGTATCTCTTTACTACACAAGCTAAAACTAAAAATAAATAAATTGTCCACGTACGATTTTCAATGACTTTCACTGTATGTGAAGTACTATTGTAATTGTATTTGTTAAAATTCGATGTAGTAAATGTGGGTAAATTGCCAGCAGCAGTGGTTTAACACCAAAATACAACTGTTGTAACAATAATAATAATAACAACTATTACAATAAGAGCAATAATAGTGCATTTAAAATATAACTGTGAAAAATAAGAGCAGACAACAGACTGCTAACCGTGCAAAATAATAACAAACAGCCACAGCATTTAATATTGATATTACCAATAGGTATTACAACAATAACAACAATTGTAACAACACATTTAGAAAGTCAACAATAGTTTAGAAATGTTAGAGGAAAAAAAACTGGAAATAATACTACGGTAAACCAATAACATGGCAGCAATTGAACATAAATACTACGTGTATTTTGCATTTAAAATTGCATTGAAATATTAAAAATTAATTTTTAATTAAATTTCGATAAAACCAAATAGGAAAAATAAAAATTTAAAAAGAAATATTAAAACTACGCAAACTAAACAATTTAACTGATGTCCCACTAAGGCCAACATTTAGTTTTATCGTGATATCACAATTAATTCTACCCGTTGGTCAACCATTCCCGAGTTCAAAATAAATATTGCTTTTGCAGCAATACTTGTACAGAATAGCTCCTTCAACGCTGTCAGAAAATAAGAGTGCTAGAAACCTCCATCTCTTCATGACATGAGCAGGGCACTGATACATTAGGTGAAGGGAAGGTTCCTGCTGAAGTCATTTGTCTGAATTCCAAGTCTTTCGGCATGCTTACCAAAAGGACAATGACCCATAAGAATCGCCATCGTGCAGTGGATGGCCATGCGATTTAAAGACAGCAGTGAGTCAATCTTCTTCTTGTCCATAGGTGTCCAGCAGAGTCTGGCAATATTGCACGTATCTCCCTGCTGCCAACGAGACAGAGCCTCCCGTAAAACGAGTGGAAGCAATGGGAATACCTATGCCCTGTAGCATGTCGGAGCTTGCCATCAGCAATGCAATTTCCAACGATATCCTCTAAGTTCCAGAACCCATATAAAAGTTATATTTTAATGATCCGAAAATGTTCCAAAAAAAATCCGTGGCATTCATGGACAAGGATGGACATTAAAACTACATTTGTTAGGGACTTAATCGCAGCCTGGTTATCCGAGTAAATCAAAGAATGCTGAGGGCAAATTCCGCCACACAGCAAGGATTGTGCCGCTTTCATAATTGCCATGACCTCTGTTAGGAAAACACTGCAGTGACCAGGCAACCTATAAGAAGATTTAAAATCAGGACCCTTAACAATATCGCAGTCCATCGTGTCACCCATGTTTGCGCCATCAGTTTAAACTTCAAGGGTCCCGGTTCCTCAGATAAAAATTCCCAAGTCAGAATTTTTAAATCGAATATTCTATTCAGAAAATTATAAGGAACCCTATAACCGACCCCAATGTGAAAAAAGAAGAAAATAACTGAAAAACTTCTAGATCGATACTCTTTTCCAAGCCATGTTCAATAGCTTTTAAAACTTCACTGTACTTCGTCATTGTTGAGATGTTGAGAAGTCATAACTGTTGTCATAAAATCATGTTGTGCAAAAGGAAATCGCGAAAAGATTTCATATTTTATTTTCTTCAAGATGTCTGAGAGCTGTGGTTTGATGCACGAACTCTCATCTAATAAGCCAACAAAATACCTACTAGCCTACTTCAGAAAAGCTGTGTAGCTTATAATGAGTATAATAGCTTCAAAGAGAGCGTATTTTATGACACTTTGAGAAGGAAACTCATGTTAATACTTCATCAGCTGTTTAAAGAACTGAATCCTGTATTACGACACTGGTTCCTGTATGTCATTAAGACGGTCTTGTTTTCGAATATAGAACGATTTACTGTTGCAGATTTTACACTACGTCTTGGAAATTTTTATTTTGAATCCTCTATTTCTGTGTTGTATCACAGCAGTGAGGCTATGCGTCAAAAAGACTTGAGTCTTCGGCATAATCAAGTTAGGCCGGACACCGCTTATTTGCATTTATTGCTGACCATTTCATATAGTCTAGTCGCCGTAGTCTAGTAGGTAGTGTGTTGACTCGTTGGATGTGAGGCCTCAGTTCGAACCCCAGGTCAGACAATTACAACTAAACGAAATATGAAAAAATATTTTTATGCGACTTTCTCTCAGACGATTTCTGGCAAAAATTCTGAGAATAAATAAAAAATTGCCATGAAACGGTGTCACAAAAATCTGTCATTTGGAGACGATTTTAAACGGTAGGTCCCGCCACTTATTTATAATATTGTTACGATAATGAAACATTTAGATACTGGTGTTTTGCTTTAACATCGTTTTAACATTAGAGTTATAAACAAAAGCTACAAAAACAAAACAATGCAGTAAACAAACCTGTTTACAAATTATCGTGCTGTTTAATATAACAACAAACGTCAGCATAAAAAATGGTAAACAAGTAAACAAAAGTATACCAAAACACTACAATAATAAACGTAAACAACGATGTTTACATTTATAGCGATTTCGAGGAGGCGAAGTCACGAACGTTCGCCTTTAAGAACATTCATTAGTCTGTTTAGTTTGCCAAATAAAGGGCAAGGCAAAGCAGGCGACTGAGTTAGTGAAGTTCAGTCAAGCTTGTCTGAAAACGCGGTGCGTTCGAAGAGAGTAATCGTGATTTGAAGATCTCCATTACAAAGATCTGCCAAATAATTGTTCAGTAATTGTTATTGTTTATGCAAAGGGTATAAACAGAGGAATAACAAAGAAACGCAATTGTTGTTGTTTACATTAAGTTGTGAACAGTGGCACACAGAATTGTGCAAATAATAAAGAATTTTAATTAAAACTAAACACAAATTTATTTTTATTTTATTTGAAATCTACGAACTCATATTTTAAACGTTTTTAAAAGGTATAAACGTAACAATATTAACACACACAACTTAAGTGGTGTGAGAAACCAGGTCATAATCCTAAATAAAGAATTGTAACGACCAGTTATGTATGTATATATGTTAACCTGTTTTGCCTAAAAAACAACAACAACATTTGGTATATTGGAAATATTTTTTTTATTTTAAGAAGCCCACTTAAATAGTATTAATTGTTACATTGATTGCATTTGTCTTCGTCTATAATTAATTAAATTTATTATAAAAAATATCGTATATTTTCTTATTTATTTCTTTTCAAAATAATTTCCAAAAAGAGAAAAATAATAATAAAATGCCTTTCGATCACAATAAAATCACGTTTTCCATTAAAATTGTGATGAATTTTTAAAACGAAATTCTACAAAATATTTGTACATATACATATGTGTAAACATATCGATACAATAAACAATATTTTTATTATTTAAGAAATTTATATATTTTTTTTAAATAAAATTTATTAAAATTGTTTTGTTGTCAGGAAATCAATCGATATACAGTGGAGGTATGAGTTCCTATGGAAAAATAATTAAAACGTACGTGTCAAATAAGGCACATTTTATTTGCCTTAAATAGGCATATTCATGTAACACTACTACCCAATACAGAATGATTGACAATAGAAAAAAGAATATTATTGACAGCATAACAGCACTATAGTGGAAGAAGAAAGTGAAGTATCAAATACGAAATTTACGTCTAATAAGCCAACACACTACCTACTAGGCTACGGCAACTTCAATTACAATGATTAATACGTTATTTATATGTATGTCATCGCGACAGTTCTATTTTAGAGCAAGAAATTGAATTTTAATATAAAATGGTTTGCTGTATACAGCTTTTGTGCTACATCTTTGGAATTTTTTATTGTGTTTGGTCATATGGGTATAGCTATGCGTTAAAGGTCTTAAGACGTGTCATTTTGATGTCCAGTATTACGTTAAATCAGCATGATAGTGGAATTCAATATTCGCTTAAACAGAGACCTTGTGTCGCCTATAGAACTTATAATTGCTAGAAGATCTCCTTTTATTTTTCTCAGCAAGCCTTACATATCAATCCAAATTGTAAATTGTAAAAATAAAAATTTTCTTGATATTGTCAAAAACCAAGTAAATGGACGTCCTTTCTTCTGAATTTTAATTCGGGGGCTATTTTACTAGCTTTCATTACAAGAATCTTTTCGAGAGCGTCCAAAAGTCTTTATTAATTAAATAAAACAGGCCAATACAAATATTTAACCAGGATTACAACCTAGCTTCTCACATCACCCATGTTTACCCATGAGTGACGGGACCTATTGTTTAAGAAGCTTTTCATGGCAAAAATTGTTCCTAAAAGACTGCTGAGAGGAAGTCGTCGAAAGAAATATGATGTGAACTCACAAGCTTTCGTCTAGTAAGCTAACACACTACCTGCAAGACTACGGCGACTACCAGAAAGTCCTTTGTGTACAATATTGGCGATTACCTTGTTTATCATGCGTAAGACATACATACAAACATAATTGATCATTACAACCCTTTTAGTGAATATTACGACGTATGTTCTCACACTACCCATGTTGTGTGTGTCAATTTTAACTATGAGTGGCGGCACCTACAGTTTGAAGTTCACTCCGAACTACAGATTTTTAAGAGAAACTCAAGGCAATCTTAGAGTTTTGCCAGAAGACTTTTAAGAAATAGTAGCCAAAAGAAATATATTCTCATATTTCGATTTGACCGAGTTGTATGAGCCAACAACAATCCAAGACTGAATACATAGGCTATGTTGGCTTTGAAGACCCGCAGCAATAAATAGTCTAACGTGTTCAAACCGCACGATCTATGTAGCGATCACCTCTATGTGAGATGATCAAACAGCTCGTGCAGTATAATAAATTAGGCATGAGCTGTGAGGCACATAGTTTGTGCTGATACCACATGTCAATGGCATATAGTGATGGTCTGGTTAACGCCTTTATCAAAAGTATATGAAGCGATAACGCTAACGATAACAAACAGTGACTTTTGTTTTTGGATCTCAAGTAAATCGAACCAAATTCGACAATCATTTCCGTTAATGAAGCCATTCATCCATACATAGGCATCATCGCTGAAGATGAATTTTCGATGATTACGTTGCCCGAACAGAACGAACATACTGATTTAATGACTCAAACCTCAAAGTTCATAGGTACCACTTCATTTAATTCTTCTTATCCCTTCTTATTCTTTAACAATAGATTTGTTGTTAGCTTGGATTATAGAGTTTTCCGTATTGGTTCCGGGTTCATTCATTTTTTAATTTTTATTATTTTTCTCGCATAGCTTCTACACCAACTACAATATGTATACAATATGATCGAGTACCAGATATTTTGACTTTTAAGTGCACTACATATTTTAGTATTGCGACTCTTGTCTGCCTATCTTACGATATTGCATCCATACAACAACCCAACATATTTTAGTGCAAAGACGTGGTTTCCAGGCACAGTTAGATGGCAACACTATCATTCTAGAACCTGCTAAAGTAGGAAAATTACTTTCTTAGCAGAAAAACTTCACTAAAAACAAACTAATACAAAACAGGCGAATAATATGTCGTGAATAATTATTGCCTCAAAAATATCTGTAACAATTTCATATTTGTTGCAAAAGTAATATCGCCTAAATTCCATACAAATTATTGGTTTTAATTGCAATTCAATAACAAGTATTATGTTTATATTTTACTTTAAATATTTTGCCACCCAACATCTCTTTGATTTAAACATGCTCTACCGCAATGCATATATGCAACACCTACACAGTTCATACATTCATATGTGTGGCATATGCTTCTGATCCATGGCCATGCCAGAAATCATGTTAAAAAATAAATCAAACTGTCTGTTAAAACAAATCCATTTACTTTATCACCGCTCCCCCCACTTTGTCAACGGCTGAAAATATTTGATTCGCTTGCTCTGAAAATGTTCCGTATTCGTTATGGTGTCATGCGAATTTGCCAGTTTGTTTGGATTTTTGTTGCAAACGTTACATTTCAGATATTATTACAGTTGCTGTTATTGAAACAAACATTTTGAAGTCAATTACAAATACATTTAATTGACGCTGTCAGTTTTATATCAAATCATAGCGAA
Source organism: Sarcophaga variegata (assembly GCA_932273835.1). NCBI lineage: Eukaryota > Metazoa > Arthropoda > Insecta > Diptera > Sarcophagidae > Sarcophaga > Sarcophaga variegata. The sequence continues at coordinate 99,021,026 of OW026360.1, read as the reverse complement.
TGGAAAAATTAAAAAAAAGAGTTTTTAAGCTCAAATATTCCAAGACTGAAAGTCGTTTCGCAGTTAACTTAACAACAAGGAGAACATAGCGATGCCATTAAATATGATTTGAAAATTCATCGGGTAAATCATGTACAAAGAAACATTGCCTACTATAATGCAGCCACACAATATGTCGCTTTTGAAAATATATTCTAAGGGGATCAATCCTACGTACGTAATTCATTTCCTTACAAAGAATGTAAAATTTTAATTTGTTTATATTTTATGAGAAGCCGTCTTAGTCTAATTGGTAATATGTTGGCTTATTAGAACGAGAGCCGGTGGTTCAAACTCCATCTTAAACATCTCGACCGAAAAACATTTCTTCGTCAACTTCCTCTCAGCAGACTTCTGGCTAAACTCTGCCGCTAGGAGTGGACGTGAAAGTACAAGACTGTCAACTCCTGAATAAAATTAAGACACCCAACATGTTTTGTGCGAGAAAATAGGTTGTAATCTTCACTAATTTCTATCTAAATAATATAGAAATCCCATGAGCTTACATACATAACATAATTGGTTTTTACAACCCTTTAGTCAGGATTACGACCTAGTTTCTCACACCACTAATGTTGTGTGCGTTAATTTGAGTGGTGGGATCCGCAGTTTAAAGTCGACTCCGAACGACAGATATTTGAGGAACTTTTCATTGCAATTTCATGCTACTCTCAGAGTTTTTGCCAGAAATCTGCTGAGAGGAAGTCGCCGAAGAAATATTTTGTCGTATATCATTAATAGTTTGAAACGTGGTCTCACGTCTAATAAGCCAACACACTATCTACTAGACCACGGGCTTACACCTTCCAAAAATGAGGCAGCGCCATTTCATGAGAAATAATAGACAGAGTAATCAAAGTTACCTACGATTGCATCCATTATAACAAACCAACATATGTTAGTGAAAAGAATATGGTTTCTGGGCACAGTTCGATGGCAACACTATCATTCTAGAATTTGCTAAAGTAGGAAAGTCACCTTCTTAGCAGAAAAACTTCATTAAAAATATAAGGGAGATGTCCTTTAAAAATCTAAATAAATCATCTAAATCATCAGCGAAGAGAACTGCTTTATGTCTTGTATTGGTGCTCTATATGACCCATAATACTAGTTTTCCTTGAGATATACTAGTATGACAGCTTTTTTAAGAGTTCCTAAATATTTAATAGTTTCCAAGTTAGACTGTGATTGACTGTTTCTTCTCATGTGAGAATTACTTGTAAATAACTCAGCCTGTATTGAATTGAATTTTCAAACGATTGTGGTTTACAATTATTTTAGAAAGTTTGGTGGAACGTAGTCTACTTTGCGTTCGTAATGTATACGCGAGAAAGCGCACACAAGTTCGGAAGCTATACAAATCAGTGAAACTTAAGCCGATCTGAAATAAACTTAGGTTTAAGACAGGATAGGACGCTGTGGGATAGCATCAAAGCTGTGTTGCAAAAAAGTAACCTTGAATACACATAGCGAACCATTGTAATCACACGCATGGCAGTAAGATATTCCTTATTCAATTTCACTTCCCTAGTCTGAGAGGCGAAAAGATATTCATGGACAAGAAATTATTATTAGAACAGTATTTGTAAAATTCCATCGAATCGCCGATGGAATGGTAGTGTCAAAAATCAATCTTCCCTGCTTGGAATTCCAATGTGAAATTCCAATATCCAGGTAAGTTCCAGAGGAGGTATAGTCAAATTCACTCAGACCATAGGAAACTTCACCCAGCATAGAGGAGTGCCCGGAGAATATAACATGCCAGCGTGCCAAACTATTAAATTGCATTGCGACAATACCGGATGTTGGCTAGAAAGCGTGCCAAACTAATGGTTCCGCCATCTAACGTTTTTTTTTCAACTAGTGCTTATTTCGTGAATGGTAATACTTAGCCCATGTCTGATTTGACAGATAATTAGTTTTATCCTTCCGCTGAACGAATATGGTTGTGTATACGCTTGAACAACGCTGGGAAATATTGCGACATTACTTTGAAAATCATGGTAATGTTGCAGAAAGTGTGCGAAAATTGCGTACGGATTTTGGAAGAAGAGAAGCACCGTCAGCTCCGTACGTTCGTTATCTTGTGAAAAAAGTGAAAGAAACTGGCATCCTCAGCAATAAACCAAAGCGCGAAAAGCCAAAAACAGAGCGTACACCCGAGAATATTGCTGCTGTGGCAGAAAGTGTGCGTGAAGCGCCATCAACATCAATTCACCGTCGTTCTCAACAATTGAACATTTCGGAGACATCATTGAGACGAATTTTGCATAAAGCCCTTGGTATGACGCCATACAAAGTCTAATTGGTTCAGGAGTTGAAGCCAATTGACCATCCAATGCGTTTTCGCTTCGCTAAGTGGGACTGCGATCGACTTACAGAAGATGCCAATTTTGGCAAAAAAATCATCTTTTCAGATGAAGCTCATTTTGATCTTGGCGGGTATGTAAACAAGCAAAATTGTCGCATTTGGGGCACAGAAAACCCGCACGCATACATTGAAAAGCCGACGCACCCAAAACGAGTCACTGTTTGGTGCGGATTTTGGTCCAGAGGCATAATTGGGCCATTTTGCTTCGAAAATGAGCAAGGAGTGGCCGTTACAGTCAACGGGGATCGTTATCGGGCCATGTTGAACGAATTTTTGTTCACAAATATTGAAGAGGAGGATATTGACAACATTTGGTTTCAACAGGACGGCGCTACGTGCCACACAGCCGAAGCTACACTCGATGTTTTGCGGCCTGGTTTTGAAGATCGCATAATCAGCCGCAGAGCTGATGTCGTTTGGCCACCTCGGAGCTGCGATTTGACACCGTTGGACTATTATTCGTGGGGTGCCGTCAAAGATAAGTGTTACGCCGACAAGCCAGAGACAATTGACGCTTTAAAGGACAGTATTCGTGAAGCCATTGGTGAAAAACAGCTGCACACAATCGATAATGTGCTTAAAAACTGGACCGATCGTGTAGGCTACTGCATGGCCAGCCGAGGCAGCCATTTGAATGAAATTATTTTCCATTATTAACCGGAAGGATTGTACTTTCAAATAAAAAAAGAAATTTGATAAAATATTCAGTAGTTTTTTTTTAAAGCATTTTCAAAAAAAAAGTTATTTGGCGGACCCTTTATAAAATTGCGTTGCGATAACACCGGATGTTTTCTGGTAAGCTGAAAGGTTAGTTTTTTTTCTGTTGGATCGGTTTTATTTCGTTAGCAATTAAAATATTGTTACGAAAAGGGAAACAGTGTACCATCGTTTAACAGTAAAACAATTAACAAAAGCTACACAAACAAATACAACAAACTTGTTACAAGTAAAGCAACAACATCGGTATAAAAGAAAAGGGGACAGACAAGTAAGCGAGAATGCAACAACAAGCAAGGTGAACAAAACGAACATTCGATTTCAAGAACATTCATCAGACTAATTACGTGGGCATATCAAAAGGCAAGACAAAGCAGGCAACGAGTAGTAAGAATGCAGTCAGCTTTGTGTGAAGTCGCGTTGCGGAGGAAAAGAACAGTCGTGGTTTGAAGATCGCCGTTCAAAAGATCTGCATTGCAAGCAAAGAAGAATAGCGAACAAGCAATTATTGTTGTATTCGTCAAGTTGTAAACGGTGGCACACAGAATTGTGTGAATAATGAAGCATTTTAATTAAAATTTAAAGAGAGATTTGTTTTTATTTTGTTTGCAATAACAAACTCATATTTTAAACGTTTTTAAAAAGATAAAAGCGTAACAATATTTTATAAAAAAGGCCTTTAATACGGCATTCAATTACTTAAAGAACCCATAATTTTTACGCTGCCAAATAAATTGTAAGAATCATAGTAATCCACACCAAAAATAAAATTACACCTAATTCTGTTTTTACACGGTAGATTGGTTCCAGAAAAAACCGTGTAAAAAAAAACCGTGTAAAAAAAGACACTGATCGTATGCAAAAATAGGTGATTGGTTCCTAATCTCTAAAACCTATTAAAATTAGTGAAAAACAAGGATTTTTTAAGAAGTTTTGTATTTGACATCTTCTTTTAGGGATTCATAAAATATTTAACAAAATTAAAAACATAAATAACTTAATAAATATAAAATATTAACACATTTCAATTGCTCTGACCTTTGTGCTTGTATGCACAAAAAGGGAATTCCCCTAAATTCATGCCATTTACATTTGCTTTGACCAGTAAATTTGCTTGTACGCGCAAAAAGGAAATTCCCTTAAATTTGTGATATGAACATACTTTGCAAAAATTAAATTTGACAAAAAAAATTAAGCACAAAAAATTTTAAATCGTGCTAAATGGAAAAGAATCGTTTAAAAAAAATTAAAAATATTTTATTTTCAAACCGTGTTATATCAAAACCGTGTAAAAAAAGACCGTGCAAAAACAGAATTGGGTGTACATGCCGGTGCATAGGCTGGTACAAATTCGCTGGTAAAGGAGAAATTAACAAATCGATACACATGATCCTAAAATTCAAACGAAATTTCAAATTAACAATTCAAACTTCAAACATCAGACTTCAGGTTCGACTAGACTTACACTCTTGAAAGGACATTGATGGGGAAAATTTGTGACTTTTTTCAATTCTTTAAACATGGACCTCAGCAATGGGAATTCAGATGGCCGTTGTAAAAAAGTGCACGCCTCCAATTTTGCATCGACACCACGAAAATATTTTCGTGAAAATTGTGTTTTAAAATCGAGCCATACACGTACTTCAAATTCTCCACCCAAATCCCTATCGAATTTCAATTTGTGATTGAAGAGATAATTTTCGTTGTTAATCTTTAGAAAACTGCAATCGAACAGCTTCAAACGTTTGCCAAATGCTTGGCAGGTGTAATTATAGAAATCCATGCTAAAACGTCGTTTGGCACTCTAAGTTGTGAAGCAACATGGAAGACATGGAAATGTTTAGTTTTCTTTCAAGTGTTAGAATGGAACAGGATTTTACCTGACTTGTCGCCGAGAACAAACTTAAAATGATAAAAAATTTTACGAGTTTAAAAAACATTCTCCCGATTTAAGGCTTTAATGAAGACTAATGAATGGAAGTTTTATTTAATTTTAATCCAAAAATACGAAAGATTGTAAAACACGTAAAACACTGAAAGAAAATCATTTCAAGTCGGTTTGTATTCTTGAACAAATGAAAATATTGTACTCACTTAACCTTGCGAACCTACACTATCTTCAGACACCTGAAGTGAACGCTACACTGTATACGTTCCTTTAGTATTCGGTTTAGTAACATTCAAACCTCTGAGGTCAAAATCCTACCCGGTTAAACTGGTAGCTGCATGAGTCTTCCGAAGTTTGACAGTTGAAAACGGCCATTTTGTTGAAGCTAGTTCTGTCAAGTTACAAACAGTCAGGATCAAAACTTAGCTTCTCACGCCACTTATGTTGTGTGTGTTAATTTTATACATGGGTGTCGGGACCTACAGTTTAAGGTCGACTCCGAACGACAGATTTTTGAGAAACTTTTCATGGCAATTTTCTTTCTCAGATTTTTGCCAGAAATCTGCTGAGAGGAAATCACCGAAGAAAATTTTTGTCATATTTTCGTTTTTATGTCTGACCTGGGGTTTGAAGTGTGGCCTTACGTTAATAAGCCAACACACTACCTACTAGACTACGGCGACTTCTGCCAAGTTAGTTGTCATTAATTCAGTGCGATTTACCATGGTTGACCACAGGAAACGACGTGGGATTCTGGATCAGTTGGTCACTGACTTCAATTTTCATCGAAGAATCATCATCGGCAATGGATATTGCTGAAATTGTGGCGACACCAATTCACATGAAATCCAAGAGTATCCTGTACAATGAACTGTTCATTGCAACCCATTAGACAGGATTTCGACCTAGCTCCTTATACTACCTTATGTTGTGTGTGTGTTAATTTTATCCATAAGTGGCGGGACCTACAGTTTAAAGTCGACTCTGAACGACATATTTTTGGGAAACTTTTGGATGGCAATTTTATTTGACTCTCAAGGAGAAATCTGCTGAGAGGAAGTCGCCGTGAGAAATATTCTTTTTTTATATCATTTATTTGGAGATGTTTGATCTGAGATTTGAAACAAGGCCTCATGTCTAATAAGCCAACACATTACCTACTAGACTACGGCGACTTCAATGCGTTCGAAAAAATCACTGTTTTGTGCTGGCGGCTTCATCGTTCCATATTACTTTGAGGATGACGTCAGCCAGACCCCATCTCTGTCAACAGCGATCACTATATGTAGTTCAAAAGAAACTTTTTTTGGTATGAATTTAATGATCCGGACACCAACGGCATGTGTTGTGTGTCTATATGCGATACAGCTAAGACCACATTGCATATTCCGCACGAGCAGTTTGAGGACATAGTCATCTCACTTGGGATGTGATGTGAACTAGCCACCGAATTTGTGTGATCTGACCCCATTAACCTTTTTCTTGTGGGGGTTTTCTTAAGTTCCAGGTGTAGCCGAATAAGCCTCAAACTTCTGCAATCCCCAAAGCCAACGTAACCCATGCTATTAGCAATTTCCCCCCTAATTTATGAGCCGAAATCATGTATTAATGGCCAATTGAAACCGTGGAAACTTTTAATACAATCAAGCTAAAATTTGTCGTTTTGTGCCGCTCGAAGCACCGTCTAGTTTATAATCTTCAGTTGGAGGCCATAAATCTTTGGTCATGCCGCGGCGGTAGCATACTGATGGCAACCACATACAATAATTCATACCAAGTAATCCCTCTTTTTTAAATAAAAAAGCTTCTCCTTAATCCTTTCTGGATCCGCAGTTCCTCTTAGTCAGTAATTTTGCTTGTTTATATAACCATCAAATGAAAAATGAGATTCACTGTTGTTCTACCGCTCAGTCACCATAATGTACGACAATGTTGGTGGTTAACTGGCATGAGTTGGACTCTAGAAGAACCAACATAGGCGAAATACAACATCAATAGGGCCTGAAAACTTTGAGTTTTTTATTTTCACTGTTCTTCTCAGTGTAATAACTTTACTTATTTTTATTAATGCTTGACCCCTGACAGAAGATTTTTAAAAGCTTTATGCACTTAAAAACCCATCAGTTAATGACTGACAAATTATAATACATTAGTATTAATTAATTATTTGCAATTTATTATTAAAAAAAATAAATAAAAATTTTCGAAATCCATCGACTTCTGATAAATTTAAACGACAAGGTAAACAATATTAAAAACTCATTAAATTTTGACCGAAATTTTAATCGTAACGTTTGAAGGACCTATTGATCCATTATGTATGGAATATACTTACTTGCTTATTTAATTGATGATTAGTAGTAGTGATCATTGTAGTCAGGACTACAACCTGGACTTTCACACCACCCATATTACATACATAATTGGTGATTACAACTCTTCAGTCAGGATTACGACCTAATTTCTCACACCACTTATGTTGTGTGTGTTAATTTTTACATGAGTGGCGGGACCTACAGTTTAAAGTCGACTCCGAATGACAGATTTTTTCTGTGAAACATTTTATGGTAATTTTATTTATTCTCAGAGTTTTTGTCAGAAATCTGCTGAGAGGTAGTCGCCGAAGAAATACTTTTTGTATTTCATTTTGATGTCTGGCCTGGGGCTCGAACCCTGGCTTTTTGTCTAATAAGCCAACACACTACCTACTAGGACACGGCGACCACCCATGTTGTGTATGTAAATTGTATCCATGACGGACGAGATCTACAGTTTCATATCGCCTTCGAACAACGGATTTGAGGAACTTTTCAGACTTTTAGACGAATGCTAACGACTTTCTCGTCGTTAGCAAATGGTCTCTCGTTTAATAACAAACCACACCACCAACTAGACTACGGCGACTTCACGCCATGGGTTATGTTGGTAGCTTATTCACATAGAATTGCGTTTTAAGAAAACCATACAAGAAAAACTCAGCATTGTAAATTCACATCACTTCAGATTGAGCTAACCGTGCTCTGAATCCTCTCGTATCGAATATACATGAACATGAGCATGAGGTGTGTGGCGATGTTCTGTTGTAAGAGCATCTCGTAGGTGTTCAGACCATTCAGTTCAAACCAAAAGAATTTGATAATTCTCGACCTTCATTGCTCGCCGTTGACAATGATGTCGTTCTGAAAGAAATATGGACCGATGCTTGACGCGAGCCTAAAATCCACACCAAGGAGTAACTTTTTCGGAACGCATTGGATGCTCTAGAATCTCATGTTTATTGGTATCGTTCCAGAGTCAATGATTTTCTATATTCACGTATCCATTTATCAAGAAATAGGCAATTAGGATCGGTTGCAAACTTCTACAGAACCCATTTACGGAACACATGTCGCTGTTTATAGTAGCCCGTTACCGTACTTAGTCCGAGAGATAACCAAATACAGAAGTCTATAATTCTCTAACTTAAGTCGCCGTAGTCTAGTAGGTAGTGTGTTGGCTTATTAGACGTAGATCCAGGGTTCGAGCCCCCAGGCCAGACATCAAGACAAAATACAAAAAGTATTTCTTCGGCGTCTTCCTCTCAGCGGATTTCTGGCAAAAACTCTGAGAGTAAATAAAATTGCCATGAAAAGTTTCTCAAAAATCTGTCGTTCGTGGTCGACTTTAAACTGTAGGTCCACCACTCATGTATAAAATTAACACACATGGCATAAGTGGTGTGAGAAACTAGGTCGTAATCCTGACTGAAGGGTTCAAATGACCAATTATGTATGTATGTATTTTAACTAGAAATGGGGATAGGTTGCTGAGACTAAATTCATGCTTTACAAGACTGTCTTGTAAACAGTCAAGTTCAGAGAACATGCCACGCCAAGAGGATATCTACGCTTAACGGTGAATCCGTATATAATATGCATCTGTGATTGGGCCTCGAAGTACCGATGAAGTAAGTTCTTGGCAATTAGGGTCACTCAGGTATTGTAGGACTTTTCGACAATGCCAACTTTTCTCGCAACAACCTTTTCCATTTGATATTGGGAACGAAAATGTTGCCTACAAAAAATATACAATATCCCTCGTATATTGTAAAACATATTTAAACATTTAATAATTTTCTGCCTGACCAATTCTTTTAATAATAATTTATAAATTTTACAAAATAATTAAAATTATTATTATTATTTGCTACTGGACATGTTCGGGGCAAATGTTTATTCACAACGTTTATTCAAATAAATTAAAAGCTTGCCAAGCGTAAATAATTACAAAAAAAAATTTTCTATTTTTATTAAATAAACAAACCCACCTAAAACAGGCATCTGTTGTTATACTAGAGGACCATTAGAAGATTAAAACCCAATAAGTCGTAGCTTAAATTTCAGCTTCGCTTTTCAAAGTGCACTGAAAAGCGCAAGAAGCGTTTCAATAGTTACTTCAGTTACAGCTGCAGCCTCGTTTTGTTTTGTGTTTTTGCCATGTGCCGCTGCTTCCAAAACAAAACATGCAAACAAAGAACGGCAGCCTCTAAAGCAACAGCAACTTAAACAAAGGAAGGAACACCTACTTAAAATTCGGGAATCATAAGTTGGTTTCAGTTATGGTTTAAGCAGGTGACTACGATTTCATTTGCATAACTACACAGGAAACTGAAGTTAAAAATAAAGATGATGAGAATGATGATAACGATTGTTGGATTTTGTAACCAATGTAAAGTGATAAACAAAAGTAATGTAACACAGATACACAGGACAGGTGGCTTTATTAGAAAAATAAAAACAACAAGACTTCAAGCATACATAATTGGTCATTAGAACACTTCAGTGAGGCTTACGACCTGGCTTCTCATACCAATTAGGTTGTATGTTTTAATTTTGTACATGACTGGCGGGAACAACAGATTTTTGAGAAACTTTTGCATGGCAATTTATTTACGCTCAGAGTTTTTGTCAGAAATTTGCCGAGACGATGTCGCCGAAAGAATATTTTTTTACATTCCGTTTTGTTGGAGATGGCGTGGATCAGACACTGGTCACTCTAGTATCCTGAGGAAATTTGAGGCTGTCGGGGACATTGACTATATGCTACCGCGCGGTATCATAGGGGTCTGAAGAAATGGTGCTGTGTACCTCGTCAAGAACTCTGTCCAAATCTTCTCTGATGAATACAAGCTGGGAGGAACCGTTGGTGGCAGAATTTACTCGGAGCCAATAGGTATAGCCGAATCTATAAGGCTACCGGATTACTGCTGCGTTTTTCAGGCGGAAGTGCTGGTAATACAGGCTGCGGTTAAGATTAGTTGGGATGCGAATGTCCCCAATGGAATGTCCCCAATGTATACTCTCTGATAGCCAGGCGGTTATCACGTCTCTGGGCTCCAATGTGATGAACTCCAGGACGGCCTACAGCTGTCGAAAACACCTGAACAAGGTGGCGGAGAGGTAAATGTACACATCGTTTGTGTTCCGGGACACAATGATATTCCGGGCAACTGCAGACCGGATGAACTGGCCAGACACGGCACGACTATCGAACTCTCCGACGAATTCTTTAATATTGGAGTCCCTTTGGGAACCTGCAAGCTCATGATTGTCAACGAGATCATGGACTCTGTCAAACGCAGGTGGACAGCTTCGGACAAGGGTAGAATGGCGCGCATAATCTGGCCAAGGCTGGATGGTGGGCATACTGCAAGGGTGCTTAAACTCCAATGAAGCGTGCTCAGTACGGTCATTGGGGGCGTGACGGGGCATTGCATTTTGGGTGTCCAAACGAGGCATATTGGTCTGGAACACCACGCAAATGATTTCTGTAGAAGCTGCAGAGATGAGGAGGAAGAAGAGACTGTCCTTTATCTACTGGGAACATGTCGAAGTACTATGTCAACGGAGGAAGAGACATCTTGGTGCCTACTACATCGCTAAGTAGTAGCCGCTTTCAGTGGAAGCAGTATGTGGTTCCAGGGCTAGTGGATAATTAACATGAACTGAGGTATCACAATAAGCCCCATGGAGCCTAAGTGCGTCTATCCGATTCCTTGGGGGACGGCCACTTATAATTACCTACTTACCTTTGTTGGAGATGCCTGAGCTAAGGTTTGAACCATGGCCTTTCCTCTAGTAAGCCAATACAATACGTAGTCTAATAGGTAGACTACGACGACTTCCATACAAGACTTCAGCCATAACGAAAAACGTTTAATGCGCATTTAATAAAATAATGTGTCTTCATTGAAAGCTTGGTAGTCGGGACTTTTTACTATCCTCAAGGAATATTTAGACAAGGGTAAAAGCGCTAGAAATACTATTTAAGATTCCAAGGCACCCAGCATTAATGCTGATGAATTGAGTGACGTTCTAAACACACACAACATGGGTAGTGAGAGAAGCTCTGACTAAAGGGTTGTAGTGACCAAAGAAATAGGTAAATGAATAAACCTAAAGTAAATTGAAACTACTATAGTACTGAGTACATCAGACCCTTATAGTGCATCTCAATATTGTCACCCACTTCCTGTTTCACTAGCAAACTTCAGGTTGTTGTTCGATAATAGTTATACTCCGTCCCTAGCATTAAATACACACCCGGTTGTTTCGTTCCTAAATGCATTAACGTTTCAAATATGAATTCTAATGATTCATTGTCTTCATCATTCAATCTATATATTGGGCCTGTGACGATCCCTATTCTGAAAAAGTGCTCTTTGAGTCTTCAGTGCGATTGCTTCAATCTACTTCGAAATAGACTGATGCAGAACTCAAATTTCTGCTCATTATATTTACCCAGCAATAGATGAGTTTATTTCAAACCTCCCTCTATTTTCATTCTAAGTAAGGATGGTCTTTCCATTTCACAAAAAGCTTCTTGCTTATAAGCTGCGTGAAATTTCTTTTTTCGCAAGCTCATCTGTGTGCTCTTTGTAGTAAATTCAGGCATGACATAGGATCTTGAGTTTTCCCTTGGGTTCATAATATTTCACTCTGGGGGCGAATTGCTATTGTCTCGCTATTTGTCTTTCGGCCATCCCTCCTACACCACAGACTGATTCCTACATTTTAAAGAGTATTAAGCCTCCAAATGCCTTCATTCAATCAGTTTGTTGCAAGCAATTTGCAGTCAAATATTGCCGCAAATATTGTCATCAAGTGGTCATTTTTGTCACTTGCCATTTTCATTGGCATATTTCGGTACGTCACTGTACATCCTTTGAAATACTCATGATTATTTCGACTACTTTTGTTGCACCATTTGTTGCAAATAGTTTCAGTCTATGATTCATTCTTGTTTACCTATGCCCACCATTACTTTCTAACGATGCTCTGCATCTTCAAATCAAGACTAAACCTACCAAACGGTAATGATGATGTTGCACCGACTATACACTCCTAATTACAATGTGTTGCCTTAACAGCCGTTCCTTTCATTTGCACACACATTAAGCATTCATACAGTCATGGCAAAGTACTCATATCGTTTTCTTGTTTACATGCCTGCAACAAACATTTGCATTAACGGCTTCAACGCTCACCGATGAATATTTCAACGGCATTTTCTGATAAGCAGAGAGAATTGTAGCAGAGTGACAAGTCTTCAAATAACTACCGACAGTGTAAAAAGAGGGAAAATCAAATCTCAAATTGCTTACAATCAGCAGATGTTCCAATAGACAGAGAGAATTGAGGCAGAGTGACAAGTGTTCAAGATAATTTTTGTGTAAAACTATTAATAATAAAAACAACTAATAACAATTTTTAATTTTTCCTTCCAAGAAATTAAAAAATTTTGGAAACTTTCAGTAGGAAAAATTTTTTATGAGCAGTACGTCTTATTTAGATCTTATAATATTTACCTTCTTAATCACCTCTTGCTCAAGAAACTATACTTATTGTGACCGAAATTCACTCACATTTCGATTAATATTTAAATATTTAAGAATCTTCAAACTTTTCATTGAAGAAATTAAAAAATATTCCAAATTTTCCCCTTTTTAAAACAAAATAAATGTTTGTTTACATTTAATTTTTTTCTTTATCTGCCAGTTTTCACTCTGTTGCTTCTAACACATTTGCCTCTCAAAACTTATAACATTTTTTTTCTCCCTCTAAATTGGCCTGTCCTTTTATGTTATGAGCGTTTTTCAAATGTCAAAATATCACTTATGTAAACTAATAAATTTGTAATTAATGTCATAAATTCTTTTAAAATTACGATTTGATTTTCTATTTTTTCCAAAAATGTTCTTGTTCGCTTGTTTGTTGTTTACCACAACAGCTGATCAAAAAAAAAACCAGTCGCATAAACGCATTGTGTGTAACTTGCAATAAAATCGGCATAGAAAGCAAGATTCGCAAGGCGCATGAAAAGGATGGTATGGACTTTCGGCTTTAAGCTTTTAGCATAGCGGCGTCTAAGTTATGCAAGATATACATATGTGTTAATAACTGCTCAAACAGAATTATGACGTAGTTTCTTACCACATCCACCCAAAGACCTCAGTTTAGAGTGCACAAAATAGCTTTTACAAATAACTGGAGATATTTTAAAAATTAAAACCTTTAAAAACAATGGGACCAGCTATGCATACATACATATTGTGACGTGTTTACCTTTTGAAAAACGTTTGAAATAAAATAAAAATAAGTTTGTGTTTAGTTTTAATTAAAATTCTTTATTATTCGTACAATTCTGTGTGCCACTGTTCACAACTTTGTGTAAACAATATCAACTGCTCTGTTTGTTATTCCTCTGTTTACACCCTTTGCATAAACAATAACAATTACTATTGTTCGATGGATCTTCGAAACTGGGATCTTCAAAACACGATTACTCTCTTTAAACCAGTGATGTCCAAAGCTAAAACTGTAGTTGTATTATTGAGAGAAAGAGAACTGCACTAAAAGAAAAATTGTGTATACTTAAAAAAAATTCACGGACAAAATGATAAATTAAAATTCATTTTATATATCATTAATAAAATTTAGTACATTAATGCTATTATGACAGTTTCGTAGCAAAAGAATATTTTTTAAGTATGCGGAATTTAATAATTTAAAATTCGGTGATATTAATTTTATTAATGGTAAATTCACTACGCAGTATTGTCAACTCCGTTTGGATTTCAAACTCATATTTGGTGACGTCACAATTAAAGGAATTATTGCAAAGATCAAGCAGGAGCTGTACTCTGTTAAAATCTTGGAACCTCTCTTCAAAGTTGGAAAATAATGTTTTGAATATTATGTGGTATTCAAGTTTTAGCAATATTTAAATTATTATTATTAATATTGGAAAGTTTGAAAAATCTTTAGCTTGTATTTCTAACGAAATTAAAAATAATTTAGTTTTAAAAATAAATAGTTTATTTGAAAGATCACTTAAATTTTTTTCTTTACATTGTAATTCTATATTTAACTCATTTAGTTATGCTGTGTCCGCTAAAACTGACAGATCTAAAATAAAATCATTACCACTTAAACGCTGTATTTCGGATTTGTCCATGTTTTCGGTTTCCATGAATTGAAGTACATCACCTTTTAAATCATATAATCTATTAAGACAATCACCACGACTTAACTACCGAACCTCCGTAAACATTTTTAGACTGGGGTGAGCTGCGTTTCTATTTTTTAAAAAATTTACAAATTTCCGATGGGTTAGTGAATTATATTTATTATTTTCTCTGAAGTCTTCATAGAGGGATGGTCGGTTAAAAATATGGAAGCTAGGGAGGTCTGGTGAATAATGCAATGAAAGGTATGGACGGAGATTCCATGTTTTTTCAACTGTCCTATGAAACCTTCATACTTACCAGTCATTACAATAGGACCATCTGTGCAAACCCCAGATAATTTTTTAATATTTACTAAGGGAAAAAGTTTTTTATTCATAACATCAAATTACAGTTTTCCCGTAACATTTCCATGAAACGTTTCAAGAGAAAACATTATTTCAAAAACGTCATTATTTGCGTCTACGCATCTGACACAAATGATAAGTTGACACAAATCATTTATATCTGTACTTTCGCCTAAGCAAAATAAAAAAGTCTTTTCTTTGGTTTCCGTATCAGATAACCAATTCTTCAGTTTTTTCCAAAAAAATGATTTTATATTTTAAAAATTATTCTTCTTTTCCCTATCACTAAATCTATCCTTATTACTATGAAAGGAATCATAGTGTCTTTTTAGAACATATCTCCTAATTTCCTTAAATGTTTTATAACAAACGCATTCATAATCACAAAATATTTTTCGCATGCCATATTTAATTCTTTCAGTGCTCTAAAAAACATATTGAAAGAAAATCGTACACCCGCTACAAATGTGCATTCGTCGCTGGCTCAGTGACGACTAAACAAAAAAGAATAAGAATATGTGTGTGTTTTAGTCAGCACAATTGTGCTATGAAATGGACATCATGCTTTAAAGTTTAAACCAAGGTTTACCATTTCATAGCACAATTGTGCAGAGAGAACTCACACGCATTCTAGTGTTTTTTGATTTAGTTGTCGATCAGACTGCGACAAGAACACATGTGCGGCGTATGCTTTATCATTTTATTTCAGATTAACACTCAAAAAATATTTTATTTAAAAAATGTTCTATGTCATTAGCTGGGCGTATTTCATTTTATTTTTTCGCATAGTATAATTTTTTTAAATGCTTTCGAATGCTCGCTTTTTTTTTTAATAAAAAGGGGTTTTTTATTATTTTTATTTATCTAAAAAACATGGTCTAATATTTAAGCCAAAGATGGATAGCTTTATGTTCTTTTAATAAAAAATGGATATTTTATTTTATTTTTATTTATCTAAAATTATTAACCCAAAGAAAGATAGCTTTACAAATGTATGTTGCAGTTTAAATTCGACACCGAACGGCAGATTTTACAGAAACTCATCCTGTCAACTTTATTTTCAGAGTTGTTTTCACAAAACTACTTAGAGGAAGTCGCCGAAGAAATATTTAAATTTCGTTTTGTTGGAAATGTCTCACCATGGCCTCATGTCTAATAAGCCAGCACACTACCTACTAGAATACGGCGTCTTCCATGCAGCATACCTATGTTTTAACGACTTTAATAAAATGATTGTTTAAATAATCAAACTAGAGTAAGCAATAAGAAATAAAAAATACCCTTAAGGCTTTACAACAACAATAAATCCAACATATTTGGTCCCAATTCCAAATACGCCCCAAACTAAGTTGCCCAACAAAACCTGAACATGTCAGTGTAAAATGTAAGGTGGGAGTGAATTATTGCAGGTTTAAACATGATTTCGATAATTAAAGGGTGGCAATGTGCAATTCAAGCAGAAGGTTAAAGATTTACTAACACCCTGACTCAAAAATATATAGCCGAACAGGCAGAAAGACAGACGGATGAATTGAATGTCTTTCAAACGTTTTGCATGTGATTAAGGTTTAATCATTAGCTGTTAAGAAATATAAGTTTTTGTTTGTGTTTCTTCTTCTTAACTGGTTTATAGGTTTTGGCCAGAACAATGTTGTCTTTGTTGTTGTTGTTATTGTTGCTTTTAATGTTTAAAATAAATTTAATAATTTTGACTCCTCTCAAAGCTTAAGGTTGGCTTAAAAGTTTATCAACTGATTAATTCAAATTATCATCTTGTCTTAGCCCTTTTCATGTATGTGTATATGTATGTAATTATTTTGTATGTAAATTTGTTAATAATCTTAAGGCAACAACAAGAAAAAAAACAACATTTAAAATTTATTTAAGCATGAAATGAAATCCTGTGGTTAATTTATTATTTTTCTTAAAATGTCATTAACAGAGTTATAGTATTGTGGTTTAAATAAGTCTCTACTCGTAAATACAGTGGGTTACAAAAGAAAAATCTCATCTTGAAAATAAATTTATTTTTTTTTGTGGAGGAGTTTTCCTTAGACATTTGGAATGTAAATAATTTCTATTGTAGTCGTCGTAGGAAATTACCGTAGTCTAGTATGTAGCGTGTTGGCTTATTAGACGTAAGGCCACGGTCCAAACCACAGATCAGACATCAAAACAAGATTTGAAAAAATATTTCTTCGTTGACTTCCTCTCAGCAGGTTTCTGGCAAAAACTCTGGGAGTAAATAAAATTATGATGAAAAAGTTTCTCAAAAATCTGTCGTCCGGAATTGATTTTAAACTGTAGGTCCCACCCCTCATATATAAAACTAACACACATAACATAAGAGTTGTGAGAAGCTAGATCGTAATACTGTATGTAGTTGTCGTAGTCTAGTAGGAAGTGCGTTGGCTTATTAGACGTGAGACCACGGTTCAAACCAAAGACTCAAGATCTTGAATAAAACGAAGTATGAACAATATTTCTTCGGATTCTTCTGATCAGCAGATTTCTGGCTCACAGTTCGCAGAGTCAAATAAAAATTACCATGAAAGGTCGACTTCAAACTCATGTATAAAACGAACACACACACCATAAATGGTGTGAGAAACTGAGTCGTATTCCTATCAAGAAGGGTTGTAATTTTTATTGCAGGTCTTTTATTGGAAAATTTATTACAGTCGTTAAAGTGACAGACCCAAATTATTTTATTTAAAAAACTGTCCCCATATTCCTTATAGCAGTCAATACTTTTGAGTTAGTTTTCGATAATTTTTTCGCTGATTTCAGGCCATGTGTCCGTGATAATTTTAAAAATGCTGATTACCAAATGCTTTATCGTTAGAGAAGTATCCCCGTAGAAAGAATATTTAATGAAGCCTGACAAATATCACTCAAACCGCTTAATTTCTTTTGAAAACTGCTTATACAATAAAGCCAAAAGCGGTCGTATTACGTGACTCTTCAAATGTATGTCATCCTGCCGCCACAGCAGTCTGAAAGGTTTTTCCAGGATTATTTTCGAAATAAATACTGTCCAATGACATTGAAACACCATAATACACACCAAACAAATTTTGATTTCTAAATGCTTTAAGAGAGTTTCCGCATCTGAGAAGTCTAACACCATCAAACTGCGTACTTTCTTTTGCATATTTTTCATGTAATAATGCCCAAAGTATTCCGTATTTTCTGGCTCATGACAAAATATATTCAATTACAGACCATCATACGGCCATTGACCACTGAATTGACAGGAACGGCTGCTACAGTGTTATTTTCAAAAAATACGAACCAATGACAGCCGTCACACACTAATGTGTCCTAAATAGTCTCTTATTCCTGATCCAATGGTTTTTTCATAATCATTCCTAGGTTTTCTGAGTCCTGTATAGGATAATTTTACTTGTTGGCGTAGACACCCTGTTTGAAATAGACTTCATCTCTAAAGAGAATTTTATTCGACATCAATATTGAAAGTATTGTTACGAAAATGGAAATATCTAGATTTTTTTTTGATGTTTTGCTTTTACATCGTTTAACATTAAAATTATAAACAACAGCTACAAAAACCAAAAACAGTGAACTTGTTTACAAATTATCGCACTGCGTAATATAACAACAAACACCAGCATAAAAAAATTGTAATCAAGTAAACAAAAATATACCAACAAACACTACAAGAATAAATGTAAACAATATACACAAACAACAATAATGAAACAACGATGTTTACAGTTATAGAGATTTCGAGAAGACGAAACAGCGAACATTCGCCTTCAAGAACATTCATCAGACTGTTTACGTTGCCGTATAAAAGGCAAGGCGAAGCTGGCAATTGAGTTAGTAAAAGAGTTCAGTCAGTTTTGTGTGAGGATGCAGTGGACAGTTGAACAATTGTCTACTAATTGTTATTGTTTATGCAAAGGGTGTAAATGGAGGAATAATACACAAAGCAATTATTTTTCTTACGTCAAGTTGTGAACAGTGGTACACAGATTGTGCGAACAATAAAGAATTTTAATTGAAACTAAACACAAAATTTACTTTTATTTTATTTGCAATCTACGAGCTCATATTTTAAATGTTTTTAAAGGGTAAAAACGTAACAATATGTTACTTTATCAAACAGTGTTTCTTTACCTGTGCACGTCTGAAATATACGCCTGGGTGAGCGTGTACACATATCAGTGTGAGTGACTGTAATGCTGTATCCACTTGTGAGTAGTTTTTGTGTTTGTTGCAAGGAAAATGGCAAAAAAGAAATCACAACTCATTAGGAAAATTAATAATGTGAACAATATGCTGCTACTGCTACTGATAATGTTGCTACTGAGGACTGAAAATTACTGAAATTTTCTTTCACATTTCTTTTTTCACTGCTTTCCGCATATTTTTAAGCAGTAACAAAAATATTTCATAAATATTTATCTTTCTGTACATGTATGCATGCAATCAGGGTCTAAATGTGCATGCACATGTGAAAGAATATAATTTTACGAAATATGCCAACAGAAAATGAAAACGGATATTACAAGTAAAATTTTGTTTTCCATTTTCTGCATCGCTTACTTTAAAAAGAAAGTCAAATAAAAACAACTGAGATGAGGTTTTTAGAGATATGAAAAACTGTTGGGTATTTTGGTTTAATGGAACCAAGTTTCTTAACATATGTTGGTAGATCAAGGCTACATTAGGGCAATGCTTCTTATTAATTTTTCTTTTTTGTTTCATTGTTTTATTCCAATCGTCCTACCAGCAGTCATACTTACGCCATGTGTTGCCCATCCTGATACAACAGTCTTTCATTTCCCTGGAACTGTCTGGAGCTTCAGATGAAGCGGAACTGCAGATTAATCAAACGTTATGTGCGTCATTCTTCCAACATTGACAGGATTTTTTGCCTGTGTCTACTGCCGTATCAGCAGTAGATCAGTTCTGGATTTGTCAACAATGGAGTTCCCATTATAGAGAGCTCACCTAAAGACCCTTGGTTCGATGTCCAATATGGTAATTGGCAGAAACCTTCATGGCAACAAAAGAAGAGGCAGACATACCTTTTAAAATGGAAATATTTTGTTGTGGCCCTTTGTTCTAACTTTATCCCAAGCATAATGGGACATATGGGCCACCAGCTAACCATAATCTAACCTTGGTCCAGGATCAGGTCATTTACAAACTATAACTAATCAAGCTCCATTAAATTTTAACCTTTCTCAGACGAATATTCAGTTGGTTAAGACTTAGTCTGTTAGCTACATTACTTGACATGCCACTGAACTTCATCCATACGGTTCAATAAGTTCAATAAGAACAACAAATACTTGAGAACATGTTAAGAGCCTATCATGAATTACTGGAATAAAATGAAATTGATTTTCATTGACAAATAGATGAATGCAAGAAAATGTCCATATTCTTACTTACGTCCTTAACTGGCCATTAACAACCCGAATAACGGATTTCGGCCTGCCGTAGTACTTCGTTCTAGGCGCCTCTGCTTCTTGAGCGCCTATGACAGTTGGTCACACCAATCGATGAAAGTGCTCCCTCGATTTAGTCCTTCCAATGCATACAAGGTTGTCCTCTTCGCCGACTTCCGTAGATCCCTTCATCAAATACCCGTCTCGCCGGAGCATCCCCCTCCAATTCGAATGACATGACCGAGCCAGCACAGCAGCTGGATATTAATACGCTGCACAACGTATATGTCGTCACACAGCTCACTGTTGAATCGGATGCGGAAATCATCCCCAACTCACACTGGACCGAAGATCTTACGTAGGACTTTTCTCTCTAATCTAATCCGCTGCATAAAGAAGCACGAGTAGGACGAGCGTCTTGTAGAGTATTAGTTTTGTCGCACGAGAGAAGTCTCTGCTACTCAATTGCCTATTGAGACCATAGTAGCACCTGTTGGCAATAGTGATCCAGCGCTTGATCTCCAGACAGATATCATTGTTGGTGGTAAGGACGGAGACAAGATAAATAAATTCCTTGACTGTATCAAAAGTATAGTTATCGGCCGTAATCTGACAATCAATACGCCGCACGTCTCTACTTGTCGATAACATATACTTTGTTTTGCCCTCATGTACATATTCGTCGTTGTAAATTCTAAGCTCAAAGCAGCGAATTTGTTGCCAGTGCTAGCTACGGCCAATTCATCCAATCAGCGACTCCCTTAATCTGCTCTATGACCCGGTCCCCACAACGGCATTCGAGATTCGTACTTAAGCTCATTACGTTAGAACGCAGTATCATGACGCACAGTGGTCCAAATACTCAATCTAGCCGGACTCGCTTTTGCAAAGCCGCACCGATATGAAATTTGGTACGTTTATAGATTTCATCAATATAAACAATTAGAGAGAAAAATCAAATGTATATGTGTGTGTATGCGTGTGTGTATGTACATTTGTTTTTTTGGGGATCTGTTTGAAGCCTAAAGACGCCAAAACGACTGAACCGATTTTTCTAAAATTTTTACACCGTATTTCTGTATGTGTGGATGGAATTATAGGTTAATTCTTAATCAAAAGTTTTAAATGGGTGAAGTGTCACGCCTACCTTAAGAATTAAGTATTAAAAATCTTATATCATGGAAACTGCAACAGCTAGAATCTTCGAAGTCAGCATGGACAACTTTGATATCCACATAAGCATTTGTGGGAAAAATGGTTGAACTAGCTATAGTGGGCGTGTTACCTCTCATATAAATAAAATACTAAAATTCGTATATCTGGAAAAACAATAACAGTCAAAATCCCCAAATCATGTATGATGAAATTTTGTGTCGATATTAATATTTTGGTTAACAATAGGCGGACTAGCAATATTAGGCACCTTCCACATCGACATTGTTTTCATTGAATACTTATAGCGCTTCCAGATTTACATTGTGTTTTGTTTTAATTGAAATTCTTTATTATTCGCACAATTCTGTGTGTCACTGTTTACAATTTGATGTAAACAACAACAATTGCTTTTCTATGATATTCCCCTCTTTATACCCTTTGCATAAACAATAACAATTACTTATTCGACAGATATTTGTAACGGAGATCTACAAACCACGATTACTATCTTCAAACGCACCGTGTCTTCACACAAGACTGACTGAAATGCGCTCACTTAGTCGCCTGCTTTGCCTTGCTTTTTATGTGGCAAAGTAAACAGTTTACATTCATTCCTGCAGTGTTTTTTTTTTTTTTTTTTTTTTTTTTTTTTTTGTTTACTCGTTTACCATTTTTATGCTGGTGTTTGTTGTTGTATTTTTGTTTAATTGTTTACCACTTTCTTTATGCTGGTGTTTGTTGTTATATTATGTAGTACGATAATTTGTAAACAGGTTTGTTTACTGCATTGTTTTGGTTTTGTAGTTTTTCTTTATAATTTTAATACTAAGCGATGTAAAAGCAAAACACCAGTGATTTGATTTTTCAATTCCGTAACAATACATATGGGCAATTTCGTGTCAAGTGACCCAATTTTTAAAATCGATGTCTTCCGATTTGGATGAATTTGCACCAAGGTTAGTACTATTGGATAGTAGGCCAGACACAAATTTTTAGATCTATCAATCAAAAACTGCCGGAGTTAGAGGGCGTCAAAGTTGGACATTTTGGTCATACAGGGTTTTTTTAAAATGTGTGTAACTTTTAACCTATTGGTCCTAGCAAAAATTTTGCGAAGGATATTAGATATCTATTTCTTCAATCTTTCCAAAAATAATTTTTTTAATTTAAAAAAAAAAATTTTTTTTTTTCAATTTATTTTTTTTTCAATTCTTTTCCAAATGGGCCCTTCTTCAATTTCCTTTAAGGCCTTTATAGTCGCTTAATGGGATGCGAGTGGGATATCCATCAAAAAAAATTATTTTTTAACTCAAGAATAATATTTTTCAATATCATTTCAATATTTTATTTATTACTTATAATACGAAATAACAATAATAATAATAAAATTAATATATAAATTTTGAAATTGCCAATCTTTCGTCCTTCTTATTTATTGCCTTCATTTTCTGCTTTTTTTGCCAATCCTATCTTGGAGTTACTAGTTTCAGCTGCTGATTTCGCTGCTGCTTTCTTTTTTGGCTTTGGAAAGAAATCGCATTGAGTAGATGCAGAAAACTTTTTCAACTGAAGTCTTCCATCGAAAAGTGGTATAAAAGCATGGTATTGAGCTGTACCATCAATTGTTACAGCAGCGTCGAATCTACTCTTCAATGTTTTTAATGTTTCCTCATGATCATCTTTGCTACTAAAAACTATTTCAGTTTCTTTACAATGGTTCTTTGCCCATAGGAATAAAGCGTTCGCATCTAAGACGCGATCATGATGAGAGCACTGCAGGCTATACCTTGCTGCATTTCGTTTGAGATTTGCTCCTATGCCATCACATGCTCCTTTGCCATGTGCAGTTGGATGAAAATGCCATTCTGCTGGAATTCCAAAATCTTTTTCGTGAGCTATAAGATTTGCGAAGCTATTTTTGTTTTTAAAATGTTGACGAGCTCCATCCGAAACGTAGTAAATCTTCTCTACTATAAATTTAGATTTTAGATAATTTAGAATTATCTTCTGGTATTCACAAACTGCAGCGCTATCATGTTTTAAATCATCGGATATGATTGCCATACTTTTGTGTTCCAGTTTTTCATCTTCTATGTTGTAAATAACAACTGTGAATATAGTTGCTTGGTCATTATTGAAGTGGAATCCTTGTATGGCATACTGAATAACATATTTATAGTTCTCTGCGAAATCATATGAAATCACGAATTCACCAGACTTCAAATGTGTCTTCAAATCATTCAAAAATTACCATTGCTGTTTGACTAAAAAGTCATGGGTTCTCAAATTCAGCAAACCTTTGCATATTTCTTCCACAAAATCATCCACATTTAAAATTACTGTTTTTAAGGTACATCTTTCAGTCTGAAGCCAAGATTGAAATTTTATGTCATCAATACATTCTCGATCAAAAGAGTTCATTAAATTCTCCTTAATGAATTTGGTCTCCGGGAAATTTGAACATTCGCCTAAGTGGCATGATGTTGTTACATAAGGACACATAGTCAATTTAAGGCAATCACGGTAATCGTGCAAATCTTCTGAGGAATCATCTGTTAAATACTTTAAGTTGATTTCCTTCAACATGAGTTTAACATTTTCATGGTAAATGCAAACGCATACTGTGTGAGTTCCGTTGCTTTCTGCCAAAACGCAATGCTTTGGCCTCAGTTGGGTATATTTTGTAAATCCAATTTTGACGTCCTTGTGTTCAGATTGAAATGTTGCCTATAACTCATTCAGGTTACAGAGAACCATCCTCTTCTGCATTTCGACTTTCTGGCTATCGATTCGAACAGTCACCCAGTCTTTCATTCCTGGCATCAATCGACTCATATCATCTCGCTGATAAAATTGAGTTACTAGAGCTTCAGTTTCGACCGCTAAAGTTTTTCCCTTCTTCTCGTTTGGAAGTGTGTGAATCCCATGCTCAGCAACCAAGTTTTTAGCAATTCTTGCTCTTCGTTGAGACGTTCCAAACCCGGTCATTATTTTTAAACAACTCCATAACGATGGGGCAAGAGTAAGAAGTTGAATTCCTTCAGATCTACTCTGTGACGTTTTGTACTTCTTTTTTATTTGTTCCAAATCTTCTACTGCATCCTTGTGATGTTGATTTTGGCACTCATTATTAGGTCTTATAGGTTCTACTGAAAAGTTAGAACAACCATCATCTCCTGCAGAACTGTCCTCATTTTCTGAATTGATTTTGTTCTCATCTTGAATAACCGGTAATGTGTCCAACTTTCCCACCATTTTCCTGCACGATCCACAAATTAGCAAACGTTTTGAAAGCGCTGGGAATTTTTTCAATAAGTTTTCGGAAATATTTCGCATATCTGATGATCTGTGCTTCTTTTTGTTTAAGGGATTACAACAAAAAGAAGTAAACTTTTCCTTTTTGGAAGCGGAAACCATTGTAAATAACGCACGTCCAAACTTTAACACTGTTTATAAAAAACTAATTTCCGAATGTCCTTAGAATGCAAATAAATACTTTTTTATTATCATTTAGGTAGTACGTTTTTATGCCAAATTTTGAAAAATCTTATTCTTGAGTTAAAAAATAATTTTTTTGATTGATATCCCACTCGCATTTATTATTTTTGGAAAGATTGAAGAAATAGCTATCTAATATCCTTTGAAAATTTTTGCTAGGACCAATAGGAGAAAAGTTACACACTTTTTAAAAAAACCCTGTATGACCAAAATTTCCAACTTTGATCCCCTCTAGCTCCGGCAGTTATTGACTGATAGTACTGACCTCCTATCCAATAGTACTAACCTTGGTGCAAATTTCATCCAAACCTGAAGATATCGATTTTAAAAATTGGGTCACTTAACACGGAATTGCCCATATAAATAATTGGTCACTAAACCCTTCAGTCAGCCGATTACGACCAAGCTTCTCAAATCAGTTATGTTGTATGTGTTAATTTTATACATATGTAAGTGGCAAGGGGACCTACAGTTTATAGTCAATTCCGAACGACAGATTTTAGATAAACTTTTTCATGACTCTCAGAGTTTTTGTCAGGAATCTGCTGAGAGGCAGTTGCTGAAGGAATATGCTTCAAAATTTCGTTTTGTTACAGATGTCGGACCTAGTGTGGTGGTAGTATGGATTCAATGTTTACGAAAGTTCTCAAGTCCATTGGGGTACTCGAATGGTCCAGTATTTGATCCATGACACTACCCATCAACCATAAGCATTGTTTACTATTAGCTACTGATCGCTTTCAATATAGGTCTAGCGGAAAAGCTGTAAAGTTATTTACAGCCCCGATGTAGGTATACAGATAATAATGCTGCAGGCAAATCTTCGTCCTCTTCGTTTTTAGTTGGAATTGGTCATCTTAACAGGGCCGATACCTTATTACAAGTATAGAGAGCAATGAAAGAGACCATTTTCATTCAGTTGAGTGCAGTAGAGTGGCGTATATTATCCTGTGAAACTGTCGAGACACTTTCTCTATTCTAATCTCAGTTAAAACGAGTGTATCTAAAACACAGGGTCACTCATACAGAATGAAATATTTTTCAACCAAGTATCATAATCAAGGCGAATTCATTATTGATAATATGGGACGTTTATATTGGAAAGACACGGTCTGTGCGTCTGTGCGTCAGTGTACGAAAGAACACATAAAACCACCGCCCGCACTATTGAGTAATGCACAGAAGACACACTGTGACATTTTGTTTAAAGTTTTTTCCGATTAAACAAAAATTGTGCGGAATGTGTGAGGAAAGTGTTGGAAAATGTTTGCAAATCAATGTAAAAAATTGAAAAAAAATTTTTTTTGGAAATCATTGTGTCTCCTGGGTAATTCAGCAAATTGATGTTTAAATTTTAAATGTCTGCGCACTGTACAGTGAGCAACAAAAATTATATTCACTTTAATAATATATGTATAGAAAAAACTCATTGCTTGCCATTTCTTTTGAACTCCTCTGGAAATGTTAAAATTTTTAAAAAACTTTTGTGTTTACTTTTGTTAAGGACCGTATTACCCAAACTCAGTCATTCAACCAAACAAAAAATTAAAGAGTAAAAGTTTGCCTAACTCCTAGCCAAGTGATATGAATGAACCCATGTGATATGAATGTTGTAACGCTCAGCCATTTCTGCATGAGGCTAGCGTTAGCCGAAAGCCATGCCAAAGACCATAATATTAGAACCGAATGCCTTAATTGTCGCTTGGCAAAGCGACTCTGCTAATAGCACTGAAACAGATAGTTCTTAATATTCATTACCGCAACTTTTGTGACTAAAACTTTCGGCTGGAAGATGTTTCAATGGTTCGATAACCCTATGAAGTGAATTATACCTTCCGACACCGAAAATTTTCCATTACGCAAGGCATCATTTAGTCATGAGTCGCACAGAGTCATTTATGATAAGCGTCGTATCAGTTTTTCATTCCCTTCTATTTGAAATGAATGTCTTGAATTAAGTCGCCGTAGTCTAGTAGGTAGTGTGTTGGTTTATTCGACATCAGGCCTCGGTTCAAACCCCAGGTCAGACATTTACAATAAGAATTTTTTCTCTCCTCTCAGCAAATTTCTGGCAAAAACTCTGAGAACAAAATAAAATAGCCATGAAAAGTTTATCAAAAATCTTTTGTTCGGAATCAACTTTAAACTGTAGATCCCGCCACTTGTATTAAATTTAACACACATGCACAACATAAGTGGTTTGAGAAGCTAATGACGCTATAGGAGATGGTAGCAGCTTTCGATTTCCGAGTAAAGCTATCCATCGCCTACAAATCTCTTAGATTTGATTCATCTGCCTAAGAAGAGAATAATCGTTGTTTGAAGGTCTCCGTTATAAAAATCCAACGAACAATTGTTAGTGTGTACGTAAAAGAGTGTTGTTTACATAAAGTTGTTAATAGTGGCACACAGAATTGTCCGAACAGAACAAAAGTACAACATGCACACTGCAAAGGTAAATGAAAACAACGATGCTTACATTTATACAGATTAAAAAATTATAAAAGATAAGGCAAATCAGGCAACTGAGTCTGTGAAGTACAGTTAGTCTTGTGTGAAGACGCGGTGCGTTTGAAGAACTCCTTTACAAAGATCTGTCCACTAACAGTTTAGTGATTGTTGTTGGTTATGCAAAGGGTATTAACAGACGAATAACAAATAAAAGCAATTGTTGTTGTTTACATCAGTGAATCAGAACAGTGGCACACAGAATTGTGCGAACAACAAAGAGTTTAATTAAAACTAAACAAAAATTTATTTTTATTTTATTTGCAATCTACGAACTCATGTTTTTTAAAACGTTTTTAAAACGTATAAACGTAACAATATATAAGCATCCAATTGATTTTTCGACCCATTGTGCATGTGTTAGAAAATTCTGCAGGTTTACTGATTTGGTTGACATTTTCATTGTTGTTGCTTGCACTCATGCAAATGTTGCCAGCTACTGCGTTATTCTATTATTGTTGCTATCAATGTTGTTGTTGCCGCTGTAATTTGTTGTTGGTGTTGTTTAAAATGCATTTGTGCAGAAATTTTTGTTGTAAGTGTGAGTACGTGTGTGCTATTTGACGTGTATCGTACTGACAGCTAATATTGTTGGCAAAATGTTGCTCTTGTGGCTGTGCTGTTTTGTAGCATATTTTTTGAACAATTGAAAGATGTTTTGTGCATGCAACTGTATGTTGCATGTCTACACTTGAATTCATATTTGCCTTTTTTATTTTTTTTTTATTTCTCCACTTGATGCTCATAAGAATAGATGCTGGATTCTTTTTTTTCACCATTTTTTGTAATTTTTGTGGGTGTTTTTATTGTGTGCTGCAATGTTTGGGCCAAGTTTTTTATCAGAACTATAGTTGTAAAAAAAATTATTTTTTTTTATTTTAAACAAAAGAATACGAAAAACATCATGTAAACAAGAATGATTCCATATTTTTTTTACTGTTTGCCTTTTATTGTAATGAAAAAGTAAGAAACGAGTCTCATCTATTGTATAAAGGTCCGGATGCAATAAGAGTTTTTATTTAGGGCAATGAAGAGGAAAATTAGCTCGAAGCCAATGTATGAGTGCAGTGTTTCCGTTGTTTATGAAAATGTGAATTGGATAGGGTATCACTGAATATACATAAGAGATGTTTTGATTCTTACGGTAGTAGCACCAGATGTATCCCGTTACGAAAATGTATTCTAACATTAAAATTATAAACAAAAGCTACAAAAACAAACACAAACAAATGTTTTCAAGTAAACAAAAATATACCAGCATAAAAAACAATAAATAACAAAAGTACAACAATAAACACTACAAGAATAAACGTAAACAAAATACACAAACAACAATAATGAAACAACGATTATAGAGATCTAGAAAAGGCGAAGCCACGAATATTCGAATTCAAGAACATTCATCAGACTGTTTACGTTGCCATATAAAGAGCAAGGCAAAGCAGGCAACGAGTCAGTAAAAGTTCAGTCAGTTTTGTGTGAAGACACGGTTTTTTGAAGAGAACAATCGTGGTTTGAAGATCTCCGTCATAAAGATCTATCGAACAATTGACTAGTAATTGTTATCCTTTATGGAAAAGAGTGTAAAGAAGAATAAAAAACAAAGTAATTTGTTGTTGTTTACATCAAGTTGTGAACAGTGGCACACAGAATTGTGCTAACAATATAGAATTTAATTAAAACTAAAGACAAATTTATTTTTATTTTATTTTCAATCTACGAGCTCATATTTTAAACGTTTTTAAAAGGTAAAAACGTAACAACATAATGACATGCGTACGTTAAGTTTAAGGGCATATAGGATAAATGTTACTGTGCAAAACATTTTAGTATGTAGCACTTGTTTTTAACAACTCAACATCCATGAAGTCTCACGATCTATATCTAACTAAATCGATAACATTTTGCTTGATTGAACCTTTCAACAATAAAAGATGTACACACATTCAGAGTTTAGAATATTAAGTAGAACCATTACCTTATTGCAGCGAAGTTACGCTTAGAAATAGTGTTACAAGATCTATATGCTTACATTTCGGTTAACTCAATCCATTCTTATCCCAACTACATTGATGTACCAACACCTCTCACTTCTTGCGTACCACTGCGAACTGTTGGTTCGGCGGACTATTGGGTGAAGAGAGCACAAGAAGGGGGAACAGAAGAGAAGAAGTTGCATTGGTATAAAGTAGAAACAATGCTGAAAAATTTTACAAAAGCGTCAAGCGTCGATCCGAAGATTTTCAGTTTGGAGCATATTATTGCATTGATGGAAAAGGTTACAGATTCACAAGGGACTTTGTTGTACGGCACTAGATCCAATATCACGGTCTAAAACTTTACCTCCGACACTCTCAACGAATTTATTTACCTTGGCTACGCTGTTACTCGCGAAAATGATGTTGGTTTGGAGGACATTAGTCAGCGTATTGTCAAAGGCACAGTCATGGTCTCTAGTACAAGAAGCTTTTCTTCCCCATATTTCTTTATGACGGAGAAGCATGAACATTTTAAAAAATCCCCCAACCCTGTTGCTGAACTATATTCAGCAGCATAATGTTCTGTGTTGGTAAGAATAAATTTCTGTCTAGTACTTGATAACTACTCAGGTATTCTATGCTTTGACTTTCTCATCAAAGAATCTTCATATTTGGAACAAAAATTTTCTAGGTTTACTGGCGACTGGTTACTATTTCTGGGGGACTCTTGTGTAGTCTGATTCAAAAATTTTCTCAGTTAATTGCTACAGATCCGATAAACTTGTTAAAAGTCTTCCACTTCCTTTATCTACCCTGTCGCAGAGTAAGGCATTCCAAATTCCGCTTCTCGGTCCACCAAAAGAATGTGAGGAAATAAGTGGTATGGATATTTTCTCCTGGTAAACTCATCTGGCTGCTCAATACTTTGAATTTCCACACGGTCCCTTACTATTGGACTGTCAACATCACATGTTGCGTGTTGCCATTCACGTCCTGATATTCATTCCAGTGCAAATTGACGATGATTACCACATCCAGTCCATGATTGATATGTATGTTCTCTTCAACGACATGGAACTTTATTAGATTAGAACTAGGATTACGCAATGTAGTTTATAGTAGCCATCTCTGAGAACTTTAACAGTTGTCTAGTATGTTTTCTACATTGTTTCTGTTTATGTCTGACGATCAATAGTTCCCATTCCTGCTGACATAAACAGGATTGTTTAAACGATGGGAAATTGGCAACAGATGGCGCTGCAGTGTAAAATTAAGCTTTTTGGTATTTTAATATTAGTGTTGTTTTTGGAATAAAAAATTTGTTTTGATTATTACAATTTTGTTACTCTTGCTTGTAACATCCACAAGGATGCAACATAATTTGTCTTCAGATTGTCCATTTGATTGTGAATTTTATAATGATAAAAGAAACTTAACTCATTTTTGTTCAGTGAAAAGTAAAAAATTTGTTATTTGATCAAAGTAAAAAATTAAAAGAAGTTTGGAAAAAATATTAAATTTTGATATGAAATAAAAAAAATCATATTTATACAAAAAATAAATTCATCTGGTTTTGTGATTATCAACGTTTGATGTGTCAAAAATTCTAAGGAAATTATTGGGAAAAATAAAAAGGACGAAGTAATTTGTGATCGAATTAAAAGCCTTGGCAGACTAATCAATCAACCAACTCAAGTGATTTTAATCAATTTCTTTTAAGCTAAATTTTATATTTGTGTGTCAGAGAAACAGGAAAGTGTATTTTTGTGTGTCTAACATCTTTTTGGATTTTTTCTAATATGTGGATCCTTTTTTTAGTGTTTGATGCAACAGTGTTTTTTTTGTGCGCTTCACCCCACATACAGTCCACGGTTTTATCAGTTTCGTTATAATTATTTTCTATTTTCGTTCCTTTTTGTATTTGAATATTAATAACACATCATGGCAAATAATGTATAATGAAGCTAAAGATGAGAGAAACAAAAAATAATGTTTCATTGTATTAATTAACGCATGAAATATGCAACCTTACACATACAGCCTCAGGTCTTACAACAACAAAAAATAGCAAACAAAACAACTGACATGTAAATAAACAGAGGAATGTTTAGTAGTCGTCCACTAATTTATTCATGCTTTTGCTTAGGCTTCCAATACGCCCTGGTGCGAGTTTATGATAGTATACGACTCTTCTGTGCATAGTAAAAATAATTACCTTTTGTTGTATTTGTTTTATTTTTTTTTGTATTTAAAAAGGAACAACAACAAATTATTGTTGTTTAAAGTAATAGACACCAAGAAGTATAAGAATAACAAATAGAAGAAAAACAAACGAAAATAGAGAAAAAAGTGTTTAATCCTTAAAGCCAATAATACAGGGGTTTTTTCTGATTATGAAAAATCTATTTTATATGACGCTATTGCATTAATATCAGTCTGAATCAGGCCGCTGGCATGATTTATGATGGATTTGAGAGGATCACTGCAGTTAGTTGTTTTGTTCACATGACAGGGGGACCTACATTTAAAGTCAACTCGGTACGACAGATTTTAGACAAACTTTTTCATGAAAATTTTATTTAACTTGCAGAGTTTTTGCCAGGAATCTGCTGAGAGGCAGTCGCTGAAGAAATTCGTTTTGTTGGAGATGTCTGAACTAGTGTGGTGCGTAGTATGTATTCAATATTTACGTAAATAATGATCGAATGATCCAGTGTTGGATCCATGACAATACCCTTTACCCATAAGCGTTGTTGACTATTAGATACTCATCGCTTTCAACATAGGTCCAGCCGAAAGAGCTGTAAAATTATTTACAGGCCCGATGTACAGATAATAACGCGGTAGGCAGATCTTCATCCCCCCGTTTTTAATTGCGATTGGTCATCTTAACAGAGCCGATTCCTTATTAGAAGTATAGAGAGCAATGAAAGAGACCATTTTCATTCAGTTGAGTGTAGTAGAGTAGCGTATATCATCTTGTGAAACTATCGAAGACACTTTCTCTATTTTAAACTCAGTTAAAACGGGTGTATCTAAAACACAGGGTCATTTTGGGTCGATTTTGATATTTTCTCATTTCGTTTCTCTTTCAATTTGACATTTTAAATATAATTTCATTTAATTTTCATTTGTTTTTAACTTAATTTTTTTTTTAAAATTTTTTTATTTAAGGAATTTCATCTAAATTCACTGGAAGGCAGACAATATGCCGCAAGGTGACATAAAATTTTATCTGTTGGACAATACATCTAGTTCATAATATCAATCTGAATCAGGCCTCTGGCATGATTTATGATGGGTTTGAGAAGACCACTGCGGTTAGTGGTTTATTCACATACATTTGCGATTTAAGAAAAACCCACAAGAAAAAGTTCAACAGGGTGAATCGCATGATCGCGATGGTCTGTACACACCAGCTCCATGTTAGATAACCATGCCCTCGAATCGCTAGTACGGAATATTCAATGTAGCACGAGCTACGTCATGGGTATCCAGGTCATTCAATTCCTGCCAAAAGGTGTGGATAATCATCGACTAATACTACTCGAACTTGATGTAATTCTTAGAGAAATATGAAACAGTGACGCCGCCAGACCAAAATCCACACGAAACACTGACTTTTTCGGCATGCACTAAGCCCTTTCGAGTCTCATAAGGCCTGATATCGTCTACACATTCAAGAATTTTGTTTGTTCACGTACCCGTTTATTCAGAAATGAGCCTCAAAGCTGAAGATGATTTTTCGATGAAAATCAGAGTGACTTCCCTGCAGCTCTTTACCAGACCATTTAGCGAATACATGTCGTTTTTTATAGTCCTCCATGAAGGTTTAGACTGAAGAAATGCTTCAACAAGCTGTTTTCGACTGTCAAAGTTTGCAAGTCCTGGTTATTATCATCATATTACAATATTTTTCGCCCTATTTAAGCGTATGTAGCATTCATAATTGGTCATTTCCAGCCCATTAGTCAGTTTTACGACCTAGCTTCTCATATCACTTAGGCTGTTTGCGTTAATTTTTTGCATG
Source organism: Sarcophaga variegata (assembly GCA_932273835.1). Classification (NCBI taxonomy): domain Eukaryota; kingdom Metazoa; phylum Arthropoda; class Insecta; order Diptera; family Sarcophagidae; genus Sarcophaga; species Sarcophaga variegata. The sequence goes on along the minus strand of OW026360.1, from coordinate 98,987,566 downwards.
AGCGGCGGGACCTACAGTTTAAAGGCGACTCCGAACGACAGGTTTCTTTTTTTTTTTTTGTGAATCTTGTCATATCAATTTTCTATTTACTCTCTGAGTTTTCGCCAGAAATCTGAGAGGAAGTAGCCGAAGGAAATAATATTCATCTTTCGTTTTTATAGGGCATATCTGGTCCTGGGATTTGAACCGTGGCCTTACATCTAATACGACAACAGACTGCCTATTAGACTGCAGAAATTTCTTGTTAAAGAGTCTATTGTTACAGAAGAGATGTCTTTATTGGTCTGCAGTCCATTAACGAGGCTGAGTCCTGTTACTAGTATAAGTAAAGAGACATACGCTCTGATTACAGTTTAAGAAAATTATCATGAAGGGAATGTCTACTTATGGCCCTAGAAATAATTAAAATGTTAAAAAATATTTTTACAAAAATGAAAAAAATCTAGATTCTGGTATTTTGGCTTTACATCATTTAACATTAAAATTATAAACAAAAGCTACAAAAACAATACAATGAACTTGTTTACAAATTATCGCACTGCGTAATATAACAACAAACACTAGCATAAAAAGGTAAATAGGTAAACAAAAATATACCAACAAACACTACAAGAATAAATGTAAACAAAATATACAAACAACAATAAAGAAACAACGATATTTGCATTTATAAAGATCAAGAGCATTCATCAGTCTGTTTGCGTTGCCATATGAAAGGCAATTCAAAGCAGGCGACGGAGTTAGTAAAAGTTCAATCAGTCTTGTGTGAAGTCGCGGTGTGTTTGAAGAGAGTAATCGTGGTTTGAAGATCTCAATTCTCCAGTAATTGTTGTTGTTTATGCAAAGGGTGTAAACAGAGGGATAACAAACAAAGCAATTGTTGTTGTTTACATCAAGTCGTGAATGGGAACACAGAATTGTGCGAATAATAAAGAATTTTAATTAAAACTAAGCACAAACTTTTATTTTTATTTTATTTGCAATCTACGAGCTCATATTTTAAACGTTTTAAAAGGTAAAATCGCAAGAATAGTGTAAGAAATCGTTAAGTATAGGCTGATAATGACAACATCACATTTCTCGTCAACAAGAAACAAAATATAGTTGCCTATGAAGCAGATGTATTTTTATTCTACCTGTAGCACATATGTACCCTCTGTTATTATATGCCTGCAAATATTTCAATTTTAATGGTGTTATCTTCACCAAAAAAAAGAAAAAAAAATTTGAAATATTTTATTTTATATTTTTGATTATTTAACAATTTCCTACATTGTTTATATGCATACTGAATTTTAAAAATTATTTCTTTCATTCTTTTTGCCAGAAATTATTAGAAATACTCAAATCATCAGGAATGAATGCATAGCAGAAGTATATCATAACAGTATTTCTACATGCCTACTACACATGCAGCCAAATGTAAAACAAATTGTTTAAAATAGAAAAAGAAATTTTTTTAAATATTTTTTTAAATATTTTAAATACATACAATAACAACAATTATTCAATGGCTTTCATAAAACAAATTAGTTTTATTCGCTGTACATACAGCTGAACTTCTATTTCGGATCTATTCTGGTAACAATCGAATTGATTGACGCCGAGCTGCTTGTGTTCTCGTCACAAAACCAATCGAAACTAGGACTGTATAGTATGACGTTGAGTTACTTCTGTAGTTTCCTTAACGGCCTCTCTTATCATGCGACCTCTTTAAGTTAATTATTGCAGAGAGTTCTGCAAAGGCGGCTCATCAGGGCAGCTCTTATCATGCAACCTCTTAAATTTAATCATTATAATGTTCTGCCGAAGACGGGAACGAGTTTATTTATTCATCATGACGAGTATTAAATAAGATGCTAATACTGCCTTTAGTAGTAGAGCCTATAGGAATGGGCAAAAATGGATCCTCGTAGCAAATAAAAACGACGAATATGTTGCAGACAAGTTGTGATGTGGGTTGTATCGAATATCAAATTATGGTCGACAACTACACTGTCGACTGTACGACGTTGACAATAAATTTATTTACCTTCCGCCTGCCACTACAAGCGAAAATTATGTCCGCGTCATGCGACGCGGCTAATGTTTCAGAAATACTTTATCTTCTCTGAGTTTCTATTTGGCGCAGTATAACGGACACTGTTAATCGGCTGTTATGCAGCTGTCTTCTGAGTATTCGAAAGTGTAGTGTATTATAAGAAAATATTTTGCAAAAAATTCTCATTTAAATCCTTTTCCCTTAAATTAAATTTTGCATTGCCTGCTCGAATTTCAATGTAAAATTTTTGGAAAACATAAAAGAAATTTTTTTGTTCAAATTCCTAAAGACACCTGTCAGTTATTGAAAAAAATTTTGGGCAACTTTTTCTACACTACTGCCGAACATCCTGCAAGGATGTTTTAATTTTTTTAATAAATTTGTTTAGTTACTCATCTTACAATGCACAGTACGTGTGCAGAGTATTTCCGTTTTGTCCTTCTTTATTTTCTACATATTTTTGTGTTTCTTATTAAACAAATTTGCATTTCGAAAGAGAGAATATGAACTAAAAAGGGACGAATTTAAAAAAAAAAACTTTTACAAACTGAAACTTCTGAGCCCTATATAAATGGATTGTATGTCAAGAGTTTCCCAGTGTTAACATAATAATGTTGTCCATAAAAATTCATAGAATATTAGAAAGAAATTAAGAAAGAATTTTGGAAAATATTTTTTGAGTAGATGGTACAACATTAAGGCAGATATTTAAAAGATTGCATTCTTTTTTCGAAGATCATAGTGTGACTACCGAGATCAGCAATGAGTACTCAAAAAGATGAGTAGAATCGAATTATACTCATAATTTCTGATACTTATACGCATTCATTTGTAGTCGCCGTAGTCTAGTAGGTAGTGTGTTGGCTTATTAGACGTAAAGCCAGGGTTCGAGCCCCAGACTAGACATCAAAACAAAATACAAAAAGTACTTTTTCTGCGACTTCCTCTCAGCAGATTTCTGGCAAAAACTCTGAGAGTAAATAAAAATTGCCATGAAAAGTTTCTCAAAAATCTATCGTTCTGAGTCGACTTTAAACTGTAGGTCCCACCCCTTCTGTATAAAATTAACACACACAACACAAGTGGTGTGAGAAACTAGGTCGTAATCCTGACTGAAGGATTGACTGACCAATTATGTATCTATACGCATTCATACTTATTTTAATATTATACTCATACTACTCATATTCAAAGTTTAAAGTACTCATCGTACTCATACTTAACAATATGCATGATGTTGTTGATTTCGACTGTCCTTTACTCAATATTTACAAGAATTACAAAATAAGTTTGAATCGCGTTTTTGCTTTGGTTGTTGTCTTTGTTTTTCTTTTTTCTTTTTTGTAAATGCAACAGCAACTAAGACTGTAAAATTTGATGAATGATTCGAGTCACTCATGTTGTTGTTGATAAATATCTAGTTAGGTTAGACCAACAGCTTGCCGCTCACAGGCAAGTTACTCATTGATCTCATTCTCATCTAATAAGCCAAGACACTATCTACTCGACACTGAAATTGTGCAATAAAAGCTAATCACTCTCGAAAAAGGTTCTATATCGTTCTAACGTTCACGTAACCTAAGTCAGCTAAGCTATGTATGTACTTATCTATAAGCTTTTCCTGTATTATAAACAACACTGGACTATGAGGCAACTCAAATATCAGGTTGCCAGCTGTTTGAAATCACCATAGTCTAGTAGGTAGTGTGTTGGCTTATTAGACGTGAGACCACGGTTCAAACGGCAGGCCAACAGGACTCAAACAGAACAAAATGTGGATAAAATATTTCTTCGGCGACTTCCTCTCAGCAGATTTCTAACAAAAACTCGGAGAGTAAATAAAAATTGCCATGAAAAGTTTCTCAAAAGAAACTGACGTTCGAAGTCGATTCTAAATTGTAGGTTCCGGCACTCATGTACAAAAATAACATACACAACATAAGTGGATGAGAGAAGCTCGGTCGTAATCCTGGCTGAAGGATTGTCACGACCAATTGTATAGGTAGCTATCTACACACCAGAACGTTATTATCACGTAAATTAATTCAAAATAAGTTTCTTTGTCTTGATAGAATAGCACAAACGGTAGGCACAATACCCGCAAAACCATTTCAAACTGTATTGCCAAATGGATTTCATACAGACCAAGTCCACCATTATATTTTCTAAAATCCAATCGTTTTTTGTTTTCGGACATTCCTTATTCCATATGCAGCATATAGTGTTCCTTAAATTTCACATTTTCGTCAAATAAACAAAAAGTAACGTAACGTTAAGATTCAAGCCAACAAGTTACAATAGTGTTGCAACAACAAAAGACAACAACAAAATAAAGAGAAAGAAATCTGAGTGTTAAGATAAAAACCAATCTTGGAATTGTCAACCCAATGGTCAAGACATGCACGTTTTCCAACAACCCGAAAGGCAATTGGACACAAACAAACTGTGTGCCATACAAATAACAAATATTGAACAGGAGCACACATACATGTGGTATGTTGCACGGGGGTCTAGTATATAAAAAATAGAGGATAAATGGGAAGGGAAATTTGAAGGTTGGGTTTAGGCATGTCTATCTGACGCAAATGGTTTGCTAAGTTTTTATTTCTTGGTTTGAGTTTTAAGTGTTGAAAAAATTCTTCAATTTTTCTATTAACTTTTTGTTCGAACAAAACCACTGTATGGCAGCGATGGTGGTGCGAGTGAAACATTTATTCCAGTTGTGTACGAAGAAAGGCATTTGATTGGAAAATAAACTCAACTTGGCAAAGGATCAAAAAATGTCTACACTTTGCAGCGTTTATAGCTAATTTGAAATTTTTTTTGCAGAAAACGACAAAAAGTCCTTCGTGGAATGTACAAATAGATAAAGAACAAGAAGAAGAAAAATATTTTTTTTATGAAACTGTATAGGCTTTTAACGAATGCCACAAAAAATTTCAAAATCGTCGATATAAGTGCAGAATTTAACATGTTTGCATGCTACTCTATCAAAGATGGAACAACAGGGCAATATTGAAACCTAAGGCCGTAAGTTCTTCGCTCTTTAGTTACTAAGGGCCATAGGATATACTGTGTTTAGATTCCTATCCCGCTGCATTAATATAGGCTGTTTCAAGTGATAGGAAAGGAAATGTTAAGTTCAATTAGGCCCTTTAGCTTACTACGCGATTGAATGAACGATAGTCCTTAGGATTCAGTCGCTATGGAGCACTTCTCCACTTAACCGTAGATCGAGCTTTGTATCAAAAACGATTCATTTCAATTTTTGAGACTATATAACTTTTATTCAGAAAAAGCTAGATATCTGATATTTTTCTAATCCGTTAGTATTGTTATCGCCATTATTTTAAACCAAATAAAAAAGAACAAAATTCAGAAACTCTATAATTCTGGCTTATGTATCATTTTTGGTACATACGACTTTCCTAGGGTGTTGTGTTTCTAATTTTTCAAGCTTTCTATGATTTTGTGATGTTTTATCGTAAATAATACATTATTTGTATTTGAGAAGGAACTGAAAGTTAAGTGTTGTATGTAATTGAACAGGTTGAATTTTCTGTTCTTGATATATTCGAGATTGGTTGAAATAGTCGTATTCTAGTATTAAGAGTGTTAGTTTATTAGACGTCAGACCAAGGTACAAACTTCAGGTTAGACATTTCCAATTTACAAAGAAAGGTTGTACTGACCGATTATATATGTATGCATGTAATATTTCTGCTGCTGAAGACTCTGAAGACTCTGAAGAAGAATAAAACAGATGCTCGTCTTATGAACTGACGAAAGTATTGGCAACAACAAACATGACAATAAGAGGTTTATCGCCAAAGATGGTACTACTTGGAACAGAGAACCGTATGCCTTTAGTTGTTTGAGAACAGAAAATATTACCAATTTTCATGCAGATTGCTAGCAGCTGTTTTTTGAAATGTTGTAGAGTCTTTCATACTGCTCCTCTTATACTTATCTTACGTGACAGGCAAACATTATAATGTTCATATATATTACAGAAGGATAACATTTCGGTCAACTATGTACGTATGAGATAACAGAATCATTAGCTTTGATAATGTACTACTCGGAACTGATGATAAATTTACACCTATTACGCCTTTTCGAAAAATAAGCTGAAAGTCTTTCAGTTTTTAATAATCCCAATAATTTTGTGGCTATAGATTAGTGACTAATGGTAGTTATAAATTTTGTGGTCCACAGAAATCGAATTGGCAGTTTTAGATTGCAGCTCATGCTAAGCGCGTAGCAACTACTTACAGTCGTTTTTATGGAAACCTGTATACGTGAAACCAGAGAGGAATGAAAGAGAGAGCATTATTATTGACATAATCGATGACCAATTGAAACGGGAAACTTTTTAACCTCACATGACGTTGACAACAAATTTTTCTAACGAAATATAACAATTGTTTGTGACATCAGGTCTTAGCCATTTCTCAACTGAGAGTGTTACTGATGCGAATGACAATAAGCTGTCCCATCTAAATAATTGTAAACTTATAAATCGCTCAAAGCAACTGTGCTCGATGTCATATTATTACCATTTAAAAAAAAATAAAACCAAGCTGACATAAGGTGTTAGATTTTTATGTAAAAAACCATGCTATAATGTACATCATGTCAAAAATTTTGGCGTAAATTTCATAAAAGTGATAATAAAGTGTAATAATGTAAAATTGTTTTATTAAAATGAACTAAAATAAATAAAAACATTTAAATCTTGTAACAAAATCTATCAATAATTGCGAAAATTCTATGAAATACAAGTATGCATCAAAAGTGTTATATAGCTGGAATTATGAAGTTTTTTTAATGATCGATCTACGGTTAAATGTTTGCTAAAGATACTTTTCATTTGATAAGACTAACATTACATAGTACGCTCTAAATTATGCAATTCGGACACCTAAAGCTGCAAGCATTAAAGTCACAATACGCTTGTCAATGACTTGTTTTCTTAACCCCATCAATGAAGACAATTTAATGAAAATTAAGGTCAGTTGCCAACTGTTCCAGAGTCGTCTCTGAACACATGTTGTTGTCTCTGGTTCATGTCTATACATCTGAACCGTCTAGTGTTTCAAATTAATAGAATGTGCCAGAATTCCTATGATCTTGGAAAGAGAATCGTTTATGCTTCCATACGTATTCGTCACACTTATTACGGCTTATTATATAGGAGATGTTAGGTTCGGGTGCAACAACTAAATTTAAAATTTCTTTTTAAAACACATGAAAATATCATCATCTTCTGTTTGTCATATTTCCCCTATAGAGCGTCCATATCACAGTAACAGTGCCATAAAAAAATTAAAATGAACTCAATTTAAATGGGGTTTCTGTGGTAAAATCAAATGTCAAATGAAGTGTAAAATGACAATTGAAATGTGTTGTCAACAGCAGCAAAAATTGTCAGACATTTAATAAACTGAAGCAAAAAGCTAAATTTAATATTTTTATGTATTGAAATGAAAAAGAAGAAGAAGTTCTTATTTTATTTCATAATAAATAACAATTTCTATGTATTTTAAATATTTTTCTTTTCCTTTCTTTTCTGATTTTATAATTAAAAACCCAACAACTGAAATGAAAAGAATATGTTTGAATTAGAATTAAAATCGAAAATTTTATTTTATTTAGCTTGTGAGTAGTATCACTGACTGTAGTTGGATGAATTATGGATTTTGTTTGTGATCATGGCTTTTAAGATTCACGTCGTTATCTTGTTGCCAATGCCAATAGAGTTGTTTATGGTCTTAAATTTTGGCTTATTTGTTATGTTTGTTTTAAACGGAAAACAAATAAATAAAATGTGCAGCAAAAGGAAGAACATTTATTGAAAATTTATTTCTTAAAGTGCTGGAGCGCTGCAATGTTTGCAGTTCATGAAAGGAAAGAGGAAGTATGCCGGTAGAAAAATAAGGCATTTAAGGGCACAAATTATTGTCCTACGTGATATACTTTTCATTGTAAATTTCCACAATTCAGAAGCGTTGTTCTACCTCAATCTATTTATAACAGTATGCCAAACCTAACTATACAGAGCTGTGAACACAGTTTGATATTTGCACCTATCAAATCATAGTTATCGATATCGATAGCTCTATAGATAACGCAATATAGATAAGCTTACACCAAAAAAATATTGTTTGAAAAATGTCTTCTAGCAAACCAAACCGTATGAGCACTATGCACCCACTGTGCATTTCCACAACTAAGACGCTTGGATCTCATGTTGGTTGGTATCGTTCCGAATTCGACTATTTTGTTTGTTTACATACCCATATATTTAGAAATAGGTCTCGTTATGGATGATTTCGATGCTTTTGATTAAAATAAGAGTCAGACCAAACGCCTATTGTTGAATAATACATCCGTTCATGGTGATTTGGCAAAACACTGAATAAAATGCAACTCATTCGGCATAGTTCGAAAATATTTGTTGAAAACACACAATATAAATTGTATTATTATAACGTTCGCATAATTTTGTTTCCACAGTTTCAACTTAAAACATTTCAATATATTTTTGCGAAAATGAAAAAAAATTTAGATACTGTTGTTTTGCTTTTACATCGTTTAACATTGGAATTATAAACAAAAGCTACAAAAACAAAACAATGCAGTAAATAAACCTGTTTACAAATTATCCCATTGCTTAATATAATAACCAACACCAGCATAAAAAATGGTAAACAAGTAAGCAAAACTATACCAACAAACACCAGCGTATAAAAAATGGTAAACATGAAATGGTAAATATACAACAGCAAACACTACAAGAATAAATGAAAACAAAATACAGAGACAATAATAATGAAACAACGATGTTTACGTTTATAGACATCTCAAGAAGGCAAAGCCGCGAACATTCGCCTTCAAGAACATTCATCAGACTGTTACTCTGCCATATAAAAGGTAAGGCAAAGCAGGCGAGTGAGTCAGTAAAGTTCAGCCAGTCTTATGTGAAGACGCGGTGCGTTTGACGAGAGTAATCACAGTTTGAAGATCTCCTTTACAAAGGTCAGTCGAACAATTGTTTAGTAATTGCTATTGTTTATGCAAAGTGTGTAAAAAGAGGTATAACACACAAAGCAATTATTGTTGTTTACATAAAGTTGTGAACAGTGGCACACAGAATTGTGCGTATAATAAAGAATTTTAATTAAGACTAAACACGGATTTATTTTTATTTTATTTGCAATCTACGAACTCATATTTAAAACATTTTTAAAAGGTAAAAACGTAACAATATTGTTTTAAGAACCATTAGAAGGCACCCCAAAATTTTGGAAATTTTGTCTCATGAAATTCAATGTTCAAATACAAGTATTATGTGACATAAAAATTTAATTCTGCACCACATAGAGCAGAGTCATAGACTACTACTGCACGTATACTGCCATTTGCAATTTATAATTGTGTGACATAATTAGTGCCTTTATTTAGAGAAAATGTCATTAACGGGCATCTGACGTAGTGAGTCGATATATATGCAATATTATTATTGCAGGCAATAATTCTATGAAAAGCAATAAACAGAGGAAAAATAATATATTTTGTTTTATTAATAGCTGACATAGGTTTTTCCATGTTCCATTTATTTTATAGTTGCAATACGAGGTTTGTATTATTTTTGAAATCATTAATTTTATAAGTTATATTGTGCTTTTAATGCGACCCTCTTACGTGTAGCAAGTGTAATAATAATATGATTGCATGTTTATTGTAGGTATATGTAATAGTTACGTGCAAAATATTTATCATAAACGCACAAATATTTGTAAAATCTTTGAAAATATCACAGCGTTAGGAATGCATTTCTAAGCTAGCATTACTGTTTAGCATACAAAGCTAGTTGGGAATAATAGAAGAAAAGTGTTGCAAAATAAAATGTCTCACAATGTTTTTAGAAGTAGAAGGTAACGTTACTCATAAATAAATGTAATGTAAAGTATTTGATATGCATCAAATTATATTTATTATTATTATTATTTTTATTTACTATCATTGAGATTCTTATTTATATTACATTTTTGAGTTATTATCTTTTTCGATATTACAACAAATATGTACATTTTATAAATTAATAAGCGTATTAGAATAACTTATTATAGGAAAAAGATAGTAAAAAACCTATATCTATAATCACAGAGGGAATTTAGAAAAGTTTAAACACATGAACTAATAGAACCTATACCTGGGTATAGAGTCACGTAGTTAACGTCCTGCAAACTTCTCAAATGGGAAAAAGTAGACCTACTACATCTGTCATAGAATGTCTGAGTCAAGTCGTTTATTAACATTTCAATTGTTTTTTGGCCTGAAATTCTATGTAGTTCTCTAGTGGAGAACCTTCTTGGTAAATTGTATATGATTTTCAAATTTTTATTTTGAATTATTTGGAGTCTTTTTTGTGAGAGTTTACGCAGTTCTTCCAGATAATGCAGGCATATGTAAGAATAGGTTTAATACATAGGTTGTATAAAAGACACTTGTTTTAGGTATTCAGTTTTGACTTTCTATTTAAAAGAGGGTACAAGGCTCGGCCACAACGAATAGCTTTGTTACAGATGTTTCCCACATGTTCTTTGAATGTAAGTTTTTTATCAAGTGTTACGCCTAAGTATTTAATAGAACTTGAAAACAGTATCTCTGTCCCGTTTATAAACATTTTAATTGTGGGAATTCTTTTCCGAGAATTATTAAACGGAAAAAGTATCGCTTGAGTTTTTTCATTATTGATTTTAATTTTCCACTTGGTAAAATATTCATTGGCATGAATAAGAACCTTTTGCATGCGCTTGACAATCGCGTTTGACACTTTTCCACTAGAAATAAATGCACTATCGTCGGCATAAAATGCCACGCTATTTCCAGTTGGTACTTTGTAGTCCGATATGTAAAGTTTGTAAAGAAGGGGAGATAGCACGGAGCCTTGTGGCACTCCAGCAAGGATATCTTTTTCTGCCGAGAGAGTTCCAGCAACATCAACTACAAATGACCTGACAGTTAAAAAGCTTTCGATAATTCTTATTAGATAAGTTGGAAGCTTCATTTTGAAGAGCTTATAAATTAATCCCTTATGCCAAATCGAGTCAAAAGCGTTTTCTATATCGAGAAAAATCACACCAGTTGAATATCGTCTATTTTTGTTGAATCTTAGCATATTGACCATTCTTTTTAATTGATGCGTGGTAGAATGTTGAGGTCTAAATCCATACTGACAATTATGGAGAATATTGTTTTCATCTGTGAAGTTTCTGAGTCTAGTAAGTATAATTCTCTCTAGAATCTTGTCTAAGGAACTTAACAGGCTGATTGGCCTGTAACTAGATGTTAGTTTAGGATCTTTACCACTTTTGGCAATTGGAATTACTTTGGCTTTTTTAAAACTCTTTGGAAAGTAGCAGTTTTGAATACAAAAATTATAAAATTTTGTTAGAAAGTTGTAAGCCGAATTAGGAAGTTTCTTGAGTACCAAGTTGGTTATTTGGTCTAATCTCGTAGCTTTTGAATTTTTAAGATTTTTAATAATAAATACAATTTCCTCAAAACTAGTTAAAGTAGTTATGTCCTCATTTAAAAATACAGCGTTAGCAATTGAACCAGCTATTAAATTTACTTTGTTCTCAATGGAACTGGAGAAATTGGTTGATGTATTGTGAGCTGTAACAAACTGATCGGCAATCGCATTTGCTATGTCAAGTTTCTCCGTTACTTCACGGTTGTCGATTACTAATTTGTCTATCGCTCTAGATTTATTTCTTATACGTTTAGAAATCTTCCAAAAGTGTTTGTTCCCTACGGGTAATTTAGATAAAAAAAATTCCCATTGCTCATTTCTAGAGTTAGTTATTTGAATTTCGATTAGCTTGTTTAGTTCTCTTATCAAAGCTCGGAACAATACTCTTCCAGTCATTGCTACAACGTTGAAATTTTCTCCTAAACATGTTTCTCAGTGAAATCATTTGTTTACATTGTTCAGAAAGTCGGAAATGTTTAACGTTCCTAGTTCGATGTGGTATCGTTGAGCAAATTGAATTATTGATCAAGTCTGTGAATTCTTGAAGTGACTGCTCTACATTAAGAAGGGACAGTTGGTTGTTAAGGGCTAGAGAAGAATTAATTTTTGAATTTACCTCGCTTCTAAATCTCTCCCAATTGGCATTAAAATAGTCTGGAAACAGTTGTACATTTTCCCTAACAGTTTCATTAATAATAAATGTAATGGGAACGTGATCAGAGTTTAATTTGTTTGGATGGATTTCAAGATCTCTGAAAAAAAGTGAGGAATTTGATAGAAGAAGATCAATTGTAGATGGATTTCGGTATTGTAAGTTCTGTGGAAATCGGGTAGGACTAGAAGGGTAGTAAATATAATAGTTCGACGAATTCTGGGTGTCATATAATATTTTCCCAGCTCTATCTATTGTATTGCAGTTCCAACTTCTGTGGTGGGAATTAAAATCGCCTAAAATGAAGTAGTCACAGTCGGAAGAAGTTAATAGATTAAGATCTGTGCTAAAATCGTCGGAATAACTTGGACAGTAAGCAGATATGAATAGTACTTTTCTATTACAAATGTTCATAGAAATACAAATGTTTTCAAAAATTTTAGTATTGTGTGAAGCTTCTAACTTATGTTCTAATGTTAATTTTACCGCAATTGCTACTCCTCCACCATGAGAAATTCTATCTTTTCTGTAGACAATATATCCAGGTAGCTTAAAACTATGGTTAGGTTTCAAAAATGTTTCATTAAGTAGTAAGATATCAATATTGTTTTCAATTAAAAATAAATGGAGTTGAGCTGACTGGCTAAAGTTTGTAATGCCTTGACAATTCCAGTGCATTACGTGAAGGCTGGTATTTGTAGAGTTAGGCGGCATATTTAAGCATTTGCATTATGACAGTAAGCTGATCCATCTTTGAAGTACATTTTTGGAGGTCCAAAACGGCTCTAGAAAAAATTTCGAATAACTCATCGATGCTGAAGATATTACCTTTTATGTGATGTTATCGGTGCGGTGTCCTCACTGCTTCAGCATAACTTTTAGTGGCAGAAGTATGGCTATTTTCATTCGGAACAGTGTTCGAAGATTCATCATTTTGCGTAACAATTGGGACTTGGTCAAAAAGTGCACGATAGAAGTGATTTTGTTGAGGCTGGTTTTTTTTGTTGACATTCTCGCGCATAATTAGGTATTCTTTACGGCTAGGGCATCGAGGATCATCTGCTCTATGATGAAAATTTTTAAAATTTTTCTTGATACAGTTAAAGCATTTGTATGAAGCATATTCTGATGTTTTATTAATTTGGCATAGAGAGAAATCATGAGCACCAGTACAAGCAATGCAGATATTGTTACGAAAACAATTTTTTGAACCGTGACCATACATACAACACTTGGTACATTGTGTAGGACCTTTCTTGCTTTTCAAAGGGTTTCTCATAATCTGTGTTTTAGAAGTCAAAGTGCGATCAAAATCTAGAACATACAGTGCGTCATCGGCAGAAGAGCGTGAAGTTTGTATTTCTTTTATATTATGTACAGTAACATTGTATTCAATTTTGAGTTCGTCTTCAATTTCTTTTGGGTCCAATTGGGGGAGTCCGTATAAAAATAATTTAAATATTTTAGTGTCTTTACATTCATGTGTATAGAATTTAAAATTTGCGGCAGATAACTTGTTTTTAGCAGTATCATAATTCACCATAGACGAAGAAATTATCTTAGTTCCGACTGACATTCTCTTAAATTCGTACTCTTTTCCAATTAATTTAAAAACTTGAATGAATCCATGACAAGGATCAACTACTATAGGAGGCATCACAACTTTATATTCCTTTATTTCATCATGGTCACCATCACTATATGTGTCATCATCACCATCGTTGAGATCTTGTAACATTTTAAAACGATTTTCATTAAAATTTAGTTTCATTTTTGGGGTACTTCCCCAACACTTCTTTCTTTTTAAAGCACTCATTAATAAACAAAATAAAAGAAAAAAAACTTTTACTTGATCTGTTTTGTTCTGGTTCTTTTATTTAACTTAGTGAGTTTATATAAAATTGTTGTTTTCCGTAACGGTTGTTTTTATTTTTTCGATTTTAAGAATATGTACGTCTGTTCGCTATCAGAAGCTGAGTGGTACTGAAATTCTGTAATTTTATAAAACGTAAAACAAGAAAGATAGACCTGATAAAGGAAATCACTCAGTAAGAGCTAAAATTAGCAGAAGAAACAATTATAAAGGAAACTCAATCGCAGCACTATCTAAATGAAATAAACAATTTAAAAAATGAAAAAAGATACCGAGGTCAAGCCCGATTTATAAACTGTCCCCATTTTTAGACAACAATCAGGTCCTAAGAGTACTTGGGCGTATTGACAACGCAAATATACCACAGGAGTTTAAAAACCCAATTATACTTCCAAAGTACAGCTATTTAACAAAACTTTTGATTCTTTACTACCACGATAAATTCTACCATTCAAATCACGAAACATGTATAAACGAATTACGTCAAAAGTATTACATTCCTCAAATCAGAACAGTATTCAAATCAGTTCGGAAACTGTGTCAAACATGCAAAATTACAAACGCCGAACCACAAACTCCACAGATGGCACGGTTACCTCGAGCAAGACTTTCTGCCTATGTTGCCCCGTTTACGTTTACAGGATTGGACTACTTTGGCCCTATATCTGTGGTAGTAAATAGACACAAAGAGAAAAGGTACGGAGCGCTCTTTACGTGCCTTACAATTAGAGCAGTCCACATCGAGGTAGTACATTCGCTCGACACGAGTTCATGTATCATGGCCATCAGAAATTTTACTTGCAGGAGCTGAACGCCAAGAGAGTTTTTCTCTGATAACGGTACAAATTTCGTAGGTGCTGATAGAGAGCTAAGGGAAGCCATCAAAGAAGTCGACACCAACGCACTAGTTCGAAACTTTACAACCTCCACCACAAAGTGGAATTTTAATCCGCCGTCTGCACCGCATATGGGAGGAGCATGGGAGCGTATGATAAGATCGGTAAAATCTGTGCTTTATAAAATCTCCGCTGGAAGGTGTCCAAATGAAGAAGTTCTCAGAAGTATGATGGCAGAAGTCGAGAATATCATAAACTCTCGACCACTTACGTACATCCCCATTGAATGCGAAAACATGGAGGCCCTAACTCCAAACCATTTCTTGTTGGGTACCTCAGGCGGATTAAAACCATTAGCAATGTATGAAGATTCAGGCGTTGTGTTGAGACAATCCTACCTAGCATCTCAATTATTTGCGGAAGAATTTTGGAAGAGGTGGTTGACAGAATTTCTACCAACACTTACTTGTCGTTCAAAATTGCATGACAGAGTTAAACCATTGGAAGTTGGAGACCTTGTGATTGTGGTTGACCGTATGAACCCAAGGAACGTTTGGCCTCGAGGAAAAGTCATCCATGTCTATAAAGCTGATGATGGACAAGTAAGAAGAGCTATAGTTCTAACAAAATGTGGTATACTCGAGAGGCCTGTAGTAAAGCTAGCGCTATTGGATGTGGCTCAGAGACAGGAGTAAGCCTTCGAAGACTTCTCGTCTTACTGAGGGGGGGTGTTACCGCCACTGTCAACGTAATGTATACAGTAATTTTTCTAAGTGTGGACTTGTACTAAAAACTGACACCTGTCAAGCTAATGCGAAAGGGAGAAACATTATTCCAAGCGCCAAACCTACGCTTTGGAGAAAAGAAATTTTACCAGCACTTCCATATAACTGCCTGTAAAGAGAGTACCTATATACTTGTAAAAAGAAGTTTGCTCCCTATCCATACTAAATAAGTTAGTAAAAATTATTATATTATCTTATGAATTTATTTAATATGTAAACTTTTATAGGAATTTTAACACCCTAAATTGTAAGCCAAATTTGAAATAAAGAATTATTTTTCAAAGTTTACGCTGGTGTTCACGGTCTATTTGGAGACAGGAGCTTGGGTTGCTTCACCCGACAACAGTCATCAAGTGGTCATTTTTGCCACTTGCCATTTTCATTGGCACATTTCTGTGCGTCACTGTACACCCTTTGATATAGTCATGCTTATTTCGACTACGTTTGTTGCACCATTTGTTGCAAATTGTTTCAGTCTATGATTCATTCCTGTTTACCTATGCCCACCACTACTTTCTAACGATGCTCTGCATCTTCAGATCAAGACTAAAGGAACCAAACGGTAATGACAAAAAAAGTAGTGATGATGCTGCAACGATTATACACACTAAATTCCAATGTGTTGTCTTAACAGCCGCTTCTTTCATTTGCACACACATTAAGCATTCATACAGTCTTTGCAAAGTACTCATATTGCATTTTCTGTTTCCCGTTTTCCTCTCTTGTTTACGTGTCTGCAATAAACATTTGCATTAACGGCTACAACGCTCGCCGATGCATATTTCAATGCAATTTTCTGATAAACAGAGAGAATTGAGGCAGAGTGACAAGTCTTCAAATAACTACCGACAGTACAAACAGAGGGAAAAGCAGGTCTCAAATTGCTTACAAGCATCAGATGATAGAGATAGAGCCTTAAAAGGAAGGTACTCAATCTGGCATAAGGCACTCAATGTGATTGGATGGCAAAATAAATATCATCATTAAATAGAAATGCTACGTAAAGAGATATTTTTAACTTCTTACGTTTAATGCTACTATCGTTCCCTAATTTTTTCTCAGTAGGAACATCAACAAACCGATTTGACGGATAAGGAATGCAGAGCAGCCAGCAGAGCCGGGTAGAATTATATTTGGTTGACTTGGGATTTCAACGGACTGTGTCACTTTCCACATATTGTGCGATATCATCAAGTTTTAGAGAATGAGATCATGAATCATGGATCAAGAGATCATGCAATTTGATCTCACTGGACTATACTTTGAAGGAGTTACAGTCACAGTTCCATGCATGTAAGATAATTTGACAGCTTTTATGGCTAAAAAAGCGAGCTACGTGAAGTAATGTTTAAAAAGTAAGGGTGCCTCAGTTAGAATGCACTTTTTCAGATTAAAAGAAAATCACAAATTTTTAAGTAGCCTAGATTCAAACCCTCAGCTGAGACATCAAGATGTTTGAAATGCAATATCAAAAAATATTTCATATGTCCGCTTCCTATCACCAGTTTTTTGTGAAAATAACTCTGAGAGTAAATAAAATTGCCATGAAAAGTTTTCACAAATCTATCGTTCGCAGTCAACGTTAAACTAACTATTGGTCCCGTCACTCATTTATAAAATGAAAAGAAACAACATGGGTGCTATAAGAAGAAAGGTTGTAATTCTGACGAAATTCTATCCAAGTAATATAGAATGAGCTCACACTTCTTGAGCAATAGTAGACTGAATAATCAAAGTTACTTACCATTGCATCCAATATAACAACCGAATATATTGTGACGTTTTTAGCCCCTAAAAACGTTTAAAATAAAATACAAATAAATTTGTGTTTATTTCAAATAAAATTCTTTACACAATTCTTTCGCACAATTCTGTGTGCCACTGTTCACAGCTTGATGTAAACAACAACAATTGCTTTTCTTTGTTATTACTCTGTTTATACCCTTTGTACGAACTATAAAAATTCTAGACAATTCAAACCACATTACTCTCCACAAACGCACCGCGTCTTCACACAAGACTGAATAACTCAGTCGCATGCTTTGCCTTGCCTTTTATATGGCGACGTTCACAGTCTGATGGATGTTCTTGAAGGCTAATGTTCATGACTTCGCCATCTCGTAATCTCTATAAATGTAATCATCGTTGTCTATTCGTGTAGCGTTTGTTGTTGTATTTTTGTTTACTTGTTTACCTTTTTATGCTGTTGTTTGTTCAGGGTTCAAACCCCAGGCCAGGCATCAAAAACAAAATACAAAAAGTATTTCTTCAGCGACTTCCTCTCAGCAGGTTTCTGGCAAAAACTCTGAGAGCAAATAAAATTGCCGTGAGAAAGTTTCTCAAAAATCTGTCGTTCGGAGTCGACTTTAAACTGGGACCTACATAGACCACTCATGTATAAAAATTAACGCACACAACATAAGTGTCATGAGAAAATAGGTTGTTATCCCAACTAAAGTATTCTAAAGACTAATTAAGTTGTGATTTATTGTTGGATTATAAAGAAGATTCGTTTCAATAAAGTTTTTGCCGTCACGGCTTAATGACAGATCATTACTCATTTCAAAAAGTTTTTAATTGCTCATTTCAGTCCATTGTAACCGTAGATGTGGCTTTATCTCACCCATGACGCATAGGATTTTGGATCTCGCCCTTATGATTATAATTTATTCACATAAACCTGAGATTTCAGAAGATTCCAACGAAAAAGATAGCAGCCTTTAACTTATATGACGTATTAAATTAAAATTTTTGGAGAAATGTTCTAAAAACCGCTACTGCAATAAATTGGTTGTAATACGCGCAAACTGACTTGATTAGTTTAGTCAAGTCCAGTCAAGTTTAGTCTAGTCCGGTCAACTCTATTCTAACCAAGCCTACTCAAGTCTACTGAAGTTGAAGTCTTCTCAAGTCTAGTCAAGTCTAGTCAAGTCTAGTCAAGTCTAGTCAAGTCTAGTCAAGTCTAGTCAAGTCTAGTCAAGTCTAGTCAAGTCTAGTCAAGTCTAGTCAAGTCTAGTCAAGTCTAGTCAAGTCTAGTCAAGTCTAGTCAAGTCTAGTCAAGTCTAGTCAAGTCTAGTCAAGTCTAGTCAAGTCTAGTCAAGTCTAGTCAAGTCTAGTCAAGTCTAGTCAAGTCTAGTCAAGTCTAGTCAAGTCTAGTCAAGTCTAGTCAAGTCTAGTCAAGTCTAGTCAAGTCTAGTCAAGTCTAGTCAAGTCTAGTCAAGTCTAGTCAAGTCTAGTCAAGTCTAGTCAAGTCTAGTCAAGTCTAGTCAAGTCTAGTCAAGTCTAGTCAAGTCTAGTCAAGTCTAGTCAAGTCTAGTCAAGTCTAGTCAAGTCTAGTCAAGTCTAGTCAAGTCTAGTCAAGTCTAGTCATGCCATTGAGTTAAGACTACAAGACCTCACTTGTGGTGCGTCTGTAATGATTAGCATTCGAAGCCACCGCAATACTCAAATTTTGAAGAGGTTTAAATGCTCATTCAACAAAAAGAAGGAAATTCTTTAAAAGCTGATTATAATCAGAAGCGTAAGCATAACAGCTGCAATACATTTGTTCAAGCTCCCTTATTGTTGTACATCTCCATGCTACAGAAAAAATAGAAGCCTCGTAAGACAAAATAATAATCGCTTGATAATGATACTTTAACTAAAAGTTGCAACAATTTATTATCTTTTATGGTAAACTTTTGTGATTATAAAGATTTTAAAATACAACAAAAACAACGACAACAACAACAACAAAGTTTAACAGAAACTAAAGAAAAACTATTATTTTCCAAGAGAGCTTTTGAAATAATTGCATAAAAAACGAAAATAACAAGGAACTTAACAGAGTTTAGTTCGCAATTAAGAGCTTGAAAATGAAAGAACAGTTGCTATACATGCCTGAGTGTATTGTGCCACAGATTGTGGCAGAACAATCTGTAGCAATGGAAAATATTTAAAAACAAGTTTAAATTGAATTAAAAAATATGACAACAAAGGGAGTTAGAGTGGTTGTAATGGGACCATGTGATCGCAATTTGACTGCAAGCCTCTCTCAAGATCTCACCCACTCTGGAATTACAACAAAACCCATTCAGAAATATTTTACCTAGTAGACTACAGCGACATTCTAAAATTGGTTCAGACAAATTGCCGTAGTCTAGTAGGCAGTATGTTATTTTCTTAGACATGAGGCCTCGGTTCAATCCACATGTCAAATATCGCCTACAAAACGAATTATGAAAAAATATTTCTTCTGCGACATTCTCCCAGCAGATTTCTGGCAAAAACTCTGAGAGTAAATCAAATTGCCATGAAAGGTTTCTTAAAAATCTGTCGTTCGGAGTCAACTTTACACTGTAGGTCTAGCCACTCATGTACAAAATTAACGCACGCAACATAAGTGGTGTGAAGAAGAAAAACAAGTTCATTGTTTAAGTCCGATTGCCAAAAGAAAGCTTCAGTCTTTGAGATTTACCCAGATTGCTGCCCTGATTTGAGTTTTCAGAGAAGAAATCGGTCTTCAGCAATCCAAAACTCTATGCGTTATACTGTTGCAAATAAAAATCTCAATCTGTAGTTCCTTTCAGCTTGTCATCGGGTATATTTAAAAAATGTTTATTTAACATTGACTGAGGCTCGTTACTTCACAGTAATAAATGCAACCTTGTTCCATTTTCTTGCCTGTGCTGTATAAATACTTCACAGACACTCTTTGAAGCCATCTTTCTAAGCCGCATACAAATTTCAATATCCATTGTCCGATAACATATACATACGCTTCATTTTTTTTGGATTGGCCATAGGGTTTCCAATTTTATTTCAGCAGCGCTGGTGAAGACATGTCCTTTCCTTGCTTCTCTTATTTTTCTTTGCTATTGAACGATGAACATCTCTCCACTAGTCATGAAGAAAGCCTCGTCTGAGACCGTCTATAGTAAGTTATAGCACAACTTAACGCCAATATGTGCTGTTTTGCACCCAGTATGTTATTGCTTGGTTTTTAGGATTTTAGGAGTTCAACGTTCATGGTTGCTAGAATAAGCCTTATTTAGCTCTGCTTTGGACCAATCATTATTTTTGTCATTAACATGCTTAGCATGCTCTGTCAGTCTCACTGCCTTTTTGTCAACCTTATGTGTTAAAGAACATTACTTCAAATATTTCGCGCTTCTTTCGTATAGCTAGCGATGTAATGTTATAAGCCCCCTCCCCCCTTATTTTATCAGAATAAACTTATCCTTAGCAAGCTCTAGAGTCTAGACCGTAGCTCTTAAGACATGTTTGAGTTTTTATTACGATTTTCTTTTCAACTTTCTTTGGCCATCCTCTACTTTAAGCGCTGAAATTATTACCTTCTGTGTGTCGTATTGTAGCTCATATTGCAGGGATCATGTCTATGCATAGACAACCTGGGTTGTATTAGATTTGAGTTTTACGACTCTGAAGCAGTTAGTATCCAAAAAAATTTTTGAAATCTTTCCTGTTAAGCTTTCGTAATATAAATCCAGCGTAGAACTAAATTTAATAATTTTTCGTACAACGTGTGCGGCATTTAAGCTTTGTGTTAATAACTGCTCAAACAGAATTATGACGTAGTTTCTCATCCCATTGATGTCGAGTGTGTTAATTTTATACATGATTGGCAGGACCTAAGTTTAGAGAGCAAAAATTAGCTTTTAAAAACGATTGGAGATTTTTTAAGAAAATTAAAAACACCACAAGCAATGGGATGTTAGTGATGCCTTTAGAGCTATTGCATGGGAGTCTACTAAGATGGGTTTGGCAGTAAATAAGGGCAAAACAAAGCATATGTCATTGATAAGTAGAGACGTATTGATTCTCAGATTACGGCCGATAACTATACTTTTGATACAGTCAAGGAATTTATTTAAAAATTATGTCAGTCTGGAGATCAAGCACAGGATCACTCTTGCCAACAGGTGCTACTATAGTCTCAATAGGCAATTGAGTAGCAGAGACCACTCTCGTGCGACAAAACTAATACTCTACAAGACGCTCATCCTACCCGTGCTTCTTTATGGCGCAGGGGCATGGACCCTTTTAAGCACTGTTGCAGCAACCTTAAGAGTATTCGAGCGAAAAGTCCTACGTAAGATCTTCGGTCCAGTGCGAGTTGGCTATGATTTCTGCATCCGATCCAACAATGAGCTGAATGAGAGCAACGATATAGACGTTGTGCAGCTCATTAATATCCAGCGGCTGCGCCGGCTCGGCCATGCTGTTCGAATGGAGGAGGATATTTGATGAGGGGAAGTCGGCAAAGAGGACGACCTTGTATGCGTTGGAAGGACCAAATCGAGGAATCCCTGTCATCGATTGCTGTGACCAACAGGCGTAGGCGCGCAAGAAGCAGAGGCACCTAGAAGGACATGTTGCGGCAGGCCGAAATCCGTTAATCGGGTTGTAAAGGCCAATTAAGTAAGTAAGTAAAAGCAATGGGACCAGCTATGCATACACACATATATAATTGGTCATCATAACCCTTCCATAAGGATTACGACGTAGTTTCCCACGCAACCCATGTTGAGTGTGTTAATTTTATTCATGAGCGGCGGGACCAGTGCAGTTTAAAGCCGACTCTGAAAGACAGATTTTCGAGAAACTTTCAAATTTATTTTCAGAGCTTTTGGCATACCTATGTTTTTAACCACTTTAATGAAATTATTGTTTAAATAATCAAACTAGAGTAAGCAATAAGAATAAAATATACACTTAAGACTTTACAACAATAATAAATCCAACATATTTGGCCCCAATTCCAAATACGCCCCAAACCTAAGTTGTCCAACAAAACCTGAACATGATTGTGTAAAATGTAAGGTGGGAGTAAATTATTGCGGTTTTAAACATGATTTCGATAATTAAAGGGTGGCAATGTTCAATTCAAGCAGAAGTTTGAAGATTTACTAACACAATGACACACAAATAGATAGCCGAACAGACAGACAGACAGACGGATGTAATGAATGTCTTTCAAACGTTTTGCATGCAATTAAGCTTTAATCATTATCTGTTAAGAAATATAAGTTTTTGTTTGTGTTTCCTCTTCTTAACTGGTTTATAGGTTTTGGCCAGAACAACGTTGTCTTTGTTGTTGTTGTTGTTAGTGTTGCTTTTAATATTTAAAATAAATGTAATACTTTGGCCTCCTTTTATAACTTAAGGTTAGAATAAAAGTTTTTCAACTGATTAATTCAAATTGTCTTGTCTTAGCCCTTTACATGTATGTTTATACATATGTATGTAATTATTTTGTGTGTAAATTTGTTAATAATCTTAAGACAATAACAAGAAAAAAAAGCAACATTTAAAATGTATTTAAGTATGAAATTAAATCCTGTGGTTAATTTATTATTTTTCTTAAAATGTCATTAACCGAGTTATAGGATTTTGGTTTAAATAAGTTTCTACTCGTGAATACAGTGGGTTGCAAAAAAAAAGTCTCATCTTGAAAATAAATTTATTTTTTTGTGGAGGAGTTCTGCTTAGACATTTGAAAGGTAAATAATTTCTATTGTAGTCTAGCAGGAAAGTGTGTTGGCTTATTAGACGTGAGACCACAGGTTCAAACCCCAATCCCGACACCTCGTATGAAACGAAATATGACAATATATTTCTTCGGAAACTTCCTCTCAGCATATTTCTGGTAAAAGCTTTGGGAGTCATATACAAATTACCATGAAAAGTCGACTTTAAACTGTAGGTCCCATCACTCATGTATAAAGTGAACACACACTACATAAATAGTGTGAGAAACTGGATCGAATTGCTATCACGAAAGGTTGTAATTTCTATTGCAGATCTTTTATTGGAAAATTTATTACAGTCGTTAAGCTGCCAGACCCAAATTATTTTATTTAAGAAACTGTCCCCATATTCGTCAATACTTATGAGGTAAATTTCGATAATTTTCTCGCACATTTCAGGCCATGTGTCCGTGATAATTTTAAGAAAGTTGATTTCCAAATGCTTTATCGTTAGAGAAGTATTCCCGTAGAAAGAATATTTAATGAAGCCTGACGAATATCACTCAAACCGCTTAAATTCTTTAGGAAACTGTTTATGCAATAAAGCAAAAACCGGTCATGTTACCTGACTCTTCAACAGTCTGAAAGGTTTTTCCAGGATTATTTTCCAAAAAAAAAACGATCCATTGAAATACCATAATGCAGACCAAACAAATGTTCATTTCTAAATGCTTTAAAGGAGTTTCCGCATATGAAGTCTAACGCCGTCAAACTGCATACTTTCTTTTGCATATTTTTCATGCAATAATACCCAAAGTAGGTCGTATTTTCTGGCTCATGACAATGTCTTTTTAAAATAACATATCGTTCTGCAAAATATATTCAATTACAGACCATCATACGGCCATTGTCCACTGAATTGACAGGAACGGCTGCTACTGGGTTATTTTCAAAAATGACAACCGCCACATTCTAATGTGTCCTAAACAGTTTCTTATTCCTGATCCAATGGCTTTTTCATAATCATTCCTGAATGGAATAATTTTGCTTGTTGGCATAGACACCCTGCTTGGAATAGACTTCATCTGTAAAGAGAATTTTATTCAACATCAATATTGAAAGTATTGTTACGAAAATGAAAAAAATTATTATACTGGTGTTTTGCTTTTACAACTTTAAACATTAAAATTATAAACAAAAACTACAAAAACAATGAACTTGTTTACAACTTATCGCACTGCGTAATATAACAACAAATACCAGCATAAAAAATGATAAACAAGTAAACAAAAATATACCAACAAACAATACAAGAATAAATGTAAACAATATACACAAACGACAATAATGAAACAACGCTGTTGACATTTATAGAGATCTCGAGAAGGTAAGCCACGAACATTCGCCTTCAAAAACATTCCATATAAAATTTAAGGCAAAGCAGGCAACTGAGTTAGTAAAAGTTCAGTCAGTTTTGTGTGAAGACGCGGTGTGTTTGAAAACAATAATCGTGGTTTGAAGATCTCCGTTACAAAAGATCAGTCGAACAATTGTTTAGTAATTGTTATTGTTTATGCAAAGGGTATAAACAAAGGAATAATAAACAAAGCAATTGTTGTTGTTACATCAAGTTGTTAACAAACACCAATTTATTTTTATTTTATTTTCAATATACGAGCTCATACTTTAAAGGTTTTTAAAAGGTAAAAACGTAACAGTAACCTGTGCATATATGAAATATATGAAGAGGCCGTGGTCTAGTAGGTAGAGTGTTGGCTTATTAGACGTAAGGCCTCGGTTCAAACCCCTGGTCAGGCATCTCCAACTAAACGAAATATGACAAAATATTTCTTCGGCGACTTCCTCTCAAGATTTCCGGCAAAAACTCTGAGAGTAAATAAAAATTGCCTTGAATAAGTTTCTCAAGAATCTGTGGTTCGGAGTCGACTTTACATTATAGGCATGTATAAAAATGTGTGTAAACTCATGTATAAAAACGCATGTAAAAAAATTAACGCACACAACATAAGTGGTGTGAGAAACTGGATCGTAATCCTGACTAAAGGGTTGTAATGACCAATTGCGTATGTACGTATGTGTGAAGTATACACTGAATGAGGGTGTACACATGTCAGTGTGAGTGACTGTATGCACTTGTGAGTAGTTTTTGTTTTTGCTACTTGTTTCATTGTGTTTGTTGCAAGAAGATTGGCAAAAAGGAAATCACAATTCATTAGGAAAATTAATAATGTGAACAATATGCTGCTACTGCTACTGATAATGTTGCTACTGAAGACTGAAAATTACTAAAATTTTCTTTCACATCTTTCACATTTTTTGTTAAACTTTACACATATTTTTAAGCAGTAACAAAAATATTTCAAAAGTATTTATCTTTCTGTTAAAGAATATATATATGTTTGAATATATGTGTGTTTATAGTAGTATACATACATGTATGCATACAATCAGTGTCTAAATGTGCATGCACATGTGAAGGAATATAATATTGCGAAATAATGCCAACAGAAAATGAAAATTTTTTTGGGGGAAAGCGGATATGACAAGTAAGATTTTGTTTTCCATTTTCTGCATCGCTTACTTTAAAAAGAAAGTCAAATAAAAACAACTGAAAAGAGGTATGTTAGAGATATGAAAAACTGTTGGGAATTTTGGTTTAATGGAACCAAGTTTCTTAACAAATGTTGGCAGATCAAGTCTACATTAAGGCCCTGCTTTTTATTTTTCTTTTTCGTTTCATTATTTTATTACAATCGTCCTGCCAACAGCCTAGCCAAGAGAACTGCCACATTTACACCCATTGTGATACCACAGTCTGTTATTTCGCTGGAACTATCTGGAGCTTCAGATGGAGGCATTTAGACTCCGAATGTTCGTCTCTGACAAATTACTAGATTTGCATAGTAGAAACCCAAGTGTCTGTTGCCCATATGTAATGCCACTGAGCATTTACCCAAGTTCTTATGAACATTTCCAACTCTTCCTCATTCTACAGAAGTCATTAGCCATATAGCCAAGACCAATTTGTCTTACATGGGTACATCGTATGTAATATCCAGTAATGGCTGGAGATTAATCAGACGTTATGTGCGCACTTCTTCCAACATTAACTG
This sequence comes from Sarcophaga variegata, assembly GCA_932273835.1. Taxonomy (NCBI): domain Eukaryota; kingdom Metazoa; phylum Arthropoda; class Insecta; order Diptera; family Sarcophagidae; genus Sarcophaga; species Sarcophaga variegata. The sequence goes on along the minus strand of OW026360.1, from coordinate 98,961,232 downwards.
GATTTGTTGTCTGTATCTACTGCCGTATCAGCATTTGATTTGTCAACAATGCATTTCCCAATATAGAGAGCTCACCTAAAGACCCTTTTTTCAGAAACCTTCATGGCAGCAAAAGAAGAGATAGACATACCTTTCTATGCTTGGAGAAAAGTACTGGAGTCAAAGCTTGCAAATCAAAACATCTTGATCCGAAGTAAAACTATTTCCGAAAGACTGATCAGAATGGAAAAATTTTGTTGTGGCCCATTGTCCTAACTTTATCCCAAGCACAATGGTACATATGTGCTGCCGAGTGAACTTGCCTGTAAACGGCAAGCTAGCCGCTGAACTAGCCTAACCTTGCCCCATCCTCAGGTCATCTATAAACTTGAACTAATCAGACTCCATTAAATTTAAACTTTTCTCAGACGAATATCCAGTAGATTAAGACTTAGTCTGTTAACTACATCCCTTGATATGCTACTGAACGTTATCCACACTGTTCAATAAGTTCAATAAGAACTACAAACACTTGATAACATGTTAAGAGCGTAGTGTGATATACTGGAATAAAATGAAATTGATTTTCATTGACAAATAGATCAATGCATGAAAATCTCCATATTTGTCAATTCTAAGCTTTCACGTCCTCAATGGGAATTTCCAAAAGCAGAGAATTGACCCGAAAGTTTGTTGCAAGTGCTAGCTCTGGCCAATTCACTTCAGTGTGGAAAATGTTGCAATGGTCTGTTAATTATATTGATTAAACTATACCTACCAAAACCAAAAATATGCCTCTATTCAGTCCCCAAACACTCCAGACGATTGGTTGGTGCATCAATCCTTTTTTTCCTTTGGATTCTCTCCTGACTGGAAAAGTTATAGTATTCATACATACTGTTACGTTTTTACCTTTTAAAGACGTTTAAAAATATGAGCTCGTAGATTGAAAATAAAAAAATAAATTTGTGTTTAATTTTAATTAAAATTCTTTATTATACGCACTATTCTGTGTGCCACTGTTCACAAATTGGTGTAAACAACAACAGTTGCTTTCCTTTGCTATTCCTCTCTTTATACTCTTTGCATAGACAATAACAATTCCAGACAATTATTCGATAGATCTTTGTAACGGAGATATTCACACCAAGATTACTCTCTTTAAACGCATCGCGTCTTCACACAAGACTGACTGAACTTCACTCACTCAGTCGCCTGCTTTTCCTTGGCTTTTATATTGCAAAGTAAACAGTCTGACGAATGTTCTTGAAGGCGAATATTCATGACTCCGCCTTTTCGAAATCTCTATAAATGTAAACATCGTTGTTTACATAAATGTATAGAAATGTAAACATCATTGTTTACGTCGTTATTTTCATTTAGACACCTATGTTCTATAACATTCGAAGTCGAAAAAGTGTGTTTTGAGTTATGAGCTCTCAAAGTTTCACGCGATATACGACTATATGTGTATTCTAAATAGATTTTTCCCTATAACTTCGGAACGGATCGGCGAATCTTAACCAAATTTTGACAGTATTTAAGTTAGAGAACGTAGAATTTAAAAATTTTAATTAAAAAAATTAAAAACGTTCTAAGTGTTCTTAGAATGGAGGCGTCGACTTATTCTTGCAATGTTGTTTTTTTTTTTTACTTTTACTCGTTTACCATTTACTTTATGCTGGTGTTTGTTGTTATATTATGTAGTACGATAATTTGTAAACAGGTTTGTTTACTGCATTGTTTTGTTTTTGTAGTGTTTCTTTATAATTTTAATACTAAGCGATGTAAAAGCAAAACATCAGTATTTTGATTTTTCAATTCCGTAACAATACATATACGTAATTGATCATTACAACCCTTCAGTCAGGCGATTACGACCAAGCTTCTCAAATCACTTATGTTGTGTGTGTTAATTTTATACATATGTAAGTGGCAAGGGGACATACAGTATAAAGTCAACTCCGAACGACAGATTTTAGACAAACTTTTCATGGCAATTTTAGTTGACTCTCAGAGTTTTTGCCAGGAATCTGCTGAGAGGCAGTTGCTGAAGAAATATGCTTCAAAATTTCGTTTTGTTACAGATGTCGGACCTAGTGTAGTGGTAGTATGGATTCAATGTTTACGAAAGTTCGCAAGTCAGTTGGGATTCTCGAATGGTCCAGTGTTGGATCCATGACAATACCCATCAGCCATAAGCGTTGTTTACTATTAGCTACTGATCGCTTTCAATATAGGCCGGAAAAGCTGTAAAATTATTTACAGCCCCGATGTAGGTGTACAGATAATAACGCTGCAGGCAGAGCTTTGTATCCTCCGGTTTTAGTTGGGATTGGTCATCTTAATAGAGCCGATACCTTATTACAAGTATAGAGAGCAATGAAAGAGACCATTTTCATCCATTTGAGTGCCGTGGAGTAGCGTATGTCATCCTGTGAAACTATCGAAGATACTCTCTCTATTCTAATCTCAGTTAAAACGAGTGTATCTAAAACACAGGGTCACTCATACAAAATGAAATATTTTTCAAACAAGTATCATAATCGTTTGTGAAATTTTCTCATTTCGTTTCTCTTTCATTTTGACATTTCAAATATAATTTCATTTAATTTTCATTTGTTCAAGGCGAATTCATTAGGAGGTGAGATTATTTTACCAGCTGATGTAAGTAACAATGTCAAAAAAAAATTTTTGTTTTTTGTGTATTTTATTTCGATATTCAATTTCGTATTCATATTAGTCATAAACCCTCATATGTACCGCATGTATCCTTAACGATACGCACTCTGGAAATTCTTTAGGATTACTATTTTAAAGCCAATTATATATTATAATTAAGTCGCCGTAGTAGGTAGTGTGTTGGCTTATTAGACGAAAAGCCAGGGTTCAAGCCCCAGGCCAGACATCAAAATGAAATACAAAAAGTATTTCTTCGGCGACTTCCTCTCAGCAGATTTCTGGCAAAAACTCTGAGAGTAAATAAAATTGCCATGAAAAGTTTCTCAAAAATCTGTCGCTCGGAGTCGACTTTAAACTGTAGGTCCCGCCACTCATATATAAAATTAACACGCACGACGTAAGTGGTGTGAGGAACTAGATCGTAATCCTGACTGAAGAGTATGTATATATTAGAATTTTTGCAAGATGATATAGGGATTAAAACAAATTGGACCAATCTTCTGTTGAAAATTCTGTTTTTAACTTAATTTGGCTTCTTTTTAATAATTTTTTTTAAACATGTTTTTAAACAATTTTTTTCAACAATTTCTTTTTATCAATTTATATTTATTATTATTTATTTATTTATTCATCTAAATTCGTGGGAAGGCTGACAATATGCCGCAAGGTTACATAAAATTGTATCTGTTGAACAATACCGGTGGTAAATTATCCAAATCATCCGGCATAAAAATCGAATATTCCGTATCCGATGAAATGGAATTATCCAGGCGATTATCGATAAAAACGCGTAAGAAATTAATGCAAAGATTGTTTCGAAAAGATGAAGATGAATATCAAGCTGAACTTGATAATATGGGACGTTTATATTGGAAAGACACGGTCTCTGCGTCTGTGCGTCAGTGTACAAAAGAACACATAAAACCACCGCCCACACTATTGAGTAATGCACAGAAGACACACTGTGACATTTTGTTTAAAGTGTTTTCCGATTAAATGGAAACTGTGGGAAAATGTTTGCAAATCAATGTAAAAAAATTAATAAAATAAAAAATTAAAAAAAAAAAAAATATGGAAATCATTGGGTGTCCTTGTAGTTCAGCAAATTTATGCGCACTGTACAGTGAGCAACAAAAATTATCTGCACTTTAATAATATATGTATAGAGAATAACCGCTTACTTGCCATTTCTTTTTAACTCCTCTGGAAATTTTAAAATTTTTAAAAAACTTTTGTGTTTACTTTTGTTAAGGACCGTATTACCCAAACTCAGTCATTCAACCAAACAAAAAATTAAAGAGTAAAAGTTTGCCTAACTCCTAGCCAAGTGATATGAATGTTGTAACGCTCAGCCATTTCTGCGAGAGACTAGCGTTAGCCAAAGCAATGCTAAAGACAATAATATTACAACCCAATGCCTTAATTGCCGCTTGGCAAAGTGAAACTATACTCATAGCTCTACCAGAGATAGTGTCGTTCTTAATAATCATTACCGCAACTTTTATGACTAAAACTTCCGGCTGGAAGATGTTACAATCACTTAGTCATGAGTCGCACATAGTCATTTACGATAAGCGTCGTATCATTTTTTCATTCCCTTCTATTTGAGATGAATGCCTTGAATTAAGTGGCCATGGTCTTGTAGGTAGTGTGTTGGCTTATTAGACATCAGGCCTCGGTTCAAACCCCAGCTCAGACTTCTCCAATAGAATGAAATATAAGGAATTATTTCTCACGGTGACTTCCTCACAGCAGATTTTTGACAAAAACTCTGAGAACAAAATAAAATTGCCATGAAAACTTTCTCAAAATCTTTCATTCGGAATCGACTTTAAACTGTAGATCCCGCCACTTATATTAAATTTAACACACACGCACACACAACATAAGTGGTGTGAGAAGCTAATGACGCTATAGAATATGGTAATAGATTTCGATTTCTGAGTACTTAATAAAGCTATTCATTGCCTATAAATCTATTAGATTCGATTCATCTGCCTAAGGATTAACAACTCCTTACCAACACGAGCATTCGCCTTTAAAATCATTCATCATGTTGGCATATAAAAGCCAAGACAAAGCAGGCAACGGAGTCAGTAAAAATTCAGTCAGTCTTGTGTGAAAACGCAGTGTTTAAAGAGAATAATCGTGGTTTGAAGATCTCCGTTATAAAGATCTGTCGAGCAATTGTTATTGTTTACGTAAAAGAGTGTAAAGAGAGGAATAACAAGTTGTTTACATAAAGTTGTAAACAGTGGCACACAGAATTGTGCGAACAGTAAAGAATTTAATTAAAACTAAAAACAAATTTTATTTTATTTTATTTGCAATCTACGAACTCATATTTTAAACGTTTTTAAAACGTATAAACGTAACAATATATAAGCATCCAATTAATTTTTCGACCCACTGTGCACGTGTTAGAAAATTCTGCAGATTTACTGCTTTGGTTGACATTTTCATTGTTGCTGCCTGCACTCATACAAATGTTGCCAGCTACTGTGTTATTCTATTATTGTTGCTGTCAATGTTGTTGTTCCCGCTGTTATTTGTTGTTGGTGTTGTTTAAAATGCATTTGAGCAGAAATTTTTATTGTAAGTGTGAGTACGTGTGTGCTATTTGACGTGTATCGTACTGACAGCTGATATTGTTGGCTCTTGTGGCTGGGCTGTTTTGTAGCATATTTTTTGAAAGATGTTTTGTGCATGCAACTGTATGTTGCATGTCTACATTTGAATTCATATTTGCCTTTATTATTTTTTTTTATTTCTCCACTTGAATGTGATGCTCATAAGAATAGATGCTGGATTCTTTCTTTTTGCATTTTTTGTCATTCTTGTGGGTGTTTTTATTGTGTGTGGCAATGTTTGGGCCAAGTGTTTTACCAGAACTATTGCTGTAAAAAAAACTAATTTTTTATTTTCAACAAAAGAATACGAAAAAAACATCAAGTAAAACGAATGATTCAATATTTTTTTTTTACTGTTTGCCTTTTTTTCTAATGAAAAAGTAAGAAACGAGTATCATCTGCCGCTTGAAAGTAATGAAAATTAAAATTTTCTATGATTTTTTGTTTAATTTTGGTAAAAATTAAATTTAAAAATAAAAGTTATTTTTGGAATACCAGATCTCAGCAATGAGTATTCAAAAATATGAGTAGAATCGAATCATACTCGTAATTTCTGATACTTATACGCAATCATATTTATTTGAATGTCATGGAACCTCTACTCATATTTTAAGTTTGAAGTACTCGTCATATTCATACTTAACTACAAGTATGATGTATTGATTTCGACTCTCCATAACTCTACATATACACGAAGTACAAAATAAGTATGAATCGCATACGAACACTAAAATACTTACTAGAAGGTTGTGTGTTTGCCCTGCTTGCTTTTTTGCTTATGTCTCTGTGACTGTAAATTTTGATGAATGATTCCATTAACTCAAATAATTTATAAGTATTATAAGTATTATTCTAAAGTTATGAATCTAAATGAGTAGGCTTATGAATCAAACATATTTCGAATGGTATGAGGTTGATTTCAACGTTGTACTCATACACATTGTACACATACTTATAAATCAGCGTTGTAGTGAGTACGAATGAATCAGTGTAGTTAAATTTCAATATTGTTGACTCACTTATATTCAAAATTTCAAGAGTTCTTATGAGTAGCGAAAAAACGATTCATTACTGATCTCTGATGTAAACCCATTATGAAGGTTTGATGTCCGGTTTCAAGAAGAGTTTATATTTAGGGAAATTAACAAGAAAATTAGCTCGAGGCCAATGGATGAGTGCAGTGTTGCCCTTGTTTATAGAACTATGAATTGGATATGGTATCACTGAACATGCTTAAGAGATGTTTAGATTCTTACGGCAAGTGTAGTAGCACCAGATGTATCCTTAAAAATACTTTATTAATGATACTGCAATAAAACATGCCTGGAAAAATTCAAATTCGATTGCAGGTTGTGGTTCGTAAGAAAATGGCAACCTTGCCTTTGGGTTTACCACTACGAATGAAAAGTTAGCCATAATCCGTATCAGAGCTAAATTTCCGCTTATGCTACAACGAGAAAATATTGTTATGGGAATGGAAAATATAAACAAGTAGACAAAAATGCAACAACAAACACTACAAGAATAAAAGTAAACAAAATGCACAAACAACAAAAATGAAACAACTATGTTTACTTTTATATGCCATATGAAAGGCAAGCAAAGCAGTCAACGAGTCAGTAAAAGTTCACTCAGTTTTGTGTGAAGACGCGGTGTAATTGAGGTATTTGAAGATCTCCGTTACAAAGATCTGACGAACAATTTTCTAGTGATTTGTTATTGTTTATGCAAAAGAGTGCAAAGAGGAATAACAAACAAAGCAATTGTTCTTGTTTACATCAAGTTGTGAACAGTGGCACACAGAATTGTGCGAATAATAGCGAAACAAATTTTTATTTTTATTTTAATTACAACGTACGAGCTCATACTTTAAACGTTTTTAAAGGGTGAAAAGGTAACAATACTTTATTAATGGTACTGCAATGAAACATGCGTCATCTACTGCAATTACCACATCACCACCAAATTCGATTGCAGGTTTGTGGTAGGTAAGAAAATTGGCAGCCTTACCATTGGATTTACCACTATGAATGAAAAGTTAATAATAAGCTATAGCAGGTATAGCTTATATAGCTGATATAGCTGATATAGCTGGTATAGCAGGTATAGCTTATATAGCTGGTATAGCAGGTATAGCAGGTATAGCTGATATAGCAGGTATAGCAGGTATAGCTGGTATAGCTGATATAGCTGATATAGCTGATGTAGTTGCTATAGCTGGTACAGCTTGCTAGTATAGCTAGTAAAGATTGTATAGCTAGTACAGCTTGCTAGTATAGCTAGTACAGATTGTATACCTTGCTAGTATAGCTAGTACAGGTTGTACAGCTTGCTAGTATAGCTAGTACAGCTTGCTAGTATAGCTAGTACAGATTGTACAGCTTGCTAGTAGAGCTAGTACAGATTGTATAGCTTACTAGTATAGCTGATATAGCTGGTATAGCAGGTATAGCTGGTATGGCTGGTATATCTTGCTAGTATAGCTGGTGTAGTGTTTCGTGCGAAGAGGTATGAAAGTAATGAAAAAAATGGTTATAAACTACAGTCAAAAGAAAAACAGCTAATCAGTGTAAGATTGGTAGAAGATTTGTAGACAACTTAATAAACAAATTATATGTTGAATTACATCCACCTGGTTATCAGTTTTGTGGACCTGATACAAAACTTCAAAACGAATAGCAAGAATAAAGGAAATAAAGGAATAATTTATTGGATGCAGATTGTAGAAAGCACGATATAGCGTACTCAAAATCAATGGATATAGACACAAGCCATCAAGTAGATCGTGATCAGGTATAAATCAGATCGTGACCAGATAGCAAGCAGTTCGTGATCAGATATAAAGCAGATCGTAATCAGATACAAAGCAGATCATAATCAGATAGCGAGCAGATCATAACCAGATCAAATTCAATAAAAAAATTATTATAATGTCTAAAAATTACCATAATAAAGTGTTGGAAGATCTTGTAAAGACAAGGGCTGTTCTAAAGAAAAAGTTAAAAAATATTAAACTGAATCAAATAGATAGAGTTAATTTATTAGAAGATACCTTTCAACCAATAACAAAACCACTTAAAAAAATCATTGGAAAACTTAAAGATAAACATAAGGATATAGACAACACTATTAATGATGACGATGATTATGATGATGTAAATGATGATAATGAAAACATCCCAAAACTTGAACAAAAGCATAAGGATGTAGACAACACTATAGATGATGAGGAAGATTATAATGACGTAAATGGTGATAATGAAATCGTTGGAAAACTCGAAGATAAGCATAAGGATACAGACAACACTATTGATGATGATGACGATTATTATGACGTAAATGGTGATAATGAAATCATCGGAAAAACAATGTTTAAAGCTAACGAAAAGCTCTCCATTATTTGAAAATATACAAACACTTATTAATAATAAGCAATTGGATAAAATTTATGGTTTTAATCAAGATGTAGACGGTAGTTGGAGATATGGCAAGGAAAAATTAATATTTAATAGAGATAATACTATGCAGATAGGGAATATGAAATTGAAAATGACGCCTGGATTATTTGAACTAGTATTTCATAAAAAACCTCTCCATTATTCTAAAAATGATTTGAAAAAATATAAAGAGATTTTAATTCATACCAATGCACATAAACGTCGCTATGGACCTAATGAACAAGTGAAAGGAACACGAGCCTTCAAATATATACGAATAATTAAACATTTATTCGAAACAACAACAAACATTTTAACAAAAGGCAGTGGTTTAATACTAAAATTACAAAATAATCTGAAATCAAATTACATACATTGGGATGATCCTAATGAACTAGTTGACAGACTACGTTTACTTCTTTCATCGGAAGGTTCTGGTCACAACAATCATCAAAACGAAATAATCTCTATTATCGAAGAACTTAAAGAAGCTAACATAATTTATTAGAAGAGTGAAAGAAATGTCTTATATTAATAAATTTGGAGAAGGTTTCAATAAATATAATCATAAACACAAAAAAAAAAAAATATATATATATATATGTATATAACACAAATACATGATGATCTAGCTGATCAAATAAACAATTTAAACATTGAGGTAGAACATGTTTACCTAAAACATGGCAATGTCAAAAAAAAAAAAAATAATAATAAAAAAAAAAAAATTAAAATAAAATAGACAAAACCAAAAACCAAAAAGTAGATCGTTATCAGATATAAAGTAGATCGTGAGCAGATACAAAGCAGATCGTGATCAGATGTAAAGTAGATCGTGATCAGATACAAAGCAGATCAAAATCAATATCAAAAAATTAACATACTGAAATCATGTAAATTGCTGTATATATAGGAGATCGTCTTGATTTCACCTATTTTTGCGAAGAGGTATAAAAGTAACGAAAAAAAATTTGTTATAATCTACAGTCAAAACAAAACCTCAGCCAGTGTAAGATGAGAAGAGGATTTGTAAACAACTTAATAACTAAAGTACCTGTTGAATTACATCTACCTGGTTATCAGTTATGTGGACCTGGTACAAAACTTAAAAAACGTTTAGCAAGAGGAGATAAGGGTATAAACGCAACTCGTAGAGAGCATGATCAAATATTAGCTGATAAAGCCTGGCAACGAGTTAAATCTAAAGATAGTGATATTAAAGAACGTGCTAACGCGTGGTTTGTGACAAACGCTATGAAAGCTAAAGTGAAATTTGGATTAGGTTTGAAGGAGCAGAGACATAAGAAAAGAAAAAATTCAAAAAGAATGAGAAAAGGAAAAATGAATAAGTGTAATAAGAAATTATTCACAGCTACTGTGAGAAAAACTTTAAAACAATTGAAAGAACAGAAACCCCTTGATATAAATGATGCTGTTAAAATAGCTCAAAAGGCTATTCATTTTAATTTTAAAGGGAAAAAGCGAGCAGACATTATAATACCGAGAGTTATACCTGTACCGAAAATTGGAGGATTTCTTCCACTTATTCCCGTACTAACAGCATTGTCAGCGCTTGGTGGTTTGGCAAGTGGAGGATCCGCTATTGTCAAAGCAGTAAATGCTATCAAAAATGGAAAAGAACAATTGGCTGAAGCTAACCGTCATAATAGATATATGGAATCAATTGCAATGGGTAAAGGGTTGTACCTCAAACCATATAAAACTGGATATGGTCTCTACTATAGTCCAGCTCCAAAAAACTATTAGATAACCTTCCCAATCGCCCATTAACAGATTTGGATTTGAATAAATATGGAAGACATCTTAAACATTTTAGGGGTGTTTTCATGCGTGATTCTTTACCTAAAAAACCATTCAAACAAGAATGTGGCATTGTTAACTTAGATGATTCAAATGGTATGGGAACACATTGGGTAGCATATTATAAAAACCACAACTATAAAGAATACTTTGATAGCTTTGGAAACTTACAACCACCACTTGAGATTGTCAACTACTTAAAATTTCCTATTGAATATAATTATGAACGAAAACAAAAAATTTAATACATTTAATTGTGGGCACTTGTGTTTAAAATTTTTATTCAATAAATATAAATTAAAATGAAATAATTCAGAGTACATCGTCCCGCACTAACACAACCTACTATTACATTTTTAAAGAAGGGGAACAAAAATGGTAACATCAGCTGAATTGGAAGAACTATTAATAAAACATATAGATTTATTTATGAAACTTATAAATGAACTAAGAATATGTAACATTAGTAAAATAAGTAATCCATTTTTATGTATTAATATGTCATACGTTTGTATTATTGTGAAAATACTTATTCACAATCTTTCAACATTTGTCGATGTCAAACTTTCTATACACAATATTTGTTAACACTTAAGTTATTTAATCTGTATAAACGTATTTTTAAATTCGAATCTGTAAAAATCTGAAAAAGAAATATGTAATAAAATTTAAAAAAAATAAAAAACTAATTTGTTTTAATTAATCCCTTTATTCTATAATTTCATTTATTTAAAACAGTAAAACTAAAAAATTCTAAATCCTTAAAAACAAGTCTATTTAAACTCTGGGGTGTTGTAGATCAATCAGTAAATTCAATTATGTGAAAACAGATATTACTTATACTTATGCGTGAAAAAAAACCCAGCAGGTACAACTATACATTTCTTTCTCATCAAATTAAAAACAACCGCACAACCAACCTACCCTTTCTTATTAGTTTATATTTCTATTTCTTCTACCTGTGATCATGAGCAGTGCGTGTCAAGAATTTACTATAAAAAACGATCATACACTTTACATCTTACGCACACACTCATTCTGTCCGTCCAAATATTCGTACATACGTACATTTTCACATTACAGTCTACTTGTACTCTGGGATGTAGATGACGAAACGTGTACACACTCATTCTGTCCGTCCAACCATTCGTTTGAAAAGCAATACAAATGAAAGGACCAACAAAAAGCAGGCATGATCCCAAATTTGTAGGGAAAAATTGAAAATAAAAATGATTTAATTCTTTTCCAGATATGCATTCTCCCAAATTTTAACACACACACACATACACATTAAAAAGCATTACCTTTTCATAATACATGTTACAAACCTCAAGACCGATCGCACACAATTCATTTCACAACTCTGCAATGTTCTTACTCTTTTACAGCTATGCATGCTCCTAAATTTGTATGGAATAAGTGACCTAGAAGGTACATAAACATACTACTTGTGTGCATTACATTTCTCTGCATGGCTTCCCTGCAGATCAAGATTTTGCAGCAAGCCTTCTGCATATAATAACGGCGTACTGCTATCAATTTACTGTCCGTAAAAATCCCAGATTTTTTGCCTTTAATTTCTGTTATGTTAATTCACCCAGAAGACGAATATGAGCCCATATTTAGGTGATCTATTATCTATATACTGTCCTTAATCTATGTAGGGATAGCCTATAAAATATCCCCCAATCCTGTTGCTGGATTGTATTCAGCAGCATAATGTTCTGTGTTGGTAAGAAAACATTTTTGCCTATTACTTGATAACTACACAGGTGTTTATTGATTCGATTTGCTCATCACAGAATCTTCGTATTTGGAACAAAAATTTTCTAGGTTTACTGGCGACTGGTTACTATTTCTAGGGGACTCTTGTATAGTCTAAATCCAATATTTTCTCAGTTAATTGCCGATTAACTTGTGAAGGGTCTTCATCTTCCTTTATCTACCCTGTCGCTGAGTATGGCATTGTGAATTCCATTTTTCGCTCCACCAAAAGAATGTAAGAAAATCAGTGGCATGGAAACTTCCTCCTAGTAAGCTCATCTGGCTGCTCAATACTTTGAATTTCGATATGGTTCCTTACTATTATCCTGTCAACATCATATGTTGCTTATAAAGCGACCTGATTGTTAGATCGTATTGCTATCCATGTCCAGATATTCATTCAATTGCAAATTGACGATGATTACCACATCCGAACCATGATTGATATGTATGTGCTCTTCAACGACATGGGACTTTATTATATTAGAACTTGGATTTCACAATGTAATCCACAATTTATAGTCGCCGGCTTTGTGCCCTTTAAGAATTTTCTATTACGATTTCTACATTGTTTCGTCATAATTATTTTCTATTTTCGTTCCTTTTTGTATTTGAATATTAATAACACAACATGGCAAATAATGTATAATGAAGCTAAAGATGAGAGAAACAAAAGATAATGTTTCGTTGTATTAATTAATGCATGAAATATCCAACCTTACATGTACAGCCTCAAGTCTTACAACAACAAAAAATAGCACACAAAAAAAAACTGACGTGATATATAAACGGAGGAATATTTAGTAGTCGTCCATCAATTTACTCATGCTTCTGCTTAGGCTTCCAATACGCCCTAATGCGAGTTTATGGCAGTATACGGCTCTTCTGTGCGTAGTAAATTAATTACTTTTTGTTGTATTTGTTTTTTTTTTGTATTTAAAAAGGAACAACAACAAGTTATTGTTGTTTAATGTAATGGATAAGAAGTAAAGGAATAACAAATAGAAGAAAAACAAACAAAAAGAGAGAGAAAAAGTGTTTATTCCTTAAAGCCCATAATACAGGGGTTTTTACTGCACAAATATCAGGCTGAATTAGGCCACTGGCATGATTTATGATGGCTTTGAGAGGATCACTGCGGTTAGTTATTTTGTTCACATGGCAGGGGGACCTACAGTTTAAAGTCAACTTCGAACGACAGATTTTAGACAAACTTTTTCATGATAATTTTATTTAACTTACAGAGTTTTTACCAGGAATTTGTTGAGATGCAGTCGCTGAAGAAATATTCTTTCAAATTTCGTTTTGTTGGAGATGTCTCACTTAGTGCGGTGGTAGTGTGTATTCAATGTTTACTAAAGTTCTCAAGTCAGTTGGTATTCTCGAATGGTCCAGTATTAGACCCATGACAATACTCATCACCCATAAGCGTTGTTGACTATTAGCTACTGATCGCTTTCAATATAGGTCCAGCGGAAAAGCTGTAAAATTATTTACAGCCCCGATGTAGGTCATTGCAGCCCATTAGACAAGATTACGACCCAGCTTCTCAGACCACTTATGTTGTGAGCGTTAATTTTTATACATGAGTGGCGCGACCTAAAGTCGAATCTGAACGAAAAATTTTTGAGAAACTTTTCATGGCAATTTTATTTACTCCCAGAGTTTTTGCCAGAAATCTGCTGAGAGGAATTAGCCGAAGGAGATATTTTTTCCTCTTTCGTTTTTATTGGGGATATCTGGAGCTGAGATTTTAACCGTGGCTTTACATCTAATACGCCATCAGACTACTAGACTGCAAAAACTTCTTGTTATAGAGTCTCTTATTACAAGAGAAATGTCTTCATTGGTCTTTTTTTAATAGAAATACTCAAATCATCAGGAATGCATAGCAGAAGTAAATTGTTTAAAATAGAAATGAAATCAATTTTTTAAAATATTTTTTGGCACCCTGCATACAATAGCAAAAATTATTCAATGTCTTTCATAACAAAATTAATTTTATTCGCTGTACATACTATTTCGGATCTATTTTAGTAACAATCTAATTGATTGACGGCGAGCTGCTTGTGTTCTCGTCACAAAACCGATCGAAACTAGGACTGTATAGTATGACGTTGAGTTACTTCTGTAGTTTCCTTAACGGCCTCTCTTATCATGCGACCTCTTTAAGTTAATTATTGCAGAGAGTTCTGCAAAAGACGGCTTAAAAGGGCAGCTCTTATCATGCAACCCCTTAAATTTAATCATGGTAATGTTCTGCCGAAGACGGGAAGGCGTTTATTTATTCATCATGATGCTTATTAAGTAAGATGCTAATACTGCCTTTAGTAGTAGAGCCTATAGGAATGGGCAAAGATGGATCCTCGTAGCAAATAAAAACGACGGATATGTTGCAGACAAGTTGTCATGTGGGTTGTATCGAATATCAGATTATGGTCGACAACTACACCGTCGACTGTACGACGTTGACAATAAAATTATTCACCTTCCGCCTACCACTACAAGCGAAAATTATTTCCGTGTCATACGACGCGGCTAAAGTTTCACAAATACTTTATTCTATCTGAGTATCTGTTTGGCGCAGTAGAACGGACACTGTTACCAGTCTGTTATGCAGCTATCTTCTGAGTATTCGAAAGTGTAGTGTATTATAAGAAAATTAAAAAAAATTCTTATTTAAATAATTTTCCCTTAAATTAAATTTTGCATTCCCTGCTCGAATTTTAATGTAAAATTTTTGGAAAACAAAAAAAAAAATTTTTTGCTCATTTTCCCAAAGACACCTGTCAGTTATAGAAAAAAATTTGGACAACTTTTTCTACATTACTGCCGAATATCCTGCAAAGGATGTTTTAACTTTTTATTTTTTTTTAATTTTTGTTTAGTTACTCATCTTACAATGAACAATACGTGTGCAGAGTATTTCCATATTTTCTTTCTATATTTTCTACATATTTTTGTGTTTCTTATTAAACAAATTTGCATTTCGAAGGAGAGAATGAAAACTAAAAAGGGACGAACTTTATAAAAACACTTTAAAAACTGAAACTTCAGGGTCCAATATAAATGGATTGTTTGTCAAGAGTTCTCAGTGTTAACATAATAATGTTGTCCATAAAAATTCATAGAATAGTAGAAAAAATTAAAAAATTATTTTAGAAAATATCTTTGAGTACATGGTACAACATTAAGGCAGGTATTTAAAATATTGCACTATTTTTTTAAGATCATAGCGTAGCTACATAGTTTTTGTTGATAAATATTGTTACGAAAATGGAAATGGTGTTTTGCTTTTACATTGTTTAATATTAAAATTATAAACAAAGCTACAAAAACAATGAACTTGTTTACATGATAAGCAAGTAAACAAAAATATATCAACAAACATTACTATAAAGCAAGTAAACAAAAATGCAACAATAAACACTGCAAGAATAAATGTAAGCAAAAATACACAAACAACAATAATGCAACAACGATGTTTACATTTATAGAGATCTTGAGATGGCGAAGCCACGAACATTCGACTCCTAGATCATTCATCAGACTGTTTAAGTTACCATATAAAAGAAAAGGCAAAGCAGGCAATGGAGTTAGTAAAAAAAAATTTTGTCAGTCTTGTACGAAGCCGCGCGTTGTTTTAACAGAATAATCGTGGTTTGAAGATTTCCGTTATAAAGATCTGCCCTACAATTGATCAAAAGAGTGTAAAGAGTGTAAAGAAGCAAAGCAATTGTTGTTGTTTACATCAAGTTGTGAATAGTGGCACACAAAATAGTGCGAACAATAAAGAATTTTAATTAAAACTAAACACAAATTTATTTTTATTTTATTTCCAATCTACGAACTTATATTTCAAACGTTTTTAAAACGTAAGAACGTAACAATATCTATTTAAGTTAGGTTAGGTTAACAGCCTGACGGTCACAGGCAAGTTCATTGACCCCTATAACGCAAGGTTTCTCATCTAATAAGTCAACACATTATCTACTAGACTCCGGCGACTTTTACAGACATTGTGCAATAAAAGCTAGTCACTTTTAAACAATTTTAGGGTTCTATATCGCTCTAACGTTCAGGTATCCTTAGTTAGCTAAGCTAAGTACTTATCTATAAAGTTTTTCTTGTATTATTGTATTATAAAAAACGCTGGATTATGTTTGAGGCAACTCAAATATCAGGTTGCTAGCAGTTTGAAATCACCATAGTTTAGTAGGTAGTGTGTTGGCTTATTTGACGTGAGACCACGGTTCGAACAGCAGGTCAAAAGGTCTCAAACAAAACATAATGTTGAAAAAGTATTTTTTCGGCGACTTTCTCTCAGCAGATTTCTGACAAAAACTCGGAGAGTAAATAAAAATTGTCACGATAAGTTGCTCAAAAAAAATCTGCCGTTCAGGATCGAATTTAAAGTGCAGGTCCCGCCACTCATGTACAAAATTAACATACACAACATAATTGGTGTGAGAAGCTAGGTCATAATCTGAAGGGTTGTAATGACCAATTATGTAAGGATGTGTACGTCTCACGATGTAGGAAAGGAAATGTTAAGTTGAATTAGGCCCTTTAGCTTACTACGCGATTGAATGAATTTGAAGAGCGTGTCATGTATATCAGACGATAGTGAGGTCCTTAGGAATTCAGTCGCTATGGAGCATTTCTCTACTTAAATGTTTGCTAAAGGTACTTTTCATTTGAAGAGACTGACATTACATAGTGAAAGTCAACATCCAAGTGACACAGATCGTTAAGCACGCTCGAAATTATGGAAGTCGGACACCTAAAGCTGCAAGAATTAAAGCCTTAATATGCTTGACAAAGAGTTGATTTCGTAACCCAGGCAATGAAGACAATTTTTAGTGAAAATTAAGGTCAGTTGCCAAATATTCCAGAATCTTCTCTGAACACATGTCGTTGTCTCTGTTTCATGTCTCTACATCTACAAGAATTCATTGACCTTAAGAAGAGAATCGTTTATGCTGCCAAGCAGAATAATTACTGGGCGATACGTATTCATCACACTTATTATGGTTTATTACGTAGGAGATGTTCGATTCGGGAACCACAACCAAATTTAAAATTCCTTTTGAAAACACATGAAAATATCATCATCATTGGCCTGACATATCTCCCCTGTAGAGTGACCATATAACAGTAACAGCAGCAAACAGTAACAGTAACCATAAGCAAATTAAAATGAACTCAATTTAAAAGAGGATTTTGTGGTGAAATCAAATGTCAAATGAAGTGCAAAATGACAATTGAAATGTGTGGTCAACAGGAGCAAAAATTCCCAGACATTTTAAAAACTAAAGCAAAATGCAAAATTTAATATTTTTATGCATTGAAATGAAAAAGAAGAAGAAGTTCTTATATTATTTCATAATAAATAATAATTTCTATGTATTTTAATTATTTTTCTTTTCTTTTCTCATTTTCTAATTAAAGGCCCAACAACTGAAATGAAAAGTGTATGTTTGAATTAGAATTTCAATTCGAAAATTTTATTTTATTTTCCTTGTGAGTAGTATTACTGACTATAGTTGGATGAATAATGGATTTCGTTTGTGGTCATGGATTTTAAGATTCACACTGTTATCTCGTTGTCAATGCCAGTAGTGTTGTTTATGTTCTTAAACTTTGGCTTATAAGTTTTGTTTGTTTTAAACGGAAAACGAATAAATAAAATGCACAGCAAAAGGAAGAACATTTTTTGGAAATTTATTTCTTAAAGTTCCTCCCATACACAATTATTAAAAGACTAATGGAGTGCTGCAATGTTTGTAGTTCAAGAAAGTAAAGAGGAAGTATGCTGCTAGAAAAAGAAGGTATTTAAGGCCATGATCATGCACGTAGGACTACGTGATCCACCTTTCATTGTAAATTTCCACAATTTAGAAGTATAAAACTAACGTTAAACTATTCATAACAGCATGCCAAACCTAACTGTACAGAGCTGTGAACACAGTTTGATATTTGCACCTATCACATCATAATTATCCATATCGACAGTTCTATAGATATATTTTCACCAAAAAAAATTGGGTTTGAACAATGTCTTCCAGCAAATCAAAGCTTAAATGACACCATCTGCCACCAATAACAATTCTTTCCGCGTATGAGAACTATGAACCAGACTGTGCATTTCCAGAATTAAGGAAACTTCATGCAATGGACTCGCATGGATCTCATGTTGGTTGGTATCGTTGCAAATTCAACTATTTTGTTTGTTTACATACCCATATATTTAGAAATAGGTCTCGTTGTGGATGATTTCGATGCTTTTGATTAAAATAAGGATCGGACCAAACGCCTATTGTTGAATAACACATCCGTTCATGGTGATTTGGCAAAACACTGAATAAAATACAACTAATTCCGCACAGTTCGGAAATATTTTTTGGACAGTCAAAATAAATTGTATTATTATAACGTTTTCATAATTTTGTTTCCACAGTTTCAACTACAAAAACAAAACAATGAACTTGTTTACAAATTATCGCACTGCGTAATATAACAACAAACACCAGCATAAAAAATGGTAAACAAGTAAACAAAACCGGACCAACAGACACCAGCGTATAAGAAATGGTAAACATGTAAACAAAAATACAACAGCAAACCCTACAAGAATAAATGTGAACAAAATAAACAAACAATAATAATGAAACAACGATGTTTACGTTTATAGACATCTCGAGAAGGTGAAGCTGCGAACATTTGTTTAGTAATTGTTATTGTTTATGCAAAGTGTGTAAAAAGAGGAATAACACATAAAGCAATTATTGTTGTTTACATAAAGTTGTGAACAGTGGCACACAGAATTGTGCGTATAATAAAGAATTTTAATTAAGACTAAACGCACATTTATTTTTATTTTATTTGCAATCTACGAACTTATATTTTAAACATTTTTAAAAGGTAAAAACGTAACAACATTATTTTAACAACCATTAGAAGGCACCTCAAAAGGAAATTGTGTCTCATGAAATTCAATGTTAAAATACAAGTATTATGTGACATTAAATTTAATTCTGCACCACATAGAGTCATAGACTACTACTGCACGTATACTGCCATTTGCAATTTATGATTGTGTGACATAATTAGTGCCTTTATTTAGAGAAAATATCATTAACGGGCATCTGACGTAGTGAGTCGAGAGTTGTAGTGCATCGTTAACATTTCAATACCACAACAATGTTATTATTGCAGGCAATAATTCTATGAAAAGCAATAAACAGAGGAAAAAAGTATTTTTTGTTTTATTAATAGCTGACATAGGTTTTTCCATGTTCCATTTATTTTATAGTTGCAATACGAGGTTTATGTTATTTTCGAAATCTTTAATTTAATAAGTTATATTGTACTTTTAATGCGACCCTCTTATGTGTAGCAAGTGTAATAAGAGTATGATTGCATTTTTATTGCAGGTATTTACAATAATTACGTACAAAATATTTATCATAAACGCACAAATATTTGTAAAATGTTTGAAAATATCAGATTATTAGGAATGCATTTCTAAGCTAACATTACTGTTTAGCATACAAAGCTATTTGGGAATAATAGAAGAAAAGTGTTGCAAAATAAAATGTCTCATAATGGCAAAAGACATGTTTTGTTTTAATGTTGTTAGAAGTAGAAGGTAACGTTACTCACATATAAATTTATTGGTTAAAATATGTAATGTTAAGTATTTGAGATGCATCAATTTAAAAATTAGAATTCGAAATAAACAGGAAGATTCTGTTTTCATTCGGTAATATCTGAATAAGAATCTCGGTCATGATCCTGAATTGAAGGGTTGTAATTACCAATTAAAATCTTTGTGAGGAACAGAGATCAGCAATGGGTATTCAAAAAGATGAGTAGAAACGAATCATACACATAATTTCTGATACTCATACGCATTCATACTTATTTTAATATCATGGAACCTCTACTCATATTCAAAGTGTGAAGTACTCATCATACTCATACTTAACAACGCGTATGATATTGTTGGTTTCGACTCTTCTGAGTCTACATTTACAAGATTCACAAAGTAAGTATGAACACTACAATACTCACTAGAAGGTTGTGTGTTTTCTCTGCTTGCTGTCTTTGTCTTTTTTGCTTATGTGTCTGTTTTTTTTTTTTTTTTGTAAATGCAATAACAACTAAGACTGTAACTTATGATGCATGAATCGAGTCACTCGAATCATTTATAAATATTATAAGAGTATTTTTCTGAAGTTAAGAATCTGAATGAGTAGGCTTATGAATCAAACATATTTCGAATGGTATGAGTTTGATGTCAACGTTGTACGCATACTCATTGTACTCATACTTATAAATCAACGTTGTAGTGAGTACGAATGAATCAAAGTAATTTAATTTCACTATTGTTGTCTCACTTATATTCAAAATTTCATGAGTGCTTATGAGTAGCGAAAAAACGATTCATTGCTACTCACTGACGGACACTGGCATACATTATTTAACCGTAGATCGAGATTTGTATCAAAAATGATACATTTCAATTTTTGAGACGATATAACTTTAATTCAGAAAAAGTTAGATGTCTGATATTTTTTGAATTCGTGAGTATTGTCATTGTCGTTATTTTAAACCAAATAAAAAAAAGAAAATTTTGAGCAGGACCTAAAAAAGTTAAAAAACTTCATAACTCTATCTTATGTATCATTTGTGATACATACGACTTTCTTAGTGCTGTGTATGTAATTTTTTAAGTTTTCAAAAGATTTTGTGAAGTTTTATCGGGAATAATACAATATTTATGATATTTGATAAGAAATTGAAAGTTAAGTGTTGGATGAAAGTAAAAAAGTTGAATTTTGTGTTTTTGATATTGATTGAAGTAGTCGTAGTCTAGTATGCACTATGTTAGCTTATTAGACGTCAGACCAAGTTTTAAACCTCAGGTCAGACATTTCCAGTTTACAAAGAAAGGTTGTAATGACCGATTAAATATGAACATATATATGTATGTAATATTCCTGCTACTGAAGATTCTGATGAAGAAGAAGCTCCTCTTATGAACTGACGCAAGTACTGACAGCTGCAAACCTGACAATAGGACGTTAATCGAAAAAGATGGTACTGCTTGCAATATAGAACCTTATTAGTATTTTGGAAAGGAAAAATATTATCAATTTCCACGCAGATTGCTAGCAGCTGTCACATGAAATGTTGTAGAATCTTTCTAACTGCTGTTCTCAGATTTATCTTCCGCGACAGACAAACATTAGAAAAAAGTGTTTCGTCCTATGTTTTATTTCAAAGATATTACAGATGATAGTATTTCGGTCAAATATGTACGTATGAGATAATAGAATCATTGCCTTTGTTAATGTGCTACTCAGAAATGATGATAAATTTACACCTATTACGCCTTTTCGAAAAATGAAAATGAGCTGAAAGTCTTTCAGCTTTTAGTAATCCCAATAATTTTGTCGCTATAGATTAGTAAGTAATTGAATTTTATGGTCGTTATAAATTTCGTGGTCCATCGAAATCTAATCGGCGGTTTTAGATTCAAGTACATGCTAAGTGAGTAGCAACTACTTATAGCCGTATTTGAGGAAACTTGTATCTGGGATACCAGAGAGGAATGTAAGAGAGAACATTGTTATTGACAACAGGAAACATTTTTCCCTCACATGACTTCGACAACAAATGTTTCCAGCGAAATATAACAATGGTTTGGGCTATAGGGTTTCAGCTAGCCCTCGATTGAGAGCATTACTGATGGGAGTGACAATAAGCTGCCCAATCTAAACAATGGGAAACTTATAAATCCCCACAAAGCAAGGGAGCTAGATGTCAAATTATTACCATTTAGAAAAAATAAAACCAAGCTCACATGAAGTGTTTAATTTTTACTTACAAACCCATGGTATAACGTACATCATGTCAAAAATTTTAGCGTAAATTTCATAAAAGTGATAATAAAATGTATTAATGTCAAATAGTTTTATTAAAATGAATTAAAATAAATAAAAATATTTAAATCTTGTAACAAAATCTATCAATAAATGCGAAAATTCTATGAAATACAAGTATGTATCAAAAGTGATACATAGCTAGGATTATGAAGTTTTTTTAAGGCTCGATCTACGGTTAATAAAATACTTTTATACGCAGCACTGTTGCTTAGACCACATAAAAATTTTTAGTTTAGTTTAAGTGGTGATATAAGCTGAGTAAGAGTGCAACTACACATATGTTCTTACATATATAATTGGCCAATACCCTTCAATTACAACTTAGCTTCTCACACCACTTATGTGTTGTGTGTATTAATTTTGTACATGAGTGGCGTGATCTAGAGTTTAAATTAGACTCCGAACGATAGAATCTGCTGAGAGGAACTCGGAGATGAAATATTTTTTCATATTTCGTTTCGTTCAAGATGTGTAATCTGAGGTATGAACTTTGACCTTATGTCCATTAAGCCAATACACTACCTAGTAGACTACGGCGACTAACGCTAGAATCTAATTTAAATGAACGCGAATATTTTGTCATGCTTCCAAATTAAGAGAATTAAAAGGCTTCAGTATCTTTCAAAAAATCTTTCCAGACACGGACAACAAATATCACTGATAAGATACCACGATTTTATAGGAAAGTCAAGTAGAGCCACGTCTTGGGAAAGATTAGAAATGAAGCAGCAGAAAGTTCCCCAGTACTACAACCAAAATGTGTTTACAGAGGGTGTTTTTTAAATCAAGCCTATCATCCCATGATTCACTAGACCAATCTCCTAATAAACCCAAGAAAGCAAAAAAAATAATAGGGAGAATATGCTTGGTTATAGTGATAATAAAGATTGCACCATTTTCTGTCCTACCTCATCCATCCCTGAAAATAAAAAACGCTTAAAATATGAGGTCGTAGATTGCAAACGAAATAAAAATTTGTGTTTAGTTTTAATTAAAACTCTTTTTATTTCGCACAATTCTGTGTGTTACTGTTCACAACCTAATGTAACAAACAAAAATTACTTTTTTTTGTCATTCCTCTGTTTGCGTAAACAATAAAAACTACTAGACAATCATTCGACGGATCTTTATAACGGAGATCTTCAACCCACGATTAGTCTCTTTAAACGCACACTAGACTGGCTAAACTTGACTAACTCACTCGCCTGCTTTGTCTTGCCTTTTATATGGCAGAGTAAACAGTCTGATGAATGTTCTTGAAGGCGATTGTTCATGACGTTGCCTTCTCAAAATCTCTATAAATGTAAACATCGTTGTTTGCATTTATTATTGCACTGTTTTTTGTGTATATTGTTTATATTTATTCTTGTAGTGTTGTTTGTGTATTTTTGTGTACTTGTTTACATTTCTTATGCTGATGTTTGTTGTTATATTAAGCAGTAAGATAACTTGTAAACAGGCTTGTTTACTGCATTGTCTTTTGTTTACAATTTCAATGTTAAGCGATGTAAAAGCAAAACACCAGTATCTTGATTTTTAATTTTTGTAACAATAGTCTTTACAAATTTATATCCGTCTGACTATTGTAGTTTTTAAATTAAAAAAATTTATATAGTCACTATGCTAAAAATATATGTTTGTAAATAGAATTTTTTAATTATAGTTTTAATATCAATTGTACATTGATGTATAATTTTCACCATTGTAAGCCACGAGTTTGGCTACTTTGCATATTTTGTTTTTTTATTAAACCCATAAAAAATTAAATTCTTTTTGCTATTTCCGCCAATTGGTCAACATTTTTTTGTTAATTTCCTTGAAAACATAAATGATCTTTTGACAACCAACCTATTAGTGTTGGGTAATTAAAAATTTTATTGTTTAAGACTTTGTGTTGACAATTATTTTCTCAGATGCCACCCACCGATACATACATATGTTTGTTCTGACTCAATAAATATAATTTCAATTCTTGGTATCCATAGGGGCTTAATAAATTTATGGGCTCATAAAGAAAGTTTGCAATTTGCTGACATAAAAATTTCAAAATTTATGAGTTCTTATATTATTTTGTATTTGTTTGTTAAAATAAAAAAAATATGTTCAGTAGGAAAACAAAAGCAATCTTAATGCAAATTATTGAGATCTGTTTGCTATGGGTGGCAACAACTGAAAGAAATTATTTTCTGTATAAAAAAAAAGTATTTGATGCTCTTAAATGATGCCATTTATCAAGGAGCAAACAATTTTAACTTCAAGCCTATAGCCATATTAGGCTTTAAACCTCAGGTCAGATATATCCATCAAAACGAAATATACAATAATATTTCTGCGGCGACTTCCTCTCAGCAGTCTTCTGGCAAAAACTCTAAAAGTAAATAAAATTACCATGAAAAGTTTCTCAAAAGCCTGCCGTTCGGAGTCGGCAGTAAACTGTAGGTTCCACCACTTGTGGATAAAAATTACACACGCAACATTGTGGTGACAGAAGCTAGGCCGTAATTATGACTAAAGGGTTATAATGACTTATTAAGTAGTAGTAAGCTTATAGTGGCAGTTGTGGTACCAGGGGAAATGATGCTGGCTAAGAAGTGCTGATTAACCGATGTTAGAAATCATCATCTTGTCTGAAAATTAGTCTGAATTATATTGAAAAAGTGTGGTCTAAATGATGAAAGTCTGAATCGAAGCAGAAGCCGACAAAAAATACCCCTCAACGAATCTGGCAATTGCACATTAGTGGAGTCTCCCCACTTTTCTATACAATAAAATGACACGTAATGATAGAAACGGTGACAGACATTCCAATACAATTTAGTTTCCTATCCAATTTATGTCAATACTGAGCCCGGAATTTCCCAGAGGTCAAGAAAACCTTTTGCCTAATGAGCTCAGGCTGTAAGTTTATCAGTTAAACATTAACCTAGGTTGCCTGGGTCTTCCAACAGGGACTTTGATATCTATATCTACATGTTGAAACTTGATCTGTCGAAGTAGTTGTCATTTATTCAGTCTGTTTTGCCAAATCACCATAAAAATCATAGAAAATGATGTGTGTTCGCTGGATGCACTCAATGATGATGCCTTCAAACAGTAATTTATTCGGGATGCATTAAACTCTCTTGAATCTCATGTTGATTGTTATCTCCTCAAATTCGGCAATTTAGTTTGTTCATCCAGAAGTAGACTCCATCGGTTTAAAATAATTTTTCGGTTAAAATTAGATAGGTCAGGGGAAATACATCGTTGTCTTTGGTCGTTGACCTTCAGCTACTTTATCAGTTGAATTTTGTACATGTGTAGGTGTAAGTCATGATGCAAAATTCGCAAATTTATGGCGTGCAAAAGACCAAGCAACGCGAAATCGAAAGTCACGAATTCTCCTTCAAACCTTCACGGACAGCGGTGATGTTGTCTATCGTTTACTGAACCAGTGAACTTGAATTTATCTACTGCATTGCATATAATAATACTCTCATTAGGACGAATATGGCGATACAAAATGAACGAAGCTAGCGATACATTGATAAAGTAAAACATCCAATATAATAAGAAAAAAATTTATTATTTGGATACGTGTTTTTGAAGGAGATTTGAAAATAATGACTGAGTAAATGACTATAATTTTTACGTTATTGACATTCAAAGCTCGGAAGTCCAACACATGCAACGTGGACATTCGAATAACAGAAGATTTAATTAATTTGTCTTTTAAAAACTCAATTAGCCTAACTGAAAAGATGAAACAACAATTTGCCTCTGAAGTTCTTTTAAATTAACAACACCTGCCTCTAATTTCTACATTTTTTATTTAATTTTTGTTCACAAAGTCTGTTAACAAGTCAGCTACTTGTGCTGCAAAATAATATACAAATGTAACCAAAAAAGAACACATTTTAGAAGAATTCAAACGTTTTTGGAATACGAAATTAGTTGATTTTCATTTGGGTTGCAATTAATTGTGGAGTGTTTTCTCCCAACATTTTTTTTGGTCAGTCAACTTTACTAAGAATCATTAAAACACCGAAATTGTTCAACTCAACACCTTGATGGGACTGGTTGTACACAAGAAACAAACATTTTTGTGAAAATAGTAGTGATATTTTTTCCTCTTCTTCTTCTTGTTTTGTCTTAGGTGTATGAGTATATTTGTTCATTCGTTCGTCCAACGTAGTTGCTAATGCTGGACAATGAACTGTAAGGTAAATTGGTTCGTGTTACATGTTAATGTTCATTCATTAAATGATTACTCAATTTAATATTACAGTGCACTTTTCAGGAATACAACCTGATTACCAACTTCTTACGGCCTGAATTAGATGATCGGAATACCAGTGCGATGTGGTTTCAACAGGGCACAGCTCATGCTACATTGGACATTTTTCACTAGCGCTTTGAGGTCATATGAACTGGCTACCGAGATCTGTTAGGCTTTTTCTTATTGGTTTTTCTTAAGTTGTATGCAAATAAGACAAACAGCACAACGTGTTTTCAAAGCATAAGTAGAATCCATGGCATCGGTCAAATTTTGTATGATTTATGAAAAATTGAACATCCCCGATGAGTTCCACATAACGTAGTGAAAATTTGAACGATGTTATATCCCTACATAATGGCATCGATAGGTCTTTCAAATGAATAAAACATTTCGATGATATCTCACACATTCTCTGTTTTATTTCAATTTAAAGACAGGAATCACTAGCTCTGTTGGATTGTAGAGGAAATGTTTCTTACGTTGTGTAAGAGAGGTCCATAAGAATAGATACAGTGACAGAGATATTCCTATGATACAATTTAAGTAATTCATTGGCACATTTGAAGTCGCCGTAGTCTAGCAGGTAGTGTGTTGGCTTATTGGACGTCAAGCCTCAGGTAAAACCCAGGTCAGACATCTTCAACTAAACGAAATATGAAAAAACATTTCCTCGGTGACTTCCTCTCAACAGATTTCTGGCAAGCCTCTCAAACATCTGTCGTTCGGAGTCGGCTTTAAACTCTAGGTCCCGCCACTCTTGTATAAAATTAACGCACACAACTTAAGTAGTGTGAGAAACTAGGTCGTAATCCTGACTTAAGTGTTGTAATGACCAATTATGTATGTATGTATGTAATTGGTACGTTTGCCATAATTCGCAGTGAAGTCTTTGTTAGCGGTCGATGAATACTTTGCTCTATAATATATATATATATATATAATATTGTATTAGACATGAACCCATGGTTCAACCCCTGGGTTCGATATCTCAAACAAAACAAAGTATGAAAAATGTTCGGTCTTCTGATAAAAACTTGGAGAGTAAATAAAATTGCCGTGAAAGGTTTTTATTTTGGAGTCGACTTTAAACTGTAGGTCCCACTACTTATGGATAAATTTAACATATACAACATGGGTGGTGTGAGAAGCTAAGTCGTAATTCTGACTAAGGGTTTGTAATGACCAATTAAGTAATTAAGACAGCCTCATAGAGACAAGAAGTGTTCCTAGATTAATGTGTGGCCTGGTATTTAATACGATTGTGGCTTTTCTGGCAAATTAATCATGTGCACGATTCCCTGTGATATCCCTAGGACCAGGTTCTCATATTAAAATGACAAAAAACTTCCACAAGATGGTCGCTATTAGAGTTCAATCGTCAAAGGTCTGAAAACTCTTCCAGAAAACTCTGGGAAAACTCTGTAGATGAAAAGTAATTCAAAGTAATCATAATATGGTTAACGACTGAGTGAAAAGCATCTTCTTCATCAAATGTGGTGGAATCGTTTTTCGCTACTCATAAGCACTCATGCAATTTTAAATACAAGTGGGTCAACAATATTGAAATTTAACTACTCTTATGCATTCATACTCACTACAACGTTGATTTATAAGTACAGGTTGCAATGAGTACGAGTACAACGTTGACATCAAACTCATACCATTCGAAATAAGCCTACTCATTCAAATTCCTAACTTTAGAAAAATACTTATAATACTTCTAAATGATGCGAGTGACAGTCTTAGTTGTTGTTGTATTTATAAAAAAAAGAAAAAAGACACATAATCAAAAAAGACAGGGCAGCAAGCAAAACAAACACACAACCTTTTAGTGAGTATTTTAGTGTTCATACGTGATTCATACTTCTTTTGTGATTCGTGTTTATGTTGAGTTATGGAGAGTCGAAATCTATAACATCATACATGTTGTTAAGTATGAATGTGAATTAGTACTTCAAACTTTGAATATGAGTAAAGGTTCCATGATAATGAAATAAGTATGAATGCGTATAAGTATCAGAAATTATCAGTAAAATTCAGCGTTTTGAATACATATTGCTTCTCTCTGATGTGGTTATTTCCATATTATTATGAACGACGGTTCTATGCATTCATTTGACTAATCAAAACAATTTACCAACCATGATTTTGTGTGTCTATAATTGAAGAGGAAAATGTAAAAATCGAAAAATAAATAATCAGGGATGTCAAAGAATCCAATAATTCCAAAAATTAATATGGTGTCATACAATCCGAGATTATCGGTTTTGTTTTCGAACTTGAATAAGTGTCGGTTTTAGGTGTCACAGAATGCCTTGTTATCCGACTTGTTATTGAAAACAAACTAAGCAGCTAACACCTGTCTGTTGGTTATATGAAATAAAAACAACTTTAATTTTACTTTATAAATAGTAATAATAGTTATTTTACCAGTTTTTTGTGAGGTGTTGGCTATTTCGTCTGTGATTCTCTGACTTTCACTTTGCTGAGACGTGCTTGATGACAAAATAACATTGTCTTCACTATCAGGTAATGATAAAGTCAGCTCATCCTCACTGGCTTGCACAAAATAGCTCCTGCAAATGTTGTGCAGAGCACAGCAGGAGTTTATAATTCTTACTTCCTTTTCCGGATGGTAGTGTAATGTGCTCATTAAGCAACGGAATCGACTTTTCAACACTATTCATATTCCTTTGCTATTAAAGTATAAATGCTCCTTAAAGCTGGGCTTTATTATCTTTATATGAGTCCCTTCTATGCAACCAATCATTGCAGGTATTTTAAATTTATTAAAAAAAAAATAGTCCCTTGATCTTTGCTTATCGTTGGAGTTCATTTCTAAAGGGTGTTTTTTATAGAGGTATAGAACTTTTATGCTGGTGTTTGTTGTCATATTAAGCACTACGATAATTTGTAAACAGGTTTGCTTACTGTTTATAATTTTAATGTTAAGCAATGTTAAAGCAAAACACCAATATCTAAATTTTTCATTTTCGTAACAATATGGAAGGAGAAAAACAGTTTTAAAACTATTTTCGTTGCCACTCCATAAAGAAAGCTTAGCTAAGTGAATTAGAAGAAGGCAGGCATCACTTAACCATTAGTGAGCGAATCAAGGCGATCTTGCGTAATCGGTATGCCTTCCTTTATAAAAATTCTAGAAATACGATTGAAAAAAGGATCACCATTGACCTGAACATAAAAAAATGCACTAAATTCAGCGTAAGAGAAGCACAAGCTATTTTCGCAGCGAAGTCATAACAGCAGGTATTCCCCAAGCACGCCATAAGTTGTACTAATCCAGAACCACGATTAATGCAACTTGATGGCTTGAAGTCGCCGTAGTCTAGTAGGTAGTGAGTTGGCTTATTAGACGTAAAGCCAGGGTTCGAGCCCCAGGCCAGTCATCAAAATAAAATACAAAAAATATTTCTTCGGCAAAAATTGTGAGAGTAAATAAAATTGCCATGAAAAGTTTCTCAAAAATCTGTTGTTCGGAGTCGACTTTAAACCGTAGGTCCTGCCACTCATGTATGAAATTAATACACACAACATAAGTGGTGTGAGAAACTAGTTCGTAATCCTGACTAAAGGGTTGTAATGACCAATTATGTATGATGGCGTGCTTGGTTCGATATAGTTTTGCTTACAAAATAATTAAAAAACTTGTTACTTGCAAAGAGGTGGACGAACGATATACATCGATGTTTTAAAAACACTCGACATAAAAATCGATTCGATCCAAATAAAGTGTGTTTTTTATAGAGGTATAGAACTTTAAGTTGCAATAAAACAACGATGGATTATTCAATTGACATGAATTTTATTTATCCGAAAGATAATCTTGTGGCATTACATTTTAAATATGATTTCTGGCTTATGACCGCCACGGCTAGCGCGGATGTAGTCCAATCTGGACGTCCAATTTTCGATGACTTTTTACAACATTTGTAGCCGTATATCGGTAATAATACGGCGAATGTTGTCTTCCAAATGGTCAAGCGTTTGTGGCTTTACCGCATAGACCAATGACTTTACATAGCCCCACAGAAAGTAGTCTAGCGGTGTTAAATCACAAGATCTTGGAGGCCAATTCACAGGTCCAAAACGTGAAATTAGGCGGTCACCAAACGTGTGTTTCAATAAATCTATTGTGGCACGAGCTGTGTGACATGTTGCGCCGTCTTGTTGAAATCACATCTCCTGGACATCATGGTTATTCAATTCAGGAATGAAAAAGTTAGTAATCATGGCTCTATACCGATCACCATTGACTGTAACGTTCTGGCCACCATCCTTTTTGAAAAAGTACGGACCAATGATTCCACCAGCCCATAAAGCGCACCAAACAGTCAGTTTTTCTGGATGTAACGGTGTTTCCACATACACTTGAGGATTACCTTCACTCCAAATGCGGCAGTTTTGTTTGTGGACGTAGCCATTCAACCAGAAGTGCTAAACAAAATTCGCTTATGAAAATCGGGAACAACGGTAATCTCGTTTTGGGCCCATTCGACGAATCTACGCCTTACTTGATGATCGTTTGGCTTCAAATCTTGCACGAGTTGGATTTTGTAAGCACGCAAACCAAGATCCTTCCGCAAAATCTTACATAAAGTGGATGGACACAGACCCAATTCCTGTGCTCGATGGCGGATGGACTCATTCGGGTCTTCCTCAATGCTACGCTCTACAGTGGTGCGAAAACGTTCCATGGTTAATCGAATTAACTGCTCTGATGGACGATTTTGTCGACGATAAAATGGACGTAGTGCGCGATACATTTTCCGCACAGAACCATTATTTACGAAATAAAATTGCACTATTTGCAAGCGTTGTTCAAGCGTGAGTCTATTCATGATGAATTGCCAAACCAAACTGAGAATAAATCACTTGACAGCTGTTAAATCAGTCGCCATCTTGAAAAGTAATTCCAACTTAAAGTTCTTTCCTCTATAAAAAACACACTTCAGTTGCACCCATTGGCGGCAAATGAACCGCTCCATAACTTTGGGAACATCGTCTAAAATTGTAGAAACTGCTTCTACCCAGAGATATGCTAGAGTAATTTCCAACAGATCTTTGGTATGACCCTTCAGCTAAAAATCGCAACTTAGCTGCCAGTTGTAGCAATGGAGGGATCTTAGAACGGGAAAAGTGTTCTTTTACTGTGTCTAAGACCATACAAAAAGCGTCTTTGTTCAACCGGTAATATTCTATAAATATGCAAAGCAGCTATAGATATAAATGTATGTACAGTATAACAAATATATGCCTCCGGAAACTCAAGTGGGTTGCTGCATTCTCGCAATATTCGTCTTTTCACCTTTTCTGAACGCTCTTCCTCTAACAACAAAAATACGATAACAGCAGTAATAATTTTTTTTTTATTTATTTATTTAAAAAGATTTTTTTTTATTATTATTTTAATAAAAACACCAATTTTTAACAAAAACTATTTATATTTTATCAAAAAAAAATTCTAAAAATTTTAAATAAATACACAAATTTAAACAGCTGTTTCGAACATCGGTTTTATTTCAATTCGAAAATAACAAAACCGACTTGGTTTTATGACACCAACTGGATCCAATATTGGTTTTCAAAAACGACAAAAGGCAATACCGACTTGGATTCTATGACACTCCTGAATGTTTAAAATATTTTTGTTAAAATATTATTTGAATTACGAGAATTCTTTCGCATTTAATTTTCATCAACTAATTGTTATGTAACCCATTCAATTTATTTCACAAAATTATGAAAATTCTGTGAAAACTGCAAAAGGAGAAATCTAAAAACAAGAACAAATAATAAAAACAACTTACAAGAATAAAAATAATAATATCATGGAGAAATTAATAGAATGCAACATCATTCATTATTATTTTTTATGTTAAAAGGCATTGCATTTAAATTGTTTTTTAATTTTTTTCTTGTTAACAAATGCCATAGGAATGTAACAAAAATAGGAATGAAGGATAAAAATAAATAGTGGGTGGAAAATAATTCTATATAAAGACATTATCAGTCTTAACTTTGAAATTCTAGGATAATGATGAATAAGGAAGTAAATATGCAACAATAATTTAATTTTTTTTCTTTTTTTTGAGTATATTTAATTTTTTAATAAAATTATTTCAAGTAAATTTTGTCCGTGGAATTCAACATACCATGAGCTGTCTGACATACCTGGTTGCTGAGTTTCAAAATTGCTGTGATAAGCAGTTAGACAGCAGAGAATCTTGAGTGGGATTATAAAACGGTTAGCACTCTAACAGGAATTCTAACAGGACTTTCCGCTGCTGGTGGTTTCAGTAGCAAGCTCGGTGCCTGTGCAACACCTTTTACTTTATTCTTTATTACTTCAGCACACACGTAAACGAATTTTGGGTGACAGAACGTTTGATAATTTGGGGCATGGTTAATCGGGATGGTTAACGGATTATAACAAGGAGGCTTAACTCACACTGAATAACACAATGGGCCATATGGCCACCGACTGAACTTTTCTGTGAACGGCAAGCCAAACGCTAAACTAACTTTACCGAAATGCTGTCTGTAGTTATTTTATAGCCTTTGCATGTCAAATTACAATAATTTTGTGTTGAAAAATTTAATGGAGGTACTGACAATAATACCGGAGAACAGCAGTTAATGGAGCACTTGTTTACCACCTTTGTAGTACTGATGTATACTTTCTTAATTGTTCATTATCCATGAGTAGCGGTTCAATATAGTTCAATGTCTACTGCTAATTACAGGTTTGAAAAGCTTTTCAAGACAATTTTATTTATTCTCAGAGTTTTTGCCAGAGGACTGCTGAGAGTAAGTTACCGAAGAAATGTTTTTCATACTTCGCTTCAATCGAGATGTATGACCAGGGGTTTGAACCATTGTCTCACATCTAATAAGTCAACACACTACCTACTAGACAACGGCGACTACAAGTAAGTGGATCACTTATTCAGCAACTATGTAGCACTGTCGCATATGGATATTAATTACAGTATATATTTTTATTAGAGTTTGTGCCAGAGGAAGCATTTTTTCCGTATTTTGTTTTGGTCATGACGTCTGAGCTGGGTTTTCAGCCACGGGCTCTTGGCTATTAAGTTGGATGAACTAGATTTTTAGACACTATTATTGAAGGAGTTGAGTAGAGCATCGCTGTATTCAATCAAATTTTGAAAGATTCGTAAGGTTATAGGCCTAAGGTAGATGCCATTATTATGCCCTGATGTTAAAAAAATTTTCTGCAACATATTGTTACGAAAATGGAAATGTGTAAATAAAAATGAAACAACAAAAAAACACTACAAGAACAAATGTAAACAAAAATAAACAAACAATAATGAACCAACGATGTTTATATTTATAAAGATCGAGAGAAGGTGAAGCCACGAACATTCGACTTCAAGATCATTCATCAAACTGTATACGTTGACATATAAAGGGCAAGTCAAAGCAGCCAACGGAGTTAGTAAAAATTCGGTCAGTCTTGTGTGAAGAGGCTGTGTTTTAAGAGAATAATCGTGTTTTGAATACCTCCGTTATAAAGATTTGTCGAACAATTGATCAAAAGCGTGTAAAGGTTGTAAAGAAGAAAAGCAATTGTTGTTGTTTACATCAAGTTGTGAACAGTGGCACAGACAGAATTGTGCGAATAATAAAGAATTTTAATTAAAACTAAACACAAATTTATTTTTATTTTGTTTGCAATCTACGAGCTCATATTTTAAACGTTTTTAAAAGGTAGAAACGTAGAAATATTGTGGTCTCATGCTAATACTGCTAAACAAATTTTTCGAAATTTTAAAAATCAATTGCCAGTCAAATTTTATTTTTCAACTCTGTTTTTGTGCCACAACCGTTTTGAAAAGTTTCTCAAAAGAATTCTTTTTTTAACTGAAACGAAGGCAAAAACTATTTTTAATTTCGTATTTAAATTTAATATCATGACGTTATGGCATGCATTAATTCACAAATTCAGACATTCATTCATTTATTCAGTCACCCATATTTTTTTTTATTTTATTTCGTGAATCTGAATGTACAACAAATGTTAAATTTTTCTTTGAACTGCCGTCAGAGTTCCATATTGATATCAAAGATAGATATGAAGAGTAAAAGAGAGAGAGAGAGAGAGAGAGAAAGATAGAACCAGTGAGAGTGGAAATGAAAAGTAACTTATAAAAAACGTACGACTTTCCTGTGCTCAGGAAGGAAGTTAAACGAAAGTCTGTATATTTTTGTGCATTACTCAGCATTTTCATTTTTCAATTCCTTTTTACATTTCTTTTTCCTTCTTCTTTGCCCTTCGTATGACGTTAAAACAATATTTGTTTGTTAAAATTACAGATGAAATTGCAATAAAAATTCATTTATCATGCTCAGCATTACAATTGTAATAATATTTGCATAAATATTCTCCAAATGGCAAATGGAATGACACCAAAGAGTAGCAAAGAAGTTAGAGAAGTGCAGTTGGAGTGACATGACATGCCAGAAATTATTTCTGGGTCTTAAAATTATTTGTAAAATGCAAAATGATTATGAAGTAGTTTTTAATGTTTTTTGAAACTAAAAAGAAATAAGTTAAGAGAGTCTTGTAACTTCAAATGGAGAAATATTTCAGTTGTTCCGACAGGGCCTTTCGGAATTTAGTGGTTGATACCCGCCATCTGGTGAAAGCTACGTCTAATAAATTAATTGTCATTTATTCAGTCTGTTTTGCGAAATGGCCATTAAAAACATTTGCAAATGAAGTGAAAACTGTTTTATCGAAAATAAGTTTCAGTTCGCTCAACTCCCCGTACGTCGACGAGGCCCTAGATCTGCCGAAAACATTGTCGTTTTCCATAAGAGTATGCAGGAGAATTTGAAGTAGTTGCGATCACGTCATTAAAAAATCTCGAGCTTACGCAGGCCATAACTTAGCGAGTTTTGCTTCGTGACTTATACATGTATGCGTACAAAATTCAACTCAACTAGGAGCTGAAGATAAACGGCCATAGTCGACAATGTACTATATATTCGCTGAAGAGCCTCTGGAGTACTTGGCAACCGACCATAATTTCTGCAAATTCCCGCATCAAATACCCGTCGTTCCGAAGCATACCCCTTCATATGAATGACTTGCAGTTCGTACAGCTCATTGTTGGATATAATACGGAAATCATCGCCCACGCGCACTGGACCGAAGATCTTACGTAGGACTTTTCACTCGAATACTCTCAACGCTGCTGCTATATGTGTAAATGTACTTAATAGTGTCCATGCCTCTGTGCCATAAAGAAGCATGAATGTCTTGTAGAGTATTAGTTTTGTCGTACGAGAGAGGTCTCTGCTACTCAATTGCCTATTGAGACCATAGTAGCACCTTTTGGCAAGAGTAATCCTGCGCTTAATCTCCAGACTGACCTGAATTTTGGTGGTAACGGCGGAACCAAGATAAATAAATTCCTTGACTATATCAAAAGTATAGTTATCGGCCGAATGTCTCTACTTGTCGATAACATATACTTCGTTTTGCCATCATCTACTGCAAGATTCATTACAGTAGATTGTTCAATAGCACTTAAGGCAGCAGTAACATCTCGCTTATAATGTCAATGTCGTCATTGAACGTCAGATATTTTGTGATGCACTCCCGCCTCCCGCAGAACACTCTTCATGACGAAGTTGAAGAGGTCGCCTCGTACTCACCTCGTACGGTATCAAAAGGTTCGGAGAGGTCTATTCCTACTTTATCGGAGCTGCGAGAATTACTCAACGTCATTCTGCATAGCCGTATCAGCTTCGCAGGTATACCTAGCTCAGAGATTGCGGTAAAAAGACGATACCTTTGACAGCCGCGAAGACTGCCTTATAGTCGACAAAAAGATGGTTTGTATCGACTTGTTTTAGTGGGTTTTCTCCAGGATTTTACGTAGTGTGAAGGTCTGGTCGATGGTGTTTTTGCCAGATCTGAATCCTGAATCTCGAACAAAACGAAATATAAAAAAGTATTTCATTCGGCGACTGCCTCTCAATAGTCTTCTGTCAAAAACTCTGAGGGTAAATAAAATTACCATGAAAAGTTTCCAAAAATTTGTCGTTCAAAGCCGAAGTTAAACTGTAGGTGTCGTCACTAATGGATAAAATAAACACAACTTGGGCGGTGTGTGAAGCTAGGTTGTAATTCTGACTAAGGGGTTATAATGACCAAGAGTTACTGAGGCTTATGCTGTTCAACTGGAAAAGCTTGGCTTTAGCTTGACTGAATACTACGATCACTCAACGTTGCTGTGATCCTTTTTAATTATTATATCCAGTCCAACGGATATCGTGTTCAAAATATCGCCACTTGCTTATGTGTCGCTATTCGAACAATTTTCGCATAGACCATCATTTTTAAGCTGCACTTCTTAAAGAGACAGTCGACAAAAAACATTCACAATTCAATATTCGCTTAAAGAAGAAAATAGTTGTTGTCCTCTGGTTTTTTTTTAAAATAAAAAAAATATTTGTTTCGATAATTCCTATGCCTTCCTATTCATATTTTTTTCTTTTCATAGAGTTTTTTTGGCTTTCTTTCACAATTGTTGCGTAATCAAGGGGTTTCATTGAAAATTAATAAATGAAGTGAACATGCAATTTGCAGACATATATTGAGAATATATAATGTATTACTTGATTATAATATAAAAGCAATGTTATCGATAACTTTTCTTTTTCACCATTCACTGTTATAACATCGAAGTATGAGCCAGAAGCTCTACACTTAAGTAAAAACAAATGAAATAAATGACTTGAGATAAAGGCGAAGCAAGGAAATAAGAAAATAAAAACCGATAAAAATGAAATGGATATAAAAACTATTGTGGGGTGAGAGGGGAACGAATAAAATAAAATATTTGGCGAGAGTTGGGGTAAATAAAAACAAAGATATTAGTTTCCAAAATATAATTGTTTATTTCAATGTACATAAATCCACTAGAATCTATAAAGGGGTTGAACACGAGTAGTGAATTCTTCGAGGTTAAGGTAGAGCCATTCTTCAGTGAAGAGTATTCGGGGAAATGGGTACTTTGGCAAAGAATGATCAAACGATCCTTTGCCGACTTCACCTCACTTTGACTCAACGTATGAGATAGGGGGACTTGAGACGACCTTTTTCCGGGGAGTAAAGAGTGATAAAAGCGAAAGATGTAGGACATAACTCGCAGAGCACGAGGTAAGTCCGAATATCGACTCAAAAATTCTTCAGACGTATCCGTCTGGGCAACGTTAACCTGTATCAAACGCGTTTCTAGCTGATTATTGGGTTTAAAAGACGACAGTGGCCATTCAGACTGTGGACGAGATAACCATTCAGGACCTTTCCACCAAATATCTGATATAGAGAGCTCCTTAGCGCTCATACCACGACTAGCCAAGTCAGCAGGGTTATGATGAGATTCGACGTGATTCCAATTGTCAGTGCCTACCTGGTCCACGATATACGATACTCGATTCGCCACAAAAGTTGGCCAATGGCACGGGGGTTTTTGAAGCCAGGACAGAACGATAGTCGAATCTGTCCAATAGAAGGCTTCCGATCTGGTAAGATTCAGCTCCTTACGAAGTGAAAATACCATTTTCGCCAATAGAGTTGCGCCGCAGAGCTCTAAACGGGGTAAAGTTTGCACTTTTATAGGCGCAACTTTTGTTTTAGCAGCGAGTAAGTGGGTGACAAATTCACCAGACGGGGTTTGGACTCTACTGTACAGAGTGGCAGCATATGCTTTCTCAGAAGCATCACAAAATGCATGAAGTTGTACTTCACACTGAGGGTTAAAATTAACCCAACGGGGGATGTTAATCCTTTCGATGTACGAATAATCATCGACAAACTCAAGCCATCTGTTAAACGTCATGGGTTTCAAGCATTCGTCCCAATCCGTTCCGTCTTTCCAAATTTGTTGCATAAGAATTTTAGCAACTATGACTTTAGGTGCCAACCACCCAACGGGGTCAAATAGCTTCGCTATTTGAGACAAGACGGATCGTTTTGTGACTACAGAGAAATCGGGCGTTGGAGCTGGCTTGAAGAAAAATGCATCAATGCTCGCATTCCAACGTAAACCCAGAGTTTTAGCGGTGCTGGCGTCTGACAATTTTAGAAATTGGGAATCCAATAGATGTTCAGGTGGCAAATCATCAATAAGACCTCTATCATTTGATGTCCACTTACGAAGGGAGAAGCCAGCAGAATTCAGAACATGAATTATCTCATCACGATTACGAGTAGCTTCGACAAAGGAATGCGAACCAGCCAAAATGTCATCCACATACATTTGGTTTCGCAAAATCTCAGAAGCAAAGGGGTGATCCGATTTACAATCATCAGCTAACTGATGTAGGGTTCTTATGGCCAAATAGGGGGCACAGTTAACACCAAATGTAACTGTGTTTAATTCAAAATCCTGGACATCTTCCTGGGAGTTCCGACGGAATAATATCCTTTGAAAAGGGGTGTGATCTGGCACGACCAGTATTTGCCTATACATCTTCTGTATGTCCGCATTGAAAACAAATCTAAACAGTCTCCATCGGAGAATCAGAATAGTCAAATCGGCTTGTAAAATCGGGCCAGTGTGCAAGACACTGTTAAGGCTTAAGCCATTAGAGGAGGGGCAAGAGGCGTTAAAAACGACACGCAACTTGGTGGTGGTGCTATCAGGCTTAAAAACGGCATGATGGGGTAGGTAGTAACTGGGTTTAGGAGAATAAACAGCGTCGTGATGGATCTTTGACATATGGCCCAGGGTAAGGTACTCCTCAATAACCTGATCATATTGACCCTTAATCTCAGGGTTCCGCAACATACGAGACTCATTTCTCAAAAATTGACCGAGAGCACCTTTTCGAGATGGACCGAGATTCAAGTCCGTCGAAAATTCGGGTTTAAAAGGAAGAGCAACTACATATCTACCCTCTTGAGTCCTATAAGTCGTACGACGATACAGATCCTCACAAAAGCGATCTTCAGGCGACAATACCTTCGACTTCGGTATTTCCTCTACTTCCCAGAACCGACTAATTTTCGCATCCAAGTCCAGTTGCCCAAAGAAGGAAGCAACGGAATCCAACGGGTTCAACTGAGGTATTCTACCAGTTACTATCCAACCAAAGACAGTTCGCTGAGCGATCAAGGGGTTCTTAGAATCCTTCCTAACCTCAGGAAGCATGATTTGAGAGTATATATCTCCGCCCAATAGCAAATCCATATGGGCACATTTCAAATCTGTCAACGGAAGTTCGGGAGTGTTGAGGTCAACAAACTTCGCCAAGGAGTAAGTGGGTAATCGACCAGTTAGCTTGTCAACCACATATGCCTCCGTAGTCAGACTAAACGCTGGATCCATGGAAGATCCCAGCGAAACAACACAGACCTTAGTCGAGTTTGCTGCTACTGCGCCATTAAGGCCCACAACAGTGGCAGCCGGTGCTAAAAGGGTTGGAAGATCTAGCTTCCGTTGCAACTTTCTGGAGATGAAAGTAGCCTGAGATGCCGGGTCGATTAGAGCTCTAGCAGGAAAAACTACACCATTATGCACTACATTCACCTGGATAGTTCCCAATAAAACTGTCGAGTACGGGGTGGACTGTATACGGGTGGCGAAATTTTGAAAAGATCGAGCAGCAGCGGATGTAGATGGGCCACCATCCACTTCATTTCGCCTTTGTGCAGGAGAAGACCAAGGGATTTCCGGAGAGCTAATAGGGGTAGAAGGGTCAGCGGGGTTAGTTCCAGTCCTCGATTTCTCCCGGGGGGAGGATTCGGTACGATGAAGTAGCGAATGATGTTTTTGTTTGCAGATATAGCAAACATTTGAGCTCTGGCATCTTTTGAATTCATGCGAGGCTGCCAAACAATTCGTGCAGCATTTGTGTTTCCTAACGGTTGCCAAACGAGCACTAACCGTCATTCTTAAAAAGTCGGAACATAAACGAATGGGATGATTTTCGCTGCAAACCGGACATTTTCGTTGGGGTAAGCTAGGGGCCACAGTGGTCCCAAAGGTTTTCAATTTTCGAGGGTTACTAGAGCTGCTTTGGTTATTAACCCGTGCAGTACCTTGAGAAAAATTGTGGCTGCCGATAATGTCCGATACCGACTCCAGAGTTCGGTATCTGGCAGTCAGGAACTCATCCATCTTGCTCCACTTCGGCAGGTCCGAACAAGGCCCCTGAGTCTGTTCCCAAAGACCTAAGGTGTGTTCGGGGAGTTTGGTGGAGCAAATGTAGACAAAGATTATATCCCAATTCTGAGTCTGTATGCCTAGCAACGACAAATTCGTTATACAATCATTGATTGTCCGTTGCAAACCTTTAATAGAAGGGCCAGACTCCTTGGATATGGAAGGGAGGTTAAAGAGGGTTTTCAATTGAGAATTCACCAAAACGCGTTTATTCTCATACCTGTCTACCAGGTTCTGCCACGCCATGTCGAAACCATCATTCGTCATGGGGCAAGTTCGAATAATGTCCCTCGCCTCACCTTCCGTCTTTTGCAAAAGATAATACATCCTTTGGATGTTACTAATGTGAGGGTTGGTTCCATAAATGGCCGAAAACATATCCCTGAACGTTGGCCAAGATGCGTAATCACCGGTAAAGGTTGGGGTGTCACAGGGGGGAAGGTGAATCGGGATACTATTGGTAGGGGGGTTCGCGGCCTTGCTCTTAAGGCCGTCAGTTGACCCATCAATGAGCGAGACGCATTGAACATACAGTGTATATCCCGACATATACTTGGCCTTCAGGTCTTTAGCAGAGACCTTGGTATCCTCGGCATTTTCCGACAAATCCTCATAGGAGTCACGAAAAGCTTCCCACAAACGGGTTAACTCCTGCCGATGGACACTCAGGGTGTGAACAGAGTGTTCTTCTTTAGGGATTGCTTGAATGAAACTGTCAAAATCGACTAAGCGATTGTAGTTTCTTGTCAAGTTTCTCAACGCGGCCATTTTAACACAATTGGGATGGAGATAAGTTTATCAAAAAAAAACTTGCAATAAAAAGAAAACGAAAGAGATAAGACTGGGGACTCCCAATTGTAAATTCCAAAGAATATGAACAAATGAGAAAAACTTCAAATCGCGATGAAAAAGTCGAAAATTTCAAAAAAAAGTTCACGAGAAAAAACGTCGATATAAATTAGAAAACGGACAAATTCAAAATCTCGACTTCGAACACGAAAGAAACGAAAAAATATGCTCGCGAAAGAATCACCGATAAAAGAGGAAATTATCCCATCAAAAATAAAAAAAATGGTACAAAAAGATTTACTTAAGAAAGGTAAATCAATAATAAATTAAAAAAGAAATTTATAAAAATATAATAAAAAATATATATAAAAATTAATAAAAATATATAAAAAAATATCAACATAAAAATATATATATTTTTCCTTTAATTAAGTCAAAACAAGAAGTGTCTCAAACCAACTCAAAATAAGTCGAAATATACAAAACAATACAACTCGCTTATTATATTGTTGAAAGAATATAAGATATTTGAAACAGCGGCCACCTTATTCTGTGACTACCTTACAGCTGTTTATAAAACAAGTACACAACAACAACACGCAAGATCAATGCACTCTGTGTTGTTTGTGTATATTTTTCCCGTTTGTTTTTATTTTCTTGTTTTATATTTTCTCTTATATTCTTACACCACTGAGACACTTCACTGAATTTTTATATTTTTTATTTGTTTTTCTTCTTTTTTTTCTTTTTCTTTCTTTCTTTTTTTTTCACTTATTTTCAAATAAGTATATATATATATATTTCACCAAATTATATGTGTTCATACATACCTTGTAAACAAATTTTTAAGAGGAAAGAAATTACACAAAAAAGAAATTCCAACGTAGCAAAGGGTGTGGTTTCCAGCAACAAATATCCACTGCAGAGAATAATCTACAAAAGATTATTGTCAAATATTTTATTTTATTCTTCAGGGGATGATCCGGCTCGATTGGACCAAAATGTGGGGGTGAATGGGGAAAACGAATAAAATAAAATATTTGGCCAATAAATAAATATACGAAATTATTAGTCTTCGATACAATATTTAATATACGATTAGACGTACCTTTCGGGTTGGGGGTTGTTTGGATATTAATCTCTTTTCGATCATAAATATTAACAATTCACAATTAATTTACATGGTTGTAAAAGTACTTAAAACTAAACTTAACATTAGGGTGGCCAGCGTGAACAACTATGTTATCGATGACTTTTGTTTCTTTACATTCACATTTGCACCACCAAAGCATAAGCCAGCTCCACTTAATTTAAATAAAAACAAATGAAACAAATGACTTGAGATAAAGACGGAGCAAGGAAACAAGAAAATAAAAAGCGATAAAAATCAAAACAAATACAAGCTGGCTATTTAAACGTTAAGGTTCACTTGCAAACGTGTAAAATTAATCATAGTTCATGGGGGGAAAAGTGGCAAAATAAACGTAAGAAAATGACATGCTTAACTTCCATATAAGAAGCTATTACCGTCGCATAAAGGAAATTTGAAAATGCTAATGCGTTACTCTAACCTACTCAGGGGAAAGCCGCACAATTTATTTTGAAGTCGATTGATGCAATTTAAATCTCGTTTTGAAGAATGAGTTTCCAATAACATCGGTGTCGTAAACCATAGGCATTAGGTTGATTCAGAATTTGGGATGGCAGCACTGAACAGAATATTAAAAGGAGTGCGCAGGCAGTTCGAGGTGGTGCAAGTAATGTAAACTCTTCAGATACTTGGATGTAAAACTGGCGAACATCTGAAGCTCAAGAGCCAAATGAAGTCATGCAGATTGTGAACGTAAATTCCAAGCTGATTGTCTAAATGGTGGTAAAACCACCACGCCAT
Source organism: Sarcophaga variegata (assembly GCA_932273835.1). Classification (NCBI taxonomy): domain Eukaryota; kingdom Metazoa; phylum Arthropoda; class Insecta; order Diptera; family Sarcophagidae; genus Sarcophaga; species Sarcophaga variegata. Next base: position 98,917,800 of record OW026360.1, on the reverse strand, counting down.
AAAATCTCCTATTTTATTTAAGATTAACTAACATCAACATCATGAACCTACAAACTAAACTGACGTATTAAAAGGAGGTAGATGGATTAGTAGAAGTTATGGAGACGTCAACTATCAACGAGCCAAGGCAGTCATTTAACTTTTATTTATCGCTTCGAGCCAATGGTAGTGCTTAATAGTTAGAAGTCGCCTTAGTCTAGTAAACAGTGTGTTGGCTTATTAGACGAGAGCCCGTAGTTCAAATCCCAGCTCAGATAACTCAAAAAAAAAAAAAACGAAATTTCGAAAAAAATTATTTCTTTCGGCTACTTCCTGTCAGCAGTCTTCTGGTAAAAACTCTGAGAGTAAATAATAATAATAATGAAATGATTCTAAAATCTGTCTTTCGAAGTCAAGGCGAAATCGAAACAGGTAATGCAGACTTCGAATGCAATAAGCCTGTAGAAGTTTTAAGTATAAACCTAGCTTCAACATTTTAAAACTTGAATGCAATTTTGGTTAAATAATGTAAGATAGACATGCTTAAATTAATGATGATAATGAGATCTCATTAGGCAAAAACCAGTAATCATACCGATTAACATACCTAGGACACCTAAACACATTTGCAATGCGTTTTTCATAGAAGTCGCCGTTGTCTAGTAGGTAGTGTGCTGGTTTATTAAACGTGAGGTCATAGTTCAAACTTTAGGTCAGATATCTGCAAAATATGAAGAAATATTTCTTCGGCGACTTAAGCTCATCGGACTTTTGGCAAAGACTCTACGAGTAAATAAAATTAAATTGCCATGAAAAAGTTTCTCAAAAATCTGTCGTTCGGAGTCAACTTTAAATTGTAGATATCGCCACTAATATGTGAAATTAACACACACAATATAGGTGGTGGGAGAAGCTAGGTAATAATCCTGATTAAAGGGTTTTGATCACCAAATTATGTATGTATGCATGTGCGTCGTCTCCTATATTTTCTATATTGTTTTAGCAGTTACAAACATTAGAAGCAAAAAGAAGAAAAAGGTTTAATGAAATTGTTTTCTCTCTCAGCCTATAAAAATATATCAAACGTTGGCTAAACTACGGTTTTGATTGTTGCTGATTTGTTTGCGGCTGTTGCATTGCAATTGAAGATAAAAAAATGTTTCAAAAGAGATATGTTAACAACAAAAGAAACGTTAAATGGGGTTTAAACAATTCGATTGGGCCGGCATTGACTGTGCAGCACTTCGATTGATACAGGAAAGTCGAAAATTAAGTGATTAATAGGTTTGCTTCAAGAGACGAACAGTTTTATTCGCGTGGAATTCACACATTGCCTCCAACATTGAATAAATATGTACCCAACAACGGCCGTTAATATGAATAAAATATTTTTCACTCTCCCGTTAAAAATTTGTGTTAAATTTTATAAAAAAAACGCACACTTCATACCGGTACAGTGTAGTACCGTCATATAAAAAACTATTTATTTCAAGTCTCTGTTACATAAATTCTTTTAATTTTTAACTTTTGAGATTCTAGTTTGTTTCCATTTGTGTGGACGTGTAGTAGTTTTTTTTTTTAATTAAAAAATGCTACTTCCTTTATGGCCTAAAATCAGCCACAAAGGAAAAGGTGCATTTAAATTAACGAACACCAGAATTTCTGGAAATAGAAAACAAAACGCTTACAATGTTAGAAGTAGAACGAGTAAGGAAAAACAAAATAAATAAAAGTAAAACCTATTTTAGCTAAATGTGCTAAGACTTCGTTAAAAAAATAAAAAATATATCAGGTGGGCCATCTTTCGGTTTAAATCTGGACGATCAGTTATTTCGAATCTGGCAATACTCACGTCATTCTATTCTGTCACAAAATTCAGTATATCACCGATACTGAACGCAATGAATCGATTAACGCTTGAGCAACGTTGGGATTTATTGGAATAGATGGGCCAACGAGAGACTACACGATGATGTCGATTTTGCCAAGAAAAATCATCGTTTCGGATGAAGCTCATTTTTATCTTGGTGGGTACGTTAATAAGCAAAACTGCCATATTTAGGGCTCAGACCCACAATTGGTCTTACATGCAATGCACCCATTACGAGTAACTGTTTAGTGCGGCTTGCGGTGCGGAAGCATCATTGGCCCATATTTCCTTGAAAATGAGGACGGCGCAACCATTACTCGCAATGGAGACACCTATCACACAGTGATAACCGATTTATTTGTACCAGCTTTTCATGGTATTAATGTAAACGATGTTTTATTTCAACAGGAAGGGGCAACAACCACAATCGATTTATTGCGCCAAACGTTGATGGTCGTTTAATTAGCCGAAATGGTGTCTGTCTGCCAAGAAGCTTCGATTTGATACCGTTGGACTAATTTTTGTAGGACCCCTTTAAAGAAAAGTGTTATGTCAACAAAGCAGAAACAATTGAGCATTTGAAGGCCAACGTTAGTGATTCCATTGCCGAGATATGACCCCATACACTCGAAAAAGTGCATGAAAATTGATCCGATCGAATAATGTACTGTGGGGCTAGCAGCGGCAGGCATATGAATGAAATAATATTCCATTTCTAACCGGAACAATTGTACTTCATAACAAAAAATAAATTCAGCAAAATTGTTGTTTTATTGCATTTTTTTAATTTAATTAATTAATTTAATTTAAACTTTTAAATGGCCCACCCTATATAAAGAGCGGCCACCAAAACCCATAATGTTTTATTTCTGTTTTCACTTCTTATAAAGGCTTAAATACTGGCATTATTATCACGCAAAAGGTATTATAACATGGTAATAACGTGCCGGTGTGGTGATTAATACAGGGCAAAAGAAAACCCTGTGAGCAGAAAACAAATTATTAACAAGTAGTAAATGTTTTAAAAGGTAGTAGTTGCGTGGAGTTTACATTTCATATGGAAATTATTATTTGATGCAAAGAAACCATAACACAGAAGAAGAGACTCCAAAAAAAAAATTAAAATAAAAACGTTTAGATTTAAAGGCGATAATAAATAAAATTATTGCTTGTGAAATAAAATTACAAAACACGTTAAAATTCAAAAGAAGCAGAATAAAACGAAGAAGAAGAAAGTAAGTTTTACTTACTTACTCGGCAGTGTACGAATACTTTAGTGGTTTAAAATATTACCAGCCAAATGTATTATGTCTGCAACATGCTAGGCAAATGTGCAACATTTTCATTGTGGCTAAAGGAAAAAAAATCGCCTGTTAAATGAGTTTGCGTTTTAATTTAGTTTTTAGATACATGCTATTTTGAATTGCGTATTTAAATAAATTTGTTTCATGTGAACTTAGTTTGTGCCAACGGTTTTATTTATGCCGTAGTCTAGTAGATAGTGTGTAGGCGTATTAGACGTGAGTCCAGGTTAAACATCTCCAATAAAACGAAGTTTACAAATAGAGCATTTCGTGGACAACTTCCTCTCAGCCGATTTCTGGTAAAAACTCTAAAAGTAAATTGTAAAATCGTCTTTAAACTGTAAGCCTAGTCAGTCATTTATAAAATTAACATACACTTAACATAAGTGATGTGAGAAACTAGGTTGTAATCCTAGCTGAAGGGTTGTAATGACCAATTATGTACATATGTATGTATGTACGTTTATTTCATTTATTTACATTTTTTATGTCCTGAACTCTATTATTGTCTTTCGGACATTTCCTGTTGAGGTTCAAAATACCTTTAGATTTCCAGTCAACTGTCATGTATTCTATATTGTCGAGAAGTCATCCAAAAAACCTTATTTAATTTTTATTTGGACTGAACTATAATTTATTTTTGGTTTTTCCTCTTCGTATTATTATACCAAGCCCTGGAAATTCTGTGCAATTGGAAATTCTGCGAAATGCCGTGTCATGGAAATTCTGTGAAATCCTGTTCAGCAAGTTTTCGAAAATGCCAGAGATTTTCGGTACATTGGATTCCCCGTTATAATTTTTATATTCGTTTGTTGTTTGGGAACAATAGGAACAGGAATAGGACATGTTTTAATAATTATTTCTATATTCCAATTTGCATCCAAACGCAAAAGTGTCAAAAGACACCTTTTGGTCGAAATAGGTATACACAAGATCGTGGTAGAAATAGTGTTAAAAGATTAGTAAATTCGCATACACAACCGACTTAGGAAAACCCCCCAAAAAAAGGCAAACATTATCAAATCGTACGATCTCGGTGGCCAGTTTACATCACACCCACGTGAGAAGACCATGCCCTCAAATCGCTCGTGCAGAATATCCAATGTAGCCCAAGCTGTGTGGCAAGTAGCGCCATTCCATTCAAATTACATGCATTTGGTGTTCACCAAACAGTGACTTTTTCAGGATGCATAAGAAAATAACCTTTTTTTTAGACCAACACTCAGGAGATGACCCCTATTCATGCAATGCATTGTTTCGCATTCGCGACAATACTTTTTTTAAATTCTTTTTGCATTGGAAGCTCTTGCTCTTGCAATGTGGATTAGTATTGCCCCAAATTCGACAATTTTGTTTGTTCAGGTACGCGTTCATTCAGAAATCTTCAAATTGCAAAAGATGATTTTTCGATGAAAATTAGTAGCAATTACTAACTGATCTAGAATTCATTCAGCGAATACTTGTCGACGTTTCGTTTACCTTGATTTCCTTGGTCATTTGAATTCTATATGTATACAGGCCCAAGTCACAACGCAATATTCTCACAGTTGTGACATTCGTAAGACCGAGTTCCAGTGAACGACGTGAAAATGATTTACTCGGCTTCTGCTGCATTCTCGTGGAAATGGTCATGAGGTACATATTAGTTTAAATATATATATTAAATTACACATTTTAATCAAATCAGATACAATATTAAAGTCGCAGCAGTAACGATTGCTAAGTTTTAAGTAATCTCTTTATGTAATATTGCTTTTAAGGAATTGAGTTCAAATTGACTTAATACTCTCTGTACATTAGCTGAAGAATCTGAAAATACTAATATTTCTTAATAAATTCTATCAGGCTGGAAATTAAAAGCTACCATCCCTCATTTTTATATCTGATTTTTTTTTACAAAAAATCGAGAAGTTTTATACCATTTTCAGGAAAAAATTGTTTAAGGTTTAAACTGTCTATCCCAGGGTTGTTTATTGACACATAAGCCCAACAATAATATTGCATCATATAAATCTATGGGTGGTATCAATATTAGGGAGTCAGAACCTCTTGACGTTCTGAGTATGAAAATTCAGTGCGATGTTCGCTGGAAACGACAGGCTAACCTACGTTTTCAAGTCTACCTTTACAACAATTCAAACTGATGACCTCTTTTTTAAACTCCAAGGGCCATTATTACTAACGGCAAGTTAGGCAGGATTTAAACAGTCAGATAACTTGATTTTCATTATTATGAGTAGCCAATATGATAAAAGTGAGCGTTAAGCTAAAGGGAAGATCATCCTACCTTTAACTTTTAAAGTTCACTTTATCTTACAACTTGCCATATTACTTATATTATTTTCAATAAGGCAACTTTAAGTATAAACATGAAAACTAAAAGTTAATATAATAAATAGTTTTTGAAATCATGATAGTGGCGTATTCATTATATTTATTTTAAAACAAAAACCACAAAAATAAAAAAGCTAAAACCTCAACACACAAGTTTTATAAACAAAATGAATAAACATAACAAATAAGATGACACATCGTTGCCACTGCGTTTTTAAAGCACTTGTTTAATTAAGCAGTGTTCTCGACATTGCTACGGCACTTCCATATTTTTGAAAAAGTTAACTTTATTTTATCTGTATTTTGTAATAACGAAAATAAGTTAAAGGTGACTTTAAAGTTCACTTTAGCTAAAATTACCTTTAACTAAACTCAACTTTAACGGCAAGTTGTAATAATGGTCCTAAGAGTGTTTGACCTTGAAATTTGATATTTTTATAGTCCTTTTGGTATTTTAAAAAGAAAAAAAAATATTTTATGATTTTCAATATTCCCACGAGAACAATTCCTTTATATACTTTATTGCAATTTATAAACAAAAGTTTTTACAAACTTTTCAATTCGATACTAATTTTTTATTTCCGTTTTTCGATTTATATCGATTTGGTTTTATGAAATTTTTTTTATTTCATTTCGTTTGCCTTCAATTCTTTGGGTTTATTTTATTACTAAACGGCATAAGAACTGCGAAAATCGAATACCATAAAGTTAATTTTTATGAAAAGGGTATCGAATGCTAAAAAAAATAGAATCAAGGATTAGTTCAACATATTTCACAACGCCGATTACCTTGTTTTGTTAACTTTATTTATGAACTCACTTTTTGGCCAAGTCTTCATAAAAAAAGTTGTGCAGCCCAGCGAATGTGAAATCTTGCTAAATAAATAAAATTAAAAATTCATTTTCTGTATTTTGTTGCGAATTTCTTATGATATATACCAACGGAAAGTCGCCGTAGTCTGGTACATAGTGTGTTGGCTTATTAGAGGTGAGCTCACGGGTCAATGAAAAGAGAACATAAAGTTCATCAGATCGTAACCGAAGGATCCATGCTAAGTTATTTAAATCAACAGTTCTATAAACACCAGTCGCAGTCATTTCAGCCTTACATGCATTCTGTGGATATCTAATATAGTGGTTCGATCCAATATATTATACGGACGAGTTCTATAGTGCTCATTACCAACTAAATATCTTACGATTTTGAGTAAAGCATAGTGGGTATTGTGTAGGCTTATTAGACGGCAGCTCGTAGTTCAAGCCCTAGCTCAGACATCATGAACAAAACGAAATAGGAAAAAATTTTTCTTTGGGCGACTTCGTCCAAAAATAAAATTCCCAAGAAATGTGTCTCAAAAATCTGTTGTTCGTTGTAAACTTTAAACTGTAGGTTCCGTCACCCATGATTAGTGTGAGGAACTAGGGTGTAGAAAGGGTCGTAATGGCCAACTAAATTAATTACACGCATGATTTCACTCTTCTGAAGATTTAAAATGGCCACCTTCTGATTAAGTGATGAAAATATTAGATTAATTACTGGCTTTGAAGCGGAGTATAAATGGAATAGGTATACATGACCTCAAAAATGTAGATTATTGTCTAACGTCTGCCATGCTACAAGACAATACATGTGCGTTTTACTCCAGATGAATGGATAATAAAAATATTTGTTAACAGCTTTATTATTCTGAGCAGACAAGTCAGGCAGCTTTGAAGACTTTCGTTAAGCGTTCACTTGATTAGTCATTATACAACCTGGCTTCTCACAACACCCATGTTATGTATGTTAATTTCATTCATAAGTGTCGAGACCTAAAAGTTTTGGGAAATTTTTAAAGGCAATTTTATTTGCCCTCAGAGTTTTTGCCAGTAGACCGCTGCGAAGATGGCGCTGAAAAATTATTTTTTTGTACATCGTATTGTTCGAAATGCCTGAGCTGCTAATAAGTCAACACACTATCTACCAGACTACGACAACTTTTTGATTTTGATGCCATTACATCTAGAATACAATGTGATTTAAATGTCCGCCACGACTTCTCTGGCTGTATCGCATTCCGAAACTGCAATTTCCCATGACTGTGGCGCATAAATCAATTTAAGTGTATTTGAACGATGGCATGGGTTATGTTGACTCTAAGGACTGCTATGCGTTCTGGTTTATTCCCATACACCTGTAACCTAGGAAAACAACACAATTAAAAGTCAAAAGGAATCAAGTCACACGGTCCCGCTGTCTAGTTCACATATCCCCCATGTAAGGTTACCATATAATAGATATTCTTGCACATTTATTTGTAAATGAGTTTTCTGTTCAGATTTTCAATACTCCTTCTATGTCGAGCGATCTCCAGAGGTGGAAGTCGACCATTGACTCTACTGTAGAATAATAAACAAAAGAAATTTCATTAGTTTCTAGAATATACTCCACATCAAAGAACACTTTCGAGTATCAAGTTTATATTTTTTGTATTTGAGACAGTTTAGTAATTCACCAGAGGTTGAATAAGAAGTACTTTTAAAAACGTTTAAAATATGAGCTCGTAGATTGCAAATAAATTAAAAATAAATTTGTGTTTATTTTTAATTCAAATTCTTTATTATTCCCATTATTCTGTGTCCCACTGTTCGCAACCTTATGTAAACAACAACAATTGCTTTGTTTGCTATTCCTCGGTTTACACCCTTTGCATAAACAACAACAGTTACTAGACAATTGTTCGACAGATCTTTTTAACGAAGATACTCAAACCACGATAACTCTCTTCAAACGCACCGCGTCTTCACACAAGGGTGACTAAACTTCACTAATTCACTCGCCTGCTTTGCCTTGCCTTTTGTATGGATTCTCGAAATCTTTATAAATACAAGCATCGTTGTTCCATTATTGTTGTTTGTGTATTTTGTTTACATTTATTCTTATTTATTTTTTATGCTGGTGTTTGTTGTTGTATTTTTGTTTATATCTTTACCATTTAGTTTCTTCATTTTCGTAACAATATTAATACAAATCAAAGTCTCCGTAGTAGGTAGTGTGTTGGCTTATTATATTTGAGGCCACGGTTCAAATCCCAAGTCAAACGTCTCCAGCAAAACGAAATATGAAAAAAAAATTCTTCAACGACTTTCTGTCAGTAGATTTCTGGCAAAAACTATGGGAGTAACTAAAAGTTAACTGATTCTTAAAAATCTGTGGTTAAGAATCGACTGTAAACTGTAGGTTCTGCCACTCATGTAAAAGTAAAATTAACGCACACAACATCAGTGGTGTGAGAAACTTGGTTGTAATCCTGACTGAAGGATTGTAATGATCAACTATGTAGGTGTGTATGTAGGCATAAGTTTAAAAAGTTTTAAATAATGGAGATTCATTTAACTTGCTTTCCATACGAATTGAATATCACTTTTATTTGTGAATTTAATGAATTTACAAATACTTGTCATTGTAATCAATTTTAATTTAATTTTTAATTGCAATTCTTTTCGTTTCTTTTTGCATTTTTCGATGAAAACATTTTATTACACTGAGACATAAATTGTAATGATAATGTTTTCTAGTAGAGTTGCTTTCGGCAGAGGCTAACCAATTACAGAAAATTTGAAGTTTCTTTGGCAAAAAAACTTTGTAAAGACTGTACTTCAACACAATAGTTTGTATAATTTGTATGGCTTTTTCATAAATTACATTTAAAACTACCGTTTGTTAGATTTATTCAAAATCTAGGCAAACAACTTTGTTGTTATGGGGTTCACCCTAATTTTAATACAATAAATTTGTTTGTGGCTTGTTGAAGAAGAGAGAGGACGGTATTTTTTTTTATTGTAGCGAAACTATACAAAATTATATTGAATTGGTAAGTAAAACTCTGCAAAGCAGAAGCAGCACATTATTAGTTATGTGTCCCAGTTGTGGTATACTTTACTGACTAAAGGCGGAATTTATTTCTATTCGACGCTAGACAGTACAGACTATATTCTATAAATAAAATTATAATGCAGAATTCACACGAAAAGTATGGAATATAAAACCCACAAGTAAACAAAAAGACTTAAATAAACAGCAAAATAATGGAAGCCACAATTAGCAAAAGTATTCCATGTTTTTTCTAACATTTCTCTTATGCTGATCCTTTCTTTTAATGATTTTATAATTAAATTTATTTTTTTTTTTTACATTATGTCAGTATTTTATATTATTTGTGATATACGATGATATGTTAGGTTAGAGGACGTGTACTTGTCAATTAAGACAAGTACAGTAACCGGAGGTCGAATTGACCCATTGCAGAAAATATATAAATATTATACAATGATAACCATGATGATAAATTATTTTATTAATGTTAGCACAAATAAAATTGAAAAGAAAAAAGTCAGTAGCATTTAGCAAATTAAGGTCACCGACTACTAATAGGGCTATGGTCCGTAAAAGCCATGATAGTAGGATATACGGTAATACAGCTTAGGGAAAATTAGAAATTTTCATTTTTAAACCCATTCAGCAGAGCTTACAGACCGCTGCACGTGCCCTAATGCCTTTTGTTGAACATGTACGAAGGTTTTTAACATTTTTATTATGGGAACTGAAGAAGGTGCCTGTAGTGTACCTCACGTGTGTACAATGCATACACATAAATCAAAATCAACAACAAGTAATCACTTCTAATAATATTTAACTGACACACATATTTGAGTGTCTTATTAAATTGAGTGCATTTAACGTTGGATTGATCGAGTAATATAGTCCTTTGCTATTTTCTTAGTACATACTAATAAAGTCAAATGAAGTAAAAACAAATAAAGACAATTATAAGTTAGATAGGCTAAGTTTGATAGGACAAATTTGAAAAACAGATAGGCTTTGATTTTACAAACTAAATCAGCAACAAACTAACATAGAAACTAAGTCGCCGTAGTCTAATAGGCTATTTAGACGTGGAGCCAAGGTTCAAACCTCAGGTCAGACATCAAAACGAAATATGTAAACAAAATATTTCTTCAGCGACTGCCACTCAGCATATTTTTGACAAAAACTCGAGGAGTAAATAAAATTGGCATGAAAAAATTTCTCAAATTTGTCGATGTCGAGGTTAAACTGTAGGTCCCGCCACTCATGTATATATAATTAACATACACAACAGGAGTAGTGTGAGAAGCTAGGTTGTTATCCTGATGTATGTATGTTATGTTACATAAATCGGCAGAATCCTTCAGCTGTATAAAATAAATAAAGGGCTATTAGGGTTTATAAAACAAACCTTTACACGTCAAAGCGCCAGAAAAATTTAAAATGTTACTCTGGCAACTAAATAGAAGCTTTTTCTTAATCTTACCACAAACAACCTGAAAAAAGACTGCTTTAGGTCCAATAAAGGGTCCACATTTTTTTTTTTTTTTTTTTGAAAATGCTTTAAAAAAAACTTCTGAATATTTTCTCAAATTTCTTTTTTTATTTGAAGGTACAATCCTTCCGGTTAATAATGGAAAATAATTTCATTCAAATGGCTGCCTCGGCTGGCCATGCAGTAGTATTTTAAAAGGAAAGGTAAAATATGCTTCTACTTAACCTAATGCCGTTTGAAATATTGAAAACTCTAATCCTACAATTCATACATACAGCTGAATGAAAAGTGACTAGAGAAGATGAGCACAGCATTATGTATAAAATTAGTCTGCTACAAATATATCTAGAAAATTAAAGTTATAAAAGAAATTTTGTATTTAGTATTGTATTTCCCAGAATAGCATTTTTTAGTGAATCAGTAGGTGTTTTTTTTTTGGTTGAGTTGGTTTGCAACAATCTTCGTGATCATTTATGCATTGCAAGTTTTTAATTACAGTTCAAAAAATTATTATTATTTAAACTACTTTCTAATTGATTTAAATATTAATTTTAAATATATTGGAAGTATTAATAATAATTATTTAAATAATTATTTAAATTAATTACGGTAGAATTTTATCATACGCTGATAAAACGAATTGGCCATTCAGAATATTATAGTTTTTGTTAATATGTTTTCCAACATACGTTACCAACCTTATTAATTATATTGTATTTTATAACTGATACCAAAAGGTTTCATTACCTTTCATATTGTTACAATTTTACCTTTTAAAAACGTTTAAAATATGAGCTCGTATTTTGCAAATACAAAATAAATGTGTGTTAAGTTTTAATTAAAATTCTTTATTATTCGCACAATTCTGTGTGCCACTAGTCACAACTTTATGTAAAGAACAACAATTGTTTTTTTGTTATCCTTCTATTTATACCTTTTGCATAAACATTAACAATTACTAGACAGTTATTGGACAGATCTTTGTAGCGGAGATTTTCAGACCACGATTACTTTCTTCAAACACACCGCGTCAAAACTGACTGAACTTCACTAACTAGTCGCCAGCTTTGTCTTGCCTTTTATATGGCAGAGTAAAGAGTCTGAGCCTTATCGAAATCTCAATAAATGTAAACATCGTTGTTTTTATTGTAGTGTTGTTTGTTTATTTTTCTTTGTTTATTTTCCTTTTTTTTATACTGGTGTCTGCTGTTATATCAGTATCATAATTTGTTAACAGGTTTGTTTACTGCATTGTTTTGTTCTTATAGGTTTTGTTTAAAATTTTAATGATGAGATTTAAATTCATTTTGAAAGCGAAGCGTATGTAATAGTTTGATCTCTACAAGTCGAAACCTAAAAAATTGCTAATGATTGGGGTCACAATATTCCCTCTTGTATATGCTATAAGAATTTAATTTTTCTTTTTTAATGCTATAAAAGAAACAACATCGTATTTTCTCACATGAATATTTTTTACTCTTTAATAATTAAATCAAATTTGATGAAATTCGCTTAGAAAACTTTCTTTAAAATGTGACATCATCATGTTCCGCTATTCTCCTAATCTCTCTAACAATGGTACAAAAAATCACAATAAATGACTTTTACGCCAATCTGTTAGAAGCTGTTCTTATTGTGTTGTTCGAGGTAAATCACCTAAATCAGCTAGTGAAAGCTTTGATTGTCGAATTCCGTTTCTTAAAAGGGTGTAAATTAGCTCTTGAAATGAATGGAAAGAGGTTATGTGGAAGTATTATTAGCATTTCATTCCTTCATTATTATAACTCTTAGAGCCATTATTACAACTTACCGTTAAAGTTGGGTTTAGTTAAATGAAACTTTGGCTAAAGTGAACTTTAAAATCATGTTTAACTTAATTTCGTTATTACAACCTACAGATAAAAAAAAAGTAAACTTTTTCAAAAATATGGCAGTGGCGAAGCAATGTTGATAACACTGCTCAATTAAACAAGTTGTTTTTATTGTATATGCTTATTTTGTTTATGTTTGAACTTGCCGTATTGAAAATAGCATATAATATGGCAAGTTCAAACATAAACTTAACTTTAAGCCCATTTTTAACCATTTAGCTTAACACTCACTTCTACCTAATTAACCACGTATAATAATGAAAAACAATTTATATGCCCGTTAACATCCTCCATTTAGTTAACGGCAAGTTGTAAATATGGTCCTTAGTCTCACATCACCCATGTTCTGTGTGTTAGTTTTATCCATGAGTGGTTGGACCTATTAGTTAATGCCGACTGTAAACTACAGATTTAATGAAAATTTTATTGGCAATTTTATTTTACGCTTAGAGTTTTTGCCAGAAATATGCTGAGATGCGGTTGCCATAGAAATATTTTTTTATACTTCGTTTGATTATGGATGGCTGACCTGGGGTTTGTAAATATTTCGTTTTGTTCGAAAAATTTGGGTTGGAGTTAGCGTCTAATAAGTTAACACTCTACCTGCTAGATTGCGGTAGCTTCATTACTGTCAGTAATGTTAATCCGTGCAACATCTACTGAAGTAAGATCCTGGGAGAAAGAACTCACAAAAGAAGACATGGAATAGTACAGTAGAGCACTTCAATTTGTCTCCGAAATTTATTTAAAAATTCTCTTTCACTTTTTCGAATTGAATAAAAAGCAAATCATCATTTTCATTGATTTGAACCCATAAGTTCTTGGAACACTATGCTACCTCTGGCGACAGCTTCCACATTAAACAAGTTAAACATATCCAGTTAACCATGTAATATAAAACAGAGGTCTTTGGACGTAGTGCAACATTCTACGGAAGGCACTTTGAGGTAGCTTGTGGTGCTATATATATGCTTTTGTCTAAATTAGCCTTGACTATAAAATTTTGTCCGTCTAATTGACTGACTGGCTCTGAGCGTATCTATGTTGGTCATGGCTATTAACATCTCATGCTTTATATTCATAATGAATTTCACTTGCTTTTAGATTTATTGCACAGCGTATTTATCACTTCTGATTCAACAGTGAACAAGGGAAGGCTTTCATGACAGCCAGCCTTATTATCGCCAGCTTTCTCGTCATAAACCTTAACATTTTACCAAAACATATGTATATAAGCAGAAAATATTTTCATCTGAGATATATGCTGTAATTTGTCTGTATGTAGTAGATAATTTGGAAGTTTGGAACCAAAATTACTGGCTGCAGTGTCCATGCATTAAAGAGAAAGAATACAACAATATTTTTTTTACACTTTTTATTGCCTGATAGAATTTAATTGATTTCAAATAGGGCAGATTGCTATTTAAATGTTCTTATCCATAAAATTAAATATGTGAACTCATGCATTAAAAAACTAAAAATTAAAATAACAAATTTTATTACACCGAAAAAAAATATATTGGTAAGCCGCGGCGGTATGTACACTGAAAGACCGAGAGATATTTTTTTATTTCAAAACTTCAAAACATGTATTTGTTTAGAAATGTGAATATAATGCTATACACTATAAATACAACGCAGCGATCTCTCAAAGTTTGAATTCATGGGTGTATTTTGAATTGTTTGTTTTTAAGGCAGCGCGACAATAAGCAAAGGTTCTGCTGCTTTGCTTTTAGGATCTTTGCTTTATTTTTATTCGAAGCAATGGGGGAATTAGTGCTAAAAGCAACCTAGTAACATCACTGATAAAGAATAAATGCCACTGTCTTCATTATATTTAATACGCATGCAGATTTACGCTGCAATTGCAAAATTGTTGTGCTTGGTGACCAAATTCTATAACGAAACTCGTAAATGCAGATGGGCTGCCGCACAATCAATTTGAACACAGTCCCCATACTTGAGTGGGATAGATCTTAGACATTCCGAATTGCTTAATTGAGCTGCTTTGCATTTGATTGTGGCCAGAGTTATCGAGTTCAATTATACAAATATGTGTTCTGAAGGTCTGAAGTCTTTTGAATAGATTACCCAATTGCCGTTGTGTTTTATATTATCAAATTCAAAAAGAAACTGTACATTTAATCTTGTTATGTGTTTACCTTTTAAAAGCCTTTAAAATATGAGCTCGTAGATTGTAAATAAAATAAAAATAAATTTGTGTTTAGTTTTAATTAAAATTCTTTATTTTTCGCACAATTATGTGTGCCCTTTATTGTTATTCCTCAGTTTATAACCTTTGCATAAACAATAACAGTTGCTAGTCAATTATGTGACAGATCTTTGTAACGATCTTTCACACAGCGATTACACTCTTCAAACACACCGCGTCTTCACACAAGAGTGACTGAACTTTTCTAACTCATTCGCCTGCTTCGTCTTGCCTTTTATATGGCAGGGTAAAAACAGCTTGAAGGCGAATTTTCGCGACTTCGCCTTTTCGAGTTCTCTATAAATGTAAACGTCGTCGTTTGCGTTCATTATTATTATTTGTGTATTTTGTTGACAGTTATCCTTGTAGTATTTGTTGTTGTATTTTTGTTTACTTGTTTAACATTTTTCTTACGCTGGTGTTTCTTGTTGTATTTTTGTTTTCTTGTTTACCATTCTCTTTTTATGCTGGTGTTTGTTGTTGTATTTTTGTTTACTTGTTTACCATTTTTCTTATGCTAGTGTTTGTTGTTATGTTAAGCAGTACGATAATTTGTAAAGAGGTTTGTTTACTGCATTGTTTTGTTTTTGTAGCTTTTGTTTATTTTTTTTTTGTTTAAGCGATGTAAAAGCATAACACCAGTATCTTGATTTTTCATTTTCGTAACAATATATAGTCTTTCCTTAGACGTAATGAAATCTGATTTGCAAATGTTAGGTCACTGCAGTGACGGTCTCGACATCTTCTGTAATATGGTTATACTCATCCATTTATTGAGTGGCGAAGAAAACCAACCCGTCTTGATGACAATAATTTTCAAGTAGTATCTCGTTAAACAAACAGTGACTAACAGATCATCTAACTAAATTGGATATATGGACGCTAAGGTGTTTATGGATATGAAATGCATTAAAATATATTTGTAAACTGAATATTCTGAAAGTATAGGAAATAGAGGTCAGTGACCACCACCATGTGAAGTAGCTAAAATCGTTAAGGAATTGCTACATTTTAATTATTTAAAGGTCAGTTCTTGATATTTTTTTTTTCTCTTTGAATGTAGCAGTTTTGTAATGCCACTTTCGGATTTAAGAGCCACTTTTATGGAAGCCGCTGTAGTCTAGTAAGTCAGCTTATCAGTTAACAGCCCGAGGTTCAACCCTTAGCTCAGACATCTCAAACAAAACAAAATAGGAAAACACTATTTCTTTTGGCCTCCTTCCTTACTCCATAAGTCTTCTTACAAAAGAACTCTTTCGGAGTCGACGTTCAACTATACTTCATTTATAAATCTTACATACATACGACATGGGTGGTGAGAAAAGCTATGTTGCTATACTGACTAAAGTGTTCGAAGAACCAACTAAGTGCTTAAGTTATGTTATGAGAAACTTTAAATTTTACTGCCCCAGAGCAGGTTTATAGTCTATTTTTTTATTCATTTGGGCGGGTTCCCTGCAATTTGATAGAGAATCAACGACTGAAGATTTGGTTGATGCCTTGAATTTCTTTCAGTGTTTTCCTTCTGTTATCTATTTCGACCAATTAAACAATCCGTTATTTAAATATTGAAAACATTTAATTTGCAAAATACTGTCTGCTTTATTGATTTAAATGCCTCATTTAGTCTTGAATAAACCATAAAATGAGTAGAATGTTGTTTAAAATTTTAAGTATTTTTATCACTTTGACTTTCTTTTTGATGACATGTCAGGTAACATGCCATAACTCAACTACAGTTTCAAAAACAAAAACCTTATTATGACTTGTTTTTTTTATTATTTAGAGTGCCAAACGTCAACATAACATTGAGTTATATAATCACACTTGCCAAGCATTTGGCAAACGTCTTAAACTTTTCAATTGTAGCTTCCTGAAGCTTAACAGCGTTAATTATCTGTTTAACCAAACATATAAATTCGATAGGGATATGAATACCGAGTTTAAACTCCGCATTTGGATCGATGCTAAACCAACATTTGCCAAAAAGTCCTTACGTTTTGCTGATATAAGATTCGATGCGTGTAGTTTTTTCCAGCAGAACTTTGATTTTCAATTTTTACGTTTGATATCGCAGGACTTTAAAAAGTTCACCAATCTACCACACAAATGTCCGTTTAAGGGTGTAAGTATGATGAAATATTAAATTCTGATTTTAAAATTCTAAAGTTTGTTTCCTTTTTAATAAAATTCTTTAGAATGTGGTTTATAAAATTAATAACTTTCCAGTGACAAGCCAATATATACCGGTTTATGCGCCAGCATGCAATTTTACTTTTGGTATCGATTATTATGATTCCAGTAATTTATTTGGTAGTATAAAATTAATCGGATCTCTAATTGTTTAAACACGCTATTATTTACATTCCATGAACAATACTGTCAATTTGTACAATTTGCACAGTAATTAAATGAAATAAAACATTTTATAACAGCCGTCTATTAATAATACCTATACGAGCAGCTTCTGACAACTATAGCCCTCTCTGGTTAGCCAAACGTCCACAAAACGTAACGTTTTTAGCACATGAAATGCTAAGTATAAATGCTTATCGAAATTACATTAGAGTTCGGTAATCGGTCTCATGTGTTTTCGTATTCTAAAAACGATCTTACGTTCAGTGAACGTTTGGCTAATCGGGGCTTGAGGGTTTCTATTTTCCTAGAGAATATGTAATACGTTGGCCTCGTATTTTTTGTCACTTATGTATGTAAGGAAGGATTTCGGTTAATATCAACTCTTGTAGGGGACAACCACAGCTATTTTGATATCGTGATTGATAAAGCTTGCTCTTACGCCAATATGAAAATGCATCAATGACCTAGACAAAAAAAAATGTTGCCTACATATGTCAACATAATGAAGTTTTCAGTGATGAACGGTGGTTGAACTTCAAGGAGCACGTGAAATTCATCGGCAAAAAGACATCTGTAACCCAGGGAGCGCTGATGATGGTGAGGCTGAGGCCTGGAGTACTAAATCCATTTAAGAGCAGAATAATATCGAGATTTCGATAATCTTTTATGCTTACGCAATATGGCCGTAAGCACTCTCTGTTGGGGACGACAAGAAATAAACTGTCCTCGGTGCATCGTCTAAGCGCGATTAGTCAGATAAGTGTCTTCAGAACAGTGTCTGATAAAGTGGTACTGGTATTGGCAAAAACAATACCGATAGACATATTGGCGGATGAGATGAAGCGCATATACTTTCGCCATCTCGAGTATCCACGACAAATAGTAGCTATAGAAGCGGAGGAACGAAGGACTTCCATGAACAAATGGCAGTCACAATGGGAGAACAATTTAAAGGGAAGATAGAAATTTCGCCTCGTCCCTGGTATAACCCCTTGGATGGAGAACAAACATTGTCAGCTGAAATACTACGTGAACCAGTTCCTAACTGGTCATTGATGCTTCAGGAAGTACCCGCACAGATTCGGACATGATACTTCCCCTATATACCCATACTGTGTAGATGAAGAGGAAGATGCGGAGCATATTCAGTTTTATATGGCCCAGGGAAATGAGTTTGGGACCACATCGACTTATGAAAGAGTTGTTGAATTCTAGGATTCTATAGAGTCAATACAGCCAGAGAATGGCTGAAGTTATGCTGGAACAATGAATGCTGGAGAAACAAAGGCGAAATTTGATTTAATGTTATCAAGCTTTAAAGCTAACTAGCCCTCCACGAAGTAATACCCTACGGCAGACTCGCGGGGGAGAGTGGTTGAAGAATATAGGGGTTGGGTTTAGTACGTAGGCACCGGGGATGGTGAATCGTGCACTCTTTTGTTTTAACAAAAGCGTCATTGAAGATTCCCAAATTTGGCCCAAGACAAAAAAAGGAGAGGGGTGAACGGTGTACTAACACTGGTCCTCAAGAATTGCTCTTCACGGTCGCTCCTCTTTTATGAAAGCTAATTAGCTTTTGAAGTCGCTGTAGCCTAGTAGGTAATGTGTTGGCTTATTAGACGTGAAGCCACGGTTCAAACCCCAAATCAGACATCTCCAATAAAACGAAATTTGAAAAAATATTTTTTCGGCGACTTCCTCTGTCGTTCGGAGTAGACTTTAAACAGTAGGTCCCGCCACTCATGCATAAAGTTAACACGTACAACATAAGTGGTGTGAGAAGCTAGGTCGTAATCCTGACTGAAGGGTTGTAATGACCAATTATGTTTGTATGTATGTTTGGCATCTCACATTGAGGTAGTATTTTGTCCTTGCGCATTTATGCGCCTGCTATTATACTGTATAACTCAGCAGAAGGTTGTATGAATCTCCATATGAGCGAGCGTAGTATGGAATATGATACCGAAACTTCTTTTCTACAGTCAGTAGTTAATTCTGTTAGTTTTTATTCTGGTAGCTCAGCAATTCTAAACCGTAAGTGGGCCATCAAACGAAATGATTTTAAATTCAGGAATATTTCAAGCGAAAATTCTACCTCTAATTCAGATTGTAGCAACTTTTATTTTTCACAAACTTTTGACTACAAGTCAAATCTAGTGGATATTTCGGAAAGCCTAACATTTATAGACACACGTAACTTTAAAAATTTTGCATCTGGAATTGGTGCTTTAGCTTTTATGTGGTACTAGCAATACTTTAGAATATCAAA
This sequence comes from Sarcophaga variegata, assembly GCA_932273835.1. Lineage (NCBI taxonomy): Eukaryota > Metazoa > Arthropoda > Insecta > Diptera > Sarcophagidae > Sarcophaga > Sarcophaga variegata. Next base: position 98,898,261 of record OW026360.1, on the reverse strand, counting down.
AATGCTATAAAAAGGAGTCTCTTGTTAATAGAATCCTCCAACAGAGACTTCTGAACATTGATAGTTAATAACGGCCATCTGTCAAATCATCACGACTGACCATAGAAAACGATATGTATTCATTGAATGGGCTCTGGAGCTGTCGGCAACTGCTATTCCTGGATGAATGTATATGAGAACAACTAAAATTGTTGAATTGAACACAACGTTACGTACACCTAAGCTCATGTCGTATTGGATATTCTGCACGAGCGATTTTAGAACGTGGTTATCACAAGTGATATAAACTAACCACAGATATCATACGATTTAACACCATTACACTTTTTCTTATGGAATTTTAAGTCGTAAGTAAATGCAAATAAGCCACAAATCACAGCAATCCTCAAAAACAAAATGATCCATGGCATTTGTTAAATGAATCTTGATTTATACGCCAGATTCATGAAAAGTTATACATTTTTCACGTCATGGCGGACATTCGAACAATGTTATCCTGAACACATAATCGCATCAATAGCTTTCTCTAATGAAAAAACACATTTCGATGTTATCTCACACACATCTTGTTATATTGAAATTTAAGGGTAGGTAGCGTTTATTGAAAAATATTATATTGTTATGAAAATTGAAAAATCTACATACTGGTGTTTTGCTTTTACATCGTTTAACATTAAAATTATAAAGAAAAGCTACAAAAACAAAACAATGCAGTAAACAAACCTGTTTACAAATTATCGTACTGCTTAATATAACAACCAGCATAAAAAAATGGTAAACAAGTAAACAAAAATCCACAAACAACACTACAAGAATAAATGTAAACAAAATACACAAACAACAAAAATGAATGTAAAGAACGATGTACATTCGCATTCAAGAACATTCAGAAGACTATTTACCCTATCATATAAAACGCAAGGCTGAGTTAGTGAAGTTCAGTCAGTCTTGTGTGAAGACGCATTGCTTTTGAAGATGATTATCGTGGTTTGAAGATCTCCGTTACAAAGATCTTTAGAATAATTGTCTAGTAATTGTTATTCTCATGCAAAGGGTATAAACAGAAGAATAAAAAAAAGCAATTGTTGTTGTTACATCAAGCTGTGAACAGTGGCACACAGAATTGTTCGAATAATAAAGAATTTTAATTAAAACTAAACACAGATTTATTTTTACTTTATTTGCAATCCACGAGGTCATATTTTAAACTTTTTAACAGGTAAAAACGTAAGAATATATTGTGTGTCGCCGTCTATTTCGTTCCCAGAGCATTATCATATAAAATATTGTTGTGCTTTTCTTTTAAATTCAAATTTATTCGATTCAAATTATGAACTCCTTAATCACAATGGACTCTTTAAAGTAAAATATATCAATTTATTCCATCTAATTGTGCCAAAACACATTTGTTATTTAGGGTTTTAGTTAGCTTTTCCTTTTTCTGATACCTTTCCTTCCTCTCGTCACGAACATTTCTTTGAATTCTAATGAATTTAAAGTACTTGAGTAGTGCTGGGAGTATAAGTTTGATTTTCCCTCTGCCCTTGAAATTTCTTTTATATCCGTTTCTGCCCCTGTTTCCTGTGCAGTTTTAGTACGGGTTACAAATAAGTTTCTATTGTAATCCTTTCAGATAGAAAAAGAAGGATGATTGTGTATATGTTGTTGATAGTGTTGATTTGATTGTTTGTGTGAGATAATATAATTAAAATAATGAAGTAGTAAACTTAATGAAGTTATAAATTCTTGCATCTATTGACTTAGTTTTCACACTGAGAAAATAAGAGAAAAAGTCTTAAAACTGTTTCTCGTTTCTCATTTAATGTGTTTCAGTGATTGCCGTGGTTCATTATTATGTTGCCAAAACTTGAAACTTTTTCCATAACACTTTCTCAGCGTTTTATTGAGGCTTTTAAATAAAATTATAATGCTATTTAATAGTGGTAATAAAATAGTAGCGACAAAACTCATTTCATTTTCAGAGTATTTGATGTGAAATATGTTTTTGTTAAATAAGAGCTTACACAACACATTTCGAAAGAGATTACATATTTAAGTGTTTAAGTCACGGTCTTGATTATGCCCAAAAAAATCGCAGGGTTTTTTGACTTTATTAAAGCACTCCACTGTAACTATTTAGGCGTGTTTAATGTTATTCCGTCAATCAAGAAAAAGAAATTGTCAGCTCAATTACATCACAGAGCTTCAAAACTATTAGTCATCATTTGTTTTGAAATTGCTAAAAAAAATCCGGGCAGATCCACACGTTCGAAACAATACTTTACAATTAAGTTTCTGCAGCTAAAGTGAGAATAAGTAGATAGCACTCTACATCATGTGGATTGGACTGAACAGTACTGCATTATTGCTTTGTGTGATTAAAAAGTCTTATAGAGTATCCCAATAGGTGCACAATATTTATGGTATTGTTAAGTTTTCACCGTTTAAAAACGTTTAAAATATGAGCTCGTAGATTGCAAATAAAATAAAAATAAATTTGTGCTTAGTTATAGCTAAAATTCTTTATTATTGGCATAATTCTGTGTACCAATGTTCATAACTTGATGTAAACAACAATTGCTTTTCTTTGTTATTCGTCTGTTTATACCCTTTACATAAACAACAACAATCACTAAACAATTGTTCGACAGATCTTTGTAAAGGAGATCTTCAAACGCACCGCGTCTTCACACAAGACTGGCTGAACTTCACTGACTCACTCGCCTGATTTGCCTTGCCCTTTATATGACATAGCAAACAGTCTGATGAATGTTCTTGAAGGCGAATGTTCATGACTTCGCCTTCTCGAAATCTCTATAAATATAAACATCGTTGTTTTCATTTATCCTTGTAGTGTGCTTGTTGTACTTTTGTTTACTTCTTTTCCAGTTTTTTATGCCGGTTTTTGTTGTTGTATTTTTGTTCACTTGTTTACCAATTTTTATGCTGGTGATTGTTGTTATATTAAGCAGTACGATAATTTGTAAACAAGTTTGTTTACTGCATTGTTTTGTTTTTGTACTTTTGTTTATAATTTAATGTTAAGCGATGTAAAAGCAAAACACCAGTATCTATACTTCTCCATTTTCTTAACAATAGGAAAAAATCTGATAAAGGAATCAAATTGGTGATCTGTCGAAATGTGGTTTCAACACGATGACGCTACATGCCACGTCGAATGACCTGCACGAGCGATTTGAGATCATGGTCGACTTGACCCATTTACAATTTTTCTGTGAGGGTTTCTTAAGTCGCTAGTGTATGCGAATAAGCCACAAACCAAACCTGTCTACAAAATTATCTCAGCGTATGGCGTCGGTCAAATTCAGTCTGATTCATATGCTAGAGTCATGGAAAATTATACATTTTGGACGCGGACAATTGAACGATGTTATATTCCCCACATAATGACGTCAATAGGCCCTTCAAACGACATCGGTGACATCTCAAACCCACTTTGTTGTATTTAAAGTGAAAAGTAATAAAATCTGAATAAAAACCCGGTGTAACTGCTTCCATTCATTTCTCATTCTTTAGTGTTTATTTTATTGGTAAATTTAATTTAAGCAAAAATCACAAGAGCAAACTAATTCAAGTGTCGATGGCAATTAAGGGTTATCAATGTGTGCTTATTAACTTTAGTTTTCATCGTAGCACAACAATAATTGCTTGTCATGGAAACCATTTTCAGCAGCATAATTCTCAGCAGCAGCAGCTTCTATGCCAATGTCAATCAACAACATCAATTTCCTGGAAGAAGCATAAAGTCCTGACGTCTATGTAAGAAATAAAAGGTCAAGGCTAACACTAAATGGTTATGTTATATAGTCTCGTAGTAACTTTTATTTTGGGCTTAAAACTTTTTCTCATTTCTAGTGGAGCAACAGTTATAAAAACTGGCTGATGAAAATCCAAATTAAGCTGAAGTTGTAAAAAATTTTATGAGAATTACTTCAGATGTTAAGTGCAAGTAATTAATGTGAGTTTTCTTTAACTTGTCAGGTTGTAAAGTATGATGAACTAATGATTAACAACACATATAATGTATGATATGTGAAGGAACTAGAAAAGGAAACCCGAAATCACAGCCTAGAATAAAGACTGAAATGTTTGTTAAGGAAATTGTTGTACAGCATCCAGAGTTGAGCAATGAGTATTTAATAAGATGAGTAGAATCGAATCATATTTATAATTTCTATACTTATACGCACTCATACTTATTTTAATATCATATAACCGCTACTCATATTCAAAGTTTGAAGTACTCATCATATTCATACTTAACAACATGTATGATGTTTTGATTTCGACTCTCCATGACTCAACATATCCGCGAATCACAAAATAAGTATGAATCGCGAACGAACACTAAAATACTCACTAGAAGGTTGTCTGTTTGCTTTGAATGCTGCTCTGTCTTTTTTGCTTACGTGTCTTTTTCTTTTTTTGTAAATGCAACTAACTAACTATGACGGTAAATTTTGTTGAATGATTCGAGTCACTTAAGTCATTTTTAAGTATAGTAAGTATTTTTCTAAAGTTATGAATCTAAATTAGTAGGCTTATGAATCAAACATATTTCGAATGGTATACGTTTGATGTCAACGTTGTACTCATACTCATTGCAATCTAAATCAACGTTGTAGTGAGTACGAATGAATCAGAGTAGTTAGATATCAGTATTGTTGACTCGCTTATATTCAAAATTTCATGAGTGCTTATGAGTAGCGAAAAAACGATTCATTGACATCTCCAGCAAAACGAAATATGAAAAAATACTCTACTACCAAACAGCGTTCACATCAATACCATTAGAAGCGAGTACAAAAAATCGATTATCATGGTACGATAGGTGTCTTCATTGACCTCTGCTCAACAAGCCGTACTATACAGTCACTCGTAATGCGTGAATTGTCTTCTGTAAGACCACCCGTGGGTTTTCTGAGCCTCATACAGGGCAATTTTACTTATTAACGTACCCACCAAGATGAAAATTAGCTTCATCCGAAAAGATAAGTTTTTTAAATAATAAATAAAATTAAAATAAATTTAAATAATAAATGCAATAAATGCGACCATTGCTCAAGCGTAAATCGATTCATTACATTCAGTGGAGATAGTATACTGAATTTTATGATAGAATAGAATGTCATAAGTATTGCCAGATTCGAAATTACCGATAGATGACCAACCCGATACATACGGCTTTTCTTTAAAATGTGTTTCAGATTTTGTTGTCTTGTCAATGTAATGAAAGTGAAAGTAATGAAATGATACCTCTGAAATGCATTAATATCGCGTAGCTTTTAAATGTGTGTTCCCTATTACACCCAACAGTGAAGTTTTGGAGTCACTCTGGATCTCATGTGGATTGGTGCCGCTTCAATTTCGTAAATTCGTAAATTGCTCATAAGACCATTCGTCCATATATTAGCCTCATCGTTGAATATCAATTGTAAATGAAAATATATCAACTTCCCTTGACCCTTCAAAAGAAGTTACCTGTCACGAAATGCCTGTTGCAGGGACTATCGAATACCTTCTGAATGATGATTATTCTAAAGAAATAACTTCTTAAATTGCGATTTACATATGCCAGAACCATTTAAATTGATTGACTTAAAAAAAGAAGAAAAAACTCTCTTTTAAGTACTATTTTGTACGACTACAACAACAAAAATAAGAACAACACTAAACAACGTTTTTACGGACACATTAATTTAGCCATCATTGCCATTAGTGGTATTGCACATGCCAAGTAGATTTTTCTCATTTAAAAATTAGTTCGTTTAGTTATGGTCGTGCTTTTTTGGATATTATTTTTCTCATTATTTTACGTGCTGTTATGTCTGTTGTGGTGGCTATTGACGGTAGCCTAATTAAGTTTTCTGACACTTCATTTGCCCAAAAATTTTAGACATTCTAACCATAATCTTGGCATTTGTGATCATACTTGTAACAGTTTCCGTTTCCTATATTAGTGGACGCATTTTAATATAATTAATGTTTAAAACATTTCAGCTATGATGTCTCTAATAGCTTAAAGCAAAAATGTGTCGAAGCGTTAAGGAAGGGAAAAAAGTGATGTTAATTCAGCAATCTCCATAAGACCGCCAACAGAAGAGTTGGATTAATAAAATCTAAAGTTAATCGCCGTTGTTTACTAGAGTAGTGTGATGACTTATTAGACGAGAGCTCGGGGTTGAAACTCTTCTTCAAACATCTCAAAGAAAAAAACAGTCTTCTGGCAGAAACTCTGAATAAAATTGTGATGAAATATTTCTGGAATCTCTCGTCGCAGTCACTTTTAAACTGTAGTTTCCACCAATTATGTGTAATATAATGATCAATTAAGTAAGTGTGGAGCTGTAAATAAGTTTGGTAAATTTCATTCAATGCAATTCTATTAGAGGTTATTTGCGTTCCTCTACACCAACAAAGGACATCAGGCTGAGAATTATTAAAAAAAGAATATTAGGATTAAAAATGTTTTACAGGTTTCTTACTGGCAAATCAAACTTCCATGCTCATACTTTGCCTAAAATAACCCTGATTAAATAAGTCGATAATGATATACATACATACTATACATACATACATATTTGGTCATTACAATTCTTCAGTCAGAACGACACTTTCTTACTTTACTTAATTGGCCATTAACAACCCGATTAACGGATTTCGGTCTGCCGTAAGACATCCTCCCAGGCGCCTCTGCTTCTTGCGTGCCTACGCCAGTTGGTCATACCAATCGATGACAGGGCTTCTTCGATTTGGTCATGGCATCTACCCTGTAAAGGGTGCTGCTGAAATTGAATTTCGTTGTAAAAATTGATTATAGAGAAGGGTAGTGCCTGAAATTTAAAGTTGAAATTGTCACTTTATTAATTGGAGTATACTGAGCATTTGTCTTGTCCCTCCAGGAAGAGATAGATGCCATACGTGACTCATTAGCTGAAAAATAGTTGAATTCCAGTATTTAAATACAAATATTTTATGTTGTTCGACATCATTACAGGTGATGGGTCTGAGGGCTCTTGGTAGCAGTGATGGTTAAGGAGATGAACACTCTTGACCATAAATTAAGCGTGTCCCCTATTAAGTCTTTTCTGCCACGTAGGTCTGTTGGAAGCTATAAATTTCTTATGCATTTTAGGGTTCCTAAATAGGGTTCATATATAACAATACACGATGTTTGCTTAACAAACGAAAGCATCTGAAAAGCTTAAAATAATAGGAAAATACCACCAACGACATCTAAATTAAAACAATACTCCATAGTACGGTAAAAAGCGTATTTTTTAAGGATTTCCTATCGTTATCAATAAAACAAAAATGCTGAATTTCACAGATGAAATGGGTTTGTGAATTATTTTTATACATCAGCGAATTAAAAAAATTACACGTGAGATCTCACCATCACAACGTTTCCACAAATCGCTCGTGTAGAATATTCAATTTGGCATGAACTTTGTATCACATAGCACACATAGAACCGCATATCATTAGTGTCGAGATTATTCATTTCAGGAAAAAAGAAGTTGGTAACCATCGACTTGTGATGTTCGTTGTTGGCCGTGATAGCTTGTCGAACGTCGTTCTCAGAGAAATATGGACCACTAACGCTGCCAGTTCAGAATCGTTACCAAAGAATGACATTTACAGAATTCGTTGGGTGGACTTGGAACCGTTTTGGATTGGTATGTTGTTTGTGAATGGGTACGTGATTCATACAGAAATGTGCTTCAAATACCCAAAGGCAATTAAGGATTCAAATCCTTTTTTTACAACAATTACAACATCAAAATACTGTGTAAATATATCACTAGGGAACTCGTGTTTTTGTTTTAACATTTATTCCACAAATTATTTTGTACGGGCAAAGGAAATTGGAAAGTAATAGCAAAAAAATAGTAATTATGTTTGTTTAATTTAAGAATACATAATAATTAAAAACATAAAAAGTTAATTATGACATTTCCGTAAATGATATATCCTGACAAGTTATAACGACTGCAAAATGGTTAAAAAAACAGATTTTTTTGTGTGGTATATGAATTTTTGTATTATTTTTAAAAATGCTTCACTGTTATACGATGTAAATGTTATAACTAAATATGTATTAATAAAGAAAGTAATTGTAATTGTGTTGTAATTGAGATGAAAATATGCTTGAGCATATTCATTTTAAAGTGACAGGAAACCTTCAGGTTGTTTGCAGTATGCTGTTCGGTCATGAAGAGAATACGAGTATAACAATATACTATATTCATAACAATATGAAAATTAAAAATCTATATACTGGTGTTTTGTTTGTATATCGCTTACAAATTATCTTACTGCTTAATATAACAACAAACACCAGCATAAAAAAATTGTAAACAACCCAGCTAGCATTTGGAAGATTGTTTTTTGAAAAATCACCTTGCTGAGTCTTTTTAGAGTACTTTTGGCGATCGAAAACTTATTAGTCAGTTACGCGATTAAAAAAGGACTCATCAATGATTCGCGCCAATGAGTAAAATAAGTTCGATTTAAAATACAATAAAAAATTGTATAGCAATCGAAAATGAATCATCCAGATGTTTAAAATGTGACTATTATTTACATTATTTATTATTATAGTCTATTTATACTGTAGATTGAAAAACGATTAATCAAAAACACATCATGCAGGTGTTTGAAAAGTGATTATAAGTATGTATTTATGATCATATTTTGAACAGATGTATGATTAAACAATGCTTTTTTTCACCCTCTCTATATAAATTTTCATTAATGTAAAAAGATGGCTAAGAAATGAAGTACAATTTTTTTTTAAATATAAATATAATATTCTTTCTTTGGTAGTCGCCAACTTCCTTTCAGTTTAGTTTCTCAAAAATCTGTCGTTCGGAGTCGACGTTAAACTGTAGGTCCCGCCACTCACGTATAAAATTAACGAACATTGCATGAGTGGTGTGAGAAGCTAGGTCGTAATCCTAACTGAGGGGTTGTAATGGCCAATTATGTATGTCCGTATGTATGAAGCCCCAAGCTCTTATTAGCCTGGGGGCTAGGCTAAAGTCGGATTTTAACAATCTTTTCGTTATATGCCTTTAAAGATGGCCAATGCATTTTCATTTTTTGCCACCTTGATTAGTCGTTGGGGTCGGCTAAAAACACATTTTTAAAATACGACTAATAAATGACTCAAATTATAATCATAAATGACGCAAGGAGTCCAAATTAATACAAACATGACTGATAAATGACAATAAAAGGACTCCTAAACATACTGATAAATTACTCATAAAAGACTCGCTTGCGATTAAACAATGACTGAAAGACGACTCGAAAAAGAAGCATAAACGAAGTTAAATACGACTAATAAATGATCAGAAAGCGATTCAAAAATGATCACAAAACTATTCGAAAACGCATCGAAAATTACTCGAAATTAATATAGAAAATGACTCATAAATGATTTTTTGAGAAGGGTCGCCCGTAGTAACATTTTTCTCCCGACAAATGAGTCTTTTATGACCAGAAAATGAGCGCATATTCTTACTTTTCAATCGTGCAGAAGAGTCAAAAAAGACTCGAATTTGATTAAAATTTTCAAAAAATGCTGGCTGGGCAAGTAAACAAAAATCCAACACCAACACTACAATAATACAATTTTTTGTCCCTGGTTGTCAATGATTTACCTGGATATCTTTTGAATTGCAAAATCCACTTGTATGCAGATGACGTACAACTTTGCTTAAATAGCCCATTGGACGATATTTGACGGGCCTTTGATTGTTTGAGTGGGGAACTTGCACGGATCTTCTTATGGGCTGTTTGAACCCCGGGAAATCATTTGGATTATTTATTTTTTTTGTTTAAATTTTTTGTGTGCACAATAGAATCATAACAATAAGTGTTTATTTCTTATAAAATTATGTTTTTATTATTATTTTTATCAAAAATTAAAAAATAAAATCATTATATACATGTAAAATTTAAAAGTTTTATATAAATAATCATGAAAGTACCAAAGAGAGCATTTGTATCGCAATACAACTCTGCATACAATAGCCATACCACTCATATTCAAATGTCACGTAAAAACGTGAAGGAATTCTGCTTTATACAGATCGTTACGTTTTGCTAACGGGAGAGAACGTTTCGGTAAGCATTTACATTACTCTCAATATGCTAAAAACGAACATACGGTACGTAACGTAACGTAACGTGATGGTATTTCGTATGGTATAAAATATTGCTACAAACTTGTTGCAACTGCAAAATAACAGTGACATATTCATTCGGCATGTTTTACGTTTCTTTATAAACATTTCATACGAAATATCTGTATATGTAATCTGACAATATTTGGCATGCAATTTGAACTTCAGATATAAAATGTTAGAAAATGTTTAAAACCAAGCAACAAGTTGATAATCGTATTTACAGAGCTTAAAAATATTATGTTAAATTAGAATTGTGAATTTATGTATTATGTTATGGGTATTAATATCAAAATTCAAATCTATATGTTGCTTTCATATTCGATATTATTTCTGCTGGTATACAGGGCCTATACAGGGGCAGTATATGTTGAATTAAATATTGTTTTTAAATTTTAAGTAAAGAAACATGTTGTCTTTAAATACTATTATATTCCATATTCATATCTTGCATAAATATACTGAAACAAGTTTCATTTTTAAAGAAACTTGTTTATAAAACAGTTACATATTAAAGTTTAAATTGTGTGAGGTGTTATAAAGTATTATTATTATGAGGCATGTTGACTTTATAGTGGTGAATTAAATTTGTTTAGATACCTTTTAACATGTTAAAGAGATTTTTATTTTTAAATAAAGTGATTTATTCATTGCGCTTCTCAATATTTATGTCAGTGGAAAAGGAAATGAATTGCTTGCTATTTTTAATAATACCGTAAAATTAAAACGAATGATAAATGCAAATCAAGTTTGTCTTTAAAATTTAACTACGGTGCGAACTCGATTTTCGCAACAAGCAAATTGTTTACATTACAGTCCTTATACATACATAAGTGCAACTTATTTTATAAGCGAAGTTCAATAAGATCAACACCATTATTTACTTATTGATTTACATAGCATTTTTCTTTTGTATTTCTTATTCAGAAACGTGGTTTTGTCAAAGTGTTCATATCTAGACAAAAAAATACCATTTAAAAACATTCTTCTTTTTTCACGTTAGAATAATCGTGTTCGCTCTCTATTCCTAATATAATTTCGCTGTACATATACCTTAAAAAAAATGGCATTTGAACGGCTGCTTTTAGAGAGTACGCAAACATATGGAATTATTGCACTGCAAAGATGTCTGACCTGGGGTTTGAGCTGTAGCCTTTCGTCTGGAAAGGTTTAAGGCACACTTAATTGTGGTATTTCTCTACAAACTGTTGATTCCAACGCTAACGTTGCGCCGTTAAGAAAACACCAAATTTTTTATGAAATCTTTTAAAACAAATCGTATCCATTTGTCATGAAATCCTAAACTAGAATTACAATGGTCATTACAACCCTCTAGTCAGCCCTAGCTTCTCACAACCAAACCATGTCGTATGTATTAATTTTATGCGTGGCCGATGAGACCTACAGTTAAATGCCAACTCCGAACGACGAAGTTGGGCTTCCTTTCATGGCAACTTTAGACACTAGAAGACTCTAGACAACTGCGGAGAGGAAGTCGCCGAAAGAAATATTTTTTCATATTTCAATCTGTTGGAGATGTCTGAGCTCGGTTTAAAACACTTGCTCGAGTCGAATACATCAACACACAAATAGTGAATTCTTTTTAGCATTAACAAATTTAAAAAAATTCGGAATTCCATTTTTTGTGCTTTACAGTTTCTAATTTAAGCCAAAAAGTTTTTACCAGCAGTAAAGTTTATCTTTAAAAGTTTTATTTTTCTAAAAAATTGTTTATTGTGTTGCATCCTTATTGTTATTCACTATTTCATCATTTACCGTATTTTCCCTCATTATTATTTTTAACTGGACACAATACTCCTACAATTCTTAAAGGCTATGTTGTCCATTCAGGATGATTTTAGTTTGCCGTCATTTATTCGTTTTTATTTTCTTAAATAACCGAAATTGTTAAAAAAAACAAAAACCTTTCTGTTGCCGCATTTTATTTCATTTACAAGAATTCTTTTTGCTTTCATTGCTGTTTTATCCTTTCATTTTGCCTTAAACACTTAACCGTAGTACCCAAGCTACACTCCTGCAGTGTCTTTTATTTTGGTTAAACAATTTTATTTTCGCTTAAAATGAACATGGACCTACACCTTAATTGGCATTTTAATTTTTTGCTTTACTTCTGGCGTTTTAAGGAGTACAAAAAGAATTTCTTTGAATTAATATTTCTTTCGTGCAAATAATTTTAATTTTTCGTTCCTACAACATTTTGTGAATTCAGCTTATTTTGTTTGGGTGAGGGTAGATATGCAAGGAATATGCGAGAAATATGCAGTGTATACACAGAGTATGCTAAATGAGGGACTACACCGCAATGGCCACATTACTACTTAATATCTTTTAACCCAGCAATGAGTCTAGTAGTGACCATAGTCTACTATGTGCGGAATTGGCTTATTAAACATGAGGCCTTGGCTCAAACCCCCGATCAAACATCTCCAAATAAATGAAATAAAAGAGAATATTACTCACGGTGACTTCCTTTCAGAAAGTTTCTCTCTGAGAGCAAATAAAATCGTCATGAAAAGTTTCTCAAAAATCTGTTGTTCGGAGACGACTTTAAACTGTAGATCCCACCACTTATGTATGAAATTAAAACACACAACATATGATGGTTTGAGAAGCTAGGACGTAATCGTGACTGAATAGTTGTAATGACTCTATTTAAATGCCGGTATTTAAATGACTGAAAAAAATACTGAAAGTGGGGAAAATTATCAAAATGTTTTTGATTGAACTTTGAGAGTCTGCTTTTGTTAGTATTGTCGTGGAGAGGTGCTGTGACCTTACTAACCATTGTACTCCCCTCCGACTTTGTATGGTATATATAATGACTCCTATACGTATGTTGTCTCGATAAACTTCAGGATGCTGGTCAGTGTTAGCGATAACAATCCCATGTCTGGCACCTGATATGCATTCGGGTAGTCCTTAATGAAATGCAATTTTTCCTTACAGGTTTGAAAAAATGTATTCTGCTACTTTTTTGCTCATCAGTGCAGAATATAAGCAAAAAGAAATCTGGAAAAAAATGTTTCTTTCGGCGACTTCCACGCAGAAGTCTTCTGGCAAAACCTCTGAGAGAAAATGAAATTGCCATGAAAAGTCTTTTAAAAAATCTGTTACTCGGAGTCGACTTTAAATTGTAGGGCCCACCAAATTAACACACACTACATGAGTGGTTTGATAGGCTAGTTTGTAATCCTTACGAAAAGTTGTAAACTGATCACCATAATAAAGATCTCGTGCGTAACTCCTGGATTGCCACACCAGGATTTCTATGGAAATCTTTTGCATATCATTATGGCATCTGTCGTCTCTTCTGAGATGCTTTATATATGAACTCTCTATGATAATATACTATCCAGTGACATTCATAGATATTCCAACTCCATTTTCTGCGATATTGTCCCATTAAAGAGTCAATTATTCTTCCATTTAAGAAGTTTTCTCCTTCTTGCAAATGATTCTACTATGGTTTTGCCTTGGTTTATCCTCAGGCCTAATGAATGGCCTCAACGACTCACAATTTCAAACCATATTGGAATGACATGAAGGAAGTCATCGTTTGTATTGCGTTATTAGATGAGAGCATGTGGCTTAAACTTTAGTTTAGACATTTTGTACAAAACGAAATATGAAAAAGTATTTCTTTCGGCGACTTCCAGTCAGCAGTTATCTGGCAAAAGCTTTGAAAACAAATAAAATTGTCATGAAAATTTTCTCAAATCCCACGTTCTGAGACGACCTTAAATTGTAGGTTTCGCAACTCATGGATAAAATTAACTTCCATAAAATGGGTGGTGTAAGAAGTTACGTTGTAATCCAAATTACATTTTATACAGAGTAACAAAGTAAGTAAGTATTTGAAGAAGATGGAACTCAGACCTTACATTGTAACGTGAGCTGTTAAATTTATACTGCAAGAGCAAGCATAAGTTAACTCCTCCAAAATTTATGTTAAGAATAGAGTGGCCAGATTGTTACTGAATAATTCTCTTCTCACAGCATTGATCGACTAATTGAGCGCTGAGAGACATATTTGTGCTACAATATTACTGGACGCTACTTTTCGGAAACATGCTTCCTTCCAAAGAACTCTTGGAGTTCTAAGAGCTTTCTAAATGGAAAATCAAAATACTGGTATTTTGCTTTTACATCGGTTGGCATTAAAATTACAAACAAAAATAAAACAATGCAGTAAACAAATCTGTTTACAAAATATCGTACTGTTTAATACAAAAACAAACACCAGCATACAAAATGGTAAACAAGCAAACAAAACTACACCAAAAAAACTACAATAATAATCGTAAACAACGATGTTTGCATTTATAGAGATTTCGAGAAGGCGAAGTCATGACCGTTCGCCTTCAAGAACATTCATCAGACTGTTTACCCTGCCATATAAAAGGCAAGGCAAACCAGGCTTGTGAGTTAGTAATGTTCAGTCAGTCTAGTGTGGAGACGCGGTACGTTTGAAGAGAGTAATCGTGGTTTGAAGATCTCCGTTACAAAGGTCTGTCGAATAATTGTCTAGTGATTGTTATAGTTTATGCCAAGAGTATAAACCGAGGAATAACAAAGAAAAGCAATTGTTGTTATTGACATCATGTAATAAAAAAATTTAATTAAAACTGAACACAAAATTGTTTTTATTTTATTTGCAATGTACAAGCTCATATTTTAAACGTTTTTAAAATTATAATTTTTTAGAGTAGAGCATAACGTAGGCGGATTTGGTTGTAAATAATTATTTTTTTTTTGTTTTTGGTTTTTTTGTGCAGATTTGTTAATCCCTTTAAAATTTTAATGGGTTTTTGTGCATTTATTTGTTTATTTCAGTCCCTTTTATCATTGTTGGTTTCTACCATTGGTTTTATTTGTGAGTTTATACGTAAACAATAGTGGCACATGGCTTCACTTAAAACGACCTAAAATCTGCTTTAAATGCTCACACAGATTAAAATCAAAAACTACAACTGATTTCAGGCAACAGATAAAAAATTTTATCAATTTGTTTAAATCGCCTAAGGTATAAAAGCTTGGAAGTATTTTTTTGTTTTATTTCACAACTTAAATGAAGTTTGTTTTTTAGTCATAAGTTCATTGCACTTTTTGGCTGGCCAATAAGCAGCATTAGACAGAAACAAATAAAAGCAAGGAGATTCCATTGTTTTGTTAAATGGATTTTATTGTGCCATTTTTTTATTCCGTTTCTGTAGCTTAATTTTTTTTATCATATCTTTTGCTGTTGTCTTCCATTTCTTTTTTGTTTTATTTCATTTTGCCTTAGATGTCCCAAAAAAAAATGTTCTTCAGTGTTGTTATGTGATTGTGTTTTGCAGGTGTCTGGCTCATAAATTTGAAAATGTGATGACAATTCTATTTGATTACGTTTATTTGTAAAGCTGTGTTAAGCTATGATTTGGTAAAGCTGTTATAGAATCAAGATTCGAAGTCGTTTTTGTATACATACTTAAATTTGTTTTCTGTCTAAATTTGTTTCCTTCACTTCTTTTCCCCCTGCCAACACTATAACACACAATTACGGTGTTTTGATATTTTTGAAACTGAGATGCGGGTCAATAACAATTATGTGGGAAAGAGATGAGATTCGTAATTTTTAAAAGTCATTGTCATTGTCATTGTCATAAATATCCTGCCTTGTTGAGAATATGAAGACAAAGAAAAATCAGCAGCTTGCAGATTAATTCGTTTTTTTTTTGTTCCTTACAAGATGGACTCTTTAAAGTTGGCAGTTGATAACTTTCATCTGGTGTACCTTTTTGCTAAATTTACTTGCTTACATACATATATACTTCGTCATTAAAGTCTACGTTCACCTAATGCATTTTTAGAAAAAATATAAAAACCCACATTAAGTATTAAATTTAAATCAAAATTTCTTCATAGAAATTTTCTAAAAATTACTTCAAAACATACACAAAAAATTAATTAATTTTTAAACTAAAGTATCATAAATATCACAATAATAAAACATAGGTACCAAAAAGTCTGCGTTCAGTGTTAAAATAAACAAAGAAAACTTTGATGAATACGCCAGAAACTGCGCTCTATAAACAAAATGTGGTTGGCACAGTAAAACACGGTGGTAGTGTTAGAGTATGGGGATGTATGGCGGCTTCAGGGGTAGGTCAACTTGAATTTATTGAGCCCACCATGAATAAATATTGATACCTAGACATATTAGGGAATAATTTAAAATAAAGTGCGGCAAAACTCAACCTACCATCTACGTTTTGGTTCCAACAGGAGAACGACCCAAAGCACACTGCGAAGTTCGTTCGACTTCGGCTCCTGTATAACTATACATAATACGAGACAGATCAAGACACCCACAATCTCCAGATCTCGATCCTATTGAGCATCTTAGGGATAGAGATAGAGAAAAAATTCGCCAGCATGTAATTAGAAGTAAAGAAAGTAAAGTAAGTGCTGAGGAAACAGAAAAGTTGGTGAAACAGATTGAATGAAGTCATAAAACAATGTGATATCCAACAAAATATTAAATTTAAGATTTAAGCATATTCATCAAATTTTTCTTTATTTATTTTAACACTGAACGCAGACTTTTTGGTACCAATATATTATTATTGTTAAATTTATGATTTTTTAGTTTAAAAATGAATTAATTTTTTTGGTTTATGCTTTTAAGTACATAATTTTTAGAATTTGGTGTAAAAAAAATTTATGAAAAAATTTTGATTTAAATTTAATACTTAATGTGGGTTTTTATATATTTTCTAAAAGTACATTAGGTGAACGCAGACTTTATTGACGAACTGTACATACATTACAGCCCCTCTACCAGAATTACAACCTAGCTTTCACACCACTTATGTTGTGTGTGTTAATTTTATACACCAGTGGCGGGACCTACAATCCTAAGTCGACTCCGAACGACAGATTTTTGAGAAATTTTGCATGGCAATTTTATTTGACTCTCAGACTTTTTGCTAGAAATCTGCCGGAAAATTTTTTTTCAAATTTCGTTTCGTTTGAGATGTCTGACCTGGGGTTTAAACCGACGCCTCACGTCTAATAAGCCAACACACTTCCTACTAGACTACAGTGGCTTCTTACTTACTTACTAAATTCATCATTAACAGTTTATGGAACTTCGGACTGTTTTAACACATCCTTCCAGGTGTCTCTGCTTCTTGCACCTTCGTCAGTTGGTCACACCCATTGATGACAGAGCTTCTTCAATTTGGTTCTTTTAACGTAGACAAGATCGTCCTTTTTTACCGATTTCGCTAATCCAAGCATCAAATACACATCTCACTGTAACATCCTTTTTCATCCAAGTGACATGGTTGAGCCATCCTAGCCGTTGAATTTTAATAATCTGCAATATAGTTGTCGTTAAGGGGTTCATACATTCAATCGAATGTGGAAATCGTTGCCAACTCGCACTGAGTTCTACCGTACGACTTTTCTCTCGATTACACTGAAGGCTGCTGCATTGGGGCTTAATAGTATTCATGCTTCCGCGCCTTAAAAAAGCAGTATAAGGATGAGTGCCTTGTAGAGTATAAGTTTCGTCGTACGAGAGAAGTCTCTGCTACTCAATTGCCTATTGAGAACATAGTAGCACCTGTTGGCAAGATTAATTCACATTTGATCTCCAGACTGACATCATTTTTGGTGGTAATGGCGGAGCCAAGAAAAACAAACGTATAGTTGTCGGACGTAATCTGGGATGAAATATGCCGCATGTCCCTACTTGTCGACAATATATACTTCGCCATTGCGATGCACACCCACCTTTCGCAGAAAACTCTCCATGACGAAGTTGAAGAGGTTGCATGATAAGTGGTCGCCCTGTCTTAAACCTCGCACTGTATCTAAAAGTTCCTACCTTGAAGCTGCAGGAGCTGCTCAACGTCATACGCAAACAAGGCAAAGTTGCCGATTGTAGCCAACCTGCCGATCTTCACAACGATCCTTGTCTTGCTGTATTCAAGCAAACACGCAGCTTCATCGTTGGTCCTCTTGAGTGGTATACTAGCGCCCGCTATGTGTAAACTAATGCCTGCGCGGCAGTCCAATCCTCTGGACTTTCAATTTGGGTTGTGCGTAGAGCTTGGAAACCACCACGTTAAGACAATACCCAATGAAAAGTAGAACCTTTTTTAAAATTTTATTTAATTTTTCTCCTTTCGTTTATTCTTTTTACGACGCACACAAAATGGCATATATGGTTTTAAAATCACAATAAAATATTTAACTTCATCAAAAACGTATTTCCTCTACCGAACCGCATGTAGTTTAGAACATGAGGTATATTATAAACACAGTGTAAAAAGTATTTCTTCGAAACTAAAAATGTTGCAACGTCATGCTGAAGATCATAATCATCATAACCCGCAGCAGTCGTAGACGCAGTATAAGAGGGTAAAAAAATCGAATATATTCTAAAGTAGTATGTGACCTTTTTGCGGTTACTAGAGATTTTTTCAGTTGAGTTAAGTTTTTCTTTTCTTTTAATAATCCACACAAGTTTTTTTTTCTTTTGCTAAAAACATTTGCACCATTGTACCCATGTAGTAGAAGTTGTTGGCAAAAATATTACCGAATCATGCCAATCATGCCATTTATTTCTTGTCTATTTAATGTTATGTTTTACAAATTAACATAGATTTTTAAGTCAGTTTATGAGGCTATGAGGTTTTGCTTAAGCCAACGATTTCACTGGCATGCGGGTTGTCAGAAATAATGCTGTTGATGATAAGTAACAAATTTACCTTCACACGAAATTGATCACGATAAGTCCTATTCCACCAAAGCTATCACATGATTTTCGGATAAATTACTTGAAATTTGTGCTATACTTACATATATATTCCGCGATTACAACGCATTGCAACTAGTATTACGATTTAACTTCTAACATTATATATGTTCTGTGTATTAATTCTAATCATGTTCCCATGGAGGAAGAGCTCTCATCATTTTTTTTAGTGCCGACTCCATCAAAGCCGGAGTTAATATTGTTACGAAAATGAGAAATCTAGATACTGGTGATTTACTTTTACATAGCTTAACATTAATATTATAAAAGAAGCAAACCCCACAACATTGTAGTTAACAAACCTGTTTAAAAATGATCATACTGCTTAATATAATAATAAACACCAGCATAAAAAATGGTAAACAAGTAAACAAAAATACATAAACAACACTACAAAAATAAATGTAAACATCGTTGTTTACATTTATATAGATTTCAAGAAGGCGAAGTCATGAACATTCACCTTCAAGAACATTCATCAGACTGTTTACTCTGCCATATAAAAGGCAAAGCAAAGCAGACGACTGAGTTAGTGAAGTTCAGTCAGTCTTCTGTGAAGACGCGGTGTGTTTGAAGAGAGTAAACTTGGTTTGAAGATCTCCGTTTCAAAGATCTGTTGGATAATTGTGTAGTAATTGTTATTGTTTATGCAATGGAGGTAAACAGAGGAAAAACAAAAAAGCAATTGTTGTTATTTAGATAAAGTTGTGAACAGGAGCACACAGAATTGTGCGAATAAAAACTAAACACAAATTTATTTTTATTTTATTTGCCATCTACGAACTCATATTTTAAACGTTTTTAATAGGTAAAAACATAACAATATATACATAATACATACAACCCTTCAGTCAGGAGTAACTCCTAGCTTCTCATACCACTTATGTTGTGTGTGTTTTAAATTTATATATGAGTGACAGGACCTACAGTATAAATTCGACTCGGAACAACAGATTTTTAGAAAGTTTTCATGGCAATTTTATTTACTCCCTACGTTTTAGACAGAAATGTGCTGAACGAAAGACGCCGAAGAAATATTTTTTTCTTTTTTGTTTTGTTCGAGATGTCTGACCTTTTACATACTTTTGTAGGGGCTTTTATTAAGCGCCTCTAACATATCAATTCAAAAAAGTTTCTGTGGGATATTATCGGAATTTTATATTCGTTTGCAAGGCCTTTTGCTGACTTTATGTGTTGAATAAAAATTGTTTAAACGTCCGCCACGGATTCTCTACATGGATTGTATTTAAAATGTTAAATTTTCCATAATTCTAGCGTATAAATCAGGCTAAATTTTAATTATTGCCTTTGTAATCTATGGCTTTTTCGTATACACCTGTGATTTAAGAAAACCTTTAAAAAAAAGTGGAAAAGTGGGTGCCAGTGCACATCAGCATGCCACCTATAGTTCCTTAAGAATATTCAAAGTGGCATAATCTATGTTGCTACGCCGTCTCGTTGAAACCATATATGGTTGGTATCCACATCATCCATTTCAGGCTAAAGGAAGTTGATAACGATCGACCACTTGCCACTAACAGAAATGGCCTGGCCAACGACATTTTCAAAGAACGCCAGCCACTTGCTCACACCAAACACTTACTTTTTGAGAGTGCATTGGACACTTCTGGATCTTATGTGAATTGGTATGGTCTTACATTTGACAATTTTGTTTGTGTACGTACCTATTCATCCAGAAGCGAGTCTCAATAATGAACCTGATTTTTTAATGAAAACTAGGGTCTCTTGCCAACTGCTCTCGAGGCCATTCAGAGAGCACGCATCGTTTTCTATGGTCGAAAAACTTAAGTTCCTGTATTAATTGTATTGTGTACGAGTGCAGGTACAAGAAAAGGCGTAAAATTCGCTACATTGTGGCTGTAAAAGGCTGAATGCAGGTTCTCTGCACACGCTTACAAACAGCAGCGATGTTTTCGGCAGATCTTGCGATTCGTCGGCATACGATGGACCAACGTTTTCCAAACAAGTGGTTTCGAATTTATCTATCACATTGTGAATAGTCCTCTCAGTATTATGATTATGGCGATCTTAAAATAAGCGACGCGCGCGGTATGTAAACCGAACAGTGATTTGGCAAAACAGAGTGAATAAATGACAATTAATTTGACAGTTCGAAAGTCCAAGTTTAAAAACCCAATATTAGTGTGGTGAATCATTTTCGCAGTATTGCTAAAAATAAATGGTCATCTAGTGAGTAGTGTGAGGGTTGTGGTTTCGATTCCCACCAGAGGCTCTGGTCTGTTATACTATACCGCGCATAAGGTCTGAGATACTCGTTTATAATTAATAAACAAATAAATTTTATTTAAAATATTATCGATTTTAGCTTTAATAACCACTGTTAGCATTTTTATTGCTCTTCAATTATTTATAGTAAGGCTTTCAAAAATTCGTTCTCCATACCAAAGCCAAACTGCGGTATGCAAACAAAACAACGACAACAAATTGCCAAATCTCTGCAACTGAGATTCTGTAAATATCGAATACTAAAGTTTTTATTACACACAAACATATCAAAAAAATACAAATCCTTTGATGCTAGAGAACATGTCCCAAAAAATAAAAAACGAAACAAATACCAGCGAAAATACGCGACACCGCAGCTTAGAAGCTGACGTGAATACAATAAAACTATTTGCAATTCTGTAAAGATAAGAAGGGCTGACGATAAAAGAAAAATAAAGAGGATATGAAAGCGGTTTTTCGAAATACGTTAATATACGTTAACAGGCCAGCGTAAGCCGAAAGGTTTTGATTTCGGCATTACAAAATGGGGAACAGAATTATGTGTAGCAGTGGTAGTTATGCTCGTTTTAGGAAAAATGGTTGCAGTTTACAAAAAATTAAAAAAAAAAATAAAAAAATAGAAAAACGGTTTAAACAGATGCTAATCAAAGTGAGGTTGGGTAACTAAAATATTATACCACATAAGGTATTAAAATAGGGAAACAACATGTTTATGAAAGTAGATAACCGAATAAAATACCGGTAGGTTAGGTTAGATCAAATGGAGGACCCTTTTAAAGAAAGAGGTGCCACGATCAATTCAACCCGGGAATCAAACATTTCCTATAGGCAACCAACCTGATTCCAAAATAAATCTTGCTATTGCAGCAATTTTTATATAAGAGAGCTCGGTTAAGGATGTCAGAAATTAAGAGGTCAAATATCCGCATCTTTATTGCAAGAGCATGCACTGACATGTGAAGTAAAATACAGTATCTTTCTCCTGCTTAGACCAACAATTTCTTTTGATGTTATTTGCCGTAATGCTGACTCTTTTTGCATGTCTATTAATATGTCATTGGTCCGTAATTATGGGTATTGTGCGATGAATGCAATTTAAAGGCAGAAGCGTGTCAGTCCTCTTCTTTTATATAAGCGTCCAGCAGAGTTTAGTATATTGCATGTGCCCTCTTGTTGCCAACGACAGTGACGTTTCCTATAAAACTGGTGGATAATATAATAATAATAATATATAATAATAATAATAGTTATCTGAGGCAGATCAGAATTATTGTGCCCTATAATATATTGGAGATTGCGAACACCGCGCCGGCTCTGGCCAGCCCAATAGCAATGCAATTTTCAACGATATCGCTATGTCCCGAAACCCATATAATAGTTACCTTCGAAGTTCCGAGTAAATCAAGAGATTTGCGAAGAAGATCCATCCACTTGATTTCAATTTTTATCAAAGTAAATTCATTGTTGGTTTGACTGTGTCTTGCGAATTGTTCTTGGCAAATGCTAAAAAATTTGTCTATTGAGTTTATTGTGTTTAGTTTTAATTAAAATTATTTATTGTTCGCACAATTCTGTGTGCCACTGTTCAAAACTTGATGTACACAACAACAATTTCTTTGCTTTGTTATTCCTCTGTTTATACAATAACAGTTACTACACAATTATTCAACAGATCTTTGTAACGGATATCTTCAAAACACGATTACTCTCTTCAAACGCACATGACTGACTGAACTTCATTAACTCAGTCGCCTGCTTTGCTTGCCTTTAATATGGCAAAGTAAACAGTCGGATGAATGTTCTTGAAGGCGAACATTCATGACTTCGCCTTTTCGAAATCTCTATAAATGTAAACATCGTTGTTCACATTTATTATTGTAGTGTTGTTGGTGGATTTTTATTCACTCGTTTGCCATCTAAATCTGCTTACCATTTACCATTATTTCTTGAATAGGTTTTAAGTTCAATCGTCGTATTAAACAATTTCTTTGTGACGCAATTGCAATCGAGAAGATATTTATGGTTGTGATAATAGGTAGTATGAATTTCGAGCTGAATGTTGCAGACTTAAAAATGTTGTTTAAGCTTTAAAATATGAAGTTATATTGAATTGATTTTCGGACAAACAACTTTTGACATTGATTTGTATTGAAGGATTTTTAGATTTTATTCCTGCTTCATGAGTGTTAATAGAATAGAAACAATAGAAATAGCCTCAGCAGTAAAAAAATACAGTATATTTGTGGCAACCAGAGATCAGCAATAAATCGTTTTTTCGCTACTCATTACCACTCATGAAATTTTGAATATAAGTGAATCCACAATATTGCAATTTAACTACTCTGAACCATTCGTACTCACTACACGGTTGATTTATAAGTACAAGTTGCAATGACTATGAGCACAACGTTGATATCAAACTCATATCATTCGAAATATGTTTGATTCATAAGCCTACTCATTTAGATTCATAACTTTAGAAAAATACTCTTATAATACTTACAAATTCTTCGAGTACTTCATCAAAATTTTCGGTTTTAGTTGTTAGGCATTTACAAAAAAAGAAATAAGACACATAAGCAAAAAAGACAAAGACAGCAAGCAAAGCAAACACACACCTTCTAGTGAAATAGTAATGCTCGTACGCGAATCACACTTCTTCTTTGATTCGTGTATATGCTGAGTTATGTAGAGTCGAGGTCAACAACCATGATATTAAAATAAGTATGAATGCGTATCAGAAATTATGAGTATGATTCGATTTTACTCATCTTTTTGAATATTCATTGCTGATCTCTGGTGGCAACTACAATAATGACAATATAAATAACAACTAAAACAGCAACAAAAAACAACATTGAAATTGAAATTTAATTAAAGTATAAGTGAGTAAGTGTATGTAAACGAGAAGTGTTTATCGGAATGCGTGAACGTGTACATATTGGTAAGAGTTTAGAAGTATGAATATCCTAACGTGTATAACAACGACATCCTTAAAAAGAAGTTGAAAATGTATTTCACACTTTAACTACCAATTCTAAGTTTCTATTTACTTTTCCATTCTCACATGCGCAGACATTTCTCAAT
Organism: Sarcophaga variegata; assembly: GCA_932273835.1. Taxonomy (NCBI): domain Eukaryota; kingdom Metazoa; phylum Arthropoda; class Insecta; order Diptera; family Sarcophagidae; genus Sarcophaga; species Sarcophaga variegata. The sequence goes on along the minus strand of OW026360.1, from coordinate 98,873,865 downwards.
GGCAAATCGAACGAATGTACCCTTACGACACATTTTAAAGAAAAGATTCCTTATATTCTTAAGCTCATTAAAATGTTATTAAAAAAAGTAAAGGTGAAAGTGAAAACGAGTAGTTACACCTAATGCCAAAATGGCTTACAAATACACACAAAATAAGAGCCGAAAAGAAAAAACTTTGGAAAAACTGATTGAAAGAGTTTCAGGTTTCGCTGCAACTACATGAAGGAAAAGAAGTAAAAAGAAATTGACTCAACATTATAACAACATATAAAGGTGTTTTTTAAGGAAAAATTACGAAAAATTACTACGAGGGTAGTAAAAAAAATTAGTAATTCCTAGTTTGTAAAGAATTATTTTCTTATTTTAGAAATATAAGCTTAATGCTTCAAAGTAATTTACTTGAGCTCGACCTCTTAAGTTTTTTAAGGTTCTATAAAGCACACTCTATTCTCGATCTCAATAAAGTAACAAAAGTGAAAAAGGAAATTTAGAACTATCAGCGTCTGTTGACTAATAACCAACCATTCTGTTTAGGTTTGCACAGGCGATAAACGTTTTATCTCCTGCCTAAACAATAAATTACTCTGAGAGTAAATAAAATAGCCATGAACAGTTTCACAAAAAATCTGTCGTTCTGAGTCGACCTTAAACTGCAGGTTCCGCCTCTCATGTATAAAATTAACACACACAACATGAGTGGTTTGAGAAGCCAGGCCGTAATCCTGACTGAAGGGTTGGAAGGGGCAATTACGTATGTTATATATGTAAAGCAATCAATAGTAGAAGGGACTTTCAGGGATTCTATAGAATGTACTGCTACTCTTTAGAAGCAGTACGGGACACAAGTCTACAGTTTCATTAAAATTTCTAGAATATCCGCAGTTCGAATATCTTCGAAATTCTATTTTATCGCGAAATTACAAGATTTAAAAACCAAATTACGTTTTTGTCGAACATTTATCTTCTTGCCACAGTTTCGTATGCCGCAAAAGACATACGACGTATACCTCAGTATAAATATAAGCGAATGAACTATAAGTAGAGAGAAGACTGGCACTGGTAGAATGAAGGTATACCCAGCGGAACTTCTGCAATAAAGAAATAGTAATCGTGTTTTAGTTTCTTTTTAAGAATGATGTTCTGTTATAGTATGTTGCGGTCACTTAAGAAATGACTTCCTTAATTACAAGGCAAAGGAGCAGAAAATTAAGAAAATAACAACAACACCAATAGCAACATCGACAGCTAAATGAATAAGTAAACTGATGTAGACATACCTACTTACACAAGGATGCGTCAAGAGCTTTTTCTCTAAAATTTTGAGATGTGGGTAAAGTATGGTCCAGTATGGTCAAGAGATGTCTTCATTATTGATTTGGCCGAAATTTTTATTTTTGTGTAAATAAGGGACTTGTTATTAAAATACTTATCAGGGTGATTATAATGAAAATAAAGAGAAAAATTGCTGAAATCGAACTGTGAAGAAGAAGTTAAAGAGCAAATAAAAGTATATCGAGCAGACCGACATAATTAGGAATGTATATAACTTACCAAACAAGAACTTGTTTAGTTGTTTTTAAGAAATAATTTCGCAATATGAATCTCAGAATGAAAATTTATTCACAAAAGGATTACAGTTTCTGTCAAGGTGCACGTAGCAGACATTATAAAGGGTGTTTTTTTATAGAAGTATAGAACTTTATGTTGGCATTACTTTTCAAGATGGCGACCGATTTAACAGCTGTCAAGTGATTTATTCTCAGTTTGGTTTGGCAATCCATCATGAATAGACTCACGCCTGAACATCGCTTGCAAATAGTGCAATTTTATTTCGAAAATAATGGTTCTGTGCGGAAAACGTATCGCGCACTACGTCCATTTTATCGTCGACAAAATCGTCCATCAGAGCAGTTAATTCGATTAATCATGGAACGTTTTCGCACCACGTTTACTCTTATTGATAACTCGCATCCCCAGAGACGCTGTACGGTGCGTACAGAAGAAGCTATTGCTGCTGTAGAGCGTAGCATTGAGGAAGACCCGAATGAATCCATCCGCCATCGAGCACAGGAATTGGATCTGTGTCCATCCACTTTATGGAAGATTTTGCGGAAGGATCTTGGTTTGCGTGCTTACAAAATCCAACTCGTGCAAGATTTGAAGCCAAACGATCATCAAGTAAGGCGTAGATTCGTCGAATGGGCCCAAAACGAGATTACCGTTGTTCCCGATTTTCATAAGCGAATTTTGTTTAGCGATGAAGCGCACTTCTGGTTGAATGGCTACGTCAACAAACAAAACTGCCGCATTTGGAGTGAAGGTAATCCTCAAGTGTATGTGGAAACACCGTTACATCCAGAAAAACTGACTGTTAGGTGCGCTTTATGGGCTGGTGGAATCATTGGTCCGTACTTTTTCAAAAACGATGGTGGCCAGAACGTTACAGTCAATGGTGATCGGTATAGAGCCATGATTACTAACCTTTTAATTCCTGAATTGAATAACCATGATGTCCAGGTGATGTGGTTTCAACAAGACGGCGCAACATATCACACAGCTCATGCCACAATAGATTTATTGAAAGACACGTTTGGTGACCGCCTAATTTCACGTTTTGGACCTGTGAATTGGCCTCCAAGATCTTGTGATTTAACACCGCTAGACTACTTTCTGTGGGGCTATGTAAAGTCATTGGTCTATGCGGTAAAGCCACAAACGCTTGACCATTTGGAAGACAACATTCGCCGTATTATTGCCGATATACGGCCACAAATGTTGGAAAAAGTCATCGAAAATTGGACGTCCAGATTGGACTACATCCGCGCCAGCCGTGGCGGTCATATGCCAGAAATCATATTTAAAATGTAATGCCACAAGATTATCTTTCGGATAAATAAAATTCATGTCAATCGAATAATCCATCGTTGTTTTATTGCAAGTTAAAGTTCTATACCTCTATAAAAAACACCCTTTACAAATGTGATATTTCTAAACGTGACATTAAAGTGGGACCTTCTGAAGTAATTATAATATATAATTAATATATATTATATATAATATATATAATTTTTTCAGAGACCTAGCCTGTCATAATATGCATACATATTTGGTCATTACAATACTTCAGTCAGGAAGACCTCACGTCTAATTAGACTACGGCGTATCCTATTACACTATGGCGATACAATAGCAGTTAAAGTCGTCGAAGTCTAGTGGTAGTTTGTTGGTTTATTGAAAGAGAGTACATAGTTCAACCACTGGCTCAGACATCTCGAACAAACTGAATTACGAAAAATAAATATTTCTTCGGCGATTTCCTCTCAGCAGATTTCTGGCAAAAACTCTGAGAATAAATAAAATTGCCATGAAAAGTCTCTCAAAAAATCTGTCGTTGGGAATCGACTTTAAACTCTAGGGCCCGCTACTCATGTATAAAATTAACACACACAACATGAGTGGTGTGAGAAGTTAGGCCGTAATCCTGGCTGAAGGGTTGTAATGGCCAATTATGTATGTGTGTATGTATGTATAGTAATCAACCTTGACACTGTTCTTTCTGCTTAAAATGAGATATACACGCTTTAAAAATTATGTTTTTCCAAATATGAGTTCTTGTGATGGCTTGACGCCATCAATGTTCTGAACAAATCTTGTTTAAGTTTAAGAATGGTATTGTTATGAAAATAGAAATGGTGGTTTGCTTTTACATCGTTTAACATTAAAATTATAAAAAAGCTAGAAAAATAATGAACTTGCTTACATGATAAACAAGTAAACCAAAATATATCAACAAACACTGCAAGACTATTTCTAAACACAAATACACAATGAACAATAATGAAACAATGATGTTTACATTTATAGAGATCTAATGAAGCAGCGAACATTCGCATTGAAGAACATCCATCAGACTGTTTACTGTGCCATATAAAAGGCAAAGCAAAGATGCGGTGTGTTTAAAGAGAACAGCTGTAGCATTTTAAAACCGACCCCAGGCCCATTTATGGATAAAGGGAAACTTAAACGGGACAATACAAAACCATAAACGATGTAAGAATGTCCAATGCATTTCGAAAATATCAGTCTTTGGTGTGGATTTTAGGCTGGCGGCGTCCTAGAAGAAGGTGAAGACTTTCACACATATGCATTATAATTCTTTTGCTTTATCAAGAATCAGAGAACTATTTTTAGGATAATTTGTTAGACATTACATTGCTATAAAGATATAAAACTGTTTGGTACTGATTGTGTTCTATTGCGTAGGAGTCCATCAACAATTGTGTGAAAGTCACCATTCCAAGTGATTTGGGAACCTTTGGTGTTAACTAAGTCAGATTAAGTTATATTTTAAAGTGTATAGAATTTAAAGAAATGCCCTTAAAACCGATTCAAAATTAGTTCCACAAAAATATATCAACAGCCGCTTGTGTTAAACTTTCCAATTTTTTTTGTCTCTTTTACATATGAAGCATACGGCATCTAGTACATGGTAAGTGTTGTTTTCTTTAATGCTGTTACTGTTTATTTTTTCTTGATGTTTTCATTTCTTTGGAGACTTCTTTAACTTTCATAAAATTTTGCTTAAGTTGATTTGAAGGCATGTTGATTTCATTTACATCTCTTTTGGTTCGCTTTGCTTATTGGCAATATTAGAACATACTGCTACAATCACGTATATTCTACATACAAACTTACAATCACACTTATGTACATCTAAGGATATCTTTTTTATTTTCTGTTCACTTGCCCTAAAGGTAGTTAAAAAAGTACAAAAATATGAATTTTAATATGCAAAATACGAAGTGAATAATGAGTATGATGATGATGGTATTATTCTGTTTCACTTTTCGTATTTGTTTCTTACAAGAAGTTAACAAATGTTTATTATTTTGAGTACTGCTGTTGTTATAAATTGCTTTCGTATGTAAGACATTTGGAGTATTCCCCTTAACATTTAAACAAATTTTTCTTAATGGTGTTCGTATCGTCCAATTAAAGAATGTGAATTTCTCTCTGCAAAAATATAGAAACCCTCCCGAGAATGTCATACATAGATAATTGGTCATTACAACCCTTCAGTCAGGATTACAGCCTAGCTTCTCGCACCATTCATGTTGTGTGTATTAATTTTATACGTGAGTGTTATACTTACTTTCAGAGTTTTTGCGGGCAATCTCCTGAGAGGCAGTCGCCCGGGGGGGACATTGGGGTTTTTGTGTAGCATATATGCGTTTCAACAATTGCAGATGCCTCATGAATTTTTAACAACAAATGTAGTTGCTTTGCTTGGTTTTTATTTCGAATTTTAATTTAGTTTCATTTCAATAAGTACGTACATGCACAAACACTTATTCACTCACCAAATGTCAACACTTTCTCTCTTTGTGCAAATTTCCGCAAAAGATTTTTAATTTGTTTTTTGTTAAACTTTAACTTTGCGTACTTCATTGTTGTTAGCAGCTGCTGGGCGTTCAAATAGAGTGTCTTAATAGAATTTCAAAGAAAGTTGCTGAATGAAATTGAATTCAAACTTTTTAACAAACATTTTACAAAATTGGCCATACAAATTTCATGTAAATTCATCTGTTAGTCAATTTAATTTTAAAAATAAATTTTTCATGATAAATTTAAACATTTTCCTTATTCGTATTCAATTAATAATTTTTTGAATGAATGAACGTACAAGTACAGATGACACATTGGCGCCTCAAGTAACAATTGACATGCAAATGTCATAAATTTCAAAATGGCATAAAATTATAGCTTCTCTAAGCCATTGAATACTGCGATACAAATAAGTATTAGGGTGATAATAATTTAACCATTTTTGACCATAAATTAATGAAGAGTGAATATTGTTACGCTTTTACCTTTTAAAAACGTTTAAAATATGAGCTAGTAGAATTCAAATAAAATTAAAATAAATTTGTGTTTACTTTTAATTAAAATTCACAAGACTGACTGAACTCCACTAACTAACTCGCCTGCTTTGCCTTGCCTTTTATATGGCAAGGTAAAATGTCTGATAAATGTTCTTGAAGGCGAATGTTCTTGACTTCGCTCTGTTGTTGTTTGTGTATTTATTCCTGTAGTGTTGTTTGTGGATTTTTGTTTATTGTTTGCCATTTTTATGCTGGTGTTTGTTGTTATATTAAGCAGTACGATTATTTGTAAACAGGTTTGTTTACTGCATTGTTTTGTTTTCGTAGCTTTTGTTTATAATTTTAATTTTAGCGATGTAAAAGAAGTAGCCGTATTCATGCTTCGAGCCCCAGGCCAGACATCAAAACAAAATACAAAAAATATTTCTTCGGCGACTTCCTGTCAGCAGATTTCTGGCAAAAACTCTGAGAGTAAATAAAAATTGCCATGAAAAGTCGCCACTCATGTATAAAATTAACACACACAACAAAAGTGGTGTTAGAAACTAGGTCGTAATCCTGACTAAAGGGTTGTAATGACCAATTATGTATGTATGTATATATGTTCTTTCAGTCTACCATGGCAGGTTATTTGTGGATTGAAAAAAGCCGTTCATTATTGTTTTCGAATTTCAAAATGAAATGGGTTCATCCCCCTCCAATAAAATCCATCTAAGAAGCTCTATACAACCTGGAAATGGAAAAAGTGTAACACCACAGGAAGGTCAGGTCGCCACTTAGTAGGGAAAACAGATAGGAATCAATAATCAGCAAGAGTCCCCCCCATTACATCAAATACTCAGTGGGCGTTCTTTCTAGACAATGATAGATAGCAGCCCCATTATCCTAGGTCTTGCTGCAGCAGATCAAACACCTGCTTAGCTGGAACAACAAAAATGATTAAAAAAAATAGATTAAAAAAAATAGATTAAAAAAGTTGAAACCTGAGGGAAATACATTGTGGAAGCCATAAGCTCTCAAGAGGGATACTGAAAAAATCCTCTCTGAGGGTAAGGGTAAGTCGGTTTCTTGGATTATTGCGGCAGGAAAGATGTCTTTTAAGAGGCCATCATGAACACTTTTTACAATTCACACCTTGATTTGAAGTTAAGCAGAAACGGGTTTTCAAACGAAATTCAAATTTGTTTTTCAAATTTTTATTTAAATTTGAAGATAAGAAACGCAGTGAACACTGCCATATTGCCTCTTCTGTCAGCAACTCTTCCAGGATGGTGAAAAACATAATCAAGTCTTCAAAACAGTCAACCAATGAAGGCCATGACAACTTTTGCAACGTCCTAACTATAGATCGTTGACTAAAGTAAAAGAAATCAAGTGTTGTTTGAAATATTTTTAATTGAAATATAGAAAGACATATGCCAACGAATTTGCAAGATTTTGATTAATTTGTTTTACTTGTAATGTTTTTTTAATTTTTCAAATGTTGGCGACTAACGCAGAGTCACTCCTCCGAAATTACAAAATCAGGAAAATTGTAAATGTTGCTCCATTCTAATAAAGTATAATAATAATGTTATGTGCTGGTGTACGTTACAATATAAAACTCATCTACTTAATGAAAAAATCCCTCAAATATTGCCATACAGACCGAATTCATTTGGGTGGTAACTCCCACTTTCAGGTTATTCTTCTCTTGGTTAGTAAAACAATGTCAAACGCATGGTTATTGCTGCTGACATTGTGGCACAATAGATGTTGAAAAAGAAAACAAAAAAAAAACACAGTCACCCGCCTTAAGAGATGTATTTGCGCTGATAGAAGTCAGCAAGAACGACGACAACGTGGTGCTGTTTACCATGTCCACTGCCATTTGTAAGCATTGTTACGTATGATCTTAGAACGTATTTTTTTATTTCATCTATGACTGCTCTAATGTATATATGAAGGACTTACGTAAGTTGTTTCCTGAGATGTGTTTTCTTTTGTGTAAGTGTCCCATCATTATTAATTTTTTCGAAAGTCAATTCCATTGTAACCCTTAGTATTGTAAATATTAAAGCCATCATGACAAAAAATTTATAAATTTTCTTAGCAAATGCGTATTTAATGGATTTTAAACATTTTGTCAACTAACAAAGGATAAATGTAGGGTTTTTTTCCAATTGTAAATTGCTTTACCTTTTTAATAACCAATTTAATAACACCACTATTCAACATATTTCCTGAATTTCAATTATTTATTTATTTATAAATTACAATACAATTACAAATTATATTCTAATTATATAAGAGCTGAGTAACTTCGACCATATGCTCCGTGTAGTGTGACAGACCAGAGTCTCTGGTGGGAATCGAACCCACGACCCTCACGATAATAGCCTAACACACCACCCACCTACCAGGGCAAACAAATATTTTACACTTTTTGACGTTAATTGTAGGTTGTTGCTTTATTGTCTCATGTAATATATGTTTTGGGTAATTTAAAACTCATGTGCTACATATAATTTTAAATATTTTATGGACGACATAGAATTAAAGATTGTAAAATGATCACAAAAAATTTATCATTCAAAAGTACCTCCAGTTTGGTGCAGAGATCAGCAATGAATCATTTTTTCGCTACTCATAAGCACTCATGAAATTTTGAATATAAGTGAGTCACCAATATTGAAATTTAACTACTCTGATTTATTCGTACTCACTGCAACGTTGATTTAAAAGTACAGGTTGCAATGAGTATGCGTACAACGTTGACATCGAACTCATACCATTCGTAATGTGTTTGATTCATAAGCCTACTCATTTAGATTCATAACTTTAGAAAAATGCCTGTAATACTTGTAAATGATTCGAGTGACTCAAATCATTCTTCAAAATCTACAGTCTTAGGCATTTGCAACAAAAGAAAAAAAACACATAAGAAAAAAAGATATTAAGTAATTTAGTGTTCGTATGCGATTCATACTTATTTTGTGCTTCGTGTATATGTTGAATTATGGAGAGTCGAAATCAACAACATCATACGTGTTGTTAAGTATGAATATCATGAGTATTTCAAGCTTTGAATATGAGTTGACGTTCCATGATATTAATATAATTATTAATTATTAGAAATTATGAGTACGATTCGATTCTACACATCTTTTTGAATACTCATCTGATCTCTGGTTTGGTGGTCATAACTGCCTCTAAATCGGGCAATCCTCGTGTGGTACATAAGGTCCCAGCACCGAAATTGTACCCTATTGTACCCTTATGTTGCCGCACTATTGTTGTGAATATGCACTCTTTACTTGTTATCAAGACATTGGCCCACAATTCGGCCACGCAAGCGCACTACATCGATCCATCGTTGGGTGTCAATAACATCTTGAGTGCTAGTGTCAGGGCATATAAAACGCGCAAATCTGCTATGAGCATTACTACGGCCCACCAAAATGACCGTCCCTCGCCTTTCTGGTTACTGCAAAAGCGGTCGCTTAGAGGCAGCTTTCTGCTGAGCTAAACGCTTCCCTTCAGCCCGTTTGTGATCAAATTACCTAAAGCAGTAAGTTCAAGAGCCCTCGCAAGCCTGAGCACCCCAAAATCCCTGACTCCAGTAGTCCCTTCACTTGTAGTTTTGAGATTACGGCACACAATTAAGGGATGTGAAGACCAACCTTTTCATTGATCATAGACGTTTGGACCACCATGATGCTCACCGCGCGAACGTCTTATTATGGCTTCGGTATTTGATTTATTTATACATTTCGGAGAGAACGAAAAGCCTTATATATTCTCTCAGAGTGTTTATACACTTTTATAGTATCGTTCACTCTGTGATGTTTCCATTCCTTCTATATTATATTCCTGCAGTTTAAATCCAATTGTTTGCTTGCTGTGAGAAGTTTTCCCACTTGCAGTAGGCCCTCCAAGCCTCTCAGTTTGGTGACTAAAGAGATCCTTAACTGGGCAATCATAGATCAGCGGGCACCATCACTCCCTCTATTTGGAAGTTGGTGGAGCGAACCTTCCATAAGGTGTTCCTCGAGGTCATGGCCTCCAACCCAGGCCCTTCACCTGGTTGCCGCGATAGAGGTTGGTTCCAAGTGCATATAAAGATGATTGCCTGCTCCAATCTCAGATTTTTAGAGCTCTACAAGGCGGCTATAAGCAACATTGGTGAATTCTGAACAGGAGCTAAGCTTGCAGCTATCTCTCTGGACCAGATACATCACCGCCCCCGGTCAATTTCAAGAATCCCGGCAGACCCGTCCGCCACTGAGGCCGTTTTGTAGATTCTCACGGTCAGCAACACGGACGTACCCACTAAAGGTGCGCACCAATGAAGTGATTACAGCGAGGCGATACATGAATTTAAGACGTCCTATATTATTAATGTTCCATTCATGCATTAAATTCCAATTTTTCTTTTCAATTGCTCTTTAAAGTTACCTTTTCAACAAAATTATGAAGTCATTCGTTTGTATTATCCTGTTTGTTTATCTCTCCCAAGAGTAATTTGTCATAATTTTTTTAATTTTCTTGTTACAATTTTTCTATTGTATTGTTTTTATTGTTAACATCGCAACTAGGAAAACAACAAGAGGTGTTGTAGGAAGGAGCATTCGGTTTAAACTAAGTGCAAAAATTTTAAGTAAAAACAGCAACTGTCTATAACGGCATAAGAACACAAAGTGTCGCAAAAACAATGTCGGTTCGAAACATCAAGTAATTGACTTAATTTTTCAAAAATAGCAAAAATTGCTTGCAATTGTGTCAATTTGCGTACAATTGCAATGTCATTTTTCAAACAACAAATATAAAACAAGTTGTTATTGTCAATTGTGGTATAATTAATCTAGATAGACTCTCTTTCTCTCTCTCACTCTCTCTTATTTTGCTTTATAGTTGTTTCTGCTAACAATGCGACAAATGGATATTTATTGTAATTGTTATTGTTACAATATTTTTCACTTGTTTTTTTTTTTTTTTTTGTGATGACTGTAACTTTTGCAAGAATACACAAACAAATGAAGAAAAGTGGTGGAATGTAAAAATAATAATCCATGTCACGAAAGTAAACATTTACAATTGCAGCAATTGAGAATCGATTTAGTTGTGTTACGTTTCTTAACGTTTTGATAACATTTATCTTCTTGAATTTCTTTTCCTTGGTATTTGAAATATCAAAACGCTCGCTCTCGGTGTCATGTCACCAGTGCTGCTTTGAATGGAAGTAAAAAGCGATTCGCATTATATTAAACTAGAGTTTTCATAATTTATGATAAAATAACATAAGAACCGGCCATTTTTATTGGACATGAAGACTTTATTAACATAGGTTTTCAAAAGAACATGTCATTGAAAGTATTGCCCATTGAGAGATGCGAAATTTTATAATTTTTTTGGTAATTTCTACAAATCATTTTGAGGCCAAGTATGAACCGATCAAATTTTTAATGCCTTGCTCTGAAGTGAAGCATATTCTAGTGAGAATATTCGGAATGGTATCGAAACAAATGGTAGTCATAAGAGAAAAGGTCTGGGCTACCCGATCAAATAGTTTTTAGATATTGTTACGAAAATGGAAATGGTATTATCGTTTAACATTAAAATAATAAACAAAAGCTACAAAAACAAAAACAATGGACTTTTTTATATGATCAACGAATAAACAAAAATATAGCAATAACATCAGTATAAAAAAGGGGATAAACAAGTAAACAAACAGACAACAACAACACTGCAATGACACACGTAAACAAAATACACAAACAACAATAACACAAACAACATGTTTACATTTATAGAAATTTCAAGAAGGTAAAGTCATTCTCCTTCAAGAGCCTTCATTAGACTGTTTACCGCGCGTTATAAAAGGCAAGGCAAATCAGGCAACGGAGTCAGAAAGAATACAGACAGTCTTCTGTGAAGACGCGTTGCGTGTGAGTAGAATAATCGTGGTTTGAAGATCTCCGTTCTAAAGATCTAACGAACAATTGTTAGTGTGTAGGCGGCAGAGTGTAAAGAAGAATAAAAAATAAAGCAAATTGTTGTTCTTTAAATCAAATTGCGAACAGTGGCACATGCGTGAACAATAAACAAAAATTTATTGTTATTATATTTGCAACCTACGAACTCATATTTGAAACGTTTTTAAAAAGATAAAAACGTAACAATATGTAGAATCTCTTTTCAATATCGCATGGCTTCAGTTCATGTGACATCTAATGTCCTGGTTTTCGAATACTATTTGAGTCTAACCTAGAGCAAGCCTTTCTTTCATCTGACACGAATATTGATCAAGTAATGTTTTAAACTTATGGATGTATACTTGACTTGACTGAGACGGATGTTATTTGTCTTTAACGTCAAAATCATCATTTTTGACATGGGCAAACGAATCAGTACACTAGCCCAGTTCACAATCTTGGGCATTTAGATGGTAAATTTATACCATTGTAAATATTTGCCGTTAATTGTGAACGGTCTTTTTTTATTTCACTTTGCAATACTTATTGCAAACTTCTCAACACACAGCTGAATATCAACAAAAAAAAAATATTTCTACTTTATTCCTTAAAAAGTGCAGTTGTGCAAAAGAACAAATAATAGAAATAATAATAATAATAATGTCCATTTTTTATTCTGCTTTTCTCTTTTAATTCGTTTTTATGTTGTACGTTTCCATTTTTGTTTGACTCTCTTTTTCAATGTTTTTCTTTTATATGATCAGCTGTTCATTTGCAAGTATGGCATTTGCAGAATGGCAAATATAAAATACGGTTTTGAGTGTGGGATATTTGCCAAGCCGTGGCAAGGGTATCTCTGTGTATTTTGTTAGTGTATGGTAAAAGAAATACCCAACATTTGCAAATGCCATGATACCAGACCATTTGCCCAAGATTGTGAACTGCGCTACTGTGTTTTTTATACAGCATGCTCATCGACTGTATGATTTCCTAAGCATGTGCATTTTCTACGTAAAAAGTGACTGAACCAAACTTAACTCAAATGCTGTTTATTGCGGCAGCTTGAACGACTTTCCAACGCTAAAGAAAAATATTAAGTGTGCTACCAAACGAAACAATGTTGACGGATTTTGACAGCAGAATAATAATTCATTAGAATGATGTATTCATTACTGTCGTATTGATTGGCGCCATCTAATGCAAATGTCCAGATTTTAGGTTATACCCGCTGCGATTGAACCAGCCGATTTAGCCGATGTTTAACTATTTAAAAAAATAATCATGAACACTTCTAAGACAAATGGTACTCGGGATCCAGCTTTTAATCACACTGTACTGGTGAGAGGAACTACTGGAAACTGTTAACAATTGATTTGAACCATCAATCAGAAATCTTAGACATAAAAAAAAATAAGTTGACGTTTTCATGTTTATTTATTGAGCAGATTTGTTGGAAGCTAAGCTACCGTTTAAACATCATTTCCTACATAGTGGTAGCCTTTCACTTTGTACATACGTGCACAGTGTTCTTGCCCAACACAAAAAGAGTTGTTTTTTGATTATCATAGAAATGAGAACCAAACAAACCATTAAACAACAAAGGAATAGAAATAAACAGTTTGTCAGACAATCAGAAGGAAAGAAAAAACAGGCAAGGTACTTGTATTAAACCGACCATAATAATGGTAGAGCTTCTAAGAGTATGTCGTTGTGCAATGCCTACATTGCAAATGCAACTCGATGCCATATTATGTTCAACACCATGTCGTGTCTTATTTACAGAATGTTGTTAATTTGTAAGTCGCCGTAGTCTAATAGGTAGTGTGTTGGCTTATTAGACGTAAAGCCTGAGTTCAAACTCCAGGCCAGACACCAAAACAAAATACAAAAAGTATTACTTCGGTGACTTCCCCTCCTCATTCAGCAGACTGTTTTAGTTGGCATATAAAAAGACCAAGGAGGCAACGGGATTAGTAAAAATTCAGTCAGTCTTGTGTGTAGACGCGCGGTGTTTGAAGAGAATAATCGTGGTTTGATGATCTCCGTTAACAGTTGTTATTGTTTACGCAAAAGAGCGTAAAGAGGAATAACAAACAAAGTAATTCTTGTTGTTTACATCAAGTTGTAAACAGTGGCACTCAGAATTGTGCGAACAATAAAAAATTTATTTCAAACTAAATATAATTTATTTTTATCTGCAATCGACGAGCTCATATTTCAAACGTTGTTATAACTAGGCTTAATTTGCAACTGTGACAATTGTAAAGCAACTACAAAGCTTTGAGAGGCTTTTAATGCAGTAAAATAAAAAAAATTATATACATTTTTAATTTCTAAAAATCGTGAAAATAAGGGTATATCTCATCGTATCGTATGACGTTCATATTGTCAGTACTTCAAATATCTCTTTATCTCAAAGCACCAAAGGCTGGTATCATGGTACTATTGCTTTAAAAAAATTTCATGTGATCTAGTTTACATGTAACGTTGAGTAATAAGGTGAAATATGCTTTGCAGGGAAATGAAGTTCCTTGAACGAGTTTTCAATAATCCCTATCTAGAATTGTTGGCACAAAGCTGTTAAAAAGAATGCTTTGTTAAGTTTTTCATATTTTATATTCATTTCTTATTTAAACCGGAAAATATCATGCAACTATATTATCTGAATACGTATATAAAGATATTCTAAAGAAGGAATAAAGATATTGTCACTACAGTATCTGCATTAAGTATGCTGTTTGTAAGGCTGTTCAAATAATCACATCAGATATACAAACAATGATGTTGAAAGTGTCTGTGTGTTGTACCCACCAAAACACAATTTTTTTTACATCCCTTTGATGTCATCGCACCTGTACTCCGAAAAGCATATAAATTATGTTGAAAGTTAGCCATGGAGCCTTTTGTGCTGCAGCAACAGCAACGCTAAACAGGCAGCCAAAATAGGAAAAAAATCTTTTAGCATAAGACATGCGAGTACAATACTCCACTTCATAATACATGAGTAAAATTTTAACTGACATTATAAAGGCAACATTGACTTTAGTCAGCACCTCATTTCTATATTCGATTTGACTGCCTGGTATAATGTTATGCCTACCATCACTGCATAAGTTTTCATAGCGTCTGTGGACTGTTTCTTGTCTCACTTCACGGTATTCTGTTGATTTCCCACCTTTTTTGTTTGTTTTTCTTTTTAAAACAACGACGTTAAATATTATGTGTATCTTTTAACCGAAAGTATCTCTTAAATATTGTGCACCTCATGTATTAAACTGCATTAATCTGAATCGTTTATTTAGCTTAGCTTGTGTACTTCGATTCTTGTGTTGTTTGTTAAAATGTGGCAAGCACTACGTCACACACAAGTTCATCTGTTACTTACACTGTTTCTTTATCAGGTTTGATTTCATTGGATTGGTAACCCAGTTTTTTTCGACAGAAAATGCACTTACGCCAACGGTAAACTGGAAAAGGCACACAAATTTTGAGTAGCATTTATATAAAAAAACTTTAAGACAATACATTTCGTAAATGGGAGAAGTTTTATGACTCTCGACTAACATAAGAATATTGAAGAACCAAATTGTCTGTAGTTTTCTGTGACTGCCAAACTTTAACTCCCAACTTTGAATGTCAACATAAACAGGTCATGTCAGGTAACTTAAAATTTTGTATACGTTATATGTTGGCACTGCAATGAAATGTAGTTCCAACACAACAATGCAATGCAATGCAATCACAACAGCCTCATGTAAGGCAATATAACAGCCTATAACAGAAATTATGCCAATAATTTTAAAGCATCTCAACTCGCTTTCTCTGTTAACACATACATACACGGTCATTACAACCCTTTAGTCAGAATTAAGGCCTAGTTTCTCATACCACTTATGTTGTGTGTGTTAATTTTATACATGAGTGGCGGGACCTACTGTTAAAAGTCGACTCCGAACTCCGACTAAGTACTGCCGTAATGCAATATGTAGTATAAAGAGTGTGCTGTTAACAGAGTTGTAGTCACCGTAGTCTAGTAGGTAGGGTGTTGGTCTCGATTCAAATCCCAGGTCAGACATCTCCAACAAAACTTCCTCTCAGCATATTAATGGCAAAAACTCTGAAAGTAAATAAAATTACCATGAAAAGCCTCTCAAAAATCTGTCGTTCTGAGTAAATTTTTAAAAATTAACACCTAACAATATTTTATCAGATCTGTTTATTAAAAAGAAATTTTTGTTAATGAATTTTTCCTTTTTTTTATGCTCATTCAGCTGTAGATATGGATGGTGTTCATTAAATTAGCATAAAAATAAATTAAAAAATATTTCCATTTTTATGAATTACACATATCATTTGCTCTGTTAATTAATGACAATAAATGGTTCCAAAGTTTCATTCAGAAATCAGGAAGATATTTCGATGAAAATTCGAGTTTGTTGCCAACAGCTCCAGAGCTCTTTCAGCCCTGTGTTGTTGAATACTATATGCATTAATGGTAATTTTGAAAAATATACTGAATAAATGACAACTAATTTAACAGATATAGCATCAACAAGATGTCTGTTATCAGTCCTTGTTGATTCACCCGTTAGCTTGTTATTGCAGAATTTTTCAGAAACTCTATTGATCTGTATTTTAGGTTTAATGACCTCAATTTTAAAAATCTAATCTGAACTAGAGTTTAGTAACGACTCATTAGCGTTGATTTATTATCAAAGAATTTAGCCACTCTTTATTGAAACGACTTGATTTTACACCTGTACTAGCAATAAATCTCTCCCAGAATGAATCTGAGAAATAAAACTTCTCAGTGGTAGCTTTGATTTCACAAAGCTCACTTGAGCACGCATAGCTGCCCGTTGTGATGCCACGGGTGAGCGCAGTCCCTGCACTGACCAAGTTCCACCAAAATCAGGGAAGAGGAAGGAGTTGGTCAGCGCAAGAGCTGCACATCCTTTTTATCCTTACTTTAAAAATATTTTGTCATTTCCTACTTGGCTACCTACTAAACCGTGCACAGTTTTAATCCTTAAGTCATTAGCCATATAAAAAAGTATCAATAGCGCCTAATAGCATTTTGCATCTGAAGTGTCTTATTGACAGTTGTGTCATCAACACTTTGTTGTTGTTTTAATTTCACTCAGGCAGCAATGTATGCTGTTGCATGATATCAACAGCAGTCAATTGAACGCAGTATGGTGAGAATGTGTTAAAATAAAATACACGGTGTATTAATAATACTGACGAGAATAAAAAAAACCAGAAACTGGGAAGACATACAGGCCAGAATACGGAATGTTAAAATGAAATAATGAAACTTATCAATAATAAAAATATCGTCATCAATATCATAAATTTTGGTTACTGCTTACAGAAATACAAACAAGATAACAACAGCCTGCTATAAAATAATGGGAAAGTTAAAAAATAAAAAAGGTGACAGTAATTTCAACTCGACTACTGGATGATCCCAATACGGCAATATTGTTACGAAAATGAAAACTCAAGATACTGGTGTTTTGTTTTTACATCGCTTAACATTAAAATTATAAACAAAAGCTTCAAAAACAAAACAATGCAGTAAACAAACCTGTTTACAAATAATCGTACTGCTTAATATAACAACAAACACCAGCATAAAAAAGGTAAAGAAGTAAACAAAAATACAACAACAAACACCAGAATAAAAAATGATAAACAACTTAACAAAAATCCGTAAACAACACTACAAGAATAACTGTAAACAAAATGCACAAACAAAAATAATGGATGTAAACAACGATGTTTACATTTATAGAGATTTCGAGAAGGCGAAGTCATGAACATTCGCCTTCACGAACATTCATCAGACTGTTTACTTTGCCATATAAAAGTCAAGGCAAAGTAGGCGACTCAGTTAGCGAAGTTCAGTCAGTCTTGTGTGAAGACGTGGTGCGTTTGAAGAGAGTAATGATGGATTGAAGATCTCCGTTACAAAGACTTGTCGAATAATTGCCTAGTAATTGTTATCGTTTGTGCAAAGGGTATAAACAGAGGAATAACATAAAGTTGTGAACAGTGGCACACAGAATTGTGCGAACAATAAAAAACTTTAATTAAAACTAAACTCAGATTTATTATATATATAATCTACGAGCTCATATTTCAAACGTTTTTAAAAGGTAAAAATGTAACAATATTAAAGTTCCTAAACAATGTACACAAATATGAGGGTTTTTTCTGAAGAAGAATTACCTTAAATTACCTACTAAAGGCACGAAGGTTGAAAATTGGACATTTCATCCTGCACCTAGAGAAGTTGTAGCAGACATTTCAAAGATGTTATATTCCTGACATGATGATCTCCGTAGGTCTTTCAAGCGAATAAAACAATTGCAATCATATCCCATTGTTACATTTATTTACATTTAGGAGAAGAATGCCTTTTAAAAAATACAGCACTCTGCGGCTCCTCTAACACCATATCATAAATACATTCTGGGTTGTCTATGCTCCACCAGCATCTCACGAAATTGTGAAGGATTACGGTCACCATTCCCGTAGAAAGTTTTAATGATTTTTACGCCTTTGAAATGAGCTTTATTAAACCAAATATACATATATGGTGGTTAGATCGATATCGTTTTGTAATCATCCTATCAGCATAGAACTGAGCTAAAGGTTGTCCCATTTAAAATGTTGAACCTTTAAAAGAGATCCGCCAAGATTGCAAGGTTGGGGTAATGTGGGAGATAAATGCATCAAAACTTCGTAGGAAAATTCTTTTAATTTCACAAGGATAATTAAAGCTGTATACAGACTGGATGTAGTGATAGAACACAAGACGTTTTCTGTTGGTTAATTATGTCACGCGTTAGTGACTATAATTCGCTTACTTTTTTTCCTTAGTAGCCGAGAATCCAACATAATTTACACATTTTTTTATATGATAATTTGAATAGCGCTTCAGAAATTATTAAATTAACTTGTGGTATATTTTATAACATTTTCAGTTTCCCTATTTTACCCTTTTAGAATTAAGATTTTTGCGAAACGGAAAACCAAATGAAGTCTGCGCCACTTATATTTTATGGAAAAACAAACCGTACAACACTTTGGACCTGCGAAATAAATGGAGATCTCCTCAGATGTACTTGGAAATTGCCTTTTTCTCTATGCAGCTGCCTGTGGTATGTTTTTGTTTGTTTTGCTTTTGTTTGCCAGGATTATGTCAATGCACATGTCGAAGCACATGTTGAGAAAAGGCAAACGTGTTAACATAATATTATTTTTGACGCCACATAATAGTTTAAGGCCTTCTTATGGAATCTTTCAGCATGTATTTTAATTTATAAAAAATGAACGCCTTCGAACATTTTTAAAGGACTTTCATAATTCTGTGCAGAGCATTTTTCATTACAGGATCAACTTAAAATGGTTTACATCTCCGTAATTTAAAAAATAAAGATAAAATTTTATAATCGTGAATGCGAGGAAAAAAATAAGCGAACTAACATTTTTATTTTCCCCATGTCATATCGGTGTCCTACCGTCCTCTCACTAATTAGTTAGTTTAGTTAGTTAAGTTTTATTAATCCAATTTAAAGTTTTTTATCTTATATCTAGATAATAATTTACACTTTTGAGATCTATCTTAATAATACTTCAGCAAGTAAATTTAATGTAATTTTATATAAATAAAAGCGTATCATTTTAAGCTAGTATAGGTAAAAAGGATATAAAAGCCTATATGTGAAATAATAGTGTTGATTTCAAATATAATTAGAAAATAAATGTTTAAGAACTGATTATACAAAAATAATCAATTATAATACAATTATTTTCTATTTGATAATTATTATTATTATACAAAGATATGTATGTATTATACTAATTCTCTACTTTCACGTATTCTACGATAGCGTGATATTATGATTTTTTGGAAAAGATTATCATTTATTCTTTTAACAAAAACTTGGAATATCTTATATCCTGACATTTGTTCTGGATGATTTGGTGCTTTTTTAGATGGGTTTTCGAAGCACGATACCATATTGGAGATGCATAGAACATTATTGGCCGGATAACGCCTGTATAAATATGTATAAAGATTTTTATTTTTTCGGCTTAGTGTTGACCTTCTGTTTAAGAAGGGCCAAAGACATTTAAAAGCTTTTCACGCTTTTTGGCAGGATGATGATATGTGTTTTTGAAATGATAGTTTTCTGTCCAATGTCACTCCTAGATAAATTACATCGTTTACGACACTAACCTCATTACCGTCAAAATGCAGATGGCGTGTTGGTACCCTTTTTGGAGATTTGTTGAACGGGAAAATGATAGCCTGTGTTTTATCCTTAATTAATTTTCTTTTCCACTTTTTAAAGTAATTGTTACAAGATTTTAGGCTTATCTCCATCTTCTTTAGGAGTGCTGTTGTGAGCTTACTGGACGCTATGAGAGCTGTATCATCTACATAGTAGGCTGTATCGACTTCTTTAGGTGGTTTGAAATCTGATGTGTAAATTGAGTATAGTGTAGGAGAGAGTACTGAGCCTTGTGGAACACCCGCAGGGCTGGATATAAAAGATGACAAGCTTTTGTTAACCGAGACAGCATACGATCTATTTTCAAGGAACTGTGAAACAATTTTACAAAGATATGTGGGTATATTAGCTAAAGCCATTTTATATAACAGTCCGTTATGCCAGACAGTATCGAATGCTTTTTCTATATCAAGAAGAATTAGGCCAGTAGATTTCATTTGGCTTTTGTTGTAATTTAATTTATTTTTAATACGTCCAATTTGATGTATAGTACTATGTTCTTTCTTAAAATCGAATTGATTTTCAGAGATTATATTATATTCTGAAGCATAATTCAAAATTCTAGTATTAACTAATCTCTCGTAAAGCTTACCCAAATTGCTCAAGAGGCTGATTGGTCTGTAGCTGGAGGGATCGTTGGATGGTTTGTTTAGTTTTTTAATTTCAATGACTTTTGCTTTTTTGAAATCAGAAGGGAAATAATTAAGTCCTCTCACTAATAAAAATGCCAAACACGTGAAGTTTTCGGTTTTAATTCGGTTTCATGATATATATAGAAGCCTACATGCTCTAAGCATTTCTATCGTCCTATGAAGTTCATTCTTATTTAGATTTAACATCATAGCGTTCCATTAGCGGTTCAAACCCCAGTTCAGACATATTAAACAAAACGAAATTTGAAAAACTATTCTTTCGGCGACTTCCTCTCAGCAGATTTCTGGCAAAAATACGGTGCGTTAATAAAATTGCCATGAAAAATTTCTCACAGATGTATCGTTCGGAGTCGACTTTAAACTATAGGATCCTGGCACTCATGGATAAAAATAACACACAGAACATGGGTCACGAGAATTGCATTTCAGCTTGTGTATTTGATACTGTCCGCCTAATGATTATACATAAGGTTCTGTGCACTACGTCGATACCCTTTCTGATCAGAAAATGCCAAGCATTTCTCAGTGTGGTGACAAGACATTTTGTCAATTTACCGGTCATATCCATGCATGAAGACTGTATCGAAAAGTGATGAATTATA
Organism: Sarcophaga variegata; assembly: GCA_932273835.1. NCBI lineage: Eukaryota > Metazoa > Arthropoda > Insecta > Diptera > Sarcophagidae > Sarcophaga > Sarcophaga variegata. The sequence goes on along the minus strand of OW026360.1, from coordinate 98,852,465 downwards.
ACTGTGCTGTAATATGTTTTACGATTTGGCTGATAAACTCTCAATCGATGTCAGCGGGCTTTATAGTTTGCTTTTCAGCTGCATAATTGTCGAACATATCGCCGATAGAACGAAGCTTTATTTGTTAATTGATTTATATCTGTCCAGTTGATGTGTGAAGGTCGTCTCTGTGTAATAGCACAATAGGCTTTGACTTATTTCAATTGTTATATTTGTTAGCTTTATTCCTTATATCTAAGAGGTGTTATGGAAAATCATTTCATACGGTGTACAGCAAGTATAATGTCCATGTATATGAGTTTGAAGTCGTTTGTCCTTATTAAGCCAAAAATAACTGAACTTTTTTAAGCTCTTTTCAATTTATTCTACTCGAAAATTCAACGAAAAGTAGTTTTTGTTTGCTTATAAATATTTAAGCCCTTAAAATAAGTTTTGTTTCCACCATAGTAGCCATGTGAATAGAGTCTATTACTCGTAAAGTCATATGCATATTGAATATGTGTTGTAAGCCAATGTTAATGGTTGCATGAATGGAAGTGTTTAGCAGCAGATGAGTTTAGCTGGTCATATGATGTTATTTGTTTGGTAGAGCATCCTACATTTTAATTTGGTTTAAAGCAAATCTTTTTAGGAAAATGCTCTTGTTTTTCTTCATAAAATTGTATTATTCGTAGACAATTTTTGCGTTACTTCGGTGTTACCATATAATTTCGAAGTAGGATATCATGAAAGTTGATCTGAAATTTCTTTTTTGTGTTTATGCTCACTTTGATGCTTTACTTTAATTTAAAGTAAACTGTGGTTTAGCTAATGAACTTTTTGTAAGAAGCTTAAAGGCATTGTATGGAACGATGATGATGCAGTGGAAACAAAAATTATTTTCTATACCGGCGTTGTTATATACACTATCGGACAAACATAAGCACCTCCTCAGTACATTTTTTTAAATGATAATTTTTTTACGAAAACAAAGTTATTGAAATTTTTTTTAATATTTTTATTTATATATGTATATCTTTATTATTGAATAAAAAAACTTAAAGAATTCAGAATTTAATAAAAAAAAAGTTAAAATTCAAGAAACATTTTAATTCGCAAATATAAGCGGACTAAACTAAAGGACCCCCAATTAAAGGTACAGAAATAATCTATTGAAATCAATATTTCGTTGCAAATCCTTTATTTTGGACACGCACATCTTTTAGGCATAGAGGATATTAAATTATTAATTATTTCAGGTTATATTGCTTCCCAGTCTATTTTTGCGGCTTCAAATAAATCTTCTTTGGTTTTGCAATTTTCTCGGTTGATTTTTAAGTTAACGATCTCCCACAAGTTCTCGATTGGGTTAAGATCAATTGAGTGCAAAGTCAAATTAAAAAGTTTTTGCAGACTGGTCGCACATCTCCTGCTCATTTTGGAGGAAGACCACGTGAAACTTTGCGACATGAAGAGACCCCTTAATTAAAAGTACAATCCAAAATTATCCTACAGCATCTTCTAGTCACATACGAAACCGCATAAATTTAAAAATTAGCGAAAGAACGATTCGCAGAAGGGCCTAAAAGTAAAAAACCAGACTTGAATTCGCCAAGTCCCATTTCAACTGGAGTTTCAAAAAATGGAGGACTGTGCTGTTTTCTAACGAATCTGAGCTTAATTTAAAGGATTCAGATGGCATAAGACGTGTACGCAGACGATATGAAACGTTTGACGATATGAAATCTTTGACGATATGAAAGGTTTGCATAGCAAGTGATACAAAGGGTCTAATTTGGTGTATAGCTGAAAAAAAGTGTGCTGCAAATTCTTCTCATACCACTTAAAATACTTATATTCGAAATGTCCATTAAGGGGGAAACAGTGTTGTCTCTATAACCTCCAGAATCGATTCTCTGTAGCCCATTCAGCGTTCATTTTGTTATAAAGATAACCTGAAAGCAACTGCAACCTAATAATTCAAAGTCTTAATACAATATGTCAAGGCCCTGGGAAACGTTTTTTAAGGGCTTGGCAATTTAAAATGGCAATACTACACAGAAATATTTTTGAACTGAAATTTTTCATTATTTCGCCGTAGTCTAGAAGGTAGCATGTTGACTTATTAGACCTCGGCCCGTGGTTCAATAAATCCTTGCTCTGAAATTTCGAACAAAACAAAATATGAAAAAAATACTTCTTTCTCTCAGCAGTACACCAGCAGAAACTTGGAGAGTTAATAAAATTGCCGGGAAAAGTTTCTCAAAAATTTGTCATTTGTTGTCGACACTCATGTATGAAATCAATACAAACAAAGTAAGTGGTGTGAGAGGTTAGATTGTAATCCTGACTAAAAGGTTGTAACGGCCAATTAAATAAGTACGTAATCCAGTAGATACTTTCATAGCAGTTATATTTGAAATATTTCCTCGCGGCTAAAAGTCTCATAATCAATTCTATCAGCCCAAAAAAAATTTTGTCTTATGGCGTCAATGGTGGCCTGAATATTTGTTTCCAATACTTTAAGAGTTGCTCGTCGGCTTATATCAAAAATTAATATGGCCTCACAAAAGTTATCCAAAGGCTGTGAGTCGCACGAATGAGCGAGCTGAACCACTTCGTGTAAGAAAGTTGTTACCAAATTGATTATATTAGTCACGCTGTATATTAAATTGCGCTGTCTTATCGATACTAACTGACGCTGGTAGTTGTCTGATTTTTAAATAAATTAAGTTTCCATAAATTCAGCCAATATTACATGGTGGCAGTCATCGAAACGTGAGCTCTTCCTTTTTATTTCGAAAGAAATATGGACCGATAATGTTACCAACTTAATTTCCAAAGAAAATAAAAACGATGTGGAAGAGTTTGTGGCTTCTTAGCAGCATTACCTACATATATAGAATAATTCTGTCAAGATAACCTGGTGGATTAATTAATAAGTCATTAACTTTTATTAGTAATTTTTTCATTTATTATTAAAATTTTTTATAAGTGGAAATATGTATCGTTATTTCCCATCCAATCATTTAACACGCATATGGCCATTTTATCCACCACAGCTCATCATTTTATCTGCAATGTTCATTTACAAGAGTATGTGAGCACATAGAATTACGTTACTTACCCTCACAATAGCTGTCTGACGTAAATTATGACATAAAAGTCACTAAATATGTACAGCATGGATGTGTGATACTCCTACAATAGAAACATTCACCTAAAGTTCCATATAGTATGTGTATGGTACTATAATACAATTTTTATTCATCCAAATATGGATTTAAGCCATTGAACCTTCAACTAAAAACACAACAGCCATTATGGTGGGCTTATTTTCTTTTTAAAGGGTTTAGAAAATATTTACAAAAGAATTCTGAATATGTATTAAAATTTATAAGATTTTAAGGGCGAATATAGGAACTGTGTGCTGTATACACAGCATGTAGTAAAAACGATTAAAAGGTTATGTTGCAAAATAGACCAAAACAGGAAAAGCTATGACTTTATAATTCTGCTAAAAAGGCCACGACCTTCACTTAAGTGTATTTCGAATGCTTTTGGTATCGCTTATAAAAAGTAATAACTTACAAGAATTCGGTTTTGGATAGTCAGATTATTAAAATTATCGGGTCTTTTGTTAAACGCCTCCAATATTTAAATTTGAATCAAAGAAATTGTGTGTGAGATATCTTCGAAACATTTAAGTCACTCACTCATTATGCGGTAACATATTTTCTTGTTTTTGGATAAATCCACGATTTGGCAAGTGGCTCTTAAGTTTGCTAACAAATTTTATAAATTATTAAAGGCAGAAGCCACAAATGATAGAGACGCCAATCCGTGTTATCAAATTATTTACCCAATAGAATATTATTAAGCTTTTACCTTTAAAAAACGTTTAAAATATGAGCTCGTAGTTTCCAAATAAAATAAAAATAAATTTGTTTTTAGTTTTAAATATTATTCGCACAATTCTGTGTGCCACTGTTCACAACTTGACAACAATTGCTTTTCTTTGTTATTTCTCTGTTTATACCCTTTGCATAAACAATAACAATTACTAGTCAATTATTCGACAGATCTTTATAACGGAAATATTCAAACCACGATTACTCTATTGAAACACACCGCATCTTCACACAAGACTGGCAACGAGGGAGTGCCTGCTTTGCCTTGCCTTTTATATGGTAATGTAAACACTCTGATGAATGTTCTTGAAGGCGAATGTTCGTGGCTTTGCCTTCTCGTGATCTCCATAAATCGTCGTTTCATTGTTGTTTGCGTATTTGGTTTACATTGTTTGTTGATGCATTTTTGTTTACTTCTTTATACCCTTTTTTATACTGGTGTTTTGTTGGTATATTTTTGTTTACATGTTTATCATGTAAACAAATTCATTGTTTTTGTTGTTCAATGTTAAACAATGTAACACCATTTCCATTTTCGTAACAATAGTATATTGAACAGAATAATTTAAAATTTTATTTAAAATTCAATAATTAATAAAAAATTTTTATTATGAAAACTCTTGTATTGTTGTTGAGATTGAATAAATATAATTACATAATATTTTATATACACAAACACCATATTTGTGTTAATTTATTAAGAAAAGACGCCGTAGTCTAGTAGGTAATGTGTTGGCTTATTAGACATAAAGCCAGGGTTCGAGCCCCAGGCCAGACATCAAAACAAGTACAAAAAGTATTTCTTCGACGGCTTTCTCTCAGCAGATTTCTGGCAAAAACTCTGAGAGTAAATAAAATTGTCATGAAAAGTTTCTCAAAAATCTGTCTTTGGGAGTCGACTTTAAACTGTAGGTCCCACCACTCATGTATAAAATTAACGCACACAACATAAGTGGTGTGAGAAACTAGGTCGTAATCCTGACTGTAATGACCAATTATGTATGTATGTATGTATGTATTAGGAAAAATCATTATTGTTTAAGCAATAGCATTGTGGACAGGTTCTAACGTTGTTATGCACTTTACCAGGCATACGATGAAATCATAGTTTTAAGCATACTACGCCAATAGTATAAAAAAATATTGTATATTTTTTGTAACTCCTTTAATAATATCGTCAATCTTATTTCATTGATTTGATATGTTTTTGTTTTATTTGAATATTAGATGACAGATGTTTAAGTTCGACAGCACATTACGCTTGACTGAAATAATAACAATTTTGGCAATGTCTTAAAAGGACAGTTGCAAATACGAGTCTTGTCTTGTCAGCAAAAAACAATATCCGGATGAATGATTCGTTCAACATGGAATTAAACCTGTCATATCTTTTCTACCCTTTTTCACATAAAATTAATATCTTTTTGAAATTTATGATTCGAAAATACGTATAAATATGGAATGACGTTCACAGAAAACTTAAACGATTATTTGGTCAAACGAAGACGAAATAAACGTTTTAATTATCATCCCCAAATATTGCTAAATACAGGACATTTATATAAAAGTTGTCCATCTTTTATACCTATTGATACTATTATGTGTGGAAAACAACATGTGCGAGACAAAGCGCATCCGATATGCCCAATTTTCCATGACTCTAGCGCATTTATCCTGGCTGAATTTAACAGCATTAGTTATATTGACTTGGAAGACCGCTGTGGTTTTTGGCTCCTCAGCATACGCCTGCTGAATATCCAATATTTCATGACAAATGTGGCACATATTTTCATCCAATTGAAACTATACGTCGATGGTGTTCAGATCACTAAATACAAGAAAAGAGAAGTTGGTAATCAGTGACCTATAGTGCTCGCTGTTGACAGTGACGGCCTGTTCCACGTCGTCCGCGAAGAAATATGGACGGATGACACCGGCAGGCCAAAATTCACACCAAACAATGACTTTTTCGAGCTGCATTGAACGCTCTTCGATCTAATATGGATTGTTAATGTCTCACATTCGAGAATTTTATTTCTTCACATACACAAATATACATACATACAAATTCTTCAGAGGCCCCAAAAAACTTTACAGAATCGTAACACGCAATCGGATATGACTCCAGGGTGTTTACATTGAATTTTTGTTAATGACTTCAGAGTGTTCCCTTATAATGTTTGGACAGAGCATCAGTTGGTAGTCGTATACAGCCGTCCTGAATGTAGACCACGAAAAGGAAATTATTAGTCGAAAAACTTCTCTCTTGTTATGTGTTATGTGGCCTTGAGAATGAACTAATTTCTGTCGAGTTCTGATAAATTAGGTATCGAATTTTTCCAAAATCTTACGATACTTAAAGAATATAAATATTTTCATAAGAATACAATAAAAGTTCTGGCGTTAAAACCGCCTCTGTAAGATTGAAAGAAAGCTATGCTGAACCATAAACCGTTCTTAACCAAACCAGGCTGTATAGAACTCGTCTAAAAAGTATTCTGACTGGCTCTATATAACAAGGGTTAGATACACACAAGTTAAAGCTTTTCTGTATGATTTGTAGAATTGTCCTTTAACTTGTCTACCATGTTACCATGTTCATGGCTATTAGGAACCATAAATATTTTAACAGAAATGTGAAAGAACAATTTCATGCTAAAACACCCAACAACATTTCTGGAGATTTCTGTTCCACTTGAAAAGCCTAACAACTGTTAAGTGACCAAACTAAGTATAAAAACAAGAGATATATTTAGGTACATACATACATATATTTTATATTCTTGTATTCTCCTATGATTTATACGGAGTTTTATAAAAGGAGGCATGACTTTATGGTCGCAAAGCTAAGTGAAGGTTTTTCTCTTTTAATGCTCCATTTTATTTCCCATGTAAAGTAGTCCAACTGTGTAGAGCAGAGAAAAACGCGAATGTTTGCTTACTTACTGGTACGCAGGAAATATTTCCAAATATTGAAATAATATGTTCACGTTTTATTTGTTTGACATATATGTCTTGCAAAACATTTGGCCATATTGTCTGTAAAAATATTTTCATGTGTTTCTACATATGTACATACAAATATACGTAATAGGTCATTACAAACATTCAGTCAGGATTAAAACCTAGCTTCTCACACCACTAATGTCGTGTGTGTTTAATTTATACATTTTAAAGTCGATTCCGAACAACAGATTTTTGAGAAAATTTTCGTAACAATTTTATTTACTCTCAGAGTTTTTGTCAGAAATCTACTGAGAAGAAGTTGTCGAATAAATAATTTTTCATATTTCATTTTGTTGGAGATGTCTGACCTGGGGTTTGAGCCTTGGCCTCAAGTCAACACACTACCTGCAAGACTACTACGACTTCATTCACTGTTTCATTCATTCATTGATGTTAATTTCTTGCCTTTTCAAGAAGATCTCATACCATCCAGTTTCGTAAACAATTTATTTATGGCAATCTGTGGTGTAAAGCAGGTTATTCAACACAAGCGCGTTCCCTGCTAAAATGTGATTTGACTAAACCAAACGCAAATATTCCCAAGCGGGACATTAACATTGTTTCCGGTAGCCAGACGGATGTAAAAGCATAGAATTCCAAAGTGATGAAATGTCTGTCGTAAATGTCTCAATGAGGTAGAAGAAAGATCTCTTTATTTTTAGATCTGTATGTAGGAGATGCCCCTATTCATGCAGTTCATTGTGTTGGAATACAGAAAAGATAGTTTAGAGGAGATAATTTTTTTGTTTTTTTTTTATAAGCAGTGTATAAACCTTCGTTACAATTTTTCGAGAATTGGATTTTAGAAATAATTCTCACTTTCTTTTTCTATTTTAGACAAAAATCAGATAATCAGAGACATCCGGAGTCTCTGGAGGAAATCTTACCCACGGCCTCGGAGCTTGATGTTAAGCACACTACATATTAGGCCATTGGGTTCTAGGCTACCAGGACATATTGAGATTCCAGAAAATGTAGAACATATGAACTGGCCAGACGTGGCACATCCATCGACAAATTCTCGACTTTACAAGATTATAACTGACAATGCGGTTAATGATTCCGTCAACAATAAATGGACGGCTTTGGTCACGGGTAGAACGATGAGAAAATTTTACCACAGCTGAATGAAGAGTGCACGACAAGTCTGCTTAAAGTACAAAGAAGCACACTCAGTATGTTTGTTGGCGTCATCGTGGATACGTATTCGAGGCGCATTGCCCTTGGACACCTTGCTAATGATTTGTGTAAAAGCTGCAGAGATAAAGAAGACGAATAGGCTGTTCTTCACCTGCTTGGTACATGCCCGGCACTATGTCGCAGAAGTAAAAGGCAACTTGGTGCTTCGTATAGAGATGATCTGGAGGAACGGCCATGCATTGACATTGGCATCAGAAGCTCCAGTTTATTCCGGGACTAGAGGATAGCGAAAATCTCTGATATCATAGTTGTCTCTACGTGGCATAAGTGTGTCCTTTCACTTCTGTCTATCTACTTACTTATGTACTCTCAACACTATTGTGACTTTTCAGTTTTACACTCTAGACTAATATTGCCACTCCTGCAGTCACGTTGTGATGACGATAAACGTAATGATTCAGTGATCATCTCTAAATTAATGTTAGTTTAAGCTCTTTACAGGAAAGGAATATAAACTAATCGTAACCAAATGGAACTAGTACGGAATGATTTTTCTCCGCTAGATAGAGACCTAAATTTTTACTAGTCCTTAATTTGGTATACAGAACAATTAGAATTAAATTAAAGTGTACTTAAGAAATTTCCATTGTCCACTATCGTCCTAATCCGTTTATTATCTAACCGTCCAAGTTTAATTTTTCTAAGGCCTATGAGTTCTTAAACGGGTCGGTCTGTATATGTACACCAATATTGATATCTGCTGTTCCACTTGTGTCTGCATGAGACTGCAAAATATATTCCAGAAGATCTTCCTAAGGATCACATTCAGTCTTCCCTTCATTATTTTCAAGTAATGCACCCCCAAGTCTTGAAATTCCTTTCATAGGCCATATACAGCTGACATAAATTAATCTAATGTTCGGTTATTTATGCAAATAACAATTTTTTTATATTTTCTTGAAAATAAAATATTTTCCCACAAGACATTTTTCATGGCATTTTTCCCCGATTCTATGATAACAGACTGTTTAGTTTCTAACGGTCATTTAAAAAGTTCAGGAATCACAAAATCACCACAGCTTATGTATTCCTTTTCGAGGGGCGGTCATTTAAATGTCGTTTATCTTTAAGGCTGGTAAACCTTAAGAGTGTGATTGATTGCTGCGATAATAAAACAAATGTTGTTTTTAATGGTTTCTTATTTTCTTTTCTTTTCCTGCATTTTCATTCTTTTTCTTTTCTTTTTTGCATAGTTATGGTCATAAAACGGCGAATAAATGGAATTTCATTTAATTTCTTGGTTCTTTTTTTCTATTTTCCAAAGAATACTTTGTGTAATTGAAGCCACATTTAATACGAAACTTAGCAGCAAAATTTAAACGAATGTAGCAGAGATTATAAATTGAGTGGTAATTATGGCTTTTGATTTGCAAGAAGAATTAATCAAAAGGAAAGAAAAAAGAAAAAATTATCAATTCAATTCCATAAAAGGCAAAAGTAAAGATTTTTCTTTATAATATGACCAACAGGAAGGATTGTTGTAGGGAAGATGGTTGCCACCAGAAAAATTCAATTTACATTCACACCGGGATATCCAAACTTTGATAGCTTATAAAGGCCATCTAGTTGAAGATGCATCAGTCAAAGTAGTTGGCATTTATTCAGCATGTTCTGCTAACTCACCAAGGACGACCATACACAAAGACTTTATTTCGCTAAACAGGATCTGGAGGATCTTCAGCGATGAGACCAATTTCTGTATGAATCGGTACATGAATATACAAAATTGTGGAATTTCGAACGATACGCATCCCCATTCGATCAAACAGGATCCAATGCATCTCGATAAAATCACTATTTGGTGTAGATTTTGGGTTGTAGGCTTAATCTGTCCACATTTCTTTTAGAACTTTGTCCAGGCCATCACTGTCAGCGTCGAGCTCTGAAGATCGATGATTAAATTTTTTTTTACATTGTCATATGGTTTCGACAGGATGGTGCTACGTGCTACACAGCTTATACATATTTGGATATTCGACACAAATGATTTGAGGGCTTGTAACTCATGCCCGTGGATGTTGTGTGATTTCGGTGGATCATGCAATTTAATCCCGCTTTGCTTGTGAGGTTTTTTTTAAGTCACAATCGCGAATAAGCCACAATGTAATCCAAGGCATAGATCACATTCTACATACATACATACATAGTTGGTCATTACAATCCTTCATTCAAGATTACGACCTATTTTCTTACACCACATATGCTGTGAGTGTTAATTTTATAAATGAGTGGCGGGAGTTACAATTTAAAATCGACTCTGAATGACAGACTTTTTTAGAAACTTTTCATGGCAATTTTCATTTACCCTGAGAGCTTTTGCCAGCAATCTGCTCGTTTTGTTCGACATATCTGACCTGGGGTTTGAACCTTGTCCTCAAGTTTAATAAGCCAACACGCTACCTACTAGACTACATCAACCAGCGTCATGGCAAATTGAGCTTTTCGGAAGCACTAGACTTAGAAAAGCCGTGGCAGACATTAGAACAGCATCAATGCGTCTTTCGAACGATTACAAAATGTCGAAGGGGTATCGCACTCATTATTTCGTTTATTTAAATTTAAAGATAGGACGCTCTAAATTCTAAGGATAATCACTAAAATTCCACTGTTTTTTCGGAAAATGAAACGTTACTTAGTAGAAGTGGTTAAAATAAATTATTCAAAATATTGGCCATCTACAATTACAACTTCTTCTCATATTTTTGACACAGTTCAATTAGCATTATTACATAATACCTGCCTCCTTTGAAGCCGTCATATAATAAAAATTGGTGATTCGTCAGACCAAAAGCATCAAATGAGAAATTATATGGGGTATGAAGCTTCTTAAAGTTTAAGTCAAAGAACGACAAAGAGACTTGCAGCAGACATTCGAGGAGACCGTATATTTTTTATGTTTTTTTTTCTTAATTATCTTTTTGTGGCTCTCGGTTCGCTTAAGCCTGTTATCTTCTTAGAAGGAAATGAAAAATTATCACCTTCAGCAAGTAGCTATTACTTAATCCATGAATTGGTCATCACAACCTTTTATTTTAGTGGCTTGACCTACAGTTTACACTTTGGCTCCGAACGGCAGATGTGAGAATCTATTCACGACAATTTTATTTACTCTAAGAGTTTTTGCCAGAAGACTGCTGAGAGCAAGTCACATAAAGAAATACATTTTTAAAAATTCGTTTTTTTTTCGAATCGAAATCGAAATTGAAAGTGTAGAGCTCAATAGCTGCTAGACTGCTGAGAGAAAGTCACAAAAAGAAATAAATTTTTAAAAATTCGTTTTTTTTCGAATCGAAATCGAAATTGAAAGTGTAGAGCTCAATAGCTCCTTAATAGCGAATATGGCGATGAGGACCTGTTATATCATTTAACAAACCCTTCTAGTACAACATTTACATCACCTCGTAAGTAGCTGTATATGCATCAGAGATCAGCAATAAATCGGTTTTTTGCTACTCATAAGCACTCATGAAATTTTGAATCTAAGTGAGTCAACAATATTGAAATTTAACTACTCTGATTCATACGTACTTACTACAACGTTGATATATAAGTACAGGTTGCAGTGAGTATGTGTACAACGTTGACATCAAACTCATATCATTCGGAATATGCCTGACTTCCAAAATGGTCGTTGCTTTGTGTTCGAACAAAGTATAGTGTTTCATAAAGCCGCTGTACAAAATGTTTACAATGTATACTATTTCAAAACGTCGTCTATGTGTATTTTTAACGCAGTCAAAAAGCAATCAGGCATCGGATTTATAGTTGATGCATTATTTGGTAACTTTGCATATCTACATAATTTATATTCCGTAGTAGATTTGCATACAAACTTTGTATTGAAACATTTTTAAAGTCAGCCTATGTTTGATTCATAAGCCTACTCATTTAAATTCATAACTTTAGAAAAATACTTATAATTCTTATAAATGATTCGAGTGACACGAACCATTATTCATAATTTACAGTCTTAATTGTTAGGCATTTACAACAAAAGAAAAAAGGCACATAAGCAAGAAAGACAGAGCAGCAAGCAGAGGAAACCCATAACCTTCTAGTAAATATTTTAGTGTTCGTACGCGATTCATACTTATTTTGTGCTTCGTGTATATGTTGAGTTATGGAAAGTCGAAATCAACAACACCATGCGTGTTGTTAAGTATGAATATGATGAGTACTTCAAACTTTGAATATGAGTAGAGGTTCCATGATATTAAAATAATTTTGAATGCGTATAAGTATCAGAAATTATGAGTACGATTCGATTCTACTAACCTTTTTGAATACCATTGCTGATCTCTGAATCATTTCATTTTCTGTGAAAACAATTTTTTATTTTTCTGATAACTGAAATGGAAGTACATTTACTCATTGTGATACCGTGCGTTATAAATATGAATATGAAACTAAATTCTATGAAAAATGTTATTCATACGCCTACTGCCAGTCTAATATAGTCTATAGTCTAGACAGTCTAAAATAATCGTTATAAGCTATTTTACAATGTTATCATAATTGCTAAATTACTAACACACACACACAAAAATTTTTAAATTTAATATTATCATGTGGCATGACATTAATGATGTTGTTGGTTATAATCTTGACTATGAAGTGTATGTCAGTGTGTTGCCTTCATAGCGGCCGTTGCAGGCTTATGATTGCTGTCTTCCAAACTTAACTGCGTGCTGTTGATTCTTTTTCCGATTTTTGTGACTAAAATTCCAAGTAATTTGAAATAAATTGTGTTAAAAGTGGTTTAAATTGTGGAAGAGATTATGATTTTATGGCCGATAAAGTAAATGCAAATTTCCCTAAATGAAGATTTTTACTTATGATGGAAAACTGTAAAAGTGATATTCTTTATAGGGAATACAAAACTTAACACTCTGTCGTGTTCATTGCAATAAAGAAAATTTTATTTAATCTCAGAGTTTTTGCCAGAAGACTGCTGAGGGGAACTCATCGAAAGAAATATATTTTCATATTTCGTTTTGTTCGAGATGTCTATCCTGGAGGCTCTAGTCTAATAAGTCATCGCACTATCTACTGCACTACGGCGACCTTTGCACCCAAAAGCTCAGGTACACTTAAAACCCTAATTTCATTTTCTCTTGACTGTTGAACTTCTTTAACGTGAATGGCTTTCTCTGTCAGCTTTTGTTTTCTTTCTTTTGATTTTTTCTCTTGCCAATTAATTTTTCCATATCTCACTTATTTTTTTGGTATTTCTTGTCGATTTTCTTTTTAATTTGAGTGGAGGTGTTGCATGAGTGAGGTGGAGGGTTATTACTTCTGAAAGTTGTGGACGTTCAAATAATATGATTTCGTTTAGTTGAGCAATATTTGGTACTTGCCACATTTTGTTGAGCCATGCAACAATTTGCAATTGTGCAGTGTAAGCAATTTTTTTGGTATGGTTTTTTTAATTTTTTCTTTTTTGGTTAATTTCTATTTCTCCTTTTTCAGGGATTTGCATCACTCTATTATTGTTTGTTGGTTTTTCGCCTAAAATCCTTAAATACCACGCTAGATGGTAGAGAAAACTATCAGCAGCAATAAAGCATAAATAGCAGAGCAATACGTATCAAAAAGTCTTTGTTTTTTGGTATTTGGCCTTGTGCGTGCGTCACTCAGAAAATTAATGCATCTCTCAGTAAAAAAAATTGATACTTATAACACGAAAATCATTTTGAAAGTTTCTTGACACGATTTACACTGATTTACTCGGACAGCCGGGTTACGATTAAATCCCTAACGAACATATTTTGAACGTGTGTCCATGCTCATGAACGCCTGGGTTTTTTGAAGAGAATGCCGATCACTCAAAGGTGACAGTCATATGGGTTCCAGGGCATGGAGATATCGTTGAAAATTGTATTGTTCATGAGCTAGCCTGGGCCGATACCGTGCACGTTATCTCTGATATGTTAAGGGTTGTAAGTATTTCGATTGCTTCAGTAAAATTCGATATTATCCATCAAGTTTATGGGAAATCACAATCTTGTTGGCATAAGAAGAGGACCGCCCCACTTCTATCCTTAAATCACATGGCTGTCCACCACTCAACAGCGATTCTCACGTACGAGTGTTATTTTATTAGGTATGCCGAAAGACTTGGTATTACGTCATATGAATTCTGCAAAAGCTGTGGGTCTGAGAACAAGGTGGAAGACACAGTCTTCTACCTCATGAGTCAATGTCCAGCGGAAGTTTTTAACACCCCGCTTTATGTTATATTTTTCGAGTTCTTCTCTATAAAGATTGTAGCAACAGCATGGCTTTTTTTGGACTGGGCTTGGTTTCCTCCGTTATGAATATTGATTGTGGTATCACAAATGAAATAAATGTTTACCTAAGTGGAATCCCTTTAGTAAAGTATCCCTAAATCCCTATCTAATCTAACCACAGATCTGAAATTTTTTTTACAACTGTTGAAGTTAGTTAGCTAAGAAACGAAATTACCTTTTCTCTGACCCAATATATTAGATTTATTATTTTTAGTAAATTATTATAAAAGAATATATGGGTCTTTGATTGAAAATTTGATGTGAAGCAAAAGCATTGTCTGTTGTTAGATGCCAGTTATAGATTTACTTGATAGTAATGCAAACTGCAAACAGACCTCAAATGCATGCGTACGGTTTTCTTTTGGTTTTCGGTTTAAAGTAATTTCTTTTAGAAAATATTTTTATAATCGTTTTAATTGTAATACTTTTACGAAACAGTTCTTTAAAATGTTTTTCTTGCTTAAGATTATTTTACAAATGCTTCAAGGATTTCTATCATCAGCTTGCAATCCCTTAGCATAAGACTGTCTTTTGTTATCGTAAGTTAGCAGGAGCAGTAAACGCAACAGCCAGTCATTTAAACAACCTCTAACGTCAGTTAGTTTGTAAGCGTAATTATATATTCTTCCTTTCTTTGTTGTTGTTGATGTTTCTGTAGATTCTCAACTTCCTTTTTTATTGACTTTGCATAAATTTTGATTTTATTTTTTGTATTTTTTTCCACTACTTAGTGGCTCTGAAGCCTTCATTAAAACAAAAAAAAACGGACACTATTGCCTTTGAAGTTTTGAAATGCGTATTTCTTCGTGTTCCTTATTTTAGCCTCTTTTGTTTGAAACTATCTTTAACACTTTGTGGTGTAAATGTAAATTGTTAGCAGCCTTTGAATTTATGCAAATTTTATTTACGTTTTTCCGTTTTTGTTGTTTTTTGTAACAACTTTTTAAAACAACAATATAAAAAAGAGTGTAAATTTGTTACTAATTTTCATAAAAGATGGCACTGTGTCAAACAAACATTATCATGTACATGCAAATACATATCGTACATATTTAAGAATGTACATTGGGTGATGTCAAGTGAAAATACTTGTCGAATGTAAGGGTTTTACAAGCATTTTGGGTGTCGTTGAAAATTTATGCAAATTGAAATGAATATATTTTTGTGTCATAAATGGGTATAAAAATACTTAAACGGCGTTTTGTAAAAGAGAAACAATTGCGAAGTAATTTAGAACTCACATACGTACTATGTCTGGTCGTACATCAGTACTAGCATTAAGTCAGAATAAGAGAACATATTGGTACGTTTTTACCTTTAAAAACGTTTAAAATATGAGCTGGCAGATTGCAAAGAAAACAAAAATAAATTTGTGTTTAGTTTTAATTAAATTATTTACTGTTCGCGCAATTCTGTGTGCCACTGTTCACAAATTGATGTAAACAACAACAATTGCCTTTTTTGTTATTCCTCCTTCTACACCCTTTGCATAAACAATAACAACTGCTCGGCAATTTTTTCGACAGATCTTTGTAACGGAGGTCTTCAAACCACGATTACTTTTTTCAAACACAATGCGTCTTCACACAAGACTGATTGAACTTTACCAACTCACTCGCCTGCTTTGTCTTGCCTTTTATATGGCAGGGTAATCGGTCTGATGAAAGTTCTTGAAGGCGATTGTTCGCGACTTCGCCTTTACCAAATCTCTATAAATGTAAACATCGTTTCTTACATTCATTATTGTTTGTTCGCGTATTGTTCACATTTATTCTCGTGTTTGTGTTGTTGTTTGTGGATTTTTTTTACTTGGTTACCATTTTTTCTTATGTTGGTGTTTGGTGTTATATTAAGCTGTACGATAATTTGTATACCTGTGTGCTTACTGCATTGTTTTGTTTCTGTCACCTTTGTTTGTAATTGTAATGTTAAGCGATGTAAAAGCAAAACACAAGTATCTAAATTTTTCATTTTCTTAACAGTACGTGTGTATGTAGTTGAGGTAGTAGAGAACGTACTTACTTTACTAGAGTTTTGGTATAAAATATTTCACTGGTGTTCCCACTTTCTGCTTTCTCGTATATAGCTTTGATGCATCGAATTACTTTCTTATTCTTTTCCATAAAGCAGTCTGCCTAACTGCATCGAAAGCTCTCAAGAAATCGATGAACATTAAATACAGGCGGTTATGGCTTTCTAATGATAACTCTATTGTGGTTCGTAGATACGATCTGCACATCTTCAATTTGGTCAGAAAGCTGCTCTAATAAATAGAACTTGATTGACTATGATTGGCTAGACTTAACTGATTCTCTGATTTATAACTTCTATACAAGCCATTATTGTTTCATATTTATGTCCCTTTCATTAAAATTTTTCATCTCCCTCTACTGATTTTATGCACTACAACAGCTGTTCATAATTTGCTTTAATAGCCTGCCGTTGTCGAACAAAAAAGGTAAGAAAACTGAGAAAGAGTAAAAATAAAAGCCAATAACGAGAAATTGGAAGTGAAAGGAAAATTGCCGCAATATCTTAAGTCTTCACAATATTCTCTTTAAGCAGTATCAGTGTCGGTAAATGTGCCTAAATTTTCTTACACATTATAAGCCACATTAAACATTTACGTTTACATTACGTTTTAAAAGGCAATTGAGAGTGGCACACATAATATTCTGTAAAAAAATTATTTTTTCAACTCTTTTTATTTCATTCTCAATTTTGCCAATATTATTGCAGGTTTTTGGTTGTCAACTTATGACTGTGCATGGATTCCTACGTGAATGACAATCATTGACAATCACTGACTCAGTTCACTATCCCGTTCTGCTATCGACCCATTACTGAGTGGATGCAGAAAATCATACTGACTTTGGCTACAAACAATCCACTCAATCTACCGGTAATGATAACAATTGTGGCAAATGGATTAAGAAAAAGAGAAGATGCAACTATGGAGACATCATCTGGTAGGAGGAC
This sequence comes from Sarcophaga variegata, assembly GCA_932273835.1. Lineage (NCBI taxonomy): Eukaryota > Metazoa > Arthropoda > Insecta > Diptera > Sarcophagidae > Sarcophaga > Sarcophaga variegata. Next base: position 98,835,100 of record OW026360.1, on the reverse strand, counting down.
ATATTTTCTGCCAATTGTGTATTCCATTTGCATGAAAATATAAACACAGCTGAGCTTCCTTTTTGTTTGCTCTGGAACATAAATTATTGGGCACAAGCATTTAATAATGCATCAATTACTCTTGGCGTCGCTTCTTATCATTGGATGAGGAAAAAATGGAAATCCTCTTCAAATTTCTTAAACAAAAAGAAGAACGAAAGAAAAGATAAACACGCAGAAGACCTATGATAAGAGGGCAATTGTGATTATACTACTGTTGAAATGAAACATTAAATTCACGTTCCATACATTAGCTTCATCAAAGTATATGTGGGAGTATAAACATTTTCATTTTTAACATTATTTTGTGTCCATCATTTATGCATTCTACAGAAGTATACACTCTTTTCTTCATTCTATAAACGATTGATGAATGTTAAGTGAACAGTATCTTGTATAGTATGGGCCATCTATCGGTGTAAATTTGCACCATTGGTTATTTGGAATCTGCCAATATGTATGCTATTCTATTCTGTCACAAAATTCAGTATATCACATCCACTGAACGTAATGAATCGATTTAAGCTTGAGCAACGTTGGAATTTATTGGAAATTTATTTACAAAATAAAGACAATTGGTCGGAAATTTCACGAAATTGTCACACAAAATTTGGTTGCAAAGAAGGACCAACAGTGCCGGCTATACGCAAGTTTATTGCTAAAGTTCGTGAAACTGGGGTCTAATTCTCGCAGTCGTGATTGAAATTGCGTTCGAATAGAAAATAATTTCGATATCGAGAAATTTTCCCATGATGTTACTCGATACGAAACGAATCGCTTTGTTGCGTAGGTGTTGTGCAACGAGTTAATTATTTCGTTTTACAGCACTGACTAAAATGCAAAAATTGTAAACAAAAAAATATGTTTTCTTACAAAAATAAAAGAAATTTAATTAATCCAAGAAAGAAAACTTTTATTAAAATTGTAATATTTCGAATGAATAATATATTTTGGTTTTACTTTATTATTAGCTGGGGCTGAAGTTTCTTCTGCAGTATCATCTCCAAGTTCTATAAAAGAAGACATGGAAGGTCCATTTTGACTTCTTCATAATCCGATAAACAGCAGGGAGATACGTCAGGAATACTATTTTTTGGTGAAGTTGTTGGGGTAACATTTTCTTTGTCGCAATTCTCTTTTGGGCTGCCTTCTGATGTTTTTGAAGACCCAAAAGTTTGTACATATTTTAGACCCTCAACAGAATTTTAAACTAAACAAAAGTATATTAAACTAAAGGGTCCGCCAAATAACTTTTTTTTTTGAAAATGCTTTAAAAAAACTACTGCAATTTTAAAAATTTCTTTTTTTATTTGAAAGTACAATCCTTCCGGTTAATAATGAAAAATAATTTCATTCAAATGGCTGCCTCGGCTGGCCATGCAGTAGCCTACGCCAGAAGATGCCGATTTTGGCAAAAAAAAAATCATCTTTTCAGATGAAGCTCATTTTGATCTTGGCGGGTATGTAAACAAGTAAAATTGTCGCATTTGGCACCCAAAACAGTTAATGGCGATCGTTGTCGGGCCATGTTGAACGAATTTTTGTTCACAAAAATTGAAGAGGACGATATTGGCAACATTTGGTTTCACAGGACGGCGCTACGTGCCACACAGCCGAAGCTACACTCGCTGTTTTGCGCCCTGTTTTTTTTGTTACGCCGACAAGTCAGAGACAATTGACGCTTTAAAGGACAATATTCGAGAATCCATCGGTGAAATACAGCTGCACACAATCGATAATGTGCTTAAAAATTGGACCGATCGTGTAGGTTGAAAGTTAAAGGATTTCAACTTTAAAATAAACCTTGCCTGCGTTGCTTTCTTCAAAAGAATCCATAACCTCATTGAATTGCTCTTTCCTTCTTTTACAAAAATGTTCCCTCTTTAAATTCTTTAAACCACCACTTTCTTCAAGCCACCTTTTTTCATACTTTACAGGTGAATTTAAATTTTGAAATATAATCATTATATTTTATTTTGCGATAAGGACAAATATTCCTTTGCCACATTTTTCTATTGTAGATGGTTTTATTTCATTTTCCGTTTTTTTCTTTTTAATTTCCCTACACCAATGCTTAAAAATTATTTATTAATGGTATTCATGATTAATGTTGGCCAATTATTTATAACATTTTTAGGGATTTTTTTCATTTCTTTTTTTATAAGATATGATTTATGATACTAAAACTAAGTTAAACAATTTTTCTTTTCATTCCATAGTTTTTTCATCCATTATTACTATTGTTACTGTCAGCAGGATTGAGGAATGTCACTTTGCCAAAGTTATGGACACATAATATGCAAACGATGTGAAAATAATAAAAAATTTGGCATTTTTAACTGCAAAAAACTTTACAACCCTAACCCTCCCTATCGAATCGAAATTTACAAAAAGCATGTAAAAGATTTTTTGTTTAGTAATTGAACATAAACATATGATTGGTACATTTATAAACAGAAAAAAACAATTTTGAAATAAAACACAAGTAAGTAAAATTAGAGAAACATATTTAAATATATTAATTATAATATTATTATAATAGATGCTTTCATGAAAAAATATAAGTTTCTTGTAGTTCAGTATACACAATATTATATTCGTTATTTGTTATTAAAATTGTAAAATGCTTTTTATTTGATTATAGTTATTGGTTGCGAAGATGGCACACATTTCGGTTTAATTTGTAATTATACTTTTTAATAGCCATGTTTGCAGCATGTTCCTTTTCTCTTAGTTTAAAAGATTTTTCCTTCAATTCTAAAACGCGATCTAGCTTAGAATTTAAAATTTTGAGATATTATTTACTTTTATTTATGTTGAGCGTTGAGAGATCTAATTTGGAAATGGTTCTTTGTTTTTTAGGATTTGAAGTTTGTTTTCCTTTACTTTCAGGTTCAGAATTATCATATTCGCTGTTTTCACTTAAAATACTTTGTATTTTTTTCACTTTAGAAGAAAGAGATTCGTTTGTATCTTTTCTCTTTCCAAAAGTTATTACTGTTCGCATACCTTCAACACTGACTTTGATACCGGCTCCTTCAATTATTTGTTCATCTGCATGAGACAAAGGTATTTCCTCATAGGAACCACCGCCGGTTTTTTTCTTTAATTCCTTTTGAAATTAAAGCTTTTTTTGCGTTATGTTTTTGGTAAGCAAAAACCTTAAAAATGTGTAAAAAATTTATTATAAATAAGAAGAAAAAATACACTAGTTCACCTTTCGCCATGTTGTCATATCTTTAATAGGTGGACCACATGCTTTCAAACAGTTGGACAATTCTTTCCACAATCTTTTAGTTGTTTCTTTTCCGTGTCCACAATTGGGCAGCAAGTTTTGAGCTAAATTGGGATGATCAAACGTATATTGTACCATAACGTTCTTTTGCTTACCGTTTATTTTGTTAATATTTGTCCTGAACGGGGAAATTATATTTATATTTACTTTTAGTTAAAAAAAAATATTTGCTACTTACATTTTTGGCAATATTGTTATAAATAAAAAATGTTCCGTTTATTTCGTATTAAAAAAACAAAGCGTGTGCAACTTCGATTGCTCATGTAGTATCGAATGAGATTTCGAGAGATATAACTCGAACGGGTACTCGTTATCGAATGACAAAATCTCAAATTTCGATACACCTGACTCGCTAACGACTGCGGTGATTTCAAATACCAAAATTTCGATCAACTTCATTCGATAACGACTGCGGCGGTATGGCCCCTGGTGTTTTGCTTTTACATCGTTTAATATTAAAATTATAAATAAGAGCTACAAAAACAAAAACAATGAACTCGTTTACAAATTATTGCACTGCGTAATACGAGTATAACAACAAACACCAGCATAAAAATGATAACCAAGTAAACAAAAATACAACAACAAACACTACAAGAATAAATGTAAACAAAATACACAAACATGAATAATGAATGTAATACCCTGGTTACCCAAGCATAAGAAACGTAAAATCGTAACGTACGTAGCCTGAAAAACGTTTGTGTAGTTATGGAAACGTTCAAAACGGGACAGATGTATGTCAACAAAGAATGTAAATACAAACGAACACAACACAATGCAAAGAAATTGGTATACAGACTCATTATCAGAGTTGCCGTTTTTTGTTTATTGTGTAGATTTTTCCGGATTTGGTTATTATTTTTCTTAAAAAAATAGCTTTTGTTTTGTTTGTTAAAATTAATTAATTAGTAAGACTCTAAATTTATTTTGTTATTTTTTGTTTCTTTTTTTCTCAATTATAATAAAATTTGAAAAAAAAAAATAAAATAAAAACTGTGAATTTAATTTTGGTCATTTTTTTTCCTTATTTGGTGATTTTTGCACAAATGTTGGTTACAATATTTTTTTCGTGGCAACAGTGCTCATCATCTCTCATGTTTAAATGTCACACAAAAACATGGGAGAATTCTTTTTTATACAGATCGTTCCGTTTTGCTAACGAGAGTGAACGTTTCGGTAATCGTTTACATTGTTCTCCATATGCTAAAAAGAGAACGTTCGCTATGGTACGTTACGTTAGGTGTAGTTAACTGCAGCATAAGCAACGATGTTTACGTTAATAGGGATCTCGAAAAGGCGAGAAGGCTTCAAGAACATAAATCATACTGTTTACGTTGCCATACAAAAGGCAAGGCAAAGCAGGCAACTGAATTAGTGAAGTTCAGTCAGTTTTGTATGAAGGCGCGTTGCGTTTGAAGAGAGTAATCGTGGTTTGAAGATCTCTGTTAAAAAGATCTGTCGAATAATTGCCTAGTAATTGTTATTGTTAATGTAAAGGGTATAAACAGAAGAACAACAAAGAAAAACAATTGTTGTTGTTACATCAAGTTGTGAACAGTGGCACACAGAATTGTGCGAATAATAAAGAATTTTAGTTCAAGCTAAATACGTATTTATTTTTATTTTATTTATAGTCTACGAGCTCATATTTGAAACGTTTTTAAAATGTAAGAACGTAACAGTATGTATGTATGTCCCTTGTTTTATTTTATTACTAGTTTTTTAATTCTCATGTATCATTTATGCTTTGCATGCATATTTTTTTGATAGGAAAAACTATTGAAATGAATTATAATATGCCAGCATAATAGTCTACTTGCTCTAGTGCTCTGAGTTTTCTTGTCTTTTACTTGAAATACAAAAATGGTTAAGAGAAAGGCATTGACTCCAGGAAATTAATTAACGAATGAATTAACTAACGAATTGAATGTAAAACTATTCAACTCATAATAACGACTTCTAACGATATGATTAGACTTTTTAACGACACGCCTCAAAAGTTATTTTTGGAAATAAATCAAATGTATCTGAAAGGCCAGAATAAAGAAAAACAATTTACTTTCAAAGGGACAAGAGACAAAGAGGTTTACGTGTTTTGTTAAAACAGCAGACATAGAAAAATTTGTTATGTATATTTTTTTGCCTTGTTTGTCATTGACAAATGGCAGCACAAACAAAAAACGAATTTCCGAACCCAAAAGCTAAATTGAAACTCATGTTGTAACTAACAGACAAACACGAACAACATTTGCCTGTTATGTTTTCTTCCTTTACATGCCTATGATTACATCGGGTTAACCTATTAGTGATTCTAAAACCAACGGTTTGGAAAGGCTGGCAGCTATTAAATTAGGTTCTCCAGAAATATCATTTATTTAATGAAAGATTTCCAATTTCTGAAAATGGATTGAGTAACAAAAATCATTCCACTATGCAAGGAATTGCAAAGATTATAAAGGAATTTGATGAAATTGAAATGTACAAAGATATGGTCGAGCCTATGTAAAATCATATTTAATTGGTCATTATGTTGCGTCTGTTAATTTTATGAGTGGCAAAGTCCACATCTTACATTCGACTGCGAACGAAAAATTTTAAACAACCTTTCATTGCAATTTTATTAATTCTCTGAGTTTCTGCCACAAGACTGACTGCTGACAGAAAGTCACCTAAAGAAATATTTTTGGTTTTTTTTGCCGTGATGTCTGAGCCTGTGAAAAATTTGGCGGACAATCCATATTTGTCGATTCTATTCATTACAGTCTGGTGGTGTCATTGAATCGAAATTTTTCGAAAATGTCTCAGAAAAGCGGTATGTACATAATTGGGCATTACATTACAGTCAGGATTATGGACTTAGGTTCTCGCACCATTTATGTTGTGTGTTTTAATTTTATACATAAGTGGCGGGACCTACAGCTTAAAGTCGACTCCGAACAACAAATTTTTGAGAAACTTTTCATGGCAACTTTATTTGCTGCTGAGTCGCCGAAGAAGTATTTTTTCATATTTCTTATTGTTTAAGATGTCCAATCTGCAGTTTGAACCGAAGCCACATGTCTAATAAGCCAACACATTAGCTACTAGACCACGGTGACTTCCTTTTTAAACTAATCAGCAACAAACTTTATTCCAATATTTCTTACTTGTTTCGATTTCTTCACCGCTCTACATTTACCAATTAATTCCGTTGTCTTTAAAATTCATTGAACGTTGGATGGATAAGTATAACTTAGTAACTGCAATTTATTTTATTTAAATGAAAAAAAGAAAATAAAGTTATATTTGCAACAAAATGTAATTTTTTAGTTCATTGAAAATTTAATGAAGAACTCCAGACATGAATACATGAGTAGTTTTTGCAAAATGTCATGCAAAACTCTTCATATAAAAATTAAAAAAAAGAACTAGAAAACTAGAGAGAATGCTGTTGCTGAAATTGTCTAGAAAATTGTATTTTAAATGACAGATAATGCCAGAAAATATGACATTTGAAGAAAAATTTTGAGACACAAACCGCACACATACTGCTCACACACGGCACTTAAGCCCGTAGTAAAAATATATACGAAAATACTCTAGTATTTTAAAAAGCTAAAATTCTTTAACATTTCATACGTAAAATCGAAAATATTCTGGCACACGATATTCAAACACGCATGTTGTTAATACTAACATATATACTAAAATATTTAACATTTATTACACGACTTTGTAAATATTTATGAAATGAATAACTTCTTTACATCTGCTAAATAAACTGACTTTGATAGAAGGATGGCATAAAGGAAAGTAACAGGCTAGACTCCCAGCTATGTAAAGGGCAGATTTTTGGGTGATATGCAACTCATTTCTCCATGAATATTAATTTTTTATTACAATTCATTCTTACTTGCAAAGTTTTCTTTATTTTGTAGCACAAGCTCCTTTCAGTCCGGTACACATTTTCTAGAAGTAATCAATAATTTTGATACCCAGTTTAACATCAAACTATCTTAATAAAAATTGCGAAATGTGTAAAAGTTTTAAAATACAAAATAATCCGAAAAAAGTAACTAATAGTGGTCGAAGCATGATGAAATGGACTGGACCCACTATTTCCTAATTCTTTAAACGATATGTATCGTTCTTGTCTTTATCAACCTCGTAACACTCTTCGTTTCCGTTTCAAAACAGTGACTTTTTCGGGATGCACTGGACACTCTTGCATCGCATGGGGAAGGATGTCAACCCAAATTTTATAATGTGGTTTGTTCACATACTCAGAAATTGTTGTCATGAAATTGTCGTTATGAAAAATAGAGTCAGTCTCCAGACGTTTGTACCATTTAATGAATAAAGTCTTGTGAACAAGCGCAGCAAACCAAAAAATCAGATCACTTTCTATATTTCAATTTCTGTTACTTATCTTGTTTTTCTCACTTTATTTATGTACACTTATCACAATTATATTTTATGTGTGTATAACTAGTATTATAAAACGTCATTTGTGTGATACTAAATATTGCAATTTTCATATTTTTTTTTTATTTTTCCGAGAATTCTTATTTCTCATTTCATTTTAAAATTTTATTTTTTTTTCAAATAAGAAGAAAAATGGTTATAATGGTTGTTGTAATAAAATTTAATTGAATAAAAATTAAAACCACCAGTTGAATTGCAACACTTTAAAACTATAATTTTCTACACAATAAATAATGCCTGAAGATATCTTTACGTTTGCAATTCATTTATTTTCATTGGGTTCTGGTATTCCATGCCCGTCAGTACGACTGCATTATCAAAATCATCTTCCGCAGCTTTATATGCAGCATTTGATTCTTCCGTTTTGATTCTATTTTTATTTGTTGCTTCTTAACAGTCAATTGATTTGTTTGACGATGTAATAAATTACGCCGTACATGAATTACTAAAATTTATTAAAACCATATATACGTTCCTATAAACAAAACCTATAGAGATTTAGTGCTTCATTTCATATTTGATTTTAATCTGCTGTCTGAACAGCTGCTAGAACTGGTAGGTATATTATTTATTTGGCTGCTTGGCTGACTGGTGTGTGCAGCCTAATTATAATGGTTCATTTAAGCTGACAACACATGTATAAAAACAACAAACACTCTATTGCTGATTCAATAAACGTACAATTATATTGCACTTTTATATGTTGCACAGATGCTGATATCTACACCAAGTAGTGCATACAAATCGTATACACCTTGCAGTATATGCTCTGGTGTATACGAAACACCAGTAGTAACAGCAGCAGCTAAGTGGGGAAAACTTCTGTTGTATACAAAAAGTTACTACGTGGGAATATTGTCAAGTTATTATAGAATGAAGTCGCCATAGTCTGGTGGGTTATGTGTTGGCTTATAAGACGTGAGGCCACGGTTCAATCCCCATATCAGACATCTCCAACAAAACGAAATACGAAACAAATATGTTTACGGCAACTTACTTTTAGCAGACTTTTAGTAAAATCTGTGGGAGGATTTAAAATTATGAAGACTTCAAACTGTGGGTTCCGCCACTCAGTTACACAAGTTACAAGTTACACAACATCAGTGGTGTCACAACCTTGATAGTAAACCTGTCTGAAGGGTTGTAATGACCAACTATGTATGTATGGAAGGATTTGAATATCTCTCATGTTTTCTCAGTAAATTTAGTTACTTAAGAGCAGAAACTGGAGAATTCAATATTCATTCCCTAGCCTGAGTAGACATGCTGATTTCTTTTGTTGTCTGAAGATCATCATTAGTGGCTATAACGTTCTTATCGATCACATCTTAGTTCTTCGTAGTCAGAAGAATTAGTTATCGGTTATTAATTCTTATAAACACCGTATCTGATCAAGATCTGATTTTATTTCAACGAATTCCTTTTACCGATTAGGATTCATCATTTAAAATTAATATGTCTGTCCATCCTCTACTCTCTCGTAGTCCTTCTGCATTTGGTACCAGTTTGTTCAAATCGTTTCATTGCGTTTTTGATTCTTAATTTGTGCAATCTTCTGTCTTCAAATGTACTTCCACAACCGCTTTAGGTTTATATTTTTGTGCTTCTTTGTTAAACTGAATTTGAATTTATTATTATAATAGATTGGGAATCTCTGTGTGGTTAGTCTACGCCTAATTAGTACTTGTAACTAAAGTGATCTTAAATAAAAGAAAATTTGATAAGAATTATAATTTTTGAGTTGATCAGACAAACAGTAGTGAAGTACATTTTAGAATGTTCAAAAGAAAACATGCATTTTTATAAGTCCCACATTATATAGGACTGGAGAGCGTTTACGGCACATGATTAATATTGTTAAATTGTAAACAAAAGCTACAAAAACAGATACAATGAACTTGTTTACATGATAAACAGGTAAACAAAAATATACCAACAAAACAACAATATAAAAAGTGATAAACAAGTAAACAACAATCCAACAACAAACACTGCAAGAATAAATGTAAACAAAAATACACAAACAACAATAATGAGCCAACGATGTTTACATTTATAGATATCTCGTGAAGGCGAAGCCACGAACACTCGACTTCAAGATCATTCATCAGGTTGTTTACGTTGGCATATAAAAGGCAAGACAAAACAGGCAACTGAGTCAGTAAAAATTCAGTCAGTCTTGTGAGAAGACGCGGTGTATTTGAAGAGAGTAATAGTGGTTTTAAGATCTCCGTTACAAGGATCAGTCGAACTATAGCCTAGTAATTGTTATTGTGTTTGCAAAAGAGTGTAAAGAAGAATAACAAACAAAGCAATTGTTGTTGTTTACATCAAGTTGTGAACAGTGCCACGCAGAATAGTGCGAACAATAAAGAATTTTAATTAAAATAAACACAAATATATTTTTATTTTACTTGCAATCTACGAGCTCATATTTTAAACGTTTTTAAAAGGTAAAAACGTAATAATATTTTCCACGTAAATCATCCTTCTGCTGACTTACTAGCTCCATACAAATTATTTCAATTACTTTTAAATTTACCTACGTTTACCGTATAAGCTAAAATGTTTCAAATGTTGACGTGTTACATTTGTATTCAATTCATAACTGTTGTTGCAGTTGCTGCTTTTAAGCACAAACATTCAATTTTACAGTTTAAGTAGTTGCTTTTGCCAGAAGCTGCAACAGTTTTGCAAGGCTTATAAAAGTATTGAAATTATTTGAAATTTAACTGGAAATGTTATGATGATCCATGTCATTGATTTGATCAATGCATTGATATTGTCTTATGGAGGCTTATTTGAACCTCAGATTGTAAAATATACGAATTTTAATGGTGTAATGTTTAGAGCAAAAGCTATAAGCAGTACTTAACAGAGACCATTTCTACGATTTAATTCAAAGTTTTGATCAAATTAAATAATTTATGGAAACCTAGAGCATTACGGGCGCAAAATGAAACGGTTGGGAAATTTATTTTGATATTATAGCCTTTTTGTTATAGTTATAGAATGAAAAGGCAAATAAATGTATTAGTCTGTAGTACAAGAGTCTTAGTCTGACAGAATTATTTACATACTTCATGCTGTAGGCAACTGTTTTGGATGAGCAACCTCTGCCAAGCTTTTTTGAAACAAAATTGACGTTTAATAAAATCCAGCCTATTACGAATATAATCACGAAATCAGTGAAAAAAATCCATACGTAATAATAAATAAACCTGTAATATATCCTTCTCCCACATGGGAAGAATGATTTGCTGAAGCTGTCATCGGTGACGTTGGAACTGGATCTGAAGTCTATTCCGATAAGCTGGCTGTGAACGAGTCATACAGAATACCTAACCAGGCGAGCATATTTCAGGCGGCGACTTCTGCTATTGGACAAGCTGCATGTATGATTGAAATCAGGAACGTAACTCATTAGAACTTGATCATATGTTTGAACAGAGAAGCAGCAATCAAAGCACTGGGATCCCACCTCTTCAAATCAAAGTCCTTCTAGTATTTGATACACATCCAGGTGTTTTCTTCTGACATGTTTTCTTCTGAGATGCATTAGTACGCATAGGTTCCGACTGATTATTCGTTCGCCTCATCACAGAATCTTCAGATTGAGCTTCCGGTAATTACCCTATCCAGGGAGCTGTTATCGTTCTAAATTTCCTTCTGGATAATTTGATGCGTTACTCAAATCTATTGTTATTGTAGTCATCCAACAAAAGTTCAAATTGTCTCAAATCTATTTGGCTTGAGAAAAGTCTATTTTTCTCTATGTCTTCTTTTTCGCTAGCATACCCGTCCAAACATCTCTTCTTACTGAGCCTAAATTTTCTGGCCTTATTGACGGCGTAGAAAGGTTTTCACAATACCAGTTCATTTCTGTAAGTTTCACATAAGGTCATTCCACATACGGCAATTGTAATTTCCCTGACTAGCTATATCAGCATGCCCAGATAGTCCCATACTATTCACGAGATAAGCCAAGGACTCGGCCTGACTGTCAGATAGTATATAGTCTGTCAGATAGTCCCGTCATTTGTACTTCCTCTTTAAGTTGAAGTGAGCACACAGTTTGATGGCTTATATTTTCGCTTGTGAAATAGAGACGATCTTGTCTATGAATTCTAAATATTTTTTAATGAGAATGAATATCTTTGCTCTTGTCCCCGTCATAACCATATGCCACAAAAGTCTGTCTTAAAAGAGTATATAGTATCCATTTTGATTCATTCACTTTTATTGTTTAGTCTTGTTGCTTAACATTTCCTCAAAAATATAGGCTTTATTGATTCTGCCCAGGAACCATTTAAGCAGGGAGCTATCAATTACGCAATTTGTCAGATAACAGAGTAGACTAACGAAGCTCGTATTTCACTTCCGCTCTTTATCCTAACCGTAGTCTCCGTAGGGCAGTTTAAAATGCCACAGGATATCACCAGCAAGCAACCATTGAAAAATGTGTAAATTAAGTGAAGAACAATAATTCTTGTCCTGTGTTAATATTCATTATCTTATCCCGAAATTAAACTCCTACCATCACTTAATGAATTCATTGATGGTAATCAAAAGCCATTGTACAGATTATTGTAATAATTTAGAACTTTTGTGCAAACAGGCCATGAGATACTTATTAAGTTGAAAGTTTTAGTATTACTCGTTACTTCTATTGCTACTTCAAGCGACGTTAATGGACAAAATAATTATGTGAAAATATCCTTTTTAAGGACAAAAGTTGTACCAAAAAAGTTTCTTCTAGTTGTTGCTATCGTTGTCATTTTGACTGTAGTGCTGCATTGTCTTACATATTAACCATTTAATGTATAAGTCAAGAAGAGTACAATCACAGCGGATAGTGAAAGTTAGAATTAAAATAATAGCAACGAAAACAACAACAATGACAATAACTTCTTAAGCATTAGCAATTTATTTAAAGTTATCAGTGTAACAGATTAAAATTTGTATAATTCGTGAGGAGAATATTTTTAAATCTTTTTCAAAGACAAACTTTCAAAAGTGTCGTATTAGCGATTCCCTAACGTCATCCATTATCAAAATATTATTTGAGTTTTAATTTTCTGATTCCGAAAAGAGATGACTGGATCCCTAACATGATTATCTCTCTGGAATCCCTGATGTGTTTACTGATGGCCCCTCACTCGATAGCAGGATTGATAGCGGGAAACTTGATCTGAACATTTTCCTTCTACTGCCGGATCACTGTAGCATAGTTCAGGTGCAGGAGATGGTCATTTACCAGGCTGCTCAATGGATACTAATCAGCCGTGCTTCTTTCACACGTATTTCAATCCTTTCTGATAGTCATGCTGGTATTAGGTCCCCCTCGAGCGTTACGATCAAGTCTAAACTCCTTGGGGTGTGTGGCCGCTGTTTCGACGTTCTCTGCGGGCGCTTCAGTGTCTCACTTGTCTGCGTTCCGAGGCACAGGGACATTTCAGGCAACTGTAGTGCCGCTAAAAACGCTCGAACAGATATACTTCTTCCGGAATCCTCAGTAATCGAACTGGTTATGCTACTTACATGTACATATGTATATACAAAATTGGTCATTACAACACTTTAGTGAGGATTACGACCTAACTGCTCACGCCACTGATGTTGTGTGTGTTAATTTTATCCATAAACGGTAGGACGATTGCGAACAACAGATTTTTTGAGAAACTTTCCAAGACAATTTTATTTGCTCTCAGAGTTTGCCAGAAATCTGCTGAGAGCCACAGTAGTCGAAGAAATATTTTTTCATATTTGCATTTTGATATCTGACCGGGGTTTGAACCAAGGCCTAACGTTTAGTAAGACAACACAATACTGCTACTAGACTACGTGGATATGCCACTTAACTCGGTTAAATTGGCAATTAGGCGAAAATTCTTCCGGTTCGCCAATTTATCCTGGGTCATTGAAGAATCTTGTTCCACTGCTAGGCTCACTTGGTGCATGATGGATAGAAAACGTACCAACGAACCACTCAAACTTGTTGCAACGTCATTTCGAGCACTGTGGCCATACTTACAAGTCATTGCGTTATGGGATGACACCCGGAAAGACTGCAGCTCCTATCTAACGACTTCTGCCGGTGATGTGGATCTGCTGAAGATGAAGAAACTGTTCATTTGTCAATGCCTGTCTCTTGTGAGATGCAGACTTAAATTATTTTTTACTCCATTCTTCAGGATGTAGCTTTGTTTATCAAATTTTTTAGGTTGGTTTCCATTTCTACTGTGAGTACTCTATTTAAAGCTAAAAATGAAACACTGAATTCTACATGGTTTGGTTTAGAAATATTGCTATGTTTAATGTTTAATACCTAGTCTAGTAGGTAGTGTATTGGCTTATTAGACGTGACATCTCCAACAAAAAACAAAATTTAAAAAAAATATTTCTTCGCCAACTGCCTGCCGAAATTACCCTTAAAAATGTTCTCAAATATCTGGCGATCGGGGTCCACTTTAAACTGCAGGTTCCACCGCCCATGAATAAAAATTAATACACACAACATAAGTGCTGTAGTAGTCCTGACTGAAGGGTCTATGTACATATGTTTAATTCAAATACTTAAGCTTTTAAATACAAAAATTCAAAATTATGCGTCAACTTTATTACACACAAATATATAATTCTTTGTAAAGCAGATTGCAATTCTCAGTTGGTGTGAAAACGTGTCATCTAAAAAAAGAATTTCTTAGTAGCTGTCATCAAAGAAAGACTTTAATACGCAAAGGCAACATGATGTGGCTCAACACAAAGAATTTACTTTCAGTTCTTGCATGTCGTCTTAAGTAGTAATAAAATTAACAGAAATAAAAAAGGAAAATAATTTAATACATTTTGCATAATTAATATCACAGCACGAGGTTTTAATAATAAACAATCATTTTCTAATTGAAAAACAATTTTAATGCAAATGCATCGCTGCTCTCAACTTGGTAGATGGTGAGGAGGGTTTTAAACACATAATTTGATTTGGTTTCAGTATTAACTATAATATTAAGAAATATTTGCATAAAATATAATGTAATAACTATGTCATAATTTCCGTGACATAAAAGACGTTGACAGTGTGAAAATAAACGAAAAAATAAAAATTTCACACTTATTGAAGTGTTTTCACTATCAAATATGTCATGATATTAAGTGAAGGAAAAACATGAAATTGCCATTTAGCCATTTAAGCATAGACAATACGCCATCAAATATCATTGTAGAGTCTTAAATTCTTCATCCAGTTTTCTGGAAAGCACAGAATTTACAGTAAGTTTCGTTGAGCAACTTTTTAGCGAAGAAACCTATACCTTTACATAAATATATAATTACAACCTTTCAGTCAGGATTACGACCGAACTTCTCACACCACTTATGTTGTGTGTTAATTTTATTATAAGTGGCGGGACCTACTGTTTAAAGTCGGCTCCGAATGACAGATTGATTGTAGAATTATACGATGGGCGCTACTTCCTTAATTGGCCATTACATTGCCCGGATTACAACTTAGCCTCTCACACCACTTATGATGTGTCTGCTAATTTTATACATGTGTGGCTGAACCTAAAGTTTATAGTCGACTCCGAACGACAGATTTTTGAAAAACATTTCTTGGAAATTTTAATTACTCTCAGCGTTTTCGCCAGAGGATTGTTAAGGGGAAGTCGCCAAAAGAAATATATTGTTTATATTTCATTTTGTTTGTGGTATCTGAGCTGGAGTTTGAACCACGGGCTCTTATCTAATAAGTCAACACACTACTGGCTACTACACTACGGCGGTTTCATAGAGTAAGAACGGTCTGTCAAAAACACAGTGTATCGAGTGGTTGTGCTTTTCGTTTGAACTGCAATGAAAATAAGCTTCTGGAACAGCCAAAAAAGTGTGAAGACCATAATTTTTAAACATTACCTGTGTCAGATGCAAGAAATACTTGCACTTGCAAGAAGAGTTTGCACATGCAAGAAGAACTTGTACCTGTAATGCAATGACAGTTTGCAAAATCAGTAGGCGTAACCCAAACAGCTATTTTAAAGCATTTAAAAGCAGCTGAATTAATTAAAAAGCAAAGAAATTGGCTGCCACTTGAACTGAAGCCGAGAGACGTTGAAAGACTAGTTTGAATAACCGCTTTCGAAACAAGTAATTTCTGAATCGAACTAAAAATATAAAAAAATGGATTCATTATGATTAGTTCAAACTCAAAATATCAATTGTGAAGTGTAGGAAATAAGCAGAATATTCATTGCGCCATGGTAATGGTCTATGTTTAATGGTAATTCAATATGAGTTGATAAAACTGGGATAGACTATGCCGAGAGACCTGTAAAGGTAATAATAAATAACTCATTTAAAGTAAGTGTTGCCCGTTAAACGCCTTCAATATTCAACCTCACAAGAGGCTGTAATTTTCCATCATAAGAACACTCGGCCAAATATTACTGCACCAGCCAAATACTATTTTGAAAATGATTAATGCTGACTACTGAGGAATGAAGCCACCAAATGCAGCATTTTGAATTCAATATCACATTCATTAAATTTCACGCCTCTACTTTAATACTTATTTAAATTGGAAATCGGTAGTCCGACATACCTGGATGCCGAATTTCACAACTGCAGGGGACAGCGGGTTGCATCCAGAGCTCGGGGTGGTTCAAACCTAAAACTCACGGATAATGACAAGGGAGGGCTTACCCCACACTGGGTAACACATTGAGCCATATGGCGACCGAGTGAACTTGCCTGTGAACGGCAAGCTACCCAGTAACATAATCCTAAAGCCTAGTCTTATGACAATTAAAATAAAGGTTGTGTGAACATGTTTACTTACTCATCATTATCCTAGAGTACCATTATTTACTTTGAAGTCGCCGTGGTTTAGTAGGTAGTGTGTTGGCTTATTAGATGCGGGGCTTCGATTCAAACCTCAGATCAGACGCCATGAATAAATATTTCTTCGGCGTCTTCCCCTCAACAGATTTCTGGCAAAAACTCTGAGGGTAAATAAGAATTGCCATGAAGAGTTTCTCAAGAATCTGTCTTTCGGAATCGACTTTAAACTGTATGTCTAACCACTCATGTAAAAAATTACAACACACAACATAAGTAGTGTGAGAAGCTAGGTGGTAATCCTGACTAAAGGGTTGTAATGACCAATTATTTATGTATGTATTATTTACTTTCATCCTTCTGTTCTTCTATGCTCATGTTTGCACATTCCTGGCTTATTCAACAACCCATAAGTGACTGGCGACTTGAAATTCTTATCCAATATTTTATAACGAAAAGTAATTTTTCAGTTTCTCTCTTGTAGATTTTTATAAACACCAGTTTTCTTATCCATTTTCCTAATTTTCCTTAACAAATATTTTATTTGCTTGGATAAATTTTTTATATGCTTGTGGCTCTCAGCATCAAAATTGAAATGTCAAAGGATTCTCCTAATTCAAAATAATATTCCAGTAAAAGCCGTTTACTTGTTTTGTTATTTTTTATTGTTTTATGCTCTGCCTTTTTCGTTTTCTTCCATTTAATGCTGATTGTATTGACATACAAAGTCATGGTGAATAATTTGCTTTGATTAGCCAAATGAATGAGGAGAACCGTCATTATTATTATTAACGCGCAAAGTAGTAAATTATTGTATGGAATCACCCTGTCTCACGCCCCAAAGTATTCGATAAGGAAATTAATAATCACCGCGCATATAATAATCGTTAATGATCTTTTGATTACTTTTAATTACTTTTCATTTATAATCAATTAAATTCGAAAAGAAAAGAAAAAATTAGCTCAATATCAGACAATTATTATTAAATTATTAAAGAAATACATACATTTCAAAAGCCTAAGGTTAGGTTAGTAGCCCAAGTAAGATACGAGGAGTGATATTGGCGGGCTATCTTGAAAGCCTGTAATATATGTTAATATACATACATACACAATTAAGAATATACAACTGCTGATAACAATCGTAGTTCCGAATAATTGAATTATGACGGTCCGCTCATGTTCTTCCGTTTGTCCCATAAGTCTCGATAAGTACTCTTCTATCTTATCTACCAAACGCAGTCTTCATAGCCCTCTGTTCTTTCATAATTCTGGATGATTAGCAAATACTTTTATTGTATAAACTGCGGCTTATTATGGTACCACCAGCAATTAAATCCGGGGATCAAACATTCCCTATAGGAAACCAACCCAAGTTGTCAAGTGCACCAGAGCCAGTTCAGTGAACATACGTTGTGGTTTTAATGAACCATATATCCCGCATTTCCTCTTTTCTTTTTTCCCAATTGGTGCGTAATCAATGGGATTCATTTTAAATTAATAAATGAAGCAAATATGCACTTTACTTACGTATGTATGTGTACGGTATTGAGAAAATATTATGAATTACTTGAATACGCGAAGATTAAATACGAAATAAAAACCATATAATCGATAATTGTTCTTTCATTACATTCTCATTTGCAACTCCTATGAATGGATCAGTATGGCTTCACTAAAGCACAGGAAAATGAAATGAATCACTTGAAGTAAAGGACAAGGAAGACAAAAACTCTGAGAGCAAATAAAATTGCCATCAAAAGATTCTCAAAAATCTGTAGTTCAGAGTCGACTTTAAACTGTAGGCCCCGCAACTCATATATAAATTTAACGCGTGACCTTCATTTTAGTGTTAATTTCGAAAGAAACAATTTATTAACTCTCAGGGTTTTTGCCGGAAGAGTGCTGAGAGGAAATCGTCTAAACCATATTTTTTCATATTTCGTTTTGTTCCTGATGTCTGAGCCGGAAGTTGAACAACGAGTTCTCGTCTAGTAAGCCAATACACTACCTACTAGACAGAGACAGACTTATATAAGACTACCCATTTAGGGTTTCTAGGTCCAAAGACTTACCGTTTACTGGTGACGATCGTTTAACAACTGCAACTAAAAAGTGAAAATTCACTATAAAGTTGGTGATTCACCGGACTGAAGAGTTTGACATGAAATTTAAGAAGAATCAAAGCGTTGTAGATATAGTTACGCCTAAGAATCGTTGCAGTAGAAATCTTTTTGTTAAAGCCGAATTTGTCATCTCAACAATTGGGCTTATATGAGGGCTTATTATGTTGTATATCAAATTTCGAAATACCATTGTATAACCTTCAACTCATGCGAAATTCACTGCCGGCAGATACTAATTAGGTGCGCGAACAATTGGCATTCAATGATGATTTTTCGAACTAAATTATCCTCACCAAAGGAGCCCACTTCTCACTTGGTAGGTGAGTCAACAAGCGTAGAACCAAGAAGTGATTGCGGAAAAGCCATTGCACACAGAAAAAGTAACTGTTTTAAACACCTTATGGTTTACAGGTGTAGTTTGGTCGCATATTTTCAAAAATAGCTCTGGAATAAGCAACAGACATTTTTTGCCAAAGTTTATGAGCTGCACGTATGTGGTTTCAATAAGAAGGTATATCGATCTACAAAATAAGAATAATTTAATGTTTTCATGTTTCTTGTTATCGTTAAAATTTTTGGTAAAGCTACGTCAAAGACAGTACCTGACGTTGGAGCATTTGAAAACCAAGATTTATCAGGTTATCGCTGATATACCGCCCGCAATGTGGCAAAATGAGCCTGATGGCGGATAGGCGGATAGTGATTCGATTTCGTCCATAATGGTAAGGTATAAATATTGTTTCGAAACTAAGGAATCTAGATACTGGTGTTTTGCTTTAACATCGCTTAACATTAAAATTATAAACAAAAATACAACAATAAATACCGGCATAAAAAAATGGTAAACAAGTAAACAAATATACAACAACAAACACTACAAGAATTAGTGTAAACAAAATACACAAACAGCAATAAATGTAAACAACGATGTTTACATTTATAAAGATTTCAAGAAAGCGAAGCCACGAACAATTGCCTTCAAGAACATTCATTAGACTGTTTACTCTGCCATATAAAAGGCAAAGAAAAGCAGGCGATTGAGTCAGTGAAGTTCAGTCAATCTTGTGTGAAGACGTTAAAAAGATCTGTCGAACACTAGACAATTGCTCATTTATTCAAAGGATGTAAACAAACAAAGTAATTGTTGTTGTTTACTTAAAGTTGTGAAAATTATGCGAATAATCAAAAATTTTAATTTTTTTTTATTTTTTTTTCGAACGTCCCCGGCCTCACACTAACCCACCCTCACCCAACCGCGGAGGGCGCGTCCCCATTACGTAGGGATACGTACACACTACAGTCCGGACTGTAGCGGGTAAGGGAAAAGTAATGGCAACGAGAACATAAATCAGCTACAGAACTTAATCACAAGCTGAATAAAGTTACAATAAACAGGAACTACCTATGACAAGAACGAAAATACATTTTTATATAATAATTTACAAATTAATGCCAGCATATAAGCTACGTTTTATATTACAAACACTACTATTAAAATCAATAAAATCATAATGTAAGTTAAAATCGTTACATAATCTACGAAAAGGAAAATTACATCCATAGTTCGTTCTATAAAAATCTAAAGAAAGAGGACGATAGTGCCGTGAAAATCTTGCTGGAATACTGAAATTCAAGTTACAAAGCAAAAACTCAGAATCGATATCACCTTTAACCAGATTAAAAACAAAACAAACCCCTAAAACAGCCCTTCTACGTTCTAAAGTTGGAAGTTTTATCAAACCTAATATAGCCTCATATGACGGAAACCCATTAGATTATGCCTCATCCTAAGCCACGTAAACAGAATAATATAAACTGCTTCTGCACAGACTCTATTGAATCACTATGACAACGATAGTATGGATTCCAAATAAAAGACGCATACTCCAAAATAGGTCTAACAAGTGAAATTTGTAGCAGTCTCGTTATATAAGGATCAATGAATTCCCTAGCCCATCTTTTCACAAAACCAAGAACAGCCCGAGCCTTGCCTATCATCATACTAATATGATCATTAAAAGACAATTTTATATCCAATAATACTCCCAAATCAAGAAATGTAGTCACAGTTTCCAAAGGGCAAGAATTAATCACATAAGTGGACGAAATTACGCCCCCGCGAGAGAAAACCATGCATTTACATTTCTTCAAGTTAAGATCCATTAAATTAATTCTGCACCAATATACAAACAAATCAATATTTCGCTGAAGAACAGCCTGACCATGATCATCATCAAAAGCATAAAATAATTTAACGTCGTCAGCATACATCAGAATATTACAATTAGAAATAGCACAAGGAAGATCATTAAGAAACAATAAGAATACTAAAGGACCCAAATGGCTACCCTGCGGAACACCAGAAGTAACATATACAGTCTTAGACAATACATTCCTAAACAATACCCTCTGACTAGAATTGAATTAAAACTAAACACAAATTTATTTTTATTTTATTTGCAATCTACGAGCTCATATTTTAAACGTTTTTAAAAAGGTAAAAACGTAACAATATTATGATGAAATGAAAGTTTGATCGAAATTATAGCTGAAAGTTTGTTTTTATTTCCGAAATCGTACAATGATTAACCCTTTACATACCCGCACTTGCAGTTTTTTACATTCACATTGTGTCTTGTGATTTGAATTAGACTCTTTGAAATCGTGTTCGACATGAAAAGATAAGCGACAATGCATTAAGGGATGGATATTCCTTATTGTTGTAGTACTCCATCGATTGATCTAGTAATCGATAAAATAATAAATGCCAATATATAATGACGAGTACATTTGTATAACTCAAATCCCTCTTCCACCATTTTGCCTTTAACTAACTGAACATTAACGACAAGAATGGTAATAAATTATCGGCATCTCTTTGTGACATTTGTCACAAATGGACAGTAAAACATGAGCGCAGAGAACGTGCTTTCTTGTTGTGTTATGGAAGCAGACTGCAGTGTAGTATGCTGCAGTGGCACATTGTCATCAACTATTAATGATGCGTAGTAGACAAACACGAAAATAGATTATTTTTATTATTATCATCCGAAAACGTAAGAAGATTAGTGTGAGGACATAACCCAGCAAAAGTTTTTGTGAGCAAAACAGGAATTCAAATTAAAGAAGCTTCCGTCTTTCTCCAAGCGTTGTTTCAAGCGACAATATTAAGCGTTCCTAGCTCTCTAGTAAGCTTTTTACGAATGATGAAATTGAGGATGCTTTTAAGACTATTAAACCACAATTGAATCTGTAATATTTACTGTGCGCCTGTAGGTTCGGAGACTGTATGGTTAATACGGTTGAAATCTGATAAGACTTGAGAAGACAATCTGACAGTATTGATAGTAGACTGCTTAATTATCTTATGGGCAATCAGGTTACACTTAATGAAGTTAGTCCTCATATCCGATTGATTACGTGGTCTCTTATGACCCTTAATCGAAATAGAGACTTCTGGAAACCGAAGCTAAGTCCTACCAAAAATGTTCTGCAAGTATATGCCGATTGCTTTAATTTGGAAAGGACTTCTGGTGCATATATTAAGGAATTGGCGGTTAGACAAAAACTTCCGGATCACTATCTTCTGGACAGAAGTCATGGTTGCTTAGTATCAGAATATTCTATTCGAATATGCTGATCTCTTTATACAACTAGGCACCATAAACTTCCTTCTGCATATCATAGAGATGATAAGATTGTCCCTGAATATAGCCTATATCTGCAGGAAAGATTATTGGAGGGTCTTCACTATTTGGCAACTTGAGAATTGTGGCATAAACAAAAATTATGTTGCGGACTAATTGGCCCAAATGTGAACCAAACTGGGTAATCTCCAGGAAGATCGACTCATAGGGGTCTCTTAATCTCTCGAATCCAATTCAATTGAAATTTAATTCAATTGAAATTTGTTTTAATTTGCTGGACGGGTTTCTGTGTGATAGTTTTAGGTGGTTAAAGAAATGAACCAAAGCATCTTACGGGAACAATCTTAACAATTGCGAAGTTACAGAAATACAGCTACGAATCCATATGGGAGTGCCCCCTGATATTATTGGCAGGTTTATAATGAACAGATTTTAGTTGCGGAATTAAAAGCTGAAGTTCATGAAAACCTGAGAAAATACTTTACAGGTTTTTGGTTCCATAACTATTGGCACATTGGAGACAGATTTGGTGATTGACTTGCCAGAAACCTAGGGAAGGAGTGCCCAGTGATCTTGTCAGTGGCCGAAGTTTATGAAAGCCAGGGAATTTGCCTTACATGTTTTTGGTTGCATAACTACTGGCACATTGGAGACAGGTTTAGTGGTTGTTTTCCAGATACCAAGGAATGTGTCTTAGTGGGATACCTAGTTGTGAAGAAGTAGGCATAAAGAACAATATATGGCCGCCTACCAATTGGTTCATTGCTAGTTTTAGTGCACTTCTAGCATACCAAGCAGAGTATTTCTTCGGCGACTTTCTCTCAACAGATTTCTGGCAAAAACTCTGACAGTAAATAAAATTACCACGAAAAGTTTAAACTGATGATCTCACCACTCATTTATAAAATTAAAGCACACAACATATGTAGGTGGTGTGAGAAGCTAAGTGGTAACGATGACTGGAATGTTGCAATGTCAAATTATGTAAATGATATGTGAAAGGATTGATTTTGTACTTAAGTGTTTATAGAACAAAAATTTACTAGTAGTTCGCTCTATCACTCACTGGGATATTACATATTATCAGCATAAAGTCAATATACCATGGCTTGATATGCCGCCGTTAATATACCATGGCTTGATTGGCCGTTCTGATCCAACACCTTTTGCCATCTTTCTGGTAGTGGAATAATACCACGCTCATAACATTTTTGGTCTCTGCTGGCAAAAAACTGATCGAGGTGGTTTTTGATCTCCTCATTTGAGGTAAAGGTTTTACCATCTAAAAAATTTTGTAGTGACCGGAGCAAATAACAATCCTGTGGTGCCAGTTGTGGAGAATATGGTTGGCGTGATATTGTATCCCATTCACGCTGTAAAAGCTTTTGTCGAGCGACCATGCGTTGTCTTGGGGAAACATTACACCTTTCCTGTTGATTAGTTCTGGCTTTTTCTGTTGAAGTGCATCATTCAGTTTGTCCATCAACAGTAGACTTCCGAATTAATCGTTGTGTTATCGGGTAAAAGCTCAAAAAAACGATTCCTTTAAAATTCCACGAAACAGACAGCGTCACCTATTTTGGTGAATGTCGGCTTTGGAAATGGTTTGAGCCGGTTCATCTTTTTTGCTCCATGACCTCTTGCGTTTGACGTTGTTGTATACAAGTCATTTTTCGTTCCCAGTGTATACAACCCAGCGAATCGCAGACGTTAATGCGGCGACACAGATTTCTCTCTGTGAGAACATGGGGAACCCATACATCAAGTTTCGAGGATAATCCCAGGCCATTCAAGTGGTCATAAACCGCGAATTTAATAAATTCAACCTCAATCTGATCTCAAGTGTTGTTATTCGCCGGTTCGCATCAACTAATGCCTTTATCGCATCCCTATCAGCTTCAACCGGCTTTCTCTAACTTGGTGCATCTTAGGCATTAAAATTGCCGGATCGAACTTTAGCGAACCAACTCTTGCATCGGCGTACTATTAACACACCTTCTCCGTACACATCGGCCAATTTCTTTCTGACTTGAATAGCATTTTTAACCTTTCTGTAGTAAAAAAGTAAGATATGTCGAAAATGCAGCTTATCGCTCTTCATATTATAGAATTAATTGGAATTTTTCACACACAATCGTTACTATATGCGCTTTCAAAGCATATAAAAATTATACGGCTTAAATGTGAAGTTGGGTGCAAAAAAAATGCAATTAAATCCTCTGTCGGGAAAAAACGAAATTACTTTCCGAACAAGCCAATATATTAAAGGCCCCTTTTTTAAGACTTGATTTACGATTCTATCGCTTTCAACTTTTGTTTTCTAGTTGTATTTGATAAAAATGTTAAAACATCTCCTCGTTTTAAATGCAAAACCACAAAAAAAACCACTCTGGCTTTTGCATCATCACTCTTAATTAATGAAGTTGTTAATGCCGTGGAACAAATTCTACCAGGATTAAAATAATTGCAAGCAAATATTTATGCATTTACTATGTGTGTGAATAAATAAACAAACATACATACAAAATGTATTACGAATTGAATTAATTAAAAACATTTAAACTACAGAGGTTTCTGTGGCTGGCTTTTTAACGGAGTAACTTAATAAAGTAATGCGCATATATGATGACCTTTGTTGTGTCCCTCCACAATACTCCTTTAGTTTTCGTTGCGTGGATCAGTTCGAAGTTTTGGAATGTATTTCAGCGGTAAAATCGAACGCAATTGGTTCCGATGATATAGATCCTGTGTTTTTGAAAGTTTTGACACCTAGACTTTTGCCATATTATACCCACTTATTTAATACAGTGCTGACTAAGTCTACTTTTCCTAATGAATGGAAAGTTGCCAAGATCCTTCCCATTCCCAAGTCAAACAATGAGTTTAGGCCAATTGCCATTCTTCCTTTTTTGTCGAAGGTAATGGAAAACATTATAGCCAGACAGATCAATGGTTATCTGGAATGTCACAATTATTTATCAGTCAGTCAGTCAGGTTTCATGAAAGGTAGGAGTTGTACTACCGCTCTATTAAATGTAGTTGAGGATCTCAGGTTGGAGCTGGATGTAAATAATGTAGCGTTTTTAGTTCTTCTCGATCACACAAAGGCTTTCGATACAGTCAATCATAAAATTTTATTGAATAAGCTCTGGAAGCTGTTTAATTTTTCTGATTCTGCCGCTAGTCTAATTTTTTCTTATTTGTTAGACAGATGTCAGAGGGTTCACTTAAATGGGAAGATTTCTGATTCGCTTAATATTTGTAGAGGTGTTCCCCAGGGATCAATACTGGGGCCACTGCTGTTCTGTATGTATATTAATGATCTACCGGATGTTTTGGTTGACTGCCGTGTTCATATGTATGCTGATGATGTGCAGATTTATGCCAGTACTCGTAAGGAGAATATTGATTCTTGTTTACATTCTGTTAACCGTGATTTGGATAGGATTGACCGTTGGGCTTCGGCGAATGGACTGTGTATTAATCCCTCAAAGTCCAAATGTTTAATGCTTTCGAAGACCAATGTTTCGTTTGCCATACCTGGATTGAGTATCAGGGGAAATAAAATTGACTATGTCAAGTCTGCTACTAATCTGGGCATTGTATTTAATGACAGATTATCGTGGTCTGGCCATATAAGTGTCGTTGTTGGCAGAATTTACAGCATGCTACGGAATTTATGGGCGGTCATTGATTCAACTCCTTTTGCAATTCGTATGCAACTTGCTAAAACTTATTTGATTCCTGTGCTATTGTATGGGTGCGAAATTTTTGCAAACTGCGATAGTAATGACAACCGGAAATTAAACTTGGCATACAACAATATAGCAAGATACGTATTTCTTAAAGGTCGCCGGGATCATATTTCTCATTTAGCGTATCAGATATTTAGTGTGAAATTGGATAATCTTCTGAAAATTAAATGCCTCATTCTATTCCATAAAATTATTAATACGGGACAGCCGGAATATTTAGTAGACCGTATTAAGTTTGCTAGGTCATGCCGAGGCATGAAGATTATTCAACAACGTTACAGGACTCTTCTGTCACAGCGACAGTTCTTTATACACACCACTAGTCTCTGGAATTCCCTACCAAACTACATCCAAAAGTTAGGCAATGCAAACGCGTTCAAAAAGGAGTTATTTAAGTTGTTCTCTTAATGAAAAGTTTGTTACGTTCTTAGCATGTTTATTATATCGGTTAAATATTTATCCTTACTTTTCTATACCAATTTTTGTAAATATTTCTTTTTATATCTTTAGAATTCTTTATCTTTTTTAACTTTTTTATTTTTTATTTTCCTAAAATAATTAAATCAATTAAATTATATTCTACTCAATTTTAATATTTTAATATTTTAATTAATTTGTTTTTTATATTAATTTGTTAGTCTTACTTAATTTCTTATATTTCATAATTTTCATTATTTTTTTTTATGTATTATATCTTATTGATCCTAAGCATAGCACTATAACTTATAAGATTAAAATCTTGTTGTGTTATGTTAATTATAATAAATAAATAAAAAAAAAAAAAAAAAAAAAAAAATAATGCGCCTACATTAAATGGCATACACTAGCCAAATAGTAAAGTAAAGCAAACGTGGTAAATTGTTAAAAAAAAATTTTTTTATTTGGTTTGTATTGCTTATTATGGTTTAAAAGATTTGTGTGTAATGAAAACATACATATAAACATAATACATACAATGATTGTTAGTCCCTACAGATTTGAAGAATTTGTTGGTAATAGCAGTCGGAGGCAGTTTAAAGGGTGCACAATTTGGTACGATTTATTTTAGCCCCTACTACTTCGAGAAACATAAAAACCCTCGGCAGTTAACAATAGAACTCTGAACCACGAAACGCTGATCCATTTCTCGCCAGTAATTTAGCAATTTTTTCCAAGTTATTATGGAGTGAGCTGAGTTTCAGCAGACAAAAACTCTGTTTGTCGCAACAAATTGTTGAAGATGATCAGAGGATATGGCGTGTTTTTATCAAATACGAATCCAAATCTCTATCATATTGTTACGTTTTTACCTTTTAAAAACGTTTAAAATATTAGCTCGTAGATTGAAAATAAAATAAAAATAAATTTGTGTTTAGTCTAGTGTTTAGTGTCACTGTTCACAACAAGATGAAAACAACAACAATTGCTTTGTTTGTTTAAAACTAAGTAAAAAGTAAAAAGTAAACTTAGAATTCATGTGACCTCTGATGGAGTACTTGACACATAATTCGAAATGCATTCAAGAATATTTACGTGATCAAAATCGCTGAGATTAATCCTTGATGTGAATTGTATCTTTGAGGCTCTCTTCATAGCACATTTCTGAGTAAATATGTGCTGGAAAGTTATGTTACAACGGTACAAATTACAAATTATCTTTGCTTTTGAGAGCCAACTTTTTACTCTTTCTTAAACAATTAATTGATAATTGAGGAATCAGCCTTTATTGTGTATATTTTTCGGTGGATTTTTAGTTTTTCATTATTTTTTTTTATATTATGCAAGTAGCAATAAAAATGTTATGGCAATAGAATCTTCACCATAGTATAGGCCACCTTTTTCAAAATCTGTATGGACTTATACAAATGCATTATGAACGTAATAAAATTTGAGTGCGTGAATCAGTGGGTTAATCAGTTGCTTGTGGCAGAAGCCAGAATATGGATGTACCCATGACTGGTTGTTTAGTAGATTTGGTTTGTCATTTGTTTGTGTAAATAAATTTTATGCATGCAACGAACTATACGTTTAACAACTCCTACGCAACACCCTTACCATTCCAATCACTTTCAACGGTGCCATCATTGCCTCCGTAATATATTGACGGTAACTTGTAGCCGTCGAATGTAAAAATATTTTCGATGTCATAAACCAACTTCATTTCACCAACGATAAAAATATTGCATGGTTTTTCCAATTTGAATAGTGTATCCATGCATAAATATTCGAAATGGCTGTCCTAGATGTCTATCCATTTATTTGTGTATGTGTTTCGTAGTATGAGTGACTGAATGAGTGAGTGCGTTAATATTTATTTGCATATGAATACGAAATGATAAATGTACGTGATTTTCACACTTAAGAAAGATGCCTTTAAGGCCTGGGTGTCACAATATTTTTACAATTATAAGGCTGTAGGCTAATATTTAAATCGAAATTGACAACGCTGTTGATAGTGAAAAGTATGTACAATTATTTGAAGTTTTTGTAGATTAAAGTTTACGTGATTCTAACATTCATTTAATCTGAACTTCATTAAAAAAAACACACAAAGAGGCAAATTGTATACATTTTGAGAACTCATTTAGAGAATCATGGGTAGCAAAAACTATTTTTCACATTTTCAAATTACTATGTGCTCTCGAGGGAAAAGTTTAGATCTTTCTAGATCATGGAATAGTTTATACAACACGAAACGTTTTTCATCACTTTTAAAATTTTACTTTAACAGATTGGCTGCCTTGGTAAATTAGTGGATAGTGTGCTTTAGGAGGATCGTGAGTTCGATTCCAACCACAGACTCTGGTCTATGACACTATACAAGGATATGGTCGAAGTTACTGCGCTTGTTAATAAATAAATATAATTTGTTATTGTATTGTAATTAATAAATTAAATAAAAATAGGTTCATATACGTGCGATGTTTGACGCTGACAAAGTTTATGTGCCACTGATGTCTGTAAGACCAGAGAGACTTCAAAATCGCTTTGTGCACAGGTTTGGTTTAGTCCTTTTAGGGCATTACGTAAACAAATTTTCCTAATTCGAAAACCATGGTAGGCTGGTTTCAGGGACGTAGTACAACAACAACGCTAATTGAGAAACATACAAGGACGAGTCATGTGTATTGTCTTATTATTTTTATTGTTCATTTCATATTTTGTAGTTCACTTCGCCCAAACTCAGAGTGCCGTGGATGCTCAAATCGATAAACTTGAAATTTCTAACATATTTGAACTCGGCTATGTTAACAAGGCCTCCTTTCTAATCACTAGGGCTATAACTGTGATATCTACGGAAAGTAAACACAGATGCACAGAAAGACATATTTTTGCTCCATACTTAACACCTTTCTCTGACTTCCCGTTTTCAATACTCTTTATCAAACTATGCTGCCATACGTAAGAATCTGTAAGGCTATACGGTCTTAAATCTAATTCGCTTTTCGCGGGAGAACATCCCAATTACCTTTAGACTGCCTTAGTGCAATCCCACAATGCCTGAGCGGTATGAAATTCTCCAATTTAGAGCTTTTGTAGAAAAGAATCAACTGAGTCTTAATAATATTGTTACGAAAATGGAAATGGTATTTTGCTTTTACATCGTTTAACATTGAAAAGAGTAATCGTGGTTTGAAGATCTCTGTTAGAAAGATCAGTCAAACAATTGTCTAATAATTGTTATTGTTTATGCAAAAGAATGCAAAGTGGAATAACAAACAAAGCAATTGTTGTTGTTTACATCAAGTTGTGAACAGTGGCACACAGAATTGTGCGAACAATAAAGAATTTAATTAAAACTAAAGGCAAATTAATTTTTATTTGTATTCGCAATCTATGAACTCATATTTTAAAGGTTTAAAAGGTTAAAACGTAAAAAAATTGTTACCATGATTACTGTAAAACTCCTAAAAAGACAGTTTTCTTAACGAGAGAGACTACATGAGTTCACTGTAATTGGGAGAAACTTTCCCATTGCCATTAACACCAAACTTTCACATAGCGTTTAAGTCTACCTTTAAGAGCTTTCAATACATTCTCATCGAGTCAAATACATACACCGTATACTTAGCACCCGTCCTACTTCAGTAAAGTAAAATTAATCCGTCAAATAAAAGACTTTTTGTTTTCCTCAACAAACAACCCAGTATTTCAAATTGTTTTCAAATTCATATTGTCGTTCTTCATATTTCGAATAGGTTGTGTATATAAAACATTATTTTTTTCTAAAATAAACAAACTTTTCCTACAACAATTACAACATCAGCAACAATACAACACGACATACCATGGACAAGGCCATAAATCACTTGTAATTAATTACTACGACATGCAGAACAACTGGCTGAATTTGTAAAATTTCTTCATCAAGGTAAAACTGAGAAGACAGAGAGACGTAATGTCGACATTCAAGAGTAGAATTCATTGCATATGCCAGTCCTTTACAGGGTCTACATGATGAATATAAAGTAGATGAACTTCTTTCGTTTTTTTTTTTCAATTAAAAAGCTCAGACGATAGCAGACATAGTAAATGTTTTAAAAATATTAAAAATTAAGTTCTAACACGAGTTAAGAACGGTTTTTGTTTAAGCCACAGCCAGTGCAATTATTAATAAAAATTAATAAAAAAATTAGTCATTCAATTAAAACTCTTGGGTAGTATGAAAGCTATTAAGTGTCGCGTAGTTTGTATGGGAAATATCGGTAGCAATAACTATGGTTTGGTAGCTGAGTGTATCGAACTGTTTTTATATTGCGTTCAGTAAAGTTTGGCAAGTCATCATAAATTGTTAAAAGCCAGAAACACGCTTCCAAATTGTGAAAATTAATCGTGAAAAAATAAATCCGTTCGCATAGTTCATAGAGCACATCGTCTCTTTTATGGTTAACATATCCAGTCTAGTGAGCAAAAAAAAGCAAAAAAATTATTGATGAAGTTCTATGCTTAGAATACGTGGAACATTTTACATAAGAATCTTGGTTCACATGTCTATAAAATACCGCTCGTACAAGAGTTAAAACCAAACGACCATCGTTTGGTCTCATTTTGAACAGGTGAAGATGAGCCTTTAGTTTCTGATTAAATGGATGCATTTGGGGCAACAACATGTCGCGCCTTCTATTAAAATTGACTGATTGCTGACGGCTTACACACCGGCTGCATCATTCAACATTATTTCTCTTGAAATTAGATGTAATGTCGTTACGGTAAATAGCAATCGTTATTGTACAACGCTGTCTGCTTTTTTGTCTATAAACATTAATCAGCTAAACATTAATACCATTTGATTCCAACAAGATGACACCACTTATCCTATAATGAGCATAACAATCGATTTACTGCAAAATCAATTTGGTGGCAATTTTTTTTGCAGAAATTGTTATGCATAAATAAAATTTCTCTGAACATTTTCTCTAATCTGGCTATCGGAGTCAAGGTTGGATAGTAGGTTCCGCCATTCGTGGATAAAATAAAAGCACACAACAAGCTAGTTTCGCTTATCTTTCCCAGAGTAGAACTATTCAAACTCCTTTTACTGTCCTATAGCGAAGATCTGTCCTCATCCGCATCGTGGAAGCTCGCCTTCGTGGCCATTACAATCATTTAGTCAGCATTACGACATAGCGCCTAACACCACATATGCTGTGTGTGTCAATTTTATACAGGAGCCTAAAGTTTGAAGTTGATTCCCAATATTTTTAAGAAACTGTTCATGGCAATTTTATTTACTCTCAGAATTTTTAACACAAATCTGCTGAAAGGACGTCGCCGAAGAAATACTTCTTTCACATTTCGTTTCGTTCGAGATGTCTTGCCTGGGGTTTGAATCGTAGCCTCACGTCTAATAAGCCAAAACACTGCCTGCTAGACTACTGCGACTTTGCTAACTCTTCCAAAATTGATTATAATGAAGAAGCAGAGGAAATGTGAATGAATGAATGAATGCCTATTATATTGCGGATATAATTTAGAGAGATTCGTCAGATATATTAGTGCTATCTGTCTAGCTGTTCGCAATTGGATTATTGGTTATCAAACTCACAAATATTGGGCCACCACCTTCACTGGCTCAACTTTAAAAATTTATGTCCATTGCTTGTCGTAGCAAGATAGGAAACAGTGGTGTCACATTTTTATTTTACTTTTCTATGGTCATAAAAAAGAAGAAAAAAAAGCCGGACCAATACCTTATTCAGTAACCCTTTGGAACTTTAATTAAAAAATATCTGTCTCCTGGGCGAACGAAGAAGTTTGTCCCTGCTCGTTGCTTTAAAAAGGGTCGTTGTGAAACCATTCTGCATGGGTATGTCTATAGTTATTAATGGTCATTATTCCAGGAATAATTATGCTAATCTTATACTGAGGCCAAGTTAAGATCAATATCTTAAGCTAAGTAACCCGACCTAATATTGCTATGTCCACAGCATTTAATTATTTCTCCTGCACTGTTTGCATAATTATAACACAGTCAACAACACAACCCACGAACCATTTACACACATATTTCATAAAATAAAAAATTAACAGCTAAAATGCCCTAAGGAGATCAATTAAATAAAAAACAAGAAAAAATTGAAATATTATTATAATAAGGCAATGTATGGACATGAATTATTAAATAAAACGCTTAAAAACACGAACTAAAACAGTCTCTTCTACGCTGGCCATATTTATGAACATAGAATCGAAGAATATTTAACACACACAAAGCCTTATGCCACAATGAAGGCTCTGACCAACAGAGAAAACTGCTACCACAACTGAGCTGACTGGTACAGCAGTCAAGCAGGCTAGCTAGTAAATTGCCCTCAACACGCAAACCAAAGCGATTATAGTCGCTTTTAATAAATTATTTATTTGCTTGCGCTGGTAGCAGGAGTAAAAGCATCAACAGAAAGGCTTTTCGCTTTCGACTATTGGGTAATAGCTAAATGCATATCCTATGACTGCTGGAGAGTTGGGTGTAATGCATTAATGTTGTCATTGTAATACGAGCATGCTTTTATAGTTTTAGGGGAAAGAAATGAATTTTAACATATTTTATGATGAATTATAATTATTGCCCAATAAATTTGGAATGGTACTCGCAATGACAGAATTAATTCAACTCCAACACAACACAAAAACTATTCATTCATGGTCTGATTCTCAAAGTAGATTTAAGAATTATAGCATGTTGGCAGGTGATCTTACAGAACTTGTGCATGGCTGTTTGGTTCTCAACATATCTTCGGCACTGTATATTACGCTTAGAAACCACGTATGACTAATAACTTCTTTAAATATTACAGGCCCATTGATCGCTAGGATAATGTTACAGTTTCTGTTAATTTATCGGATCTCCCAACAGGGACTCAGGAACCTTAATCCTTCTGATTAGATTGGATAATTTGAACACCAACGACATGTAATTTCAATAGGACGGAGCTATGTGCAGCTGTGTGGTCACATTGGATATTCGGCATGATTGGCATCTCACGTAAGGGTAATGAGAATTTGACCTCGTTAAACTTTTTTCTTGTGGGATTATCTCAACGTATATGCTAGTAAGTCAAAGTTCTCAAATCCATTGCAACCCTTAACATCAATCAAATTCAGCTGATTTAAACGCCATAATCGTGGAAAACTACCTACATACATAATTGGTCATTACAACCCTTCAGTCAGGATTACGACCTAGTTTCTCACACCACTTACGTTGTGTGTGTTAATTTTATACATGGGTGGTGGGACCTACAGTTTAAAGTCGAGTCCGAACGACAGATTTTTGAGAAACTTTTCATGGCAATTTTATTTATTTTATTTTACTCTCAAAGTTTTTGCCAGAAATCTTTTAAGAGGAAGTCGCCCAAGAAATACATTTTGTATTTTGTTTTGATGTCTGGCCTGGGGCTCGAACCCTGGCTTGATGACTATGGTGACTTCAATCCAAACCAATATAGGACGAATCGTGGAAAACTAGACATCAGAAAAGTCGTAGCAAATATTTGGATAAAGTTATATTCTACACATAATGGCATCAATAGCTGTCTCAAACGAATAAAAAAGTTCGATGATATCTCACACATACTTTGTTTTATTTTAATAAAAAGGACTTTACATAGGACATAACTAATGAATAATTATAGCTGATCATCTTTAGATATGCATAGACCCGTGACCATTTCTTATAAGAATGTAAACTGCTGATTTACTATATAATATCGCATTATCATCAAAGGCATTTATCTCTTTACTTGTCACTGGAGGACCAATCTTTAAAGTCGCCGTAGTCTAGTTGGTAGTGTGTTGGCTTGTTAGACGTGAGGCCACGATTCAAACCTCAGGCCAGACATCTTCGACATCTTCCTCTCAGCAGATTTCTGCCAAAAACTCTGAGTGTAAATAAAAATGTTATGAAAGGTTTCTCAAAAGTCTGTCATTCGGAATCGACTGTAGATACCGCCACACATGTATAAAATTAACACGCACACTATAACTGATATGAGAAGCTAGGTCGTAATCCTGGCTGAAGGGTTGTATGTACTGACCAATTATGTATGTTATGCGTGCACGAAGGACCAATATCTCAGTTACTCCACCCGTTCCATTATCCGTATTGATACTATTGTGTTCATTGTTTTATTGTACCTTGTATCTAATGATATCAGGTATGTATACTGATATCAATTGTCATACTGGGACCCAGCAAAGTCCAATGTTCGGTTGAATTACGACTGTTTATCTATAATTCCTTGTATGTCCAATCAGCACTCCGACATTATTTCAAAATGATAAGTTGTGTATTGGGTTATAGAAGGAGACTAATGTATATTGGGAAGATATGGAAGGATTAGTTACTTGCTAACAGACCACCGGACCATACAAAATTAAACACTTTCAATTCTTTAAAACACCTTCGAATGTAAGCAGAAAGGCCCGTTAACAGATGCACTCAACGCTAACAATGAAAGCAACAATTGCCGAAAAGAACAAAAGAAAAGCCTTTTACAAAAATGGTTTACTTTCTCAGCCTACTTTAAAAAATGTTCACTAAATTTCGGTTTTGATTGCTGTTTGGTTTGTTTGCTGCTGTTGCATTATTTCCTGCCATTAATGACAATCTACTTGCACTGCAAAGTGATTCTTATGATGATAATGACTTAACGGCTGCTGATAAAAATCTTCAAAATTTTTGGGAAGAGAAAAAAAGGTAAGAGAAACGTTAAATGGTGTTAAAATAAATTATTGGCGTTCAGCCCAGCCACAAGCTATACAAAGGATTGTAGTTCAGTGAAAATAATTTATTTTTTGCCATCAAACAAAACGTTGATTGCTATTGAGTAAAAAGTTTATTTGTTTGCTATGGCATGTTGTTCACGCAAATTAACTGTTAAACGTCAGAGGTGTACATAATTATGGTACAGAATTTGAGATTTTAAAATTAATTTTTCAAAACTTATGTTCTCCAGCATAGGAATGAACATTTAAAAAATCTCTGCCAATTAAAAAAAGCTATGACTAGATATTTACCATTTTTCTACCAACTGCCTGAAAGAGAATGCAACGAATAGAATAGGATGAACGCGAATTGGTGCACAAGGAATGCTCATGTCTTTGATACTAAAAGCTAAAGTCTTCAATGAGTAATATAGACTATTCTCGTGTAAATCGTCAACCTTTTGATACTCAACCCCAACAGTTAAGTCTGCTGCAGGTAATTGTGTGTAGGTTAGGTTAGGTGGCAAATACTCCTTGAAGGATGAAGGTTTTCGGCTAGAGTTTAAGCCCATTGTAATACCAAAATTAATAACCACCATGGAGATCAAATATTTCCTGAAAGAAACCAACCTGACTCCAGAATAATTTATGCTATTGCAGCAATCCTTATATTGGAGAATTTAGTCAAATATGTCTCAGAAGGAGAGATAAATGACCTTGTGACCATGTGATTTAAAGACAGAAGTTAAACAGCCCTTTTATTTTTCATACAAGTCCAACAGATTAATGCAATTTTGCAGTTTTATTTCTGTTGCCAAGAAAGTTGTTTCTCCGTGTAAGAAAAGCGGATAATCTAAGGCAAATATAATACTTATATCCTGAAACATGTTGAAGATTGGGAGCCCCGTTCCCGCCTTGGTGAGTTAAAAAGCAATCGAATTTTGAAAGATATCCCTATGTCCTGTAACTGGAACAACTAGGAGAGTTTCTTTCGAATGATCTAAAGTTATTTTAACAAATCCTGGGCATTTATGAACGATGCCGTATGTATAAAATACGTTCGTTGGTGACTTAGTCGCATGACCTGTACCATGTTCGCAGTGGTCCTGTAGTCTATATTGAAAGTTTAATATCAGAACCATTGTAGTGTGTTTGACTAGTTGTTGCCATACCCTTTGTGTGCAACTTAATAACAACACATTCTTGTTGATATTGTCCACACTGCATAAGTGTTGGGACAGCGTGTATTATGCTGTCTCAGCATATTCCCCCCATACACGGCGTGTTAGAACTTAAGATATTTAGCATACATTTAGTTTTAAGTAATTAAGTATAATTATGACCCAATAATAAATACAGTGAAATAAAACTAATAATAATTAAAGTATGTATTTCCTTATTACACCATTACTAAAACTCAAAGGTTTCACTAGTAAGTACAGCCCCTCCGCTGACTAACTTTTTTTGCTTAGTTTAGTGAAATTCGGTTAGTACAGGGGCTACAATTCCCTGTGGCTTCACAACAGGCCGCTATGTGTGCTCAGGTGAGCTTTGGTAATCAAAGCTACCATTTCATCCTACCTACCTATCAGGATCATCCGGATTTTCAGGTCCCTCTTGGACTTCTAAAATCAAATATCCTATTCAGAAAATTATAGGGAACTACATAATCGGCTTGGACGTGTTTATGCAGCAGTATTACAACACCAGTTCAGCCTTCTGTTTTAGTAGAAGGTCAGGTGGAGCCAATTGTAAGTACATCAATAGATGTCGTGGTCAATGTGGAATAGAGTATTCGGGACTGTTTGTTTACTCTGCTTATTAGTCGGCAGTAGCATTAACGTTTGCACGCCAACCACTTAACATGATCATCATAAAGGAAGGTAAGTTCCAACAAGGCTCGCTAGAGCTAATATGGGATGACGTATCTAAGCCGGTCGTCTTAAAATGAAACATGTCTTTAGAAATCCCACGTTTTTCTTTAAATACTCAGACTGTCAATTTCTTGAAATCACAGCCTTCAATTCTATTGTTAGCAATGGAAAGGAATTGGTGAGAAGTATTTCAGATCTATTCAATATACACAATGTATACAGATCGGTAAGAAAGCAGCTGACCAGTCACTTAGTGTACAAAAATTGTCTTGGCTTCCATTTGCTAGTCTTGTTTTTTTTTTTAAATTTATAGGCATGGGTGCCTATTGTAGCATATTACAGTTAAGTAAAGCAAAATATTCAAATAAATTCTTTAAGCTGCCTAAAGGCAGAGTATTTTTTATTTAGTGTTTTAATAAAAACCAATTCAGGTACCTGATTATTTGGTTAAGACCCATAATCAAATAGTTAGTAAATGATTATTGACTGCCTAAGTGCAAGCTGCAGCAAAGAGAATTACTACAATACAATACAATCAATGAAAGGCCATTAAATTTTGAGGTGAAATATTTGTATTGTTTGCTCAAGTTGATAGCTTTTAACACACAGTTACTAAAGTACACATACGGTTGAAAATCAAGTCAAGTACTATCATTAATGCAACACTGTGTGTTAAAATAATGCCCAACAATTTACACTTTTAGAGAACATGTAAGTTGTTGGCTAACGAAGTTTATTTAACTGATGTTAGCTTAATTTTTATTAATTTATCTTTCTATAGGCCATGGTGTTTATTTTTTAATGGCAGAATTTATCATAATCACAAACAGAGAGGTTAAGGAACGAATCAGTTTTGGGTGTTGGACTCCAGCACCATTAATTAATTTATTTGGCACAAAAATTTCATAACAATGTCGGATAGGTGTTAAAAATTGAAATGTACAACCGACATTGCTTTTGTAACACTTTTCAACATAGTGACAAAAAAACGGGAACAAAATAACTTTAAAATTTAAAAAATAAGAAAAATAATCAAAAACCAAATTAAAAAAACAGTCGAAGGTATTTCAGATGATTTCCCTATCTTCTCTACTGATCCAAATACCTAATTTACCTTGTGTAGCTGATTGGTAATATGTTCACATGAACTATCTATTAAGGATCTAAAATTCCTCCAATAAGAAAATCATCTGTATGTCTTAGAACTCCACTTTATTGACTATGAATTTAGTACAGTAGTCGGCGTTAAATACATCATCTAAAATCGACAGCAATCTAATAGAAAAGTAGACAAACAACTTCATCGGCATAAGCTAGATCTTCTAGTCAACAATTCATATCCTGTGATCTATTCTTATTTGTTGTAAAACTGATAAACTCAGGTGTTCACCACAGAGGAGTGAAGTCCAATCCGTCTTATTGAAGACTAAATATATTGGAAACAGCCATTCCAACGACTACTGCGCTATGATTCGTAGACTATTTATGTGATCGATGAAGCAGTGATGTGTGATTTGAAGCTGCCTTCCTCATTTGTAAAATTGGCTGTGAATACATATGAAAGTTTCGAGTAGATTTCAAATTTAAAATTATTCACCCAAACTTTCAAACAACCTTTCAGTTGTACAAGGTCGAGTTATTATGTTTTAAATGTGGTTTGGTCCATAATTCCTCGAAGATGCTGTAGACAAGAAAAAAGGTTCTTTCCTCTGCCTCTTCATCATAATCGATTTTGGAAAAGCAACTAACAAAGTCGCCGTAGTCTGGTAAGCAGTGTGTTGGCTTATTAGAAGTGAAACCACGGTCCCTAACCCAGTCCAGACATTTCCAAATAAATATGAAAAAATAGATCTTAGGCGACTTCCATTAGCAGTCTTCTGTACCAAGAACTCTGAATGAATATAAAATTGCCATCAAAAGTTTCTCAAAAAATCTGTCGTTCGCAATCGATATTAAACTATAGGTCCCGCCAATCATATATTAAATTAACACACACAACAGAAGTAATCCGGACTGAAAAGTTGTATGTATGCATCTATATATATGTGTGTGTATGTATGTATGTTATCAAGGACCGCTTCAAAAATCGTCTAAATTCCTCTTATTGGAGGGTTGTAATGACTATGTACACATAGCCGCAAAAGTATACATACGGATAACAAATTTCAGATATTTTTTTAACTAATCCGTTTTCGTTGAAAATCTTTGTAATTGTCTGACAACTTTACTCGATTTTAAGACGGTTTTTTGCTTTGGTTCAGAAATTTGTGAAATTTGTAAATCGCATGCATACCATTGTGGGCGTGTGCAGGGCCATAATTCAGTTCAATTTCAGAAATTTTTTAACGTCAAGGAAACTATAAAGATTTTCAACGAAAACGGATTAGTTAAAAAATTTCGGCAATTTTTTAACCGTACGTATAATTTAGTAACTGTGCGTATGTAAGTATGTTGTGGAAAAGCAACTAACAAAGTCGCATTGATGCATTGTCCATAGAAATAGTGTTTGATAGTATTTTATGTACTTATAGGACATAGAGAATTCTTCAAATATATATGTATGTATTAAAATTCGAGGAGAATCTAAAAATGATTTGATGAACCACATAGAGACTCCATACAAATATTTGAACATGGTTCCAAAGTGGATGGAGTAGATATCCTTTAGTCGATAACCGAACCGGAAACTACAGCATGTTTAAGTTGCAGTGTCGTCATTGGAGAATTTAATAATAATATAACAGAGTCTAAAACAGTTTTGGGCTAGTTTGGTAGCATGGGTTTGCAGATTAGAGTGACATTAGAGGAAACTGTAAAGCAGATATACTTAGTGGAAATGGTAATTGACCTCCTATTTTTGTCTTAATACTCATAAACCCTCAGGTTGGGTTTATGCCGACAATTTTACTAGTTAAAAGTAATAAAAGATGATTTATGAATCGTAAATTACACTAAATGGCTCACGGATCTGAATAATTGTATACGATTCTAGTGGCGATTGCTCTTAATTTTCATTCGATTTAAAATTTATACAAAAAAATAATAAATTTATATACAAATAATATTAATAGTGGGTGCTAGCGCTAGTTATTTATATGAGGTTATAAACCTGCGTGAGTTTCATTAATTAATTTTCTTCGTTTTAATTTCCCTTTTGTTTAAATTTTGTTACTTTCCCTATGGTCACGTAAAGTTATGCACACAAGACGAAAATAAATTGCAGACAATTATTCTCCAGTGAGAAAATTATTTTTAAGACCTGCTCTACATTGTTTAATAATTTAGAGTTTCTTAAAATAAAGGTCATATTCACACGTTATTGGAGATGTCTAATAAGCCAACACCTACCTACGACGATTTGCTTTAGTCCTTACTACCATTGTTTCAATATGTCGAAATATCGAGTTATGCCGTCCACCACTGGTCTAACATGGGGAATCACTTGGTCATTTAATCGGTATTTTTTTTATTGTATTTGTTACCTTATATAACCGTGTATATGCTTCATATTTCGTTTAAGTCCTTACGGTTTTCCTTTTGGTTTTCCTGCCATGGTAATAAGAAATATCGGCAAAAACTATAATTTTAAAACTTAATATAAATGTACACATGATTTGATCATCAATACTAATAAGGTGAGACCATGTATATAAAATGCTCATTAAAAACTTGCGTCCTTCTTTTAAATATTTCTGTTGAAGAAAATAAAGTTTTACTTAACTTGGTAGCCTAATCACAGCCGAAGAAATATGGTGGCTTCACTACATGGTTTCCAACATAGTTTTAAGTCTGTTAATGGATCACTAAGCTGGACTCAAAATCAGAAGATTGGCTGAAGATCGTAAGAAATATTGTACCTCTCTTTGCAACAGTTAACAAGAACTCACATCAAATTTGTTGCCACGAAATTTGTTGTTACGAAAATGAAAAAATCTAGACACTGGTGTTTTACTTTTACATCGTTTAACATTAAAATCAAAAACAAAAGCAGTGAACTTGTTTACAAATCAGCAAATATCAGCATAAAAAAATGATAAATAGGTAAACAAAACTATGCCAAGAATGAATGTAAACAAAATACACAAACAACAATTTCATTACAAACAACTATGTTTACATTTAGAAATATATCGAGAAGGCGAAACCACGAACATTCGCCTTTAGGAACATTCATCATACTGTTTACTTTGCCATATAAAAGGCAAGGCAAAGCCGACAACTGAGTAGTAAAGTTCAGCCAATGTAGTGTGAAGGCGCCGTGTATTTGAAGAGAGTAATTGTTGTTTGAAGATCTATGTTACAAACATCTGTCGAACAATTGACTAGTAATTGTTATTGTTTACGCAAAAGAGTGCAAAGAAGAATAACGAACAAAGCAATTGTCGTTGTTTACATAAAGTTGTGAATAGTATCAAATAGAATTGTGCGAACAATAAAGAATTTCAATTAAAGTGAAACACAAATTTATTTTTATTTTATTTGCAATCTACGAGCTCATATTTTAAACGTTTTTAAAAGGTAGAAACTTAACAATATTTTTTCTCTTTGGCCCATTCAATCCATGCAACACACATAATACAATCTGTTCCGGCATTATAATGGCATATTTCATTCCATTCACAACATTCGTTTAAAGTAGAGATTTGCAAAACAATTGAAAAAAATCTCTGACTTTCTGCTTACGAAAACTATTGATACAGAATATTAAATTATTATTATTAAATAATTAAAATTAAAGGGAAGAAGAAAATACAAACTCATCTCGATTTTCACATTACAAATGTTGTGTTAGAACACGATTTTCACAGGAGATGAACAGGGATATGAAAACTTAAAACATTTTTATGTTTTATTTGATTAAAATTAGTTGTGCAATGTACAATCGATATAATTTCGTATTGTTACATTGACTGATTGATTGAATGAGCTGTAAATGATATGCAAATGCTATTGAATTTCAT
Organism: Sarcophaga variegata; assembly: GCA_932273835.1. NCBI lineage: Eukaryota > Metazoa > Arthropoda > Insecta > Diptera > Sarcophagidae > Sarcophaga > Sarcophaga variegata. Next base: position 98,792,918 of record OW026360.1, on the reverse strand, counting down.
TTTTATTGCTTTTAATGTGTTTGATATCATAAAATTGACTAACATTACAAATATGGTAACAAGACATCCATATTTTCTTAAAGAATTAAATTGAAAAGTAAACAACATTTCTGGTAAAGAAGTCAGCTAACTCTCTCTCCGCATTATAAACAAATGAACAGAAAATTTTAGTTTGAGAAAAATCCAATGAATTTCATATAATAGCTACCTGCAACAATAGCGTGTCAATTGGTCGCAAAGTAGAACTCAAAGCATCAGATGATTATATACGTTCCACGAAGATTTGACACATTTCTGTTAACATGACCTTTATTATCTCATTAAAAAGGTTTAAGACTTAGACAATGGACTCTGAGAATAATTTATTCATAGAAATTCCTGATCACAGAACACTCAACCCTCAGTACTTTTTGGTTCTATGAAGCTTTTTTCCCACTTGGGGTTAACTCACTAGGTAGAGCTATTTAATGCTTTTACCATAAAAACTGTCTATATACCGATTCTTGATACAGCGTTTAGTCAATTATAAGCTGCTACAGTTTTATTTTGAAGACATTTTGTCTTACATTCCTGACACGGCTCACGAAAGGGTAGCAATTGCGAATAAACATCAACATTTTCTTGACTAATATTTTTCACTTTTAGCCTACTCTACCTTAGCTAGGTTATGTCACACTTAAGCCGGAGGTTAGAACAGTTGGCTTAACACAAATTAACATCTAACGCCGGGATCAAACATTCTCTACAGGAAACCGAGTTTTTGACTTGTCATTTTATGTGATCTAACTGTTGCAGCAAACCAACTATTACAAGAATCATAATTGTGGGGGGTTCAGGGAAATGGGATAGAATATGTGAATGACAAAAGCTGGTCACTAACCCATGTAGTGAAAAAAAGTCACTTCTTATCTTCCAAGACTGTGGGTTTAAGTCTAAGCAGAAGTCGTTGAGTTCCCAGTAAAACGCTGGATATATCCTAGTTTAACTTTCACAATTCGAGCACCACGTCCTATAACATGACGGAGATTAATATTCTGCCGCTATCCGTATCTCGTCTCTAAAGTACGAAATTTCTCTAATAAATACTCAACATTAATAGACGAGAGCTGCGTCGAGATCATTTTGTCTAAGAAAATTAATTTGATTTTCCAAATTGACTATAATATTCGCTCAAAAAGACTGGCAGCCTTTATGAAGTCTAATATTGGAATCCTTAACATGGGCTACAACCTACTCTGTCACATATATCTGCTTTAAAAATAAGTTTAGTACGCTAATCAGGAGATTGGTATTCTCTACTATGTCCTAAGACAATAAGATTTCCAGTTGATAGGGTAGAGAGTAAAGATGAGTCCTAAATCTTTTCCCAAAGATATAATGACAATCGTTATTGATATTGTTTAAAATATGAGATCGAAGATTGCAAATAAAATAAAAATAAATTTGTGTTTAGTTTGCCACTGTGTGTCACTGTTCACAACTTGATGTAAACAACAACAATTGCTCTTCTTTGTTATTCATCTGTTCACATCCTTCGCATAAACAATAACAATCACTACGACAGATCTTTGTAATGGAGATCTTCAAACGCAGCGCGTCTTCCGACACGACTAACTGAACTTCACTTACTCACTCGCCTGCTTCGCCCTGCCCTTTATATGGCAGGGTGAACAGCTTGATGAATGTTATTGAAGGCGAACGTTCATGACTTCGCCTTCTCGAAATCCTAATTTTTTTATGTTGGTGTTTGTTGTTATATTAAGCAGTACGACAATTTGTAAACAAGATTGTTTACTTGCATTGTTTTATTTTTCAAGCTGTTTTAGTCAATCACCAGTACCTCAAATTATCACCTATTCCAAATTCTTATTTAAAGCATATGATTGCCAAAGATGTTCGATCTTTCAGATATGTGAACTAATGCCTGCCTTGCTACATGTGAATGCATACGAGGTGGATAGATGAAAGCACATGTAATTAATGATGTTTTACCTCTATTTTACCGCTGTTTGGTATTTGAGAGGAGTAGGTTTCTGTTTCTTCTGACTGTGAATTGAAAAATTAGAATTTACAGCTTTGGTTCCTCTAAGAAATTCGGGATTTAATGAGGAACTGCCGACTACTCCCAATTACTGTCTTAAAGTTTGTAAAATTATAGCTAATAATGGGGACAACACGCTGGCATTATAGCCCTGCCAAGATCGGAAATAGCTCTTTATATTTGTTTATAATGGCTAATGGCTTCAACCACAGTAACAGTTTCAACAACATATACTTTAAAAGAGAATGAAAAAAGTATATCATTTTCTTTTCTTAAAACATCGTATATTATTTCGGTGTAAGGTATTATGTAGTCCTGCTTGACCGCTTGTAACTTTGCTTATTTGTTTTTAATTACTCAACTTTTTGTTGCCATTCGACAAATGAAAATGAGAAGAGACTTGCAATCTATTGTTACTGATGAACTAACAAAGGAATAACATTCTTAGTTCGTACTCACAAAGAAGCAGATGGCATTTGTAAGTAATCCTATGACAGTTTTTTGCTTAAACAAAGTTGTTTAGTTTCATGCAGGTCTTTCTTCTTAATTATGAAGTCAAGGTAATATAAATGATGAAAGAAAGAAAGTATTAAGTGAGCCTACTGGACGTGAGGCCGTGGTTTAAACCCCAACTCAGATATCTTGAACAAATCGAAAATATTTCTTTCGGCGACTTTCTCTCACGACGAAAAAGAACAGGTCTTGCTACTCATGGATAAAATTGACACACATGACAAGAGTGGTGTCAGAATATAGGTTGTAATCGTAACTAAATGGTTGTAATGTTTGTCCGAATCTTATTCTCAATGGCTATCGAGAAATAAAAAACTTTGCTTTTATTCACCAAGCCCATGCGGGATATATTTGCTGGTTGTAGTTCATATAAAATCGCTGCGAAAACATGACTGCGGTATGGAGTTACGATCGTAATCGGGTGTCGTGACCCATAGAATGGTAAATGTTAACTTGAAATCAATACAGAAGTCATATACAAATACTTGACCCCGAGTTGATGCTCAAATATGGTGATGAAACACTTGATAGACGAATTATAGGCATCCGCGCTTTGTTTGAAATATGTCATCGTATCAACTCAAGTTAAAGAATGAACGTTCTATAATGAGTGCGTTCGCCCTCTTCTATAACTATTCGCGACAGTGTATACCTTGGAAATAAAATCGTTCGAATAGATGATGGATTGAATGGAAATCGGGGGCTATAAGGATAAACCTTATAAATGATATAGGCGCTATAAGACTCCAGAAAGCAGATGCTATGTTTGCTGTTTGGGATATATATTATATGGTTAATCTCCCGCTAGACTTCATATAATGGATATGATTTTTAAGTTAACGCAGAAAAGATGGAATAGATAATCTGCTCGTACTAAGATGGCAAATTTGCCATCAATACGATTAGTTTTTATAGTTCTATTCCTTTTTAACAGATGGTTAATGTCTTCGGTCTATACGCTCATCAATATGCAATCAATATTTAAAAAGTTGTAAAGATGTAACGATTTTCACTTTTCTCCCCTCCTCCCCAATGTACCAAACCCAATTCAAACTAATGAATGTGGCCAACTAATTCCATTCCGTTTCTAATTCCCAGGTGGAGATGTTCCATCATATAACCTAATCTATAATGACTTCTTTGTCAAAATCACAGCGAATTCATTCATTTGATTTGACTTTTTAAGCCGACTTTCTCTTAGTGAATTTAAAAGATTAACGAAATGATAGAGTTTTGCAACGCTTGACAAAGGGGTATTAGTCCAAGTATGCTAAAGAAAATTAAACCCCTCCTTGTTTCATGCTCTATATTATGAACGAATATATCAAAGAGAGTAACGCACTATTTATGAGGTTTGTTGTGTAGTTTTTTAGAATTCCTCTTTGAAATTTTACCAATAATAGAATATTTGTTTGAAATTTGGTGGAATTTGTTGTGGAGAATTACTGTTCATTTTCCTTTACACTTTCAGTTTATTTGCATGGCGAACAGTAGTTTTTGGAGAATTCTTTAATATTTGCTTTGATCAATCCTTTTATTCTGCTGGACGATTTGGAATTATTCGAATACCATCTTAAATTATTTTTGTACAAAACTGTCGTGAGAAAACTATCCACTATCACCACAAAATAAGTTCGCAAAAGGATATGACGATGTTTGTAAAATTTCAAAAACTTAAAGGGAATACCATAATATTTCTCTGTATGATAGGTTCTTTGTGGCCCTTTGGGGCATCTACATTTCTGCAAATTGCTGTTCTTGAGCCACCAACTGCTGATTGTCATCACTAAAAAACTGATACCCCCATAGTCCCTTTGCTTGTTAGCAAAGAATTGTTTTCTTCTTAAAGGATTTTATTCCCCTATTTATCCCTCTTTATAGTTCTTGTTAAGGTTTACACGGTATTTGTCTTTTCTTAAATCATATCATTAAACAGTGACCTGTGCATATAGTTTCCATTTTCTTTACTATTTCCTTTGATTATACTTTTTTAGTTTTCACACGAAAACGGAAAAGTTCACAACAATTCCCCCGGGTGGTTGTAATTTTACTCAATGAAATTCCTTTTTACATTATTTATCTGCAGTTTTCTTAACAATTTTTTTTTTTTGGTTTTTGGTCATTCACTATTTCAATCGCCTGTGGCCATTGGAGAGTTATTAGTTATTATTAAATTTAAGTGTGACTTTACTTATTTGTTTAATGGATGGACACAGAACGACAGATATTCTACGTAAGGCGTTCAATTTTTTAAAATGAAAGGTTGTGAGACTGTTGATATTGAGTTAAATGAGATTAAAATCAATTGTAGGTTTTTGTTACATTTAGCTATGAGGTGTACTGCGCAATTTTATTATTTCTTAACTGAATACCTTCTTGAATTTTCATTGTACAAATAAATATTTAAGAATAACCAAAAAGTTCAGAATTAAATATATGCACAGCAAAAGTCCAGATACCCCAATATAGTAATTCCATGATTCCATTTTAGGTACAAATAATTGATATTTTTATATTTCTTTAATTAATTTAAATCTATTTTATTATAAAACAAAAAATCTTATGTTTGTCACCACCAAGGTTACTCCATATTTTTTCACCGCAAAAGTGTTGGTACTCCCAAGAAAAACTCGGAGTTAATTTAAAATTCAAAGGCCAAATATATTAAAGCCCTATTCGTTATACTTAATAAGATATCCCTTAAGCACTCCATTTAACGTAATTGGCATTAAATGTATCAGATTTGTTCAGCGTTTCCTGTTGTTTACTCATCAGCACTGGCTTTAAGGTTGACTTTTGTTTAAGGTTCTGCGACTACATAACCATCCCTTCAAATGATTTCCTAAATACTCTCTAGCAGTTACTTCGGAATTTTGCATACGTGTTTTAAGCCTGTGGGGACTTTGAAAGGCAAATGGCAACATCACATTAGCAGCAGTATGATTGGGTTCATTGACTTGTTGAAAAACATAATCATTACTAATTTTTAATGCTTCCGAACATTTGTTGAATTTGTTCTTTAATAAGTATAAATACTCTTTTATTTATTATTGCCTCAATGAATTCCTTACAGCCCACGTCTGGTGCAGACATTCCACATTAGTGTACTTACTCTTTAACAGTAAATTGTAGTAACAACAACAGCAGGATGGAATCGAGCACCTATTAATACAGAAATATAACCACTAGTAGCAAACCGCTTTCGAACAGCCATTAATCCCTCAAAAATAACAGTAAATAGTGCTAACAACAACAGCAGGAGACAATTGAGCAGCCATTAATCCAAAACATAACCAATAGTAGCACGCCGCCTTCGAGCATAAATTAATCCACAAGAAAATAACAGTAAATAGTAGTAACAACAACAGAGGGCGCAATCGTGCAGCCATTAATCCAAAAAATAGGCAAGAGTAGCAAATCGCCTTCCAGCAGCCATTAATCTAGAAAAAATTACAGTAAATAGTAGTAACAGCAACAGCAGGACCCAATTGTGCAGCCATTAATCAAAAAAAAAAACCAATAGAAGCAAGCCGCCATCCAGCAGCCATTAATCCAAAAAAAAAAAAAAAAAAAAAAACAATCCTAACAAACAGCCATCGTGTAGCCATTAATCCAAAAAAGGCAATAGTAGCAAGCCGCCATAGACCGGCCGTTAATTAAAAAAAAATTATAATAAACAACAGAAGCAAGCCGCTATTGACCAGCCATTAATCCATAAAAATAAGAGTAAATAATAGAAACAACAACAGCAAGACGCAATCGAACAGCCATTAATCCAAAAAACTAACCAATAGTAGCTAGCCGCAGTCGAGTAGCCATTAATCAAAAATAATAACAGTAAATAGTAGTAACAACAACAGCAGGCTGCAATCGTGCAGTCATTAATGCAGAAAAAAATTACAATAAATAGTAGAAACAACAACAGCAGGCCGCAATCGTACAGCCATTAATGCAGAAAAAATAACAGTAAATTGTAGAAGTAACAACAGCTGGCCGGAATCGTGCAGAAAAAAATAACCAATAGTAGCAAGCCGCCATCGAGCAGCCGTTAATCCAAAAATAAAATAAAATAACAGTTAATAGTAGTAACAACAATACCAAGCCGCCATCGAGCAGTTATTAATGCTAAAAAAAAATTAATTAATAGTAGCAAGCCGCAATCGCGCAGCCATTAATCCAAAAAAATAACCAATCGTAGCAAGCCGCCATCCAGCAGCCATTAATCCAAAGAAATATAAATAAACAATACGAGCAAGCTGCAATCGAGCAGCCATTAATGCAGAAAAAATAAAAGTAAATAGTAGAAACAACAACAGCAGGACGCAATCGAGCAGCCATTAATACAAAAAAAAAATAGCTATTCGTGACAAGCCGACATCGAGCAGCCATTAATCCAAAAAAATAACAGTAAATAGTAGTAACAACAACAACAGGCCGCAATCGTGCAACCATAAATCCAAAAAAAAACATATAACTAATAGTAGCAAGCCGCCATCTAGCAGCCATTAAGCCACAAAAAAAATTACAGTAAATAGTAGTAACAACAACAGCAGGCCGCAATCGTGCAGGCATTAATCCAAAAAAAAAACCAATAGTCAAGCAGCCATTAATCCAGAAAAAATTTACAGTAAATAGTAGTAACAACAACAGCAGGCCGTAATTGTGTAGCCATTAATCCAAGAAAAAAATAACCAATAGTAGAAAGCCGCCGTCGCGCAGCCGTTAATCTAAAACAAGCAACAGTAGATATTAGTGACAACAATACCAAGCCGCAATCGAGCAGCCATTAATCCAGAAAAAATTAAAATAAATAGTAGTAACAACAACAGCAGGCCGCAATCGTGCAGCCATTAATGCAGAAAAAAATAACAATAAATAGTATAAACAGCAACAGCAGGCCGTAATCGTGCAGCCAATAATCAAAAAAAAAATAACCAATATAATATACAAAATATAACCAATCCAGTCAAAAATTACAGTAAATAGTAGTAACAACAACAGCAGGACGCAATCGAGCAGCCATTAATCAAAAAAAAAAAAAAATAACAAATAGTAGCAAGCCGCTAATGAGCAGCCTTTAATCCAGAGAAAATTACATTAAATAGTATCCTAGCAAACAGCCATCAAGCAGCCGTTATACCAACAAAAATAACAGTAAATAGTTGTAACGACAACAGCAAGCCGCAATCGAGCAGCCGTTAATCTAAAAAAATAACAGTAGATACTAGTGACAGCAATCTCAAGCGGCTATTGAGCAGCTATTAATACCAAAAAAATAACCAATAGTAGCAAGCCACCATCGAGCCGCCATTTACCCAAAAAAAATCTAGGAGTAGCTTGTAGTAACAACAATAGCAAACATCCATAGACCAGCCAATAATCCAAAAAGCCAGGAGTAGCTTGTAGTATCAACAATAGAAAGCCGCCATTGAGCAGCCATTAATACAAAAAAGCAACAGAAGATAGTAGTAGCAACAATAGGAAGCCGCCATCGAGCAGCCATTAATTTAGAAAAAGCTAATATTAGTATAATATAATATAATATTATTAGTAGTAACAACAATTGTAGACCGCAATCGAGCAGCCATTAATCCTAAAAAAATAGCCAATAGTAGCAAGCCGCATTCCCGCAGCCATTAATCTAGAAAAAAATAACAGTAAATAGTAGTAACAGCAAAAGCAGGCCTCAATCGTGCAGCCATTAATAAAAAAAAATAACTAATAGAAGCAAGCCACCTTCCAGCAGCCATTAATCCAAAACAACCAATTCGACCAAAGAAGTCTCGTGCAGCCATTAATTCAAAAAAATGACCAATAGGAGCAAGCCGACTTCGAGCAGCCATTAATCCAGAAGGAAATGGCACTAAATAGTAGTAACAACAATAACAAACAGCCATCGTGCAGCAATTAACCCAAAATAAAAATAACCAATAGAGCAGCCATTAATCCAGAAAAAATAACAGGAAATGGTAGAAAAAACAACAGCAGGCCGCAATCGTGCAGCCATTAATCCAAATATAAAGTAGTAACCAATACTAGCAAGCCGCCATTCACTAGCCATTAATCAAAAAAAATTACTAGTAGAAAGCCGCATTCGAGCAACCAAAAATCCAGAAAAAATAACCAATAGGAGCAAGCCGCCATTGAGCAGCCAGTAATGCAGACAAAAAATAACAGTTAATAGTACTAACAACAACAGCAGGTCGCAATCGTGCAGCCATTAATCAAAAAAATAAGCAATAGTAGCCAGCCGCAGTCGAGCAGCCATTAATCCAGAAAAAATAGCAGTAAACATTAGCAACAACAGCAGGCCGCCATCGAGCAGTCATTTATCCAAAAGAGTAACCAATAGTAGAAAGCGACATCGAGCAACCATTAACCCAAAAAAAAATAACAGTAAATAGTAGTAACAACAACAGCAGCCCGCAATCGTGCAGCCATTAATCCCCAAAAAAAAGAACATATAACTATTAGTAGTAAGCCGCAATCCAGCACCCATTAATATAAAAAAAGATAAAACCAATCCTAGCAAACAGCCATCGTGCACCCATTAACCATACCATAACCCATAGCAGAAAGCCGCTATTGAGCAGCCATTAATTTAAAAAAAATAACAGTATATATTAGAAACTACAGCAGCAATCCGCAATCGTGCATCCATTAATCCAAAAAAAAAAAATAACCAATAGTAGCAAGCCAACTTCAAGCACCCATTAATCCACAAAAGAATTATAGTAAATAATAGTAACAACAACAGCAGGTAGCAATCGTGCAGTCAATAATCCGAAATAAGTAACCAATCCTAGCTAGCATCAATCGTGCAGCCTTTAATCAAAAAAAAAATAATCAATAGTAGAAAGCCACCATCGGGCAGCCGTTAATCCAGAAAAATAACAGTAAATTGCAGAACTAATAACAGCAGGCCGAAATCGTGCAGCCATTAATCCAAAAAAAATTACAGTAAATAGTAGTAACAACAACAGCAGGACGCAATCGAGCAGCCATTAATCCAAAAAAAAGAAAAAACCAATCCATCGAACAGCCATTAATCCAGAAGGAAATAACACTAAAAAGTAGTAAAAACAACAACAGGCCCCAATCGTGCAAAAAAAGGAACAGTAGATAGTAGCACCAACAATAGCAAGCCGCCAGTGAGCAGCTATTAATCCAGAAAAAAACAGTAAATAGTAGTAAAAACAACAGCAGGCCGTAATCGTGCAGCCATTAATCCAAAAAAGAAAAAAAACATGCCTAGCAAACAGTCATCGTGCAGCCATTAATCCAAAAAAATTACCAATAGTAGCAAGCCGCCAATGAGCAGCCAGTAATCCAGAACAAACCAACAGTAAAGAGTAGTAACAACAATAGCAGGCCGCAATCGAGCAGCCATTAATCCATAATAAAATAGCAGTAAATAGTAGAATCAACAACAGCAGGGCGCAATCGAGCAGTCATTAGTAAAGAAAAAAATAACAGTAAATAGTAGTAGCAGCAACAGACAGGCCGTAATCAAGCAGCCATTAATCCAGGAAAATATAACAGTAAATAGTAGAAGCAACAACAGCAGAACGGAATTGAGCAGCCAGTAATCCAGAAAAAATAACCAATGGTAACAAGCAGCCATCGAGCAGACTTTAATCCAACAAAAATATCAGTAAATAATAGAAACAACAACAGCAGGCCGCCAGCGTGCAGCCATTAATACAAAAAATCCAGGAGTAGATGGCAGTAACAATAATAACAAGCCACCATAGGGAAAGCCGCCATTGAGCAGCCATTAATCCAGAAAAAAATAACAGTAATCCGTAGTAACAACAACAGCAGGCCGCAATCGAGCGGCTATTAATTAAAAAAAAAAAGCAATAGTAGCAAGGCGAATATTGGAAGTCGACAATGAAAACGACCTTGTCTACATTGGAAGGATCAAATTGAGAAAGCCTTGTCGTCGATTGGTATGGCCATCTGGCAAAGGCGCGCTAAAAGCAGGTCGAAATCCGATAAAAGGGTTGTGGCGAATTAAATTCGTAAGTAAGTAAGATTTTAAACCATACTAAGTGAGCTTGTCATGTCTACATATAAGGAATCTTGTTCTTTACATTGAAAATTTTTTCTGAAGAAATTTATATTCCCTAAAAACTAAAACCAAGGAGCTGTGAAAGCTGTCCCATATCGTATCTAAATTGGTTTAACAAAATAACTTTTTCCTTGCAGCACTATTTACTTGCACTTTTTAATCACCGGACTGCTAAAGCATATGTTAGCAGGGTCTAACCTGTATGGCCATTCTAAAAGGGAATATTCATTTAGAAGCAACGATTTTCCTTTATTTGCATAACAGTTATTGGACCATAATATTGCATTTCATTCTATGTCAAGGCAATGAGAGTCGTTTTTATATTAAATCCTGGTATAGAGTTTATAGAAGCCGCCGTAGTCTAGTAGGTAGTGTGTTGGCTTATTAGACGTAAAGCCAGGGTTTCAACCCCAAGCCAGACATCAAAACATTATACAAAAATTATTTCTTCGGCGACTTCCTCTCAGCAAATTTCTGGCAAAAACTCTGGGAGCAAATAAAAATTGCCATGAAAGTTTCTCAAAAAATCTGTCTTTCGGAGTCGACTTTAAACTGTAGGTCCCACCTAGGGTTGCCAGCCTGGCTGGACTTGGCTGGATTGTCCAGCTTTTTTGATGCTTGTCCAGTTTCAAGCTAAAATTTAATTTGTCCAGCTAAATAGAAATTTTTTAACACACTGCAAGAACTTGGGCAATAATTTTCATGTTATCTTTGTCAAATCATTAGCTTATTACAAACTTTTTTTTACCAAAGAACAAACTAGTATAAAGAAAATAAAACTGGACTGAATTGTTATTTTTTATTGTTTTGTTTATTTTTTGTTTGTTTTTAGTACTTACGTATGCATATGTAAATAAAAAATTTAAGTTTAGTTAAATAAATTTTAAAGAATGCAATGAATTTATTTAATTGTAATATTTTTAAATAATAATACATATGTATATATGTTGATAACAGTGGATATTTTTATAAAAATTATTTACACAAAACCAAAATTAACATTTTCTCTGTATTTTTATGTCCAGCTTTTTTTGTTTTGTCCAGCTTTTTAAAACCCACTGTCCAGCTTTACGCGAATCGGAATCTGGCAGCCCTAGTCCCACCACTAATGTATAGAAATTAACGCACGCAACATAAGTGGTGTGAGAAACTAGGTCGTAATCCTGACTGAAGAGTTGTAATGACCAATTATGAATGTATGTGTGTATAGAATTTCCGAAAAAGAAATTCGATTTGAATATTCAATAATTCAGCTGCTGCTAATTGCTTAGTTTCAATGAATTCATGTATACAGGTAACGACGCGTCGTTTAAGAATTCTTTGCCAATACCAAAACCCACATATAAACAGAAGAAATGCACTCATTAATGTATGTGGTGAAACAATTGGTTACATATCCTCTTATTCCCAGATCTGAAAGTTCTCGTGAAGACTTTGCAGTCAATACAGTCTATCGTGTGTGCGAACTTGGCCAAAAATAAATTTCAAAAATTTCATAATTTTGTGTATTTTTTTGTTCTTCATTTTACGCATCTATAGAGCTATTTTTTAAATTTATATTGATTTTCTTAGAAAACTAAATCACTGAAGAAGAAAAGTTTAAAACTCATGTCCAAGATAAATCAATTTTACTTAATAATAAAATCAACAGTTATGAGGAACTAAATAGTAATGCTGATTCAATTTAAGACACGTATGTATGTGAGAAACTTAGCTTAACAAAAACCTGATTTCTATTCACTTGTCTTCTGTCTGTGAAATAAAAGGAAGATGAAAACACACAACCACGAACAGTAAGCATACATATTCAATTATATTTGAGAGTGGATTTCTTTTTCATACATATGATTGCCATGTTTACTGGTTATAGTTTACTACCACACGCCGGAATTTATGCCTGAATGTAGGTAATACATATAAATACAAACTGAGTTAAATTTATTAAGTAAACCACACAAACTCGGCCCCTAAAGAGTTGTTTAAGGTATTTGAAGATGGTTATCCCTTGTCTGTATTTCTCTGTGACAGTAATTGCTCCCTACACAAGCAATCAGGAGTTGAGTTTGAGTTTGAATAAGTATTAAATTATAATTACACGTACATAATTAAAAGCTTAACATATGAGCTCGTAGATTGCAAATATAATAAAAATAATTTCGTTTTTAGTTTTAATTAAATTCTTTATTGTTTGTACAATTCTGTGTGCCACTGTTCGGAACTTGATGTATACAGCAACAATTGCTAAGCAATTATACAAGAGATCTTTGTAACGGAGATCATCAAACCACGATTATTCTCTTTACAAAGGACTGACTGAACTTTTTCTGACTCCGTTTTCTGCTTTGTCAGACGTAAACAGTCTGATGAATGTTTTTGAAGGCGAATGTTCGTGGCTTTGCCTTCTCGTGATCTCTGTAAATATATTCGTTGTTTCATTATTGTTTTTTGTGTATTTTGTTTACATTTATTTTTGTGGTGTTTGTTGGTATATTTTTGTTTACTTGTTTATCACTTTTTTATGTTGGTGTTTTGTTGCTGTATTACGCAGTGTGATAATTTGTAAACAAGTTCATTGTTTTTGTAGCTTTTGTTTATAACTTTAATGTTAAATGATGTAAAAGCACGACATCAGTATCTAGATTTTTCCATTTTTCGTAACAATATTATAATTCTCAATTTGGGCTCTACCATAGCTTCCCAATAATTGGTAGATCTTTTAATAAGTGCTTAATAAAACCGTGGTTTTCTAGCAGTGACTTAAGAACATTGGCTGTAGATAATGGCCACCTTGTTGAAGCTTTATTAGTCAAATTAGTTGCCACGTATTCAGTCTGTTTTTCCACATCAACATCAACCGATACAGCACTCAACAAGACGTGGAAATAACCTGTGTGCTGCTTCGTTCATTTTATGATCACTATAATCATCCTACCGAAAGGCTCAGAGAAGTGGGTCAACCAACATTCGTACATCGACAAATCACAAGATTTTCCGAGACAGAATTCGACTTTTTGCAGACCAGAACTTGGGGAATTCAGCTTCGTGGCCTGTACACTTACCAAAATCAATTGACCCAGGAATTGAAGGTAAACGACCTTAAACAAAGACGAGCGTTTGTTGAATGCTCTATAAAGCAGTTGTTAACTGACCTTAATTATCTTCGAAAAATCACTTTCAGTGATGAAAACTAGATGAATGGGTAGCTGAATAATGGTAGGATTCAGAGGGTACATTTTTGATTTTGCGGTGTTGCAGATCCATACTTCTTTGAGAACCATGTTGGTCAGAACTTCACTGTCGAAGGCGAGTAGTATAGGTTAATGAATACCTGTAATAATTTTCACTTGCATTGGATGTTCTGAACACCAACTACATGTGGTTTCCAAAAAGATGGCTTAGGCTGTCATACACCTCATGACACTTTGGATATTCTGCACAACTGTTTTAAGGACATGGTCACCTAAACTTGCGACAATGTTAACTGGCAACCGATATCAGACAATTTGACCTTATTATACTTTTTCTTGTGGAGTTCTTTTAAATCCCAGGCGTATGCGAAGAAATCTCTAAGCACACGGACCTCAAAGCTATCATAATCTATAGCAACGGTCCAATAGAGTGCGCTCTGTTGTAATTCACATGCGGACTGAGTTGTGAATGTGAAGGAGAACAGAAGACCACCATTTACCGCATTTACCTTTCATGTACCAGTGCCCTTTTCGTGCTATGAAGTACTGGAGGTTTTTAATTTACCGAAATAAAGATTATTAAAAAAGCAATGTTGATTTTGGTGCCTGGATGAGACCTTATCCTTTAGAATAATACTCTACAAGTCGATCATTCTCCACGTGTATTCGAGAGAAAAAACCTGTGCAAAATCTTCGGTCCAGTATGAGTTTCCGATGATTTCAGCATTCGATCTAATAATGGTATAGTAGGTATTGTGTTGGCCAGACATCAAAACAAAATACAAAAAGTATTTCTTCGGCGACTTCCTCTCAGCAGATTTCTGGCACAAACTCTGAGAGTAAATAAAAATTGCCATGAAAAGTTTCTCAAAAATCTGTCGTTTGGAGTCGACTTTAAACTGTGTGTCCCACCACTCATGTATAAAATTTAATACACACAACATAAGTGATGTGAGAAACTAGGTCGTAACCCTGACTGAAGGGTTGTAATGACCAATTATGTATGTTATAAGCTCTTCAATGACATGGATGTTGTACAACGCATTAACATCCAGCGTCTGCGCTGGCTCGGTCATGTCGTTCGGATGGAAGAAGATGTTCCGGCGAGACATGTATTCGATGCGTTGGTTAGCGGAAGTCGGTGAAGAGAAGGTCGGCGTCCTTGTTTATGTTGAAGTAACCAAATTGAGGATTGGTGTGACCAACTGGGGAAGGCGCCCTGAAGGATGTGTTAAAGCAACCGATTAGCGGTTCGTTAATGGCCAATTGAGTTAATATTACAAACGTTATACCACTCTCAAGTACATGGGTGTAGGGTATGAAATGAGAATTAAGTAGTAATTTTCTTACTCTTATTTTGGTTTTATTGAATTCCAAATCAATTTATAATTCCCACATAGTTACTGCCCTGGTCTATCAAGTTTATTAAACATATTTTTGGGGGTAGTTGAAGCAGCACTTAAATATGTTACTGGCCTCAGTGATAACATTTTTGTTTCTGTTGTTTTGTAGTTCCTATTGTTTTAAAATCAATAAGCAATCTTTAACAAGGAATGTTTAATAACTTAATAAAAAACAAATAAATTTGGAAATAATAAGAATTTCTCTGAGAATCTGTAAAAAAAATAAAATTTTATAATGAAATCGTATAAAAAGGCATCATAAAATAAAAAATTACGTTTTTATTCTCCTTGATATTTTTTGAAGCTGCTGCGGATAACAATTTGTTATACAATGGGATTGCAAGAGGTTTTACAATGAAGCACACACGATTTCTTATGAAATTTGTATTTAAAAGGATTCCTTTAATTTACACAAGTTTATTGTAGCATTAAATTTGAAACTGATCATGCAAAAATCATAAGAATTATTGTTTTGTCAAGCCTACTATATTACCACGTAAATATACATGTTTTTCTGGAACACAATGCATTTCTTATACTAGGGATAGAACAGTATACTTTAGGTTAGGTTATGCTAGCGGGTAGCTTGCCGTTCACAGGCAAGTTAACTCTGCGATTCGTATGGCCCATTGTGTCACCCAGTCAAGTGTAATATATGTTACATTATGACGTTATTCCATGAAATCTATAGTTAGATACTTTACCATCATTAATGGGCATCTTCACCACATCAAATATGTCTCAAAACATACTTCGAGACATTGTCTAATACATTAGAATTGTGTTTCATTTTCGGGTGGCTTTAAGTGTACTAAATGGCATCTGTAAAAATGTAAAGGTATGTTTAGAAGTTAAAGATCTTGTGTAGTTAAAGATCTTAAGGTAGCATCTTAATCTTATCTTAAGGTGCATGATGATGATCACAATCGTACATGCTTCCACGCCATAGTGGACAGACATAAGTAGCGACTTAGTTTGGTCGACTTTCTCCTGCTCCCTTGCCTACTAAACAATAATAGTGGTACGAAAATGAAAAATCTAGATACTGCTGTATTGCTTTTACATCGCTTAACATAAACAAAACAATGCAGTAAACCAAACCTGTTTACAAATTATCGTACTGCTTAATATAACAACAAATACCAGCATAAAAAATGGTAAACAAGTAAACAAAAGTATATAAACAACACTACAATAATAAATGTAAACAACGATGTTTAGATTAAAGAAGAAGAGAAGTCATGAACATTCGCCTTCAAGAACGTTCATTAGACTGTTCAATCTGCCATATAAAGGCAAGACAAAGCAGGCGACTGAGTTAGTGAAGTCTTAGAGAGTAATCGTGGTTTGAAAATCTCCGTTACAAAGATATGTCGAATAATTGTCTAATAATTGTTATAGTTTATGATAAGGGTATACACAGAGGAGTAACAAAAAAAGCATTTTTGTTGTTTACATAAAGTTGTGAACAATGGCACACAGAATTGTGCGAATAATAAAGAATTTTAATTAAAACTAAACATAAATTTATTTTTATTTTATTTGCAATCTACGAGCTCATATTTTAAACGTTTTTAAAAGATAAAAACGTAACAAAAGTATTCTCTAGAACTTGATGTAGTGTGAATATCTGGCTTGATGATGAGCTTGAGCTTTCCTGGTTAAAACCGCACTGACAAGGTTGAATTAGTACTTTAGCAAGTGTTTTTAATTGTTCACACAATACGTTCCTAAGAACATAATAGCCGATAAAGAGAGTGCATTTACACTCTACATCATAGGGTCTCCTTATTCAAGTTGGGACAGTTAATCTTTAATCATGCTTTCTTCTAATTATAGCAATTCATTACATACCTACATACATACATAAATACATTCATACATACATAACATACATAATTGGTCACTACAACCCTTCAGTCAGGATTGCGCCCGTGTTTCTCACACCCCATAGTTGTTTGTCTTAATTTTATACATGAGTGGCGGTACCTACAGTTTAAGGTCCACTTCGAGCGACAGATTTTTTTCTGTGAAACATTTAATCGTAATTTTATTTACTCTCAGAGTAAAGAAGAAAAAATATTTTTTCATATTTTGTTTCGTTCGAGACGTCTGATCTGGGCTTTGAACCGTGACCCAAGGCGATTTTATTACATTTTATGAAACCTTTTCAGGGGAAAACCTTGAGAACCAACAGTTTTGCTGTCCTTAAATCACTTAATCGCGACTTTCTTCTTGCCATGACTATAATGGCTAAATAGGCATCATCATCACTGTAGCGTGCCATGACCTCAGATTTCCTTGTGAAGATGTAACGACGTTACTGTTTCCATTCCAGCGGCGTATTTCACTGTAGTAGTATGCGAAAAACGCCTTTAATGATTATTTTTTTATATATTTGGCTTCCACTATATAACAATGTGGTATAGCTAGCCTGTTTTAAAATATCCTGAATCAGCATGTGCTTCGTGTCACTGCCTTTTCAGCAACTAACTGGTCATTGCAAGGTGCCCCTCAGATATTGGATTTAAAGCATTGGAATCGAATAAATCAATCCTATTTTTCATCATATTTTTTTATTCATACCATACGAGAAAAGAGAGAAGAGATTGAGGCTCTTGAAGCGCATTTTTTTTTTTTGTTGAATGAAATTCCGGTTTTGAATTCAAGCATTCACCCCGTTTTTAATACCACAAATATGCTGTGGTCTCTTAGAGCAGTATTTTTATATTTTAGGGGAACTATGGAAAATTATATTGCATTGGCTAGCAATACTCTGTTAATACAGTAAAGTGTGGAGAAGTGTAATTTGGCAGCATATTGTGTTTACAGCCTTTTGAGTTATGTGTCCCAGTTGTGGTGTATTTTGCGAGCTTTAAGGCGAAATTTATTTTTATTTTATGCTGTACAATATAGCATGTATTCTATAAATAAAATTATAATACAATCAAGAGGGAGAGAGAGAGAGGAAAAATGTGAAATATAAACACAACAACACAACAATTAGCATAAGAAAATTTTCTATAGTTTTTACAACATTTTCTATTGCTTTTGTTTTCCTCTGTTTTTATTTTTTTGTTTATTTTTCTAATTAAATTTTATTATTTTCTCATTATTTTAAGTTATTTATGATATACGATAATAATAATCGTAATAAATTATACCAGACAATATCATTAAATACTTAAATAGTATAGAAATTAAAAAAGCTCAATTAAGGTCAACATTGTTTGGAATAAATCTAAATTAATGCCAGAAAATGTTAAACAATTAAAAGAAATTAAAATCGAATGCTTGAAATGCTTGAAATTTATAAAAAGTGATTGGCTTCCAATTTATGCATTCATACACCATTAGCTTATGACAATTTAATATCAAAATGATATTTTAATTTGAAGAACCATCCTACAATATGTCATAATGTCCTTTCTTACGAGTAGGTTAGGTTAGCGAATAGCTTGCCATTCAGAGGCAAGTTCATTTCAACCCCCAGTGTGATGTAAGCCCCCTCATCATGATTCGTTAATGGTGGATTCAGGCTTCAGATGAAATCGGCCAGTTCCCTTATTGGCACATTCGTCACCGTGCCCAAATCTTAAAACGTTCTGTTACCCAAAAACCGATGACGTCTGTTCTGAAGTGCAAGGCACTCACATAAAAGGTGTTGTACCGATTCAGTTTCCCCCAAATCCTTGAGGCTTTAGCGCCAACCCTGGTGTGGCAGAGAGAGCTTGTCAGCAAAACTGCCAATAGCGCAGTGTCCCGTTAGAATATCGAACTTAAGTAGTTCCCGCAATATAAAAAAGATTTTCATTGTAGTCTGTGTGACTTGTGTGTTCCCCAATTATATTTCAATTAAAAATGACTGTTTTCACGTGAAAATACGGAGTACTCCGTCTTAAATATCCACCTGAACCATATTGGCGTCGTGAAAAATAATGAATGCGTGGCATGTGGCGAAAACACCTAAACGATGGAACAGTTTCTACGTAATAAGTTTCTATGTAACAACATCGGCATTCGAGATTATAATTATTTGGGGATAATATGATATTTTCCGTTTAGGAAAGGTCTACCTTATAGCTTTTAAAGTAAATTGGTATTCCTTAACAGTGAGCGCTCAATAAGCCTACCTTATGAATTAGCTGTATGCTGATAGGCATAAATCTCCTGGTTGTTCTACTCTTCATCAGCCTCCCACCTAAGTTAGCCATTGTGTCCATGATCTTGTCTCTGCATTTTATATACGAATCTCCCACGTTGTCCGCGGCAGGTTGGAAGTGGGAAACTCATGTCCCATCTATGATTATGAAATATCGATAAATGCTGTATTACTGTATACATATACCCGTTCCAAATCTAATTACAAGCACTATACATCCACTGCAACTACGTGTAGCTACAAACATTGAAAAAGTGAAGAAAATATTTCTGAAACCGCCGAAAACAAAAAAGTACATTTTCACACATAAAGCTCTTTAACGAAGAACAGGCAGATCCCTATGTAGGCATTTTAATTGATTACATTTCAAATGCATTTGACGGCAATGATAATAATAACAACAGCAATAATATTAGCTGATTGAAGCCAAAAAATATAATATTATTCAAGTTATTTTTTACTCGACCAAATATATATTTTTGGATAAAATCATTTTAAAAAGAATAGCAGAATTTATAATAAATTGCATGCTCTACTCTCCTTCAGCGTCCTATCATTCCACTTTGCATAAAAATTTGAAATTCAGTGTCTCTCATTTTTATAATAAAATTGCTGAAAACCACTAAAATATTTGTTGAAAAACATTTCAAATTTCTTAAGTTGCCTCCTGTGAGGATTGAACTCACGACCCCTGGTTTACAAGACCAGTGCTCTACCACTGAGCTAAAGAGGCTTATTATTTTCCTTATTTACAAATATTTTTGCTGTTGCAATGTGATATCAGTGCCAACATTCCTCTCGTAAAACTTTTGTTAAACGAGTTTGGTAATGTTTTATGGGTTGCATGCTGACCTTAATTGACCACAACAATTTGCTAAAGTTGGAAATTATAATAAAATGTTTTGAGGTATTGTAGTTTTGTTGTTGTATAAATTTAAATTATTATTATTGTTAGGAATTGTTGCTTTTACACTTTATTTGCTGTTATTCTTTTTGATTCATCTGGAGTGTAACAAAAGTATTTCAGGTTAAGAGTTTACAAAAATTAAATGAGATTTTTTTGTTTCTTTTGTAATTGAAGCTTTTGTTGTACAAACAATTTTAATACATTTTTTATGTTGTTGTATAAACACTACAAGGTCGGTGGTGTTCCCAACGAGGAGATTCACAAAAGTTGATGGAAAAATTGAATTCTACTGTGATAATACATTCGTTTAGTTTTATGTTTTACACCTGGTAATATCATATGCGATAAACTTTTTTTATTAATATAGTAATCGTAGCTACTTTTGACCTTTAGCATTACGTAGTGTCAGTTTTCTTGGAGTCGCGCAATTTGGAATCCAACGTATTCCGCACATTGACTATAGAGTGTCCATTGCCTATCATAACTACAATGTCCTGTTATGGATACGTTCAAGCTGTCTGTTGTCTTTCTATTTTTTTAGGTAGACCAGAGATCAATAATCTACTGATGAAGGCCGCCGTAGTGTAGTAGATGCGCTTATTAGGCAAGAACCCGTGGTTCAAACATCCGCTCAGAAATCTCGAATTAGCAATAAACCACATCACTACAGCGAATTTAATGTTATTTTTTTATTCACATTCACAATTAATATTGTTTCTTTATAATACGAAAAGAATTATTAAAATTGATTGCCATTTGTCTAAATGAGCGTGTTTAATAAACAACAAGACAACATCAAGTCAAAATATGTCCCGCAGTTTTCAAACGTTCTGACCAGAATCGCTTAGCAGTCAAACGGTTAAGATTTGAAAACTATTGTAAATTTCTTTAAGAAAGATTCAATAATATTAAAAAAAAGAAAATTTTTTAAAAATCTCTTTATAGTCTTAGCAGTCAATGCCGGTGACAGATTATTTATTATATTATTTAAGATTATCGAAAATTATGCTCCACAGTGGTGGTGGAAGAATTACTTCCTACGAACAACTTCTGGATGTATCGACCCTTATTATTTCGTTCAATGCCTTTATTTTCGCAAATCGAGAGGTGGAATTTTTCTCATCCATCTAGATGAAAACTTTTGTGATGCACGACATTGTAAAGTGTAACCAGCGATCACAACTTCAGCTCTTAAAAGCAAATACAACGTTAAAGAGAAAGAAGACATTCAAGCGTATATTTTGGTGTAGAATTTCAGTCTACCAGTGTAGAAACTGCTGGAAAGAGTACAGCCATTCCCTTTTGCAACTCTGTGTTCAAAGTCTCTGTATGCCAATACAACAGACATTAACTTTTGGACGGTTCAAATTTCTCTTATGGAAGACATGTTTCGATGCCCGAAAGGGATCGGATATAAATATGAAATATGCTCCATAGTATGCACTACTTCTTTCGCGTAATGTCTATATCATGTTCTGTAATGTTCTTTCCAAAATTTTTCACCGTAGAATTTAAAATATTTTGTTAATGTGCCAAGTTTACGTTTAAAGTACAAAATTAAAAGAAAACCATAAAATCTTAAGAACTTTTTTAATCATATTAAATTCATTATGAAAACATAAAATAAAAACTAAAAACTTTAAAAGAAACATTGTGTTGTAAACTTTATAATTGACCATAAGACTGTCTTTTTTTGGCAATAACAAACTTGTTTCTTGTTTTCTAAGCAAATAAAAGAAATGAAAAATGTCACATTAATGAAAGCAAATCCAATTTTCTATTTATTTGCTGTGAAAATAGCACCAAAGCCAACAAACAATACTTAAGAAAAAGACAAAATTTTAATAGAAAATGGACCCACATTGACAAAAACTTATGTATGTAGAATTAAATTTATGGATACAAAATTGGTTAATAGCAGGGCTGTTTAAATTTAATGCAGTTTGCATTATAAATAGGGTAATCCATTAAACTGTTGTTTGTATGTCCTTATACTTGCGGCTTGTAAGAATCGCCATTGTGCAATGGATGGCTATGCAGTTTAAGGACAGAAATGCCAATCGCCAACGAGATTGAACAGACAATATCCAAAATAACTGAGGCAATCGGAATACCTGCAATCTGTAATATGTCGGTCAGCAAAGCAATTTCCAAATGGGCAATTTCGTCTCAAGTGACCCAATTTTTAAAATCGATGTCTTCCGAGAGAATAAGATCTTTCAATATTTGGCATAAAAACGTACTATCTAAATGATCTTAAAAAAGTATTTGCATTCTAAGGACATTCGGAAATTAGTTTTTTATAAACAGTGTTAAAGTTTGGACGTGCGTTATTTACTAATTACTTACATAATTAATCTTCACAATGGCTTCCGCTTCCAAAAAGGAAATGTTGACTTCTTTTTGTTGTAATCCCTTGAACAAAAAGAAGCACAGATCATCAGATATGCGAAATAATTCCGACAACTGATTGAAAAAATTCCCAACACTTTCAAAACGTTTGCTAATATGTGGATCGTGCAGGAAAATGATCAGAAAGTTGGACACATTACCGGTTATTCCAGATGAGAACAAAATCAATTCTGAAAATGATGACAGTTCTGCAGGAGGTGATGGTTGTTCTAATTTTTCAGTAGAACCTATAAGACCTAATAACGAGTGCTAAAATCAACACCACAAGGATGCAGTAGAAGTTTTTGAACAAATAAAAAAGAAGTACAAAACGTCACAGAGTAGATCTGAAAGAATTCAACTTCTTACTCTTGCCCCATCGTCATGGAGTTGTTCAATAATAATGACCGAGTTTGGAATGTCTCAACGAAAAGCAAGAATTGCTAAAAACTTGGTTGCTGAGCATGGGATTCATACACTTCCAAACGAGAAAAAGGGAAAAACTTTAGCGTGCGAAACTGAAGCTCTAGTAACTCAATGTTATCATAAAATATTGAAAAATCTTATTATTGAGTTAAAAAATAATTTTTTGATTTTTTTTTGGCCTTAAAGGAAATTGTATAAGCTTTCTTTTGAGCAAAAAAAAAAGCCTCATTTTGAAAAAAAAATAAAAAAAAATTAATTAAAAAAAAAAATATAAAAAATTTTTTTTAAAAAATTAAAAAATTATTTTTGGAAAGATTGAAGAATTTTTGCAGGACCAATAGGTGAAAAGTTACATACATTTTTAAAAAACCCTGTATGACCACAATGTCCGAATTTGGCCCCCTCTAACTCCGGCAGTTCTTGACTGATAGAGCTGAAAATTTGTGTCTGGCCTACCATCCAATAGTACTAACCTTGGTGCAAATCGGAAGACACCGATTTTAAAAATTGGGTCACTTGACACGAAATTCCCGAAATATAGGAGTTATCTTTGAATCAAGATTTGTTCAGAAATATTCTGCCTGCCTGCTCAACAATCATTGTGATGCTTTCAAAATAGTCATGACCTCTGCTTGGAAAACACTGCAGGCAGCCTATAAATAAGAACCCTTAACAGAAATACCCCAGCCATTAGTATAGACTTCAAGGATCCCATCGGGAACATTCGGATCCTCTGGCTAGAAGTCTTAAGTTGGAATTCTAAAATCGAATGTTCTATACAAGTCTGAACGTTCACTTAAATTCTGTTCGGTACATAATTTTTTTCCGGGCATTTTTGCTGGTCGAGCATTGCCATGATGGAATACTACGTTATTTATGGGAAATACTGGTCTCAAACTGTATAATTGTTGTTTGTACAAGTTTCCCGTGTTTAGTAGCCCATAATGGATTACACCCTTCTGATAACACCAGATACCGAGAATTACCTTGGGTGCAATATTATTATTATTAAATATTATTTATTTATTTATTTATTTATTTATTTTATTAATTACAATACAATTACAAATTATATCCTAATTATATACGAGCGAAGTAACTTGACTATTTGCTCGGTGTATTGTCACAGACCAGAGTCTCTGGTGGGAATCGAACCCACGACCCTCACGCTAATAGTCTAGCACACTACCCACTAGACTACCAAGGCACCCTAATAAATATTATATTTGGCCGCATTTTTTGGCCGTTGGCAGGACTTCTTGCGATTGGATGTCTTACGCTTGGAATTTTCTTAAAGAATCCTTGTTTTGTCTGCACTTATAATTCGAATGATTTCTTTTTAAAGCGATCAAACAGCATTTCAGACATGCAAAATCGTTAACGGAGCATCCAATTACCGTACTTTTGACTGCATTCTGTTACTTATGAACGATTGGAAAACGCTGCTTAAGTCACGTAATCGGGTAGTGTTTTCAATTTATGATATTCAAACCTTTTTGGCCTACTCGGTTTTTGATGTCAAAATCACAATTTTTTTTTTTTTTTGATAGAACAAGATCTATCCGTATAATTTTCAAGCCAACGATGTTTCGTACGTGCAGTGCAGTTCATTACATATTCTGAATATAGATTCGATACAATTGAATCAAATTCTGAAAAAAATGCTGTTACTTCCGTTTAGATTGTCGAAATTATTTTTTTGATATCTAACAATTCCATGGAAAATATAATTAAGGTTTCAATGGCAATTAATTGTTATCTTTTTTCAATTAACTACAGTTTTCACAACATTGTCAATCAGCAGCCTCGGCTGCTAGGCATTTAACTGAAGTCATACAATATGCATATTTGCAGAAATATGAAGTTAACGTTGTTGATGTTTTAGTTGCGTTGAGCAGTGTTGTTGTGATTTTCTTTTTTTTCTTTCTATTTTTTGTAGAAAGTGTTGGGTGGCAACTGTTGAAAGCCAAATTTAGGTGATGTTGTAAAACTTTTACAACAGTTTCCCTCTATATTATCGACAATGATGAACTGCTGATAAGCCAGAAACCATTTTGATAACCTGTAATGAAAAACCTTAAAGAAAGTCATTAATTAAATAAAAGGCTGCTGTATCATTATTAAGAAGTTGCCCAAAACCTTACTGAAGAAACGTTAATTTTTCATTTAAAAAAAATGAAAAACGTAACGCAAGTTAGATAAGGCTGGGTCTATATGACAGATAGAGAGTGGACAGTATTCTAGCTGCTCCAATTGTGTTCAAAGAACCGTCTGTAATATATGAACATACATAATATAATATATTTATTTGAAATCAACGTTGGCCAGGCTGCTAAAGGCAGCGGTTACCAAAGCCAAATTCAGATTGATTTATGCGCCTTGCGAAGAAGTCGTTTTGGACATTTGAACCATGCTAAACTCCACTCATATTGGCATTAATAGCCCATAGAAACTCATACAATATTTCGATGATATCTCACACACTTAGTTTTATTTAAGTTTAAATATAGAAAGCGCTTAATGAAAGACCCATTACTACGAATACCATAAAACACAGTTGCCGAGACTTTGACACTGACAAAACCGATCTGACTAAATAGATAAAAAAGTACTCGATATGGATTGAAAATAAACGGAATTCTATTATCTTGAATGGCTCCGAGATAAGGCTTACTTCTGCATTATCTTTGACAACAAGCTTAACTTCAAGCAAAACTGCAAGTAGAGGGTAAAGAGGACTTCGATCGCTACTCTAATTCTGTAAAAAGGCTACTAAGGAACTGCGGCTTATTTCCGAGTGTTTGCTGCTATAGTTATTTCAATTATGCTGTAAATACTTATACAATGAGGTCCTGCTTTGGAGAAGAAAATACACCCGGCTATGCTTAACAAGGTCGCAGTAAGGATTACTTTACATACAACTCTAGAAAATCTTCTTAATGTGATTCAAACTTATCGCCCTTAAACTTAGTACTCAAGGAAATGGCGGCGATCTCTCCAATTCACTGGCCGACAAAAAGATGTTAAGAAAAAAAAAAACACACAGAGAAATCCAAAATGCAAGACGGCCATTGCGTTATGGGCTGTCATGCACTGCGCACTGGTCTTGTACTTTTGACAAACGATTTCTGTTGTAGAGTCAAGGAAAACGAGAAAAGTGTTCTTCACATATTGGGTACATAGCGATCACTGAGAAAGAAAAATCATTTCGGTACCAATGTTAGGCATGGACATTCCGACTCCCAATGTTTCCTCATGAGCTCCAAATGGTTGCAAATAGGGTAAAACTGAAGGCATTTAAAAAAATAAATAAAGAGAGTAAAAGGAATCCAAGAAAAAACACTCACAAAATTCAGTATATTATTTTCACTTAACGTAATGAATAGATTAACGCTTTAGTAACGTTTAGGATTTATTGAAAATTTAGGCCAACGAGAAACCACACGATTTACGACACCAACGATTTTGCCAAAAAAAATCATCTTTTCGGATGAAGCTCATTTTTGTCTTGGTGGGTACTTTAATAAGCAATTTGCGGCTCAAAAACACACACGTAATCTTACCAATGCACCCATTACGAGTGACTGTTTGGTGCGGCTTGTGGAGCGGAGGCATCATTAGCTCATATTTCTGTGAAAATGAGGACAGCGTAACCATTACGCCTATCGCAGCCTAATAATCATTTTTTTGCACCCTCTCTTCATGGTATTGATGTGAAAGATGTTTGGTTTCAACAAGATGGCGCAACTCGTGACACGTCTCATGTCGTAATCGATTTATTGTGTCAAACGTTCGATGGCTGTTTAATTAGCCAAAATAGTGACCGCTAAAATCTGCAATTTAACACCTTTGGACTGATTTCTGTAAGGTGCCGTTAAAGAAAAGTTTAAACAATTGAGCATTTGAAGGCTAATATTCGTGATACTATTGGCGAGAAAGACTCCATACACTTAAAAAGTATACGAAAATTGGTCTGATCGAATGAGGTACTGTTAGGCCAGCCGCGGCAGCCATATGAATAAAATAATATTCCATTTCAAGTTCATAACCGGAACCTATGTAACCTATGCATTTTTAAATTCAAACTCTTAGATTTTCCACTCAACAAAAATGTGTCTGATGTAGTCATATAACACGAAATAAAATTTACTGCCCATCACTTACAGCACAAGTTTATATAAAAAGGAGTTAGCGGTCATAATGGTGTTAAAATTTTCGCAAGAAAACAAGTTAAAAAGATAAAATCAGTAAAGAAGAATTTTTTTATTTTCAAAACCTATTCGCTTGTTAATAACACGCCCCTTCAGCAATCGTTATTATTCTGCAATTGTTCAAGTGATTGCAGATACTATTGAAATATTTTTATGAATTAAAATTCATGAACTTTTGTTTGTACATCCTCAGCTAAAATGCAATGAAATGAATGAAAACAAAATAAAATAGAAAAGATTTCAACTGAAAGATTTCAAACTGAATTTTTCTTTTGTTTGCATAAAAGTTAGTTATCCACAGACAGTTGAAAAACATTTTAAATCAAATGGCAAACTGAGTAAATTATTAAAATTTTGTACATATAGTATAAACACATATGACTAGTACATAGATATATTCATATGATGTATGAAATTGTTAAAAAAAAAAATATAAAATTTTATAAAAATCTGTTTATACATGGCCTTTGAAAATTTATGTTTTTTTATGTGGGTCATATGGAATCAGAGTAAATTCATCAATGTAATGAATTTGACTGTGGCTTTTTGATTTAAGGCCTCTATTCTATGTGCTTTCATATGAAATGGAAATGGGCGCTTTTTTGTACCCACAAGTGGGCTTTATTCGACAATTACTTTCTCAACTAATTTTTATGTGCATACAATATAAGCAAGTCGCCGTAGTCTAGTAGACAGAGTGTTGGCTTATTAGACGTGAGGACACGGTTCAAATCCCAGGTCAGACATCAAAACGAAAATATGAAAAAATATTTGTTCGACGACTTCGTCTCGCAGATTTCTGGCAAGAACTCTGAGAACAAATAAAATTGCCATGATTTGGGAGTATTATTGGATACGAAACTGTCTTTTATTGATCATATTAGTATGATGACTGGCAAGGCTCGGGCTGTTTTTGGTTTTGTGAAAAGATGGGCTAGGGAATTCATTGATCCTTATATAACAAGACTGCTATACATTTCACTTGTTTGAACTATTTTGGAGTATGCGTCTATTATTTGGAATCCATACTATCGTTGTCATGGTGATTCAATAGAGTCTGTGCAGAGGCAGTTTTTATTATTCGGTTTACGTGGCTTATGATGGTATTGTGCCAATGGGTTTCCGGCATATGAGGGTAGATTAGGTTTGATAAAACTTCCCACTTTAGAACGTAGAAGGGCTGTTTTAGGGGTTTGTATTGTTTTTAATCTGGTTAAAGATGATATCGATTCTGAGTTTTTGCTTTGTAACCTGAATTTCAGTATTCCAGCAAGAATTTCACGGCACTATCGTCCTCTTTCTTTAGATTTTTATAGAACGAACTATGGATGTAATTTTCCTTTTCGTACATTATGTAACGATTTTAACTTATATTATGGTTTTATTGATTTTAATAGTAGTGTTTGTAATATAAAACGTAGCTTATATGCTGGTATTAATTTGTAAATTATTATATAAAAATGTATTTTCGTTCTTGTCATAGGTAGTTCCTATTTATTGTTACTTTATTCAGCTTGTGATTAAGTTCTGTAGCTGATTTATGTTCTCGTTGCCATTACTTTTCCCTTACCCGCTACAGTCCGGACTGTAGTGTGTACGTGTCCCTACGTAATGGGAATGAGCCCTCCGCGGTCGGGTGAGGGTGTGTTAGTGTAAGGCCGGAGACGTTCGAAAAAAAAAGTTTCTCAAAAATCTGTCGTTCGGATTCGACGTTAAGATGCGGGTCCCGCCACTCATGTATAAAATTAACTCATAAGTGGTGTGAGAAGCTTCCTGGCTGAAGGATTGTAAGGTTTTTGCACAGTTTTAAGACTTGGCTAATAATTACGAAGTTTTTTTCATTGGACATCAATGATATGCGGTTTCAACAGAACACAGCCCACGCCACATTGGTATTACTTATCTTCATCTTATGTCATATGTCTTCATATGTCTCTTTGTTGCTTTAGTTTCTTACATATGGTTGCAAAGCATAATGGAAGACCTTGAAAAAGTTGTTGGTTATGGCGCACATCGGGTAAATCAGGCTTGCTTGGAGATGATTTATTGGCACTTCCCTTGGAGACGCTGATTAAACTAAGGTGTGAAACTTGTTGACATTATTTAATGCGGTTTTCATACAACAGGAGGGTTCGGTCATGCCAGGATTCTATCCGTGTTGTTGATTTTTGGCTCACAAACATTGGGTCCAGGTTTTGCATATTTTGTAGTGAAGGTGTGAATTATCGACAAACGGCCATCGGAGATATTTCTGGACAGCAATAACATGGTGTAGGTAGTTTACTGGTATTCAAATGATCTTTCCATATGGCTTAAAAATGGAAACTGATACGGACGTCTGTCTGTCCGTCCCAGCTGGCGCAGGGGCGCATTGGGCTGGGTAATGAGTTAGCTATCTATGGGGATGCTTAGGCGGCCTTAAAGGCACTGAATTGGCATTATGATAGCTGGAGGTTGGATTTTCTTTGGTGTTTTAAAAGGTTCTTGGAAGGTCTAGAGTAGTAGTGTGCTGGTTTCCGTATGTAGCAATGTATTGGCAAGATATGGCAGAGACAATCAGTAAACCTAGTGATGGGCGCTGCAGTCAAG
Source organism: Sarcophaga variegata (assembly GCA_932273835.1). Taxonomy (NCBI): domain Eukaryota; kingdom Metazoa; phylum Arthropoda; class Insecta; order Diptera; family Sarcophagidae; genus Sarcophaga; species Sarcophaga variegata. Next base: position 98,763,013 of record OW026360.1, on the reverse strand, counting down.
TAGGTAGTGTGTTGGCTTATTAGAAGTCAGACCACGGTTCAAATCCTAGCTCAGATATCACCAACAAAACGAAATATGAAAAATAATTCTTCGGCTACTTGCTCTCAGTAGATTTCTGGCAAAAATTCTGAAAGCAAATATAATTGCCATAAAAAAGTTTCTCAAAAAATCTGTCGTTTGGAATCGACTTTAAACTGTAGGTCCCGTCACTCATATATCAAATTAACACTCCCAACAAAAGTGATGTGAGGAGCTAGTTTGTAACACTGACTGAAGGATTGTAATGACCAATTTTGTATAGATATGGTTACTTTAGACCGAAATGGGAAAGGTTGTAGAATATTCAGGCTACTATGGACTAGTCTTGACAGTTTCAAAATAGGGAATCTTGATAAGATTTTTAACAAAACAAGAACGAATACAGGTTATATGGTAGAGGCCTAAAACTTTTACATACATTCCGTCTCTGTCCTGACATACAAAAAAGTTAGGATTTCTGACAATGGCATTATTTGGCTGGTGAGTAATTTTTATTTATTTATTTTTTGTCTCTCCTATTCTCCCTTATTTTTAACTCTCACTTATCAATTTTTAAACAGCTCTTTTGTTTATTTCTTCTCTCTGTGTTTTTTTTTTTGCCTGTCTTCTAAATAGTGCCTAACCTAACCTAACCTAACCGACTGTTTATTGAAAATTTCAATTTGAAATTAGTTCTTAAAATTTTTAAAAATAATAAATAAAGAAAACATTCTCAATAATTAAATACAATTTCTTAGATTTCTTTTCATGTTCTAAACTTTTTATATTTTCCAATAACATCAACTGCGTGTTACCTCAGCAACTGGGTGTACTACACTCGGTAAAATCGTTTTAATATTGAATTTAATTATTTAAGATACACACGAAGCACTATACCCTGCTCTCTGTTGGATACCTTTTAATTAACTTTCATTTTTCTATTTGATTTTAATTCTACAAGGTCTACGTCAACATGCCAATTTAAATATTGTGGCTGCTAAGCAAGTATGTGACCAGCCACGTAATGGGAGGGTGGTGCTAAAAAGAAAAAATAAATTCCAAGAAATATTTTTTGACACAATTTTCAATTAAAATCCATCTCTTTATGTTAGAGAAGTTTACCCTTAAGATGCTTTATGTCTTTTACAACAATTTTTTAATTCTTTTTTTGTTCTTTTACTGTCTTGTGACTAAAAGTTAAACAAAACTTTTTAATACAAATGTGCTGAATATGTATTTGCTTTTTTCTATTTTCTTAAGATTTTTCAATAATTTTCTCTTTAGTCTTTAAAGTGTTGGATGTCCAAAAAATTTTTTAGGACGCATCTTTTAAATTCGTTATGTTAAGAATAATTTAGATATCACGTTTACGCTGGATACATTTTATGCGATAAATAGGTTTGGTTACACTATGCAACAAAATACAAAGAGTTAAATACACACCTAGTCTAATTTGTTCAGTTAGTTGAATATAATATTATAATTTAAATAGTATAACATTCGTCTTATATCTTTTATATATGTCATCTTATCAAATGAAGTTTTAGTTCAAAAATTTTCAGAATTTTGTCTGATCTTGATTTTTTATCGTAAAATGTGTCAATTTCACGTTTGAGCGACCACCAGAAGTTGAGCAATTATTGCGCAAAGAGAAATAATAATATTTGTAAAAACACAAATATTAGTAGACTTCTGCTAGTCGTACAAACGTATAAAAAATATAAGGCGACTGGTATACTATTTAAATTATGACTACGGTAATTTTTGTCTGATTTGATCAAGCTAAGCGTCAATATCTTCACAAGATAAAGCACTTTCAGAATGTCATCACTTATATTATATTTTTTAATTAAATTTTGCAATTAAGAATAGCTAAACTTGAAAAAATAAGAAAAAACTAATATTTTCGTAGTTTACCCTATCAGAACTCAACATATAACCTTTGTTCAAACTTATATGTATACCGTCTTAAAGATTAATCTCTTCCGTTTCTAAAAAACTTTGGATTTTTAAAATAGGTTCAAACATATTTGGATAATCAATAATTTTGTGTGAAAAGATCAAAAAAACAATTTTTGTCAAATAAAACAAGTTTGGAGGGTTCGAGAAAAATAAAAAAATTATTTTTGAGTTCTACTCAACCTAGTGAATAACTTAGACTATGTAGTTATTCGGGTGTATTTTCACTGTGGCACCGTGTTATTATTCAAATGATATTCCTGGATAGTCTGAAGCGAGACTTACATTTTTTCATCATATAATTACGAAGTCAAAAATTGGATTGCTATGAACCTATACGGCATTAGTGTTACGTGTACGGTTTTATCTTCTATCTTGTTAAATATACCCAGTTAAACTCCTCATTACAACCCTTCAGGATTACAATCCTTCAGGATCTATTTTCTCACACCGAACATCTTGTGTGTGTTAATTTTATCCATTACTGGAGGTCTCTACAGTTTAAAATCGACCCCAACGACAACTGAGAAACTTTTCGTTCGATTTTATTTACTTTCAGAGTTTTTGACATATTTCGTTAGAGGTGTGTGAGCTGGGTTTTGAGCCATGGGCTCTCATTTAATAAGCTTATCAAACTACGGCGACTATTTTGTCAAATAACCATGGACGAAAGACATGTGAATAAATTTATTCTGGTGCAGTTGGCAACTGACCCGAATTTTTATCGGAAAATCGTGTTCAGCGAAGAGTCCCACTTCTCGATGAATGAGTACGAGCCACGAGCTTCTAATGCTGGCGTAGTCATCGATCCATGTTACTTTGAGAACGTGTTACTTTGAGAACGACGTTGGCCAGATCACTTTCAACGCTGAACACTGTAATTAAGTAATTATATTTGATTATAATTGTAATTGATTATTCCCAGTTTCTTTTCGCCAGAATTGAATGATCTGGACCAGAGATCAGCAATGATAAGTTTTTTCTCTACTCATAAACAATCATGAAATTTTGAAATTTTAAGTGAGTCAACAATATTAAAATTTAACGATTCTGAATCATTGATACTCACTATAACGTTGAGTATTGAAGTGTTCGTACGTGATTTGTGTAAATGTTGAGTCATGGAGAGACGAAATCAAAAAACAACGTCATACATATTGTTAACCCTTTCATGCCCGAATTTTTTTGGCCAGAGCTAAAATTATTTAAGGACTTGTGTTTGTTAGTCATGGCCTAAATATGAAGTGTTATTAAATTCAGAGTCCTACGTATTTTGATTTTACACGTTTTTAACCAAGCTTGTTTGCAAAAAAAAATCTTTTAAAAAAATTAAAAATTACGGAATTTATGAACAAAAATGTACAATGTTGCCTATATGCAACATCGGGCATGAAAGGGTTAAGTATGAGTACGATGAGTACTTCAAACTTTGAATATGTGTAGTATGAGTATAAATAAGTATGAATGCGTATAAGTATCAAAAATTATGAATACTCATTGCTGATCTCTGATCTGGACATCAATGACACGTGGTTTCACAAAGAACACCACTCACGCCAAATTTGTATTCTGCAAGAGCGTTAAGAGTGCCATAAGTATTGGAGATGGAGTCTTATTTTCATGGTGCTGGTGTGTTCATGACTTCGTGTTGCTTTCGGTTGTCACATATGGTTCCACTGCCTGGTGAAAGATCATGATAAAGTTGTTGACTAAGCCGCACATCGGGCCATTTATCATGGAGATGCTGATTAAACTAAAGAGTAGAAGTCATAGGGATATATTGCTTAGGTTTTGTTTTGTATAGTGGTGGTCGGTATTCTATGTAGTTCTCCAAGTATTTACATAAGAAAAGTTTGTGTTCCATGTTGCCTTCGCCCTTATGACAGATTTCTCAAAGTACGTCGTCATTTACTTGGCAACTGTGTGTACTTTCGTACTGTGTGTACCTTCAGCCAGGCTTACAACCTAGCTTCTCATACCATTCATGTTGCGTGTGTTAATTTTATGCTTAAGTGGCAGGACCCACAATTTAACTTCGACTCCAAGCAACAGATTTGACAAACATTTCATAGCAGTTTTATTTACTCTTAAAGTTTTCACCAGGAGGGATGGAGTCGCTGAAAGCGGGTTAAACCACTGGCTCTCGTTTAAGAAACCTACGCACTGACGACTAGACCTAAAGTTCAAGGAATTGACTGATTATAAAGAAATTTAACGAAACTAAAAACACTTCAGATGTGTGCTTCATTGCAATATTAAAAGTTTCGCCTCTGATAGACAAAGTGCAGCGTATAATCCAAAATTTTCGATTTCATGGCATTCTCAGTACGTGGATTTCTTTTACGACTCATTAAGGTGTATTTTGGAAGTATATTTATACCTTTATCCGCGTAAAGTCCTACTCACGCTATCATTAGAGCCTGACCATTGATCGTTGCTGATTGGGATTGCTAGGGCGGTTGTTTTTCATTGCTAGGAAAATACGAAAGTGGTTGTGGAAAGCCATTACATGTGGAAATGTATCTTTTTGGTATGAAATAGTCTGGATGAAGTCGCAGTAGTCTATTAGTGTGCTGGCTTAGTAGACGACAGACAGCGGTTCAAACACCAGCTCACACATTTCGGACGAAATTTGGAAAAATATTTCTTCGACGATTTCCTCTCAGTATTCAACTTGCAGAAACACTGAAAGTAAATAAAAATTGCCATGAAAAGTTTCTCAAAAAAATATGTCGTTAGGTGCCGAATTTAAACTGTTGGTTCCGCCACTCATAGATCGTAATCCTGACAGAAGGGTTGAAATGACCTATTATGTATGTATATGCATAATATGTTATATTGTTTTTTGGGCTTGCTGTTGAAGATTATAATCTATAATCAGTCTATATGCGGTGTTTAATCGAGAGCATGTTTTATTTAAATTTGCTTTACAGTAAGTACTAAACACAGTTTTCAGCAATTTATAAAATTAAAACTTATTTTTAAAGTTTTAAACAATTGCTAAGACATGAAAATGCTAACTAAGAATCGCAATGAATATACTTGTCTGCACTTGCAACGTAAGTCTTAAGTTAATAATCACTGCCTTTATGGGCTTCCCCCATAGGTAAAGCCTATTATAAAATTTAATATCATAACAGAGCATTAAAGTGAATACAACCAGAATTATTGCCTTTACCATTGCCAAAGTTGCTGCAGTTAGTAGCTGTTCATACCCTCTGTTGTGGTTATTTCCTCCGTAAAGACCAATTATTTCTGGTCGTTATTTGAAACTAATTTTTGGTGCAATTGCTGTAAATGCCCTTCTACTATTGGTAAAACAGTTTATGGTAACTTAATGTGGAAAATTATTTCAAATTGAAAAACAATTGAAATGCAAATAAAGCGTTTCAAATGAGATTTTACTGCCCTAAAGGGAATACACTGCCAAAAGTAGGAAAAACAATTAGAGAGGCACATGACTGAATGCTGAAAGGTAATTATGTATGCAAATTAATTTAAAATATTTTTGATTTAATAAACCTGTAAAGTGTTGGAAAATCTTTTACATCAATTTTATGTAATACGAAACGAAACAAATAAAGAAAGAACAATTTCACGTTATAATTTTCATAGAAATTTAGTCACTCTTTTTAGTTTGATTGGCTGCCTACCGAAGGTAGTAAGCAGTATCTACGCTTAGAAATCCGTTTTTTTGTATCCAACTCGTCTCCAGAAAAAATCTCTTCACTGCAGAAGTCCTTTTTATTGGAAAGCTTATGAAGCCCCGTCTCTTTATATGCTCAGCTGACACAAGTGGTCAAATTTAGTCTCCTCCACCATCTTAAGGTCACAGCTCCAAGTCAGTCAGGGGAAGTTAAGTCATAGGCCTGTCTACTACTATAATAACACAATGGCCCATGAAACTTACAATTGTGCGATAGATAACCATGCGAATGTATTATTCTAATCCATACAAGCAAAAGTTATTTGATGGAAGTTAAGTCATCGGGCTGTCTACTAATAACACAATGGAAAATGAGACTTGCGATTGTGCGATAGATAACCATGCGAATGTGTTATAATTATCCATACAAGCTTGACAGAGTTTTAGTTACTTAACTGTCGGCTATTCTTGTGATTCTTGAGGCCACGGTTCAAACCTCAGGTCACCCATCTACAACAAAGCGAGGTATTTCTTTGGCGCCTGCATCTCGGAAGATTTCTGGCAAAAACTCTGAGAATAAATGAAATTGGCATAAAAAATTTCTCAAAAATCGGTCATTCGGAGTCGACTATAAACTGTAGGTCTCGCTGCTCAAGTATAAAATTAACACAAACCATATAAATGGTGTGAGCAGCTAGGTCGGTCGTATTTATGACTGAAGGGTTGTCATGGTCAATTATGTATGTATTCCCACATATAAAAAAAGAAAATTTCTAGGATAATGGCAATGAAGATGGAAAAATAGACCAAATAATTAGTGAATTTAAATACTGTGTTTAATGTTTGATGTTGTGCTGGTTCGTTTTTTGTTGTTCTTTTTAATTTTGTTTTCAATAAAATGCATTTATTTATTTTTGTAATTTTAATTTGTATTATTTATTGAATTCACTGTTTAATGTTTATGTGTTTTTATGTTGTTTTACAAAATTTTGGTTTGTTTTATTCTAATTTAATTTACATTTGTATTTTTTGTTTGTTTGTTTGAATGTTCACTGTCTGACTGTCGAAACTAAAGTGATTTTTAGGCAAAAAAAGTTTTATGTTAGAGCAATGAATATGAGAAAGATCAAGAATAAAAAGTGATGAGAATATGTACATAGTAAGGAAAAGAACCGTTAATATATCTAAAAGGGTGTTCTAAAGAGTGATGTTAACGTTGAACATTCCGGCCCCCATGACTTGGTGAAATTTACCACAGGTTTTGAACGGGTCCTGAAAATAAATACCCCAAGGCACTTTTTTCAGCTACGACTTGACCGACTTCTGTGTTGATGGCTCCATCGCGACGAATAGCACTATAGATGTCACTGCCAATTTCAACTTCAACAGTAGTATTGGAACAAGGGTCAAGGTCAGCCAATGAATTAGGTGAAAAATCCTCTGTCGGGTCGGTTAAAATGGGTCCAGAATAGGGCTTCTTTGGCAGTAGATCTGTTACCAGGGCTGTTATCTTGATAGACCATTTATTGGTGTCATTGTGCGATCGTATCTCGAAGACAGCAAACTTATGCCCATACCTCATGATTGTTTTAATTTTGTATTTTTCTACGAATGATTTCGACACTCTGGACGTTGTTAAGGATCTATTGATGATAGCCCGTGTGCTGGTCCAGGTAGTAAGATTACCAGTATAAACCTTAATGGAGACGGTTGGAACAAAAACCAAATTCCACTTGAAGAAAGGCATTTCTGTGTCTACTCGTCGTGATGGCTGTGGATTGGCTCGTCTTGTTGACTGTGGGTCGGCTTGTCTTGATGGCTGTGGGTCGGCTCTTCTTGATGGCTGTGGTTCGTTCAACTGCATTGCATCATGAAGCAGTGTGTTGTGGCTTCTTTTACAGATATGACACCCTTTTTCATTTTTACACTCTTCTGTTTTATGGGATCGTGCAAGACAGTTCAGGCAATATTTTTTAACGATCATGAGGTCATATCTTTCTGATGGATTGAAGCTCAAGAACTTTCTGCAAGTGCGTATGGGGTGGTCCTTGAGACAAACTCCACATGAATATTGCCAGTGTTCGGGTCTTTGTTGTTGTTGGGATGCCATACCTGTAAGTGTAAAATTAGAACAATATTAGTGTATGTAATTGGTTAGGAGTTATACTAATTTGCAAACAAAACCACAATTTTTGTAATTGGTCTGGTGATTACTCCATTTTTGGTTTTTATATCTACAACTCTACAGTTTTGGTCAGGTCCAAGATATGTTTTGATGATTCGACCCATTTGCCATTCATTGGGTGGCAAGTTGTTGTTTTTGATGACTACCAGATCGTTGATTTTAACGTTGTCCCTTTGAACCTTCCATTTATATCTGCGTTGAAGTTCAATCAAGTATTCGGACTTCCATCTTTGGCAAAATGATTGGTAGATGACCCTTAGGCGTTTCCAGCGGTTGATGAGATTCAGATTTTCGTTGCTTACATCTGGTTCAGCTGGGGTCAATAATGCACTACCAATAAGGAAGTGTCCAGGGGTCAATGGATTAAGGTCATTTGGGTCATCGCTAGCAGGACTTAAGGGTTTAGAATTTAGGCACGATTCTATACGAGCAAGAATTGTAGATAGCTCTTCAAATGTGAATTTCTTGTTCGGTATCATCTTTTTGAGGTGCGTTTTGAATGATTTTACACCGGCTTCCCAAAGGCCGCCCATGTGTGGGGCTCCTGGGGGAATAAACTTCCAATTAAGATTTTGATGACTAAAATGATGGAGCACTTGATTTTGAAGAGTTTTTATGAATTCTAGACGGTCTTTTCTTAGTAGTTCTGCTGCTCCGACGAAATTTCCTCCATTGTCTGAGTAAATGAGTGCGGGACATCCACGTCTTCCTATGAAGCGGGAAAATGCTGCTAAGAACGATTGGGTCGATAAATCACTTGCTGCTTCAAGATGTACAGCTTTTGTGGCGAAGCATACAAATATGCAAATATACCCTTTTGTAATAAGACAAGCTCGGCCTGTAAAATTTTTGATGTCAAAAGGTCCTGCGTAGTCTAATCCAGTTGTAGCAAAGGGTCTTGATAATGTTGTACGTTCTGGTGGTAATGAAGCCATGATTTGATTTTGCGTCTGTTTTTTGTACAAAACACACGTTTTACAGTTGTAAATTACGCTTTTGACCAAGGGTTTCAATCTGAATATCCAATATTCTGTGCGTAGGACTCGAACCATTAGTTGGTTTTCTCCATGAAGGGTAATTTTATGTGTAAATTCCGCTAGTAGCTGTGATAGCTTCGAATTATGAGGTAGCAATATTGGGTAGCGTTCATTGTACGTTAATGCAGGTGATTGCGCTAGTCGCCCATTGGCTCTAATAATGCCATGGTGATCCATGAAAGGATTTAAGGTCAAAAGACTGCTGGTTGAGGATATTTTCTGCTTGAGTTTTAAATGTTTGTACTCATCTGGAAAATGATTTTGTTGCGTCCATATGATGAGTCGATGTTTGACGAAATCTATTTCTTCTCGGGTGATTTCTGCTGAAGATACGCGAAGATGGGTTCGGTTGTTTCCAGTATTTCTCCATAATCGTATGACATAAGCGAGTACTCGATAAGCTCGTGATAGGTCTGAAAATCGATTTAATGGGTCTTCGCGTGTTGTGGTTGTAAATGCTTTTACAGTTTTTGCTTCTAGATTTGTGTCACCTGTTTGTGTTGGTATCGGCCATTGATTTTTAGGCAATTTTAACCAGGAGGGTCCAAACCACCATAAGTTGTGGTTTTCCAGTTCTTGTGGAGTACATCCTCGGCTGGCTACATCTGCTGGGTTATCCTTTGAGTCGATATGTTGCCAATTTTGATTTCCAACCTTATCCAGGATTTCAGAAACACGATTTCCAACGAAAGTGTTCCATGAGCAAGGGGGTTTCTTTAACCAGGACAGCACGATTGTTGAGTCGGTCCAATAATATGCCTTGATATTTTGAATTTGAAGATTTGGTATAAGTCCACATGCAAGATTTGCCAATAATACGGATCCACATAGTTCTAAGCGGGGCAAAGATATTTGCTTAATGGGAGCTACACGGGTCTTTGAAGCCAGAAGAAATGTGAATACTGAGTTTTCTGCTTGTATTCGAACATAAAGAGTCGCAGAATAGGCTTTTTCTGAAGCGTCACTGAAACCGTGAATTTCCACATTACAATTCGGGCTAAATTGGATCCAACGGGGAATTTTCAATATGTTTATTGTCGGGCAGTTTTTTATGAATTTTTGCCACTGTAGACAAGTCAAGGGTTTTAATATGTCATCCCAGTCGACTTTATCCAACCAAATCTGTTCCATAATTAGTTTTGCTTCAACTATTATTGGAGCTATCCATCCACAAGGGTCAAAGAATTTGGCAATTGTCGATAAAACTTCTCTTTTCGTGTAGTTTTCTTTTAATTTGACATCTGGTGCTGTAAATGTAAATGCGTCTGAAGAAATGTTCCATTTGATCCCAAGAGTTTTTGTTCCAGTGCTTTCTGACAAATTTAACCAATCGAGAGGTAGTAGGGTCTCATTTGGTAAGTCTTGTATAACTCGTGGGTCATTTGATGTCCATTTCATCAGGTCAAATCCAGCAGATTTTAGAACTGTTGTAAGTTCTTTTCTTGATTTGATGGCGTCATTTAATGTGTGACCACCTGCTAAAACATCATCCACATACATGTTTTGTTGTAGAGTTTTTGATGCGAGAGGGTGAGTTGATGTTACATCTTCAGCTAGTTGAAGAAGGGTTCTAATGGCCAGAAACGGGGCGCAATTGACTCCAAAAGTCACTGTCAGGAGTTCGTAATCCTCAATAGGTTCCGTTTCTGATTGCCGAAATAATATCCTTTGATATTTGGTTTGATTCGGATCAATGAGTATCTGTCGATACATTTTTGTGATATCTGCATTGTACACAAAACGGAAGAATCTCCACTTCAATATCAGAAGCACCAAGTCCTGTTGAAGTATGGGTCCTGGATGCAATATGTCATTCAAACTCTTCTTGTTTGAAGACGGGCTCGAAGCGTTGAAAACTACTCTAAGTTTCGTTGTTAGCCTTTCGGGTTTTATTACTGCATGATGTGGCAGGTAATAATTTGGGTTTGTGTTGATTTCCAGGGGAGAAATTTTCCTCATATGTCCTAACTCGAGGTACTCAACAATTACTTGGTCGTATTGTTTTTTGAGTTCGGGTTTCTGGCTAAGTATGCGTTCCATTCTCAAGAACTGTGCCATTGCTATGTTTCTCGAAGTTCCTATTTCTTCGCTATTTTTAAAGGGTAGGGTAACGATATACCTTCCTGTGTCGTTTCTTCGTGTTGTCGACATGAAATTGTTTTCGCAAAATGTGTCCTCATCTGACCTCAAAACCCGTTTTGGGGTTTCCTCCACCTCCCAAAAGCGTGTGAGGATTCGGTCAAGGGACGTAGTGTTGAGTAATGACACTGTTGTACTAGGTTGTGTCGTTGTTGAAATTGGTCCCCCCACAATCCAGCCAAATACTGTTTTTTGTGCCAAAAGGGATCCAATAGACCGCATCGGTGTGTCCATGCAATATACTGAGTGGCCCAAGTCGAGGCCTATAAGCAAGTCGATGGGTCTGCTTTGATTGAATTGAGGATCTGCAAGTTCTAATTTAGCAGTCTCATTGAAATGTTGCAAATCTAAAGTCTGTGGTGGTAAATGAGATGGAAGCGTCTTCAGGACTGGTGCCCAGACTTCTAATTTAAATTGTGAATCCACCTTGGAGCAAAGATTGAATAAACATGCTTTGGTTGAAGTCTCTGAAACTGTTTGACTCAAGCCTGTAACATGACCTAAATTTCGTTTGGTGGGCAAATTTAGTCGATTTTTCAACTTTTCTGACATAAAAGTTGATTGTGAGCCAGGGTCGATGATTGCTCTTGCCTGGTACTTTTCGCCTCTAGTTTCGATCAGTACAATTGCAGTAAATAACAAGGTCTCTTTCTCATTGGGAGATTGATCGAGATGTTTGCTCTCTTGTAGTGTCAAGGAAGTGATATTTGGTATCGAAAAGTTTGATGCTGATGTGGACTGTATATTGGTGTTTTGTGCTGCGATGCTCCTACTAGATTGGGTCGCGTCACAATTCGGAACTAAAGTATGGGATTCTGATCCCTTATGTAACAAAGTGTTATGTCTTTGTCTACATAATCTACAACTGAATTTACTTTTACAGTCCTTAACACTGTGGTCAATAGAGAGGCAATTGTAACATGAATTTGTGACCTTTACAATGTGAATTCTGTCGTTAACGTTCTTCTCTAAGAACTTGGGGCAAGACCACAATTGGTGAGACTCCTTACAATGTTGGCATTTGTAATTTGAGTCATTTTTCTGTGCCCTATTTGTGTTTAAAGGTTTTATATTTTTCGACCCAGTTTCATTTTGGGTTGTGTTTATATGAAAAGTGTGAACTCGTTTTGACTTAAACTTTAAATTATCCCTTCTGGATTGTTCTAATTTTGAATTCGATTGTGTGATGGCCGCTATGGATTCTAGAGTCTTAGAATTGTGCGTCAAGAAATTATTGAATTCTTCCCAAGTCGGAACTTTTGTAATTTCCTTAAGTGAATTTTCAAATTCTTTTAAAAGAGTCCGAGGGAGCTTTGTTGAGCAAATGTATACCAGGAATGGGTCCCATGTGGCGGTTTCTATACCTAAAGCATTTAACGCTTGAATGCATCCATTAACTGTTCGCTGAAGTTTTTGAATCGATGAGCCTGAGTCTTCAGCTACGTTCGGAAGGTCAAATAAAATTTTTAATTGTTCATTTACTTGGATCCGATTATTTTCGTATTGGGCTACAAGGTTTTTCCAGGCTATGTCGAAGCCTTGATTTGTCAATGGGGCATTTGAAACTATTTTCCTAGCATCTCCTCCAGTCTTTTGTATCAGATGAAATAGTTTTTCAATTTTACTAAGTCTAGAATTATTTATGTATAATGCTGTAAAAAGCTCGCGGAAAGTAGGCCATGTCAAAAAATCTCCATAAAATGTGTCCGTATCGCAAGGTGGTAACCGCACAAATGAGATGTCATGATTTTCCTGTGCTTGATTTTCAACAGCAGAAATCCGCTCTTCTTTCTTTGGACTCGATAGGGCTTGAATTTCTGCATTAATTGACCCTAAACACGTTTTGTAGGCAGAAAAACCTTTTTTGTAACGATCACGAAGCGTATCTTTATCGATGGGTTTTTCTTTGGAATCTTTTTTTGTGTCCCTACACTCTCCATACGTCCTTTTGACTTGTGTCCATAGAGAATCGAGTTCGACCCGAAGTACCTCAAGAGAGTGAATGTTGTTTTCGGCCGCACTTTGTGTGTACTCTGTTTCAAAGTCCAAAAGGTCATTTGTACAATTTACAAATTTATTGAATGCCATTATTTACCGATGAATTAAATTTTAAAACGATCAAATTAAGAATCAAATTTAAACAAAAAGTTCCTGCTAGCGATTTCACAGCAAGAATTACCAAAAATAATAATTAATTTCCCGATTGGTTATTAATTTGGGTATATTTTGTTTCCCCAGTAAATTACTAAAAGAAGTATGGGTGGTAACCCTTTTCGTTTTTCTATTTCGCTTTCTTCTTTTATTCAACCGCGACAAAAATTTATAAGAGCGTATACTTGAAATAAAGAGTTTTGTGTTTCTCTTTATTGTCTTATTTTTATTATTTTTAGTACTTACTTATCGTTGTTGTGTCTTTGTTTAAGCTGTTGCTCTCTAATTTGGGTCTCTTCTTGCTTGTGTCTTTTGCTGTTATTTTGGTTCTTCTTTGTTTTTCCACTTTGCCTGTGGATTCTATTTTTTCTCAAAAAATTTAACTGTTTTTAACCGTTGCTTATTTTTTGTGTCTTAATATTTTTTCAATTTTTTAGCAAGTTTTTGTTTTTGTAAATTACACTGCATCCGGTTCGAAGGACCAAAAAATGTTTAATGTTTGATGTTGTGCTGGTTCGTTTTTTGTTGTTCTTTTTAATTTTGTTTTCAATAAAATGCATTTATTTATTTTTGTAATTTTAATTTGTATTATTTATTGAATTCACTGTTTAATGTTTATGTGTTTTTATGTTGTTTTACAAAATTTTGGTTTGTTTTATTCTAATTTAATTTACATTTGTATTTTTTGTTTGTTTGTTTGAATGTTCACTGTCTGACTGTCGAAACTAGAGTGATTTTTAGGCAAAAAAAGTTTTATGTTAGAGCAATGAATATGAGAAAGATCAAGAATAAAAAGTGATGAGAATATGTACATAGTAAGGAAAAGAACCGTTAATATATCTAAAAGGGTGTTCTAAAGAGTGATGTTAACGTTGAACATACTGATCCCCTATATTAAGAGGTAGGTGAATAGACATATATACATAATTGGTCATTACAACCCTTCAGTCAGGATTATGACCTAGTTTCTCACACCACTTATGTTGTGTGTGTTAATTTTATACATGAGTGGCGGAACGTACAGTTTAAAGTCGACTTCGAATGACAGATTTTTGAGAAACTTTTCATGGAAATTTATTTACTCTCAGAGTTTTTGCCAGAAATCTGCTGAGAGGAAGTCGCCGAAGAAATACTTTTTGTATTTTGTTTCGATGTCTGGCCTGGGGCTCGAACCCTGGTTTTACGTCTAATAAGCCAACACACTACCTACTAGACCACGGCGACTAGAAGTTACTGTTATATTTACAGAACTCACTTATATTTCTTCGAGAACAATGTCTCACCAAGTCGTACACAATGCCACGATGAATACGATACATCAGAACATGTTCTATCGGGTCCGCCATCTAACGTTTTTAGTGCTTATTTCGTGAATGGTAACACTTAGGTAGCTCATGTCTGATTTGACAGATAATTAGTTTTATCCTTCCGCTGAACGAATATGGTTGTGTATATGCTTGAACAACGCTGGGAAATATTGCGACATTACTTTGAAAATCATGGTAATGTTGCAGAATGTGTGCGAAAATTGCTTACGGATTTTGAAAGAAGAGAAGCACCGTCAGCTCCGTATTTTCGTTATCTTGTGAAAAAAGTGAAAGAAACTGGCATCCAAAAACAGTGCGTACACCCGAGAATATTGCTGCTGTGGTAGAAAGTGTGCGCGAAGCGCCATCAACATCAATTCACCGTTGTTCTCAACAATTGAACATTTCGGAGACATCATTGAGACGAATTTTGCATAAAGACCTTGGTATGACGCCATACAAAGTCCAATTGGTTCAGGAGTTGAAGCCAATTGACCATCCAATGCGTTTTCGCTTCGCTAAGTGGGCCTGCGATCGACTTACAGTAGACGCCGATTTTGGCAAAAAAAAAATCATCTTTTCAGATGAAGCTCATTTTGATCTTGGCGGGTATGTAAACAAGCAAAATTGTCGCATTTGGGGCACAGAAAACCCGCAAGCATACTTTGAAAAGCCGATGCACCCAAAACGAGTCACTGTTTGGTGCGGATTTTGGTCCAGAGGCATAATTGGGCCATTTTTCTTCGAAAATGAGCAAGAGTGGCCGTTACAGTCAATGGCGATCGTTATCGGGCCATATTGAACGAATTTTTGTTCACAAAAATTGAAGAGGAGGATATTGGCAACATTTGGTTTCAACAGGATGGCGCTACGTGCCACACAGCCGAAGCTACACTCGATGTTTTGCGCCCTGTTTTTGAAGATCACATTATCAGCCGCAGAGCCGATGTTGTTTGGCCACCTCGGAGCTGCGATTTGACACCGTTGGACTATTATTTGTGGTGTGCCGTCAAAGATAAGTGTTACGCCTATAAGCCAGAGACAATTGACGCTTTAAAGCATAATATTCATGAAGCCATTGGTGAAATACAGCTGCACACTATCGATAATGTGCTTAAAAATTAGACCGATCGTGTAGGCTATTGCATGGCCAGCCGAGGCAGCCATTTGAATGAAATTATTTTCCATTATTAACCGGAAGTTTTTTTTAAAGCATTTTCAAAAAAAAAGTTATTTGGCGGACCCTTTATTCAAATGCCCTATTTTTGGAGGCAACCGAATGGAAATGTAGTTAATTTTCAGCTAGTAGCGGTGTACTACTATATTAATACATTAAAAAGGTTGCAAATAGCAAAGGAAACTCGTATGGGAAATGGCGTTTAGGAGAATGGCAGTATGCTAATGATACTTAACCTATATTATTTATATTTATCTATATATATCTCAAATGCTTCCCTAACACACTTCTTTACATATGATTTTAAAATTCTATTAACCTGGAAATCTGAAAGTTTCCAGTGGTACCCCTGAGGTTTATACAAATCGCTCCTAACCTCAATGCTGAACAGAATAGGCTGTGGTGTTTGTATGGAGGGTTCAGTTATTAAACTTTCGTGAAGAGAGCAGTCTTTTATAGACGGAGGTGCCAGTACTGAAAATCTTTTAATTTATTTGGGCAGTAAAGCAGCGATTAAGTCCGTAACGAAAGTTTGCCTCGAAGTTCGTCCTATTATATGACTGTCGAGAATTTTTCAGAACATTGTTCAAATGTAACATCGGAAATTGATCTCACATAGACTGTTAAAAGAAGACACAGTTGTCCCTATTGCCTAAGTTCGACAAGATATTTTCCCACTGTTTAGCAGTGAGGCTTAACTCTACTATGCTTTTAAATTCTCATTTTCGTTCATACTTGACTAAGATTACCAATATAAAGATTGCTGCAATAGAAAGATTTTTTCTGTTGTAGAACTGATTTCCTTGGATTACTTGGGCTTAAATAGGAACCCCACAACTTGACCTAACTTAAATTTATTATAATTGTAGTGCTATATAGAAAATTTTAGGCCCTGGTCGATACCGACAATGAAATCCATTGCCGAAAAGACCTTGTTAAATGCTCCGCATGGACAGTTGGAGATATGCCCAAATGATTGCCTTTCGGCAGTATTTTAAGTTGAAAAAAAATTTGGACAAATAATAAGTTTTCGTCTCTTACAGTGCAACATCAGTGAAAATCAAAGCGTATTTTTCCTAACAAACAAACACCAGTTGATGATGTCTAGTAGGCAGTTTGTCGTCTTTGTTAACCCCTGGCTCAGACATCTCTAATGAAAAGGGAAATTGAAAAATATTTTATTCGCCGACATCGTCAGTTTTTCCCACGAAAAGTTTATCAAATCTGACGTTCAGAAGGTCTCAAGCATAAATTTCAAACACCAACGTGAATAGTGTGGGAAGATAGCTTCTTATCCTGACTAAAGGGTTGTAATTAAGTATGAAAGTAACAACTGCCAAAAGAGTAATTTTTGTCAAAATAGTAAAAACATTACTTGAAAGAACATTAAAGCTTCCTGGGGGTCTGTAATCCTCTGTGATTATAACTAATTCTGTTGCTCTCTATTCGTTAGCGTGTATCTTAACTTCATGCTTACCCTGATCTAAGTATTGCAATAACGCTGACAATATCTCATATGGTGCTGCTATTTAAGGCAGTCAATTGCTCCTTTACACTTTTAATTATTCGATTTAAAGTTATCTTAAAACAAATTATGTAATGCGGGGAGCATAATATGCGGCTGTGTTTTTCGGTCTTAAATGGTCTTCGGAATAAACACTTAAACTGTTTTTAAATAAATTCTACCAAACACTTTAAAAAACAACAATTTTGCGTCATTACATTTATTAACGCCCTTTAGGATTGTGCTTACAAAGCCATTCTAAAATGCGAGGAATATATTGTTAAGGAAATGGAAATCGTTTAACATTAAAATTATAAACAAAAGCAAGAAAAACAATGGACTTGTTTACATGATAAAGAAGTAAACAAAAATATACAAACAACAACAGTAGAAAACAAGGATAAACAAGTAAACAAAAATGTAACAACAAACACTGCAAGAATAAATGTAAATAAAAATACACAAACAACAATAATGAAACAACGATGTTTACATTTATAGAGATTTCGAGAAGGCGAATATTCGCCTTCAAGAACATTCATCAGATTATTTACGTTGCCATATAAAAGGCTAGGCAAAGTAGGCAACGAGTCAGTAGAAATTCAGTCAGTCTTGTGTGAAGACGCGGTATGATTAAAGAGAGTAATCGTGGTTTGAAGATCTCCTTTACAAAGATCTGTCGAATAATTGCCTAGTAATTGTTATTGTTTATGCAAAGGATATAAACAGAGGAATAACAAACAAAGCAATTGTTGTTGTTTACATAAAGTTGTGAACAGTGGCACACAGAATTAAGCGAGTAATAAAGAATTTTAATTAAAACTAAACACACATTTATTTTTATTTTATTTGCAATCCACGAGCTCATATTTTAAACGTATTTAAATAGTAAAAACGTAACAATATTATCGTAAAGCATTCAGGCCTTGCCACCACGAGCAGTAAAACACATTTAAGGACTTCAATTGGAAAGGAATAGTCTAAAAACTTCTTCAGTCTTTTTTCGTTCATTTTATTTTTTCCAGCTAAATTAAGTTAATGAAGCCCAACAAACTGCGGCTGTAATTGTTCAGCCATAATATTTTCATAGATTTGTGTGTAAATGGGTTAAATTTTACAACTTTTACTACTTCATTCATTCATTATTTTAATTTTATTATCTTACAAACAAACATATACACTTCTTCAGAGACTCTCTTTCAAAAGGCTTATAATGGAAAATAATGAGGAGTAATGGCCATTAAAAAGGCATAAAAACTAGGGAATAAAAGCTCTGCCAAAAGAGGTAAAGAAATAATGAAAATTTTATGAAAATGAAGAGAAAAATTTAAATGAAGTGGGTGATGTTAAGTAAACTTATTCTCTCTCTCTCTCAACATTATGAAAGTGCTTTAAATTCATTAAAATTGAAATGAACAAAAACTTTTGGAGCCAAAACGAATCGAAAATATGAGAAAAAGAAAAAACAAACAACAAATGCATTTTAAAACACAAAAATAATTACATGTTTTCCGCCACTAAATTCTACTTAAATTAGCCCATCTTGGTTAGGGGGTTCATAAATAGCAGACGGATAAAAGTGTTTCGCAGATAATCGAAAAAAGCTGGGATATAAAAAGGAGAAAAACTTATTTTGTATGATAATGCAATTCGCTTAAAACATATTAACAATGTTTTCTTAAAGTGTGATTAAGGTAAAAATTGTCTTTTATTTAAATTGATTTTTTAATGGGAATTGAAAGAGAATATCAGTTTAAATGGCCGTAGTCTAGTAGGTAGTGTTTTGGTTTATTAGACGAGGGCTCGTGGTTCAAACCGCAGCCTGAGCTGAATAAGACCTTATTTGAAAAAGACCTTGAGAAAGACAAAATATGAAAAAATATTTTTTTCCACGACTTACTTTCAGCTGTTTGCTGGGCACTGAAAATTAAATTGCTATGAAAAATTTCTTAAATCTGTCGTTAGGAGTCGAAGGGCCATTATTACAACTTGCCGTTAAAGTTGGGTTTAGTTACATTTAGCTTTAGCTAAAGTGAACTTTAAAGTCACATTTAACTTATTATCGTTATTACTACCTAATGATGAAATAGAATTAACTTTTTCAAAAATATGGCAATGCCGGAGCAATGTCGATAACACCGCTCAATTAAACCAGTTTTTTAAACGCAGTGGCAACGACGGGCAACGTTTTTCTTTTGTTGTATTTGCTCATTTTGTTTATATTTGAAGTTGCCATATTGAAAATAATATATTATATGGGAAGTTCAAACATAAACTTAACTTTAAATGTTAAAGGTAGGATAATCCTCCCTTTAGCTTAACGCTTACTTCTACCTTATTGTCCACTTATAATAATGAATAACAATTTATCTGCTCGTCAAAATCTTCCCTTTATTTAACGGCAAGTTATAATAATGACCCGAAGATAAACGTGCCACTCAGGGGAAAAATTAACACACACAACATGGTTTCAATCCTGACTAAAACGTTGTCATGATTAATTAAATAATAATTTCAAAAATATTATTCCTCACAACCAGAGACTCTAGCCCTGCAGTAGGACAAGTTCCCTTGGCTGCTGTTACATCAACAGATGCTAGTCTGCCACAAATTCTTCGATGATGGGTTGATGTATATCATGCCCAATATTATCAGTGAATACATTTCGATGATTCCCAGGGCCGACATGTAATGCTTCTGAGTTTCAGTAATGTTTCCAATTCCTTGCTTGGTATGTCCATTACGAGGAATTTATTCAGGCCGTATTTCTCGAAAAGATTTTAAATGCATACAAACATAACTGGTCATTACAACTTTCCAGTCAGGCTTACGACCTAGATTATCACACTACTTAAGTTGCGTGTGTTAGTTGTATAAATTAGTGGCGGAACCTACTGTTTAAAGTCGTCTCAGAATGACAGATTTTTGAGAAACTTTTCATGGCAATTATATTTACTCTCAGATGTTTTGCCAGAAATCTGCTGAGAGACAGTCGTCTAAGAAATAATTTATTTCGTTTTGTTGGAAATGTTTGACCTGGGGTTCGAACCGTGGTTTCATGTCTAATAAGCCAACACACTATACACTACATCGACTACAACTTTTACAGTCAGTGGGTTGTTACATGATCCATATGTAAACGAAAAACTTTTCAATAAATGTAGGGAATTTCAGATAAAAGACATATAACAACTGGTAGCCTTAAGAACCATTAAAACGACAACACGATATTTTATCAACTGCAAACGGATTGAGAGCAACAAATTCCAGTAATAATCTTTTTAAATCTGCCGGTGGGAGTATACATTAAACTGTAGCTCTCACCACTCAGGGATAAAATCTACACACACAACATGAGTGTTGTGAGAAGCTAGGCTGAATCTTGACTGAAGGCTTGTAGAGCCAACAATGTATGTTTTTATTGCATTGAATAATTAAGACATTTGATTTTAGAATCTCTAAGTATCTTAGTTTATGTTGGCAGCCAACTCAAAGGTTACGGTGGACCACTAATGGTACCTATCAGAGATCAGCAATGAATCGTTTTTGCGCTGCTCATAAGCAATCATGAAATTTTTAATATAAGTGAGTCAACAATATTGAAATTTAACGACTCTGATTCATTCGTACTCACTACAACGTTGATTTATAAGTACAGGTTGCAATGAGTATGCGTTGAACATTGACATCAAACTCATACCATTCGAAATATATTTGATTCATAAGCCTACTCATTAAGATTCATAACTTTAGAAAAATACTTATATCAAAATTTACAGCCTTAGATGCTGTTGCATTTATAAAAAAAGAAAAAAGACACATAAGAGAAAAAGACAGAACAGCAAACAGAGCAAACTCACAATCTTCTAGTGGGTATTTTAATATTCGCACACGTATCATACTTATTTTGCGATTCTTGTAAATGTTGAGTCATGGAGAGTCGAAATCAAAAACGTCATACTTCAAACTTTGAAAATGAATAGAGGTTCCATGATATTAAAATAAATACGAATGAGTATAAGTATAAGAAATTAAGAGTATGATTCGATTCTACTCATCTTTTTGAATACTTATTGCTGATCTCTGGTTCCTTTCCCATAATGTAACAATAACTCTTGGCTGGCACTTCTGAGTCATTCCGTTAGTTTTATGAAGCTATGGATTCTATCCACATTGCGTCTATAATAAATTGCTTATTTTCTTGCAAGCGCAACTAAAAATCTTTAACGTGTCATCAAATGTAAAAAAAAATCTTAAATGGGGTCTTCTTCATCCAACGAAAACCATTACTTCCATTTTTGCACCTGTTTATGCCTCTACATGAAGTAACTCGTAGTCCTATACTCTGGTGCTTTAGTTTCTGCATTGATATAAATTGATGAATGCTGCCATCCTTTATAACCCCCTTTATTTAACATGATAATCACTGTTACAGAGCTACTGGCTGACAGCTAAAGTTGTTACAACGTTAGTTTATAATGAGCACACAAACTTTATTATTGTCAATCGAATAGAGACGTAAGCAATAAATGTTTTGAAAACAAGTATGATAGAACAATTGAATAATGAGTGGCAAAAACGTCTTTTAGAGAGCTTACATCTCTACCATCAAGATTATGAGACTTTCCATCAAATTTTAAACATTCAATTGTGAATACATTACAGTAGAATACATACAGATTTTGAGAAACTTTTCATGGCAATTTTATTTATTCTCAGAGTTTTTTTCCAGTAATTTGTCGAGAGGAAGTCGCCGAAGAAATATTTTTTCAAATCTCGCTTTGTTGCAGATGTTTGACCTGGGGTTTAAGCCGTGGTCTCACATCTAATAAGTGAACACATTACCAACTAGGCTACGGCGACTTCAGACTATAATATATACCAAAAAGACACAATTGCATATGTAAGGGATTTCCACAATCTCTTTTGCATTTTCCGAGTCTAACATGCAATATTTTGGCTTGTTGACTCAACCGCCGATTGGGAAATTGTCGTTATATATGAAGAAAATTTTCTCCGAAAAATCAGCTATGAAAACCAATCACGCCAGCACCCAATCAGCATATTGCATGGTCAGCCAGCTGTAATTAATGCGTGAGTTGGACTTTATGAAATGACGTTATTAATCCAAATCCAAAATACCTCATAATGAGTTAGAAGGGAAATTTTCTGAGTTCTGATTAATGAAAAATTTTTGATTATACGCCAGACTGTCTATCGGAAGAAAAACTTTCAACATTGCCACGAGGCACAGGCCCAGATGCATTTGAAGTATCTCTCATATACATAACAAACATAGTTGGTCATTGCAATGTTCAGTCAGGATTATTGCTTACATAGCTTCTCACACCACCTACATATTATGTGGGTTAATTTTATTCATTGCATTCAAAACTGTAGGGACCGCCAATCATACATTAATTTAACACATACTCGTACAACGTAAATGGCGTGATAGGCTAGGTTGAAGTCCTGACTAAACAGTTACAATGACCATCTAAATGAATACATTCGTGATAGAGTTGTATCCTTGCTATTAACCTCAATGCCAAATTCCGTTCAACACAACGAAAACAGGACCCACAGAATCTTGTGATAAGAGAACGTCTGTTGACGTTGGAAACGTTCATGCGTATGAAATAGTCCTTGCAATTTCGGGCAGTTCTTGTGATACGTGTTAGGGACAGAAGGCAACAGAAGAGGATATATGCCTCTGTGCGAGTGGTCAGTGATGCGGATTAAATATTGGCCACTCGAGAATACTGAAGCAATTTTAAAGTTTCGAGAATATTGTTTACATGACATGACACCATATCAAGGAAATTCAAGATATTCATTTCGCATAGCGATGATTGGAAAAATGCTTGTTACTCATTTCGGATTCTTGGGCATAACACTAGGTACTATCATACTGATCTCTAGAAAGAGTTTTGCTGACATGAGTCTCTCCACTTGATGACAGTGCCGTGCAACATTCACATCATATGGATATCCAATACAGTGGTATTTCAGCAAGATACAGTGCGAATGAAAGGATTAAGATCCTACAAGCTTAGGTTTGATGATGTAGTAATAGATTCTTTCAATGTCTACGAACAGCTACGGATACGGGCAAAGTAGTGCATCAAATCAAGGGTAAGCGGACAGTTCGCTGAAACTACAAAGAAGCACGCACACATCTGTTACTGGACATCTCATTCTGGAAACACATTTCCAGCCCCTTTGGTGTTGTTCATACAGCCAATAATATTTGAAGGATTTGCAGAGACAAGAAAAAACGAGAAACTTTTCTTCACCTAAGCTCAGTAAAATGTTCTAGGAGATGGATGGTAATACACAACTGCCTTCATGTCTTAGTACACGAATGCAATACATTTTGAAAACCTAACGAGCTTTAGTGTACGTACAACGACAGTAAATTTATTGCCACAGTCTAAAAGTACATAGTAGAGCCGTACTTATAACATAATAATTATGATTATTCTCGTTACTACTACAATGTCATCCAGTACATATACACGCATTTTAACTACACACATGTACATGTTTAGCGTGAAGAACAATGCGATTTCATTGGTATGAAGAATATCCGTTTCAAATGAGTGCTAATGTTCGTGTATGCAAATGCAATCGTAAACAGATTTACAAAAGTTAAGTAATAAGCGAGAGATTGTTGCTTACATTGCGACTGTATATGAGAAGTTTTAGAGAACCACTCGTACTAATATAGATACGACTATTTTGTATATCTAATGCTTTAACGTGAAATTATACGGCGTATCTTGGTGGATAAGAGTATCGCGGACAAGATCATATTGCTTTTTCTCTTGTTAGTCTAAGGGAGGCAGAAAGGTTACTTGCTGGTAATAATCTTGCAATCTTTTAACTATGCTTTATTGAATGTATTTTCAAAGGTACGATTTAGTATTACATTAAATCGATAATAAAACGTACGAGAGAACCAAGTAGGTCATATGAATCCCATTTAGTTGGCAGTTACGAAAATTGAATTATTTTTTTTTATGAAATTCAAGTTTTAATTGAATATTTAAGGTGAGTTTGTATATTGTGAATCAGTATCTATCCGTTCTTTCATTAAGCGTTTCCTATCGTTAAATTAAAATTAAAATTACTTACTTAAAAAGCCTATTCATACCATTAAATGTCGGCTATAGTATCGTTCAAATGTCCGCCACAGCTTCTCTGGATGAAGCGTTTATAAACAAGTTTGGGCTAAACTCATCTAATCTAAACTCAACTATCTGCTATCAGGTACACGTTAATCTATGTTATTAATCTCTTTGAAGGTTTTCCAGCAGCAAATAATTATAAAAGAGGGCAAGTCTGTTGTACGCTCCAATATAATATGGCGTCAAATCTAGCCTGTAAGCTCGGTAAACACCATAAAAATTATACCCAGACAAGCATTGTTCTTTTGATATTTAAGAAGTTGAATGTGAATATTCCATTCGGATACATCTTGAGGAAGTGATTAAAGCCTTTAGAATTATTAGGCTTCTGTCTTTATTAAGCGCTTCCTTTATTCGAATTTAATGAAAACAAAATATGATATCATCGAAATCTTTATTAGTTTGAAGGCCATATTGATGTCCTTAAATTGCCAAATTTTCCATAACTCTGGCACATAAATTAAACTGAATTTGACCGCTGGCATAGGCTTTGAGGACCGTTGTGGCATACGTTTTATGCACAAACACCTGCAACTTAAGAAAACCTCAAACGAAAACGTAAAACGGCTGCAAATCACACGATTTCGGTGAGCAGTTCACATAACCTCCACATAAGGGGACCATGCCCTTAAATAGCTCGTAGAGAATATCCAATCTGTGTGGCACGTGACGACGTGATGTTCAAACCACATGTCGTTGGTGTTCAGACCATCTAATGCAAATAAAAAGAAGTTGGTAATTCCCGACTTATAGCTTTGACACTGATTGTCTGGTCATTGTCGCTCTCAAAGTAATATGGATCGATGACATCACCAGCCTAAAATTCACACAAATCAATGACTTTTTCGACATGCATTGTAAACTCTTAAATCATATGTGAGTTTGTATCGTTTCCATTTCCATAATCTTGTTTATTCACGTATCCATTCATTTAGAAATAGGTGTCAGGCGAATATGATTGTTACATGAAGCTTTTTTTATTTATTTTTATTTATTTATTACAATACAATTACAAATTATATTCTAATTATATACGAACGGAGTAACTTGACCATATGCTCGGTGTAGTGTCACAGACCAGAGTCTCTGGTGCGAATCGAACTCACGATCCTCACGCTAATAGTCTAGCACACTACCCACTAGACTACCAGGGCACCCTTATTTATATTTTATTTATTATTTGCATGTTGCTGAATGTTGGATTGCTTCATGGTAATTTAGCAAAGCAGACTGAATGAATGACAATAAATTTGATAGAAGTGGCTTCAGCAAGATGACCGTTATTTACTGTCATAGTTTGAAAGTTCCTGTTGGAATGCTATTCAGAAATGTACACTAAACTATCTTCAAACGAGTGCAATTGCAAAACGTTTTTACTTAACAGACGGTAAGGGAGTATATACATTGAATCACAGTGAAAATGGCCCACCATGAAATTAATCAGTATTTGTTTAATATTTATTAAAAAGGAAGAAAATAAAATAAATATTTTTGTTAAAATTAAGGTTTATTTGGTATTCATTATATGGAACTAAAAAATTCTTTTAATTACATTATTAATTCATTGATTTTTTTTACATCAGAAACAAAAACAGTTCAAAAAATTTCTCCAAGTTACACAAAAAAGTTAGAATCCATTTCTAATCGTTTAAAATCGGTAATAAATCACAAAGGCTTTCCTGCAATATATTAAAAATAAAACGTTATTTCTTTAATAATAATATACTGGGCCGTTTTCATTGTGAGATAAATTTGTAATTTTTAATAATGTAATTAAAATAATTTTTTAGTTCCTTATATTGAATACCAAATAAACTTTATTTTTAACAAAATTTTTTATGTTATTTTCTTCCTTTTTAATAAATGTTAACCAAATACTGGTTGGCCATTTTCACTGTGATTCACTGTAAGTATATTTGAAAATTTCTTATTTGAAATAGTTAATCAACTTACAGAGCATGTATAGTTTGGTTTATCAGACAGCAGCGCAATGTCTGTGTTTGTTTCAAATTGTTCTTATTTAACTGACCAAAACTGTCATCGTTGTCCTCTAGGCTTCCAACCCATAGAACGTATTAAAAAAGAAGTTCGTTGCATCCTTTTAATATTCCACATAATCTCTGCCAATATTTTCTTTTCTAATGTAATTTCCCAGACAAACACAGTGGACAGCAAATAAAAAGTGAAAAACTGCAAAATGAAAGCAAAATTTTGAAAAGAAAAAAAGAGGAAAAAGAATACATACAGTCTTCATACATCTTAATCAATTGATTGGAAAATCATTGTGTTATGAAACACAGGACCAAAATATAACGATAAAACTATAATAGATAGAAACGGGATTACACCACAGACTGCAGTATAATATTCACATACACTCACATCTGCAAATAATAGACTCTAAGTGTTATATGCCCGCATGTACCTAAAGCATCATTGCTCTCGAGAGGAATATGTCAGACACTCTTACTAAAATCTAATCGTACTGTGGGTCAAAAGCAAGTTTTTTTAATCATAAGTTTAAAATACCTAAGTAGTGAATTTTTTTAAAGATAATATTGAGTGCAAAGCTCAGGAAGGCTTTAAACCTTAAAAAAGCCATTTGTGGGAATGTTAAGTCTACCGGCATGCATTCCAAAAAGCAATGGCCTTTGGAAACCGCAATAGTTCGATGGATGGCCATGCAACTTAATAAAAGAATACTTTCAATATTTTCCTTATTCATATTAGTCCAGAACAGTATATCGATAGGGCACATATCATCCTGCTGTCAACTTAATTAAGCCTCCCTGTAAAATGTCAAGAGAATATCCAGTCTAACTGAATCAATCAGTACACTTATACACGATTTGACTGTTGTAATAGAAGCCAAATTTCTTTGAATGATACGATATTTTATGGACGAGGACTGACGGCGAGATGAGTCTCTAATGGATAGCTAGACTGCCAGTTATACTAGCCTATTCGTGCTGTCGGTATATAAGTCAAAGGAATCCTCAGAAAACTGTGGTTCATTAGACCAGGAGTCCCTAATTGGAATCTAACTCAAACATTACAAGAATCCATGAAGACAACTCGAACTTATCTATGACTTCCCGGTGTTTTAGCATGGATGATGTTTTGCCGTAGTCTAGTAGTTTAAGTAAGAGGACGTGTACTTGTCTATTTAGACAAGTAGAGTACCCGCAGGTCGACTTGACCCGTTGTACAAAGTCTAGTAAGTACGGTGTTGCCTTATTACATGTCAGGCCTCGGTTCAAACTACGACCTAGCTTCTCACACCACCAATGTTGGAACCATGCGTGGCGGGACGTACAATTTAACGCCGATTCATATTCACACTGTAAACTTTTTTGTTAGAAAATCTCAACATCACTTAAAAACTTTCATTGATTGTAAAATGTTGGGGTTCCTTTATTTCTGACCATATTTACAATAATGCATTATACCGCTGATGAAATATTTATGGCCCAAGTTAGATGATTACATGTGTATATGAGTTTAATGGTAATATTAAATATTAAAAAAGTTTACCCTTTTATAAATCCAATTTGATGCAGAGATATTGCGCTATGATCTTCTTAAATAATGAAATGAAATACCATTCTTGTAATCACTCTCTATGCCATAAACCATGAACCAGACTCAGCATTCTATACATATTTAAGTTAGGGTGTACCCTTATGATTGAAGCTTAACCGCAGTTGAACCAAATAAATTTAAAGCCAACCATTTTTACACATGTTTATAGGTCCCTTTTATAAAAGGTAATATACATATATACACTTGTACGAATACATATGTGAACATGTTTTCTAGCACTATTTCCCATTTTCCTATTTTAACGGCTAAAAACATGATGGTATGCATACAAAATATTTCGTTGACTGCTATCAATCTTCATTTTAGGAAAACTTGTTTAAATTTGTCTAAACTACACGCGCTAAAGTTTAGCACATGTATTTGGGGGTGCGTGTTTTTAGGATGTATGTATTTAGTTAGGTTTGGCGTATTAAGAGGGTTTGAACTGTGTACATGAACCAAAAACAGGGGAAACAAAAAAGCCGTAAATATTCAATTTAATAGCAATGATGCATCTTCTTTCGGCGCCAGTTAAATATTCGGGAATAATAATCGAAGGGACTGTAGTCTACAGTAGGTAGTATTTTGGCGATTCAAACCCCAGCCCATACATCTGGTATAAAATAAAATAAGAAATATTTTTCGGCGTCTTCCCCTCGGCAGTCTTATGGCAAACACTCTGACAGTACATAAAACTGCCATAAAAAGTTCCTCATAATCTATCGTTCGGAGTCGATGTTAAACTGTAAATCCCTCCACTTATTGACAAAATTAGCACGTACAACATGGGTGGTGTGAGAACCAATGTTGTAATATTGCAATCTATGCAATTTACTAGCATATATTTTAAACGTTTTTAAAAGGTGAAAACGTAACAGTATATTCTCTTGAGCTCAGTTCGTCTGATGGCATCGAAGGCTTTCTTCCAATCTACGAACTGTATGTACAAAGGTGTACGCCATTCAAGAGCTTGTTCTATTATAATGCGTAGAGGTTTGGCTTAGTGTACGCCGGAAACCAGCCTGTTCGTCTCGTAGATTTTCCTCCGTCTTACTTTGAAGCCTTCCCTGTATTTTGCATATGATCTTAAGCAGAGTAATTCGTCTTCAGATGTCACTTGATTACCCTTCTGATTAATTCTTCTGAATCAAACTTTTGGGAATACTTGTGAATGACATTTTTTTAAATAAATTTCAGTAAAACTTTAAAATATCCTTTGATTTTCCTCATACAGCCTGGTATCTTTAATTTCAATGCAATTTATAACGTTACGTATGTATAAATTAATACACAAAGAATATTCTGCAACAGTCTAAATAGAGATACTTGTGCATGGCATACCTATAAATCATGTTAGTGTGGTTTAACTACCCAATAAGATTTTTACAAACTCCAATTGCTGAAAAGATAATCAAAAGCAAGTGGTTGCGAAAAATTCTTTTTGGTTTGCGAAACGTTAGCCAAAATGCTTGGCTTTGCTTGAATTTGATTGCGGTTGGTTGTTGCATTTGGTTTTGACAGAGATTATCTCAGTGATAAAGACATTAGAAGCCTAAAAGAAAAACTGGAAATTATTTTCTTTTTTGTTTACAAAGGAAAAGACGATGCAGTGGCAAATGGGAAAAAGAAAAAACTGCTAAATAGTGTAAAACAAATTGTTGGCATAGCACTACTCACTGAAATAACGCATTGCTATAAAACTTAGCATTTTATCGTAGACAACTCGATGATTGATTGTGATTGAAACTGGTTTGGTTTCGGCACAATTGGTAGGGAAAATCGCTACACGTAGCAGAATGCAAAGGGACACATAAGAGTATTTGGTTTTAAAGTAGAATGTGTTCTAAGCGGTCTGTATCTAAGTCCAATCGTTGCCTTATATTATTGAAACGGAATTCTAATTTAAAATATGATTTCATTGTGTGTGTACAGTGGGGTGAACAAATGAGAACATGTTTGTACTCTGAGAAATTTTAATTGCATAAAAATAAAACTAATAAAGCAACTATAAAATTTTTTTCGTTTTTTATTTAGTATTTTAAGTACTAAATAATATAAAATTCGAAACAAAAATTATCAAATTCTAAGAAAAAAAAACAATCAAAGACCCTTGTTATGTAAAACCGCATTTACGCGACTAGACGTGCACTCCACCAAATTCTCTTAATTTCTTTCGGAATATTTGTCCATTCTTGATGAATCCGTTGCCAAAGCTCATCTAAATTGGTTGAAGCCGATCGGTACTGTCCCAACCGACTCTTCACGATTGACCACAAATTCTCAATCGGATTGGGGTCGGGACTTTCTACTGGCCACTGAACTAATTAAAAATTTTGCTCACTAAGCAATTCTTTAACGATTTTGGAGGTGTGTTTGGGGTCACCATCGTGATGGAAAAGGACTTCTTACGCAGAATAGGCGCTCTTGTCGACAAAATCGGGAAGATGGGTCTGCAAAATTCTCAAATAATCTTCTTTTTTCATAATATTATTGATTCTTTGCAGTGGTTCGAGGTGCCACCATGTAAAGCAAACCTATACCATGACAGTTCCTCCACCGTGTTTCACCGTTTCCTTAACATGGTGTCTTTGAATTCTTTCCCCATGGCGGCGCCAGCTATATTGCTTACCATCGGACTGAAAGCGGTTGAATTTCGATTCGTCTGACCAGATCACATGTTTCCAGTCATCGACTGTCCAATTTCTGTGTTCTCTGGCAAACTTTAATCGTGCCTTTACATTTTAGTCGAAAGTGCAGGTTTTTTTCTTTTTGACTGCTGAGGTATAGACAATATCTTTAAGAGCTCTACTTGCCGTTCATCAACTAACGGTTTTCCCGATTGCCAAAGAAGCTCCTTTTGGTGTTAAAAATTTGTCCCTTTTCATTTTTGTTACCATTACACGAGCATCTGCATTAGTTAGTAGTTTTTTACTGACTGACTAACTCCAAGTTGTTTTTATAAATTTCCCTGGTAGAATAGCCACTTCCAGTCAAAGCTACAATGCTATCTTCAATACTATGATTTTTGTTCTATAAGTTGCAAAAAATATTCGCTCAACGAGATTGAGTAATTAATATTAAACTAATATTTTCTTGAAAAAGTCAAAGAAGTGCAAAAACATGAAAAAATAACGCTAGTTTTTGATTTCGTTTTTACAAACATATCACAAAAAGCAGACGTGAAAAATTGTTTTATTCTTAGAGCTTGATGCTTTCTGCTTTAAATTTTATTTTATTTTGTTAATCACTAAATGCTAAATAAATGACAAATAAACTTTTGAAGTTTTGTTTATTACTTTTAGTTTTATTTAATAAAAAAGCGTCCAAAGTACAAACATGTACTCATTTGTACTATTGTAGGTAAGGTTTTTGGGTTT
The DNA here is from genome assembly GCA_932273835.1 of Sarcophaga variegata. Lineage (NCBI taxonomy): Eukaryota > Metazoa > Arthropoda > Insecta > Diptera > Sarcophagidae > Sarcophaga > Sarcophaga variegata. The sequence goes on along the minus strand of OW026360.1, from coordinate 98,731,741 downwards.
TTATCTTAATACATAGCAAAACTCTACTTTTAGTTTCCTACCACGCAATCAAATAAAGTCTATATTCCTGTATATTGTAACACGCTAGTTGCAGAAATAAATTGAGTGCGTGTATGTTGGGTTGTGTTGGCTTTGATTTGCACGGTGGTTTATGGTTTGTTCTCACATACTTGCGGCTTAAAAAAAACGCACAAAAAAGTGTAACGGGAGAAATAGCAAGACCTCGGTGACCACTTGATATCACCTAAACGTAGTGCCGTCCTGTTGAAACCATATATACATACATAATTGGTCATATATGTATGTATTATTCTGTGAGCCACTGTTCACAACTTGATGTAAACAACAACAATTGTTTTGTTTGTTATTCCTCGATAGATCTTTGTAACGGAGATCTTCAAACCACGATTATTTTCTTCAAACACATCGCGTCTTCACAGAAAACTGACTGTACTTTTACTGATTTGTTGCCTGCCTTGTCTTGCCTCTTATCTGGCAATGTAAACAGTCTGATGAATGTTCTTGAAGTCGTATGTTCATGGCTTCGCCTTCTTGAGATCTCTATAAACGTAAGCAACATTGCTCCATTTTTATTGTTTATGTATTTTGTTTACGTTTGTTCTTGTAGTGTTCGTTGTTGTATTTTTGTTTACTTATTATCATTTTTATACTGGTGTTTGTTGGTATATTTTTGTTTACTTGTTTATCATGTAAACAAGTTCATTGTTTTTGTTTTTCCAGCTTTTTTATAACTTTAATGTTAAACGATGTAGTCGTAGTCGCCGTAGTCTAGTAGGTAGTGTGTTGGCTTATTAGACGTAAAGCTAGGGTTCGCACCCCTGGCCAGACATCAAAACAAAATACAAAAAGTATTTCTTCGGTGACCTCCTCTCAGCAGATTTCTGGCAAAAACTCTGAGAGTAAATAAAAATTTCCATGAAAAGTTTCTCAAAAATCTGTCGTTCGAAGTTGACTTTAAAATGTAACACACACAACATAAGTGGTGTAAGGAACTAGGTCGTAATCCTGACTGAAGGGTTGTAATGACCAATTACGTATGTGTGTTAAACGATGTAAAAGTAAAACACCAGTATCTAGATTTTTCCATTTTGTAACAATATTAAATTCATTGGCATTTAATTTCTTCTGATAAGTACTCCCTTCTCTCTAAACACTCCATTCAATCAGGTACAGCAACATTAGATTTCTTATTTCCTGTTTTTAATTTTTCATCACTGCTGTTGAGTACAATACATTGAATATCAAACATTGTCAGTGACAATGCTAACATCATCAGCACTGCCAGTCTTATTCACATCATCAGATTGAGTAAACGTTGCCCGACATATGCCATATGGTAGAGTATAGCTGGAGTAAAGAAAAAAATTCGATTCTAATGTGTTTTGAAAAAGGATTTAAATGGTGCTGAGGCGTGGTGATAATGTCGATGATGATATTAATGACCAGAATGCTAGTGGCGCTGGTAATGGTGATGGTAGTAGTAATGAAAAGTTTTTCAAAATGTACTTGTGTTGAAATTTCTATTCAATGCCCCGTTTATTTTCGGAGGAAATGATAATAATGTTGTTATTGTTGGTATTTTTTTGTCTGTTTGATGCCGCTGCTTTTGTGATTTGTTGGTGGAGAGGGGCAGATGACCGACCTATTTACGTATATACAAAAATAACAATAACATTTTTAATGAAATCTAATATTAAAAAAGAACAATAATGTAAAGGGTTTAGATAATAAACGTTTTGGTAAAGCATTTTGATAAAAAGAGAGTCCAATTATTTGGTATTATGTAGCTCTACATGTAAAAGAATTTAAAATATATTTAAGCTGAAAATTTATATTCAGTATAATTACTTCAGGATTGTATCGAACAATATAGGTTCCAAGTATATAGTCTGATGATTCATTCTCATCATCACAGAATCTACATCTACTTTGTGTTTACAGTAGCATGTCTAATGACAAGTTACGAACATTAGGCTATTCCTGAATCACCCATTTGGTTTAAGAAAAGTTTTGGATTCTCTTTCTATTCATTTTTATAAAGTTACTTCCCCATTCTCTCAGAAAAATTCTGACCCCATTATTGGCGCCAATTTCCACATGACTTTGGATTCCCTTCTTTATTTTCTCTACCTGTCTGATTCAGCCTAGCTGAAATTACCGTAATCTAGTAGGTAGTGTGTTGGCTTAGTAGAAATGAAGCCACGCTTCAAACTACAGGTCAGACATCTCAAAAAAAAAAGAAATATGAAAAATATTAAAATATATGCTCGGCGACTTCCTCTCATCAGATTTCTGGCAAAATTTCCGAGAGTAAATAAGATTGCCATGAAAAAGTATTCCAAAAATCTGTTGTTCGGAGTGGACTTCGAACTGTAGGTCCCGTCACTTATGTATAAGGTTAACACACACAACGTAAGTAGGTCGTAACCCTGACTGAAGATTTGTAATGATCAATTGAGTACATACATATATGTCTGATTCAGCATCCACAAATAGTCCAATACTATCTTCGAATTAACCTTAAGAGTAGTCGGATGACTGATATGCCCCATACTTTTTATTTTGTATCCCGCGAGTTTCTATATGGGATTGAAATATTTAAATACGAGACCAATAATTTCTTTTCCTGTCTTCAGATCTGTTCTTGACCCATCCGTAACCACAAAATGATCGCTCTTTTAAAAGATTACTCGCTACACTATTTTAAGTAATTCTCATTGCAAAGCATTTTCCAAAGTCAGAAAGGGAAGCTGGCAGCAACTTCATTAAGTCACGAGGTCCCCTTATTTATCTCGCGTTAGACTTGTCTCATATCATCTCAAAAATAGTCTCCAAAGCTGTGATCTTCATTACTATGTTCAGCAGTCAACGGTTCAACCATACAGCCTAATATCACATTTTTTTATCAGCCTAATCTTGTTGTCCTGTGTAGTGTTAATTTTAATTCATTTCAAAACCAACCATTTCAAACCAACAACCGACGAAACTCAATATTTTCCAAAAACGTCCGTTAAAATGCAAAGGAGAACCCGTACAAAATTCAACTAACACGGCAACTGAAGATAAACGAAAAGAGAAACCAACGTGTGTTCGTGGAATGGCCTCTAGATAAGTCGGCAACTGACCCTCTTTTTAATCGAATAATCATATTCATCGACAAGACCTTTTGCTGGGTGAATGGCAATGTAGACAGACAAAATTGTCGAATTTGGGACGATATCAAGCCACATGAAATCCAAGAGCGTCCAATGGACAAATTCACTGTTTGATATGGATTTTAGTCTGGTGACGTTGGCGGTTGGCCAGGCCATCACTGTCAACGGGGATCACTATACGTCGACGATTATTCACTTCGTTTGGCCCGAATTAGATGATATGAACGAAAACGACATGTACCACATTGGATGTTCGACGATTTGTTCACATTGTCATCTCATATGAATTTGATGAGGACTAGTCACCAAGATCGTGTAATTTGTCCCTCTTAGAATTCTTTTTGTGATTTATGTATATTAATGATCTACCGGATGTTTTGGTTGTCTGCCGTGTTCATATGTATGCGGATGATGTGCAGATTTATGCCAGTACTCGTAAGGAGAATATTGATTCTTGTTTGCACACTGTTAACAGTGATTTGGATAGGATTGACAGTTGGGCTTCGGCGAATGGACTACGTATTAATCCCTCAAAGTCCAAATGTTTAATACTTTCGAAGACCAATGTTTCGTTTGCCTTACCTGGATTGAGTATCAGGGGAAATAAAATTGACTTTGTCAAGTCTGCTACCAATCTGGGTATTGTATTTAATGACAGATTATCGTGGTGTGGCCATATAAGTGTCGTTGTTGGCGGAATATATGGCATGCTTAGGAATCTATGGGCGGTCATTGATTCAACTCCTTTTGAAATTCGTATGCAACTTGCTAAAACTTATTTAATTCCTGTGCTATTGTATGGGTGCGAAATTTTTGCAAACTGCGATAGTAATGACAATCGGAAACTAAACTTGGCATACAACAATATAGCAAGATACGTCTTTATTAAGGGTCGCCGGGATCATATTTCTCATTTAGCGTACCAGATATTTAGTGTGAAATTTGATAATCTTCTGAAAATTAAATGCCTCATACTATTCCATAAAATTATTAATACGGGACAGCCGGAATATTTATTAGGCCGAATTAAGTTTGCTAGGTCATGCCGGGGCATGAAGATTATTCAACAAAGTTACAGGACTCTTTTGCCACAGCGACAGTTCTTTATACACACCACTAATCTCTGGAATTCCCTACCAAATTATATCCAAAAGATAGGCAATACAAATGCGTTCAAAAAGGAGTTATTTAAATTGTTCTCTTAATGAAATGTTTGGTTATTATATCGATTACATATTTATCCTTACTTTCTATATCGATTTTTGTAAATATTTCCTTTTTATATTATTGGAATTCTTTATTTTTTTAACTTTTTATTTTCTTTTTATTTCTGTAGTATTGTTAGTTTTTCTATATTATTTTAAATTATATTTCTACTTAAATTTTATATTTTAATCAATTCGTTTTTTATATTAATTTGTTATTTTTGCTTAACTTCTTATATTTCTTATATATCACAATTTTTATTATTCTTTTATAACTTATATAATATAATATAAGATTAAAATCTTGTTGTGTTATGTTAATTATAATAAATAAATAAATAAATAAATAAATAAATAAATTTCTGAAGTCGCGGATGCGTATAAGCTACAGACCACCACGGTCCCCCAACAGAGTTATAAAAATTTACATTTCTGATGCGCTCCATCTAGAGAAGCTGCGTCGGACATTTGAACGATGTTACTTTTCACAAACAATGGCATCAATAGGTCTTTTAAACGAGTAAAAAATTTCGATCATATTTTACACACACTTTGTTTTATTTAAATTTAGAGATTTTTTTATGTTTAATACCCGAAATAATATTCAACGACTCTAAATTCCATTCCGATTTATGCTTGCCGTCATATTGCCGTAATCTAGTAGGTAGTATGTTTATTAGATGTGAGCCGTCAGACATCAAAACGAAATATGAACATATATTCCACAAGTGAACCTGTTTTCTGTCATTTTAATGTCTTTGGAACAGTTTTTATGTGGCTATGTTAAGACTTTGGTTTATGCCGACAAACAAACAACTCTTAAAGTATTGAAAGTCAATAGCCAATTGCCGCTTCACGGCCAAGTTTATTTCGAAAATAAAACAAAAATTGGAGTGAACGAATGGACCATGTTCCGCATGTACCTCGTAACCTCGCGGGTGTATAGTGGAAATGTTATTCAAAAACTAAATGCCTTGAATTTATTAATCAAATTATATTAAAAAAAATGTTCATTCTAATAATGTTTCTGGCTAGTATTATCATTTCAAGTGCCAAAGATTAAAAAATATCCGATATTGTTGGCACCCAACAAACTTTTTAATAATTTCATATCACCTCCATAATAGAATATTATTTGTAACAAATTCTCTCTTCTATACTCATTAAATTTCTGGCTACTTTCCACTCTATTCGAGTGATATGGAGAAAAATATTAACAGAATCTCTGCTTTACACCGCCATCATCAGAAAAATTGTCAGAAAACGTTGAATACCTGCTTTGTTAAGGAGGCTTATGAGGGTATTTTCAAAGGCTTTTTGTCTGACGAAGGCAGGTTTGTGTCTTCTACAAAAAAAAAAAAAAAAAAAAAAAAAAAAAAAAAAAAAGCAGAGAGGCAAGGTACAGCGAAAGTAGAAAGAGAGACAAGAATATAAAAACGAAGCGCCACTTTCAATAATGAAGTTTATTTCAAAGCTTATTTAAAAGTGTTAAACGATTAAATTGAAAAATTCCTCTTTTGCCATTTATTTTCTTACAACGTTAAACGAGTAGAGCGCTTCAGTGTTACTTCTCCAGAGACCAAATTTAAATATGGAATTAAACGAAAGAGAAAAAGTAACCGATAGTAGTAGAACTTTAGCCAAATAAGAAAAATGAATTTGAGTTTCTTGTTACCGTCTCCTCCACCCTAATATTGCAACAAAAACATTTGGTGGTAAGGAATTCAGTGAAAAAGAAAGTTTGAAAGGAAATAAAAAAGTTGTAATCTGAGGGATTTTTATAAATGATTTGAAAGTATAACACAAGAATTTAAGTTAGAAGAGAAGAAAAAAACTTTGAACCACTTAAGCAGGAAATTGTTGAACTGTATTTGCATTTGAACATCACAAAAACATGTTAGAAGTTTAAAGAGTTTTAAAGCTTCAATACTAAACAGACACACTTATTGACATTACAAGCTCAAGTGATAATTAGGCAGACATGTGAGCTCTGCCTAGGGGAGACCTTTCAAATTCCTTTGAATCTGTGACAATTTCTATGGAAAAATATTCTGTAATTTAATTGAAAAAGTCCTTAACGGCGATGTTCTATCAATTCTATTAAACCAAATTAATATTGTTACGAAAATGGAAAAATCTTGATACTGGTGTTTTGCCTTTACATCGTTTAACATTAAAATTAAAAAACAAAAGTTACAATAACAAAACAATGCATGAAAACAAACCGGTTTACAAATTATCGTACTGCTTAATATATCAACAAACACCAGCCTAAAAAAAATGGTAAACAATTGAACAAAAATATGCCTTCAAGAACATTCATTAGACTGATTACCCTGCCATATAAAAGGCAAGTCAAAGCAGGCGAGTGATCTAGTGAAGTTCAGTCAGTCTTGTGTGAAAACTTGGTGCTTTTGAAGAGAGTAATCGTGGTTTGAATGTCTCCATTACAAAGATCTGTTGAATAATTTTCCAATAATTGTTATTGTTTATGCAAAGGGGGTAAACAGAGGAATAACAAACAAAGCTATTGTTGTGGTATACATAAAGTTATGAACAATAAATAATTAATAATTATAATTAAAACTAAACACAGATTTATTTTTATTTTATTTACAATCTACAAACTCATATTATAAACGTTTTTAAAAGGTAAAAAAGTAACGATATCAAACGATTAGAAGAAAGGATCTGTGATAGCAATACAGAAAGAAGACGATCTAAGTCGAAGTCAACAAAGTTTTATTGATTCTAGTACTCAGTAGTAGTCTCGTAATATCCTTCTCTAAGCGCATGCTACGTTAGCCACCAGTCGTTTCCGTAAGGACTGCTATTATTATCGTCGAAAAGAGATACCATAGCAGTGCGATCATATGCGACCTACACAATCTGTGTAGCGTATCCCTATACTAATGTATGTTTCTTCTGGGATACCTTAATCCTTCAGATGTTCCAAGATTCGAAATATAGAGGTCAAAAAATACATACATACATAATTGGCCATTACAATCTTCAGTCAGGATTACGGCCTATCTTCTCACACCACTCATGTTATGTGTGTTAATTGTATACATGAGTGGCGGGACCTACAGTTTAATTCGACTCCGAACGACAGATTCTTGAAAAACTTTTCATGGCAATTTTATTTACTCTCAGAGTTTTTGCCAGGAATTTGCTGAGAGGAAGTCGCCGAAGAAATATTTTTCATATTTCGTTTTCATGTCTTACGTCGAATAAGCAAATACACTACCTACTAGACTACGGCGACTTCATAGAGGGCAAAACAGTGTAACAAACGAGTGTAACAAAATCGGTTATCATGGTGTGGTAGGTGTCTCCATTGAAAGGTGCATTCGCTGCTCCACAAGCCGTACCAAAAAGTCGCTTGTGTGGGTTTTCTGAGTCCTGAACACGGCAATTTTACTTATTAACGTACCCACAAAAATGAAAATGAGCTTCAACCGACAAGATGATTTTTTTTTTTTTGCAAAATCGACATCATCGTGCAGATTCTTGTAAACCCATCTAGCGAAGCGAAAACGAGGCGGATGGTCAAGCGACTTCAACTCTTTGTAAGGCGGCATAGCGATATCTTTTCGCAAAATTCAACGCAAACTGGTGCGTGAAGTGTTCAATTCTGATGAATGATGACGAGTTGATGTTGGTGGATTCCCCCAGGCACACTATTAGCCGCACCTTCCATATATTCGGGTGTATGCACTGTACGAGCACGCTCACGTCTTGGCGCGTCAATTGAAAACAGTTTCAAGAACTTTAGCAATAAACTTGCCTATACCGGGCACTGTTGGTCCTTCTCTGCGACCAAATTTTGTATGACATTTTCGTGCAATTTCCGACTAATTGTCTTTATTTTGGAAATAAATTTCGGAAATAAAGCCCAAAGTTGCTCAGACGACAATCGATTCATTACGTTCAGTGGAGATAATATACTGAATTTTGTGACAGAATAGAGTGACATAAGTATTGCCAGATTCGAAATAACTGATGGTTCAAATTTAAACGCATTGATAGCCCACCCATCACAAAGCTCACAGCTTTGCTTCGGGAGTAATATTGTTCAGGTCCTTTACGATATCCTGCAAAGCCTTTGAGTGTATCTACCAAATCGAATGAAGAGTAGTCGCAGTTCACTTCCCCTTAACGCATACATGCTGACAATAGATACGAAGATATTTTCCCCTGAAGATAGTGAGAAAACATGCGTATACCAGGAGAGATTGACAGACTTTTTGACCTAAAATCCTTAGGTATAGTATAGGAATTCTGTTGGAATGAATTTTCCTTTTTTATTGCCGCAATTACTAGGTTTCTTTCAAATCAATGGAACTTTTCTTCTTTGAGTTTCGGAACTGAACTGCTTAGACTGTTTGATGATCATTTGATGACAATATACCATGAATATTTTTACATTAAAACACGTTCTATATGTTCTGCACTGTTGAAGAACAAATTTTTTTCTCTTATGTCCTTTACTTTAAAAGGCAAACTTTTACGTTTTGAAATCGTCTTTAAATCTCTGCTTTGCTATGTTTTTCCAATTTATTACTGGCTTAACTTTATTCTGTCATAAAAATCTATTCATTGAATAATTTTTTTATCCATTTTAGCTGAATATATCCTTGCAGTGAAGGTGGATGGAGTGTATACAACTGTAGGGGCCTTTACGTGAAATCAATTTCAATAAATGCTTTTGTATTTCGTATATTTATTTGAATATCCAAACGCATTTATAAACATCCATCATTTCCTGTTCTGATTTGATTGCCATTTGCCTCTCTTTTTTGCTACTTCCCTCTTCCTCTTAATCTGAATATTTTACAATAAACGTAAGCCCGGTAGTTTAATTCGATTGTGCGAATGTCAGTGTGTCAATGACAATTCTGCTAGAGAAAGCAAATCAACTGTTTATACATTATCAATTTATTCATATTTATATGCGTACGTACATACATCGTACACATATCGTATATTTATTCATTATATATTCATAAATACATCCTCATATACGTACAAATGTGTGTGATATTTTACGTTTTTTTTTTGTGTTCTACGAATTGATTAAATTTTTCATATTTTATCGTACAAATCTCATTTCCTTTTGCCCTCCTATGGCAACTTTTGTTTTTTTTATTTTAAAAAATTCGTTAATATGTGAAAATAACAACAACAATAATAGCAGCAAAAACGTACATATATATAAAGACAAATACAAAAATGTAAAATTACGAAAATATATTCGAACTCATACACACACATATCGAGATTATCGAATATCGAAAGTTAATCCATTAAATAATGCCTGTAAAGACATTCATTTTTTTAATTAAAAACAACAATAACAGCAGAAATAATAAAATCAATAACAGATTTAAATTTGATTATAAAAACAAACGTGAGAATATATGGGGTGGGCCATCTATCGGCTTAAATTTTAACTATGCGTTATTTCGAATCTGGCAATACTTTGTATGTCATTCTATTCTGTTACAAAATTCTGTATATCACCTCCACTGAACGTTATAAATCGATTTACGCTTGAGCAACGTTGGGATTTATTTTCGAAATTTATTTCCGAAACAAAAACAATTAGTCGGAAATTGCATGAAAATCTCGTACAAAACTTGGTCGCAGAGAAGGACCAACAATGCCCGGTATACGCAAGTGTATTGCTAAAGTTCGTGAAACTGTTTCTATTCTTGACGCGCCAAGACCTGAGCGTGCTCGTATAGTGCGTACATCCGAAAATATCGAAGCTGTGGCCGAGAGTGTGCGTGAGAATACATTAACATCAACTCGTCATGGTTCTTTAGAATAGAACATTTCAAGCACCAGTTTGAGTTGAATTTTGCGAAAAGATCTCGGTATGAAGCCTTACAAAGAGCTGAAGCTGCTTGACCATCCGCCTCGTTTTTGCTTCCCTATATGGGCTTACAAGAAACTGCACGATGATGTCGATTTTGCAAAGAAAAAAAATCATCTTTATGGCTGAAGCTAATTTTCATTTTTGTGGGTATGTTAATAACTAAAATTTCCGTTTTTAGGACACAGAAAACCAATCGCACCATGTTAACCTTTTTTTATCCGCTCTTCTTGGTACTGATGTGAACAATATTTGGGTTCAACAGGATGATACAACTTACCATACATCTCATGCCACAATCGATCTTTTGAGTCAAACGTTTTGGCCGTTTAATGAGCCGAAATGGCGATGTCAATTGGGCGCCAAGAAGCTGCTGTTTGAAATCGTTGGGCTATATTCTGTGGTGCGCCCTTAAATAAAAGAGTTATGCCGACAAAACAGAAACAATTGAGGATTTGAAGGCCAATATTCATAATCTCATTGATGAAATACGAACTTTTGCACGAAAATTGGTCCGATCGAATGAGGTAATGTGAGGCCAGCCATGGCAGCCGTATGAATGATATATTATACCATTTCTATCCGGAACAATTGTACTTTACAATAGAAAAATAATTTTGCCACAATTTCAAAATGTTTTTGCATTTTTAAATTTAAACTGTTAAATTTTCCACCCTATATTTACAGTGACAGAAGTCTGTGACACGTAAAATCATATTTCTGAGTTTGATAACAAAAGTTAGTCTATTACTTTCAAGAAATATCAGTTATTTGCTACTGGACTTATACTTTTTATCTAGAAATATAGGATTCCTAATTTCCAGTCTCGAGACATCGAGTTTATGTCCACTTTAAGTGCAAAATTCGTCGGCAGCATTTTGGGTGAAAAACTATGTTTAAGTATACATCGTGGAGAGGGCAATGTTTCTCTCAATTCTTTTTACCCTGACATACCTCAGGGTGTCGCACGGTGTCCGTAAGGAGTCTAGTACTTCAAAAGCAACCAAGTACCGCCTTCTAGAATGCATTAATTACACACAGGAAAGTATGTGTTCCGGAGATTCCAACTAAACCTCAGGATGTCGTTCGGTCTTTGTAAGATGTGAAATTTGGAAATTTATACAGGCTGAAAGGAAAGATAGAGAAAAACAAGGATGGATTTGAGTTAATTTAAACTTATGTTGGGTGACTTTAGTAAGAAGCGATTTGAGTTATGAGTTAGGCAGGAATATTAGCCGACATTTTAACCAGGCGTTGTAAAGTCAAAGTACATTTGGTTAGAATAAGAATTGGTTCAAGCATAGTATAAAGATTCTGCGATAAGAAGAAGGCATCTCCAGATCACATACTTGGAACCCGTGTGTCATAAAAGCATTTTAAAAGACGGTGCTTGATTGCTTATTATACATACATACATACATACATAATTGGTCATAACAACCCTTCAGTCAGGATTACGACCTAGTTTCTCACGCCACTTATGTTATGTTTGTTAATTTTATACATGAGTGGTGGGACCTACAGTTTAAAATCGAATCGAACGAGAGATTTTTGAGAAACTTTTCATGGCAAATTTATTTTCTCTAAGAGTGTTTGCCAGAAATCTGCTGAGAGGAGGTCGCCGAAGAAATACTTTTTGTATTTTGTTTTGAATTCTGGCCTGGGGCTCGAACCCTGGCTTTACGTCTAATAAGCCAACACACTACCTACTAGACTACGGCTACTTCATAAGAAAGAAGTTACTGGTCGAAAATGGTTTTCGCCTTGTTCGTTTCTTCTTTGGGGCCAGGTGGGTGGATGGTTTATTAGACATCTTGTTATAAACACAAGTATTAACTCAATATATATCCTAAATGGTGTATTTAAGCAAACATTTTTAAAATTCAATTCCATTAGCCGGCAATAAATGAATTTCTCAAAAACAGTTTCTCATCTATAACTCACGTTAAATAAATCAGCAGTGAAGTTTTGTCGAATTAAATGTATTGAAGCTGATTAAATATTTAATGGGGGTCAAGTGTAAAACACAAAAGTTTAATTACTCTTTTAAATTTGCCATTAAAGATGAATATTTTTATATTCTTGTTGTTGTTTAAGGAAACTTTTTCCACTTGTGCCACATGCTGTTGCAACTAACGCTGATGCTTCGCTTGTGCTACTATTTCAAATCTAAAAAATTGGAAAAAATTTTCTTTTTGAAAATTTTTAAAAGTTTTTCGGTTATTTCGTCATTGTTTTCCTTTTTATTTTATTTCATGAATATTTCTTAAACTAAAGTGTTTAAAGTAGAAGCTGAAAAAGAAAACCCAAATGAAAATTTACACAAAATAAAAAAGAAATTACGAAATAAAGTGTAAGGATACACTCAGACACTTGCAATAAAACTCATGCAATATGAGTGCCAGCCAGCCTCCATTACCAACCGTCACTTGTCTTTAGAAATTCTCATTTTTATCCTTTTTATAATTTTTTTCTTATAATTTTTTTATTACGAAACTTTAGACTTTATTTTAATTTGTGATGTCATTGTCTTTTATGTTTGAAAATTCTGCTTTTTTCTATTTCAAGTTCAAGGCATATCATATCATATTTATAATGCTACACAATTTCCGCTAAGTGTTCGGCTATGCCAAGCTGTAAGTGAAGGTGGGCAACAGGTTTTACTATATCTCCCGTTATAAATTATGTTAGGATAGGTAAAAGTGTTAGCAGACTGCATTTGACAGAGTTAGATTCCCAGAAGAGGTGTGTTTAGAGGGTAGTGTGTTAGGTTAGGTTAGGTTAGAGGACGTGTACTTGTCAATTAAGACAAGTACAGTACCCGGAGGTCGAATTGACCCATTGTACAACGTCCTAGTTTCTCACACCACTTATGTTGTGTGTGTTTATTTTATACATGAGTGGTGGGACCTACAGTTTAAAGTCGACTCCTAACGACAGATTTTTATTTATTGAGAAACTTTTCATGGCAATTTTTATTTACTCTCAGAGTTTTTGCCAGAAATCTACTGAGAGGAAGTCGCCGAAAAAATACTTTTTGTATTTTGTCTTTGATGCCTGGCCTGGGGCTCGAACCCAGGCTTTTGCGTCTAATAAGCCAACACACTACCTACTAGACTACGGCGACTTCTTAGCTTGTGTGTTAGCTTGTTAAATGAGAGCCTTCGGCTTTTTTTTTAAATATTCACCTAATCTAACCTGATGAACATAGCGCCGCAGAGCATTCCTCCTTGGCGTTCCAATTTGTGAATTTTACATTACTGTAGCATTTCTCTCTCTTCGACTTTACTTCTTTTAATAAAACAACACCGCAAAAAAGTGACAAATTCATGACAGAAGTACATTATGCCATAAATTCGAGGTTGTTGTTGTTTATTTAGAATTTATTGCCTAATAAATAGCTCATGGTTGCCATAATCTACTGAGTGGTGTGTTGGTTTGCTAGATTAAAGAACGAATATCTTCAAAAGAAGAAATATGAGACTAAATTCAGTGCCATAAAAAATATGTCCTTCTTAGTAGGAAATAGGTTTTGCCACCTTTACATCACACAAAGTTGATGATGTGAGAAACTAAGACCGAAAACGACTATAAGGTTATTATATTCAATAATGTGTGTGTGATCGGGCAAATATGTCTTAATGAAATTTTTTTTTGGAATTTGCAGGCTTTTAAATATAATCTCAAGAGTATTGAAGTCGCCGTAGTCTAGTAGGTAGTCTGTTGGCTTATTACACGTAAGGCTACGGTTCAAACTCCAGGTCAGACAGTAAAATGAAACTTGCAAAAAATTTTTTTCTGTGACTTCCTCTCAGCAGATTTCTGGCAAAAACTCTGAGAGTAAATAAAATTGGCATGAAAAGTTTCTCAAAAATTTGTCATTCGGAATCGACTTTAAACAATACGTCCCGCCACTCATGTATGAAATTAACGCACACAACATAAGTGGTGTGAGTAGCTAGGACGTAATCCTGACTGAAGGGGTGTAATACCAATTATGTTATGTATGTATTGTGGTCGTTATTTATGCAAGCTTAATTGATTCCCTGAGATGTAATAATAATTTAAGAAACTGCATATATGCCGTAGTCTAATAGGTAGTGTGTTGGTATACATATTATTATGAGGTCACGGTTGTAATTACCAATTATATATGTATATGCATATAGAAATAGACCTTTTCAAAATCTGCAATGACAGTGGCCAAGTTAGAGCATCCACTATAAAGCAGAGAATATTGGAAGCGAGCTTAAACATACCATGGGACCTTCGGTATCAGCTGAGACCACGTATGTACTTTGGTTTTGAAAATTTCTGTTATGATCTTACCGGAAACCTCTTTAAGTTCGTTTTAAACAAACAACAAAATTTTTTTCTATTTTTCTCCCCTTAGACCCCTTATTGCATTCTATGGTTTTATCTCGTTTTTCTACTTTCAAAACTTTTCACCCAACTTGAAGGAACAAAAAAAAATTTTTACAAAAAATTCAAAAAGAAAGAAAAATTTTGATGGAAATCGTTTAGAAGAAGGAGTGAAGCGAAATCCACGGCTGGATTTAAGACGAATCAAAGAACATGATAAGTAACGTTTAAATAAATTCACATATTCTAACACAAAAAATTTTAAATTTTTATGTTGGGTTTTTTTTTGTTTCTACGGTTCCTTTTATCCATCTTTTAGAAGTATAAGTACTGCTTCTAGCTTCAACTGTTCTAAGTTAAATTGTTATAAAATAGTCTGTTGTCGAACTGTATGTTTTACATGTTTTAATATTATAAGAAGTGTTTTAGTTCAAAAACAAAGTTAAGAAGTTTGTAAAACGATAGACAATACAATAGAAACATCTATGGTATGCAACGTAACTGAGATTATGAGCTCTGTACCATCACCGGCAATTTCCTTCTGAATTTTCTTTGAGATATGTCCAATTCAGTATCATCGGTATACACCGTAAGAAGGAATGACATCTCCAGATCATCAAACAATACATCCTTAACCTTAATTGTGTAATCGTTCTGACTGAGCCCAAGACTGCAACATATTGTTACGAAAATGAAAATAGTTGGTACTTATACATCGTTTAACATTAAAATTATAAACAAAAGCTACAAAAACAAAAACAATGAACTTTTTTACATGATAAACAAGTAAACAAAAATATATCAACAGAACACCAGTATATAAAAGAGATAAATAAGTAAACAAAAATACAACAACAAAAACTGCAAAAATATATGTAAACAGAAAAACAACAACGAACAAGAATAAATGTAAACAACATGTTTACATAAACAACATGTTTACATTTAAAGAGATTTCGAGAAGGCAAAGTCATTTGCCTTCAAGAGCATTCATCAGACTGTTTACCCTGCGATACAAAAGCAAGGCAAAGGAGGCAACGAAGTCAATAAAAATTCAGTCAGTGTTGTGTGAAGACCCACGGTGTTTGAAGAAAATAATCGTGGCTTGAAGATCTCCGTTATAAAGATCTGTCGAGCAATTGTTACTGTTTACGCAAAAGATTGAAAGAATAACAAACAAAGTACGTGTTATTGTTTACATCAAGTTTTGAACAGTGGCACACAGAATTGTGTGCCTAAACACAAATTTATTTTAATTTTATTTGCAATTTACAAGCTCATATTTTAAACGTTTTTAAAGGGTAAAAATGTAACAATATGCCTATATATGTACAAGGGTACCTGCACATGCACTTGTGCATGTGTATTCGAATTTTGACCTCTTCCTGAGAACCGCAAACAAATAATTTTAGAAAATTTTACAATTCATTTTCAGCCATTTGTAACTCGATTATTTAAAACTACTCGTATATAGAGAATGCATGGCAATATGGATATTAATTTTTCATTTATTTTTATTTTACTATCGCTAACATGAACTGTACGAGTGGCTTGAAACAGTAACAGGAACAGCCATGAAGAGCTTAAATAAAGTGGATTTTTTTTAAGCAAAAGTAGCGTTGATGTTATAAAATATTTATTATTATTTTTCAAAAACGCTAACACATGTGTTGTTTCTATTTTTATTTTATTAAATATAGTTATTGTTGCAGTTGTTGCTGCTGTTGCAGTTGGTGTTGTTGTTACGTTTATAAATATTGGAAAATATTCCACAAAAAACTGTATCAGCTGTTGGTGACATTATTTCCCATTTTATTTCAACCACAAAATATATAGGCTTTCAACGTTTAGCGCAAATGCATATACATATATACATACATACATACATATATACAATGGCTTTTACACACATAAGTACACACAAGTTTATAGAAATAGGATACGTTTACGTTATACATGTTGTTTGTATGTATACTACTACTTACTTTCGTCGTCGTCGTGGTTGTTATATTTTGCTATTGGCCATTAGTTTTGCCTGTGAGCAGACGAAAAAGAAAAAATTTTTGTAGTAGAGTTCAGTTGCAAATGGCAATCACATTTACCATGAGTCAAGAACAAAAAGGTGTTTGATTTATACACTACAAATAAGCCAACAAGCGTGAGAGCGTGAACGATCTTAAAACAGCCGTTTGATAAATCTGGCAACTTGTAATTATTTTTTGACTGGAAGTGTCACATGTTTATTGCTTTTCAAACATCTGAATCGTTCATGTGACTTCATTAAGACAGTGTTACTAACAATACAACCCGACTAATTTTGGCTTTATTGCAGGAATAGTATCCAGCAGGAGTAATTTCACGATTAGGACTATCAATATTAAGCTATTTACCGAAGGCTTTTTTTGTCAAAGATCGTGTCTTCCCGGATGATATCCTAACATTGGAACATTTGGAAATCAACACACGTCACTTTCTCTTTGAGATACCGACCGAAATATGCGAAGAATTGGAAAGCTACTTTAAAATTATCGACGGCTGCAACCTATTTTGAGGTGTTTGTACATAAGGGCAAGGTCCAAGTATTATAAATAATGAATGAAATAATGGCCATCGATTTACTCAAGAGACATAAATATTGTTACAACATTAAACAAAGGTCACCGTAGTTTAGTAGGTGGTGTGTTGGCTTATTAGATGCGAAGCCATGTTGCACATCCCAGCTCAGACATAAACAAAATGAGATATAAAAAAATATTTCTTACACGTCTTCCTCTCAGCAGTCTTCTGTCAAAAACTCTGAGAGTAAATAAAATTATCATGAAAATTTTCTCCAAAATTCGTCGTTCGAAATCGTCTTTAATGTAAAAAGTTAACCAGACAACATGGGTGGTGTGAGAATCTTAAGTTTAAAGTCGACTCCGAACGACAGATTTTTGAGAAACTTCTCAGGGCAATTTATTTACTCTCAGAGTTTTTGACAGAAATCTGCTGAGAGGAAGTCGCCGAATAAATACTTTTTGTATTTTGTTTTGATATCTGGACTGGGGCTTGAACTCTGGCTTTACATCTAATAAGCCAACACACTGCCTACTAGACTATGGCAAGTATAGCCTGTAGGTTTTATGAAAGTAATGGTATTATTAAAATCATCTTAGCCTGTCCTTCTCGAGATCTCTACAAATATAAACATCGTTGTTTCATTATTGGTGTTTGTGTATGTTGTTTACATTTATTCTGGTAGTGTTTGTTAGTATATTTTTGTTTACTTGTTTATCATTTGTTTTTATGCTGTTGTTTGTTGGTATATTTTTGTTTACTTGTTTTTGTAGCTTTTGATTACAATTTTAATGTTAAACCATGTAAAAGCAAAACATCAGTATCTAGATTTTTCCATTTTCGTAACACCATGAAAGGTTTCTTAAGTATCTGTCATTCGGAGTCGACTTTATACTATAGGTGCCGCCACTCATGTATAAAATTAACGTACACAACATAAGGGATATGTAATAATAAAAATAAAATAATATTTAAAGAAGAAATACTCCGATTTAGAGAAATTTTGCTATAACTGTTTCAAACATTTGTTAAATTGATTTTATGTCGGTACATCTTTATCATCCCATACTTAAGAAATATGTGAAATATGTTCATATATTCAATCTTTACTTAAGCCATATAGCAATTCCAATGAATTCAAATTCTATTGTTTGCATTTGAATGGAATATATTTATTGTGTTGTATTTAGATAGGAGATTAAAAACGATTTTAAACTCATTTAGTATTGCATTTGATGTAGTTAGATTTGATATATTTGCGGAAACAAATACAAAAGATAAATTCATATGCGATTCCAATATACTCAAATCGAAATTGAAAGAGAATTCTAAAATGTGGAAAATGTTAAACTGAGAGTTTCAGGGTATGGTGATTCGATGGCAATGGTTGGCACTATTGGTTGCATTATTTATTTCCTAGTAGAGTATACAAATGATTGAGAATTAATGAAAACTTCAAATGTTAAAAAAAACTCACACACACACATATGCATTTATCCATACATTTAAGCAATGCACTAATTTCGTTAGAAATATTAATCATTTTAAAAGCTTTGGTTTTAATATTAAAACTCTTTTGCATTAAATGTGATTAAAATTAAATATTGTTTTAATATTCTTCTTGACACCATTAATGACTATCAATTAATTATTAAAATAAAGAATATGGTTAGGTTTTTACCTTTTAAAAACTTTTAAAATATGAGTTCGTAGATTGCAAATAAAATAAAAATTAATTTGTGTTAATTCTTTATTGTTTGCAAAATGTTGTGTGCCACAGTTCACAACTAGATGTAAAGAACAACAATTGCTTTTCCTTGTTATTCCTCTATTGCATAAACAATAACAATTACTAGACAATTATTCGACAGATCTTTGTAACGGAGATCTTCAAACCACGATTACACTCATCAAACGCTCCGCGTCTTCACACAAGACTGACTGAACTTCACTAACTCAGTCGCTGCTTTGCCTTGCCATTTATATAGCGGGGTAAACAGCCTGATGAATTTTCTTGAAGGCGAACATTCATGACCTCGCCTTTCCGAAATCTCTATAAATGTAACCATCGTTGTTTACATTTATTATTGTGGTGTTGTTCATGACTTCACCTTCTCGAAATCTCTATAAATGTAAACATCGTTGGTTACATTTATTATTGTAGCGTTGTTCGTGTATTTTGTTTACATTTATTCTTGTGGTGTATATTTGTTTACTTGTTTACCATTTTTTATGCTGGTGTTTGTTGTTGTATTAAGCAATACGATAATTTGTAACCAAGTTTGTTTACTGCATTGTTTTGTTTTTGTAGCTTTTGTGTATAATTTTAATATTAAGCGTTGTAAAAGCAAAACACCAGTATATTAAATTTTTCATTTTCTCAACAATATTTTCAGTTCACGGAAATTTTATGTTAAGCCATTTAAATTTAGAACATTTTCGTTTAAAAATTTTACAATTTTATGGCCAAAGTAAAGAAGATTGTCTATTTAAATCAAATTACTGCCAACTTTGCTTCTCCACAAATTTATTTGGAGAAAACTTTTCAATTGCATTCATTCATGCAAATCTCACTAGTTCTGTAACTATAAGTCATGAATTTATTACAACGTTTTTAAAATGTTATTTAAAACTAAATTTTAACGCTTAAAAAATAAATTCTATTTTGCCACTGCAAATTCCATTTTAACGTAATTGCCGTAATTTGATTTGGGTTTTCTAAAAATCAATAAAATATTTCGATGTAGAAACAAAAATCCCGGATTTATTCTACTGCTTTTGCAATTGGCATTTTACATGCCACAAGTAAGCAAAAAAAAATAAATGAAAATTACTTTCTGTGTGATATTTTATTTTCTATGCGCGTAAAATATTTTCTTGTGTGAATCTCTAAAACATTTCGGCGCGAATATTTCGATAAATTTTTTTTCACTCTGGTTTTATTATTTTTCAGTCTTTTTTTCTGAATTTAAATTTTGCTGTTGCCAAAAAATATTTGAAAATATTTTTCATTTCGTATGGAATTCCAAGCTCTTGGGGATGGTAGGCTAAAAGAGAAATGGTTCAGGAGCAGTTAAGAAGCCATAAATTTTAAGTCACGTATGAACAAATAGCTCACTGTAGTATAAAGTTTTTGAAGCTAGAAAATCGTTAACAAATTAAGGCCTTTTTTCGGTACATTCCTTTGAAATGAGTAAAGCTTCAACAAGATATAAAAATTTTACTTACAGAGTGTTGGCTTATTAGAAAAATATGAAAAATAATTCTTCTTCGACTTACTTACTTACTTAATTGGTCGTTAACAACCCGATTAACGGACTTCGGCCTGCTGTAACACATCCTTCCAGACGCCTCTGCTTCTTGCGCGCCTACGCCAGTTGGTCACACCAATCGATGACAGGGCTTCCTGGACAACAATGTCGTCGTCTTCGGCAACTTTCCATATCCCCGCATCAAATACCCGTCTCGCCAGTGCATCCTCCTCCATTCGAACAGAGCAACGGTTGGATGTTAATACGCTGCTCAACGTCTAGGTCGCTGAAGAACTCTTACAGCTCATTGTTGGATGGGATGCGGAAATCAACGCTAACTCGTAACGGACCGAAGATCTTACATATGATTTTTCTCTCGAATAGTCTCAAGGCTGCTGCATCAGTGCTTAAATTCGACTTCCTCTCAGAAAAATTTCTGGCAAAAACTCTGAGAGTAAAAAACTCAAAAATCTGTCGTTCGGAATCGACTTTAAACTGTTGGTCCTGTTGGTCATGTATAAAATTAACACACAAAACATATGTGGTGTGAGAAGCTTGGTCGTCATCCTGACTAAAATGTTGTAATGATCAAATATATATGTATGTGTATGTATCAAATATATATTGCTCTTAATCTATATAAGCTGCAGGACATAACCATGCCCAGCAGTTAATATGCATCTAGATTTTTCCTTATAGAATGCATTAGTGCCTCACATGTGCTATGTAACTATGTATTGCGTTCGAGACAATCCTCATTTTGAACACGTGTTCTTTGAGTGTAATGTGTCTTGTTACTAACATCAAATTACTCCTAAAATACCCCAATGCATGGCTCAAGTCTACTCTGCTACTTGGTTATTACAATCTAGCTTCTCACAGTAGCTACATTGTGAGTTAATTTCATCCATGAGTAGCGGAACCTACAGTTTATTGTCAGATTTGAGAAACTTTACATGGCAATTTTATTTAAGTCTCAGAAATTTTTTGTATTTTAGTTTATTCGAGATGCCTGCGATGCGGTTTGAAAGACGGGTTCTCATCTAATAGGCCAACACAATATCCTACTAGGATGCAGCGACTTCTTAGTTGTAATTATTGTAACTGCCCAACATGTGCAGCATTTGCGATGACCAACTTCTTCCTTTTTCCTTATTTTCGTGGAACTTGGTTAGTACAGGGACTGCGTTCACCCGTGGCATCACGACGGGCCGCTATGCGCGCTCAAGTGAGCTCTGTGATATCAGGCTACCACTCCGACCTAACCTAACTGCCCAACAAAAATTTAAATTTCTTTAAACCAATTTCGATTGGCAACAATCTTAGACTTTCTCTATCCTCTCTTTTGCTATATAAACATCCCCTTCAGAAATTCCCGCTCGTGACCTAATTACATCCACTTAACACAGAAATGTTCCCCCCGATTATTCCATTCATTTTTCTTACTAAGTTATGAGGCTTTTCCCACAATCAAAGAGTCAAGGAGAGAGTTAAGGATTGATCTGTCAATCACTCGATTCATTAGATCTCATAAGCTGACAGCCTCTTGAAGTGTCATTTATACCAGCACTCTTATGCCTGTAAAGGCAATCACCCCATAGGTCATTATGGTGGGTTTGGTTTGACCATAATGTTTTTAATCTAGCGCGTAATGTTTGAGTTATATCTGTCAGCGCCTCTGGACGACTAAACGCAGATCAAATACTGACCACTCGAATGTACGTGAGACCTTACTTTTATTCCTAATAAAATGGAATGGAAAAATGCTGTGAAATACGTTGTAAATTAATCAGCACAAATCTTCTGGGATGGAAACTGAATAGCGCTGTGAATGATATCATATTTTCGAAGTCAGCAGCGGGCCTTTCCGGCATTCAATTTTAGACAGAAGTGCCGATCATACGGACTGCAGTAAGGGCAATTAAGGACGACGGCTTGGGTTTTAACATAATGACTTCAGGTATGATTTTCAGTCGCAGCGATTCTCAAAAGGAAATGGCAGAGAGTAGTATTCTGTAGGATTTCGGGAAACTGCAGAACAGGCAGACGTAACAAAACTATCGAACTTTCGAGTAGATTCTGTACCTTGGAATTCCCACTTTGAACCTGAACGCCTGGAACTGACAATGCGGTAATATATTACGTCGATAAGTGCCCTGGTAGTCTAGTGAGTAGTGTGCTAGACTATTAGCGTGAGGGTCGTGGGTTCGATTTCCACCAGAGACTGCAGTCTGTGACACTATACCGAGCACTCGTATATAATTAAATTTTATTAGTAATTGTATTGTAATTAATTAATAAATAAATATTCCGTCGACGTCACAGAAGCAGCTTCGAGTTAGCAAATCTCGCCAAAATTAGAAAGTCTACTAAACCGAGCCTAGCTTAGTTGTTCCATTTTTGGTAATCACGGGAGATGCATTGGTGTTGGTCATGTGGTTAACGGCTTCTGCAGACACTTGTTGTTTTCGAATTGTGAAATTAAATTATAAGAATTTAAATTTTGTTCGTATTATTTTGTACACCACTGTATAAAGACATAGTAAGCCAAGCATATGTGTGTCACACATACTTTATCATGTGTATAGGAAAGCTGAGCGTCGTTATATGCTTCTGATTTTGTATAAGTTTATGTGTGTTAATATGTAAATTAGCTGGGGTATGTGTATATGTCTTAATCCTTATGATTGTGGTAGAAAATCTCTTCAACTTAATTGAATGGCAAATTGAAAATTTTTCTCTTTTTAAGAATTTTTTTTCTTTTTAAGAATTAAAAAGAATTAAAATTAGAACAGAATTCAACAACAGAGGACTCAGGCTTTAAAGAATTTTTTATAATTGTTCCTATAAAGCTGCTCACAACAACGGGTAACAAACAAAGCTCTGAGCGAATAAGCTCATGCGCTCTCACAATTGTTTTCAAGACATTATAAGGAAACATATAATCGACCGGGATGTTTGTTTGCCTTTCCAAAACTCCGTCACGTCCGTAATCCATATACATTGACGGAGTATTTAATTGTATTGAGTCTTAGTGCTACTACTCCTCTCATCTGTTTCAATAGAGTGTTAGTGGGGAGCCAATAGAGTAAAGCAATTAATGTCTTAGTTGGAGTGTAGCAGAGTGCGTTGGTGATCAGGTTAGCTGACTGCATGCATACCCTATCCATCAGTCGGTATTGGCATTCGTCTCACTGTCTTACAGTCTTATTGCCACCAGCTTAGTCCTCTGTTTCAATAGCAGGTCAGATGAAAGCCAATTGAATGTAGTAAGTAATGCGTAAGTTCGAGTGATCAGGATGACTTACTGTCTCCATATTCATAAACTTTCCATCACGTCAGGTTTTCGAGATTTACTTGAAAATTGTTACTCAGGGGTTTTTGGGATCGCTGATTACAGATCTTCATTCAGATTTAAAAAATTCAAAATGGCGGATCCAATATGGCGGTCGAGGTTAATAAAAATTAATCAGTTTTACTTGACCGCCATATTGGAACCGCCATTTTGAATTTTTTAAATCTGAATGAAGATCTGTAATCAGCGATCCCAAAAACCCTGAGTAACAATTTTCAAGTAAATCTGATTAATTTTTAAGGACCTCCGTAATGTGTTTCTTTTTGTCTTGCACCCCTTGACATAAACCCACCCCCTACTTTAAGGGTGTATGCAAACAATTTGGCTTTGGGCTCGTTTTAAAGAGCAAATGTCAATTGTGAATTTTTGATAATAGCGATGGTTCAGCACGTCAGTGT
Organism: Sarcophaga variegata; assembly: GCA_932273835.1. NCBI lineage: Eukaryota > Metazoa > Arthropoda > Insecta > Diptera > Sarcophagidae > Sarcophaga > Sarcophaga variegata. The sequence goes on along the minus strand of OW026360.1, from coordinate 98,707,557 downwards.
TTAGATCTAAAATGTTTCAAAAATGGTCAAAAACGCTATTTTTAGGGGTTTCAACCCCCTTTTTCTCGAAAACCTGACGTGATGGAATATTCTTGAAACCAGGTTCGTGTTCAGCGCACAAAATGCCTTCGGAAACACCTGGAGCAATCTTATTTGCAAAACCCATGCAGGGGTGTGTTGCCGTTCAACGGTGTAAAAACAAACAAGATTGATGAGTGAGTTAGTCGTGAGCATCTCATTTAGTTCAACTCATATGATTTTGTGCATATTTTGTGCATTTTTTTTTTGCAAAGTCAATCGAACAGGCGGCATAAATAGAAAAGAGAGATAAGATTTCTTATCTACCAGCCTCCACTAAATCAAAGCTCTTTCTGATAGAACGTTCTTAATAGAAGAAGTATATTTCACTTGAATAGGGTGGTCCATCTACTGGTTTAAATCTGCACCATCAGTTATTTTGAATCTGGCAATACTAATGTCATTCTACTCTCGTAGAAAATTTAGTATATTATGTCCACTGATAATGAATGAATCGAATTGCGCTTGAGCAAGGTTATGATTTATTGGGCCAACGACAAACTTCACGATGGTGTCGATTTTACTACAAAAAAAACCGGATGAAGTTATTTCATGCTTGGTGGGTACGTTAGTAAGCAAAATTGCCATATTTGGGAATCAGAAGACCCACACGTGGTCTTACATAAGCCAAAGCATCCATTACATGTGTCTGTTTGGTACAGCCATATTTTTTTTTGAAAATGAGTATGGCGCAACAACTACATTCAATAGAGGTATCTATTGCACCAAGATAACCAACTTTTTTGAACCCTCTCTTCATGGTATTGATGTGACCGATGTTTAGTTTCAACAGGAAAGTGCAATTTGCCATACATCTCATGCTACAATCGATTTATTGATGGTCGTGTAATCAGCCGAAATGGCGACGACAATTGGCCGCCAAGAAGCTGCGATTTGACATTCCTGGATTATTTTCTGTGGGACGCCGTTAAAAAAATTGCACACTTTTTTTTGCCGAAATATGACCCTATATACTCGAAAAAGTGCACGAAAATTGGTGCGACCGAATGAGGTACTTTGAGGCCAGCCGTGGCAGCCGTATGAATGAAATAATATTCCATTTCTAACCGGAATCATTGTACTTCACAAAAAGAGATAAATTTGGCAAAATTTCAAACCGTTTTTATTTTATTGTATTTTCAAATTTAAACTTTTAAATTCCTTTTAAATTACTTCCTATTGCAATAGTTTCATCCTTTATTTCTTGCAGAAGTTTATGACAGCTTGTGCAGAAACTGTTTTAGTTCCAATGGTTAAATAATTTATTTCAATGAAAAAACAAATTCCACATGCTGCTAGTATAGATAATGAATATTATAATGTTGTCAACACATATCAAATATTGTTATGATGTCATTATTTTGTCATTTTGTTGCTTCATTCAACGCCTTCTTCCTTTTTGACTTGTGGATGACTTCCTTTGAAGCCAAGAATCCAACAAACAGCTGAGCTCTTGTTTTGTCTTCACAGCGGAAATACTTAACAAATATTTAAGCACAGTATGTGCATATGTGTGTTTTTTTTTAAGTATGTTCATACTGTCAAACTAATACTTCCTTACTGAGTTTGTCTTTCTCAAGTTTCATTTTGCCACAGTGTTTCTCTTTTTCCATTTTTAAGCCCTCATGTCAATCAACAAAAGGCATGAAGTTTTCATTGTTATTTCCATATATTTGTAGTTTTCATGTAATAAAGGAAAAAGCAAAAACAGGACATTTAAAATACATTTCCATTTTCTATTGTTTTCATTGTTTCTTAAGTTATTTTCACGCATCTCTCCTTCATATTGTATGTGCACTCTTGTAAAGGCAAAACTAAACGGGTGGCAGAGCAATAGTTAAGAAAGTTCATCAAAGAATACTAACAATATATAAAAAACCAAACAAACAACAACAACAATATTGTTATTGGAGCCTAATGTGATGCTGTTGCTATATTTTTGTTTATTTGTTGATCATGTAAACAAGTTCATTGCTTTTTGTTTTTGTAGCTTTTGTTTATCATTTTAATGTTAAACGATGTAACACCATTTCCATTTTCGTAACAGTATGATCGGAGAAATTAATCTGGTTAGACCATTGAAACTAATTCCCAAATTGTGTGCAACGTTTACATCCTCAATCATAAAAACACACACTCCCACAGGCAACGAATGGGTTACTGAAGGGGTCATCGGTGATGGTGTTATAACTATCTTCACCGATGGCTCGAAAGTGGATGTAGAACTGGATCTGGTGTCTGGGGGACCAACCCCTTTTAACTTGATCATATGTGTGGACCGTCAAGCAAAAATCGAATCCCTGGTATCACGTTTCGTCAAATCAAAGGGCAGCAATTGTTGCGTAGACTCCTTATACTACATACGTTCACACAATACCCTCCACTTCTGGGTTCCGAGTCACTATGGCATAGAAGGAAACGAAAAGGTGACGAATATGTCTGAGGAAGAGACGATAGAGATGATATATGCACTGTGGTTGGTCCAAAATACTTGGTTGCCGAATTTCAATATTGCTATGTTCAGCAGTAGACTGCGGGAGAACTAGGAAACTACTTAAGTTCGAAAAGAGAACGGTTCACACTCCACCAGGAACTCTAATGTCACACTGCGGTATTGGCAGTTTCTCAGAAAAGCTCGGTTTGCCCGACCAGGATGTGAAGGAAACAAAATCGGTACAACACCTTTTATACGAGTATCCTGTACTTCAGAACAGACAGAAAGTCGTCGGCTTTTGGGTGACAGAAAGTTTGAAAATTTGTGTGCTAAGTGATAATTTAATATAAAGAATATTAAATTCCTTTAATTATAGTAAACATTTTAAAAAATTCTAAATTTTCAAATTTTAATAAACTGTACTACAGTTTTTGATAAACAATAGAAAGGTTTCTTAAATCCATGTCAACGATAAGTTTTCTAATATAAGCTGGTACACAATGAGTTTGGTTCACCGTCGATAGCTTTAGCAACTATACGGGACACCATTTGAACGGAAAGCGATAGGCAATAGACGTAGAGGGAGGTCTTCCTGTTAACCGAGAATTTCTATGTTTCTGTCGAGATGGTCTGCTTTAGTAAGGGAAAAATTCTTTGTCATCAATTTTTAAGAAATAACAAGTACTTCTTAAAAAATAAGCTAAAGTTGCCTTGTGATTTAAAATTTGGAGTCAAACTTGAATAGGCAAATAATGACAGGCCTGTTTACTCCAAAAAACAATAGCAGAAGTGCTAAGGTTCTAGGAGCAGCCGAGTGCTGTTGTCCAGATAGAACGTCATATTTTTGAAATCTAATAAAGCCGGTTCGGAGTATAGGTTCTGTTAATTCGATTTCTTCATTACAGTATCTGCAGCACCTACACTTCGAAACAGACGTCATCGATTTTAGGTATCGGAACGTCTTGGGGTTAGCAAATGTCACTGTCAATTAAATTGAACATAAAATATTTTATTTTCAACATCCACATGATAGAAATAAATATTCAATGCTATGCAATGCTCTAAAAGCAGTTAACAAAATTCAGATAAAAATAATTTCTCCAAAAACAATAAAAAAAGGACAGCAGTACATGGCAATACATGACAAAAGATGTCAGTTTTTTATTTGTTAACTTTTGCCAGAAGAAATTGTAATAAATTTAATAAAAAAAAACAAGATTAAAACAGACGAAAATCTATTTTTTTTTGGTAATTTTTTTGTCGACATTTATTGTTAAGCTTGTTGAAGAACAAAAAAGAAACATTTTTACTAGCCACTTTATTTGAAGGGAAGCCAAACAGTTACAGAAGATATAATAAAAATTATAACCATCTGTACTCCTTTACTCTCTGGTATAAACAGCAAATGGCAAAGGATGTTCGAAAGAGAAAACTTAACTAAAACAATTATAACTGGCGAGACACTGGCTACTGTAAAATTTATACAGTTTTTATGTCAAGTGTTAACTGGGGGTTTATTAAAATTGCCTAAACGCTGTTTTCTTTCTGGAAAAGAATACATGAATGGCAATACAAACTAAAAATATATGTTTAACCCTTTGGTTACCGCAGTCTATTCCGCTGAAGTGGTGCTACTGAACGCCGGGAACTGTGCACATTGCATGATGGCAAGTTGATGTTCGAATTTTTTCATTTAAGTGTTACATATTTAAGGATTTTACTGGTATATTAAAAAAATTTAAATTAGGATATTTCTTAGTAATTTATTTGGCTGTAATATATCTTAAAACAGGAATCTACACTTAAGCCCACATTACAATCTTTACATTCATATTTAGATTCCCGACTTTTGTCATTTGCACTGCAAACAAAGCAGCTTCTACTTCGGTTTTTCCCTACCGATTTATAAACCGAAAGAAAGGAAATTGTCTTTCGGTTAACCTTAGTGGATGATTATTGCCAGCTAGACGTTGAGGATTTATATTATGGTGATATTTCAGCAATATTTCTCGAATTAAGCGTAGTTGAGATGTTGCCATGGATATTGATTCATTTCTATTATGTTTGTGAAGACAATAAGCAGTCCACACACAAATGTCTAAAATATAAAATAAATATTTGATATACCATCTTAGAGATTTTCGTGTTGACTCCACGGTACTTACAACCATGTCAATTTTATCAACTGAACGCATTGAATTATTATAACCCAATACGCATTTAGGTTATTGAATAATTTTGTTACCTCCTTGTGGTTAAAGCATATAGACTTCTTTTTTATCCATTCATTCTATGATATTCAAATTTTTGGATCTTCAAGAGGTTGCCTCTCCTCTTTTTAGTTTTTCATCAATTTTTAGCATTCATTTCCTTCTAAATTCGGCGTTGGTACACACGGGTCGTCTAGTGGCTGCCGGCTAAATCCGGTGCTGGTAACGAAAGGTTTAAATATATTACCAAATTCAAGTGCTACTACTGAGCTGACACTGTTGCGAATGTGCAATATTTACTGTACGAATAGAAAATTCCACTCTGTTTCATATTACTCATACGCAGAGTATGCCAAATAGGGCCTTAAAAAATCCATTTATTTTATTTATTCTACCCCTGCTTTACACATTTTTATGAGTATCATCAAAGATAAAGTAATTTGTCAAACTCATAATTTCTTGTTCCCGTTCTCATATTATTGTCACTGTTAGAAATGACGTCACTTTGTAAAATTTGTCAAAAAACTTTTTACACTGTGTTGGCATTTCACATTCATTTTATTTATAAATTATGGAAATCAAAGCTGTTTAACCGTAGATCGAGCTTTATATCAAAAATTAAACATTTAAATTTTTAAGACAATATAACTTTAATTCAGAAAAAGTTAGATGCCTGATATTTTTTTAAGTCGTTAGTGTTGTTATAACCATTATTTTAAACCAAATAAAAAAAGAAAATTTTAAAGAAGACTTAAAAAATTCAAAAACTTCATAATTCTGGCTTATGTATCATTTTTGATACATACTATGACTTTCCTAAGAATTCTTTGGTGTTGTGTATGTAATTCTTTTAAATTTTCAAAGATTTTGTGAAGTTTTATCTTAAATAATACATTATTTATGGTGCTTGAGAAGCAATTGAAAGTTAGGTGTGGAATGAAAGTGAAGATGTTGAATTATCTTTTCTTGATATGGAAGTAGTCATAGTCTAGTATGTAGGGTTGTAGCTTATTAGATGTCCGGGCAAGGTTCAAATCTCAGGCCAGGGTTTTCCAATTTACAACGAAATGTAATAACCGATTATGTATGTATGTATGTAATATTCCTTCTGCTAAAGACTCTGAGGAAGAGGGAAATAGAAGCTCGTCTTATGAACTGTCGAAAGTACTTGCAGCAGCAAACATGACAATAGTATGCTTATCGCCAAAGATGATACTACTTGGAACAGAGAACCGTATGCCCTTAGTAGTTTGAGAGGAGAAAATATTACCAAATTTTTTCACAGATTGCTAGAAGCTGTTTCACGACTCTTGTTGTAGAGTCTTTCTTACTGTTTTTTTCATATTTATCTCACGTGACACACAAACAAAGTGTTTCGTCATACGTTTTATTTCATAGGTATGACAGAAGAATAACATTTCGGTCAAATGTGTACATATGAGATAACAGAATCATTCGCTTTGATAATTTACTTTGACAATGTACTACTCGGAAACGATGATAAATTTACACGTTTACGCCTTTTCGAAAAGTGAGCTGAAAGTCTATCAGCTTTAATAATCCCAATAATTTTGTCGCTCTAGATTAGTAACTGAAGGATTTTATGGTCGTTGTAAATTTCGTGGTCCATCTAAATCGAATTGCCAGTTTTAGAATCAAGTACATGCTACGAGCGTAGCAACTACTTACAACCGCATTTGGGGAAACCTGTATCCGGGAAACCAGAGAGGAATCAAAGAGAGAGCATTGTTATTGGCATAATCGATATTCTATCCTGTTTTATTCAACGGGACTCTTTTCTAAACACACATGACGTTGACAACAAACTTTTCTAACGAAATATAACAATGGTTTGTATCATCAAATCTATAAATTATTGCGAAAATTCTATGTACCGTATGATACATAAGCTAGAATTATGAAGTTTTTTTTAAGTCTCGATCTAGACTTACAGACCTTTTTTTTAACAAACATTTCTATATATATTCAGTGGTTAAACACAAACTATTGTATTGGTATCTTGGGTAACCATTTACACATACATACATACATATATACATAATTGGTCATTACAACCCTTCAGTCAGGATTACGAACTAGTTTCTCACACCACTGATGCTGTGTGTGTTAATTTTATACATGAGCAGGACCTACAGTTTAAAGTCGATTTCGAAAGACAGATTTTTGAGAAACTTTTCATGGCAATTTTATTTACTCTCAGAATTTTTGCGAGAAATATGCTGAGAGGAAGTAGCCGAAGAAATCCTTTTTGTATTTTATTTTGATATCTGGCCTGGGGCTCGAACCCTGGCTTTACGTCTAATAAGCCAACACACTACTTACTAGACTACGGTGACTCCGTACCATTTACACTGTCTTTATTAATTTGTTTAGCCTTTGACGTATTACCTCTGAAATCTTACTGTGGTTTATTATTTTAACATTATTGTCAATTTTATCTATGTTTCGTGCCTTCAGCATATTTACTAAAATTTTATTAAATTTTCCCTTTTGTTTCAAATAAAATTTTTACATTGCCATTGAAATTAATTAAAGCGTGTTACAATTGATTTTAGCTATTAAAGTCTGGTCTGACTCATTCGGAGTTTTCCGGCAATGGTTTGCATAACCACATCAAACTGCATATTAATGACTCGATATTAATGACTACGTATGCATACCACACCATTAAAAAATCTAGACGACTCTGCTTCGTTATGAGGGTTTGTATTTTAAACATTCATACAGGCTGCTGGAAAGTCGAAGTAATATGTTGACTTATTAAACGAAAGACAGTGATTCAAACCGCAATTCTGGTATGTCAAACAAAACGAAATTTAAAAAAAAAATATTTCTTTGGAGATTTCTTCTCTTGCCATGAAAGGTTTTTCAAATCTGTCATTCGGAGTTGACCTTAAACTGTAATTGCTCTGGTGGAGATCGTACACAACAAAAGGAAATTGTGCTGCATATATCATAGCTGGCTGTATATGTGTTCCGATCACATCGGTTAAACTCGGTTTTGGGATTACATGATTAAACTAAGTATCACCAACAGCATGAAGGAGAGCTGCATGATGTTCTATATGCCAGTCATCGTCCATGAATGTCTGTTTTTTTGGGGGGCAAGTTGGTATGAAAGGCAATAACGGAATTTAGTAGGAAATTTCATTTCTCTTAAACTGACTGTTTGAAAGTAATGACTTTGCGATTGCGTGAGTTAAATAAGGTGGTGTCTGGCAGTTTTAATAGAAAAGTTAACGTCGTTGGTAATATAAGAATACGTACAATGCGGAAGAAGACTGATTGTATTATTTTCATAAGCAGTACATGTGTGGCGTGAGGAGCTAATTTATAAACGTGATTGAAGGACTTCAATGACCAACTAAGTAACACTCCGAAATTATGAACTTAAGAAACAATTTGTTCAACTTAATCCGAGAATGATGCAATATTCGATTAGCATATGTTCTTAATTTGAGGTAAATTTAAGCATGAGTCTTAATTTTCTATCTGTTTATTATTGAAATTCTTTAATAATATTGAAGTCTTTTTAATTTCTAAGACTGGATATTCTTAAATTTTTATTATTTCAGTTTGCTTTATGTCTCAAGCCTTGTTTTTCTGTTACACAAAAGGTATATAAAATCTAAACGTTTACACGCATACATACCATATAATGTATTACCAAAGTATACGCAACAATGAAGATAAGTAAGTATCTGTGTCTATGATTGTAGCTGTTGGACTGCTTTGTGTTTCTGTATTTACTGGCAATTTCTTATAAATGACTCTACTTAAGTCTGCCTTTGTTTAAAATAATTTACGAGATTTTTTTATTTATTTTATCATTCTCTTGGTTACAGTTTACCTACTCCAAACTATCAAATTCGAGTTCAGAAGATTTTGTTTTTTGCAAAACTGTAAGTTCAGGTGTCCTGTTTAGGGATGTTTGTAAGCAACAAACATCGGAAAGGATATTTTTCCTAGAAATTTCATTAAATAGACAAAAAATAAGAAACTTTACAAAAGAAAGGAAAATTCATGTCTTTTAATTTAATTTCTTTTCAGCTTCCTTAGACCTTTAAAAATATTTTTTTCGTTTTTTCATAATTTGTCTTTCATAAGTACTCAATGCGATGCAATAATAACGATTTTGGGTGAGAAAATATTTGCCTTAAAATGATTGAAATCATTAATCATTATTATGCATCATCAGCACAATTTAAAAAGGGATTCAATGAAAGGCTTTTATACTCTCAAATAATTTTTGATTCATACCTATGGCTGGGGGTACCAAGTACATTTTCCTTTATATGACTTCAGCAAAATATTTTCCTTAGTTTAGTAAGGATAGAGTCAGATAAGTGTTCGAAGTTAAATGCCTTAGTTGTAGATGATAGTTTGGAAAAGAATCCTGTTCCCTCGGATTGATCTGTCTAATAAAAGCATTAGTTTTGAAGAGACATACTTGAAGACAATTTATTATGACCTTATGATGCCTATGTGGATTACAAAAGTATGTTTTCAACACAACTCGTATAATAACTTTATAAATCTCATTTCAAATTTTTATCGAGTGATTGTAAACGAATATTTTGGCTGCACTTTAATATTTGAATTCCCAAACGTTTTCAAATTTTCATTTTAACAGTTTATTGTACCAAATCAATAAACGCTTAGTCCTTCTCGCCTTAAATTAATAGAATTTTCCAATATTTCTCAACATTCTGGTATTTGTGGCAAGTTAAATTGCTTTGCTGGAGTAGAGGAAACAAACGAAGATGTAGATTGTAATGTCAACGAAAAATATTGGTATTGAAAACCAATGTTGGTATCGAAAATATAGGCTGTTTGCCAAAGATTAGAACGGAGGAGGAGTCTTTTTTCTTGAAATAAAATAAAATTAAGAAAACGTCGTAAAAATTTTAATTTAATGTTAGTATGTTAAGTTGCACAGCCCAGCAAAAAAAAAAACAAATAAATTGTTATCACAAGTTTTACGATCAATTTCATTAATAGAGTCTTAAAAAATTAAAAGCGTCTGCTTGGAAAATAAATTCAGAGCAGTGGACTTTAATTCTGTAAAGATGCTTGCCATAGATTGAGCTTTTAATTGAATTGAAAGAGAATTTTGACTTTAACTTTTTAAAGATTTAAAAAGGAAATAAATTTTAAGATTTCAAAGCAGAAAAAAAGTAAGTATATGCAGGAAATTAAACCAATATCAACAGGTAAATAAAATCATCATCGATTTTGATACTGTTACGTTTTTACCTTTTACATACATACATAATCGGTCATTACAACTCTTCAGTCAGGATTACGACGTAGTTTCTCACACCACTTATGTTGTGTGTGTTAATTTTATACATGACTGGCGGGATTTGCAGCTTAAAGACGACTCCACACGACATATTTTTGAAAAACTGTTCATGGCAATTTTCTTACTCTCAGAGTTTTTGCCAGAATCTGCTGAAAGGACATTGCCGAAGAAATATTTTTTGTATTATGTTTTGATGTCTGGCCTGGGGTTTAAATCCTGGCTTTACGTCTAATAAGCCAACACACTACCTACTAGACTACCTTTTAAAAATGTTTAAAATATGAGCTCGCAGATTGCAAATAAAATAAAAATAAATCTGTGTTTAATTTTAATTTCGCACAATCATGTGTGCCACTGTACACAACTTTATGTAAACAACAACAATTTAGAACCTTTGCATAAACAATAATAATTACTAGACAATTGTTCGATAGATCTTTGTAACGGAGATCTTCAAACCACGATTACTCTCTTCAAACATATCGCGTCTTCACACAAGACTGGCTGCACTTAACTCACTCAGTCGCCTGCTTTGCGTTGTCTTTTATATGGTAGAGTAAACAGTCTGATGAAGGTTAATGCTTGTGGCTTCGCCTTCTCGAGATCTCTATAAATGTAAACATCGTTGTTTCATTATTGTCGTTTGCATATTTTGCTTACATTCATTCTTGTAGTGTTTGTTGTTATATTTTTTTTACTTGTTTACCATTTTTTATGCCGGTGTTTGTTTTTATATTAAACAGTACGATAATTTGTAAACAGGTTTGTTTACTGCATTGTTTTTTTCTTGTAGCTTTTGTCTATAATTTTATATTGATTTTTTATTTTCGTAACAATACATGTTTCTGATAATATGGCTTACAGTGACACCATCCGAAGCGAAAGTTTGATAGAGAATAGCTGAGTTTGATTATGAATTACAGCTGCATAGGCAAGTCTAGTTAATTATAATTAATTAGGTAGATAGGAGTTATAGCTTTGATAATAAATCTAACGTGAACACGCATAGTGGCTCTTTGATATGTCAATGGAAAACGCAGTTCCGCTACTGACCGAATTCCATCAAACACATCGAAGAAGTTGGTCATCGCAGGGGCTACACAGTTAATTATATTTGGAATCTAGAAATCAATGTCAATTTTCAGTTTCCGACTCACAATGAAATCCATTACAGGGAACTTCCTGCAATTATGGAATGACTAAATTGATCTCGAAACAACTGGAGGCTTTCGATAATTTCACTATTCATATCGGTGTATCTTGATATCAGATGAAGTGATGTTCCACAGCTAACAGACATGTACTGTTTAACCAATTCTTATAATCAGAATCAGGGGCTAGCTTTAAAGCATAAATCCTTCAATCAAGTGAGATACCATCTTTGGATGTATTTGTTGATCGATTTGATGTTAATTAAAGATAGATGCCTTACACTGTTGCGAAAGGGTAATATATGATATGATATGTTGCACTACCTATGGTCTTATGAATTCCATACTGCTTTTTCTAATCTGAAAAAGTATTCTCTTATGTACCATTTCCGTTATTTCGTTCCGCTCTAAACAGTACACCACATTACATTAAGGTCCATAAGAATGAAATTGAGTGCTTCTGAAAATACTTGAGCATTATGTGGAGATTCAGCGAGTGCTGCCTTCAAATTCTGCTGACCTTGCTCTCTCAACCAATCTTTGCTGCGTCAACACATTCCTTGCGAAAACACATACTGCGTTCCAATTGTCACATGAGGTTAACATCAGGTTAACTATGTTATCGGGCGTTATCTGGAATCCTACTGTCCTCCCAGGCAATTTCGTTGAACAACATATCGCGGGCAAGTAAAGAAAACGTGCTCCGCCGTCTCCCTTTCATTGGGTCATTCTGGGCATGCCTCGTCCACATCATGACCATACTTATAGAGATATGCTCTATAACATCCATGGCCGGTTAGTAACTGTGTCAGGTAGAAGTTCACCTGACGGTGTCTCCTTTTGGTCCATTCGCCTATGCTCGGTATGAGTCTGTGGGTCCACCTTCCCTTGGTTGAATTGACCCAGTCATGCTGCCATCTATGCATAGCGTCATCCACTAACTGAACAGGACTGGGGAGATCCATTCCCCTCCTTGTGTCATGTTTCCTCCGCTCTACATCCACTACTAGCCTCAGGGGCATCATCTCCGCAATCACCAATGCTGCATCAGTAGACACCGTGCGGAAGGCAGAAATCACCCTGAGAGCTGATCTCCTGTAGGCCGTTTCTATACCTGCTCTATAGGTCTTCTTATCCATGGCCCCGGCCCATATAGGGGCCGCATATATAGCGATCGAAGTCACTACCTTCATCAGTAACCGCCTCCTCTCCTGTTTTGGGCCTCCAAGGTTAGGCATTAATCGGGCAAGTGCACACGATGTCGCCGCACACTTTCCGCCGACGTACGTCAGGTGTTCCCTAAACGTGAGCCTGTTATCAATCATTACTCCCAGATATTTAATCGCCTGCTTTGATGTTATGCGCTGGTCGCCTACTGTTATTGTAATAAATTCTATCTTCTTCCTACTGCTTACAAGTAGTACATCCGTCTTGTGATCAGCAAGTTTGAGACCTATTCCCGTGATCCAGTTCCTGACCATACCAACCGCAGTGTTACATGTTCTCACTAATTCATCTACATGTTTTCCCCTTATCACCAGGGCAATATCGTCCGCAAAACCAATGATCTGTGTACCTCTAGGGAATCTAAGCCCCAGTACACCATCATACATGACATTCCATAGTATTGGGCCCAGCACGGAACCTTGCGGGACCCCTGCCGATACCGCATATGTCTTCCTGCCATCATCTGTGTCATATAAGAGCACTCTATCCTTAAAGTAGTCCTTAATAAGTTCCATTAAGTAGTTCGGTACATCCTTTCCATCTAGGGCTGTTAAAGTGGCATCCCAATCCGCAGAGTTGAATGCGTTCTTGACGTCCAGGGTGATGATAGCGCAGTACTCCTTATCGCCCTCCAGCCAGCGCTCACCACTGATAGCATCCTTTGCTATTGTCATAACCATCTCTATTGCATCTATTGTGGAACGGGCTTTTCGGAAACCAAATTGGCGATCCGACAAGCCTTCTGCCCCCAGGAATGCTTCCAGTCTCCTACAAATTATCCTCTCCAAAAGTTTTCCAGCTGTGTCGATCATACAGAGCGGGCGGTAGCCCGATGCATTCTGCGCGTTGTTACCCTTCGGAATTAGAACCAGTCCCTGTCTCTTCCATATCCTAGGGAACGTCCTCTCCTGAATACAAGCATTAAAAACTTGTCTAAACAGCTCAGTATTACTTTCAATGGCCGCCTTAAGCGCAATGTTTGGGATCCCGTCGATCCCCGGTGCTTTGTTAAGTTTCATTTCCCCACAGACTGATTCCAATTCCTGCCTGCTGACTTCTGGGATTTCCTCCGGTGACCGCATATCCCGCACGCAGTATGTAATTTCGGCTTTGTGCGGACAAAGGTCCGCAACGATTGATTGCAGCTTAGCTGCACATGACGTTGCTGGTGGTCGGAAGCAGTTCAGCTTTCTCATCACCACCTTATATCCAGTTCCCCACGGATTCTCGTCCACATCGGCGCACATTTCCCTGTAGCATCTTCTCTTGCTGAGCGCAATGGCCCCATTAAGGCTGGTCCTACACCTTCTATATCTTTCACGCAGTTCTGCAAATTCATCCCGGCCTCTGGCCCTTTGGAATTGCCGCCGTGCGCGCTTGCATTTACGCCTCAGATCCGCTATATCCGCGTTCCACCAGTAGACGTGTTTCTTCACAGACATATTACGCCTCCTTGCCATAGAAACGTTGCAAGCCCCCGTTATGGAGCGCATAAGTCCCGTCGCCTTGTCATTCGCGTTCCCGAATAACCGAATATCCTCCAATGCGAGGACAAAGGTTTCCCTGTCAAAGGTGGAGTCCTTCCAAAGAGGGTTCGGTGGTGCGGCAGGAACGTTGTGTCCCGTAGAGCGTTCCCGGATCTCAAAAATGATAGCCTGATGATCGCTATGTGTGTAGATGTCAGACACCAACCAGGTAGATGAGGTCGCCAGTGAGTCGCTGACGAATGTCAGGCCAATTTTAGAGCAGCGTCCATTTCTCGAGAATGTATCCTTATCACCACTATTAAGTAAAACTACCTCCAATGTTGCAAGTGCGTCGAATAGGCATTCTCCTCTTGGATTAGTGAATGCCGAGCCCCATTCAACAGCCCAAGCATTGAAATCCCCGGCAATTACCACAGGTCTTAACGATGTCATCTATTCTGCGTCTATAGTCTTCTATTGATAGGCTAGGGGGAAGATAACAGCTGAAGAAATGTACCCCATTAACGGTGCATTTCACAAAGCTCTCCCACCTGTCGTCGACATTTCCCATTGGGAATTTACCACAGGACCACATCGAAGCCCTATTGCATTTGCTGGCTATCCAACGTTGGTCGCTCATTACTGCCAAGTCTATCCTCTGCTCCCGCACCGTCTGTTTAAGTAGCTCCTGCGCCGCTTCGCAATGGTTCAAGTTCAACTGCAGGACTCTCATTTACCTGAGTATGTCAACTTCCGTCGTGCCGCTAGATAGTGTGCGCACTTATGTCCTCCCGTGATATGCTTCGCGTCCGCATCCGGATCGCCTCTACAAAGAAGGCAGTGAGGGTCACGGTCGCAAGCCTTGGCAATGTGACCTTGCCCTCCGCATTTGAAGCAGTGTTTGGACCAGTCACTATTACTGCTACACTTCCCTGCTACATGCCCGAACTGCAAGCACTTGTAACATCTCCTTGGGGTTACCTTTCTCAGTAAGCGGCAAACTGTCCACCCTACACGCAGTTTACCAACTTCCTCTGCCCTGCCTGCCAGCTTCATAGGGATTGCGATTACCGCCGTCCTAGTACCTCCTGGAACGTTCCTGATCGTCTTGAGAGCCGACGGTTGTATTTCCCCGATTTGGTCCCTCCATACGGCGATTATTTCCTCCTCAGTTGTTACTTCATCCAGGTATCTTAGTTCGAATGTAGCCTCCTCAGTTATCGTTCTGACCTCTATCTCTTCGGCCAATAAGCTCCTTAGCTTAGAACGGTGCATCTCCGTAGCCACCTCTGCCGATCTTCTAAACTCCAGAAGGATTTCGCCCCTTTGTGTCTTCTTCACAAGCTGGACATCCTCGCCAACTGATTTAAGCTGCGGGGCATTCCTTACCTTCCTTAGAATGTCCGCAAACGATAGCTTCTCGGTTGGCTTTATTATCACTGCGTCTGGTCTTGGAGGTTTTCTGCGCTTCCTGGTTTTCACGATCCAATCATTGTGCTCCTGGGTGTTTTCCACTGTTGCTGCGGGCACTACCACAGTCTGGTTCGTAGCAGTTGCTGGTCTCCCAGGCGAGTCACTATTCCTAACCACAGCGGCAGGCTTGACTAGTCCACGAGGACGGGTTGTCCTGGTCTTCTTTGGAGGTGTTCTCCTTGGTTTTTCCAATTCATCCCTTTGCCTTTTGGAAGCACAAGGTGTCCCTTGTTGCATGATCGTCTGTGTGCTTCTGTCATTGGTTCTGACCTTTACCTCCTGTTCCGCAACTTTATCCTTAGCGGCTTGCTGGTATAGTGACGATATAGAAGCTACTAGATCGCGCATCGTTTGGTGGATGGACCTCCTTCCTCCGCCCATCATCTCCACGAGTTCCGAGATTCTGTCGCCTAGCTTGGTGAAATCATCCACCTCCTTTTCAGGAGCTTTGCTCCTCTGTAACTCCGGTGGTGACGAGCGAGATCTCTCGCCGTTCTGCTTCAGCGGTGGTGAGTGGAGTAACCTCAAAGCCCTTCGGAAAGGATTCAGGAAAGGGCTGTCCTGCTGGGTCTCCTTTGCACCCTCAGTGCCGGCTGGAGAAGTAGCGCCTGTAAAGTTATATAAATTGTTGCTTGTGTTGAATTCCATTTTATTGGGTCCCAACTTGGAGCCGTTATCTTGGATTCGTTGTGTAGTTACCCTTATTGTGGTCCCATGGTTATCTTTGCAATGCAGGGAGGCCATGCGAGGGTTGACACAAGTCCTCATGAGAGCTTGTGTTCAGAGCCAGACCGGGAGCTAAACAGAAGAAATTCTTAACTGCCCCTACACCCCAACTCAACGGGACGAGTCCAAGATCGTTCTCCAAGGCTTGCCAGGTTTTAACGGGACGGAGACAGATGGTGTATTAGCCTGAAAGCCGTCTGTACCAGATTTCACTCCAGCACATATTGGTAACAGAATATCCATAATCAGAATCTTACTGGAATCAATTCTGATGCCTATACGACTAGGCTCCGATCGTCCACATCCGTTGGGTGCGTGCTTGCACGCATGCTGGTATGTGATTCCCACGGTGCTATCGTGATACCACGGTAGTTCAATACTTTGAGCGGCATTGTTTCGCTTTAAAGCATCAGTGTCATTGGGTATATGCCAGACTTTTCATCCGCACCCTCTACCTTTGCCCTCCCATTTAGTCGCCTTTTACGACAAGCAGGGAACCACTATGGTAGTATTCTAATCCGCTACCACACGGGCGACATGCTGATATCTGTTTGCGCTTATATGTGTGCGTAACTGTATTTGTTTGTTTCATTCGAGCATGAAAGTAAAATGGAATAGCATTTACACATATAAATGCACACATACACAGAAAAGATATGCATCATATGCAAGGTTACGTACATACATACAAAATTATTTCCATACATTGTCAATGTATTATGGCAACTACAAGAAGTGCATACATGTACAATAAATGAAGAATGTAGAATTACACATGATACCACATATGTATGCTAAAAGTGTGTGTGTGTATGTGGGCATAACATATGTAATTTCAGCTGAATATAGCGGTATGCGTAAGCAATGTATTTACCCTGTCGTACACTCAGTTGACTTTAAATTAACTTAAAACCAACTATTTCTCAAGCAGTGGTGGTTGACACTTGGATTACTTTTATATGGAAATGACTAACTATTTTAACATTGCGATGTCCTAGGAAGTAGTCAATTGTCCGACTCTGCATTACTTTTAATTAACTTAAAAGTTAGTTACTTAGCAGTTAACTTAAAGTAAACCTATTTGTAGCTAGCTATAAACTTACTACTTTTAATTAGCTTTAAGCTAGTTTTTTTTAAACTGACTATAAGTTAGCTAAATTTCAGTGAATGAAAAGTCAGTTCTTTACACGTTGGCTTTAAACTCACAATAATAAGCTATCATATTAATTACTCGAAGTGAAACAGTTTTTTAAAATTTATATTTTAATAGAAAACAAAATGTAAAAACAAAATAAATAAATTAATAAAATAAATAAATAAAAAAAAATTAATTAATAATAACTAAAATATATCACAAGCAATAATTTATACATTTGTTGATTGGTTAAATAAAGATCTTTTTCTAAACTAATTTATACATATGAAAAAAAAAAATAAATTCACGATTTACAAAAATATTTTGCACATTTGTTGATAAAAAAAGATAAAAAGAGTTTCTAAATATAACATTTGCAAGTATTTTAATTTTTTGGATTTGTGTTTTTATTTTTAATGCACTTAGCACGAATACGTTTTTTTTTATTATTTTTAATGCGTAACGCCAGTTTCTACATCCTGAGAGCCGAGTGATCGACAGGCATCTGTTTAAAAAATATGCATAAATTTACATGTTTTAAGACTTGGTTAAAACTTATATTTTCAAATTAGCACTTACCTGTTAAGGCGTCATAAAAAGCAGCAAAGTCTTTTAAACGCTTCTTGCCATGAACACCGTCCAAGTTTATGTCCATGCACAAATTTGGTGACATAATTTCCGTAAGCTTTTTTGGCAAGCGGCCCTTTAATATTGTTTCACTTCACTTCAAATAATTTAATGTATTTTTAATTTAATGTAATTTTTAATTTAGTGTATTTTTTTTAAATTATTTTATGCAAACAATAAATTTTTAACCATAAATATAAAGCGAAAAGATGACACGCGGTTTTGTTTATTAATCAAACGTCTAAGACGTTAGTTATCTATATCCAACGGCGTCAAGAATTGGAGTGTTTGTATACACTTTGGTTAATGTAAACTTTGCATTGCGTAGTAGTTGGCTTTAAGTTAGTCTATACAAGCAAACTTAAAGTTAGTTTTTTTTGTAGTTAGCTACTCATTTGACGGCAGGGTAAATACTTACACGCCATACATACAGTATAAACACTGATGCAACATGCATGTGCAAGTATGTATGTAGATTGTACAACTACTGTTTATAATATTTGTGGCATAGAGATATAAAATATTTATTTCATTAAACGATAACAAATGGTTATTATTTTCCTTTACTCTCCCTTTTTTGTCTCAGAGAGAAGCAGCTCCATCTCTCTCTCTAAATTTGTTTATTTATTCAATTTCTTCTCGCTTAAACAGTTTTTAAAACGAGATTGACATTTAAGACATCAAAGTAAAGTGATTCAGTGAGTTATCGGTTTTAAATGTCATGATAGGGTAAAACAAGAAATATTTTTGGCATCCTACACCGTAATTTTATCAACCGCATGAGTTTTTATTCTTTATGGGAGGAATGGGATGCATGCAAACAAGGTAAAGTTCTAACTGTGATCAACGTGGCCACCTCCAGGACGATCCTAGTGCACCGCAATGGCACTATTTTTCAAAAAAGCGTACGCTGACGAAATTGACATCATAGGGCGTACCAAGTGAGATGTTATTGTGCTAGTGAACGAGAGTCTACTAAGATGGGTCTGACAATAAATGAGGGCAAAACAAAGTATATGTTATCGACAAGTAGAGACGTGCGGGTTATTGGATCTCAGATTAAGGCCGATAAATATAATTTCGATATAGTCGAAGAATTTATTTGTTTTGAGCCGCCGTTACCACCAAAAATGATGTCAGACTGGAGCTCAAGCGCAGTTTCGCTCTTGTCAACAGGTGCTACTATGGTCCAATAGGGAATTGAGTACCAGAGACCTCTCTCGTACGACAAAACTAATACTTTACAAGACGCTCATCCTACCCGTGCTTCTTTATGGCGCACAGGCATGGACACTATTAAGCACTGACGCATCAGCCTTGAGAGTATCCAAGAGAAAAGTCCTACCCAAGATCTTCGTTTTCGAGGAAGCCCTATCATCGATTGGTGTGACTAACTGGCGTATGCGCGGAAGAAGCAGAGGCGCCTGGGAGGATGTGTTACGGCAGACCGAAATCCGTTAATCGGTGTGTTAATGGCCAATTAATTAAATATAGCATGAGTTTCTATATATAAAATGGACTAGCATTGTGATAACAACAGTTCTTTTACATTATGGTGGTGCATTACAACCCTTTACCTTCGATTTCGCTTAATCCATTAGAGACGTAATTTAGAGTTTATCATCTACTGCGAATTAATGACTTTCGAAGATTTTCCATAGCATCTAATTGCTTGCGACCCTTTCCCCGTAGAAAGTTATAATTTTTCAAATTTTTTTTCAATATTTCAGAGCTGAGCATTACTACTGTAATGCGAAGTTAAATTCTCTTCTGAATTCTTTGAAAAGGTCGATGGCTTGAAGTTTTATAGGAAAATGGGTTCTGATTGGTTTTGTATACCAAGTACACAACTTAGATATCAGACACTCAGGCGAAGGTTATGACTATTATCGTGGCATTTAAATGCCTTCTCAGTGTCAGCTTATTTCCTCAGTATTCTAATCTAATTATATTCGTCGAAGTCTAGTAGTGTTGCAATGGAATAGAAGACATGAGACCACGGTTTAAATCTCAGGTTAGACATCTTCAACTGAACGAAATATGAAGAAATAAATATTTCTTCGGCGACTTCCTCTCAGCAGATTTCTGGTAAAAACTGTGCGAGTAAATAAAATTGTCATGAAAAATGTTCTCAAAAAAAATCTGTCATTCGAAATTGGCTTTAAACTGAGTGTCCCACCATTCATGTATAAAATTAACACACACAGTATAACTGGTGTGAGGAACTATGTCGTAATCCTGACTAAAGTGTTGCAATGACCAACTATGTAAGTATGTATTTATTCTAATCTAATCAGATTGGCAGTTTGCCATAAAGTCCCTTTTGAATGTGATTTCAATGTCCAATCTTATCCATAAATGTCATCTATGTCTCCGTATAATAATCGCTGGGCATAGGGACAAATTAACCACAATGAGTATCAGACTGTGGCTACTGGGTTGATTTGAGTTGAGTTGAGGAAGAACGAAGCTGCTTATTTTCTTTTCTCGACTGGACATTTACTGTGGGATCCTTGCCTTACCCTTGTTGGCTTTTTTGACATGAGGCTACGTTTCAAACTCCAGGCCAGACATCTCCAACAAAACGAACGACAAAACGGCGACTTGTGCTCGGCTGATATTTGGCAAATACTATGAGAGTAAATAAACTTTTCATGAAAAGTTTCTCGTTCACAGTCGACTTTAAACTATATGTAGGTCCCGCCACCTATGGAGAAAATACACACAAAACTAAGTGGTGTGAGAAGTTAGGTCGTAATCCTGACTGAAGGGTTGTAATGACCGATTATGTTGTGTAATCGACTTTATATTGGCTTGTTTCCACAATCTAGCGTTTGAGGTGGTTGTTGTTTAAAAAATTATTAGAATTCGTTGTTAGATTCGTAGTCATAATTGATTTGAAAAATTCAAACGAAACTGTTTGTTTTTCAAAAAACAAGATGCATTTTTAAAATAAAAGTAAAACATCTTGAATGGTTTTAATAATACTTTTAAAGAGCATAAGTTTCTAAAGATTAAGTGGGCTTACTTGGGAATATAACACAGGTAAGTGGTAAGTAACAAAAATAATAACAAAAAAGAGCTTAAATTTTATAAAATTTTTCTAGTGGAAAGTATTATGAACGATTAACTTTAGAAAGGCAAGATAAAATAAAAACAATACAAATAAAACAAAGGAATAATGCCTGCAAAGATAGTGTTTTAAAATTAATAATAATATGGATTTCATTTAAAAATTAATGCTTAAAAAATACTTAGAATATCTAAGAATTATTGAATGAATAATTGTTACAAAAAGGTTACTTTCATCACACTTATCACTTTATTTTCTTTTTCGAATCAATTGTTAAAAATTTCATGTTTTTCTTTGTTTGCCATTTTATTTATCTTCGAATATTTTATAAAGATTTGTAAAAAAAATGTGTAAGGACATTCTTACAGATCTGAACAATATTGTTACGAAAATAAAACAAATCTAGATACTGGTGTTTAGCGTTTAAATCGATTAACATTAAAACTATAAAAGAAAACTACAGAAACAAAAACAATGCAATAAAAAACCTGTTTATAAATTATCGCACTGCGTAATATAACAACAATCAACAGCATAAAAAAATGGTAAACAAGTAAACAAAAATACACAAACAACACTACAATAATAAATGTAAACAACGATGTATACATTTATAGAGATTTCGAGAAGGCGAAGTCATGAGCATTCGCGTTCAAGAACATTCATCAGACTGTTTACTCTACCATATAAAAGGCAAGGCAAAGTAGGCAACTGAGTTAGTGAAGTTCAGTCAGTCTTGTGTGAAGATGCGAATGTTGAAGAGAGTAATCGTGGTTTGAAGATCCCCGTTACAAAGATCTGTCGAATAATTGTCTAGTAATTGTTATTTTTTATGCAAAGTGTATAAACAGAGGAATAACGAAAAAAACAATTGTTGTTGTTTACTCATTTTTTAAAATTTTTTAAAAGTGTAGAAACGTAACAATATGCAGAAATAGATGACATTTTCTGGAAGTTACCGTAGTCTAGTAGTTATTGTCTTGGCTTAATAGACGTGCGGCCACATTTCAAACCCCGATCAGACATCGAAATATAAAAAAAAAATTCTTCGGCGATTACCTCTCAGCAGATTTTTAGCAAAAATTCTGAACGTAAAAAAATTGCCATTTAAAGTTTCTCAAAAATTTGTCGTTCTGAGTCGACATTAAATTGTAGGTCCATCCACTGAGTAGATTTAAGGAAAAGAAAGCCAGTCCTCTCCTTGTCCATACGTGTCCAGCAAAGTCTGAAAACATTGCACGCACAACGAGATTGCACTGCCAGCGAGTTTCAGCCACCAAGTAAAACGAGTGGAAAATATCCAAATTAACCGAGACAATGGGAACACCAATGACCTGTGGCATATCGCAGATTGCCCACTCCGTGCCGGCCCTGGCCAGCTCCTCAGCAGTGCAATTTCCAACAATATCCCTGTGTCGCGTAACCCACATAAAATTTTGCCTTTGAATGGTTAGAAATTTATCTGAGAAATTCAGCAAATATGAAAAAAAATATTTCTTCATTGTCTTCCTCTCAGCAAATTTCTGGCAAATAAAATTGCTACGAAAAATTAATTAACACACACAACATAAGTGGTGTAAGAAACTAGGTCCATAATCCTTATTGAAGGGTTTTAAAGACCAATTATGTATATTATATAGTAATGGATAACGACGGATGTCAAAACTATATTCATTTGGGACTTTTAAGAGAATTTAAGAGAAAATCCCGCTACTCAACAACCATTGAGAAAGAAAATTAACTGCAAGTACTGTATTAATTTATTGCAGCGTTTAAGGAAATATCAAGGAAAAAAGCCGCACTTGTCGAAAAAGTAAGAATTCCATGAAGACAGTGCATTATTATGTTCACTTACGTTGTGACGAGGATCAAAATCATTGAAATAATGTACGATTTGGTTCACTCGTTCTTATAATTCCGAATTTAAAAAAATGTTTCATTGGAAAGAAATATGTGAACAATTTGCTACTCATGTATCAACAGGGTATCGAAGGTATAGAATATCATAGGAGTGATATTTTTGCTTGTTAGGCTGGATAATTTTTTTGAATGTTCACAGTCAACATTTAGGAGTTAACAGCTGTGCCACCAAATAATTTGCATAGTTTGCTGAACTTTAGAAACGTTGGACTTCTCATATATTTCCCTAAGCACTTTACCAATAATAGAAGCAACAAGTTTAAAACAAAAGACAAGATTATAAATATGAAAAGAAAAAGACATTTTTGTGATGTTCAATTTAAAACAAATGTCAAGCAGTTCTGCTCTTTTTATTTATTTTTTAAACATAAAGTTTGTGTAGAAATAATTTGCATAAAATTTAGTACCTTTTATTGATTATTTTGTTTTTCTTTTCTTTTGTGACTTTTGCCCTTAAAAGTCAGTTTAAGACGTTGAATTAAAATAAAATCAAAATTTGTTTTTTTTTTTGTTAAATAAAGTGCCAGAAACTCGGCCTTTCGCAAACCATAGAACTAGCCTAGCCAGTAATGATTTAGATAAGGTTTCTTTCTATTCATAAATTTGTTAGCATTATCAACAAACTCAACGAAGCTGAACGGAGCTGTTGGCAGTGGAATTTTTTCGGAATCGGCTGGAATAGACCAGTCTATAATACTGCCAGAGCACTGCGGCGTCTTTCAGACGGAGGTGGTGGCAATACAGGCTGCGGCGAGGATTATTGGGGACGGAATGGTCTCCTAGCGGAACGTCACCATACTTTCTAATAGCTAGGCGGCTATCAGGGCTCTAAGTTCCAACATGATGAACTCCAAGACGGTGTACGTATGTCGCAGATATCTCGACGAAATAGCGGAACGATATGATATCCATATCGTATGGGTACCGGGACACAGTCGTATTCCAGGTAACTGCAGAGCTGAGGAACTTGCCAGGCGGAGCACGACGATCGAACTCTATGATGAATTCTCGAATCTGGGCATCCCTATGAGGGCCTGGAGGCTCATAATTGATAATGCGATCGTCGATTCCGTTAACGACAGTTTACCTCGGACACGGGTAGAACGGATCGTAAAATCTGTCCAAGGCTGGATGAGAGGCGCACAATGAGTCTACTTAAACTCAAAAGAGGCACATTCAGTCTGGAAAGAAGTACTTGGGTGCTTATTACATGGATGATCTTGAGGAACTATCAGGGATCGACATTGACAGCTTAAATCGCTCCGAGTTATGTCGAGACTAGGGAATAACGGATAACTGTGGAAACACAATTGGCCTGATACGGCCTAAGTGTGTCCATCCAATTTTCTTGGATGGGCAGCTAATAAACTCCAGCCAGGATTTATGAACTTCCAGTAAAATAGGTCCCATGATACAACATAAAGAAATTTGATAGGGCGGAAGTGTTCTAGGCTTAAGAGGACATAACAAAATCAAATTATACAGCATCATTATAAACTTTAGAGTATTTTTTACAATTCTGTAATCAAATGTGTTAAATTTGGTCCATTACAGGATTCAGGAGACATTTATATCATAAAACAATAATTAATATGCTTGTAATCATAGAAAAATCAAATAAAGCGACATAGTGGTTAAAGATCTACCCAACTAACTCGGGTTCAATCCCTGGAGACGAAGTTTTAATCGCAATTTTTGTTTTAATGAAGAAAAACAGAAAAAGATCAGGCTCTGTTCACTATACATACAAAGTAGAATATGATCAGCAGAGATTTTCTTACCACTACACTCTAATACATGCCCACAGTGGGATTGTTTCTAGCTATTAACAGATGGACCCATTATTACTTGAACTTTTAACAATAGAACAACATTAAACCAAGTAAAATGAATAGGAGTCTTGTAGGTAGTATGTTGGCATATTAGACCTTAGGTCAGGGTTCAAACCCCAGGTTAGACCTCTTTAACAAACGAAATATGAAGAAATATTTCTTCGGCGACTTTCTCTCATCAGATTTCTGGCAAAAATAAAAATTGCCATGAAAAAGTTTCTCAAACTGAACTGTAACATAAGTGGTGTGAGAAGGATTGTAATGCCCAATTATGTTTGTATGCATGTAGACGGGGAGATGCTTTCTCGCGCAGTAGTATAGTAGGTGGTGTGTTGGTTAACTAGCCGGGAGTCCGTGATTCAAAACATAGCTCAGACATCTCGAACAAAACGATTAATATGGTTTTAAAAAAAATATTTCAGCGATTTCCCCTTAAAACTCTTCTGATAAAAACTCTGAGAGAAAATGAAATTACCATGAAAAGTTTCTCAAAAATCTGTCTTTCGGAGTCGACGTTAAACTGTCGGTTTCGCAACACATGGATAAAAGTTAACATAGATCATGAATAACTATTAATTAAATTAATAGTCAATTTAGTGAGAAAGTAAGTAAGATACTTTGTGGATATAATGAGTAAGATTTTCTTGAAATATCTCGCATAGTCGCTCAATTAGGAGCAATTGTAATAGGTCAACCAGTATGGGATCTAACGCCAAAAATAATTCATTGCATAAGTAAAGCGAGTACTAAGCAGATTACTAGAAATTCAAACAAAATTTTTCTACAATTCCATTTAAAAATGTGCAGCCCTTGCGCTGACCAACTTCTTCCTTTCCCTGATTTTGGTGGAACTTGGTTAGTACAGGGACTGCGTGCTCAAGTGAGCTTTGTGATAACAGAGCTACCACTCCGACCTAACCTAACCTAACCATTTAAAAAGAACACATGCAAATAGTAAGTATTAGGGGGATACTGTTCTCTGAACTAAATTTTGTGCTGTAGTACGGTCCTCTGTATATTTGGCACCTAACATTTAAAATTTTTAAAAGTATATACATGCTTTCTACACATGGTTAGCTATCCTCCTAATATTCTATACTTAAGCTTTTATGTGAAAATCTACATTTACAAAATGAATGTAAATGCATTTTACTTGAAAATATATTTTCTACTCGTTTAACACAAACAGAAAGAAAGTATTTCGTTTTAGTTTCGATTTTTTTTTCTTTACTATTTATGGTCGTACTAAAATGTAATTTGTCTTCTATTCCTCTGGTGAAATTTTATGCGCTAGCAAACCCCCAGATATGTAAAGCGATGAAAATGCATTGAACACAGTGATAACCCAGCTTTTCAAACTAAAATTGCTTTTAAATTTGTTTTTAAAAATGTTTCCAAGTCTTTAGCTTTTACTGTCTGCCATGGAAAATATTTCATTTAAATTATTTTTACATTTCGTATAGAGTTACTTCAGTGTCAAATATTTGATTAAAATTAACATTTTCCCCATCTTCCCCCATCGCATGTGTTAAGCGCTACACACAACCAACGAAATAAATCATTTTCTACGTTGGTTGCAGCAGAAGTTTGTTCCGTAATTTCAATTATTTGCGGGTTTAACAGACAAGTGTTTTTAAGCGTGTATTTAAAGTCGTAATTTCATATTGTGGCTGACTGAAGACATCTTTTGATCATTAGTCATTAGCCAAAATTAAATATCAGCAAATATATACCTAAAAAGCATTCCCTAATTATTAAGTCAAAGATGTATAACTTTATGTATGTTGATGAAATGAAATTCAAAATAGCGTATATTACTAACACTTTTCTATGACTGTAAATAAATAAATTCTGTCAACTTATTTTCTCTGTCTTACTTACTAACACACAACCAAACATTTTTTGGCAACCCCTGTACGACATGTCGTAATGATACGTTGGACATCCTGTCGGATAATTCTGTGTTACGCGAGTATTTGTGCAATGTACCCAAAAAAGTCATATCAAGCTAATGCAATTGATTGCAGGTGATATGTAAGACATCTTGTCTGATAATTCTATGTTCAGCGAGCATCCGTAAAGTTTTTCAATTAATCTGGTTAACGGTGGACGATAGACACCGATGTTTTAAAAACATTTGATGCGGACTATCGATGCGTCAGAACAATTCTATGTTTTCTTTATTGATCAACAAACCATTGATGTTTTTATTCGATGCATTGGAGCTAAAAGCTTGAAACCAATATCTTTCATAGTTGATAGCGGCCATCTTGTTGAAGCTATCAGACCATTTCGCCAAACCACAGTGGAGGGCAATAGCATACAACATGTGCAAATAACAAAATTGCTTTATCAAAATGGGTGTATTGCTTGGGCAACCAAGCGTTTGGCCCGTTGTACTCGGTATGTCGTGGATAAATTCGAGTGCACTGGTTCAGTAAATTATCGACCAACAATCGTCAGTTGGCGAAACACAAGATCTATCGAAAGCATCAACGCAAACTGTAAGAATATGCAGGACATACCCAAGCAGCTAATCTCGCGTCGTTCACAAGAATTCGTAGACTTTCGTAGACTACAGCTTGAGAAATTATGCTTAGTGACTTGGTTCTGTGACTGAACAAAATTCAAATGACTGCTGCTGAATGGGTGCTGGAGAAGTTGGTGATTGACCTCAATTTTCATTGAAAAGACGTCATTAGCGATGAAAACCAGTTCATGATAAATGGATGCATGAACAAACAAAATTATCGAATTTGAGACAATAATAATCCACATGCTATACAAGAGTATCCAATATATTCTAAAAAGTTACTATTGATGTGGATTTTGGACTGGCAGTTTCTTTAGTCTACATTTCTTTAAGAACGACATTTTCTAGGATATCACTGTCAACGAAGTGCAGTATAGCTCTATGAATACAAACTCCTTTTGAACTGAATTGGATGATCTGAACCACGACATATATTGTTCAAAAGAATGGCTTTATATACCACACAGCTCATGCCACATTGGATATTCTGCATGAGCGATTTGAGGACATTGCCATCTCACGTGAAGTTGTTGTGAACTGGCCACTGAGATCACCCGATTTTACCACATTAGACTTTTTCTTGTGAGCTTTTCTAAAGTCTCAGATGTACGTATGTGAAAAAGCCATAAAAAAGACAACATAACCCATGACATCGGACAAATTCAACCATCGGATGCCTCGTTGGCCTAGTTGGTAGTATGCTAAACTTGAAGTGCTAAGTCCGTGGGTTCGTTTCCCAACAGAGACTCTGGGTATTGTGATTGCCTGACCATTTGTCTGGCGTTATATATCACAATAGGAAAAAGAAAGTGAAAATTATTACTAAAAATCAATTCTCGAAAAAAGTGACGACAATATATACACTGGTTATTAAAAAATTGTCGCGTACTACCTTTATTTTATAAACCATCTTTTCTGATTTCCAATACAATCCACTGCATGAAGCGCTGATACCACAAAGATCACCAAGTCATTGCCATATTACAGTAATTGGAATGTGAACTATCATAAGCAGCGTGGCTTTTCATGGAATGAGGTGGAAGAGAAAGGGGTTCAGTGCGTACAGAGTAAATACAAGTCGTTGTGATCTAAACAGTATTTTGAGGCAAAAAATTATACTTAAGCTCAAGTGCTTGCATATTTTAATTTGGTTATAACATACTTACTTACTTAGCTTAGGATACAAAAGTATCATTAATCGTCTTTGCTTAAGTTATGTAGTTTTTCTATTTATTTTTTTTTTATTTTTGATTTGAACATATCAGCTTTAATTGATATGAAATCAACAATGAAAACATGATTATGATATTACATGAACACAAATAAATCGTTGTTCATATAATTATTGTTATGACTTGTCATCAGACTTGAGAAATTGTTTCAAAAATGTTTAATTATCACACTAAATATAGAAACACTTTTGTTACAATTTACCTTGTGGCTATAATTGAATACAACATTACTTTATTTCATTTAATTAATACTCGTACGTATTTGGTTATTATTTAAAAACAATTATCACACACTTTAGTATTATTAGAAGACAGCTGTAGGTAAAGAAATTTAATTAATTATAAGACGTTCCTATGCCTTTAGAGTACTTCTGTCTATGTTTTAAACGTGACAGAATGTTGTTGTAAAAAGTTTTTATTTCTAAAGTGTTTTGGAGCGTGGCTTTATTCGTTTACATAATACTTTCGTAAGAATCTAATATGCGATTGATAGAAGAATTCTACCTCTGCAATTGGTTTCAGGTTTCAAACGTTAGGCATACTGTAGCCATGTTTTGTAATTAACCTAGTGCACTCACCCTAGCAGCTCGTTACATCCGGGTTTAAGCAATTCTGCGGGCAGGTCATCAGGGCCAGCAGGCTTGCACCTATAAAAGTTTGCAAATCTGTTACCAAGAACTTCAAGCCCTTGGTCAGGTGCTTAACACTTTGATAAAATTTTTGAGCATCATTCTTACATCAGAATAAGTCGGCTTCCTCACTCTCTTACCTGTCCTATTGTCGCATCACAATTAAATGAGCTTTGACGGAGTTTATCCGCGGGTTTAGTGGCGAATGTGCCAGATATTTTTCGCTTGTAGAATTCGAAGAGTAATCGTTTATTAGCTCCGACAAGGTATTGCTCAACTTGATATTTGGACTACTTTTAAAACGTGTTTTCCGTCAATCACAATGTGATCAATGCATTGTGAATGCCGAAATACTACAACTGGGTTGTGTGGAGGCAGAAGTGACCACTATTTCTGTCAAATATGACTTCCGTCTGACCTTAGCGTTAAAATCCCCCAGGGGAAATTTTGGTACCATAACTAAGACACTTACCGTATATGTGTATATATATGTCCTCGAGCTTAACGTATAAGGCTTTTCGTTATTTTCTTCTATCAGGACGCATTAAGCTTATGTTGTAATATTTGATTCATCTGGATGTTTGTGAGCCTTTGTATACCGATTATAATCGTTCGAATATAAACATGCAAACATAGACCAAACTCCGAATACATATATCAAGGAAGAGCATCAGAAATCATAATCATCACACATCCTTCTCAGGAAACAAAATAAATTCCTTTCCATTTTCAAATTTGGAACAGCCTGTCAGACGTGCTGGTCTTTCCTTTCTATCGTCCTTTGTATGCTTTTTGTTTCAATATGTGTGGCGATAATTGTTATTACTTTTCATTGTTTATATTGTTGCATTTGTTGTTGTTTTCTTTATATGGACTTTTATTGTTCCTTCATTATTGTCCGTGCAACATTTCCAACACTTTTGGTTTTATTTAATTTCCCTTGTGGCTATCTTTGGGCAAATAAATAATTTTCAGCTACATACTCATACACACACTGACGTCATGAATATTGCCAGGCATAACGACATATTTATATCTCTGTGAGAGTGGCATATTCTTTTTAAAAATTAGTAAATTGTATAAGTGCCCTCGTCTGACTCTCCTTCGATTTTCTACTACGAATTGCTGTTAAAGACTGTATTGTATTGTATGTAAATATGATACCGACAGACTTAAATACTTTTATTCATATATTTATTCTTGTTCTACTCATTGCCATTGTATGTATGTAGGAATTCTCCCTTTAAACAAAACACACTTATTTATTGCTTATAGATAATTTTATTTAATATTAATTTGTTGTGCTCCCGTCAATTGTCAGTCGATAACTAAACTGTCCGTGGTCTGTATTGTTTCTTTGTTCTGTCTGTTTCATTGTCATTGTCCCTGTCGATCTCGTCCGTTCCTTTGTCTGTCAACATAGGTCGACTGCGGTTGATATCCTACAATCGGCCCTCCTGACGGCAATACGACCCGGATTGCCATTTTTTCATAAACTCCGCAACCGTGGTTGTTCTGGCTGGACCTTCATGGTCTCCTACCTTTTGCACTTCGTACCTCCCATGAGGTAACTTATTCAAAATTTTATAGGGACCGAGGAATTTTCCTCTCAGTCTGAGACCTGTTCCGTACTGAGTACGCTTAATGGCGACCAACTCATTCAACTTATAATCTTCCTCTGCTTTACGTTTGCTGTTGAAAGTCTTAACATTCTCTTTCTGAACTTTGGCGATATTGCACCTAGCTGAAGCTCGTACCTCATCACGATCATTAACAAGCTCAGTCAATGATTCCTCTTCAAGTATTTCACGCAAGTCAGGATAGTCAGGCAACCTCATCTCAACACCGGTCAACAATCTAAAAGGTGAGTACTGAGTACTTCTGGACACTGTAGAGTTAATCATGCTCTGAATGCGCCTTACATGTTTGTACCAACTTTTCGGCTCTTCACTACACAGCTTTGATATCATGGGAACTATTATTCTGTGCATACGCTCTACCTGACCATTGCCTCGCGGAACACCGGTAGCAATTAACAAATGCTGAATGTTCTCATCCTTACAATAGTCTTTAAACATGTGTGAGGTGAACGCTGCTCCTCTGTCAGATACTATTCGCATTGGGTTCCCAAAATTCGCAGATTGTTTTTCCAAGCAATCGATTAATGACTTCGCATCCGTTGATTTCGTTGGTTAAAGCCACACGAATTTAGTGAATCCGTCAACAACAAAAATATAATTATACGCCTTTTTCGGCATCTCCATCGGACCAACATGGTCCACGTGGTAAGTTTTCAGAGGAACATCTTCCTTGTCGATAGGGTTAAGCAGTCCTTATTTTCTTCCAGTCTTAGCATCAGCGATGATACACTCCACACAACTTCTAACTATCTTCTGCACTTTTGCGGCTAAGCCTGATATGTGGTATTGTCTCTCGACAATTTCCTGGGTCTTTCCAATACCATAATGACCCTGATTGTGTGCAAGCTTTATAATTTCCTCTTCCATCTGGACTGGTACTACTATAAGTTCCTTAACGGGATCCTTAAATAAAACATCATTCTTCATATAAAAATCTTCGTAGTCCCCAAATTCTAAAATAGCTCTTATCACCTTAGTTCGATCATCAGTCTCCTGAGCTTCTTTCATTCGATGAGTAAGGCTGCTTTCCACAATTAAACATGACATTCGACTCAATGCATCAACGTGTTTCATCTTCGTGCCTGAACGATGTTCTATCTCGTAAGAGAAATCTTGCAAAAACATTGCCCATCTAGATATTCTGGGTGGCACATCTTTTTTATTCATCGTCATCTTGAAAGCACTGCAATCTGTCACAATTTTGAAAGGTATGCCAAGCAAATATACACGCCACTTTTTTAGCGCTTCAATTATGGCAAGAACTTCTAGTTCGTAAGAGTGGTACTTCTCCTCATAGGGTTTCGTTCGCCGACTCATGAACTGTACGGGATGCAACTGCTGATCATCAAGACTCTTCTGCAATAATATGGCACCATATCCATATTTACTTGCGTCTGCGTGCACTTCTGTAATCGCGTCCGGATCATATAATTTCAATACTGGTGCGCTGACTAAAGACTCTTTCAACTGTTGGCAGGATATTAACACCTCATCCGTGATATTGAATGGTATATTCTTCCGCAATAAATCAGTCAGTGGTTTAGCTATTACTGCATAATTCTCTATGAATTTCCGAAAATATGATGTTAGGCCCAAAAACCGTTGAACTGTTTTCCGATCGGTGGGGATGGGAAAATTATTCACCGCTCTTATCTTTTCGTCTGATGGTTTTATTGAACCATTCTGCACCACATAACCGAGAAAATTCACTTCCTGCTGTAAAATCTGGCACTTACTACATTTTATTCGCAGACCACTCATCGCTGCTCTTTCCAATACTAACTTAAACTTATGTAGACCTTCTATAACATCCTTGGAGGGAATGATGATGTCGTCCATGTAGACTATAATTGTACCGTCACGTATCAAATCCATCAAAACTGCAGATATAAACCGCGTAAAAACTGCTGGTGAATTGCTAATACCAAAAGGAACATACAGAAATTCAAACTGTCCGCTACTCGTTACGAATGATGTATATTTTCTCGACGACTCTTCCAAAGGGACATGGAAAAATCCATTCACGAGATCTAGAGTTGTATACACACTGGCTTTCTGCAACTTATCCAAAACTTCTTCCATTAACGGCATAGGGAAATGGTCTCGTATTATCTTCTGGTTTAGTTTTCTGTAATCACAGCATAACCTCTTGGATCCATCTTTTTTATTCGCCAAGACAATAGGAGAGGCATACTCAGAGGAACTAGGCTGGATTATTTTCTGCTGCAACCATTCGGACACTTGGGCGTCCACTATACGTTGGTCTGAGAAAGGTATACGTCGCGGTTGTTGGAAAACTGGTATATCATCCTTCAAAATTATTTTCATTTTCACCGGACTCTCGAAACCGGTTTGTGGTTTATACCCGTCTATCAACTTCTTGACCTTATCGACAGTTTCGCTTTTGAGATGCTTCAAATCCAATTCAACTTCTGGTGCATACTGCTCAACGTTCAAACAAATGCTCTCGAATTCCCTCAGCAACATGTTCTTACTCGACAACTCTTTAAAATTTGCCTCGCCGTTACTAATCACCACAACTGCCTTTTCCATTAAACTGTTTCCTATCATTAAGGAGTGAATAGCGTCAGTCTCCCTAACAACATAAAACGCTACGTCAAAATTCAAGTCGTCAATTTTCACAGCTATATTAAAACGACCCATAGTCATGATCTCACTATCGCCGATTCCGTATAACTTGACTTTTTCGGGAATAAAGTCCACATCGCCCAAAATAAGTAGCATATCGTTCCTCATAATGCAAACGTCACATCCGGTGTCAATCAATGCTGAAAGCGTTTTACCCTTAATTGTAATGTTTTTGAAAATCAGGTTTGGACCCCTTCGGACCATGTTCGCCTGACCCTGCTCCGACTTAACGACCCTTGAATTTGGTTCTCCATTCTGGCATTCAAAAGAACGGTGTCCAAATTTCCGACATTTGAAGCACTTAACTTGTCGCTCTGGGCATTCCTTCGCCAAATGTGTTGCACTGCCACACTTAAAGCATCTCTTATCAGATTTATTACTTTCAGGTTTGTCCGTCTCGAGTTTTCGTTCAGCTGTCAAATGTTCCCTTCCTCTGTTCGATGACCGAGATTGGAATCTTATCTTCTCGTAGACCGATATCTGCTGCTTTAGTTCGCCTATACTATTAGCTTGGTATAACACAGCCTTATTAAATTTAGAATCTGGAATCCCATCGATAAAATATTCCACTATGCTCCTCTCGTCCAACTCTATTCGTTTACCGATCTCCATTAAGGAATACAGGTACTCGAGCATCGTCTCGTTCTTATTCAATCTTCTATTACGTAGCTGTCTGTGTACCTCAGCCGACGAAAAACATGTACCAAATTCTTTCTTCAAGTTTCCTTTCAATGCTGGCCAATCTTTCACACCGCTCAAGCTTCTTACGTACATTCTCGCAGCACCTACTAACAACTGTTTCGCATAGACAAACATCTGAAGTGACGACCACTGCACTATTTCAGCCATCTCTTCGAATTCGGAAATCCACTGATTAATGTCAGGTGAATTTGTTCCATTGAACGTAGAAAGACTATCCTCAACGTCTTTAAGCGTGTACATACTCTTTTGTACTGGAGTTATTATTCCACCACCGGCGACAACACCGACCGCATCACCAACAAGAGAACCGACTGAACTCGAACGATCATCCGCATCTACCCTATCGTCCGCAAAATCTAGTCCGTAATGCTCCAAGAGCCTTTTCTGTAAGTCTGTTTTAAGTCCTTTCACGTTCAAGCCTAATTTTTCCAATTCGTCCCTAAGAGAATTCACGTTCAGTCCTAAAATTGTCTCTCTGTCCATTTTAGTATTACAATAGATTGAAAATTATAATATTAAAGAATTCAATAAAATTTCAATTATCATAAAATTAATTCAAAATTACGTTACAATAAGTTATTGACCAATCAATTAAAAGTTACGTTACATAAAAAGTTCAATTTACAAAAAAAAAATTATCATAGAATAAGTTGAAAAGTATTTTAATTCCATAAAAATTTAATCATTATTAAATCAAATAAAAAGTTACTTTAATCATCAAAATTATGCAAAGTTCATTTCACAAAAATAAAATATTAAAATTTAGTGATTATAATATTTTACCAATCCGCAACCATAAAACTTTTCCATTCGGCAACAGCAACAACAAACACACCATATACCGCTACGTCCTTTCAACGCAAATACAGCTACAAACCTTTGTCTTCACTAGGCATATACAGCAATTTCTTCACTACGAGTTTTTTTATCTTCTTTCTCTGCTCACTACACAACCAAGACTTAAGACACCAAACAACAAACACAGCAATTTCTTCACTACGAGTTTTTTCTTTTATCTTCTATTTCTGCTCACTATACGACCAAGTCTTAAGACGCCAAACAACAAACTGTATCTGTTATGCCTAAACCACAGCACTCATACAAACATGATCTAACAGGAATTATTTCGTTTTTCTCTTTTTTGGTTCTTCCCCGACAACACAAATTGTTTTCGTAACGTATTTTCTTTTTACTGCGCAAAAGCAAAAGAATATACAAACGTTCGTTACGTTTCCAACACAAATCAAAAAAAATTCCCTTTAAGCAGCAACAAGACAACCGTCTCTTTCACTCCACAACGACACAATATTCCCGTCTCTAGCAGAATTGTCTTTTTCGTCAACACTGTATACAAGTATACACACAACTTGTTTCAATTCCGCTGTTCACAACACTGTCTCTTAAGTTTATTATGATTTTTCTTTTTAAGGGTGGGTTTTTATTTGTCTTTGCACATTAATTTTTTCCTTCATTATATGAGTCTCACTTTAACTAATTCCTTCGGCTCATTACGAATTTCGGTTGAGTCCCCAAAAAATGTAGGAATTCTCCCTTTAAACAAAACACACTTATTTATTGCTTATAGATAATTTTATTTAATATTAATTTGTTGTGCTCCCGTCAATTGTCAGTCGATAACTAAACTGTCCGTGGTCTGTATTGTTTCTTTGTTCTGTCTGTTTCATTGTCATTGTCCCTGTCGATCTCGTCCGTTCCTTTGTCTGTCAACATAGGTCGACTGCGGTTGATATCCTACATGTATGCATACATATAACACAAAGTTTCTTTTAAAATTTGAATTCTTTTTTATTTCATCTTTATTATTAAATTTACTTTACATACATATCCATCATGTCATCTTATGGACATGAATTCCAACATGCATCATGTTCTCTGCCAGGATCACGCGAAAATCATGAGAACACTTTAATACGCCATTTACACTACAGCGAAATCTAGTACTTATGAGATTTCGAGCCAAATCTAGTTGATTTTAACTAGATTTCCCATACAAAACAAAATCTACTTATTTAGTAGATTTCTGCAAAATCTACTCGAAATCTAGTAAAAATACAAATGCAACTATGTGTTTTGCCAAATAGTACTTAAAAATACAACGCTGAGCAGGAAAAAAAATGACATTTCAATTTAACCCTAATCAAGTCAACATGTGCCTCTCCGACACATATTTCACTTGGTCATGTTGTAACTTCCTTGAATATAGGTTCTAGTTCTTACTGCTTCTTGAATTCCTACTTTCAGTTGTTTTATTTAGAATTTACAAATTTTAAGTAATAAATTAATTTATTTTTATTTTTTATTTTGTTTCAATCAAAAATGTTCAATCATGTCAAAATGTGTCTATGAGGCACATATGGGAACGCTAACTATTACTTCTATTGTTGGTGAACAACAAAATTAAATATAATAATGAGTTATGAGGTATAATGAGTTACGAAGAGTTCTGGCACCCATTATTTGCCGTAGTCTTCTAAAATTAAATAAAAATAATTTGTCCAATGTTCGGTCCATACAACACGAGGATGAATTCTCAAACCAAACAAGGCAGACAGATATGCGACGTAGATGTTATATGTGCCGACCGAAGATATGCAGAATTTGTAAGCAACCTTGCAGTATTTACCACAAAAATACTTGCAACGAGCATTGTTCAAAAGTTCTAGTTTGCTTAAAATGCAAAAATAAATAAATAATATTTCATTTACGTAACTGAGAAGAAAAAATTTAATAAAATGAAAATAAGTTAACAAAATGAATACGTAAATTCTTTGTATGTGCCTCTGAAACACATTTTGACTGGATTTGTAAAAATTTTTCCTGACTTGATTAGGGTTAAACTAAAATATTATTATTTTCTTTTAAATTTCAGTCAGCTGTTTTTGTTATTAAAATGAAATCTTGCTACTGTCAAATAAATACAGTGTAAACGATCTAGATTTTGAGCTAGATTTGAAATCTAATCTACTAGATTTCGGTGTAGTGTAAATGGCCTATAAAGAAATGAATGTTTTTGGCGTTGTGTGAAGTTGGCAAGTGTTGCCATCAAACGAGAATGGTAGACAAGAGAAGTAAAGAGAAAGAGAGAGCGAATGCAAAATAAAATATTTGAAATTTTAAAGGAATTTTAAGGATTTTTAAGGATTTTCTTTTGATAAGTTTATGAGTGTATAATAAAATATACAGACGTTATACCGTAAAACTACATTTTTGGTTTGCAGAATCATGAAGGTGAAATGTTTTTTCGGACTAGGAATTCAGAAGATTACAGACGGCCTCGCCCGATTGACAATTACAGAGTTGTTTTCTCTACCTAAAGTACTTAAAGTAGCTTACCTTATCAAGAAATTGAGATTTCCTATACACAGCTTGTGGGTTATTTCCGTGGTTAATTTGGACATAGAAATATGGCAGAGCGCCGCACAATGGGGAAAGTCCATGCGTGGTTATTTAATATAAGTCACCCTTTCATACAGGACTTTGTTGCCGGAGAGACTTTGCAGATTTCCTCTACTATTTGCAAATACTTCGAGGACTGCGTTAATTCGGTTCACCTTAACGCACTGCCTTTTCTTTGATATAGTTCTGACATGGTATTGTCTATCGTCAGAATCTGTTTCATCATGCCTATTTACACATGGATATATAGATATAGATATGGATCAGCTACATAGACGAGCACATAGTACGAGCTTATACGTATATGTACATAAATTGTTTAATACTCCTCTCAGTTGAAGCATTGAACCGTAACAACATTTTGTCATCCAAATCCATCCTGCCTCATTGTTAGCTCATGTACTTTCTCGCTGTCCATTACGTTTAATTTCTATATCCATTACAAAGCTTTCTTTAGTCCTGTTACTCCCGCTTGTCTTTACGCCCTACCACTATTTCAATGCAACGTGTTCCCCGTAATTGTTTTCATTGTTTTTTTTTTGACTATTTTTGATTTTAAATTACAACTCCCTTCTCTCTTATAGCTTTTCATTTACAGCGCATTACATTTTTCTAGCTAGTAGGTCTTTCCTCTCTCACTATATGAGAAAAAAAAGAAAAAGAGTCATATTACAAGCCAACTCTTCAAGGCCATTGAAGTGCGCCGAACCTTCGCAACAGCACGTAGGTAGGGTACCTATGTCCCATAATTTAATCTTTGCCCACAAATCTCAATGCTCCGTTAAAAAACGTATTAAAATTATAATAGATTTTCAAACGGATTTAATAGCCATTCCATTCTAGCAGGGTTAATCATTGGGCATATAAGCATATAGATTTTGCCATGATAATCCAATCTGTGTATGATCACTAGATCGATCGGCCCTAAGAAGAGTTGTAAGGAGGTTCGTTGCTGACGCCTACACCAGGTCTGCACCTTATAGCTCATTTGATATCGTATATGTATGTCGCAATGACCTACTGCATTAACACCAATACCTGGCAGGTTGATATCAAACTCGCGTCTGACTGTTTAAATAGATAGTAGCCAGGAATATACTCCAACCAATATAGTAAGTCAATAGGTCTACTTTCCGCTATTCCCAAAGTAGGCTTTAGCAATTTTTAAATTCTTTTTAAAGTCAGGGTTTCCTTAACTGGAAAAAAATATTAGAGAAAACAAGCAAAATTAAATGGTATTTGAAAGCAAATTGAAAAATCGTCCTGTGTAACCTTAACCTCAACACTCTGCTAAAAGCGATGGAAAGAAAATGAAGCATGATTATAGCATATGCAGACTACATGCAAAGATGTCGAATTACAATTACAAAGTCGACTCCGAACGACAGATTTTTGAGAAACTTTTCATGGCAAACTTATTTGTTCTCAGAATTTTTGTCATAAGACCGCTGAGAGAAAGTAAATGACGAAAAATTTTTTTCATATAATGTTTTATTGCGGATGTCTGACCTGGGATTTGACCTCACATCTAATAAGCCAACACATTGAATACTTCCGGCGATTTAGAAGATCCCAAATTACTTTCAGAAAATCTGGCATCTGCACTAAATGATGCATCGAATAAGAACAGGGAGCTAACTCAACGTGATACAGGATTTCTCATTTTTGGAGAAGCTCTCACTCCATCCAATAACACCGACAGGGACCAAACAGTGTCTGTTGTGAGATGCATTGACCGCTCTTGGATCTTATATGGATGGGTATTGTTCCAAATTAGACAATTTTGTTTGTTTGTTTTCATCCGGAAATAAGCATCACTTAAGATGATTTTTCGATGAAAATTTAGATCAGTAGCCAACTGCTTCAGAACCATATTCTGCGAACACACGTCATTCTCTACGGACGCCCACGGAGATGTGACAAAACAGACTACATAAATGACAACTAATGTAGCTTCAACAAATGGCTGCTATCAATTATCAAAAGACGCTTTAGATGATAACTTTATATGATAACACTTCGCAGAGTTCACGTACTTATTAATGGATTGAGGTAACACACCAAAATCGGATGTAGAATATTTTCTGAAACTTTTGAACTTGTTATTGTCCCTTGCACTTCCCGGTTATTGTGAAACTATTTAAGGTGTGATCGTAGCAGCAAAGATTGCCACTAGCCGAATCCTGTATCAGAGTTACCGAATGGAGACATACGCATATATATTGACAGTTTTTTTCCAGTGCCCCTTTCGGGAACATATGGCTTCCATAAAACATTTCTGCCTTGTTTCTCTTTCGTTAATCTATTTTTAAAATTTTAAATGATCCCAATGCGATGACATCTAAACAGTAAAAGCTTTGAGGGCATTAGAATAAATCTTTTAGCCGCAGTACTTTAGTACCCTTACCATAACGGACCATAGTGGTTATAGCGGTCTGGTGTGAATCAAAATCGCCTTCCCAGACAGAATAGCGCTTTGCCGACGAGAATACCAAGGCAACCAACACATATTTTTATGCTTGAGGAAGACATTTTGCCAGGTACGGTAATAACCTTAGTGTTGTCTGCTTTGGACTAATTAAACCTAGGCTATTGTCATAAAAAAGCTGTATTTTATTTCAGTTTTTGAATGCTATTTTGGTACGAAGTTACACACATATATACATTGGCCTTTACAACACTTTAGTCAAGATTACGACCCAGCTTCTTTTCATGGCAATTTTTATTTGCTCTCAGAGTTTTTGCCAGAAATCTGTTGAGAGGCAGTTGCCGAAGAAATATTTTTTTCTTACTTTTTTTGGCTGACCTGGGGTTTGAGCACACTATCTACTAGACTATGCCGACTATGCACGAAGTTGCATGCAATTATTTCAGCTTCAGGATTACAATATAATAATCTATTCGATTTTAAAGTATTTCATCAGTAGTTTTTCTTTAGTAGTTGTCCAGAGGGGAATAGATTTTGATTTTTTTAAGTTTTTCACACCGAATTAAGTGTCTTTAAGGAAACGCTTCTGGCAGTGCTCTTTTAATAACACATGCCCAAAACTTTTGCTTTCCACTTCATCTCATAATTTAATAAAGTTGTGAGAAAAACTTTATTTTTTTCCCAATGATGTTGCAATACGAGCATGCAGTATGTCTACCACCACCATCCAACAATTACACCAAGCGTTCACAAGCTTCATTTTTAAAGAAATTTTGGGTTTGAAACAAAAAAATTCTCTTCCTTTTTCAAAATGACTGGCAATAACTGCAGTGGATAGATGCATTGAATGCATTGAATTAAAAACAATATGATATCATGCTGGTCTTTAGTTTTGCACTTTTCAAAAACTGTTTGCTGAATATGATTAAAAAAAAAGACAAAAAAGAAATTCATTATTAAGAACTTTATTTCCACCAATATTGATGAGATCTCTTACAGGCCCTTTTTCTATGATAAAGATTTGATTTGAATTGAAACAAAGAAGAACAAGTCTGTTGGTAAGAGAGCAAAGCGCAGCAAAAATATTTTGATGGTCTTGGTTTATTTGCTATGTTTTCAATTTTTTTTCATCTCATTTTGTGGCAATTCATTGGAATGAAAAAGCAAAAAGTAGTAAAGTTTTTGAAAAGTCTTTGATTAAAAATAGCGGTTTTATAAGTTTTTTTTTTTTTTGGAAATAAAATTTTCAGTTCAGCTTCGTTGCATTTTTTGTTTTTCTATATGACTTTCTTACCAAGAGCCTCAAATTGAATAGTTTTTAAAAACAAAAGAAAAAGAGAAAAACTAAAGTCCCTTGGTTTACAATTGTTAAATAAGAACATTATTTTACTGCTATTTCTTTGACATAGAAGTTATGCATAGTTTTACAAAATTGTTGTGGCATTTGAAATATTAATACGCAATCAAGTGTTTTTTCTGAGAGAATTATTTTCTTAAACAGTAATTTAAGCTTTTTTAGAGCAACGCTCAGGACATGATGTCTATTCATGCAGTGCATTGTGTTGGAATACAGGAAAGGTAGTTTATAAGAGCAAGGAAAGAGGGGTAGTGTGCGAATGTCCTCGCCACTTGAAGCCCAGCACTAGCAACTAGCCAATATCAGGCATAAAAAAAATAATATTTTTGACTGGACAATACAGATTGAGTGAGTAATTGCATCTTTTAGGACATATGCGGTTTCTTTAACAACATTCAACATCAGTCCTTAAAAGTAAATTAAATAGAAATTAAAACGTAATTTTTATAGAAATTCATCATGCCTTCAAGACGATGTGATACAAGAATGGAGAATTCTCAATAAAAAAAATTCATCACGAATCATTGTTAGACGTATACTGTTTAATATTAATTACAAAATGAAGATCATGGCATTCGAAAGTTTAATAAAGATCAGTCTACAGCAAATATCTTACTTAGCTAATCGGACATTATAGGTACAGAAAATCCCTTTAAATAATGTCGCATAGATTCTCCATCAAGCCTATATCATCTTCATATCTGCGATCGATACCCGCCAAAAAAAGGATAAGATTTTCCAACAAACCTTCTTCATCTCATTATAGCGTGCTTTGACCTCCTTCAAATGTTCTCTCTATGTGCCTTCCACAACACTTTGCTATTCAGTATTCCTTTTATATACTTGACATTCGTTTTCGCTTGTGATACTTAATGCAGAAAGTGATCTCCTTCTTCTAAATGGTATTACTTATGTCTTTGCCGGATTTATCCTTAACTTAACTGGCATGCACCACTGATTTACAATCTCTAAGAATGACGCCACAAAAAGTACATCTTTTTTTTCAGCGATAAGCACAATGTCATCTTCACACCATTGGATGTAATTGCTCTTCGTAATCTGTTTCATCAAAAATGCATCTAAAACCAGGCTTCAGATTAGTGTCGAAAAAATATAGGATATCTTCCATCCCCTTGTTAATCATAGATATGTTCCTTCCACCTGGGTCAGTATTTATAACTTGAAGAGGAATGTTATCAAATGCGCCTTCTATGTCAAGAAATGTGCATTTATGGAATACTGACTGATTCCAGGATATGGGATTTTGGAGTGAACACTATTCCAGTCCTTCGCCAGGCTGTTGGTATTTATTTAAGAGATAGGCTACTACGGCAAGTATTTAGCAAGTATGGCAATAGTTCCTGTATATGTCTTTTTGTAAAAAGGGCGGAAAAAATTCCATCTGTTGCCAGAGTCTTGTACGGTAGAAAATTGCTCAAACGTATTTTATTGTATCTCTACCACATGCTCAGCAATCTGACGTTTATCAGAACAACAGGCTTTGAGGAGACATTGTAGGGATGGATACCTTATAAATTTGGAAAGTAGTATGAGAGATCAATCATATGGTCGTACTACTAAGGCACCTATTCACAATAATAATACTTGCATCAGAAGTAGAAAAGTAATTGTTTTATATGTGAGTATTGGTTTCAAATAATTCAACACTGATCAATATAAGCAAAGCTTTCTAAAAATCATTGAAGATCGCAGCGAGAAACTATATTTCAGATGTACAGTGACTCCAAAAACTGAGTGCTCACAGCTACTTTGATTTTGTTAACACATATTTTTATTAAAAAAAATAAGTATTTTAAAAACAAAATTTTCCAACTTCCATCATTACCATACAAATTAAATTTTCATTCATCTGTAAAAATTGCGGAATATTCCATGCAAAGTATGGAGGAAGCCCAACCAAGGATTAAATGACGCGAATCTTTGTCCCACATTTAAACATAGGGGTGGCTCAGTCTTAGTATGGGGGTGTATGAGTGCTGGCGGTATTGAAAATTTACAGACTATAGATCGCATTATGGACCACAAAAAATATATCGACATTTTACAAACGCATTTGGTCCCCGCCAAATTATATTTTTACCCAGGAAAACGACACCAAACATACCGCCAAAAATACTAAGCTGTGGTTGTTGTACAACGTTCCAACATGGATGGAAACACCTCCTCAATCTACAGATATTAACCCAATTGAAAATCTCTGGGAACTCTTGGACAGAAAAATTAGGGAAAGGCAAATTAGGAACAAAAATGATTTAATACAGGCTTTGCAAGAAGAATGGGCAAATATATCACCGGAGGTGACTTAAAATTTGGTCAATTCAATTCCCAGAATATTAGAAGCCATAATTAAAAATAAGGGAGGTCAAACAAAATATTGAAAATATTGTTTGAAGTGATTTTTTTAAATTAATCATAAGTGAGCACTCAATTTTTGGAGGTGAAAAATAAGTTTTATTTTTGTTTTTGTTTTTTTATAGAATAATATGAATTTTTTTTAAGTTGTTATGTATTGAATATTAAACTATAATAAATGGTGAAAATAAAAATAAATTTTGTTTTTAAAATACTTATTTTTTTTAATAAAAATATGTGTTAACAAAATCAAAGTACCTGTGAGCACTCAGTTTTTGGAGTCACTGTAGTTGAGATTAGGGGAAATAGATTCCTCAAAAGATACAGATGAATCTAAATTATCGCAATATTTGATATTAATTGCACCACCTTAATCGTGCTAAATTACTTACTTACTCAATTGATCATTACAACCCTTCCGTCAGGGTTACGACCTAGCTTCTTACACCACTTATGTTGTGTGTGTTAATTTTTATCCATTAGTGGCGGGACCTGCAGTTTAAAGTCGATTCCGAACGACAGATTTTTGAGAAACTTTTAATGGTAATTTTTATTTACTCTCAGAGTTTTTCCAAAAATCTGATGAGAGGAAATCGCTGAAGGTATTTGTTGAAGATGTCTGACCTAGGGTTTGAACCATTGTCTCACATCTCATAAGCCAACACACTACCTACTAGACTACAGAGACTTCAATCGTGGTAAGTGATATATTAAATTTCCTATAAAAATTAAATTTTCTTTTACTACACTTTGCATTAAAAAACTTAATTTATTTTTTTGCAATAATTTGTTCCTGAAAGCTATTGCGAACATAAGAACTTTTCTTTGTTAAACTGAAACTCAACTTAACACGGAACACAACTAAATTTAAAATTAAAATAAAAAGAATTAAAACAACGAATTAAATCGCTTAAGGTGCTACATTTTCACACTCACACTATAACACTTTTGTGCCACACTCGTGGCACAAAATCGTTGCTATCGTTGCTACTACAGATTTTGCTTTAGCGAGATAAACCAGCATAGCTCACGTCTTTTTTGCAGGGCTCATCCGTTTGTCGTCGATTTGCCAGTAGATTGCACACTGCATTATAGACAGAGTTCGTTACTTAGCCGGACTATCCGTATGTGGAACAAACACTAGTTCCAAAAAAT
Organism: Sarcophaga variegata; assembly: GCA_932273835.1. Taxonomy (NCBI): domain Eukaryota; kingdom Metazoa; phylum Arthropoda; class Insecta; order Diptera; family Sarcophagidae; genus Sarcophaga; species Sarcophaga variegata. The sequence goes on along the minus strand of OW026360.1, from coordinate 98,662,764 downwards.
GCAGTGCATGAGAAGGGGCCATCCTCTGAGTGTCGGTCATATAAAACAACACAATATTGTAGGTATGGGAGCCGCTAAATTTTAATTCTGTAATTCTGATTAAAGGGAAGACCTTGAAGAGAAATACATATATACATATCTATATATATATATATACAGTGTTGAAAGAAATAATAGAGACAATTTCATTGCCATACCATGTGGTGATGACCTTTAAATGTACCTTTTATACTCAGAGTGTTTGCTGCAAAACTGGTAAGAGAAAGTCATCTAAAAAAATATTATTTTCTTATTCCACTTTGTTCGATATGTCTAAGCTGGAGCTTGAACCGCGGGCACTCATCTAATAAAAAGTTGCGTTAGAATTTAAACAAAATTGAAATAACTTCACTAATAAGTATTTGTAAAGAATGATATTGTTACGTTTATACCTTTTAAAAACGTTTAAAACATGGGCTCCTAGTTTGCAAATAAAATAAAAATAAAACGGCGTTTATTTTCAGTTAAAATTCTTTATTATTCGTACAATTCTGTGTGCCACTGTTTGTTATTCCTCTGTTTAACCCCTTTGCATAAACAATAACAATTACTAGACAATTGTTCGACAAATCTTTGTAACGGAGATCTTTATACCACGATTACTTTCTTCAAACACACCTTATCTTCACACAAGACTGACTGAACTTTTACTCACTCAGTTGCCTGCTTCGCCTTGCCCTTTATATGGCAAACTAAACAGTCTGATGAATGTTCTTGAAGGCGAATGTTCCTGACTTTGTCTTCTTGAAATCTCTATAAATGTGAACATCGTTGTTTACGTTTATTATTGTAGTGTTGTTTGTGTATTTTGTTTACATTTATTCTTGTAGTGTTGTTTGTGTATTTTTGTTTACTTCTTTACCATTTTCTTTATGCTGGTGTTTGTTTTTATATTAAGCAGTACGGTTTGTTTATTGCATTGTTTTGTTTTTGTAGCTTTGGTCTATAATAAAGCGATGTAAAAGCAAAACACCAGTCCCTATAATTTTTCCACCACTGTACCGTACGAAAGCATGAAAAGTTAATTTTATAGCGTTTGCTTTTACATTTTTTTAATATTTTTGTTAATAAAATAAAAACCATGCAATGCACCAGCCAACAATAAACAATTAAACACATTGACGCTTTTGTATAATAATCGTAAAGAAGAGAGTGGGAGAGAACGAAAACAAGTCGCTGAGTTACACAGAAAAAATCATGTTTTTAACACACACATAAATGCATACGATGGAGAGGAAAAAATTGTTATGCTAACGTATAACTTTTATTTGAAGCAGATTGAGGTTCCTTGTTTTCTTCAATCTTCTGCACTCGTATCTTTGTACTTTGTAGCATTTTCCAGTTGCTGTTGTTGTTATGATTTGTAATTCTTAAACACACCCTGTTAAATGAAGATGTACAGAATGGAAAAGAAACGCTAAGCTCACATATGTAGATACTTTTTTCGATTGAATTGTATTTCATTTTAGAACGATGGTTATTAGTGGATTGCATATGGAAATTAAAGCATGCGACCACACATCCGTTCCTTTTTCATTTCTTCCGTGCATAAAACCGAAATTTTTGTAAATTACAGCCATTTAAAGAATTTTACATATTTTCTTTACTAATAAAAACCTATTACAGACGAAAGAAAACGTCAAAAATGACTTTGGATTGGACATACAATACAATCGACAAATAATGACACAACAAACACTTCTATGGAATGGAATCCACGGAGCAACCGTAAAAAAAGACATGTAGCTTATATATTTAAAAGGCAGATCGATTCGGTAGTAGATGCAATGGGGAAAAATTGGAGCAAAGTGAAAGTGTGTGCACTAAAACGGAATATATTCATCCAATTTCTTTTCCTTCTTAGAAAAACGATGGGAACAAAGCTATATTGCGATATGTGTGGTCTAAAAATACTAAACTTCCTCCATCCTGCTAAAGATGCTAAACACATCATTTAAACTATCAACTAGAAACTTGAGAGTATAACTACAAGAATTAAATCCTCAAGACTGCAGAAGCCGACCAAAGAATATCAGGAGATTCATGATACTTAAAAGACTAGGAAAAAGAAATATCGTTCATTGAAAACTGCAAAAATAATAGCAGCAAACCGTATAAGATGAAAATTATTACTATTATTAACACCAGAAACAAGTGAACAAAAATACAACAACAAACACGACAAGAATAAATGTAAACAAAATACGCAAGCAGCAATAATGAGACAACGATGTTTACATGTATAGAGATCTCGAGAAGGCGAAGCCACGAATATGCGCCATATAAAAGGAAAGGCAAAGCAGGCGACGGAGTCAGTAAAAGTTCAGTCAGTTCTTGTTTGAAGATGCGGTGTGTTTGAAGAGAGTCATCGTGGTTTGCAAATCTCCGTTACAAAGATCTGTCGAACAATTGCCTAGTAATTGTTATTTTTTATGCAAAGGATGTAAACAGAGGAATAACAAACAAAGCAATTGTTGTTGTTTACATAAAGTTGTGAACAGTAGTACACAGAATTGTGCGAATAACAAATTTTTAATAATAAATAAAATAATAAAATTTTATAAACACGAATTTATTTTTATTTTATTTGCAATCTACGAGCTCATATTTTAAATGTTTTTAAAAGGTGAAAATGTAACAATACGTTAATAGACGTTCCAAACAAAAGAAAATTTAGTTAGTAAGATAGAAAAGATGATTATGAACAATGTTCTTTTAACCCATACTGTCACCATTTTATTCTATCCGGCAACACAAGGCTTTAAGTGTTATATATAAATTTTCAATAAATTAATATTTTTATTGCTTTAATGTTCAATCAAAAAAAAATGTTTTCTATTTTTTATAATAATACACCGGTTGTTTTGTACATTGTTGCACATAAATTTTCAAATCTTTTGTTGAAAGCATGAAGGACCCCCTTTTTTATTTGCCAAAGGACTCTCAACACTTGCCTACAGTGAAAATAAACGGATGCATATTAATGTATGCACATGTAATATGCACATTTGTGTTTGTGTATATATTAATAGCATGGCTTTCAATATGTGGATATATTTATGTATGTGTGCATGTATCTTCGTATGTGTTGTAGAGAATAAAAATCACTACATGTACTACTTTCCTAATAGTCTGGGATATATACCACAACAACTGTTAGTAAGTCCATAAAGAGCTCAAGTCCTTTTTTATTCTTTTAAATTTATTTTTCCGACTTTAAATTTTTGTTGGTTTATAATACAATATTAAGATGGTTATATTCTTATGCTAGTATTTGTTTGCAAATGCAATCTTTAGCTATTGTTGTAGGAGTAAGTGGTTTGTGAATTATGTTCCCAAAACAGAAATTTCATCTTAACCAACCTCTTGACAATTCTTTTCAGCTTTTTTTCTCAGATGTTTTTGCCATTTTTTCGCCTTTCTTAATGTGCAATCTGTTGTATATATGCTACTACTTTCTCTTTAATACAACTGTTGATTTTTCCCTAAAACATTGACCTCGACACTGTTCTTCTTTCATCGGCTTAAGCTATAATGCACAATGGTCTGGTTAAGACAAATTAGTAACAAAAAATTTGTTTCTTTTTTATTAAAAAAATATTTGCAACAAAATAATAAAACGTAAGAAATTTAAAGTCGATTGCTCCTAATTTTATAATGCCGTACAGCCAGTCGGGAGGTATTTGCAATTGGGTGGAAAACAAAAAAAGTTGTACATGGGAAGTCATCGGAGAACGGCAAAGCAATCGGTGTAATATTGCTGCGAAAATGAAAAATCTAAATACTAGTGGTTTGCTTTTACATCGTTTAACATTAAAGTAATAAACAAAAGTACAAAAACAAAATAGTGCAGTAAACAAACCAGTTTACAAATTATCGTACTGCTTAATATAACAACAAACACCAGCATAAAAAATGGTAAACAAGTAAACACAAAAACAACAACAAACACCAGCATGAATAAATGTAAACAACGATGTTTACATTCACAGAGATTCCGAAATGGCGAAGTCATGAACGTTCGCCTTCAAGAACAAATCAGGCAACGGGGTCAGTAAAACTTCAGTCAGTTTTGTGTGAATACGCTGTGTGTTTAAAGAGCACCGTATAATATATGGTGTTGAAGAGAGCGATCGTGGTTTGAATATCTTCATTATAAAGATCTGTTGAATAACTGTTTAGTAATTGTTATTGTTTATGCAAATGGTATAAGCAGAGGAATAGCAATTTTTGTTGCTTATATCAAGTTGTGAACAGTGGCACACAGAATTGTCCGAATAATAAAGAATTTTAATTAAACCTAAACGCAAATTTAGTTAGAATCCAAGAGCTCATATTTAGAACCGTTTTTAAAAGGTAAAAACGTAACAATATTATTAAAGCAAAGACACCTCAAAAGAGCTGCCACAAATCAAATACAGAGGTCTAAACCGATTCAAATGATTGTGAAGATACGACAAGGGATTCTGGATTATCTCCATAGCATCAAAGACAAAAGGCTGTTGCTTTATATAGCATCTGAAATTTTTTGCAAAAAGCACTTGTCTTCATGTCAAAAGAAGGGAGAATTATAATTCCACGGAGTAGGTTAAAAATCTTTTGTAAACTTATGCTAATTATTGGGAAAATAAAATCGATGATAAGCTACGCTGTCAGCTAATCGTACAACGTAGTCGCAGATACTATATGGACTATAGTGTTTCCCCGCCAAGAAGGAAACACACTACATTGGTTTAAATTACTTCATAATATGTTTAAATTTATTAAACGTCGCAACACATGGAAAGTCATGTGTAGGAAAGGCATTTCTAACAAGATATGCGAGCTAATTAAAACACAGTGCCAGCGTTTTGAATGCGTTGCAAATCGTGGCACCGTTATCTTCTATTCCTCGTTGTTATCAATCTGATATTAGATGATACAATTGATAACAAACCGCATCATAAAATGTTGATCATCAACTGAATGTTAACCATGTAGAATGGTCTATGCTGATGATATTGTTTTAATATCTCAACGTTGATCTGTTGTTTAAAGTCCGTTATCAATTTAATAGCAAGTAAATGCGAAATATTATAGAATCTATTGGCATTCTAAATAGATTAATGCCTCGTTGTTGTAGCTGCTACACAACAACCCCAACATCAGTCATAACGGTGGGTGTTGACTGGATTGAAATTCAAAGTATCATAATAACTTAGATATGGGAAAACGTTTTGCAAAACGAATTCTGCGCCGGCGACTTTAAGCCGGAAGATATTTAGCTGGAGGAGATAGGGCGATAAAGAAATTGGCGAAACGGAGAAAAGCTAAAGTGAAATTAAGAATCCTGCAATTAATAAACTTAATTGGAAATCATCTATTGAGGCCTTGCGCTACTTTTGGGGGTTATGTGCACTCAATTTGATTTGACTATCAACTGTAGGTACCGCCGCTCATCTATAAAATTAACACACGCAACATAAGTGACCTATTATGTGTATGTATGTTATTCTATTGTAATGCTAAAAGTTAGGTAGGCTGTCTGGATTATAATTTTATTTTTAACGTAACAAAATATATCGTTTGTGGTTTGCTGGCTGCAATATATTCTGATTTTTCTCTGTTAAATACTGTTGCAGTTGCAGTTGCAATTGCAGTTGTTGTTGGCAAGACTTACAACACACTAAAGTTATTGGCTATTGTGGTTTAAGTAGGAGGAATAAAGGAAAAAGGCTGAAAATAATATAAAAACTGGGTTAAAGCAGATTGAAAGGGAGCTCTCCTACTTGAAGGATAGAAGTACATGTTCTAAGAAGTATGTTAATGCGTGTGTGTGTGTGAGTTTAGCAAATGTGAAGAAAAAAATAATGAACCAAACTCACAGGACTCTATAGAGTAATGTATGCAATTGGTAGCAAAACTGTTTACGGTTTATTTAAAAATGTTTGCGTCCATATGAGTGTTTATGTTCGCTCGCTTTGTTATCAAAATTTAAAGTAAAATACTTCATTTCATACTTGCTACTGTTCCGTCTTTTTAGTTTCCAATCAGGAGTTTTGAGGTATTAAGTGATGAATGAATTGACGTTAATTTTTTTTTGTCGGATAAAAAATAATTTTTCCCATCAGTTTTCAGTATTAATTTAAAGTAATCAAGGTAAATAAATTAGGCTATGTACTTGATTACCGTAAATGAGTTTCTTTTGGTTTTTTCTACGTTTTTCATAATAGCATGCCTGAAATTTTTAAATGGAATTTAAATACAGAATGTAGTGACTGAAGCGGAAGAGGCAATACTAGAGGTACAGAAGTCATCTATACGATAAACATAGCTAGATGGAAGGACAGATATACAAAAGCCAATTCCTAGCAAAATTCTACAGGGTTTCTTTAGGAAAATCTAAATGGAAAATAACATGATACGGTCACCACCAGTGATCAGCAATGAATCGTTTTTTCGCTACTCATAAGCGATCATGAAATTCTGAATATAAGTGAGTTACCAATATTGAAGTTTAACTATTCTGATTCATTCGTACTCACTGCAACGTTGATTTATAAGTACAGGTTGCAATAAGTATGCGTGCAACGTTGACACCAAACTCATACCATTTGAAATATGTTTGATTCATAAGCCTACTCATTTAGATTCATTACTTAGATTCATAACATAGATAAATACTTACAATACTTACAAATAATTCGAGTGATTCGAATCATTCAACAAAATTTACAGTCTTAGTTGTTGTTGCATTTACAAAAAAAAGAAAAAGACAGCAAGCAAATCCAACACACAACCTTCCAGTGAGTATTTTAGTGTTCGTACGCGAATCATACTTATTTTATGATTTTTGTAAATGTTGAGTCATGGAGAGTCAAATTCAACAACATCATACGTGTTGTTAAGTATGAATATGACAGTACTTCAATCTTTGAATATGAGTAGAGGTTCCATGATATTAAAATAAATACGAATGCGTATTAACGTACGAATGCGTATTAAAGAATTTGTTGTATTTCTCAATATTCAGATCCCAAAACGAATTACCAGTAATATGACAATGTTTGACTACATGTTGCAAAGCTGGCTGAGGAAATAACAATTGATTAAAGTGATCTCACAGGGTCTCAAAACCGAAAGATTTTTTTTCAGGGAAATCAACTACAAGTTTGCAATAAAACGTGGAATCTCAATCAAATCAATTCATTTGAATCGATTCTTTCCTTTCGTTAATTGCAACCATTAAAATTTATATTGATGACTAGAACTTCCTCTCGCTATCCATTTGTTATAGAATCTTATATTTTTTACAGCCATTCATTTAATCTACCATTTAGAAAAATTGTTTTCATTTTTCGTCCGGGTATTATTTTATTTTTTTATTTTTTTAATAAAAACTGATTATTTGTTTATATTGCTTTGAGATTAATATCAAATATTGCCAGATTGTTGTATTCATTTTCATTTTTGATTGTTTCAATTTGGTTCGTTTTGTGTGATTTTATTTAGATTTTCCCCTCTTATTTTCAAAAATTCATTCTTCTCTTCTTTCCATAATATGTCACATGCATGTGTGTGGCGTTATAAATCAATCATAGTATTGTGAAATTGTAGCAGAGTTTGGTTTTTTTATTTTTTGTTTGCTTTTTTTTTTTGTTTTAGGAAATAAAAATTTTTAGCGAATTTGCAGCCAACATCATCAACAATTCCTTGTATAGCCGTGCTGTTAGTGGGTTAAACCCTATGCTTCATTTTTACGTATGATTTTATGTACGATTTTATGCAGGATTTTTTTGCGGTTTTTTGTTCGATTGCTTTTTAGCAATTTGTCAATAAAAATTAAAAAGAAATCCATGACAAAACCATCAACGTTTTGTGAATGAAACGAAACAAATAAATGAAATAAAATACCCGAAATGACTGACTTGCTAACTACCAAGGAGCAGTAGAATTTTAGTTTGAATTTTACAAAATCAAACATGATATAGCAAGTGTTATATGGCGATCAAATCATAAATATTTAAACAGTCCCTTCCATGTATGCTTCTTCTAGTTGTTCTGTAGCCATCTACCCAAATGTTTCGCAAACAAAAGGCAACATTTTAGCAGTAAATTGTGAAATGAAAAGAAAGAAAAATTCTAAAAAATTTTCTGCAATATTTTTATTCAAAAAAAAAAAATGTCAATCATGGTTTGGTAAAAATTGGTTAGAAAATGTAATGTAAAGTCTAAAAAACTGCAGAAACAAGTTTTAAAATTTTCACTACTTTTGTCTTAATAACAGAACTAGTCCGTGATCAGACATGCTCTGCCAAACTTTCGTAATTTATTAAAAATAATTTAAATAAAGGGTGGTCTAACAAAAACCCACGATGTTAATTGTAAATAAAATAAAAAGTTTTTTTTCATAATTCTTATTATTACAGAAGGCTCACTTGCAATTATGTGTGAAACATAATATCGGCTAAATGCCAGCCACTTTACTAGGTTGGCATACCTTCCGATGCTCCAAATTTTCAATGACTTTAAGACATAATTGGGATTGAATGTCGTTAATATGCCGAATGAGTTTTTATGCACGGAACTAGTATTCTTTAAGAAAAATATTACGTTTATCAAACTTATTAACTTCAATTTTATTACTCTTCATGTTTTTTAATTATTTTTTTTTGATTTCGTGTAAATGTGTGAATTTTTGTAGCCTATATTCATTGTGCTAAATTTATGATGAAGTCGCCGTAGTCTGTTAAACGTAAGGCCTCGGTTCAAACCCCAGCTCAGACATCTCCAACTAAACGAAATATGAAAAAGTATTCCTTCTGCGGCTGTCTCTCAGCAGATTTCTGGCAAAGACTCTGAGAGTAAAAACAATTGACAAGAAAAAATTTCTCAAAAATGTGTCATCCGGAGTCGACTTTAAACTGTAGGTCTCGCCACTCATGTATAAAATTTACACACAAAACGTACACACAGTTACTAAATTATACATACGGTTAAAAAATTGCCGAAATTTTTTAACTAATCCGTTTTCGTTGAAAATCTTTACAATTTTCTTGATGTTAAGACGGTCTTTTGCATTGGTTAAAAAATTTCTGAAATTGAACTGAATTGTGGCAGGGCCACAGGCGAACAGAGATATGCATCCGATTTACAAATTTCACAAATTTCTGAACCAATGCAAAAGACCGTCTTAAAATCGAGGAAAGTTGTCAGACAATTACAAAGATTTTCAACGAAAACGGAATAGTTAAAAAATTTCTGAAATTTGTTATCCGTATGTATACATTTGTGGATGAGTGTAAGTGCTGTGAGAAACTAGGTCGTAATCCATACTAAAGGGTTGTAATGATCAATTTTGTAGGTATGTATTGTGTGTATCAGTTGGCAGTTGCACATCGTCCACCAAACAGGTACACCATAATGCAAGTTTTGCACCAAGATTCGTTAGATCCAGTTTGTAATGGTTCATTTAAAACCCCAGGTCTTGTCAACGGTTTTTTTTTGTAAGTATATAGCGATATTCTCACTTTCTTAGAACTCTCAATTATAATGTCCTTCCATGAGTGCTTTTATAAGGAAAGTTAAATCCATTAAGGATCAATTCATTTTACAAATATGAGTACTTTAAGATCTAGTTGCAACTCAATGAGACAGTGTACGGATCAAAACCTAATACCATAATGCCCATATCATCACCATAAACATAGACCTTAAAACCATATCACTTCAGCTTTTACAGCACGCGCTACAATGATATTGTACAACAATGGAGAGAGAACACTTGTGGTGTGCCTCTAAAAGCCTTTTAAAATTTCAAAGTTTAATCTTTAATCTGTTTGCTACTGGAAACATCCGAAAACATTAAAAATTTTAAATTTAAAATAAGATTAATTGTTGCGGCATAAAATGTAAACATTTAAACGAAATAGTGTCTACATGCCGCTGCTGCCATTTACTACCAAGTGTAAATGGCAGTGTTCGAAAAAATACTCTAAAAATACTGAATGTCGTAGGTAAAGAACATAAACGTCCATATCATCCGTTTCATGCGTTACATGCGTATACCGAAAAAGTAGAATCATTGCAGTTGTTTGTGTCAAGTTACAGACGAAAACGCATAGAATGCATAAGCGCATAGAATGCATCCATTAGGTGTAATTTCTATTTTTCTATGCGACTCAAACATTGCTGGAAAAAGTCAGCAGTTTTTTAAACTCAGGGATGACAAATTTTATTCTATTGTGAATGGTTTCGATAAATATGTTTAGATAAATATAAATAGCGCATTACCATTTTCGATTTTTTTTTTTGGATTATAAAAATATTAATAAAAACATATTTTATAATAAAGTTTACAACTAATTTAAGAGGAAAATACATTAAAATACATTGGCTGACTTCCAAAATGTTAGTTGCTTTGTGTTTGAACAAAGTGTCGTGTTTCATAATGTCGCTGTACAAAATGTTTACAATATATACTATTTCAAAACGTCGTCAATGTGTAGTGAAAAAGCGGTGAAGAAGCAATCAGGCATCGGATTTATAGTTGATGCATTGTTTAGTAACTTTGCATATCTACATAATTTACATATATACCGTAGTAGAACTGCATACAAATATTTTATTGATACATTTTGGAAGGCAGCCATTTTTTAACACATTTCTTTCATGAACAAAATTTTTATACCAGTTATCGATTGTTTTTATGTGTTGAGTGTCATCTCTTTTGAATTTATTAATTCGTAAACAAGAAAAATGGAGAATAAATAAACTAAAAACACTTGTCTTGTATTTTTTGAAGCCTTTCGTAGGCCTTAGCAGCACAAAATATCAATATATTTATTTATATATTTCGCAAAACTCTTCGTTTCTATTTTAATGTTTATGAACATATACGCAAACTCTAACAAAACGCACTGAACAGAGTTCACAAACACTATTTCTTAGTGTTTGTGCAAAAAGTACGCTAAAAAGATCATTTAGCGTACTAAAAAGTACGTAAATGTTGTGTACGTAGATGTTGTGTACGGAAATGAGAGCTAAAAGTATTTTACCAGTTACGTACACAATGGTTTGTGTAAAGTATTTTTTCGAACACTAATACCAACATTGTTTGCTCTTTACTCGTACAATATATTTATACACAGCAAGGAATTTAATAAGTTTTTAGGGTTACCAGTAAAAATAAAATTAAAGAAGAAATTTTGTGCGATTTAATTACCACAAACTTTTTTATACTTATCAACATAGCGTTTGATCAACATAGCGTTCTAAAAAAAAAATAATTATCTTTTCTTGAGTTACCCTATCGTCACCATTCTGGTACATCACTTCACTCTTTTCTCCGTTGCGTTTATACCATGAAGAAATTGTATGTGAATTTTGAGGAAATAAACACATGACCATGAAGTCGCCGTAGTCTAGTAGGTTTATTAGACGCAAAAGCCTGGGTTCGAGCCCCAGGCCAGGCATCAAAGACAAAATACACAAAGTATTTTTTCGGCGACTTCATCTCAGTAGATTTCTGGCATAAACTCTGAGAGTAAATAAAAATTGCCATGAAAAGTTTCTCAATAAATAAAAATTTGTCGTTCGGAGTCGACGTTAAACTGTAGGTCCCACCACTCATGTATAAAATTAACACACACAACATAAGTGGTGTGAGAAACTAGGACGTTATACAATGGGTCAATTCGACCTCCGGGTACTGTACTTGTCTTAATTGACAAGTACACGTCCTCTAACCTAACCTAACCTAACACATGACCATTGCATTCGCATTAAATGATTGAAAAGAGAAAATAAGAAAATAATTAAAATACAACAGCATAGAACAGAAAACTGAGAAAACTCATCTTCATTTAATATTTTTTTTTTTCAAAAAATGGAGAAATTTGGATCATTTTCATGAAAAAATAGTTTAAGGTTTAAACAGTCTATCCCAATTTTGTTTATTGCCACATAAGCGCAGCAATAATATTACATCATCTATATCTATGGGCGATGTAGATATTAGGGAGTCAGAAGCTTTTGATGTTCTGAGCATGAAAATTCAGTGTAATGCTGACACATTTTTCAGTTCCTTCTTAAGTTTTAATATCCGATCTTACTATTTACACCGTTTATAACTGACAGAGAATGGAATACAACTCTCATGTATTTTACCGTTTCTCGACCGTGTACAGGAGAGGCCATAGTAGCACGTTAATGACGGTAGTGTATTCAGCTCCATTGAATCATTGGAGCATCCTTTATTCTTCCGATGGCAATATTAGAAGCTATAATAGAATTTTTAAAATAGTTTGTTACAACAATTGATATATTATTCTTAACTACGAAGTTAGTTAAGAGTTGTAATTTTTCAGCTTTTAAGTGGTTAAGAAGCAATAAAATACAGAAAAATCATCACAGGTATTCGAAAGTAACTTAAAAATATAATACTTTACTCCTTGTTGTTACTAATATAAATTTCCAATAGTAACAATTGCAAAGAAAATACAAAGCTTAAAGTGGCTTTTTTTTAATGTATTGAAGTAATGAATGTGATGTAAATTTTTAATTTTTAAAAATCGTCAATATAAGGGCGTAAATCCGCGGCAGCCATATAAATTAAATAAAAATCCATTTCCAACCGGAGCAGTTGTAGTTCACAGCAAAACAATAAATTTATTAAAATTTCAAACTTTTCGATCGCCAACCCATTATATTTACTCACATTATGCTCATATCTAATATGTAAAATTCATAATGCAGAGAACATATGTGACGTATGAGTTATATTTAATTCCATTATTTTCATACATGACAAAATCGAAGTTGTTTTATTGTATACTTTTCAGGGTAACTATTACAGTACATGTAATATGATGCGTATGAGTAATATAGTTCAAATACAATTAAAAAGAAAGTATACTCCATAAATTTGGAATTAAGCTTTTCGATTCTATGCAATTCTAGGCTATATTCTAGTAGGTAATACATCATGACCTGTATCTTCATAGTCTGTATCTTGAACGTCTTTACAACAAAAAAATTTATTTAGCAAAATTTCAAACCGTTTTTGTTTTATTGCATTTTTAAATATAAACTTTTAAATGGCCCAGCGGGTCTAATGGCCTCATGTCAGAAGTGACATCCATCTTCCAATCTAATGAATATTCATTCACAAAGCTATAAAGTCTCATTTCCAAACGCTTCCTATTTAGTTTAAATAAAGGAAAGTGTGTGTTGGATATCACTGATATTTTTTATTCATTTGAAATAGTAATTATGTGTGGAATAGAGTGAGCAATATTTTCAAAACTGTGATTTAATCACTGTGATTGATAATTCACTGGTAACAACAGTGATTGAAATTGCCAAATAACAGTTCCTAATAATGTCGTTCTTTCAAAATTGTTACATACTCAAATTTATTTCATTTTATTTTGAGCGAGGCAGAATTACTGTTAGAAGATGCTGACTATTTACTTTTGTCTTTTATACATGAACTTTCTGTGAAACTTAATTGCCAAACTTCATATAAAAAAAAATTACATTAAAAGTAATAACATTGATGACACCACTTTGATTTTGTTTAGTAGTCTTTAGTAGTATGTATCTAGTGGTCTCTTTCTTACGACTTAATAAAATACGTTATTGTCATTATTGTTTTCTTTTGGAATACTGTGATCACAATCACTGTTTTAAAGAACAGTAATTTACAAATCACGTTCACTGAGGACAACGTTCTTCAAAAAGCACTGGATCACCCATCTCTAGTGTGGAATATAACATCGTTTAAAAGTCCATGAGAGCATTTTGTCTATATCTATCTATATGGACAAACACAAACCAAACTGTAAGTTTTCCGAAATTTATTGGATATATTTACGGTCATAAATGAATTTTTCAATGAATACGTGAACTATTTTTGTATGTTCCAGAATTGCACACATATGGCAATAATTTCATAACAATGTTTTTGCGAAGTATTTGCTTTTTATTACAATATATTTTGTTGATTTTGATTTGATGTTTTCATACGTGTGGTACCACTAGCATAGAAATAATGTGCTGCCAGAATAACTTTATATGTGACAATATTACAGTCACAAGGAACTGAACAAATTTAAATACGTGTTATAGTCACTCAATTATTATCCGTGTTAAGTCACACTTTAAATCAGTGAAATTATTATATTAAATTGTTGATAATATCATAATATTAAGTTCAACTTAATCACCCCTCTCGTGAATATTATGGGAATAAGTTATTTGGGAGTAAACTTTTTTTTCCCATAACAAAAAAATCGGTATTACAAATATATTGGGCGTAAAAGTTTTTATTGTGAATTAGTTATAAATGCTGATTAAAAAAATTTTTTTATTGTAAATTACCTCTCAAAAATTTTTCGAAGAAAAATACAAACATTAAAAAACGAGTAGCGTATATCTTCGTTTTTTGATGCTAGAAGAGGAGAAACTATCCATGGAAAGGTTGCAGCGAAGATCTATTCAACATGAATCGAATCCTCTATCGCTCCCTGAGATAAAGTAAGAATTATACATTCTAAAATATTTATTATATTGAAGTCGCCGTGGTGTAGTAGGTGGTGTGTTGGCTTACTATTCGTAAAGCCCGGGTTCGTATCCCAAAAAGTTTCTCAAAAATTCTGTCGTTCGGAGTCGACGTTAAACTGTAGGTCCCGCCACTCACGTATAAAATTAATGCACACAACATGAGTGGTGTGAGAAGCTAGGCCGTAATCCTGACTGAAGGGTTGTAATAGCCAATTATGTATGTATGTATGTAAAATATTGATGTTTGACGTTAAATCATGTGTCCTTTACAGATTCCAGGAATGTTACAGGGTAAACAAAGAAGGATTCAAATACCTGCTGAATGTGTTTATAGAAAATTTTGATTGAAATATTTAATTTCCAAAAATCGTCGAAATTAGGGCATAAATCGTCAAATCGTCAATACAATATTTTTGGAGCTCAAAATCGTCCAAATGACGATAAATCGTCAAATCTGGCAGCTATGATTACAACCCTTTAGTCAGAACTATGTCATAACATCTCACACCACTTATGTCAAGTGTACTAATTTCATCCATCAGTGGCTGGACCTATAGCGTTAACACCTTTTTGAAAAACTTTACATAACAATTTTATTCACTGTCAGAGCTATTGCTAGATGACTGCTGACAGGAAGTCGCTGAAAGAAATATTTTCTCAAATTTTCTTTTGTTAGAGACGTCTAGGCTGTAGTTTGATCTACAGCCTCCCGACCAATAAGCCAACACACTACCTACTACAAAGAAGGTTATTTATGCTATCTGATTGAATATCCTAAAAGCTCATAAACAAGTGGGAATACAGCGGTAATGGTCAGGCATCTGCAACAAAACGAATTATGAAAAATATTTCTTCGGCTACATTCTCTCAGCAGATTGCTGGCAAAAACTCTGAGAGTATTTACTCTACAATATAATTGCCTTGAAAATGTTCCCCAAAAATCGATTACTCGGAGTCCACTTTAAACTGTAGGTCCCACCACTCAAGTATAAAATTAACTCCCACAACATAAGTGGTATGAGAAACTAGGTCGCAATCCTGACTGATGGGTTGTAATGACCAATTATGTATGTATTCATTTATAAGTAATTTCTTTCCTGCTCTACCCTTTCATTGGTTCCTAAATAGTATTACTACGCCCTGTCATCGGTGCAGCTTGAGAACACAAAAACAATTTAAATTCCATTGAAAGTGTTCAAATACTTGCACCCAACAATAACTAAGTTTGCTTTTAGAAATGAAAAGTTAGATTTTCTTATTGTATTGTTGTTCCAAAAATAATAAACACCAACAACAATGATTGCAACAACAGCATCTATGAACAAACAAAAAATAATTAGGAAATTGCTGAAGAGATTTTCATTAGAAATTTTCCATCACAAAGATATTATAACAGGGCGACGATATTCGTGTGTCGTGCAGCATTGCTAAAGAGGGTTTGTAGACTGTTGGGGCCACAGTGGGTGGCGGCTGTGGTTGCCTAGTTGTATATGAAATGTTGACATTAAAATGTTTTTAATTTTTATTCTGGTCACAATTTTTCGAAATGGAAAATTAGGGTTACTGGTACATATTCGAAATTGTATTTTCTGGCAAATGGGTAATCTTTTGAAATTGAAAATAGTTCAAAATATAGCAGCCATAGCAGTTGTAATAAAATTGGTACAATCAGTTATGCATGCTGTATAAACTGTCATATTCACCTTTATTTTTTTTTTTGAATAAATGATTGAAATTATTTCAATTTCTCGCAATATGTTCCATTCGCAAATAGATATGAATTATCCAACCATACACAGCCTTGCATACATATTGTTACGTTTTTACCATTTAAAAACGTTTAAAATATGAGCTCGTAGATTGCAAATAAAATAAAAATAAATTTGTGTTTAGTTTTAATTAAAATTCTTTATTATTCGTACAATTCTGTGTGCCACTGTTCACAACTTTAGGTAAACAACAACAATTACTTTCTTTTGTAATCCATCTTTTTGTTATTCCTCTGTAAACATCGTTGTTTATGTTTATTATTGTAGTGTTGTTGGTGTGTTTTTGTTTACTTGTTTACCTTTTCTATGTCGGCGTTTGTTGTTACTTTAAGCAGTACGATAATTTGTAAACAGGTTTCTTTACTGCATTGTTTTGGTTTTGTAGCTTTTGTTTATAATTGTAATGTTAAGCGATGTAAAAGCAGTATCTAGATTTTGCATTTTGGTAACAATATAATACAATTCAGACAATTCCTATACCTACGATATAACAAAACCCCCAAGAAAAGTCTAACGAAGTCAAATTCCAAGATCTTGGTGGCCAGTTCAAATCACCGCCACGAGAAATGACCATGCACTCAAATCGCTCGTATAGAATATTCAATGTTCCACGATTCGACCTTAAAGACATATGTACCGATGTCGCCGCTAGCCTAAAAATACAACAAACAACGCATTGGACTCTCATGCATCCCGTTTAGAATTGAACAATTTTGTTTGTTCACTTACCTATTCATCCAGAAATGGGTCTCATCGCAGACAATTAGTTATCGATCATTATCCTTTACCTTTATTTCCTGGACTAGTTGCATTTTTTACAGGTGCAGGCCCGAGTCATGACGCAAATGCCTAGCCACGTAAAATTGGCTGCTTCATATTTTTTTGCATACTTTCGTGGACAGTGGCGATGTTTAAGGCAGATCTTGCGTTTCGCCGAAGCACGGATATTAATTGAAAAATTACTGAACCAGTGGACTCAAATTTGTCCACTTCTTTGTGAATAGTACAATCAGTAGGACGATTATGGCAATCGTTAAATAGACGAAACGCTTGGTTTTTTATCCCAGCATTTTGATAAAAGAAATTTAGAATAATAAGAATGTGTTGTTAAATGCTATAAGCGGACTGAATAAATGAAAACTAATTTAAAAAATTCAACAAGATGGTGAAAATCGAGTTCGAAAGTAACTCGAATGAAAGTACTATGGTGTTGGATGCTAAAAGACAATGTTAGGATTCTTTCCAATATTCAACGCACTAAATCACCTTTTATGGGAGTTTTAATCTTCTTACCCTCCTTCAATTCCTAACTTAGCTGATCAGTAAACCAAAACTTGTTTAGTTTGCCTTGAAAGTGTTGGATGCTTGCGAAAGGTTTTCGATTTAGAGTGTCTTATTTTGCTCAACTCTTGAGTACTGTAACAGCATGCTGAATTTCAAAATCATTGCGTTTTTCCGTGAGTGAATCAGCAGATTTCTGGCTAAAACTCTAAGAGTAAATAAAATTGCCATGAAAAGTTTCTCAAAAATCTGTCGCTCGGGGTCGACTTTAAACTGTAGGTCCCACCAATCATGTATAAAATTAACACACAACATAAATGGTGTGAGAAACTAGGTCGTAATCCTGACTCAAGGGTTGTAATGACCAATTGTGTATGTATGTATGTATGCGTATGTGAATCATTCCTTTCAGTGGGTTGACATGAAGAGCATTCATGGGTAATAGGAACCTGAAAATGGGTCAACAAGATGGCCAAGATAAACAGCTAAAGATCAAAAGTAACTTCCTCTAGCTGTTGTTGTTGGATGTTAAAAGGCATTGTTAGGACTCCTTCAAGACCTTAAATCTAATACTTGCGTAGTTCTTTAAAAATTCTTTGAACACAAAATAAATATTTCGTCAGTATTTTGTTTTTTTATTAAAGCATTTTTAATTGCAAAAATAGGCTCTGAATCTAAAAAATATTTTCATAATTTTTTTCTAAATAGCACAGCATAGAGTTTCTTCGTAACAATTTCATTTCTTTCAGCTATGCAATGTCATCTATTTTAATGCAAAAAATAAAACTAACGAAAATGATTAATGTTGACATTACTCCGTTTAGAATTCTTACCGTTTTCTGTTCTTTTTGTGGTTTTAGAAAATAAAACTTATTGATGCTCATTTGTCTGTTGTTATTTACATTCGTTTAATTTGCCACATACTCTTCTTGGCCGCGTTTCAGTCATTAAGAGTGTGTCATCCGTATGCAACTAATTTAGCCTGTAATGATTGTATGCCGCCTTGGTATTTACCAGGATATAGTTGTTATCATTATAGTTTCGTCCAATAAAAGAAATAAAATACAAACGTTTACATTTAGATTTAGAGGGAGTATGAAAATACCATGGGTGAATCCTTGAATTGAGTTTTATATGGTAGTCGCAGTTCAACACTGTTGTTATTTGCAATTAGTAGCTGAAAGAAAAAAATCCTCATTATCATCTTTTCTGCTAATCAGATTTCTTCGGCTCGTTTCGCTTTAATTGGCACTGTAGTTTCAGTAGTTTCAGTTGATTTAAAGTCGTAATTATCTCCTCCAAATATAAATAATATTTTTAAACGGCAAATAAATATAAACGCTCAGATGAACTCAAGGATCCTCTCGAATCTAATAAGTAAATTCCATGTTGAGGAGAGCAATTCATGAGGACACATATTTGGAAGCTGTAACGCATTCATGCATTCCAGAAGGAAAAACCTGGTTGACTTTGAAAGCATATTGAAATTTGTCGGGAAAATTGGATTGGAGGAGCAGCACAAAGATTGAGGATAGTCCAATGGATGGTATGGTCGCAATGCTATGGTACCACTTCACAACAGTAATAATAATAAGATTCTGGCTACTAGAGTTGGGTTCGTTAGCTCTTTTGAGTGTTCGCTCTTTCTAGTTCAGCTCTCTGTAATGAACTTGTTCGTTCTTTTAGTTCAATAGTTCAGTTCTTTTAAACAACTCCGTTCTCTTCCTCAATTTGTCTAACTTCTTTATGGCAACGTTTGCTCATTTATATTTAAACTATGTAAACAATACCAATAAAGGAATTAATGTATTCCATGTAGATTTATCGTATTTGTAATATGATTTTTCATTTTAAATAAATTGTGGTATTTAACGTTTTTTCATTCTTATTAATTCATTTATGTGCTTGAATCACTGTAAAAGCTTGTCATTTATTTTAAAATATTTAATGAGAATTTCTGTTCGTATTTCTCTTCTAAACCACCATTCCAATAGGAATGTCACACATAAGAATGAGAAACGAAATAATAGAACGAATATGAATGAAATGAACGAATAAGAAACAAGAACTAAAAGAACTACGGAGCTAAAAAAACTCATTAT
Source organism: Sarcophaga variegata (assembly GCA_932273835.1). Classification (NCBI taxonomy): domain Eukaryota; kingdom Metazoa; phylum Arthropoda; class Insecta; order Diptera; family Sarcophagidae; genus Sarcophaga; species Sarcophaga variegata. The sequence continues at coordinate 98,643,029 of OW026360.1, read as the reverse complement.
AATGCCCGGCTCTTTTAATCAATTGTGTGAATAGTTCAATTGAACTAGTTCGTTCGTGAACTACACAACTCTACTGGTTACTGATAGAATGAAGTGGAATTAATTTGTAATTGAATTTAATCAATTCCAAAGACAATAAATTCTAAACAAAATTTTGAATTTAATTTGAATATCATGACTCAATGCATACGCTTTCACTGTGGTTTTTAAAAATCTCCTGCGTGAGTTTTCAAATTAAAATTCATTAAAAATGGAAATTTTTTAAAGTTCATTCTTTAAATAACTGATGATATTTCCTTTGTTTCGCTTGCATATAATTGTTGCGCATACTTTTTCATAGAATGCCAAAAGAGTTTTTGTATTTCATTTCAACGGTAATTAAATATGATCAAATTTCGCAATACGATTTGTGTGAAAAAAGAAGGATAAACTTTTACGTTTTTGTTATTTTAAACGCCATATTAAAAATTATATTTCATTACCAAATGAATGCATATTTCTTGCTCCGTCTGCTGCTGCTAGTACTGCTCCTACTACTATTCATCAAATGCTTAATATGCAATAATGCAACTAGAGCTGCAGAACGGCAATAATAACAACAATACCATGAAATAGTTTTATTTTTTTTTTTATTTTTTAATAAAATTTTTTCTCGCAATGTGTGAGTGAATATGTGTATGTATGTGTAGCTGTATGTGTAATTTCATGCGCTCTTTATTTACCTTTTTCTGAAATAGCACATACGTTTGTTCTTTTTTAGCAAAGTTTTTCTTTATCTCCTACACGCTCATCAAAAATATTCATATACTCGTTCATGCTCATGCTCATGCTCACGAGCATTTATAATTTATCAAATTTAAGAAAAGAAAAAAATCCATAAATTCAAAATTTATACTTTATTAAAGATACTACAATCCAAGAAGTTGCAAAAGTTTCGCAAAAATGTAAAACTGAGTTAAATAAAAAGTTTAGAGAATGATATTCGCCATGGTATTGTTACGCAAATGAAAAATCTACATACGTTACTTTACATTAAAATTATAAACAAAAGAAACAAAAACAAAACAATGGAATAAACAAACCTAATTACAAAATATCGCACTTAATGTAACAACAAACACCAGCAAAAACATTCATCAGACTGTTTACTTTGCCATATAAAATGCAAGGCAAAGTAGGCGACTGAGTTAGTGAAGTCAGTCTTCTGCAAAGACGCGGTGCGTTTGAAGAGTATAATCGTGGTTTGAAGATCTCCGTTACAAAGATCTGTCGAATAATTGCCTAGTAATTGTTATTGTTTATGCAAAGGGTATAAACAGAAAAATAACAAAGGAAAGCAATTGTTGTTGTTTACATCAAGTTGTGAACAGTGGCACACAAAATTGTGCGAATAATAAAGAATTTTAATTAAAACTAAACACAAATTTATTTTCACATTATCTGCAATTGACGAGCTCATATTTTAAATGTTTTTAATAAAGTTAAAGTGAACGAATCTCATTTATCATACGCCGCCTCATAACACACGTGTATTCTTTTTCCTTCTATGGCATATCAACCTTAAACATCTACTTAAAGCCATGAAAAGGACATCCTACATAATTATCGTTTATGCAGACGACGTAGCAATATTAACAGTTTTTTTTTTATCGGAAATACTGGATGTGAACTATTGTGATAACGGTTTATACTCTTTAGAAAACGTCGTCCAAACCTTCGCTGACTAAGAAATAGATATCGTTAGTCTCATTCGTAAATGTGTTAAGTCCCTTTTTTCAAATTTTACAGTAGACACAAAAAACATTGCGGCTTCTTCAGTTTTTAAAATTTGTAAACTTTTTAAACGCAATTATTTTTACAAAATAGCTCTCTTTAAATGACCTAGATTAAAAATTAAGAATAATTAATAATTAATATTTGTGGAGTTAGCACGTGCTTTTAATTTTTTTCGTAGTTTTGTGGACTTAGCGTTTTTGCAAACCACAAAATTACAACGACTTTAAACTACATAACGACATTTTTTTTGTCGTAAAATATGTATTTTGTATAGTGTTATCGTTTTACATTAAAATCTCAATTTTGGAAAAAAGTGGACTTAACATCTTTGTGAATTATACTAACGATATATAGAATAGCAATGGTTCCCTTTTTCAACTATATTCGATTTCCAAAACAGTTTTCTATTTAAAAATCTCTAGAAAAAGTACGGCTTACCACTGAGCCCAAAATCCCTTGTATATGCCTCAATGGACAAGAAGGTACTGCTTTGTACTTATATATTTGACTTATCTTGTTCATGTTGTGGCGGCAATCCTTCGACCAAATATCCAATCTCAACGTAATACGATGAAAAGATGTGATTGACTCATTATCGTGTTGTTTTGTATACAATAGCCTTACTGCAAGGGCTTAGCATTGCAGGGAAAATGGAATCAGCGAACAGACACACTATTCGCCTTGAAGAGCACTAATAAGTGTTAAAACATTTTAAGTATCTCTTCAACGTCGCTACCTTAACACCGCCCTGCTGCCTTTGGATACAAAAATATTCTGATTCAACTTTTATTACTTCTGAGTCCCCCAATTTGACCGCTTTTACTTGAGTTGACTTTCTATTTACAAGAACATCGAAAAACACATGTATGCTCAACGCTCAACAACATAAAAACTACAAATAACAATTGCAATATCAGCACAATTATTTTTTTCCAATATTCTGCTAAACTGCATTATGACAAATGCTGTTTCATACTTCAACTACATCCATACATACCTACTTGCCCTAGTGGTAACGAACACGTAAATAACACCCTGTAATAAAAATGAAAAGAAAACATTGTTAACTTAATAACCGCGTACAAGTACGTTATGTGTTTGAATGGTAACAGCGACAGATTTCAGAAATTTAAGGATAATGTTCAACGCAAACACCTACGTAAATATGTACACTAGGGTGGCCCTTAAAATTAAAAGTCAGTTTTTCTCCAGTCTCACCCCCCAGTTTGGTGAATATTGGCAAAAAAATGATATTGTCAAAGTTTCAGATCAATCGGTTGGGGTTAAGACGTGCCGCAAGGCCGATGAAATTTAGGGGAAATAATAAAATTCAAGTTTCATGACTTATAACTTCAAAAATATTAATTTTATTGAAAACTGCTGTAAGAGGTAGATATTTCCTATAAAGTTTTAAACATTTTTTACCTTGACAATATTTTCTAATTGCCAGCGTTGAGAAAATAAATTGGAAAGAAATAAATAAACTAGTCATAATTCAGGATTTTATAAGCGTACACCTCATAGAAATATTATTTTAAATTTTTATATTTTAATTAAAAATATGTTTAGACAATGTATATACATGTACTTACTTTACTTACTTACTTAACTGGCCATTAACAACAAGATTAACGGATTTTGGCCTGATTCCTCCCGGATTACATTGAGTATATAGAAAGTATAGTTATCGGACGTAATCTGAGATCCAATACGCCGCATACCCCTTCTTGTCGATAACATATACTTCGTTTTGCCCTCATTTATATACATGTAGAAAATTATATTAAATTAAATGTTTAAAGTGTCTTAAATAATTCACTTTTGTCTGTAATCTTGTACAGCTTGTAAAATATACTGTTTCTGATGCTCATATTTCGTAAGAATCGGATTATAATCCTCTGTCAACTTTCGGCTGCGTCATTGATAACATTTAATAGGCAAAGAATATTCTACATTTTCGGGATTGAGATAAATAATTGAGTAATATGTAATATATATATGATTTCGTAATTTTTTTAGACCAACCTGCGCTATATCCTTGTCAATGATTTTAAAATTGTATATTTGCTCTAGTAACATGAAATCATTATAGGGCGCCATAATTGCAGAACTAGACGAAAACCAAGCTTCTATATACATACATATATAGTTTTTATAAAGATACATATTTGTCGCAGATCATTTTCTTCTTGTTTTGTCAATTTAAAATCTTCTCGGAATAAAAATATCTTTATGTTATAAATAGCTTTCGCCATCCATCTCGCATGGTGAACAGCACCAGGTTCCTTAAGCATTATTGCTTTAGAATTGTGTTTCTTAGGATACTGTCCTAAAAACACAAAAGTGTAGTCATCTCCTGATAGTTTTGTTTCGAAAATAGGCTGAGCAAAATTTATAACACGGCTAATTGAATAACTAACATGAGATTTTGTTCTTCCGTCATCTATTATAAATCGAAATTTGTTTAAATTTAAATTTAGCCAGGCTTTTTTAATTGTTTCGAAAAGGAAGACATAGAAACCGCCGTTTTTATTCATTTTTGCTTCAAACACGTTTCTCAAAATTATTTCATGTACTATATGATGTCCACACGGTAGCCATAAGAGCGGCTTTTGTAAAAGATTTTCCATGATAGTACACGTTCCATTTATACAACCAGTGTTTACAGCTGTAGTTTCAGAAACAATAGCGTTTATGTTGTCTTGAAGACCCCATCCTTGAGTGGCATTACACACAGCTGATGCCTGTTCTAATCAAGTTCCACTTTCCAAAGCAGAAACTTGGAGCAAGTTTTCAGTGTGCCCGCAAGATATAATAATTGGAAGCCTAACCACATTTTCACTTCCAGTTAACTCTGGTAATAGTTTGCCGTCCGAATGTAAACACATAACATTAAATGTACTAATGTCGAAGTTTTTTCAACTCTAACATATCACTCGCATTATTTTTATTAATAGAATTTTTATTAATTATATAGTTTTGAGCGTCAAGATATATTGAGGCATTAGATAATATGCAATGATAACATGTATGTATGTATATACAGCTTTTCAGTTACTTATCATGTACGCATACAAAGCAGGGACTACAAATTAGCATGAAAATAAACCGTGGACATCTACGGATTTTTTGAAATATTGCCTTTATTTTGTTAAATATAGGATTAACAAAAAAGTTGTCAAGGGGAAGAATGTTTGATACTTTATAGGAAACATCTCCCTCTTACAACATTTTTCAATAAAATTAATATTTTTGAAGTTATAAGCCATGAAACTTAAATTTTATGGTTTCCCCTAAATTTCATCGGTCTTGCGGCACGTTTTAACTCCAACCGATTGATCTCAAACTTTGACAATATCATTTTTTTGCCAATATTCACCAAACTGGGGGGGTGAGACTAGAAAAATTTCGACAAAAAAATATTTCATATAGCTAAGGGTCACCCTAATGTACACTATGTTTTGTAAACATAAAAATTGAATTGTTTTCTTACAAAAAAAACACAAAGGAAAGCAATTTAAAAAAAATTTTGGCGAAGTAACAGATTTAGAAATGATGAAAATGCTTTAAAAATCCCAGACAATTGCTCTCTAACTTCTTAAGGTATTTATCTTTAAGAAATTAAAATCCGATCTGCAAATGAAAACAATAACATTTAATATCGGATAATATTTGTTTCTTAAATTTTTATTCCATTAATATTTTATTAAAAGTTGTGTCTACATGTCTGGATTGTTTTTCTTAAGCTTAAGGAATATGTGGGAACATTTCCATATAATCTGATTTATATGTCACCCAAAAACGCAAATGAAACATTTTCTTAAATTCGTAAGATAGACAGTGTTACTGTATAAATAAAATCGCATGTAATATTTCTTCCTTAAGACATGTTCAACATATATACACCCGAATGTAAGAAATTTTGCAGTAATAATACCTATGGGTTACGAATGAAATACTGTGAGAAATTCGAATAAGTATTATGAGTAGTGTGCATGTTAATACTGTTACAAAAATGGAAACATCGTTTAACATTAACATGATTAACAAAAGCTACACTAACAAATAAAGAGAACTTGTTACAAGTAAACCAACAACATCGGTATGAAATAAACGGGGATAGACAAGTAAGCGAAAACGCAATAACAAGCAATGTGAACAAAATACACCAACAACAATGAAGTCACAATAAAGTTCTCGAGAAGGCGAAAACACGAACATTCTACTTCAAGAGCCTTCATCACGTGAGAGACTGTTTACGTGAGCATATAAAAGGCAAGACAAAGCAGGCAACGAGTAGTAAGAATGTAGTCAGTCTTGTGTGAAGACGCGTTGCGCAAAGAACAGTCGTGGTTTGAAGATCGCCTTTGAAAAGATGTGTTTTGTAAGCAAAGCAGAATAGCGAACGAGCAATTGTTGTTGTATTCGTCAAGTTGTAAACGTTGGCACACAAAAGTAGTGCGAACAATGAAGAGTTTAATTGAACACATATTTATAAACTAAACACATATTTATTTTTATGTTGTTTGCAATCTACGAACTCATATTTTACACGTTTTTAAAATGGTAAAAACGTAACAATGTAGTACAATGAATGGGTGAGTATGTTTAACTGGAGGTTTTCACTTCTTTTGTTATAATGGACAATCTGCAGTAATTGACAATTTTATCCCAAATTTTGACAGAACGTATCTTGATGACATTGCAAACGTACTTTATCCATGTCTTTGATATAAGGAAGTGATGATAAATTTACACCTATTACGCCTCTTCGAAAACTGAGCTGAAAGTCTTTCAGCTTTTAATAACCCCAATAATTTTGTCGCTCTAGATTAGTAACTAATTGATTTTTATGGTCGTTATAAATTTCGTGCTCCACCGAAATCGAATTGGTAGTTTTAGCTACGTGCTTAGCAACTATTTACAGCCGGGAAAACCCGTATCCGGGAACCGGAGAGTTTTCAAAGAGAGAGCATTGTTATTGACATAATCGATGTTCTGTTGCAACGGGAAACTTTGGCGTGGGTACCAAATCATCAAGGAGTGATCGATTACTTACTTCTATAATTGGTCAGTACAAGCTTAGTCAATATTACAACCTAGCTTTCCACATCACCCATGTTGTGATGATTATTCCCCTCCCCTTCAATTAGCCCAATGGTTTTTTTTATTTTTACTGATTTTCAACAACGTGTAAACAAAAAAAAAATGATGTTAACACATTTACTTTGAAGGATAACCTTTTATAATGTCTTTTAAAACTTTGAAAAGTATAATCTTTAAAATCAAATTTAAAGGACTAGAAAGAAGATGCTGGATGTCCCAATAGCCTAGTTGGTAGTGTGCTAAACTTCAAGTGCCTAGGCCGTGGATTCGTCTTGATTGTCTGATTGTTTGTCTGATATAATTACATATAATGTCACAATAGAAAAAAGAAAGTGAGAATCTTATATAGGCATAAACGAAAATAAAAACGGCTTAAGGGTTAAGGGAGTTTTTATTGAAAAATGAATTTCAAGTATCTTCTTCTTATATATAAAAATGAATGTGTGTTTATTTGTTAGTGGGTTTGTTTGTTTGAAGTATACAGACGGCTAAACGGCCGCACCGATTTTCTTGAAGTTTTCACAGTATCTTCCTGTATGTCTGGAAGGAGTTATAGGCTACTTTTTATTTCAAAATTTCAAGTAGACGAGGTGCCACGCCCACGTACCCAATGAGTATTTAATGTCGCATATCTCATAAACTGCAACAGCTAGAGTCCTCAAATTTTGTATGGACGACTTTGACGTATATATGATCAAAATTGGCCAATTGGCTATAGTGGGCGTGTCACCTCCCATAGTCTATATATGTGTATACAAATGAATATTTCATTGTATGTACCTTATAGAATCGTAAACTATGCATTTGATCATGTTATGATCTTTAGCAAAGTTGTTGTGCATGAGCCGGGGAAGGTTTCTAAGTTGGTATGACTAATTTCCGACATATGGCGCCACTGAAAATTACTTAAAATCAATTAAATCGTAAACTGTGCATTATTTAACAAAGTTGTTGCACATGAGTCGACAGAAGGTGGTGCGATTAATTTCCGATGGATTGCGTCACTGAAAATGATTCAAAATTAATGACAAGCAATTGGAAGAAATTGAATGCGTACTACTCAGGCCCGTTCATCTGAATCATCAGGACAACGGGAAACAAAATCAATAAAATGATTCAAAATTAATTGGACATTTGTTTAATGTCTTTCCTTCAAATTTACAGCTAGTTAAAGGGCCCGCCAAATAATTTTTTTTGAAAATGTTTTGAAAAAAAAACTACTGAATATTTTCTCAAATTTCTTCTTTTATTTGATAGTACAATCCTTCCGGTTAATAATGGAAAATAATTTCATTCAAATGGCTGCCTCGGCTGGCCATGCAGTAGCCTACATGATCGGTCCAATTTTTAAGCACATTATCGATTGTGTGCAGCTGTATTTCACCCATAGCTTCACGAATATTGTCCTTTAAAGCGTCAATTGTCTCTGGCTTGTCGGCGTAACACTTATCTTTGACGGCACCCTACAAATAATAGTCCAACGGTGTAAAATCGCAGCTCCGAGGTGGCCAAACGACATCAGCTCTGCGGCTGATAATGCGATCTTCAAAAACAGGACGCATAACATCGAGTGTAGCTTCGGCTGTGTGGCACGTAGCGCTGTTCTGTTGAAACCAAATGTTGCCAATATCCTCCTCTTCAATTTTTGTGAACAAAAATTCGTTCAACATGGCCCGATAACGATCGCCATTGACTGTAACGGCCACTCCTTGCTCATTTTCGAAGAAAAATGGCCCAATTATGCCTCTGAACCAAAATCCGCACCAAACAGTAACTCGTTTTGGGTGCGTCGGCTTTTCAATGTATGCGTGCGGGTTTTCTGTGCCCCAAATGCGACAATTTTGCTTGTTTACATATCCGCCAAGATCAATGATTTTTTTGCCAAAATCGGCATCTTCTGTAAGTCGATCGCAGGCCCACTTAGCGAAGCAAAAACGCATTGGATGGTCAATATTCGTTCAGCGGAAGGATAAAACTAATTATATGTCAAATCAGACATGAGCTAAGTGTTACCATTTACGAAATAAGCACTAGTTGAAAGAAAAAACGTTAGATATCTCGACGAGAAAAATTGGCCTTTACCAAAAGAAAAAAATAAATATATGACACTACCTCCTCCTTTTTTTTCTTTCCTTTTCTTCTATAAACTATCTTTACTATATTCCAACACGTTGGTCTAAAAATAAGGAAAAAATATTTAGTGCATGTAGTTAACGTAGGGTGTTGTTAATTTAGGTTACTTTTTTCTTAAATATAAAAAATTAAACTACTATTTGGCTTCTTAGTTACATACACCAAAAAATAAATAGAAAGAGAAGAAAACACTCAACGAAAACAAAGTAAATAAATTACTGAATGTCTTACTCATATTATATTTATAAAAAAACAAATTTCCTTATGTATAAAACGTTTACATTCATGTAAAGAAATCCACCAACAACAGGTCTAGATATGCTTAAATGAGTTTAAGTACAGAATCTGCCTAAATATACTCCACATATATTAACAGTTCCTGTGATTGCATGTGTATGTATGTATGCGTGAATGTATATAAGTAAATATTCTTTAAATATACTGTATAGGTGTCAAAAATTTTTAATATTAACCAAGGAGAGTGGGTATAACCATAGCTGCCGGATAAATAAAGCATAAAATCGTCATATATTAGAAAAAAATCGTCAATAACGTCAAAGATGTTCATGGAAATCGTAAAAAAATACTCCATTTTTATTACAGACTTTTTTTTCAAAAATCAAGAAGTTTTTTTTATCATATTCAGGGAAAAAATTTTTAAGCTTTAAACAATCTATGCCAGTGTTGTTTACTGACACATAAGCGCAGCAATAATATTGCATCATCTATATCTATGGGAGGGTGTAAATATGAGGGAGTCAGAAGCACTTGACGTTCTGAGCATGAAAATTCAGTGCGATGTTCACTGAAATCGTCACATTTTTCAATGCCTTGGCTTCGTAAGGCGATGCAAGAAATACTTCACGTTATTTGATCTTCTTACAATTTACACCACTTATATTCGATCGAGGATGGAATAAAACTCTAATATATAGAGCGGTGCCTCAACGTCTATTTTGAGACTTCTCGACCACGTACTGGAGAGGGATAAGTTGTTCGTCAATGACGGTTGGTATTAATTAGCTGGAGCATTGTTGCAATGTGGCTTGTGTTTCCCTTTACTATCGCTATTACAACGGATTTTGCTCGAGCGAAATAAGGGAACTTGTTCCCGAGAATCATGTAACACACGTCATTCTCGGCAAGTACCCACGTTTGTGGTCGATTGGCCAGTGGATCGCACACTGCATTACAGACAAAATTCGATCTTTAGTCGGACTTTCGTGCAAAGGTTGTAAATTTTTTACTTTTAAGGGATAAGAAAGGCATAAAATACAGAAAAATCTTCACAGGTGTTCGCAAATAATTTAAAAATATATTACCTCACTCCTTGTTATTAGTGACCTAAATTTACAATAGTAACAATTTCAAAGCAAATACAAGTCTTCAAGTGGCTTTTAGTGTATTAAAGTAAAGAATATGATGCAAATTTTAAATTTCCAAAAATCGTCAAAATAGGTCATAAATCGTCATATTGTCAATACGATATTTTTGTAGCTCAAAATCATCATAATGACGATAAATCGTCGAATCTGTGAGCTATGGGTAAAACATTATTAAACAACAAAAGAAGAATCCCATGCACCCCTCGCCACCACAACTTAAAAACGAAATAGAATGAAAGAAATTTATTAAGGCAAATAACACAATAAGATTTGAGTACATACCTAGCACTCAGGAGGCTGTTGACATGCAACATTCTTTACAATGTTGACAAACACACATACACATGCATGTACTACATGTAAACTTAAATGTTTTACTTGTTTTTCTTGTCTTCATTTATTTTCATTTACACCTTAAGCTGTCTGTAAAATTTTAGTGCTCATTGCTTTCATTTGTATGTGTTTGTGTGACTGAGTTTTAATAAATTGATGGCAATACAAGAGAAGGGCTTACATATGCTCTTACAGGAGGTTGGTTATGTATGCCTATAGTATGCACTGTAAGCGAGGGTGAATTTCCAGTGTATTTAGATATTTACAATTCAGGCGCAAATAAAATCCAATTAAAATAATGAATAGAGTTTTAATTAGTGAATATAATGAATTCGATATTTAAACAGGTAAGAGTATTAGGAACTAATGTGCCGTGTATAGAAATCGTTGTTAGTACGCTGCATGGTGTATGAAGGGTATGCGGTGAAGACATCGAAACGATGGAACACTTCACATGTCATGGCACACCTTTCATGAACCCGAGATAATTCCAATATTTTGGGTAGTTTGTATAAGATACAGTGAAGTCGCTGTAGTCTAATAGGTAGTGTGCTGGCTTATTAGACGTAAGGCCTCGGTTAAAATCCCAGGTCAGACTTCAAAACGAAATATAAAAAAATATTTCTTCGGCGACTTCCTCTCAGCAGATTTCTGGCAAAAACTCTGAGAGTAAATAAAAATTGTCATAAAAAGTTTCTCAAAAATCTGTCGTTCGAAGTCGACTTTAAACTGTAGGTTCCGCCACTCATTTATAAAATTATTACACACAACATGAGTGCTCTGAGAAGCTATGTGATAATCGTGACGTGTAGGGTTGTAATGATCAATTATGTATGTAAAGCCAAGAATACAGCAAGTGGGCTAATGCTACTAAAGAAGTTTGGCGTCTTTATACATTGACCGCAGGATATGGAGTTATAGTAGTAGGCGCAAATAATTGAAATCCCATCTCAAGCACCACGAACATAACGAAATATGAAAAACTTTCTTTTAATGACTTTGCCAGCAGTTTCTCAAATCTGTTGTTCGGAGGCGACCTTAAATTTTAAGACCGACCACTCATAGATAAAATTAGCACTCAAGACACAATTGAAGGATTTCTAAAAATTAAGTCTAATGCAGTTGGCCTAGATGACATCCATCCACGTTTTATAAAACTTATACTGCCTTATATAATACGTCATATCAATCACATTTTCAACAAGATTTTAACAACTAGCACTTTTCCAATTGAGTGGAAGGCGGTGAAAATTATTCCAGTGCCTAAAAATGATGGTGTCTACCGGCCAAAATCTATCCTTCCCTACATGTCAAAAGTTTTTGAGAGAATTCTTCATGGACAAATTTATAAACACATACTCGACAATAATCTACTAACAGACCGTCAGTCTGGTTTTAAACCTCAACACAGCTGCACTACAGCATTAACTGAGGTGGTTGAGAATGTTCGTGGTAATTTAGATGAGAGTAAGTTAACATTTTTGGTCTTACTTGAACACTCCAAGGCATTTGACACTGTTGACCATCAAATGCTGCTATTGAAGCTTGGCAATATGTTTAAATTTTCTCCAAACGCAACAAAATTAATACCTTCATATCTAATTGGTAGATCACAGATAGTTGTCAATGGTAGTTATGTTTCTTCACCCTTATTTACAAGCAGAGGTGTTCCACAGGGGTCCATACTTGGCCCTCTTTTTTACTCCATGTATGCAAATGACCTTCCTTTGCAGATCAGATATTCCAAAATTCAAATGTATGCTGATGACGTACAACTTTATCTAAGTTGTTCGAAAACGACTATTAATTCTGCTATTAATGAAATAAATTTTGATTTCGATTGAATTTATCAATGGGCATCTGCTAATGGACTACTTCTTAATCCTATTAAGTCCAAGTTTTTATTAATTGGCAAAATTCCGGCGGGATTGAAAGGGAATTTGAATATTTCTCTTAATGGGACAAAAATTCAATTGGTAAATACAGCCAAAAATTTGGGCGTTACTTTTAATAGCTCGCTGACATGGTCGGATCACATTAATCAAGCATGTGGCATAGTTTATGGGAAGATTAGAACCCTATGGCAGACTCAACACTTTACGCCCATGAGGATAAGGATTCTGATTGCAAAAACGTATTTAATTCCTTCTCTTTTATATGCCTCTGAGATTTTTGCTGGATGCAATATGACTTTGAAACGAAAGCTCAACATAACGTTTAATAATATTGTTCGATATATTTTTGCTTTGAAAAGATTTGACCATATATCTCCGTATTTAGTACATGTTCTTGGAATGCACCTCGATGACTATATGAAGCTTAAAAATCTTATTTTTTTACATAAAATTATAACAACAAAAAACCTGACTCTCTATACAACAAATTGGTATTCACTTCGTCTGCGAGGAACAATAATATTCGAACATTCAAATACCGAAAGAGTGCTTCTTTTCATCAGTTTTATATATATACCATTTATCTCTGGAACCATCTCCCCCCAAATATTCAATTTACTAGCAACGCAGTGCGATTTAAAAGCTTGTTAAGGAATTATTACAAAAATTCATAAATTTATCGTTTTAAATTTCATTTGACTTTGTTATATTACCTCTTATTTATTCTTTTGTTTATTTTTTTTGATTAATATAATTTTTTGATTAATATAATTTTTTTGATTAATATAATTTCAATCTATTATGTAACTTATTTGATTCTGGAGCTGTAATTTATAAGATAATTTGATCTTATTGCATCAGAAAAACAATCATAATAATAATAAAAAAAAAAAGATGATTACATAGAATTCAAATTGAAATTTAAAAGAGCAATATTCCCAAAGGATACCAACTAGAGACATTAGTGTCCTACTATTTTAAAAAATGTACGTAAAAAAATTACAGAAAGTCCAAGAATCTTTGCTGTATTAAAGAAAAATATTTTTTTCGTTTTAGTCTGGTTTCCTTTCCAAATAGATTGAAACTTCTAAAAAAAACTTCGAAAGTATCTAAACATGTAATTTAAAGTTTTACGTTGTAATCTGTTCTTTTCCTGACATTATCATGGGCTATGAAGTATTATTTTAGGGTGACCAATAAAACAATACTTTGACAGAAAAAGAAGTATCATTTATAAGGTTTGTTTAAATAAAACGCACTGGATGAAATATGTGGCTTTCGAAACATATCTTAAATCACTACATCAGTGTTATAACTACAAGTACGTTTGACAACGTAAATAAATACCCTACGAAATTTCAAATGCATAAATATTTGCTTCCCCCTTTCTTCCATACGGCATTTGTTGACATTTTATGCATTTTGTTGATAAATGTTAGCCAACATACGAAATTATATTCCAATATAAACCATGTTTGCTGCAAAACTTACTGTGTGTGGTTGGATTCTAATACAATTCCCTTAGTTCTTAAATTATAAATTTTGGTTAAAGCATTAGCTTAAGTAGAGAATAAATAGAGAAATAAAAGTAAATAATTAAGACAAGTAAAATTGTGTGCCGTCTTTAACTTCAAAGTCGAGCAAGAGAAAAAGCTTTTAACTTTATTAAACTGCTGATGGTTTTTGGTGTACACAGTCTTACTTGTGTAAATACGAAAACACACTCAACACAAATACAACAACAAACAAAACTACATACAATAGGGTGCAATACGCAATTTTAAGAAAAAATTAATCAAAATCTATAGTCAGGCAATTCCAATAGAGGGTGTTCCGTTATGCTACAAAACCTCAAAAATCTGTACGTTTCCGAGTTGCAGATTGATGTGTATAAGCAAAGTCTTTACCTTGTACTTGGTACAACAATTCGACAGAGAGGCGATGATTGCATAATCAGAATGTTTGCCTGAAGACTGGCAAGAGGAAATGCTGAAAGAAATATTGTTACGAAAATTAAAAAATAAAGAAACTGGTGTTATACTTTTACATCGCTTAACATTAAAATTATAAACAAAAGCTACAAAAACAAAACAAATCCAAAAAACAAACCTGTTTACAAATTATCGTACTGCTTAATATAGCAACAAACACCAGCATAAAAAAATGGTAAACAAGTAAACAAAAATATGCCAACAATACTACAATAATAAATGTAAACAAGAATGTTGTTTAGTGGCAGCCGCCTTAATTATTCAGAAAGAATATGAATTGTACCTTCAAAACATTAACGGCAAACTGGATGAAAAAATTCGTAAACAGAACAACCCTATTTAGCCAGACTAAAGCCGCTCTATAAATAGAAAGTATTTCAGTCTGTTAAACACTGAAATTATAAGGAAGTCTCCTTTAGGTTTACAGCATAAAATCATTGAAAATATTTCGAAACCAACATCCTCCATTTTACGCTTGAACTGCTAAACATCCAACTTTTTTCGCAGATCAAATCAACCTATAAACTAACAAGAGCTGCAGAACTACTCTAAAGGAAAATTGCAGAGTTTGCCGCCAGTCTCTTAGATTCAAAATCCCAGGGTGATAAGTCCAGATTCACGTTCATAGCGCTTATTGGTTTAGTACTTATAGAACCGATAATACTTACCACTTTCTACACTCTATAGTCGATATGCATATTGTTTCCTTCAAAGCAAGACACCATTTCAGGAACCAATATATATATCTAGTGTCCAATATAGATAGGTAGGTTGAGATGGTTGTTATATAGGAGTCATTGTGATAACACAGTTATCCCTTTTGCCCTAGTCAATTCAGAGCTGACAGATCATTTATATCCATAAGCTGTAAGGATGGTTCTGTAGGCATCCATCACCCACTGTTTCATTCAGTTTCGAATCGTGTCGTTGATGAGACAATATTCCTAAAAATTACTTTCTGTAATGAGCGCTCTGGACATCGTTGAACAGTGTGGTGTAATGTTTCCAATGCTCTTGTTAGTTCCATATTCTTTAAGGAACTTCGGGTGACTAATATTTGATCCATGCTACTGCTCAGTTTCACAGAGACGTCAATTAGTTTCATTCTACTAAGCTGATCCAATAAAGGTACAGTGTTTAGAAGTGTAAAATTATAGCCAGCGCCGACGTAGTCTGGACTACGACTTAGTTTTTCCCATCACTTTATTTTGTGCTTCAATTCTATCCATGAGTGGCTTGACCTACAGTTCAAATTTGTCTGAGAACTATTAGACATCGCTAACACATTTCGAACAAAACAAAATATACAAAAAAATGTCTTTGGCGACTTCCCCTCCGCGATCTTCAGGCGAAAACTCTGGGAGTAAAAATAAAATTGTCATGAAATGTTTCTCAAAAATCTATCGTTAGAAGTCGAATTTAAATTGTAGGTTCAACCACCCGCGGATAAAATTAACACGCAAACATGATTGATGTGAGATGTTAGGTTGTAAACCTGACTGCAGGTAGATAGGTAGCCAGCCAATATTGTTCGCAAACCCTATTAGATTCTGAAGCTCACTCTGCTTCAGATATATCAGTTCCTCCACAAAGTGATAGGAATAACTGTTTCTATTGCTTTTTCTCATAACCAACGGAAATCAAAGATATTTCTGTCCTGTTCTTGATCTTATGTTTAAAAGGTTCATTAAAACACCGAAGAGCTCTCAAAAGCCTCCTTTTCATGCTTATGATTTGTATCTAAAGGATAAGGCTTTTGCCAATAGGCTTTTACGAACATGAGTGGTCCCCTCCTCTATAATTCTCAAATTTTCCCAGTTTTGATCTAAAGTGCTCGATTGCTATGACAACTCCTAGAATTTCCGCATGACATATACTGCACTATGCTGGAATATGATTCTTTGATATTGGTTCCATAGATGAAGACACCTGCTGGTGTATCAATCCATTCGGCATATAGCACAACCGTTGAAGAGTTTATCCAGTCCGATTCCCAGTGTGTCACAGAAATAAACTTTTGTAACCATGTAATTCGCCGTTCATGAAACGCCAAGGAAACGAATCAATAGGAACTTATATGAGCGCCAATCAAAAATTGCCGAATATAATTGGATTAATGCCTAATTACTGGAAGTGATTTCAGAGGCGAGAACTAGACGTATGACAATAAGTAATAAAAATACAGTCTGGGTGTTAAATAATGTACACCAGTTCCGCGTTTAGTTGTTAATAAGCTGACGTACCACTTAATATCAAGGATCGATATAGGAAATGGGCACTGGACATGATACACAAATGAAATAGAAACACAAGCATACTTCGTCGTCAAGTCCTCATCGACAAGTAAAAACTTTCTTTCAGAGCATACCCTGGTTAATGTGAATCGTTCTAAAGTCTATTTTAAGAATTTTGAAGTCATTAAGTCTAGTGTTTCTCAACTTCTGACAACTGGATACGGAGTTTTTATTCCGAAAACCACAGAGAATACCCACAGATCGTATTTAAGTCACCACTGATATGAAGCTTGGGTGTGAATAAACTCTTAATGAAACTATCTGAGGGTATGCTTGATGGCTAAAGGAAAATTTAAAGAGACAATTTGCAAGCCCACAAACGATCATAATATTAGAACATTTCCTAAATGAAAAAATATTCGAGAGATAATATCCAAGAAACAGAGGGCAAAATACTACTGAATGGTTAATTGGCACGGAAGGCACATATAGGAAGCATTTTAGGAAAAATCAGACAAGCCTTAAGGATATGCAGGAGGTAAATCAAGGGGTTATAATTCAAGGTTTCAAGGATCCAAGGTTGCTGGTCGTGTGAGAATTATTGGCAGTGGGCAGACACATATCTTCTGAGGAGATTAGCTTCTAGATCCCTGGTGGGCCCAGAATCATTCTGTGAGAACGCGTTTATGGAAACGTATGGGGATATAAGCAGAGGCAAAGTCTCCTCTCAAAACATACTAGGTTAGCAAACGGCCTTCTGATAGGGCACTGCAGACTCAGAAAACATCTTTCTAGAAGGGGTATCCTTTTGAAACAATATTGATGTCCTCTAAATATGAGAATAAATCACATTAACACGTACTTAACCTTACGTACTTTTACCCTTAACACGCAACGAAACAATTTTTTCTGCTTGTCTTTAACAAGTGCCATGTGTATTAGATATTGTGGAAGAGTTCTTCGAATCTTATAATTGTTTTAGTAGCTGCTTTAGAAAACTTTCCAAGTTATCTGTGTATACGCAAGCAATTCTTTTGATTTGTTTTCTTATGAAAAGGCTTTAAGGTTTTGTATAACAAGGGATAATTTTGAAAAAACAAAAGTTAGCAAAACGGATTAAAATTTGGTTTATAGTGACGACCAAAGTGAAAACATCACGCGAAAGTTAATAACAGGACGATGGTAAAAGACTTCAAGTTAAAACAGCAGATTGAGAAAACAAAATTTTCAAAGTTTTTATCAACTAGTATGAGTATGTGTAAAATGCAAATGTATTGCTTTCAATTTAAGTTTTATTTTACAACTCAATTAATACGACTTTTTTATTTTATTACAGCACTTAATATTATGGCAAGAAACTTTTGAGATAGATAGGTAAAAGAAGAAATTCGTATGACACTTATCGAAATACATTTAATGGCTCAACTCATTCACAATATTTATGTCGTGCTTTCTTAAGTAAGTTTTTCATCCAACAAAAGACAAGAACCTACAAAATTTATAATACATGTCACCATAGCTGCTGTAAAAAGGTACACAAGGAATAATTCCAAATAGAAAATAGTCAAATAGAAAAGGATAACATAACTTAACGACACGTAACATAAAATGTAACACATAAATCTTTATTACCATACCAGTCGTTTATACGTTTATATGATCGTCTAGTCATTCCTCCATTCATTTGTTCTGCTGTTTAAAACGTAAAGTGTATGTATAGATGCAAATGTAAGTACGAAATTTACCAGCTCATAAGTCAAAGCTTTGACAGTTTTCCCTTGTTATTATATGAGTCGTTTATTTTGAAAGTGGTTTAAGTCCGTTTTTAAAAAAATTTAGTTAATGATAACAATAATCACAATCCTATATAATCTTTTTTTATAAACAATTTAAGTCTAGTATCATTAAAATCGCTATGATTTGGGACACTTGATAATTAGCTAGTTAACGAAATGCTTAATAATTTATTTTGAAACTGGTTTAATTCCATTGAAATCCATAAAATTGGCAGTAACATAGTTGAAAATTGTGCAATCGGCAGAAAATAATGCAGATATTGTTGACCATAAGTTTTTACTATCAGGACATTCATTTTTGACAAATGATAGTGATTTTGGAGTGATAGAAATGACTTTGAGGAAAAATAATTTAATGTATGTCCCCCAGGGCTATAAGAAACCATAAAAACATGTCGAAAGAGTAACAAATATTATATTATGATACGTGAAGATTTTTTTCTACAAAACCTCTGGAAGAAGCAATTCATAAAAGATTAAAAAGCACTAGTGGCGAACCTGTGAATTGGCTAAGGATATGTTGGATGCGATTTATAAAAAGTGAACACTATAAAATGATTTATAAAGAATCTATGGAAGTGGATACAGAGTTCAAAATACTTGAATTATTACCTTGTCGAGGAAGACCAAGGAACTTTAACAAAATAAAATTAACCCCATTATACAAAAATGTACGCCCCATTCCAACTCCTAAGTATAAGGATAACTATTTAGAGGAATCACTATAACTAGTGGAGTAACTTTAAGTGAAAAACTTAACTTATAATAATATTAAACAAAAAACACAAAGTGGACTTATTCGTTTTCACAAACAAAAAAGTCATTTTATTCATTTTGAAAGTGGTTTAAGTCCATTTGAGGTTCTGAAACGCAGCTTATTTTTCTAGTAAAGTTTACAAAAAGTATTACGTTATATATTCTAACATGTTTAAGGTCACAGAGCCATAAAAACAACTTAATACCAGTTAACAATATTTTTGAAACAATTCAAATGCAAACACTTAAATATTTCAATATAAGAAAAAATGGACTTAAACCACTTTCAAAATAAACAGCTCATATTAGCATTTCTATTCTATTCATGTTCCATTCTATTTTACCACTTTTACACTCAACCACTTCTCCATATCTCTAGCCATAAATGATGGAAAGCAGGCGGTAAGTGTAAATATGCCACCAGTATCTTCATATGGAATATCGTATCGTCCATATGGAAGACTGTAGACAGTGAATCTTTTCTTGTTCTTCTTTTAGTTTTAGTGGGTTTGTTTTAAGGGTTAAATAAACATAAAGTTGTCAAAAGGCACATACACATAAATGAGTATAAAATAAGACACTGTATGTTGAAACCAGAGATCAGCAATGAGTATTCAAACAGATGTGTAGAATCGAATCATACTCATTATTTGCGATACTTATACACATTCATACTTATTTTAATATCATACTCATACTACTCATATTCAAAGTTTGAAGTACTCATCATATTCATACTTAACAACACGTATGATGATGCTGATTTCGACTCTCCATAACTCAACATTTACAAGAATCACAAAATAAGTATGATTCCCGTACGAACACTAAAATACGCACTAAAAGGTTGTGTGTTTGCTCTGCTTGCTGCTCTGTGTGTTTTGCTTGTTTTTGTTTTATTTTTCTTTTTTTGTAAATGCAACAACAACTAAGATTGCAAGTTTTAATGAATGATTCGAGTCACTCGAATCATTTACAAGTACTACAAGTATTTTTCTAAAGTTATGAGTCTGAATGAGTAGGCTTATGAATCAAACATACATATTTCGAATGGTATGAGTTTGATGTCAACGTTGTATGCATACTCATTGCAACCTGTACTTATAAATTAACGTTGCAGTGAGTACGAATGAATCAGAATAGTTAAATTTCAATATTGTTGACTCACTTATATTCAAAATTTCATGAGTGCTTATGAGTAGCGAAGAAAATGATTCATTGCTGATCTCTGATTGGAACCAATATAGCGAACAAAGTGAAAAACTAAGCAAGCAAATCTCAGCGATAAAATAAAATCGAACAAGTCCCTTATTTTGCAACAAAGGCTTAAGAGATTAAGGCAAACAAGCAAACAAAAATTTATGGGAGTCCCTACACTCACGCCTGCCTCTATAAAGACACGTAATATCGGCTGATTCATAGCTGTTTATTAAAGTTTGTCCGCTGAGAATCTCTAAATTACTATTCAGTAAGGTCTAGCCAAGTAATCTTGAATGGTCGGTACAACTAGTCTAATAAAATAAAAATAAATAAATGAAAGTAAATCTGTTCGCGAGTATTTCTTCTTTTACGTTCAACATAAGCCTATGAAGAGATTCATCAGGCGACTACAATTTCTGAAAGATACTTACCCAGGCGTAGTATGTGGAAAGAAAAATTAGCTACTTATGCAACAAAACCAAAAAGAATGTAATTTTCCAACATTTGCGGAACCGACAATTTACTATCGACTCCGGACGACAGATCTTTTCATAGCAATTTTATTTACTCCCAGAAACCTGCTGATAGAAAAAATATTCTTTCATAGTTTGTTGTTGTTTAGTTTTGTCTATAGCTAACACATTATTTACTAGACTACGGAGACAAAACCCAATTATGCTCAAACTATTTTGAGCTATTGTTTGATGCCAACAAATAAGCAGCCATATGACCAACAGTTAGGTAGTAGTTACGTGAAGGTGACTGCCTACCCAAACGGGTTTTGGTAGACAAACTTAGGTCATATAAGGTCCATTATGATACCAAAGTACCAGTACTTACTGATGTACATACACACATCATTGGTCTTTACAACTCTTCGGTAAGAATTACGACCTAGCTTCCCACACCACTTATAATGTGTGTGTTAATATTATCCAAATTATAGGTATATCCTGCTGTGATGAAGTCGCCGAAAGAAATATTTTTTTATATTTTGTTTTATTGAGGATGTCTGGATTGGGATTTGAACCGTTGCCTCATCTTTAATAAGTCAGCACTTTACCTACTAGACGACGTCGGCATTCGTCAAGTTATACACCAAACATGAAAAAGAGTCCACAAAAAATGTGGTCGAGCCATTGACTGGTGGAGCACACATAAACGTATGCATGTATGTACTGTATGTGTATGTGATTAGATGGACCGTTACCTACCTGTATACATTCCTTGTACAAATTTAACTGAATTTCTTAACAGACAACCTACAAATTTTGAAGTTTATCCTCATAAATCTTGTTTCTACTTTTGAACTATATTTGTAAGTCTATGTGCCATTGACGTGAGTTTATGTATGTATGCATGTATAAAAAACTTACCTTACCTTGCCCATTAAGCTACCAAACCAATGTTTTAAGTTTTAATTTTCTTCTTTTTGTGTTGTTCAAATCGTAAAATATGTTCCAAGTTCTTACACGTTTACTCTTTACCCGTCTTGTGCACTTATACTGGCAACAAGTTTACGGAGCCTTTCAACCATGTTAAACGTATGTAATCATTTTGGTTATATGTTTTATAATTAGAATAATACCATTGCAACCAGTTACTGAAAACAAAATTATTTTGAAGGTGCTTTCATCTGAATATTTATTTCTTACATTAGACTGTAATATCAAGTTGCGCTCTCTTGTTAGAACCAAATTACATATAAACCGTATTAAACTTTGAATTTTAAGGCAATTTCACTTAACCAAAAATGAGCTTTATCAGTATTACGGCATAGCTTTGCACACCACTTATGTTTTATTTGTTAATATTATTCATTTTAAATTCGACTCCGAATGAAGGATTTTTGAAAAACTTTTAATGGCAATTTTATGTATTCTCAGAGTTTTTGCCAGAAATCTGCTAAGAGGAAATCACCGATTGGTTGCGTTTCATTTTGTTCAAGATGTCTGACCTGGGGTTTGAACCGTGGCCTTGCGTCTAATAATCCAGAAAACTACTTACTAGACTACGGCAACTTCTTGAGTTGAGATTCATCACTGAACACAATCCTCTACCAAAAATGCTCATCTGCAACCAGTTTCAAATGCGGTCTAATCGGAAAAATACTATGCAAACAATGTTCATTACTTAGAGAACAAAGGCAAGTTGAGTACTTTGTTGAATCGAAATTTGGGCTACTTCTCCAAGATTATGTACTACAGAAGAAGATTATGTACACTCCGAACGACTGATGTTTTGAGAAACTTTTCATGGCAATTTTTTATTTGCTCCACGGACACTCGTCTAATAAGTAACCGCACTCTTTACTAGGTTACGGCGACTTCCACTAAGTGGATTAAATTGCTAAATGCTCTATGATAGTCACGAATAGATTTTTTTCAAACTAAATTTTCAAAAACCGCGAGGTTTGTTCTGGCGTTGATTCATGATGCCTAGCCAAATCTTACTATGTAATGGGAAATGAAAAGTACAATCTGATTTTAAACTAAAAATTGCTTAAATACAGAAAAGTATTGATTAAACAACACTTATAAAGTGGAATTGAAAAACATTTACTTAATCCACTGCCTGTAGATAACAAGTATATCCATTTTGTACTGCCTCTAGTGCGAACTTTAAGGTGCTTCAAATATTTGTTAAAATTTTTTTTTTTATTTTTAACGAGTATGTACTTCCAATTTTGTTGTTGTTTTGAAAGCAGACAAGTGCATATGTAGAATGTATTTGTACGATTATAGGTGTATGACTATCAATAAATATTAAAAACATAGAGACAGAGTTCATACTAGTCCCTATACTATTTGGATTTATTTTTAATTAAAAAACGTATTCAAACCCCTTTCGAATGTTTCCACAAGCTTAAGACTTTTTTAATTGAACAATTTTATAAACGATTTCAATATTCTTACCCTATATATAGAACATGCTTATTGCTGTTTTTGTATTTGTATTTTTGTATTTCCAAATAATGTTTGCATTCACTGCAATACTTATGCGACAAGTAGACGAATTTGAAATATTTATCGGTTTCATATGCGGCAATGTAACATAAACCAGTTCAAGTGCTGTTAACTGCTTCAAGTGCATGATGAATGAGAACTGAGGAAAATCGTTTGTGATATTCTAATGAATAATTTTATTCGTAAGTATTTGCTTATAAAAAAGGAATTTCATTAATAATAATATTTTGAATAATGATGAGCTTCTCCAGAACTTTGTGAAATACTCATATGCTTAATGGAATACAAAAATGCTCTTTTAAAGGAAATGATTTTAAAAATTATTTTATTTAATTGGAATATATTTGTGTGTTTTAAGAAGTTTTAATTGTAAATTAAAATTAAATTACTTACGTAATTATTAGCATTCTCTCTCGCTCTCTTGGAATGCAAGAACTTGCAGCAAATTAAACCAAAAGTATTTTCAAGAAGTTAACAAGTTACAGTTACTCATAGAAACTCACTGCTGGACTACAAGTTTCGTAGTTTGTTTCATCCTTAAAATGCTTCAATAACGTTATGTAATATTCTTTGCTAATATTCTTTTCAAGATAGCGATTATTTATTATATCACTCGCATTCGGAAATACTGATGCCTTAATTTGCCAGCCTACTATTGAGCCTTTGGTTCGTCTTAGCACATTCATTTTGAATTTATTGTAAAATGTTTTTTTTATTGTTATATATCAATGCATATGTTGAACAGAGTTTTCACACACTAAAACACTCATGCATGATATATCCAAAACATTTCTCTAACATCTTTAACTGTTCATTTAGTGTTTTAATTATACCCATGAGTGGCCAGACTCACAGTTTATTTACTGTTGGTCGTTAAAAACCTTTAGTCAGAATTACAATATAGTTTCTCAAACCATCCATGTTGTGCGTGTTAATTTTAATTTAAGAAGCGGCAGGAGCTAATGTTTCAAATTGACTCCCACCGACATATTTGAGAAACTTTTCATCGCAATTTTATTTTCTCTCTTAGTTTTTGCTAGAAGACTGCTGAGTGGAAGTTGTCGAAAGGAATATTTTTTTTATTCATTTAGATTTCGTTATCTGGGCTGGGGTTTGAATCACGGGCTTCCGTATAATAAGCCAACATTTTATACATTATTTATACAAAATTTTATTGGCATATGGTTGCCGATCCAAAGTGGAGTCAATGGAATTTTCAGTAGACCCATAAGATCAGCTTTCCGCACTAGAGGTTGGAACATATCATAAGCCATAAAAGACATGTTCGGCATTGCTGTCGTCGGTCCCAAAGCTTTATAGAATTATAGGTGATTTTACAAAATTTTTGTAAATGCAATGCAGATATTAATTGGTCTTTACACATCTCGCTAAATAAATTATGTTTTCTGCTCAAATTCTGCTTAAAACAGGAGTTGTGGAACCCTTTCTTGATATTTTACGAAAATTAAGAATCTAGATACTGGTGTTTTGCTTTTACATCACTTAGCATTAAAATGGTAAACAAAAATACAACAACAAACAACAGCATAAAAATGGCAAACAAGTAAACAAAAATACAACAACAAACACCAGCAAAATAAATGGCAAGCAAGTCAACAAAAATACAACAATAAACACTACAAGAATAAATTTAAACAAAATACACAAACAACAATAATGAAAGAACGATGGAGATTTCGAGAAAACGAAGCCACGAACATTCGCCTTCAAGAATATTAATCAGACTGTTTACCCTGCCATATAAAAGGCAAGGCAAAGCAGGCGAGTGAGTTAGTGAAGTTCAGTCAATCTTGTGCGAAGGCGCGTTGCATTTGCTAATGCCTCGTATAAGAGTACACATATAACCAAAACACGGGTAAATATTCACATTCCAAAAAGGGGCATATTATAGTGTATTTGTTATAGTTATTAGGAATGTAGGCAAACCTGGCACAATAACGAAATATCGCAGAAATTTTAATTACACTGTAATCAAAGCAGACGATTACGCTTTAAATTTGATTCATTTCAATTCAGTAGTGCGATAAACAACAGGAGAAATAGGTGCACCAAAACAATATTGCAAAAAGTGAATAATATTACGATCTTAACCTCTTATTGAGATTCCCTAGCAAAGCCACATTCGCTCTTTAATATTTCAACTATTTTCGATCTGGCAACTCTCTGCAACTTACTGTTGATTTGTTATTGCAATTCATTTTATTTTTTTGGTATTTAGGTCTTTAATACGTTATTCAGTCTAATTGAGTTATGCAAATCGTTTCTCAGTAGTGTGTCATTTTTTTATACTCTAGAACTACACAGTTTCTGTTTGACCGGAATCTATCCATACATATATTATTCTCTACTTTCCATTAAAGCTTACCTTCCAATATAATCGCCAAACAAGGCCTTATATTAAGTGGTGCAAAATATTTCCTTTCAAGTTTTAATAGTCTTTAAAATAGCAGGTAAAAATCGCAACGTCAACTGAAATGTTCTCATAGTCGATTATGATGGTTTTGACGACTGCTGTGGTTTGTGGCTTACTCACATACACATGCGACTTAAGAAAACTTTACAACAAAATTTCTAATGGGATCAAACCACATGATCTCTATTTTTATCACCTCCTCATAAGATGGCATTGCCCTCAACTCGCTTGTGCGGTGTATTCAATATGGATTGAGCTGTGTGGCACATAACGCCGTCCTGTGGAAACAGTTACTTTTCGTGTCCAGATAATCCAATTCAGGCCAAATGAAAGTGTCCGACCTAAATTACTCAGCATTGACAGTAATGGTCTCGCTAAAGTTGTTCTCAAAGAAATGAGGACGCCAGCCCAAAATTCACACCAAGCATCTGCATTCTGAAGTTCTTGGAACTTCAAGAATGAATTTCTTGGTCCATTCATCCAGAAATGGACCTCATAGCTAAAGAGGATTTTTCGTTGTCTACATTCGTTTAGGTACAGTTCCTGGATCAGTTGAGTTTTGTACGGGTAAAGGCTGAAGTATAGATGCAAAATTCACACAGTTGTGAAGTCCTTGTTTTAACTGGAGTACCCTAATGAATAGTTTTTAAGAAATCAAATGGACAATCAGAAACGCCTATTCGCAATATACACAGGCACACTTTACTTGTCCACGTATATGAAAAGTCAGAGTAAAGTTGTTGAAATTTTATAATAATTAAGGAAATGAAGGAAACTCATTGTGTTGTGTTTTAGAAAAATTATTTGTAAGTTAATTAAAATCACTCTGAAATTTAACGCGTAACATTGGTGGCATATACGCTCACACACATATACACTGATAAAGACATGAAATAAATAACGTGTGTTTACATAAGAGTAAAGGAGTTTAAATTTATAAAAGTTTCCTATCTTTTTCATTGAAGAATTTAAAATTTTTTATATAAATTCCCAAGCGAACGGCTACTTACTTTTCGCATCCTTTAACTAGCCCTTTCATTGCATCGTATCAACCAGAGCCACAATTCGTATCCCTACAGTATATTTGGAATACTGGACGAAAACTTGTTTATAGAACAGTAATATGACAGAATGCCAGGCATCTCAATCACCACCAATTGTTTGACTCTAATAACAGATCGACTATCTTGTTCAGATGTCAGCATGGAATAGATGCTTAAAGAATTTGTTTCAACACGAGTGGCTCCAAACGTAGAATTCGGATGTTATTGAGGCTCTGCATAAAAAACGAAACTATATCTCCAGTTGCTGTACCATAATATGGGTTCCATGCGTATGTACGTGCGATAAGTGAATGAATGATTAGGCATCCTTGACATATAGGAATATCTTACATACATACATAATTGGTCATTACAACCCTTCAGTCAGGATTAGGACCTAGCTTCTCACACCACTAAGTTTGTGTGTGTTAATTTTATACATGAGTGGCGGGACCTGTAGTTTAAAGTCGACTCTGAACGGCAGATATTTGGGAAACTTTTCACGTCAATTTTATTTACTCTCAGATATAAACCTTAAAGATCTCAATGGAAAAAGATCTTTCTAACCAAATGGTGAAATATTTGGAAGAAAATTTTTTTTTTAAATGAAATGTTCAGTTGGAAAATATTATCAATACATGCAGTAGTCTAGTATATAGTGTGCTGGCTTATTAGACGTAAGGCCAGACATCTCCAAGAAAACGAAACATAAAAATATTTCTTCGGTAACTCTCGGAGAGCAAAAACTCTAAGAGCAAATAAAATTGCCATAAAAAGTTTCACAAAAATCGGTCGTTCGGAGACGACTTCAAACTGTAGGTTCCACCGCTCATGTATAAAATTAACACACACAACGTAAAAGATGTGAAAAGCTAGGATGTAATCCTGACTGAAGGATTACATAATGATCAATTTTGTATGTACATACTATGTACGTATGTATGAATACCTAGTGTTTCGATGAATGGAGTGTAACTTTTTAGGAGAAATAAAAATGAAACCGTGTATCAAATACTCAAGTGCATATGAATGCATATGAAGATAAGTGTTTATGAAACAAAATTTTGCTACTGCAACAGTTGACATATAGCAATAAAACTTTTTCAAACGCATTAATTTATTAGTTCAATAGCTCGTATTTTACTGTGCTGTTGTCAAAAAAGTGAACAATATTTTTACAATTCATTTAATTTTTCATGTTTATGGCCAATACCCTTAAATACTTTTTTTAAGTGTTTCAATGATGACTTGTAATCAAATTTCCCATATTTTGAACTAAATCACAAGTATACAGTAATAAAAAGAAAAAAAATACTTTTAAATTAAATAAGGGACAACCTCTGTCAATAAAAATGTACATATGTATGTAGATTGTGGTATGAAGCAAAAAATTTATTTCTTTAAATTATTTTACATGTGTATGTGCATATATACAAATACAACTACATATCATAAGTTATGACGCAGGTTTGACGCTTGCTGTACTTAAAATGGAGACCGTCTTGATAAGTGGCCGGAAGATAGTGGAGAAGACGAAAGTGACCGTTGGAGGCACTGTCTTATGAAGCGGTATTGGTATTGGCAAAGACAATACCGATAGACATATTGGCGCATGAGATGAGGCGGATATACTTCCGCCGTCTCGAGTATCCAAAATAAGCAGCAGCTATAAAACCGGAGGAACGAAGGTCTTCCATGCACAAATGGCAGTCACGATGGGAGAGCAGTTTAAAGGTAGATGGACATTTCGCCTTGTCCGTGATATAACCCTTTGGATGAAGAAAGAACATTGCGAGCTGAACTACTACGGGACCCAGTTCCTAACTGGTCATGGATGCTTCAGGAAGTACCTGCATAGATTTGGACATAATACTTCCCCTATATGCCCAAACTGTGTAGATGAGGAGGCAGATGCGGAGCCTATTCTATAACTTGCTGCCCCAGATTTAGATGGCCCGGGGAAACGAGTTTGTGACCAAATCTGCTTATGGAAGAGGTGCTGAATTCTTGGATTCTATGAACCCAATACAGCCAGAGAATAGCTGAAGTTATGCTAGAACTCCGAAGGCTGGAGTGACGGAGGCGAAATTTGTTTTAGTGTAATAAAGCTTTAAAGCTGGGGTAGAGTGGTTCAAGAATCAGTGAATCGTGCACTCTTTTGTTGGAACAAAAGTGTCTGTCGAAGATTCCCTCCCCAGGCTCAAGACAAAAAAAAACTACATACCATACACATGTAAGTGTAGCATACATACACAGCAGCAAACACATAAATAAATCTGTAATGATAAATATGTACATTCACAATCAAAGTATTTACTCACAGAAAATCATACATGAATAAGTATGATTTTAACAATAGGGTTGTTCATATTAAAGAATATGAATTTATTGGTAAATTATTTATGTTTATCTTGTGTTATAAGTTTATTTGAATAAATCCTTTGCTTGCTTAGTTGGTCATTGAAACCATTTAGTCGGTATAACGGCCTGGCATCTTACACCACCCATGTTGTGTGTTTGTTTGTATGTATTTGTTTAACAACGCTCGAAACTTTTTCATTAGAATACTATTTATTCAACTTCTTTATTACTCTTCTTCCCAAATATCCCAAAATATCTATAAGTTACAGTCTATGATGCATCTGAAGAAAACACATATCCGAACCAGAGAAGAATCTTCAAGTTGTCAGAGAAGTACGCTTGGAGGAAATATTATAAGGATATCCTACAAAGTGTTAGGAATCCCTGGACGACAATAATAACAGAGTACCCTGTCATAAAATTGTCGAAATTTCAATTGCAGAACTTAGGGGGTGTACTAAAAATCAAAGAGTTGCAGTTGATGTATTTCAGTATATCCAGAGATTTTACTTTTGAATTGTTATAGATAATACCGTGGCAGTTTCATAATAGAAACAGTCCAACTCAATTATATCGTAAGTACACATTCAAAACTCCTTACAGTACCTTCAATAGAAACAAAGAATTGAAAAGTTCTTTAGAATAGTTTAATTCACCACCATCGAACATACTCTTGCTTAGCTTTAGCCTAGTGCTACAATCCACCCATGTTGTGTTTTGAATTTTATTACTGATTGGCGAGATCTGCAAGCTGAACGTCGATTCTAAACAAGTTTATGCCGTAACATGGTCTCGGATTAATATATTTTTCCCCGTTTTTCATGAGCTGAGGTTTTAATTTTCTCTCTCCCATCTAGCTAAACTAACACAGTAACCATCAATCTACGGTGACCCCTAGTCAGTGCAGTAAGAATCCAAAAATTTTGCTTTAGTGTTTCCCGCATTCTTCTTAGAAACATAGTCACTATTAGTGCACGGTTCACTTCTTTACAGATCGTTCTATAACTGGCCTAGTTTAGATTTCCTTAGAGGTGATGACTTTCTTTATTATAGAAATATTATATATATATCTTACTCTTTTCTCGTAGTGGTGTTACTACTTTTTACTTCAAGGGACACCCTTAACAAAACGCATATGCTTGGGGGAATCGTGCGTTCGCTTAATATTTCCATGTTCATCAATTGTTTTACAATATTTCGTATGTGTGTCTGTATGTGTGTAATTATTTTCTTTTTAACTCACGCTTAAGTGTAACTGGATGGTCTGCATATGTTTATTATTGTTACTCATGTTGTTGTTGTATTATTACTTATTGTTGGCTAAATATTTTAAATTATTTCTTTGTTTTTCTTTTTTTTTTTTTTGTAGTACCCGAACAACCAATAACTAAAATTCTCTCTCAGAGGTACACTTTAAATGTTTTAACGTCGCATACACCAAGATCAACACCAACACATACGCATAAACTTTTAAGCAAGGGTAATAGGAAATGAGAGAAGAAAAGGAGCAAACTGAGCACAAAACAATGAACACATGTAAATAGGGAGATTTTTGTAAAATCACACACACATACAGACAAAATGATATAAATAAACAGAGAAAAAGGGTTGTTATTGCTCTTCTTGATGATTTGTTGGTGTCCTTGGTATTGTTATTGACACCATAACGACGCTTTATGGCGAATGAATGATTATTGCGAGGGAGAGAATTAATGAATGAATGAATGAGTGAATGTATGCCATGGATTGCCAGTTATGTCACGTTCTATAGTAAATTTTGTTGTTGTTTTTTGAGTATATCTGTAATGTATTTGTTGTTGTTGGTTGTTTTTGCATTAATAAATGCGTTATTGAGTGTATGCTTTTATACAAAAACAAACGATTTTTTTCATAGCACGTACTAATTTTTATAGGTATTCGTCTGCATACAAACACATCTACAAAAAATATTTCATACACATACACACAAACACATTTAAATGAAATCCTTTTATCCTGCTGTTGTTGTTGGTGTTGTAGTTGATTTTTATGGTGATCATGGTATAGTTATTGCCAGTGGGGTGTATTCACTTGTTGTTGTCTCGATTTTGAAGTGTTTTTAATAAGGAAATGATGATAGAAAAAATCTCTTCAATCAACAAATACAAAATGACTGCTTCTTTTTGAAAAATTTGGTTGAAACAAAAGTGTTTATGTTGGTTAAACGAATGGAAATAGGAAATTGAAAATATGGATCAAAATATCCACTGCTGCAGTATATTGCATGGGAGCTAGGGTTGCACTACCATTTCATGCTAATAACACGATGCGACAGTGAAAATACACCCGAGTAACTACATAGTCTAAGTTATTCACCAGGTTAAGTAGAACTCAAAAATACTTTTTTATTCTTCTCGAACCCTCCAAACTTGTTTTATGTGACAAAAACGGTTTTTTGATCTTTTCACAAAAAATTATCGATTACCCAAATATGTTTGAACCTGTTTTAAAAATGCAAATTTTTTAGAAAGGGGAGAGATTAGCCTTTCAAAAGTGTATACATAAACATTTTGATCAAACTAAAATGTTATGAGATTTGATGGAGTAAACGTGGAAAATATTATTTTTTTCTTATTTTTTCAAGATTAACCCAATCGCTGCCAAGCCTCAATTATATGAAGTCATTTACATTGCCATTTATATTTTGAATGTTATTGTTTACCAAAACCCTGTTATTTCTTGTTAAGAGCACATATATTATCATACATAATCATTTACAAGCAGAGAACCAAGGACGAGTATACTCGTCCTTGGCAGCGAATTGGTTAAGATTTTGAAAACAATATAAAACAAATTGGGGTATTCGATAATTTTGTGAGAAAAGAGCAAAAAACCGTTTTTGTCATATAAAACAAGTTTGGAGGGTTCGAAGAACATAAAAAAAGTATTTTTGAGTTCCACTTATCCTAGTGAATAACTTAGACTATGTAGTAACTAATTTAATTTTTTAATTTATTATATATTTAATTTTTTGTATTTTGTCGCATAGTGTAATCATTCCAATTAGGGCAACAAAAAACTCTAGCAGAATAACATTTCCTTTTCTTCTTTACAATTTCAATATATATATAAATAAATAGCCCTTCAAAGATCAATTGGTGTCATGTTTGTATTTGCAGCAAATTTTTTATTCCAACCATATTTCCTATTTCTTTTTTATTAATTCGATTATAATTTTTGAGCTTTAAATACGAGTATTTTGTTTTTATGCATTCCACTTTATTCTTATCCGTTTTTCTTTGCTTCAAAAATATATGAAAATAAAATATGAACAGTTTACTCAGTTTCCATGTTGACACTCTGGTTGTTCTCTCCTCGTTTCCCATTTTCAGCGCTGTATTATAATTATATTTTCATAAACAATACATTAAATGAATATGTATTTATACTGCAATTCCTGCTTCACTTCGTTTATTTTATTTGTAAATCCTTTCACCCGGTGATTATTCTGTTTTCTCTGTTTGCATTGTAAAAGCAGTGAAAAAAGGAAAACAATACAACTAGAATTGAAACGTAAACAGACCCTACCTATAGCATTTGGGAATTCTGGCAGTCTTTTCAATACCTCTTGTGACACGGCTTAAGTTTTTTGGTGTACTGACAATACAATTTCCCTAAAGGATACACCAACGACCTGAATGTAAAATACTATGAAATCAAATTGCATTGCATTTGTTATTGTACCAGTTCGAATGCAATACATTTAGTTTTTTTCTTTTTTGTGTTTTTCATTTTTCCAAGCTCTCCAAGTGTATTATGAGTACGAATATTAAGTCCAGGAGACACAAAGTAACGCTAAATGGGTTAAGATAAGTGTGCTAGTAAGTGCAGTTCAGTATAGCAGAATCGAATGGAGTAAAATAAACTGGGGCATATAAAGCGTTGGGAGAAACAAAGAAACTAACTAACGAGTTGAAGTGAAGTAAAATTGTAAGAAAACTAGAAATAAGGGAATGAGTGTGTCTGCAAGAAATAAAACCAACGAAAAAATTATAAGAGTGCTTAACTATTAAGACAAAGGCCTTAAGGAAGATGAATAAGAAACAAATAAGAAATATTTTCAGAAATCTGAACAGCTCAGTATAGACGAACTGCATCGACTGTATTAAATAATTTAAAAAAGCAAAAGCAGCAAAGCAAAGCAGGAGAATCGTTGCTTATTGTCGCGCTGCCTTTAAAATAATGACTTCCATATACACCCTTGTATTCTATTTTTTAAAGATTGCGACGTTTGCTGCGGTGCTTTTATTGTGTTTATGGCTAATGTCTGTAAAGATGACTACTCGCTGTAGCTGTGAATTAACCTCGCTCTTCGATGATATATTTTCCTCACCCAGTAGCATCACCAACACCATCTTCCTTAGATTTGTATGCCGTCGCTACATGAGGGTCCAGAAGCTCAGCTTTAGCCTTGGCATTACCAAGGCTCGTCTGAAAATGAATGTCCTAGGAAATTCATTTTCCTTTACGAGTGCTAAGAAAAGCTCACTTTTCTTTATTATTTTGTCGATGTGTGCTAGCTTATTGGCTGTGATTACACGGTTCAAAACCCAGCTCAGTCATCTAGCAAAAACTCTAAGTGTATAAAAATTGCCATGAAAAGCTTCTCAAAATCAGTCATTCGAAGTCTACTTCAAACTTTAGGTCTCGCCACTCATGCATAAAATTAACACACACATCATAAGTATGTTATGTATGCAATACTTTTTTCTTAATGCAAGAGAATTTGTCTTAAAATATTAAACTGGCAAGACTATATTATCAGTCGCTTTATCACATCCCATGTTTTTAATCCTTAGAGTATTTTCACTAATGTAAAGTTTGTTAGAATTTGTGGACTTATATGAATTCAAGTGTCTGTCAAAGAAGGAAATTTAAATATTTCATGACTTTAAACTGAGTATGGTTAAATATTTTTGCAACATTAAACATTTTTCTCTTGCACATGAAAACTTATAATCTGAACCAAAAATGGGTCCTATGAAAACCTCCAAATGTGCCACTTACATACATACTTGCTTGGCGTTTGTCACAAATATCATAAAGTTTTGCTGCAGCTTGCAATTTTACTACTAAAACGAATGGTTGGAGACTTTATAAGATTCTTAAGGAAAATGTAATGAAATTTTCCTTATTGCAGATGGATTCTCTTGTAAGTTGTAAGACAAATCACTGTGGTTCATTTCAGTTGAAAATTGTGTTTCGTCCTAAAGGCCTAAGAGAACTCGTAAACCTCATCGTTGTTGTGGCTGTAATTGTATTGTTGCATATTTATATTGTATATACAGAACATTGTAGTATTGGTGGCAATAAGGCCACCATTTACGTTTTCTGATTTTTATGTTTTTCATTTTATTCCATTATTTCCGGTAAATGTTTGCTACATATTGATTTCTTACTTTATATTTACTTTATATTTAAAATAAAAATTTTTGTGCAACATCACCTGTTGCATGTCTCTACATCCGTTAATTCCTGACTAAAGGACCTAGCTTCTCACAGCACATATGTTTTGTGTGTTAATTTGATCCATAAGTGGCAAAACCCACAGTTTAAAGTCGACTCCGAACGTCAGATTTATGTGAAGCTTTTCGTGCCAATTTTATTTACAGAAAATTGTTGGAAAAAACCCTGAGAGTGAGTCGCCTAAGAAATATTTGTTCATATTTCTTTTCGTTTGATATTTTTGGGCTGGGGTTTGAATCGTGACTTCACGTCTAATATGCCAACAGACTACCTAATAGACCACGGCAACTACTAAACGAATATTACAATGCCCCAATAGTAGTAGTAGTAGTACATTGTAGTACTGTAGTAGTACATTGTAAAGAGTTACGTTAACTATAGCCAGTAAGGAGTTAAGTTGCTCGCGAGTAATTAATAGGATGTGGAGATCTTCTATGGCTCCCAGTCATTATTGTGTTTGAAGGACTCTTGTCGACTACAACTACCACCAGTAGTCTAACACTGCAGGGATAGTCAGCCTTCCATCTTCTCTTCCATTAGTCGCCCTTTTACCCATGGGTTGTATTATAGCAACAAAACTTTCTTTTTCTATCCTTAGACGACATCTGGATAGTCTGATGAATAACTAAAATTTCTTCGCAAAAATTTAGAATTTCTTTAGACAATATAAACTTAAATTATCTAAAACCTGTTTAACTTGTAAAGAGTGTCTTCATCTTTCCTGTTATTGAATACATCCTTCCAACCTCCTCTTTCTGTTTCCTACTAAAATGCTAGTCTCATTAGTGGCAAATTCCCACAAGGCCTGAGATCCTGCGGTAGATGACACTATTTCACCTCTTCTCTATGTGGAATGGCAATCTGACCGTCGGAGCACACCTTTCAAGGACAAAAACCTTCTCTTGAAAGAATTTCACGAGTTTCTTAATGGGCTCTAAGTATTTTCTTCAAGGGTCTAACACTTCCCTTCCTGTTCTGCTAAAATTCCTTGCTCCATCTGTATACTACAGAATAGTCTCTCACTAAAAAAATCATTTCCAGTTTACTGGTTCTGTCTGTTAACGTGAGCTGCTACAATATTAACCTTGAATATCACAAAGGATGTTTCAACTGGGATTAGAAACAAAATATTTTAAAAATGTTTGTTATTTTCAAAACACTGGATCTGATGTGACAAGGGGATGTTTCCACATTTCAACGAGAGAAAAACATTTGTATGTCTACATATCATATTGTGATAAATTATGGATTAAATTAAATTAAATTAATATCGCAATAGTCAAGTCTTGTAGCTTACCAAGGCATATGATGCTCCAAGCGAGGTATATTTTAATGCAATAGAGTTCTAAATTAGAATTTTGTTTTTCTGAACTTCCTTAACATGGATTAAGGCCTAATCCTATAAACAGAATAAACGCAACGCAGCAAGTACAAAAATTTTGCATTTGCAGCCTAAGGTAAGCTGCATGAGCATTAATTATAATAAAGGCAGCAATATAAGCATAAGAAAAACAAATAAAAAATTTGTTATTCATTCATTCTTTGTCAAAGATGCCACTAAAATCCTTTTTGCGTATTATTTTATACATCGCGTTATTAAAGATTCTATTTCATTTTAATTTATTGTATTGACAACATTAATCCTCGCATTGCCAGCAAAAATCCTGTGCTAATTCTTTAATTACTGCGAATAAAAATGCAAAGAAGCGGAATCGTTGTCTGTTGTTGCGCTGTTTTAAAAATAATTGCTTCCATATACACCCATGTATTATACTTATCCTATAAATATGTTGGAAATACCATAATTTTTTTTAAATCTAGAAACCTGAAAATTTTTATATTTTAATTTTAATTGCTTACTAATAAAACCATTCGCTTAAATGTAATTTAATTGCCACAAGTTTTGATCAGTTGCCGTTAATTAAATCACTATGTAATGAAAGAGAAGTTAATGAAAGAGAAGTTATAAAATTGAATATAAAATAAACGTTTAAAATCTTTAAAAGTGACTCATTAAAGAACAATTCATTTCAATTTAATTGAATTTAAATTTTTAAAATTATGCTTGATACAGCAGCAACAGTAGCAACAACTTCCGTTTAATTTACACAGTTGTTAAACAAAAAATTGAATATTTAAATATAACTACGCTCTGTTCTTCCTTTTCCATTCTCTCTCTCTGTCTCTTTCTATGCTTATACATAGTTTTAGAAGTATTTGGCATACGGTTGCAAGTGTTTCTACAATTAATGCTAAACACCATTTCTTTTCCTCTTTTACGCTCTCATTGTGCACTTTGTTATTGCACATACAAAAAGTAAACTAAAGCTAAACTTGTTTTCTTTTATAAAAACAACAATGGCTACACTAACAATAACAAACCGACCAAAAGTACAAGACAATGGAGAGAAAAAGAAAAGAAAAAACACTGAAAATGACGCATATTTAGAGGAACACTTGTTAATGTAGTTGGGGCTGTTTAGGATTCCTTTAGTCACCATATGCTTACGTGTTTATACAAGCTCGTGTAGGGGTGTGTATACAGTGTATATTTAGTGGTCACATTAACATAAACTTGTACATGCAAGCAACCATATTTGATTGCCTTGTTAAATATATGAAGGCGTTATGAAAGTGAATGTGAAGAGAGTGAGAGGGAGGAAGAGAAAAAGTAATTGTTTGCTTATATGTGTGTACATCTCAGTTGTTCCAAGAAAAAAATGTTTACACAACTCATAAAAGTTTACGTATACTTTTAAACCCATACGTAGGCACATTGCATATGCAAACTACTATCAACAACTAAAGGCACGCATTTACAGTGCACACACAGCTGAAGAGTAATTACAGTGTTTGGTAAATATTATAAGTACATATAAATATTAATAACTAATTGATAAAATAATAGAAAAAAATGGAAATTTATAAATCAAGAAAAATTAAGGATTATTAAGACGGATGTAAAAAATATGTGAGGTATTCACCAATTCAAGACAAATAAAAGACGTAAAAATTAAACTATTGTCGAGTCATTCACATTTATTTTTATTTTTAATGCCTCACTTTTGGTCCCAAGATAATGAATTGACTCTCTACCGCTAATAGGTTTTCCACACTAAGTTAGCTAAGACTAGTCAGCATCTCGAAGCAAATGGGCAATGGTACGGTTTAAATGCTAATCAGTCGGGCTTTCTTAAGTAATATGGAATAAAAGAATCGAATACATGATGCCACCCTATTGGTTAGCGTAGAAGTTTAAAACACACATTCTGGATAATGAAGCTTAGAAAAAATTATGCTAAAAATCTTGTGAACATCTCCGTATAAATTCTTATACTATTGTCATCACCCAATAAAAGTTTAGATTATCTTAAGCTAATTTAGTCTAAGAAATATCATCGCCGCTATCTATCATTCTTTTCACTGAGTATACCGTTTCAAATATATCTTTCCACTCCGTAGCAAGGTTCTGGTTCCTTTAGCAACATGGTTGCTTTCCTTTTCGTAAGCTTGTTTACAGGTATATTGCTGTGAATTGCGACATATATGAATAGCTAATATTAGTATTTTTTGTCAGCTATTATTACTGCAGTCGCTCCTATTAAAATGCCCGCATTACAAAAAAAAAACAATTGTTTTTCAAAATGAACAAGACGTATGAAAATAGACAATTTATTACACTGATTTTATTCTATTTGTTTAAGTTTTAAGCGAAAAGACATCATTAGGCATTACAACTGTGAAAATAACAACGAGTTTATTAAAAGCAACAGCACTGGCATGAATGAAACAAATTATTGCCAAACTTATTTTAAATTTTAGCTGCATGTTAAGATGTTTTAAATTTTTTTTAATTTTTCTTTCTGTCGTAATGTTTAAATCAAAATAAAACTATTTTTTTATTTTCTGTTGGCTTTTGAATGTTTGTAAATCTTTTCTGTTTAAATACTTTATTATATTACATTACATGTGTTATTATATGCTTCCTAAGTTGGTTTGCGCTGAATATTGTAGATTTTAAAGCCAATAAGCCAGTCTAAAAGGCATTTAAACTTGTTTGTACTTTCTTTTTTAATTTCATTTTAAGGCAGGGGTCCCTTTTTGTTGTTCATTATATTTTTTTCTTTTGTAAAATGCAAAAATGTGACATGCCTTTGTTTTCTGGTATAATAAAAAGAGATTGATATGATAATTGGCTAGGCTTGGCATTATTAACAATGTAAATACATAGGTAATCTTATTACAAAACCATTTTTTATATTTAAAAGTATTGTTACGAAAATGAAAGCTGTAGATTCTGGTGTTTTGCTTTTACATCGCTTAACATTCAAATAATAAACAAAAGCTACAAAAGCAAAACAATACAGTAAACAAACCTGTTTTCAAATTACCGTACTGCTTAATATAACAAACACCAGCATAAAAAATGGTAAACAAATAAACAAAAATACACAAACAACACTACAAGAATAAATGTAAACAAAATACACAAACAAAACCGCAATAAACAACGATGTTTACATTTACAGAGATTTCGAGAAGACGAAGTCAAGAATATGCGCCATTAAGAACGAATGTTCTTTTGCACATCAGGCTGTGTACTCTACCACATAAAAGGCAAGGCAAAGCAGGCGACTGAGTGAGTGAAGTTCAGTCAGTCTTACGTGAAGACGCGGTGTGTTTGAAGGGAGTAATGGTAATTTTAAGATCTCCGTTACAAAGATCTGTCGAAGAACTGTCTAGTAATTGTCATTGTTGATGTACAGGCTGTAAATAACAAACAAAGCAATTCTTTTTGTTTACATCAAGTTGTGAACAGTAGCACACAGAATTGTGCGAATAATAAAGAATTTGAATTAAAATTAAACATAAATTTATTTTTATTTTATTTGCAATATACGAGCTCAGATTTTAAATGTTTTTAAAAGGCAAAAACGTAACAGTATTGTTTATTGCAAGGAAAAAAAATCAATTCAAATACATATCTCTTCAAAAAGCATTTTTATTATTACCATCTCAAGTGCTGTCTGAAACAATGAACAACAAAAGGAATTCAATGGAATAAAAATAAATACAATAAAACAGCTGAACACTATTATTAGGTTTTTCTGGAACTTTATGCGTAACTCTTTCATTTGGAATTCCTGCAATATTTTACTCTTTTATATGCTTTCAAGTTAAATGACATTAGATACGTATTTATTTCAGTATTCATCTCTCCAGTTGTTCAGTAGG
The DNA here is from genome assembly GCA_932273835.1 of Sarcophaga variegata. Classification (NCBI taxonomy): domain Eukaryota; kingdom Metazoa; phylum Arthropoda; class Insecta; order Diptera; family Sarcophagidae; genus Sarcophaga; species Sarcophaga variegata. The sequence continues at coordinate 98,602,880 of OW026360.1, read as the reverse complement.
ACACTTCCTTCACTACAATTTGTTTTTCACAAATTTTTTTTATACCAGCCTGTCATTTCGTAAAATTTTTCAGGAATTTTATTGTATTTTATTACATTTTATAAGAAATGGTTTTTACACATACATATACACAAACCGCATGAGGCATGGAGCATGAATATATTGCTGTTGGCTTTTATGTGAATGTAAAAATAAAAAATATTCCTAAAGTATTTTATTATTGAAATTGTTAATGTTTTGTTTTTTCCCCTGTCTTTGGTAAATTTTTTGTCTCACTGATAACAAGCATTTAAAATTTAGTTTTTTAATTTTTGTTTTCTATGAATTTATAGTTACGACAGCAATTTGCGCTGCAAATGATAATCCATTATTTAGTACTCATCATATAAGTATCTAATTATGTATGTGTCGGATGGTTAAATCGTCTTGATGGAATAAGTGGGAATGCCTACAAATTGTTTTGGTTGGTATTTTTAACAAGATGCCTGAGTACAAAATAATCACTCATACATATGTAGTCTACCTAAGTGACTAACAGTCAATTATAATAGAATTCTTGACATCTGTCAATTGACTTCTATAAAACTTTGGATAAAAACAAAATAGGAAGTGTGGCTGGCATAAAAATTTGCTGCATTTGAAGAGCTATTTGTAGCACACAGTCACTCTTATTACTGGTCTACAACTAGAATAAAAACTGGCTTCTCTTTTGTTGCATATCACTGCAATAACATCCTCGACTTTTCTCACTTTATACTCTGAAAGATGTGGAGTGAAGGTTATTGCCCCTCTCGAAAATTCAGATCATTGTACTATTGCTTAGTCTAGTAGGTAGCGTGTTGTTTTATATGACGTGAGGCCACGGTTCAAACACTAGGTAAGATATTTCTAACAAATCGAAATATGAAAAATATTTCTTCGTCGACTGCCTCTCAGCAAAATTGTTGGCTAATTACCATAAAAAGCTTTTCAAAAATGTATCATTGGGAGTTTGAAGTCGACTCAAAGACGATTTGTCGTCATCTTCAAAACTTTTCCCTACATCAGGAATATATTCTTCTATACGCGCTTTTCTTAATCTTGTTGAAGATTTTGAATCGATAGGAGTAAAATTAGTGTGACCGTTAAATTGCTTGCTCAATTACGTTGACCGTAAAATAGCCGAAATGCTGTATGGACTTTGTGAAAAGATTTATTTCAAAGCAAATTTCCACAATTCCGATGCATAATTCTGGGGATAACCAGTTCACGATGACTTTCACTACCTAAATGTTTGACATCCCAGAACCTAAAAAATAAACCTAAGACACTTCTGAAATCAGCCTTCACCAAGTAGTTGAATATTTTTCCATTTACAAAGTTCTCTGCTTCTCATATATGATTCTATTATGTCTTGACTTTCAATCTCGAAACATATTTGAATTATTTCACAAAGAATTTCTTAAAATTTTCCTTTAGCCTTACCGGCTATAATAATTACATTCACTTGGAGGTTAATTTACGCCTTAGATAGTTTCATCAAGAGTTCTTGCATTATAAAGCTAGCCACAGAGAAAGAATTCATTTTTATTTTGTTTCCTGCGTATGCTTCCGAAGATTTTGTGCACAGAACCGACCTCTGCCTTAATCTGGAGACTACAGGTCCCATATCCATTTCTATGATCTCGTGTGGTGGTGTTATCAAATGTGTACTCAGTATTAAGAAAGACCGCAATAGATCACTATATATTTCATGTTTTATATAGCATAGTTGTGGATAAGCAGGTCGCCGTAAACTATTGCGTTGGCTTATTAGACGTGAGGCCACGGTTCGAACCCCAGAGCAGAAATCTCCAACAAAACGAAATATGCAGAAATATTTCTTCGGCGACTTCCTCTCAGCAGATTTCTGCTAAAATACTCCAAAAAAAAATAAAATTGCCATGAAAAGTGTCTAAAAAATCTGTCATTCGGAGCCGACTGCAAACTGTAGGTCCCGCCATTCATGTATAAAATTAAAACATACAACGTAGGTGGTGTGAGAAACTAGGCCGTAATCCTGACTCAACGGTTGTAATGACCAATAATATATTTTTGTGGACAAGCATTATGTGGGTGTCACTCAAGGTTAGATGTCCTTAAATCTTTATGACCAGCTTGTTTCTAAACGTTAAACAGTTTACATCGTTTTTGTATAGAGCAGTTTGAATTTATTTACAATGCAGGCTATCCAACCATGTTTATCGTTATCGATATATCCGATCTTAAATATTACGGGTCATTATTACAACTTGCCGTCAACTAAAGGGAAGATTTTAAAGATTTTATTGTTCACTTTCTTATTTTTGAAGTTGCCATATTGAAAATATTATATAACATGGCAAATTTAGACCTAAACTTAACTTTAAAAGTTATAGGAAAGATGATCTTCCCTTGGTTAACGCTAACTTTTACCTTATTGTACACTTTTAATAATAAAAAAGAAATTATCTGCCCGTTAAATTCATCTCTTTAGTTAACGGTAAGTTATAATAATGGCCTTAAAAGTATTATATCTCGAATTTTTATTTATTTATTAAATAGAATACAATTACAATTTGTATTTAATTAATTACGATTTGAGTAATCTAGACCTTATGCTCGTTGTGTAACAGACATGAGTCTCTGGTGGGGATCGAACCCATAATCCTCACGCTAATAGCCTAGCAGACTACTAACTAGACTACCAATTAAAATAAATTTCCTGATATCCTGTACCTTGAACCCTGGAACAATAAGAATATAAAGACTTTCGGTAATTTTTTGTGGTTGTCCGACATTGATGCCCATATTGGACAAACTCGAATCCATTGTCTGTATCTATCTTTTGCTTGCTTTCCTCATAATATGAAGATTTATACATTGATTTTCGCTTTTTTATCCTTTTAAAAGAATTTCCATCACATTTTAACTACCTTATGTTTTAGCAGCTAATGAACATCATAATATAATAATTAAAACTTGATTTTCATTTAAGCTCTCCAACCAAGTGGCAATTGTGGTCAATTGGTTGTTTTATTCATAGTCAAATAGATTCTGTTGCTGGTAGTTGCTGTCGTTGTTGTTAGAAAATTTCTACAGGAAACCTTTTATAAGCTGTTAGCATATCCTCGATACATGGACGGTGATAAATAAACGAAACTTAGAACGAGAGCAGTTACAAATGTACTCTCTATCTCCCAAATGGAAAAAGACAAGTTAAAACTGAACACCAATCTGCATACAAATGACCAACTCAAAACACTTTAAATACATGGCAAAATACACGTATAAACTACGTTTTGTGAGTGAGATATTGTGGGAAAAACACTAAAAAAGGAAATAAAGGATATGAAAAACGATATACAGAAGAAGAAGAATAGAATGGGAAAAGATAAATGGGAAGCGAAGTGTATAGCAAATAAGTTGTTCCAGTTTAAGTTCAACAACGGTTGTCAACATTATTCATCTCAAGTCTGTCATGTCGATTTTAATCATTTCGTCATTCATTTCGCTGCACAGTCATTCATTCATTCATTCTAAGTTTTTCTGTTTCTTCTTGCAATGATTGGTAGCAGCGTGTTCCTCACTTACTACCCGCAGCAGCAGCCAAAAGTATCGATGTCATGTGATCAGCATTAGCAAAAGCAGCAGCATAGTTTTTAAATATCATTTTCATTTAACTAAAATTTTCTTTTTGTTATTGTTGTTGTTACTATTGTTCTTAAATTTATAGTTTTCAGCATGTATTTGCTTAAAAGGAACATTCCATGCACATCACATGCACGTTTCAGACATTTGCCTATATAAACACGCGTTGATGCCAGCCATCATACTGATGAGGACCGTAATAATGTTGTTGCGTTGAGAATGTGATTGCGTTGAACGATGAAAGTGAAATAAAATACGGTTTTATGTTCTGGTTTTTTAAAGAAAATTTCAATTTTATTTCGTAAAATATTAACTTCTTAAGTCTCCCTAGCTCCCTTATTGTGTATTTGTTTTTTTGCTGTCTGTTATGCAAAAGAAATTTTGCATTCATCCGGTTATTTAAAATGTATTTACACATGTATATGTGTGTTAATAGATGTCAGTAACGTGGGTTTATTTATAATGATCTTAAAGAAAACTTCAACACCTTGAAGGACCTAATTTTTTATAATAATGTTCCAATGTTTATTGCAACTAAAATTACGAATTCTGCTTGTGGTGTTATCTGGACAAGTTGAATTAACTAGGCAAGGAAAATAGGATTCCAGGTCAGGTAAGAGTTAACAAATGGACTTGGCAGGAAAGAGCTGCTCCGACACCGCTGATAAGGCCTGAACCTTTCTGTAGAGTCAAAAGAGGAGCAAAAGAGAAGAGCGCCAATTCGCTTCAAGCCATACAAGTCTGATAGAATATGAACTTACATACATACATACGTAATTGGTCATTACATCCCTTCAGTCAGCATTACGACCTAATTTCTCACACCACTTGTGTTGTGTTTGTTACTTTTAAACATGAGTGGCGGGATCTTTAGTTTAAAGTCGACTACAAATGACAGATTTGTGAGAAACTTTTCATGTCAATTCTATTTTTCAGATTTATTGCCAGCAGACTGCTGAGAGGAAGTTGCCGAAGATATATTTTTCATATTTCGTTTTATTGGAAATGTAAGACATGGGGTTAGAACCATGGTCGCACATCTAATAAGCCAACACACTACCACTAGGCTACATCCCAGAGAAATTAAGTTATCAAGGAGTCTAAACAGGACTTTGACAGCCAACATAAAATACCAAACTTACTCCTGCTCTTCATTTCGAGCCGAACGGTAAAAATTCAGGATCCAAAGGTGACTTTGTTGAAATTGTTTTATGCAACTGAATGTTGAGAACTGACCCAAATTGTCATCGAAAACTAATCATCTTCAGGAATAAGATCGATACATAGCCACATAAGATTTGAAAGCGTCCAAGAATTAAAAAAAAATACATTTTTGGTAGGAATTTTGGTATGACGACGTTGGCCAGTCCATCGTAATTAACAGCGAGTACTAGAAATGGATTGTTACCAATTTTTTTTAATTTGAATTAGATGATGTGTACACCAACAATAGGTTGATTTCAACAGGATGGTACTGCATGCCACATATTAGCTCATGCTACATTGGATATTCTGCACGAGCGATTTGAGGCCATTGCCATCGTGATGTGAGCTGGAAGCCGAAATCGTGGGCTTTCATCGTTAGAGAGTTCGATTTCTTTGGGTGTGTTTTTGTGCAATCGGTTAAATCCAGCCTGATTTCTTTTTTTTTGGAGACCAACACTCAGGAGTTGATCCCTTTTAATGAATTTCATTTTGTTGGAATACAGAAATGATTGATTATAGGAAAAAGGAAGAAGGAGGTACTGTGTGATAAATTTTTTTCATCACTTTTGTTCGGTAATAATTCTCATTTTCTTTTTTCTATTGTGAGCAATCACATATAATGTCTGATAAAAAACCAGACATTCACAAAAACCCATGTGCACGTGTGTATACTATAGTGGCTGTTATTTACAATCTATAAATTTCTTTTCCGCTTCCTTTTCCTTACAAATACATCAAAGAGGCACACACCATTAAAGGAAAGGGAATTTCGTGTTTTTCTTGGATATTTTTTCTTTTCATTTTTCTCTTTTATGTTTCGTTTTCTTTTTTTTTATTCCCTTTGTTTTTTTTTACTACTTTTTTCTATTTCAAAATTAATTTCTTTTTCTTGAATGTTTGTAAGGGCGAAGTGTGATGAGTAGCGTTTTGAATCGCAACAGAACTTCAGCTTCAACAGTCTTTGTTCGTCAAAATATATGTCTTTGTAAATTGAAAAATTTCCACTTGATTGCCTGCTGTATAGTTGTTGCTTTAAGATTTTTAGTTTTTCTTATAAAAAATAAATTTTTTGTTGTTTTCTATGTTTTTTTTTGTTCTTTTTCCCAAAGGTTTTTATTTGATATTCAGAGTTGCTACACAGTTTGATGTCTATATTTTTGTCTTGTAATTCATTTCCATCAATTCTGGGATGCTGTCAATTTATGATATTGGTAAATCGTTTATGTACCAAATACATGTATAATAGAGCTGTTAAATACAACCAATAGATTTAACGGACGGCCAAATCCAAAGTAATGTTTGAATAGGTCATGAAGAAAAATGTCATGAGATTGGATAAGCAAACAAACTGATGAAGGTTGGAGAGGAGAACTGACAATTCGTTATCTATTCGTATCTATAAAATTTAAATCTAAAAAAGTCTGTTTATTAATATATCCCAGCTCTAGTTTTCTTAGCCCTTGTTGAATTTCTTAGTTATCTAAGACGCAATGCTTCGTTTAGTAATTCAATATTAAAGTGTGTGGAATTTTAAATAAAGAAATGAAGTTCCAGGAAACGATTTTCTTATTTTTCCCTTTTTTTTGTTTTATTAGGAATTTGTTTTCATTTCAAATAATTTTTTAACATACACAGTGAAAATACAAGATAATTTAAAGTCTCTACAGTTTAGTAAGTAGTATGTTGGCTTATAAAACGTAAACCCAGGGTTGAAACCCCAGGTCAGACATCTCCTATAGAGATCAGCAATGAGTGTTCAAAAAGATAAGTAGAATCGAATCATACTCATAATTTCTGATACTTATACGCATTCATACTTATTTTAATATCATGGAACCTCTACTCATATTCAAAGTTTCAAGTACTCATCATATTTATACTTAACAATTGATGTTGTTGATTTCGACCCTCAATGACTTAACATTTACAAGAATCACAAAATAAGTATGATTCGCGTACGAACACTAAAATACTCAAGAGAAGGTTGTGTGTTTGCTCTGCTTGTTGCTCTGCTCGAGACATTCGAATTATTTATTAGTATTAAAAGTATTTTTCTAAAGTAATGAATCTAAATGCGTAGACTTATGAATCAAACATATTTCGAATGATATGAGTTTGATGGCAACATTGTACTCATACTCGTTGCAACCTTACTTACTTATAAATCAACGTTGTAGTGAGTATGAATGAATCTGAGTAGTTAAATTTCAATATTGTTGACTCATATTCAAAATTTCATGGTTGCTTATGGGTAGCGAAAAAACGATTCATTGCTGAACTCTGATATCCAACAAAATGAAATATGAAAAAATATTTCTTCGACGACTTCTTCTCAGCTGAATTCTGACAAAAACCCTGTGAGTAGATAAAATTGCCATGAAAAGTTTCTTAAAAATCTGCATTCGTAGTCGACTGTGGCGATTAGAAGCTTGTTCGTAGTGCTAACTAAAGGGTTTGGTACACTGTAAAGTTTATAGTTTAAGCATATAAAGTTTTTTTAATTGGTACGAAAATGAAGAATCTAGATACTGGTGTTTTGTTTTTACGTCGACTAACATTAAAATTATAAACAAAAGCTACAATAACAAAACAATGCAGTAAACAAATCTGTTTACAAATTATCGTACTGCTTAATATAACAACAAACACCAGCATAAAAAATGCTAAACAAGTAGGCAAAAATACACAAACAATACTACAATAATAAATGTAAACAACGATGTTTATATTTATAGAGATTTCGAGAAGGCGAAGTCATGAACATTCGACTTCAAGAGCATTCATCAGACTGTTTACGTTGCCATATAAGAGGCAAGGCAAAGCAGGCAACGAGTGAGTTAGTGAAGTTTTGTCAGTCTTCTGTGAAGACGCGGTGCGTTTGAAAAGAGAAATCGTGGTTTGAAGATCTCCGTTACAAAGACCTGTAAAATAATTGTCTATTAATTGCAAAGAGTATAAACAGAGGATTAACAAAGAAAAGCAAATTGTGGTTTTAACGCAAAAGTTGGTTTTAACGTTAAAACCAAAAATAAAACCTGTTCTTACCATACAAAATTATTGTGTTAAAACCAAAATAAAACCTTTTTTGAATTGGTTTTAAGTAGGTTTTATGAAATACAACTTTGTTTTGATGTACTAAATGTACTGTAGCTCTGAAATCTTGAAAACAGCTGATAAAAACAAAATAAAAACAAAAACATTGAATAAACATTTATTTTGTGTTAAAAAAGGGAAAAATTGGAATTTTTTTTGATTTCTTCAATGAAAATTTAAAGATTTGTAAATATTTAATTATTAATCGAAATGTGCCTGGTTTTTGGTCAAAATGAATATAGTTTTTTATGCAAAAGGTAAGTAAGAAGCTAAATATATCAAAATGAAATAAGACATATTGCTCATAAAATAAAATAATAAAAACCCACCCCGAAAACTAACAAAACATAAATAAACACTAAGTACAAATCAAAACAAAAACAGCTGTTGCGTAGTCATAAATGTAAGGAATTTAAACCCAGATTTAAGAAAACTTGCAGTGTGAACGCAAAATCAGCAGATTATGGTTTTAATGCTAAAATCAGGTTTTAGATTTTGGTGTGAAAACACTATATTTTAAACATTTTAAATTTAAATTATTTAAAACATAACAATATCAATACTTAACTAGAGGACGTGATAATTTAGGTAGCAGTACTCGATATTCTGGCAAACCCTTTGGTTTAAGTTGTCAAACCACAGTTTAGAAATGAAGATAACAATTTTATTTTTAAGAGAAATAAAAAGCTTTGCATATATAATTATATAATCTTGTATTCGGCTTTTCTTCCTTTTAATTTTTATTTTTTAATATATGTATTTCGCTAGCTGCTATTGTCATTTACCTCGCATATGGGTTGGTTTTTTAATATTTAAAAGTATTTTGCCATCTTTAATGAAATACGTCTTTAATTACTTTCCATGGTGGCAGTTTGCTTAATTTTAAAGCCTTAAATAAAATGAAAGACAACAATTTAAAAAAAGAAACGAAGATCCTTTCGAACACGCTATTGCAATGTGTGCAATAGACTAACAAAATAAAGAAATAAAATAAGGAAAATAAAGGAAAGGATTTTTTACAAAACTTTTGCGCTAAAACATCTGTTGCATTAAAAACTTTATTAGAAGTATGAAAAACAAAAGAATTAAAAAAAGCATGCCCTCACTCGTATAATTCGTATGCGGACTTAAGCGGCAAGGCACGAATTTGAAGATAAACTCAAATTTAACAAAACATTTACTAAAGAAAAGTAATTAAAAAGATTACGTACGACGTAAATAAGATAAGACTAAACGAATGAAAATAACAACGAATCTTGTAATTTTTGTTTAATACGATTACAATTAAAATGCTTAAGTTAGACAAGTTTTAGACAAATTTTAAATTACAAAAATCTCGCCTAAAAGAGTAGTTACGTCTGCATGAGCATTAATACAAGAAATAGAAACAGCTAATGTTGCTTATCCTATATGTCAACAATACAAACATATTTTATACGGGAATTTACACGTTTTTATAAGAAGATTTCTAATTTATTTTCATTTGTATTGTGTTTGAAGTTTTAGCAAAGACTTATGGATTTGGTCTTTACTATCACCATACACAACATAAATAATTGGTCATTACAACCCTCCAGTCAAAATAACCACCTAGCTTCTCACAACACCCATGTTGTGTGCGTTAATTTTACCTAGAAGTCGACTCCGAACGACAGATTTTTGAAAAACTTTTTCACTGCAATTTTATTTACTCTCGGAACTTTTGACAGAAATCTGATGAGAGTAAGTCACAGAAGAAATATTTTTTCATATTTCATTCTAATGGAGTTTCAACCATGGCCACAGGTCTAATAAGCGCACTAAAACACTATCTACTAAACTACGGCAACTATTGCTCCTGCAGTACGAACAGAATGTTTTACTAGAGACGCGAGAAACATCCTAAGAGGCGCCATAGGAGGTGAACGATGGTGGATTCGTTCCAAGTGGTGACTGCAATGGTTACAATTAATATCCGCGAACTTTGAACAGATTGCGAAAGTATTTTCTCAGTATTGTTACGTTTTTGTCTTTAAGAAACGTTTGAAATATGAGCTCGTAAATTGCAAAATCAAAATAAAAGTAAATTTATGTTCAGTTTTAATTAATTTCTTTATTGTTCTAATTCTATGTTCCAACAAAACAACAATTGCTTTGTTTGTTATTCCTCTATGTACTCTTTTGCGTAAACAATAAAAACTACTAGTCAATTTGTTCGATAGATCTTTATAACGGAGATCTTCAAACCACGACTACTTTCCTCAAATACCATGTCTTCACACAAGACTGACTGAAATTTTATTGACCCCGTTGCCTACTTTGTCTTGCCATTTATATCGCAGGGTAAACAGTCTGATGGATGCTCTTGAAGGTGAGTGTCTTCGCCTTCTCGAAATCTCTATAAATGTAAGCCTGTTGTTTACTTTATTTTTGTTTGCGTATTTTGGTTACGTTTGCTCTTGAAGTGTTGTTGTTGTATTTTTGTTTACTTATTATCTTTTTTTTATACTGGTGTTTTTGTTGGTATACTTTTGTTTACTTGTTTATCATGTAAACAAGTTCATTATTTTTGTTTTTGTAGCTTTTGTTTACAATTTAAACGATGTGAAAGCAAAACACGAAATAGAGGAGTCGATTAACACAGCAGTTCAAGTTGTTAGAGCACGACTTGATAAGTGGTTAAAATGGTGAAAATGGCTGTAGAAAAAAAATTAAAGTGGAGTCAAAGAGCACCATAAAATATTTGGGTGTATTCATCGACCACAGGTTATATTTCAAGGATCATGTGAATTGCTTAAGTGCAAATGCATTTGTGTCTCAGGGAGCACTGGTGCGGATAATGCTTTAAATTGGAGGAATAAAGCCATTGAAAAGCCATGAAGACTTCTAGAAGACAACTGTATTCATTGTGTCGCCTAAACACTATTAGACTGATAACAGTTTTTAAAAACAATCTGATGAAGCGGCATGCTGATAGATATTTCGGCGAAATTATTTCCGCTTTCTTGAAGATGGGAAGAGCATAGTGCAGAATGACGGATTTTCATGTGCAAATGAAAATCACAATGAGATGTCAGCTTACAGTTTATCGCTGATATAACTGCGGTTCAGATTTGTACATGAGGCATCACCCACAGCCCCAAAACTGTGTAAATGTGGTTGAGGACACATAACATAGACTTTTACTGCCAGATATTCCAGTCTTTGGGTGAAATGTTAAATTCTCAAATTATATAGAACGAGTGTAATGAGCATATGGCTGAAGGTATTCTGGAACGTTGATTTATAAGTATAAGTACAATGAGTATGAGTACAACGTTGACATCGAACTCATACCTTTCGATATATATTTGATTCATATGCCTACCCATTCAGATTCATAAGTTTAGAAAAATACTTATAATACTTACAAATGATTAGAGTGACTCGAATCATACATCAAAATGTACAGTCTTAGTTGTATTTACAAAAAAAAAGAAAAAAGACAAAGAGAGCAAGCAAAGCAAACACACAACCTTCTAGTGAGTATTGTAGTTTTCGTACACGAGTCATACTTATTTTGTGATTCTTGTAAATGTTGAGTCGAAATCAACAACATCATACGTGTTGTTAGGTATGAATATGATGAGTAGTTCAAATTTTGAATATGAGTAGATGTTCCATGATATTAAAATATGTATGACTGAGTATAAGTATTAGAAATTATGAATATAATTCGATTCTATTTACCTTTTTGGATACTTATTGCTGATCTCTGGTATATAGGCAAGAAAGATGACGAATTGTGCCTGATTATGTTAGAATACGTGAGCATAGCTTTTTAAAAATATGACTGACGGTATTTGTATAATACCTACTTTTGCGAGCTGGTTGTATTAATTTGGGCTAGACATTTGGCCAAATTTTATTCAATCAAAATCCAATAACGGTTTTATCAAACTCAAACCACCTTATATCATAACTGCTTTTTATTTGTAATCGTTTTTGTTTATATTTTGTTTTTTGTAATTTTGTACTCCCCTTAAAATTATTACAAGCAAACTTTCATGTTTAAAATTTATGGATTTTTATTTAACCTTTTATTTTCAAAGCCATTTGTAACATTAAATGGCTACAAAAGCAAAGAAAAAAATTAAACGAAAATAAGTTTTCCAAAAAAGTGGCCGGAAAATTTATTTTCAGTTTTATGTTTTTTTGTTTTTGCCAATTTTAGCTAAACATGTGTTAAACGTTTACTCCTGTTGTACTTTATTAAATAAAATATACAAGCAAACAAATACAACAACATTACCAAAAAAAAACATACAAGAAGTCGTTAAAAACTTTTATTTCCAATATATTGTTGTGTCGTTTTAGTTCTTTTTATGAAAAAGTTTCCGAAACACAAAAAAAAATTGCTACAAATATTGACAAAAATACAATAAAGTTTAGCTCAGTACTAAAGTCATAAATAACTATTAAATTTCGATTTGCACGTCTGAGGCTAATGTTTTGTTGTCGAAATAAGTGCCGGAGAATTTATGCTCTTACCTCCCCGGTTTTTTCTTAACAAATTTTGTAAAATTTCGCTTGGCTTTCATTTGTTTTCCTCCACCTTGAGGTTTTTTTATTGCCTTATGTCACCAGCAATAGTCCAAAGGAAATTTAAGGTAAAAGAAAAACCTAAAAATTTTTGATTAACAAGAAATCTATTTGAAACGTGTTCTCGTGGAAAAGTTTTTTGTTACAAATAAGGTGGCATAACAAAAGGAAAGGAAAATCAAAAGAAATAAAAATTTTATAGTCTTTGGACTTTTTTCGTTATTGAGGAAATGAAGGTTTGATTTACAATCGGGTCAATTAACTCTTAAGTTTCAGGAGACTTTTGTCAGAAATTACTCAATGCAGTTACAATTTAGTCATTATAATGCACCATTTTGTAATGTCAAGTATTTTAACTCTTTAAAAAACCTAACGTAGTAGTTTTATTACTTAAGTACATAATTGGTTATTACAACCCTTTAGTCAGATTTATAACCTGGTTTCTTACACTAACTATGTTGTGTGTTTTAATTTTTTATTCATGTGCGGTGGGACCTACAGTTTACAGTCGACTTCAAACGACAAATTTCTGAGAAACTTTTCTTCGCAACTTTATTTACCCACAGAGTTTTTGCCAGAAGACTGCTGAGAGGGAGTCGCCTAAGGATAATTATTTTTCAAATTTCGCTTTCATCGAGATGTTTAGCCTGGGGTTTGAACCATGATATCGCGGCTTTGCCTTGTATATAAAATCTCATAACAGTGCTGACTTCAACTGTTTTAGATGGATTAACTCAACAGCCATCAGATATTAAATATTGTGTCTCAAAATCAAATCTGTACACCAAATACAGCAATTGCGAGAAATGGTATCCAAAGAATTATCCAAACATTTTTGAAGAATAAAAGTAGAAATTACGTGAACTACTGTATATTTTCTCTCAAAATAAACCACAACACGTGAATACCGTTCTATAGACTCCAAGACAAAAGGGACTCTTTCAAAGATACATAACAGCATACTACCCACTTTTATTACTACCAATAATATCTATCCTGAACACATTCGTATAAAATGATGCCTATTGTAAAGGTTCCAAATTATATCGTTCACTCTTGTTACTCAGTTGCAAAGCATTTCCCAGAATCATACAGTCTACGGGTTCCGCGCATGTATGGTTGTTGATATGTAGTTGTTGTTGTGCTCCGCACAAAGTAGGTATAGGCTGAAGCCAGTCTTTTATTTTCGAAAATTTTTTAAAAGAGGGGAGAAATTTGTTCACCTTCAAGTCGATGCGTAAGTTGTGTAATAAATTACAGAAGTAGACATTATAGGTCGGCTCACTTTCTCCTTAATATTACCATTTGGATGCAGAACGAATATTGCGAGTTGAATTTCTACGCGACCCAGTTCCTAACCGGCCATGGATGCTACAGGAAATACCTGCATAGATTTGAACATTATACCTCTCTTATAGGCCCAAACTGTGTAGATGTGGAGCATATTCGAATATGCCGCCACATATTTAGATGACTAGGGGAATCGAGTTTTGAACCAAACCGGCTTATGGGGGAGGTGTTGAATTCTGGAATTCTATAGAGCCAATATAGCCAGAGAATGGCTGAGGTTATACTGGAAATCCGAAGGTTGAAGGAACGAAGTCGGAATTTAAATTTAATGTGAGAAAGCTTTAAATCAAACCACCCCTCCGCGAAGTGATACCTTACGGCAGTACCGCGGGTGGGGAATGGTCGAAAGGTGTAAGAAGTGGGTTTAATACGTAAGCACCAGCGATAGTGAATCGTACACACTTTTGTTGGAAAAAAGTGTCTTTCGTCGATTCGCAACTCTGGCTCAAGTCAACAAAAAAAAAAAAAAAAAAAATTGGCGCCTTTTTCTGTTGGCAAATACATAGACGGCATTAGTCCTCGTAAGGTTGTCAATTATTTTGTATTAGATTCATTAGGATCGCTTGGGGTATAAAAAATATTTAATCGGATTTTAAGTTAGTTGAGGATCACTGGCAAATTTTTTAATATTTCAATCTTAAATCAAACTAGAACTGGCCCATAGGCTTTGTCAGTAGTTGTCCGCATTTTTTAACTTTTATCCATGAAAACAAAAAACCCTGTTTATTTAAAACAAAATTATTCCCTTAAATTATCCAAAAACAAGACAACGTTCAATATTTTTCATTTCCGCCATAGCTTGTAAACAAAATCATCATCTAGCAACACAAAATGCCGAGGAAATGCACTGCAAATGTGTATGTGTTAGCCTAAATGGATGAAATAATATTTGCTTCGGGATATACGCATGTACGTTAGCTGTCAGTATAAAACGCAACTTAATTAGTGTTCCTGTAAATTATATTAAAAAAATTGGGGAAAATATTTACAATACACGTGGGTAATCGGACACACACATATACATACATATCTCATATGTATAAGAAAGAGAGAGAGAGAGAGAGAGAGAGCAAAAGGCAGAACATTTGACAACCCTCTAATAACATGTATTTGTGATCAAAAGTAATCATTAGGAAGTGCGTGCGTGCGTTTGTATATGTAAAAGTCAGCGAATATTAGATAAGGATAACAGCATATTTAGTTAAATTTGTATACTTGTATTGTATGTTGCAGATGTTTTATATACATTATTATGTTTAGTTGTCAAATATTTTGCCAACAAAGTTTGAATGTGTTGTTCTGTTGTTGGTGTTGTAATTGTTTCCTATTACTTGACATTGACATGTCATAAACTCCATGTAACAAATGTACAGGGTATATTAAAACAAAGATTTTATTTCATTAACTTATTGTGGACACGCAAAAGGACACAAGTGGTAATTTCCTTACAGCGCATGGCAACCAAACTTGCCGAATATTATGAGTGCAAAAGTTAAAAAAAGGTAACTTGGCGCCTTTAATGTGTAGAAACCAGATTGGATAACTGAAAATAACTTGGAAAATCACTTGCAAAATCCTTGCAAGAGACAAACATTGGGAATATGAGCGACAAAAATTGTTCAGAGAGATTCTACACGGTTGGAGTTGAAGTTGCCGTAGTCTAGTCGGTAAAGTGTTCGCTTATTAGAAGTGAGGCCGTGGTTCAAATCCCAGATCGCTATTGTTAATTAGCAGATTATTCAATGCTCTATGTATATCTAAAATTAACCCATTATTGGCCGGTACCTGAAAACGTTGAGCGATTCTAATAAAATTTTTTGTGTATTAGTTTTTAATACATAAGATATATTTAAATAAATTAAATAGAATTAATTAAAATTACATAAGATATATTTAAAGTTTAAAGAAAATGGAACGATTGGTTTTCGAGATATGAGGTGGTAAGTTTACTTACCAGTGGGCAGATGTGTTAACCTTTTTATGAATAATACACAAAAATTAAAATTTTTTTAAGATATTTATTAAAACGCAAAAAATCTACTGTTTGTTCAACAATTATATGGAGCATTTCATTATCAAAAAAGAAATAAAATAGTTCAATAGCGGATTTTCCACTTAGTTTTTCCACAACGCCACGAATGCGCTCTTCTTCAATGTTAACTGGCGTTCTATCAAACGTTTGTACTTTTTTTGGCCATATTGGATTTTTTACTGTTGTTGAAATTTTCTTTCGTTTAGGGGAAAACTCCTCAATTGTATCGTCGCCAAATTCGTCTCCTGGACAATACTGAAGTTGAACTGTACCAGCAATTTCAACATCGAGTGGAGCATTTTCATCCATAATGTCATCAATATGCTCTTCATCAGAAACTTCATCTGGGTCAGGTGTAATGCATACAACGTTAACATTTGAGGAGGATGCAATTTCATTATTATCTTCATTTTCTAAAATCACAACTACCTCTTCGATTTTTAAAAACTTTCTTCATTTTTAAAAAATATTTAAACTTATTAAAAATTATTTTCACTTTTAATACGAGCCACAAGGGGATTTCCCCGTTTTACAAGTAGAAGCCAACAAGAATAAGACAACTATGTAAAGAAAACACCGGTGTTGAGCATAGAGTGGTTATGTTGTTTCTTCTAGCGCTTTTATGAAATATTGCCTGATTTGCTATACGTTTCTGTCCATTGGTAAGTAAAATTACCACATGGAAAAGTAATAATATTTCAAGCGTTTAGTGAAACTAAATCAAATTGTTTTTTATATGTAATAAAAGTAACATGGGATATTGGTTAGAAACAGATAACTGTTAGCCAATTTCATTTCTTATATTAATTTTATATAAGTGTAAAAAATGTGTATTTTTGGAGGTTTGCGAAAACGTTAGCCAAAAGCTTATGAATAACAATATATAAAAATCCTTCAATTTGTTTTCTTAAAAGACTCTGAATTATGTCATAACTTAACAAAAAATTTAATTTTTTACATATTTTTAGCTTTCCAGCTGTTTAAAAAACTGGTAAGTGAAATTACCGGTTGGGCAATAACGGGTTAAATTCTTAATTGAAGTAAAGAGCGTCCATAAACTTTCAGCTTTCGGTTGGCTGATCTTCTGATATCGGGCGGTTTCCGAAACAAAACTTTCTTTGGTGGAATTTCCTTACTGGCTTGTGCAGAAATAAGACAGATGGACTTGTACACCAGTGCAGAAATTTACGTACTTACGTAATTTGTCATTACAACCCTTCAGTCAGGATTACGACCTAGCTTCTCATACCACTTATGGGCTAATTTTGTCCATACGTAGCGGTACACACAATTTAAAGTCGACTCCAAACGACAGATTTTTTAGAAACTTTTCATGGCAATTTTATATACTCTCAGATTTTTTGCCAGAAATCTGCCTAGAGGAAGTCGCCGAAGAAATATTTTTTCATATTCGTAATCCATCATTACTCATGTACGTATCAGAGATCAGCAATGAGTAATCAAAAAGATGAGTAGAATCGAATCATACTCATAATTTCTGATACTTATACGCATTCATATTTATTTTAATATTATACTCATACTACTCATATTCAAAGTTTGAAGTACTCATCGTATGATGTTGTTGATTTCGCCTCTCCATGACTCAACATTTACATGATTCCCAAAATTAGTATGATTCGCGTACGAACACTGCAATCCTCACTAGAAGGTTGTGTCCCTATTTTTTTTTATTGGCAACAACAACTAAGACTTGTGAATGATTCGAGTCACTCAAATCATTTATAAGTTTTATAAGTATTTTTCTAAAGTTATGAATCTGAATAAGTAGGCATATGAATCAAACATATTTCGAATGATATGAGTTCGATGTCAACGTTGTACTCATACTCATTGTACTCATACTTATAAATCAACTTTGCACTGAGTACGAATGGATCAGAGTAGTTAAATTTCAATATCGTTGACTCACTTATATTCAAAATTTTATGAAAAAACGAAATAACGTTTCATTGATAATCTCTGGTATGTATGTGAGTAAATATGAACTCCTTTTTGAGACACCTTTTGTAACAACAACAACAACAAAATTTAGAAATGCTTGAATATACACATACATTTACCCGTTATAATTGTGATGGTTATAAAGACGGTTATGTTTTAGTCGTTATTTCCATTAGCGGTATTGTACATGGTTTTGTTTTAGCCATAGTTTTTGTTTTTTGGCTGTTTTTGCTCATTAATACTTCATGTGGTTTAGAAAGAATTCTATGTTTCAGTTTGAAGAGCCATTTTTTGGGGTTTTCTAGTTCATTGCTGTTGTTGTTGCGGCTTTTTTCAGTAGCTTAATTGAGTTTTATAAAACTTTCATTTGCCAACTATTTATAGGCAATGTTAGTGACATGGTAGTGGTAGTATTAGTGTTATTTGTCATTTATTGTCATTAAATTCGTTACATTTTATGTCCTACACATAAGCGGAAAATGCTTTTGTAATATAAATGGAATTGAAAATATTTCAGTTGTCATACCCACTTAACAAGGGTAAAACGTGCTAATGCCATGAAGGAGAAGCATGCCGTCATAGAAAACCCCCACTTTTAATTAAGCAAAATCGGCATGCAATGATCTGATGGTCAGTCGTTGCACTTTTAAATACATTATTTAGCCAGCATATTTTTTGGTAGCTGGAGGGTTGCCCGTATTATTGTGGTATATTATAAGTGGAATTGAGGAAGCAGTGTGTGCGGACAGAGTGATAAAATGACACTCTAAGCTTCGATCTTGTTTAATGACCATTTTTAGCCGCTTAATGACGTTTCAAAATAATCCATCAATTTCCGCTATCGGTACAGTGCCCCAGTTTCTGTCGGAAATGGAATTAACAACCCGTTCAAATCCTAGGTCAGACGTTTCCAACAAAACGAAAAATGAATAAATATTTCTTCGGCGTCTTCCACTTACCAGATGCCTGGCAACAACTCTGAAAGTAAGTCTAAAATTGCCATGAAAAAGTCTCTCAAAAATCTGTTGTTCGGAGTAGACTTTAAATTGTAGGTCCCACCACTCATTTATAAAATTAACACACACAACATAAGTGTTGTGAGAAGGTAGGTTGACTGAAGGATTGTAATAACCAATTATGTATGTATGTATGTACTCTCAAGAAACCATAAACCATATAACACCACTGCTGTATATTGGAAATTTTTAGTTTCTCCACTCTTATTTGGGGACAACAAAGCTAAAGACCAGACATCCTCACCAAAGTCCTGAGGGTTGCAGTGAAGAAAATAATGGATTTTTCGTCAATCTTTTGACTGACTGTCTGAAATAAAAAATATTTGTTGATGAATTGAATTAGCAGAGGATTGTACTGATTACAAATCCCAGTTACCAGACGTAGAGGCTTATTTATCTCTTGGCTACTGTAGGCTGGTGTTACCAAAGGGTAATAAATATCCGATTAATAGCTGTTGAAGAGGTCAGTGGTATTTCAAACAACCAGTAGGGCTTGTATAGTCTAGTGGGTAAAAAAGGATGACTCCGAGTTTTTTTTTAGTTTTTTTTAGCCTTAGTTCTGAATTTTTGAACAGAAAAAAAGGAAAAATAATTTTTTCTAAGAATGTGTGTAAGAAGTTTCTCAAAAGAAATCTATTGACCATAAAATAATTTCGTAAATTTCCATCTCATTGATGACAATTTCTACACTAATGTGGGTGGTACGAGAAACTAGGTACTGACTAATCAATTGTAATGCTCCATATTACTGCTGCTGTAACTCCCGGTTTTGTCTAAGCATAAACAATGATGGCTCAAAGTTGGATGGAAAAGAGGCTATGTATGTAGAGGTCTCGAATATCCCCCCTCCTACTCAATTAAGCGATATGGTTATCGCGGTGATTAAATGCCAGCTAAGTGGTATTGTATTTCATGAGAATGTGCTGACGTTGTAGGACATCCAAGCAACCATACACATACGGTGCCTGCCGATAAGAATTCGTATAGAGTTGAACAGCCTTATGTGATCGATTTTCTCCAATCCAGGGTTAAGCTTTCTGGGTAGAATAGAACACCTTCTCAGATTCTTGCTTCATATGTTTCAATCTTAAGATTCGGAAGCGAAAAATTTAATTTTTCTCTCCTGACTGAATATGTACTATGAGAGTTTTCTTCTTACAAGGCATTGCCTAATGAAATGGTATTCAATTTGACCAATCGCCACCTCGCTTGGTTTCTGTAGAAGTTAGAACTCGTCGACGGAATAAGATATCGCCTGCCATTTAATTCAGTATCGCTGCTCGCGTTAAAAATGTAGGGATAATGGACAGCCTGTTCTTGGTATACATACCTAACGTGAAATTTTTTGACATTTCTGGACACATAAGAAAGTCCCAATGGACCAGTCTGCATTTCTGAATAAACCAAAGTAATGAACTCGAGTTTTAAGTTGACTTTTAAGTTGCCCTATGGTAACAGGAGATCATCAATATTTTCAAATACATATATTGCCGCCAATAAATTCGGAGTAAACTACTGTAACTGTCAGGGGTAACTAACGTCGTTTAGATTCCTTAACAAAACCACTTATTTGTGTGCCGTGTCTTGATGTTCTTGTCAGCACATTCTATAAAGCAGCCCTCAATGCCCGAATGGAAACCAAAATGCTTTGGACAAAAGCATATAACGTGACCTAACGTTACCGTAAGTGCTGGAAGGAGGATTATAAACACGTTCCTTAACAAGGATAGTTTTTGCAGCTACAGAGCGCCTATTTGCAATTTTAGAATAGTGATATTTGTGATCATACCAGCATTAATTTAGGATGACTTTTATAGTGATTAACAGGTTTTTGTGGGACTCCTCTCTGATATCATAACCAGGTAATGGGTAACTTGTTTGCATTCATTTACCAGGGTGGAATCAATAGTTTTGTGTTTTAGTATTTTTATGTGTTTAGCATTTGAGTTCATTAAAAACATAGTCTCCACTAAAAACCCGATCTCCCTTCTCATATTTGTGACGAATACTAGTAGCCCCACGGCTATCTGTGCCATAAGAATGCCATGCACAGTTTAGCAGCAAGCTTTAGAAGAAAAAGTAATCAGAGCCAGACATGTGTTAAATTTAATAAGCTGTCTGTCTATCCAAACCTTGATCATCTCTCAGGATCAGTCTAACATAGAACCAATTACACTTCAGGTTTTGATACCAGTATAGCTTGGTCTGTTTACAACCCCCAGACCGAGATAATCAAAACGTGGACAAGAGAAGGGTCAGTGGACCTATAATGCAAAATTTTAGCAATATAAGTAAGCTCTACTCTGCACCGCATTTTAATAGAATTTTGTTTTTTTAACACAATTTCGTCTTTGTACTGAATTTATGCAAAAAAGAATCACAAATTTGTCTTTCAAACATTCCATTTTCTTTTGATTTTGAAATTAAAAAGGACATGCTTGGTGATGTTTTCTTCCTATATTCACAGCCAGTCGCATGAAAAACTAAATGAATAAATGAAAAGAGTAGAATATAAAAAGGTTTCACAAGAATTCATAAACATAATTTGTGGTATCCTTTTGTAATTATATTTTGTGATGGAAATTGAGGTACTTGTGGTTACCGAAAAAGGAATAATAAACATTTGTTTTGACAAACAAAAATTTGTTTAGAGTAGAAAAATATTTAAGTTTTCAACAATTGCACCACAGAGAAATATTTCTTATTTAGTTGAGGATGCTCAAAAATATGATTCAATGGCATTTTGGTTACTTACCCATGATTTAGGCTGATTGTAGGCTTGCCTAATAACTATTAAAGGTTTAACTGAAGAAAAAATGTGGAAGAAATCTAAATACCAAGGATTTAAGAGGCTGAAATCTTAACGATTGCTGGGTATTTCCTGATAAATATTTTTTTTTTTTTTGGAAAGTGTTTTTAAAAATAACGTATGACAGAGAAAATCTCATTTTTCAAATGTACTATCCATATAGTACAGACAGTTCTTCCCGTTCACTTCAATGACTACACAACTCTGTTTATTCTTTTGAGAATGATTTTAAACCAAAACCAGACACAACATATGTTTGAGCCACTTTGCTTTAAATTTTTTTAACTTTTTTCAATTTTAAAAAAAAATTTAAGTCATATTCATTTTGAATTTTTTATTTCTCTTTTAAGTACAAAGTGTTGGAAGTGACACAGACAAAGTTCATGTTACAGTCTTTATTAAATACTGTTCAGGCACATATTTGTCAATCTAAATATTTATATTTTATTTCTACGTAAATTTTTTAATGAGTAAGTGTGGTAAGTGGTAACGCCAGCACGTGTTATAAAACAGATTTACAAATGTGTGTCATGTTATTTTTAATTTAACAAATTTTTTTTTTTTTGTAAATAGTTGTTGTAAAGGTTATATAAGTTAACAATAAAGTTAACAACAAAATATTTTCTTTATTTCTATTATTCTTTTTATTGTCTTTCTTTTGGCAAGTGCAACAAATTATGGGTTGTTGAACTTAGTTGAACAACAAAACTGCTTATCAATCTCTTTTACTTTTATTTAATGTCAATAAACTACTTACTTTAACATAATTCTATTTAAAAACACTTTTTGCTTACTAAACATTTTTTTATTAATTCTTTTGTATTTTTAACTATAAGCACTTTTGTAAATTAATTTAAGTTATAAATATTACATTTTTTGAAAATAAAGTTCAGTTATAATAAAACTCAAAAACAAGAATAATACTTTTTATTCTTAATTGGCGCCCAACGCAAAATTTCGTTAAAATATCTTCATAGAGGATTAGTAAAAACGAAAAATATCGTTAAAATATCCTTATAGAGGATTAGTAATAACGAGGAAATAATATTAGTGGAAAAATATCCTGGTAAAAGGATTAATAAAAAACTAATAATAGTGGGAAAAATATCCTGGTAAAAGGATTAATAAAAACTAAAAATAGTGAAAAAAAAAATTCTGGTAAAAGGATTAACAAAAAAACTAAAAATAGTGAAAAAAAAACATCCTTATAAAAGGATTAAGGAAAAATATCCTTGTAAAAATAATTAATAAAAACGATAAAATATCCTCATATAAGGATAATAATAAAAAAAAAAAGAAGTTGTGTGGAATAAAATTAAAAACAATTCGTTAAAATTAAAAAGGAAAGAAAAAATTCTTACAAGACATAGAAAAAGAAAAAAACAATCTGATATAAGTGAAAAAATATCCAACAAAACAAGAACGAATTGCCGAAAAAAATTTTAATAATTAGAAGAAAAATACAAAAAGCCAACATTGCAACAATTACAACCACCTCTTTGTCTTCAACAACAACAGCCAACAACAGCAACATCTATTGTCCTCTACTTTAAATCAACAGCTTCAAAGCACATCTAATAATCTACATCATCATCATCAGATAGAGAATTATATCAACAAGTCATCAAAAATCCAAATATGATCATCATTCTAACGTAAGCGAATAATTTATGAATATTTTTTTTATAGTAGAATGTTGTAGAAATACAAATAAATATTTTTATTAAATTGGAATTTAAAACTAATTAAACAAAACCTAAAGAATTTAATGTAACAAAGTGATATAAAAACGGAAAAAGTAACCTAAAATACCTAAGATAATTTTTCTAAATAAGTTTTAAGTAATTTTTATTATATTAATTTAAACCTTGAAGTAATTTTTTAATAAATCTATTTGAACGTTATATTTCTGTCCATTCGTTATATAAATTTTTGTAAAGAGAAAAGGAAAGATTAAAAAAAAAAATGTCAAACCCCAATAATCTCATACGACCGGCAGTTTTAAGCCAACAAAATCCTTCAGTAGGTAACCCCACTGTCCCGACAGGATTAAACCAGGACCAGTTTAACCAACTGCAGTTAACCTTGTTAGATTCATTTTTTATCATATTCATTTTTTAGAATGAGGAGTTCCTCATTGCCTTATTTAGAATGTAAAATGAGGAACGGAAAAATATTAAAAATACTTATAGATACCGGCTCTAATAAAAATTACATAAGATCAGGAATAATATTAAAACCAATAAAAAATGAATTTCCATTCACTGCAAACTCGGTAGCAGGTAACATCAAAATTGCCCATCACACTAAGGCTAATCTTTTTGGTCTTAATAATACGATCAAATTTTTCATTCTTCCATCACTCTCGTTTTTTGACGCCATTTTGGGCAATGATACGCTCAAAGAATTATCCGCCGTAATTGACACTAAAAATAGTATTCTGCGAATCAAAAATTCCAAATTTCAACTGAAGCAGTTTCACTCCCAGAGTATCAACAAAATTAATGTTCAAATGCAAC
This sequence comes from Sarcophaga variegata, assembly GCA_932273835.1. NCBI lineage: Eukaryota > Metazoa > Arthropoda > Insecta > Diptera > Sarcophagidae > Sarcophaga > Sarcophaga variegata. Next base: position 98,578,682 of record OW026360.1, on the reverse strand, counting down.
ATCTTGACACTCAAACGGTAAATGAACTTTCAAACGTGTTAGGACAATTTTCAGATCTCTTTTCCGAACCTGACGAAAAACTAACATACACCTCAAAGGTAATGGGAGAAATCCGTACAACCTCCGATACACCAGTTTACAGCAAGTCATATCCTTATCCAATGCACTTAAAGGATGAAATTAACTCACAGGTGGGAAAATTACTTAACGATGGCATAATAAGGCCTTCGCGATCACCGTACAACTCCCCTGTATGGATTGTCCCGAAGAAACTAGATCAATCCAACGAAAAAAAATTCAGAATGGTAATAGACTATCGTAAGCTTAATTCTGTAACCATTGCGGATAGGTATCCAATACCGGAAATAAACGAGGTGTTGTCGCAGTTAGGAAGGAACAAATTTTTCTCAGTCATAGACTTGAAAAGTGGTTTTCACCAGATTCCCTTGAAGGAATCTGATATTGAGAAGACCGCGTTTTCAATAAACAATGGTAAATACGAGTTTACTCGTCTACCATTCGGTCTAAAAAACGCACCTTCCATTTTCCAACGAACGTTGGATGATATTTTAAGGGAACATATCGGAAAACGATGCTTCGTCTATATAGACGACATAATCATATTTAGTAAAGATAAAGAAAGTCATTTACAGGATATAGAAATTATCTTCAAAACTCTTCGCGAAGCAAATATGAAAGTTCAAGTTGACAAATGTGCATTTTTAAAAAATAACGTCGAATTTCTTGGTTTTATCGTGTCAGAAAATGGCATAAAATCAAATCCGGCAAAAATAGAAGCCATCACCAACTTCCCTGTACCAAATACGTTAAAAGATTTAAGATCTTTTCTTGGCCTTTCCGGCTATTATAGACGTTTTGTCAAGGATTACGCTAAACTAGCGAAACCCTTAACAACTCTTAAGGGGGGAGGGAGGACAAGCGTCCAAAACTACTTCGAAAAGAACACCGGTAAAACTAAATAAAGACGCGTTAGAAGCATTTGACAAAATAAAAGCTGCGCTTACAGAGGAGGTATTGCTCCATTACCCAGACTTCACCAAAGAATTTCAATTGACAACAGATGCATCGGAATATGCTATAGGAGCTGTCTTATCTCAAAACGACCGACCAATAACGTTTATCTCCAGAACCCTCAGTAAGGCTGAAGAGCACTACGCCACTAATAAGAGAGAAATGTTGGCGATTATTTGGGCTCTTAATTCATTAAGGAATTACTTATATGGTTCAGCCAAAATAAAAATATTCACAGACCACCAGCCACTGACATACGCGTTAAGCAGCAAAAGTAACAATAATAAGATGAAGCGATGGAAGGCCATTCTTGAGGAACATAACTACGAATTACATTATAAACCTGGTCGAACAAATGTTGTCGCTGATGCCCTATCACGACCTCCTCAGATAAACTCAATGACTGCCACAGTTCATAGTGATAATACTTCATCTCACCATCTTATTCCAATAGCTAATGAACCAATAAACGTATTTAAAAATCAAATTTTTCTAAAATTAGGCCCATGCTCTTCATATGAATTTCAAATAGTATTCCCTACTTTTCACCGGCATATCCTTTATGAAACTAACTACACGGAAGAAAAATTAATAGCAATTTTAAAAAAATATCTAAATCCTTCAGTCATAAATGGATTAAATACTACTGAATTTGTCCTAGGGAAGATACAGGAAATTTACCCTGCAAATTTCTCTAATTACCGCACTAGATTTGCTCGGAAAATTGTCACTGATTTGATAGACGAAGGAGATCAAGAGAGGGAAATATTAAATGAACACCAACGCGCACACCGCAACGCTGCTGAAAACAAAAGCCAACTGATTGAAAGAGTTTATTTCCCGGGAATGAATGCAAAAAAAAAAGGATAGTCAAACAATGCAAAATTTGTAAAGAACAGAAGTACGAACGGCATCCAATCAAACCACTACTCAATGAAACGCCAATTCCCGAATATCCTAGGCAAATAGTTCACCTCGTTATCTATCTTACTAACCAAAATGTTGTATTAACAGCAATAGACAAATTCTCAAAGTATGCATCAGCTAAAATCATCAAATCTCGATCAACGCAGGACATCAAAGAACCTTTACGCGAAATATTGGTGAGCCTCGGACCACCCGAGAGGATAGTCATAGATAATGAAAAGTCTTTAGGATCCGCACCGATAAAACATATGTTAGAAAATCAATTCGGAATAATGATATTTAAAGCTCCACCGTACATGAGCAGTGTTAATGGACAAATCGAAAGATTTCATTCAACACTTTCGGAGATAATGCGTTGTGTAAAAGCCGAAAAAATCCATGAGTCATTCAAAGAATTGCTAGACATATCTATTAGCAGGTATAATTACTCCATACATTCTACCACGGGGAAAAGACCAGTAGATGCATTTTTTGGAAGAGTAAAGCCAGAAAATGTTATGGAGGAAAGGAAGAAGCATATGCAAAGATTGAAAGAAAAACAAATAGAAGAATTAGCATTCCATAATAATAATCGAACACAGCCCAAACAATATTCCATTGGGGATACAGTTTATGTAAAAACAAATAAAAGGATAGGAACTAAGTTGTCACCTAGATATAAGGAGGAAAAGGTTGCAGAAAATCTCAATAATACTATAAAAACAGTTTCGGGTCGAATAGTTCATAAAAGTTTAATAAGGACATAAATTTTTCTCTTCTCATCTACAGATTATTCATACAAGTCGTTTGTGCTGAAATAAAAATTTTGGACTACTCAAATTCCGAGATCGTGACATTTCAGACAGGACGAGCACTCATACAAAATGGAACCTTTAACTTAATTCACATTATTGACATTGAGACCTATGAACGGGAACTGAGACTTATCAACGAACAAATCAATTATGAAATAGAGAAATCCAATCCTTTAATGCCGTTTCTACAGCATGAATTATTAGAACTAGACCCTTCGGAAGGACTAAGAGATCTATAAACGAAATAGGCACCGTATGGAAATGGATCGCGGGTTCACCTGACCGGACAGACTTAGAGATTTTGACAGACAAAATAAATGATAACTTACGACAGACAGAAAACCAGATTGTAATAAATAGACTTTTCGAACGGAAATTAAATGAACTGACGAATTTAACAAACGATATAACTAATTACTTACAAAAGGACAATAGGGAAAACACTGCGGCACTAGGGTTTAAATTCGAATTACAAATACTTAAAGAAGAAGTGTCTAACATAGAACAAGCACTGTTATGGTCAAAAGCAGGTATAATAAATTCTTTCCTCTTCTCTCATAAAGAAATGGAGATGCTGGACGAATTAATTTTAGAACAAAATTTTCCTTTTAATAATCTAGAACAATGTCTAAAATTCGCCAACGTCAAAGTTGCTTCGAATAACTCTATTCTATTATATGTTATAAATCTACCTATAGTTGATAAAGTTGATTGTGAGACTATGATTGTAAAACCAATAAAAATAAATAGTGAAATTCTTAAACTAGACTATCAAACTATAATGACTTGCAAAAACAGAATATTTGGAATAGGAAAACAATGCGAGAATTATGATGAAATAAATTTGTGTAAGGAAAATAATATCCAAGATATAACCAATTCAAGTTGCATACCGAATCTCCTCAAGAGTATCCCTTCCAGTTGTAGGAAAAGCAACAATTTAGATATCCCTTCCTTAGAGCTAATCCAAGATGGTCTGTTATTATTTAACAAATATAATGGATCGATTCTTATAAACGGCAATCATATTAATATAAATGGCACCTTTGTAGTGCAGTATAATAATGCCACGGTAACCGTTGGTAATCTGACATTTTCGCACTATGGAAAACAGTCAAGCAAACCATTGCCCGCTATTCTGAGCTCGTTGCAGTCCAATCATTATTTCGAAGAATCCTTATCTCTTAAACTTGTTAAAGAGCTCCATTTAAATAACAGTAAAACTATCCAATTGATTAAGAAAGAAAATAATGTAAATTTATGGGAGAGCACAGTAGCCATAATCATATGCGTGATTATTATAATCAAAATAGCTCTCAAATTTGCTACAAAAATGAAATACAAAATTAATTCCAAGAAAAATAATACTTTACCGATCTATTCTGAAATTAAGAAACCAGAGATAGTAGAATTCAATGGATCGGAAGATTGCCAAACAAGTTTCACTGCAAACGTGGACGTTTGCATTTAAAGGTGGAAGAGTTAACAATAAAGTTAACAACAAAATATTTTCTTTATTTCTCTTATTCTTTTTATTGTCTTTTTTTGCAAGTGCAACAAATTATGGGTTGTTGAACTTAGTTGAACAACAAAACTGCTTATCAATCTCTTTTACTTTTATTTAATGTCAATAAACTACTTACTTTAACATAATTCTATTTAAAAACACTTTTTGCTTACTAAACATTTTTTTATTAATTCTTTTGTATTTTTAACTATAAGCACTTTTGTAAATTAATTTAAGTTATAAATATTACATTTTTTGAAAATAAAGTTCAGTTATAATAAAACTCAAAAAACAAGAATAATACTTTTTATTCTTAATTTATATATAGGTTTAATTCAAGTTGAGATCCGTCACACACAGCGTATGAGTGATATTAATTAAACGGTTGGTACCATGCGTAACTCATACGTCTAGGTTGGCACAAAAGGTAATTTTTTTCTTATTCTGCTTTTATTTCTATTTATATTTGAAAAAAATATTTAAAGGTAAATGCCTAGAAATAGATATGAATATCGCTATGTTTTTCAAGTAGTACAAAACAAATGTAAGCTTTTGAATTAATTCTATTGTTTTAGTTAGTTATTATGAGTTAATAAAAGCGTTTCTAAGAAGGGAAAAATATTTAATTGCGTATTTAAAACTTCTTATATTTATGGTATACTAGAGTCAAGTCGTTGTGCTTTATCACTAAAGATATATTAATGCCAGGAGGTGCACTTTTACTGCATTATTGTTATTTTATATAATAATAAATAAAATATAATTAAGGATTACAACCTAGCTTCTCACGCTACTCATGTTGTGTGTATTTAATTTTATTCATATGTAACGAGAGAGTTTTTTACAGAAGTCTGTTGAGAGGAAGTTAAGTTATGAAGTATTTTTTCATATTCTGAGAAACGGGTTGAACCACTATTATTAGCTCTCGTCTAATAAACCAACCTACTGGACTACGGTGACTTCAATCGTGTTACCCAGATAAAGCTCAGGATACTGATTGTTGTCTGTAAGAATAAATCTGCGTACTGGTACTTGATAAGCCCAGGTGTTTTGGACATTTGTTTTCCTTCTCATAAAATTTCCAATATTGGGCTGTAAGTGATTCGTGTTCTAAGCGGATGCCAGTCCAGAAGACAGTCATTATTATCAAATAATTCATAGAGAGCCTGATCCAAAACTCAAATCTATTCACCCTATTATTACCAAACAAAACGCTTAGATTGACTCACCACGTCTGACTTGAGAAAAGATTTTGATTCTCCTTATCCCTCCTCCTTTTAAAGGTCTCTTTCCATTCCATAGAAAAGTTATGGCTCCTTCAGCAATGAGGAATCTCTTCCTGGGAAAACTCATTTGCTCGTTTCTTGTCTTTTCTAACGACATGAGATTCAGTGTGGAATGACCCTATTTCTACGTAATAGCTGATTTAGATTGTATAGACAATTTCATACTTATTTTGAGTCGGGTTATGTCAAGTTAAACTAGCCTCCTAATGCGGGGGCGTAATTTAAAACTAAATTAAGGCGACCTGAGCACACTAATGAGCGTACTCACGGCACACACCACATTAAATGTACACCTGAATCGCATTGGCGTCGTGGGAAATTAATTATGCAGAGTATATCGAGAAGAAATCAAAACGATCGAGCACTTTTTGTGTTATTGAATATGTCAGCGTTCATAAGCTCGAAAAACAGGTTTGCTATAGAATGTAAAGTGGTATTCGTTTATGGTGAGCGCACAACCAGCGTACATGATGTCTTATTTGTGTGTCAATAGGCCTGAGAGGGAGGAGAGGTTAGAGCTAGCTATCTACCTAAATTGGCCATATAAATCGGTAGTGTATGCTCGATTTTCACCATGGGTTTCGACAATTCGGGTACCTCATTTAACAGAGTATGTAGCTTTCTGCCCTGTTCTCTCTTGCACTAGACTCCACATAAATGGTAAAAAAACCCAATGTTTTAATATTCTATACACAGTTTGAAATACTTTGCACCGCTTTATTTATACAAAGTTTTCTTGAGTGGGCTTTTCGGTTTCAATTTTAAATAAGCATATCAGTGAAGGGGAACTGTAGTTGATCCCTTACAAATATTTCAATAGAAAATATCCTTTTCTCTTCCTTAAGATATTTTTATTTTTTACCAACAAGCCTTATTTGCTTCCTATCCTTCCAAAAAAGTATTTCTATTGTATAGCAGCAACAACAAACCTTAAATTATTAAATGAAATAGAAACAATGGTAACGATATCATGGTTTTATCCTGTTGCCGTAAATGAATTTTGAAAAGTTTTAAAATATTAATGTCTTCCTAATGCATACCAGTTAAAAGGGAAATACACAACAATAACACTAAAAAGTGTATACAAAAATATGAAAGAGTGAAAAGAGGGAAATTTTCAAAATAGGATAACAGCGGAGACACACTAAAGAAAGAGTCACTAATAGGTGCACATATACTGTCGCACATATAAATTTAAAAAAAATTATGAAACATGGGAAAAAATTTAAGCTCGTCATACTTTTAAATATGTAAGTCTGTGTGTGTATAAGAATTGCGTTGGTTTCTCTGTTTTACTTTTTCTCTTGCTCTCTCTGCCTTATATTCTGTTTTATTTTATTTTTTCCCCTAAAACTTCCATAAAAAAGGGAAAGCAACACCAGACGACCTTCATCAACAATACAGCAAATATGCGTGTGTATATGTATATAGTTCTACATTCTCTGATGTGTATGTGTGTATTTGTATATATGTATTCACGTGTAGAATGATTAATAAAGGCTGCTTAAAATTATAACACAATAGAATTCAAGGCAAAAATATAAACCAGTAAAAGAAAACAAAATTTTTTTTCTTCGTAATTTTTTTCACAAGGACCCTGTGGTGTTATGTTAGACCCATTTAACCATAATATTAGCACAAGTTAACAGAGCACTAAAAATGTATGGGCGTTTGGTACCATAGGCTTGATCTTTTTAACGTTGGTTTTTAGTGTTTGTTGTGTGAAAATATACGTGTCTCTTTATGTATGTATATGTGAGTGTTTTTTCCCTATTTTTTTTTTTTTTTGGGAAAACATCTGTCTGCTGGTACTCATTTAATGACTGCCATTGCCGATAAGGTAGAAAGGGTGTGAGTGTGGCTTTATTTAAATAGGAACAGTAAGGATAGTGACCTGAATAGAATTACAACATTTTTTATTTCAAAGAAATAACTATGTACACGTCTATAATTGTCATGTACGGGTGCTATAGTACTATGACTGTACTACCGATTGTATTGATTTCAACCTATGTAGGTGTATTGTCGTAATCTTATGGCCCTGATGTTGTTGACCATTACCCAATATCCTTAGAACCTCATATTTCATATTCATTCTCGTCACTGCGGAAACTATATATTGGTTTCGAAACGATCGCCATTCTATATCAGAAATTTTGAATCTGCAATACATACATACATAATTGGCCATTACAAGCCTGCAGTCAGGAATACGACCTAGCTTCTCACACCACTCATGTTGTGTGTGTTAATTTTATACACAAGTGGCGGAACCTACAGTTTAAAATTGACTCTGAGCCACAAATTTTTGAGAAACGTTTTCATGCCAATTTTATACTTACTCTTAGAGTTTTTGCTAGAAAAAGGCTCTGTCAGTGCCATGTATCTGACTATCACTGAAAATATTTAAATCAAGTTTACCACATTAACTCTCACTGGCTTACATTATGCATTCTCTTATCGCACTAACTTCGGCTTGTTCTGATTGACGCAATTATAGTTTGGCTTCTGGTTGTTCTATCAATAGGCCAAATTTCGTCCCTGTTCGTAGCAGACAAGTCACCACGGGCAGTTTTGGCATCACACTAATGCAATTCGTCGCGATTGATAAATCCGTCGAATAAGTAAATTGGCGATCCTCCTAGAGCCCCCAGACAATATGCTATAAGATCCGCCTTATCTCGTACACTTATCTAAATCGCTTGAATAAATATCATTGTTTCCAACGCCCTTGTAGATGATGCCTCATTGCTCCACTTGTATCTAAACAGTACATTCTTTGAACGTTTTCAATTACTCGAATGGAGCATAAGCTGTTAAGCGATGTTCGCCATATTCTAAGTCTAAGTTGGTATAAGTCTAAGTAGACTCCTGGAAAGCCTATGTGTTACTCTGCAAGCGAAGCTCCTTTTAGAAAACCTTTCGTTCTTCTACATATGAGTTGCCTTTGTGGCCATTTGATACCGTATCATTTAGATGTTGTCCCCATTTCAATTTTCCAATTACAATCAAATATTTTATTTGCTTTGATATTGTAATCTCCATATTAAGAAAACGAAGACTGTCATAATGAGCGCTCCTTGTTTACCATGGGAGTGATGATATTGCTACGAAAATGAAAAAAATGAAGATACTGGTGTTTTGCTTTCACATCGTTTAACATTAAAATTATAAACAAAAGCTACAAAAACAAAACAATGCAGTAAACAAACCTGTTTACAAATTATCGTACTGCTTAATATAAGAACAAACACCAGCATAAAAAATGGTAAAGAAGTGAACAAAAATATACAAATAACACTACAATAATAAATGTAAACAACGATGTAAACAACGATGTTTACATTTACAGAGATTTCGAGAAGGCGAAGTCAAGAACGTTCGCCTTCAAGTATATTCATCAGACTGTTTACTTCGCCATATAAAAGGCAAGGCAAAGTAGGCGACGGGGTTAGTGAAGTTCAGTCAGTCTTGTATGTATGAAGAGGCGGTGTGTTTGAAGAGAGTCATCATGGCTTGAAGATCTCCGTTACAAAAACCTGTCGAACAATTGCCTAGTAATTGTTATTGTTTATGCAAAGGGTATAACCAGAGGAATAACAAACAAAGCAATTGTTGTTGTTTATATAAAGTTGTGATCAATGGCACATAGAATTGTGAGAGTAATAAAGAATTTTAATTAAAATTAAACACAAATTTATTTTTATTTTATTTGCAATCTTTAAAAGCTAAAATTTTTAAAATGTAAAATCGTAACAATATTTTAGTCTTCTCTGGTGCCCATTTTTATTGTTCAGAGAGTCTTTAGTCTCCTGCTTACGTGGTTTAGATTTTTACGATTCAGAAGTGTTAACACCGAGTTCGCGTAGAGGACTGATTTCAGTCCTTCTTCAGTTATATCCTCAAGAGACTATGAGTAGTAATGATTCAAATAATAGGTGTTCCCTTGTGGTGTTCCCCTCACCATCTACGCCTTTAATATACCGTGAATAAATCTTATTGAAATCGTTACATTTTAATGAGAATTATTATTGAAATGGTTTGGCTTAAAACTGTTACAACTAAAGACAACATTGCATTGTTAAGTAACTTTTGCATCTGTGGACGGTGTTACCTTAAAAAGGCCAACCTTACATCAGAGTGAAGTTTTAAATGGCACCATTTCGTAGGTACCCTTTTCATATAGAAAAAATACAAAAGAATTAATGAAAGCATACATTATTCTGCCAGTAATTTTTCCCTGTTGTTGTGTTTGTGCACAAAACTGAATTTATTTTCCTAATGACATTGGATGCCTGTTTGCTCATACCGCCATAGTGCGAGAGACTCATTGCAAAAGAAATGAAAGGAAAGGATGTTGAATTGTCTGTATTTCTCTTATTATTATCATTGTTATTATTGCCTTTGTTACATTACTCCCATGTATTTCGTCCTCATTTTCAAAGGCAATGTTATTAAAAATTAAAATCACTTTTTTCCTCCTCCTTCATTCCATTTCCGTTTTTGTTTTTTTTCAGAGATTTTTTTCCAGATTTTTGTTCCTTTCTCTAATTTTACAAGGAACATTAAAACTTTTTATCTTGGGTTTGCTTTCTTTCTTCCTTTTTTCTTCTATTTGGTGACAAAGCAGCAACCAAATGAGGTTAAGTTGGCCAGTCACATAAAGGCTCATAACAAAAATACAGAAGATTTGAAATACAAATAGAATTTAAAATGCAACCCCTTTTTTCTTAAACTCTTGTTAGAATTTTAAAAAGAAAATTGAATAATTTAAAGCTTACTGCATGTATACTTAATCAAGTATTTGAAATTTAGAAAGAAATGCAAATTAATGACAATCAAAAGGCATATTCAATTTCAATAAAAGAAAAAGATTTTGAAATAAAAATGTGCAACGTGGTATGAATGACAAAAAAAAATTGTCACTCTGCAGAAGGAATTGTGAAATTTATAAAGAAATTTGAAAGGACGGAATGGTCACGCCTGTGTATCATTGTGTAACGTATTTATTTATTTATTTTTAATAAAGTGCAGCTGAACCGCACTATTTGGTTAAATTTTATTGATTGACTTCTTGAGGGAAAATGTCCCTTCTTTTATACTAAATTTTGGCTGATTTGACAATTCCAAATCAAACCCATAATTCTAATACAATTTTGTATTGACTTAATACTATAACATGTGTTTGTGTGTATATTATATGTTTATCTATATTATATTGGTTTGTGTGTGTAATAATTATGGGACAAGTGGATGTTATATGACAAGCGCCTAGTATCCACAATAATTCCCACGGTGAAGTGTAAAGAGAGCCACACACGATCACCAGCAATGCCATACAACAACAACACACATACTACATATTATATGCAAACCAATGCAGTCGGCGGCCTGACAACAAAGTGTCAAATGATCGTCGCATGTGCGCGACGGTCAATAACATTGAGTCAAGTGGTCGCCGCTCATATGCAATTGGAGATTCTTTTGTTTATGCATATGAACTGTTGTGCTAGTATTGACAACTGTAAAATCATGCTACACCTCCACCCTTTACAAGAATGTTCATATAACTTTTGTTCTATGGACATTCTTTTACACAACACAGTACAATGATTTTACGTCTATTTCAAATTATATTTTATTAGTGAACTTAAAATGTAAAGTATTTATTTAAATGACTAAGAATGTTTTACATATTAATCTTAATTTAACATAATCCAATCTTAATATTATTTCTTATTTAATTTTAATATTTATTTTGTTTTTAATAAATGTTTAGTGATAAGTTTACTTATGTAGTTAAAAAAAATCTTATCTTAAAGATTATTATTTCACTTTTCTGGCCAGTTTAGTGTTATAATTAAAACTTATTTGTTATATAGCTTAAGTCTATTTTTATGAACTACTTGCTCTTTATTATTTTTCTTATTAACTATAGTTACATTATTTCTTAAATCTATATGTTTAATTTTGTATGGACCTTTATATGATTCCTCTAGTTTATGTCCTGTAGTATTCCTAAGTAAAACTAAATCTCCTATGTTAAAATTATAATCTAATATATCTCTATCATAGTTATCCTTCTGTTTGATTTTATTTATTTCTAATAAATGTTTTGCTCTCTTAAGTGCAAGTTCTAATCTAAATTTTGCCTCTTTGGCATAATCGTCAATATTGTATAGTGGAGTAACTGTGTCTACATCATTGAAATCTTTGAAACTGTTTGGTACTTTGCTAAAAACCAATTCAAAAGGACAATAATTATGTACAGTTGATGGTGTTGTATTAAAACAATATGTGAAATACCTAATCCATTCATCCCAGTCATCTTTTTCTACAGATATGTAAGAACGTACGTATTCATTAAAAGTTCTGTGACTTCTTTCTATTGTACCTAAGGTCTGGTGATGATGTGCTGTTGATGTTAGTTTCTCGATTTTCAACAAAGTGCACAATTCGTTTAATATAGAATTCTTATATTCTGTACCCATGTCCGAAATGAACGTTTACATTGGGCCATAGGTAAGTACAAAATTTTCGAATATCGCTTTTGCGATCGTCTTAGCCGATTTATTTGGTATAGGTATTGTTACCAGGTATTTAGTTAAATCGCATATTAATGTGATTGCGTACTCATTTCCATGTATTGATCTTGGAAATGGTCCAATTGTGTCTACATACACTGTATCAAACGGTTTGTTAGGTGTTTCTGTTATTATCATCGGGCCTTTAACGTGCTTGGTAGTTTTCGTTATTTGACATTTGTGACATGCTTTTACATATTTAGCTATGTCCTTTGTCATATTTTTCCAGTAATTGTATCTTTTTATTTTCTCTGCGGTTCTATATATGCCGCAATGACCTCCTTCGATAGGGTCATCATGATATTTCAGCATGACTTCTAGAATTTCCTTAGAATTCTTTATATCAAGTATCTTTATTTCATTTAAAAGCGCTATTTTAATTCTATTTAGTACCTTATTGCCCATATTTCTAAATTCATACTTTGAGACAAATTCGAAAATTTTCTCACTAGGTGCTACTTGTAGTTTATTGATATTTAATTTACTGGCCGCTTTCTCGAGCCTAGAGAAAAATTGTCCTAAGTCAAATTCCTCTTTAGTAAATATATCATTTATATTTACGCTAGCTAATATTGATTTTCCCTTCTTTATGTAGCATTTATTGGGATAAATCTTTAATTTGTAATACTTTCTGACGTCACTATTCTTAATTGGTACATATATATTGGGCTCATTTAATACATCTGTTTTAATTGCTCTATGCTGATTATTTATCCTACTACTGTCTTTTTGTTTAGTCACTGACCTTGTCGTGACTCCCAACACGCGTGATACCTTTCTATTCATTTCCTTAAAATCTTCTATAGTAACTCGCGATAACGCATCCGCGATATAATTGTCCTTCCTAAAGTATAATACAGCGTTTTGTTGCGCTGTTGCTTTAGTGCAACTATTTACGAATTTATTGGCTGTTTTTTTTAAACATGGTTCATATTTCAATTGCTTATTAAAGTAATGAAAACAATTTTTACTTTAAAGCATAGAGGCTAGATTTATATATAAAAAAAGTTTGGCTTGGTGACGTTCATGTTTAATGTATGTAATTTTAGATTAATAGAACATACATACAAAAAATTAAGCCAACCTTTTAGTGAATTTTTGGCATTGGCTCCATCAAATTCTTCAATCCTATGTTTGTTCTTTATGAATATGAAAGTGGACATGCTGGAGATATTGTATTCTATGGCAACATCCTCGCAGTCATCAATATCGACCCTGATAAAGACAATGTCAGCATAGTCCCTGGAGAGTTCCTCCAACCTGGGGGCCATTACTTTGCAGGGGCCACACCAAGTGGTACAGAACCACCAACCTATAACCAGCATTTTCCAATTGCTGATTGAAATCGGACTTATTCCTAACAGTATAAACCATTTTGTTGCGAGCAGACACAATTTTCTACTGTGACCATACGCTCTTTAACCTTTACCTCATTAATGCCCTAAATCAATTTACTAATAATTAATGCTTGATTATCTTAATTTTTATCTAAAATTCTTGTCTATTAAAGTGCTGTATATCCCTAATGTTTTCTTCCTATGTATTATTGCAAATTTTTCCTTATTACTAATTTAATGTATACTAACTTATGGATAAAAATCTAAATATATGTAAGTATTATTGACAAATCTTATATTAAAAGTCCATGTATATGATTTCTAATTATATTGTTTCACTTGGAAATCATAAATATTGTAGTTAAAAAGCAAGTTTCGACTTAAAATTTTTTTTTTTTTGTTATTATTTTTGCCTCGAGCGGTTAACGCTTATAGGCCCTGCCAGGGCAACCATTGAGGAGCACGTTGGTTTAAATAAAAAAATTTTTTTTTTGTTTGGTTTTATTCTGCAGCGGCGGTAGAGGTTCTGTTCGACCTTAAACCACATGCGGGTTGTCTTCTTCATGTTTTTGTTCTTTGGTCCTTAATTCTTGAGGTCCTTGGTGCCTCTTGGCCAGGCGGTACTTCCTTCAACGGATCCTTGGCTGTCCGTCAGGATAAGCAAAATTTATTTTGGGTGCTTTTGAGCAAACCAGTTGTTGTTATATATTTTTTTCGGGTCCTTGGGTGCTTTAAATTTTAGCACACCAAGGCCCAGGCAGGATTGACCTGCTTTTTGGTGCTTGATAAATTAGCACTCCAGGATTGGCAGGATCACTGTTATATTCTAGGTGCTAATAACTGGAGCACTTCTAGAATAGTGGCAGGATCGCCATGTAACGTATTTATTTATTTATTTTTAATAAAGTGCAGCTGAACCGCACTATTTGGTTAAATTTTATTGATTGACTTCTTGAGGGAAAATGTCCCTTCTTTTATACTAAATTTTGGCTGATTTGACAATTCCAAATCAAACCCATAATTCTAATACAATTTTGTATTGACTTAATACTATAACATATGTTTGTGTGTATATTATATGTTTAACTATATTATATTGGTTTGTGTGTGTAATAATTATGGGACAAGTGGATGTTATATGACAAGCGCCTATTATCCACAATAATTCCCACGGTGAAGTGTAAAGAGAGCCACACACGATCACCAGCAATGCCATACAACAACAACACACATACTACATATTATATGCAAACCAATGCAGTCGGCGGCCTGACAACAAAGTGTCAAATGATCGTCGCATGTGCGCGACGATCAATAACATTGAGTCAAGTGGTCGCCGCTCATATGCAATTGGAGATTCTTTTGTTTATGCATATGAACTGTTGTGCTAGTATTGACAACTGTAAAATCATGCTACAATTGCAACATACGCTCTGCCGGAAATAGCGATTCTGATGTAGAAAGTGTGATGAAAATCCGATCCGATGCGTTCCCAGTAGCGATTCTATTTTTTGTTTCATTATGAAATATTTTCCAACTCGTCCTACAATTGAAACCGTCTGATCATTTACAACGGCACAGATATGCTTATTAAATGTTAACTTCTCAGTGCTGAGTTTTCGGAGAACTTCATATCTAACTCGATCGTTACATCAACAAGCAAAATTGTAGCATATGGGGTTCCGAGACCGCAAAAGTGATTATGGAAAAACATTTCATTCTAAAATTTGGAGCGAATTGATCTGAATTTCCCCGAAAGTCATGCATGCATTCAGAGCGCTATACGTCTACAATTAAAGATTATGAACTGGACTGTGCCACAAGCCACACAGCCTGCCCAATTTTGGCTTTATTTCGGGTTTTGCTCACGTCAACTGGTCACAAAGTTGATGGGCCACGTAGACAAATTTCTAACCAATCTAGTGGAGATTATTTAAAGAACTTTATATTTCGTATAATACAGTCAATAGGCTTCTGTCCACTACATATACAGAAAATTATTGTTTGATGCCTATTTAAAGACACTTGTCTACTTCTATAAACAAGAGGTAATTGAACACATCGATGGGGATGTTGAATACCTCGAAGAGTTATTTCCACCTCGTAAAGAAAATTATCATTGCGTAATGGGAGAAACTAAAGTTATCTGTCACTTATATCTGTAGAGGTAGCACAACAATAACACCCTTATGGCAAAACGAAGAAGAAACTGTGAAGTTTTTAACGAACATGGAAGGATAATTTAATATGCCAGACCACGATGTCGGACAATTCACTGCAGATGATATTACTGTCTGAGCAGAACTGGAATACGGTGGAGAAGTTTATTAAACAAGTAACGGATTAATGCGAATAGCATAGAAAACTAGCAATTACGTCTAAACATACAGTCATCACAGGCAATTAATCTAAAGGAGCAAAATGGCTGACAGCGTCAAAAAGTAAAATTATTTTCCTACAACATTTAAATGCTTACACTAAATCTCTTTTCTCTCTCTTAAAAATTCTATCTCCCCTCAGAAATCAAATGAAGAAATAAATGTAATCGTATATGAGAGGTTGTGTGGAGTAACGGCGGCTTTAGTATTAAAAAACTTCTCCCTCTTTGTGTATGTAAATTGACATTTCCACACAATGTAATTCATTGCAATAATACAATTGGATACCTGTATGGTTGTTTGACAACTTACTTCAAAAAAAATATTGTACACGTTATGCAAATGCACGACAGTATCAGTAAGGCTCCGTCAACACTCGGTTGCAAGTAATATTGATATACAAACATTATGTGACTTGACAGTGTGAACATGAATGTAAATACAAATTCAAAAAGCCTATATACCCATGCAAATATACATACATATACCTCATATAAATAAATGCATATTATTTTACTATTTTAAATAAAAGTATTAACAATCATCAGTACACAAAGGATATTTTTATGCGAGGCTTTAAGTAAATCGTGATAGTAAAAAATTCCCTGCGCCTTCAATTTAGTTCTCGAGTATAATAGCCGGGAAGGGACAGCTACTGTCACTCAGTCAGTGTAACTCCACAATAAACCTCAGGAAAAGCTGAATATTGCAAGCATCAAAGAAACACTTTCCATGGGTATTCAAACTACTTCTACCATAGAGAAATTTCTTCAGATATAACGCAAATTTTGTTCTGCATACATCCATATCGGTCCAGATTAGTCCTGTCACCCTGCAAATGGATTAATTAACCCAAATTTTTTTTTGCAAATGAGAGTAAACACTCTCCAGTAATTCTATTTGATATTCTGTGAAATATGATATGTACAGTGATGATATTTATAGCCAATATTTCAGCCTGAATAGTACTTAAATAATCGGGTTGTGCTTTAAACGATCTTGGTCATTATTGCATGATATGGATCCGTAATGATATTCTCTTAGAGCTGTTAACCATTATATTGAAAGCATCTACCCAATATATCAGAACCAAAGAGGGGCTTAAGCTTCGTTAGTCGATAAGTGTATCTAGATTTTGTCGTAATCATAGCTTCCACATTATTATGGCGCTCAGTGGCATTCTAATGATTGGCGACATATTTGGTGATAGAAAGTATGTAGTTATAACAGCAATGAACTTGTTTACATGATAAACAAGTAAACAAAATATACCAACAACATCAAAAGGGAATAAACAAAAATTGCAACAGCAAACAATGTAAACAAAATGCACAAACAACAGTGTAACAACGATGTTTAGATTTATGGAGAACTCGGGAAGGCGAAACCACGAACATTCGATTTGAAAATCATTCATCAGACTGTTTACGTTGGCATATACAAAGCAAGACAAAGCAGGCAAAGTCAGAAAAAAAATTCAGTCAGTCTTGTGTGAAGACGCGTTTCGTATGAAGAGAATAATCGTGTTTTGAAGATCTCCGTTATAAAGTACTGCCGAACATTTGTTAGTGTTTACGCAAAAGAGTGTAAAGAGGAATAACAAACAAAGTAAATTCTTGTTGTTTACATTCAGTTGTAAACACACAGAATTGTGCGAACAATAATAACAATTTATTTAAAACTAAACACAAATTTATTTTTTTATGCATTCTACGAACTCATATTTTAAAAGATTTTAAAAGGGTAAAAACGTAACAATAAGCTCAAAGCGAGCTTAGTAATTCTTTAAAGCCAGCCACCAAGCTGTGGTGTCAGTAGAATGAAGTTTCTTTCTGGTTTTATGACAATATGAAAGAACTGTTGCCCTCTAAATGGTTCTGAATCGTGAATACACGTTTCAGTTTGATCGCAAGATATTTGACGTTCTAAACTGCGGTAAACTCACTGAGGCAATTTACGTCAACTTATTCAATATCCTATAAGCTGCCGTAGTCCAGGAAGTAGAGTGTTGGCTTATTAGACATGAGGCTACAGTTCAGACATTTCCAATAAAACGAAATATATACAAATACTTCTTCGGCGACTTCCTCTCAGCAGTCCTCTGGCAAAAACTCTGAGAGAAAAATTAAGAAGTTTCTCAAAAATCTGTCGTTCGGAGGCGGCTCTAAACTGTAGGTCCCGCCACTCATGTGTAAAATTAACACGCGCAGCAGAAGTGGTGTGAGTGGTCGTAATCCTGACTGATGGTTTGTAATGACGAACTATGGATGTATGTATCTACGTATTCAATATCCTACTGAGTATCAAAGTCTTACTTACCTATAGAGTGGCAGAACATTCTTGAACATCTCTTGATCCATAGCTTTTTGGAATGAATTCCTATGAAAAATTGTTAGCTTTAGGTATAGGTTTCACATATACACAGCGTATGTATTTGTCTACATTTACATACACGTGTTTGAGTATTACATTCTTATTGGAAATCAAAAAATAAAGAAGAAAGATTGTTGAAGCTTTAAAAAATATTCCATTTACTTTGCCACAGTAGCAGCTACTATAGGGCTGAAGGTTGCAAATACAACCGACGACAAAAAAAGGACAGATAAAAGCAAGGATTTTGAAATTAAAGGCAAAGAATTTATAAAAAATTTCTAACTTTTCTCAACCTAAGCTGAACTTGGAACTTTAATAATATTATACGGCTTATAACGCTTCAACATTCAGTATGAACATTAATTCATCGGCCTTTTTTACAAGTTTTGTGTATATTTAAGGCTCTCAGTAATATATTGGAACTGTTAAACTACAATCGCATTCTTTTAAAAGAACACACTCTACACATATATCGGGTAGCCCATCTATTGGTTTAAATCTGTATCGTCGCTCACTTCGAATCTGACAATACTTATGTCATTCTGTTCTGTCACAAAATTCAGTATTTTATCTCCACTGAATGTAATGAATCGATCAACGTTCGAGCAACGTTGGGATTTATAGGGACAACGAGAAACTGCACGATGGTGTCGATTTTTCAAAAAAAAATATCATTTTTTCGGATGAAGTTCATTTTCGCTTTGGGGCTCAGAAAACCCACACGTGGTCTTACAGAAACCAATACACCCATTACGAGTGACTGTTTGGTGCAGCTTGGGCAGTGGAGGTATCATTGGCCCATATTTCTTTGAAAATATGGATTTCGCATTAATTACGGTCAATGGAGGCACCTATTGCACTATGATAATCGATTTTTTGTACCCGCAATTCTTGGTATTGATGTGAACGATGTTTGGTTTCAACAGGATGATTGCCACACATCTCATACTACAATCAATTTATTGCGTCAAACGTTTGATGGTGGTTTAATCACCCGAAATGGTGCTGTCAATCTACCGCCAACAAGCTGCGATTTGACACCGTTAGGCTATTTTCTGTGAGGCGCCGTTAATCTATAACGTTCTGTCGACGAACCGGCGACAATTGAGCATTTAAAGGCCAACATTCGTGATGTCAAGATATGACCCCATACACTCGAAAAAGTGCACAAAAATAGGTCCGATCGAATGAGGTACATTGTTAACCGCAACATTTGTACTTCACAACAAAAAACTAAATTTGGCAAAATGTCGACCCGTTTATGTGTTATTAAATTTTTAAAATTAGACTTTTAAATGGGCAACCCTATATTTACATCTACATACACAGGCATATACTAGCATAAGTGGTATGTATTTCAAAATTGGATTTCACTTTTAGAAACAGCCAACTTCCTATACACATACGAGTACGTACGAACGTGGATATATGTAGGTATTTTTTTTTTTTCTGAGGTGAAAAAATCATCGAAAGACACTGTTGCCACTGCAACAGTAGTGTGAGACTTCAACCCACTAAAAAACCACCTCTACGATTCGAACCTATTTGTCCTATGGTACTACCGTTAAGTATTTCATCACAGGACGAGTTCTAGCCTATTGACTACTACTATTGATTTCCATCCCTTTCAATCCTACGAATTCTCTCTATCCTTCTCAGTTCCTGCATCACATTTGCAGACAGCATTTTGACATATTGCCAAACCTCAACAGACCGCAGCATATGCGGAACTATATTGTCTGGTGTCACTATTTCATTTATCATCGTCTCTAACAACTCGCGTTCCAATCTAAATCTATCGTAATAAAAGGAAATATGCTCTGCATTCTCAATTCCATTATTGCAGAAGGAGCAAGATACCTCATTGTCGTGGCCATATTTACAGAGATATTCCCTGAAGCAGCCATGCCCTGTCAATAACTGTGTCATGTAAAAGTCAACATGACCGTGTCTCCTTTCAACCCAACTTTTTACATTTCTGATAAGTCTATGTGTCCATCGCCCTTTCGTCGCAGTATCCCACTGACTCTGCCATTCGTCTAAACTCTTTTGCCTTTCCTCCCTTCGTTCCTCCGTAGTTAATTTTTTACCAACAATACTAACTCTATCGTATATCCTTTTCAGTTCCATAGCCATAACATCAGGGGGAGTTATACACCAATAGCCTCATACGAAACTGTGCGGAAACCACTAGCAACCCTAAGGGCGCTTAGACGAAATAAAGACCTTGCATCCCTAGCGTAGGTTCTAATACCCAACGCCGATCCCCACACAGGTGCTGCATACATCATTATCGTCAATAACAGTCTTCTGCTCTGATTTGGCCTTCCTATATTAGCCATAATGCGGGATAATGTAGCATTCATTCGAGCAGCCTTTTCACAAGCCTTCTCATATTTTATTTTTATTTTTATTTTATTTATTTAATTTTACGTCAATCATTACTCCTAAATATCTAAGCGCTAGCTGAGAAGTTATATTATGTCCGTCTATATTAAGTGTAATCCATTCAATTTTCTTTCTGCTCGTTATCAAAATAGCTTCAGTTCAGCCAGTTGAAGATTCGCTGACATAAGCCAGATCTTTATTCTAGTCATATAGGTGTGTGTTTGTTTAATTGATATTGTTCTTATTTGTGTTCATGTTTCATTGTATTTTGTAATACTTTTTATTTACCCGTTTACTTAAGGTACCCTCGTAACCTTTGTACTTATACACACATACATACATACATACATATGTGTGCCTCATATTTAAGATATTTGTTATTTTTGTTGTTTGTAGTACCTTACCACTATACGTTTATGCTTTTAAGAGAGCAAAAAAACAAATTTCAGATTCCTTCTCTGATGTGTTGACAATAAAAGGATTTTTCCATGGCATACCTATAAAAAATATAGCCTTGCAATACATTCTCTTCCTCTGCATTCTTTTCCATTTTTAAGCTTGTAATCAAATGCCTTAGCTTGATAGACTATCAAATAAGTTAGGGGTTATGTTATGAAATGTTAAGTGATTGTAAAAAACACAATAATAATTTGTTAACTGAACTAAGCATAAAAAAGGCAAGAAAAGAATCGATAAACCTTTTTATGTTGCCAGTAATTTGTCAGAATATATTTCTTTGGTGTTATTTTAATTGCTTTGAAATAGCCATCATTCAAGTTTAGGATTTTTTTATTTAAAAGGTTGAAGTATTTTATTGGAATAAAAAATCACACAAGCCTTTCATTAATAATTCACATGGAATTTTTTGGGAGTTTTTTATTTTGTCGTAGTCCTTGACAGCCAGATTTGGAAAGGGAAGACAAAGAGACTCTTCTCAAATCAACTAGATTTAAAGCAAACAAAACTTTTTTTTGGGAAATTATCAGACTATCCAGGAATAACCAGTGATAACATGGATAGTAAACCGTCTTTTGTCAGGGCGCTGTAAACTTAGAGTGTACTTTGCAGAACATCTAATGTGGAATGATCTGTATGGCACGTAGCGCCTTCCTGTTGAAAACAGATGTTCATTTCATCCAGCTCGCCGTTGACCTGGCCAATGTCGATCACAAAGTCGCCAAATAATGATTTTTTATGAATGAATTGAATGCTTTTGTATTATGTGTATTGTGGTAATACTAAATTCGACAATTTTGTTTGTAGAATAAGTTATTCAAATAAGTTATTATTTGCAGTTTTTAATGCTTTCGTATCAACTAACGTTGTTGATAAAAAAGCGAAATTTGGTCAAACATAAAAGAGTTATATGATAAAGAGTAAATGAGTTCCGCCGATTCGACTAACAGTAACCATCCAGGGTTAAATTCTTAAAAGGTTAAATACAAACCTGCATTTAAATTTAGTTTTCAGCACAATGAAAACAAATTTATTTTTAATCATTTTTCCATAATAAAAAAATTTTTGTTTTTTTATTTATTATTATTTATTTTTATTGTTATTTATTTTATATGTTTTATGGATTTCATATCAATATTTTTTGAAGTAATTATTAGTACTGGTAAATGAAAGTACTTTTAAATTCTCAAATGACTTTAAATGAATTGGTTTTTGGAAAGGAATAAAAGATTTTGAACAATTTTTTTTAAATAGAAAGAACAAATTTTAAATTAGTTTCGGCCCTCATTTCTTCTCAGCGTGTTTCGTAGTTGTCATTAACCCGCAAAATGCTGATGTCTAGAACAGGCGATTGTAGTGTTCTTGTCGTTGCAATCCAAATGCATTATCGCTGATTTGAGCAAGGATTGGAAAGCATCAATCGTTATATTCCCCGATGTTAACGATGAGGTCAACGTTGTTATTATTATTGCTTTTGATGCTGATGACCCATTGAATTTCTGCTGATCAGACTAAGATTAGCGCTAACGCCGCCAACGCCACTAACTTCACCACTCATGCTACTACCATTGGTGCTATCCATCAAACCCAGTAGTGGCATAGTCCATAAGGGGATGTAGGTGATACGGTTATCTCATAAGCTGTTATGAGTGTATAAATATATGGTGTCATTCGTGTAGACAGCAGTGGTGGTGAGGCTCTGTAAACAAGTCTCTGCGTGGGATGTGCTCTTTACGGTGTATTGTATAGACTAAAGGCAGGAATTGTTGTTAACGATAGTTCACCATACTGGAAAGAGGAAAACCAAATAGAAAAACAAACCTTTTAATCAAATTTACATTAATTTAATTCTTGTATTTAAATACGTAAGGAGTCAGATAATGATGAAAAAAATTAGTTTTTAAGTTCACAGAAGATAATTAAGGTAATCGATCAGAAAAAAAAACTAATAGCTGCTTAGTGTTCTATTTTTTAGAAGTCCTTTATTTCCATTATTTTGATTCATTGTTGTTGCATTGATCAGTTCAAGAAGTGAATTTTAATTAAATTATTAAAAAGGGTGATATAACGGCACCTTCACACTGGCGGACATAAGCTACGTCTAGAACAACCCAAAACATGTTTTCGATCGAGTCTTGAGTAGACTTCTTCAACAACTTTTCGAATGATCATGAAACCCGGTTTTATGTGGCCTTCACCTTTTTATATTATATTTCACCGGCCTGGACAATGCCGTTATCCAAAAAGCATGGACGTGGACTTCCGAACTTTGATATCTTGTTGTTAAGACCATCTTTGGCTCTTAATTATATGATCTGAAAAACAAGAAAGTATGGTTTTAAGAAGACGGCGCTGTACAGTTCACGCCATATTGGGTATTCCGCACGAGCAATTAGAGGACTTTGTTATCGCACTTTGAGTTGATGTGAACTTAGATCCCTTTAGATCTTTTCATGTGCAGTTGTTTTAAGTCACAGCTGTATGCGAATAAGCCACAAAAGCTCCTTAAAGACAACATAGCCCATGCCTTAGGCAAATTCAGCCCGGATAGAGCATTACAGTTATGAAAAATTTTACATTTCAAATGCGCTCCAGTCTTATAACACCATACCATTGGGTAAATTCAACCTGATTTGTGCAATGAAGTCATTAAAAATTGTATACTTCGAAACCATTACAGCTATTGGAACAATGCCATATTCCACAAAATGTCAACCTAATAAAAAAATTTCGCTTTTATATCACACACCCTTTGTTTTGTTTAAATTTAAAATTGGGAAACCATCCGCTTAGCAATAAGTTCCCATAAGCGGCAGGGATCTTCGCTAGGGGGCCGTACCATTGTCGAGCACAGAAAAGTCTATGAGGCTCCCGACACCCGTTGTACGAGAATTAAGACTCCGACCAGGCTTCGTAGTCCAGTCTGCTACCAGTTGAAACTCAAACGGTCCGGGACCGGTGAACCTTTCACCATAAGTAAAGTAATATTTCCAATATTCTTGTAGGTGATGCCCTTATCGCTTCACTTACACATGGGCTGTTCATATTAGCCACTATTATATTTTGGCCACTATCAAATCCTGAAATGAGGAAAAATTTTGCTGAAACGTTAGTTTCCATTGACCAAAAAAGCAAATTAAAAGCACAAATTAACTAAATTGGGAGTTGTATCTATCCTCATGCCACTTAATGCCTACGCACTTGGAGAGGCTTCTGTAAAGGTTTTAGATTTGTTGAGGAGAAAGAGAGTATTGCTCACTATCATCCGTCTGTGGATTGACGCATACTTTTCTTATTTGGCTCAATTCTTCTCAATAATCTAACATATTGTTACGAAAATGGAAAAACCTAGATACTGGTGTTTTGCTTTTACATCGTTTAATATTAAAATTATAAACAAAAGCTACAAAACAAAAGCTGTAAACAAGTAAACAAAATATAACATCAAACACCACAAGAATAAATGTAAACAAAATACGCAAACAACAATAATGAAACAAGAATTTCTACATTTATAGAGATGTCGAGAAGGCAAAGCCACGAATATTCGACTTCAAGAACATTTATCATTTACGTTGCTATATAAAAGGCAAAACAAAGCAGGCAACGAAGTTAGTAAAAATTCCGTCGACCTTGTACAAAGAAGTGGTGTGTTTGTAGAGAATAATTGTAGTTTGAAGATATCCGTTACAAACATCTGTCGAACAATTGTTATTGTCTAAGCAAAAGAGTGTAAAGAGGAATAACAAACAAAGGAATTGCTGTTGTTTACATCAAGTAGTGAACGGTGGAACACAGAATTGTAGGAACAATAAAGAATTTTATTAAAACTAAACACAAATTTATTTTTAATTTATATACAATCCACGAGCTCATATTTTAAAAGATAAAGGTTTTTAAAAGATAAAAGGGTAACAATATCTATCGTTGTTTGATATCTTTTAAAGTGATTAGAGATCTATGTATTATATACATACATAATTGGTCATTACAACCCTTCGGTCAGCATTATGGACCTAGTTTCTCACACCACTTATGTTGTGCGTGTTAATTTTATACATAAGTTGAGGGACCTACAGTTTAAAGTCGACTCCGAACGACAGTTTTTTTGAGAAACTTTTCATGGCAATTTTATTTACTCTCAGATTTTTTGCCAGAAATCTGCTGAGAGGAAGTCACCGAAGAAATATTTTTTTTATATTTTCGTTTTGATATCTGACCTGGATCTATGTATTGGCTTCTTAATAAATTACTTGTTGTTTAAACACAACATTGTTATCAGCTGACCTTTGACCTCACAGCTATTGATATTATTAAAACTGGAATTTCTTACATTTTTTACAAGTATGGTTGACTTTTTATCGTTATTTAAACAGCAAATACAGTAAATGATAAAAGTTTACTTTCCCTACCTCACATTTGGTTATTTCTATTAACTTGATAAAATGTATGTATACTCTTTTACACCACTATGGTTATTCATTGAACCAACTGACCATGTTTTTCACTTTTATTTAATACAATACATTTTTATTTAAGCCATATATTTTCCCTCAAAACAATTAGCCACATACAATTTTTATGGTTCTACAATTCATCTATAGTAAAATAAATAAAAAGTTGTTACTTTCATTTGATTGTAGACTGTCGTGTCGTTTTTTATTGTTACTTTGTAGGGGAAAAATTCTGAATTTACAATTTACCTTTTAGTAACTCGAAAAAGCATAAAAACCAACAGCCATTACAGCAACAAAAACAATTTCAATAGCAATTTCTCATAAAATATTTTTCTATTTTTTTCTTCCAATTTCGACAAAAAAAAGAAAGTCATACCACAAAATGTTATAAAAATTCGTAGCAACGGTGCTTCACGTATCGATAACTTTCACGTGCCAATTTTTGTAAAAGGTGGAAAGTGAACTAGAAAACCAACTACAAAATATAGACAAAAAATAAATAGAACCCCGATATGACTGCACATAAAATAATCGATTTTTCTTTCTAGTTTTCCTTTTTTTGACAAAAAATTAAATACCAAAGTGACGTGAACCAATAAGCCAAATCCAAATTGTAGGTATGCTACGGGAAAAACTGAACAAAAAGTGGATCTATTTGAATAAATTGTTCTTCTCTCTCTCCCAATTTTGCAACTATATTTTAAATAAAATTCAAATTTATGAAAGTTCAGTGCTTTAAAAGTATGAAATCTTTATTCATATTTTATTGCATTGAATGAAGTCTTTTGTTAAACGTTTAACTACTTCGATTAAACAAGTAGAGTCTCTCGTTATCGATTCAGCTCAGTCATCTCTCTCCGTTGCTTTTGAAGGCTATCAATTCTAGTCTGCATTAATTTTAGCAGACGCTGATACTATCATAAGCATCCCCTGTATGGCAAATAGCGTTATAGCGTATTAGCTCGGCGTTAACCCGAATTATACATACTATATATTTGGTCACTACAACCCCTCAGTCAGGATTACGACCCAGTTCCACTCACCACTTATATTGTGTGTTTTAATTTTATACATAAGTGGCGAGACCTAGATATGTATATAAGTCAACGCGAAATGACAGATTTTTGGGAAACTTTTCGTGACCATTTTATTTATTCTTTGTAAGAAATCTGCTGGGAGGAAGTCGCCGAAAGAAATATTTTTAGTATTTCATTTTGTTGGGGATGTCTGACCTGGGGTTTGAACAGTGGCCTCACAAGCCACCACTACCTACTAGACTACGGCGACTTCATATAAGAGGTCCGAATATAACCAAAGAAAGTTGCTTACTAAAGTGGAGGAAAGCATTGTTTTATATGCATCCTTAGAGTGATTTTCTCGTTGTGAGCCTGCGTATTGAGTATCGTTCTGGGCAAGATAGTGTTCGTCAATGCGCGCATGATAACTATACATCTGCTGATCATAACTAATGCAACGAACTGCTCATAGACTTGTGTGTACCTGAGTAAAAGATTCGTTTAATGGCCACTCGAAATTGTAGGATTTAGCAGAACACGTTACGTAGTTTTCCAATTTGTCCATATTGTGTTGAGTTGAGTATTGTAGAGAATACCACAACCTATTTTCTTCGTCTTCCCAAGATTTCCTGCAGAGAGAACAAATTTGATCCTTCATCTCCAGTTGGAACATAAGGTTTTCAGAAAGCCAATACTGTCCTTAGTTAGCGCTAGAGATCAGCAATGAATCGTTTTTCGCACTTATGAAATTTTGAATATAAGTGAGTGAACAATATTGCAATTTAACTACTCTGATTCATTCGTACTCACTACAATGTTGATTTATAAGTACTGTTTGCAACGTTGACATCAAACTCATACCATTCGAAATATGTTTGATTCATAAGCCTACTCATTTAGATTCATAACTTTAGAAGAATATTTATAATACTTATAAATGATTCGAGTGACGCGAGCGACTCGAATCATTTATCAAAATTTACCGTCTTTGTTATTGTTGCATTTACAAAAAAATAAAAAACACACATAAGCAAAAAAGACAGAGCAGCATGCAGAGTAAACACTCAACCATTTAGTGAGTATTTTAGTGTTCGCAAACGAATCATACTTATTTTATGATTTGCGATATGTTGAGTTATGGAGAGTCGAAATTAGATATGAATATAATGAGTACTTCAAACTTTGAATATGAGTAGAGGTTCCATGATATTAAAATAAGTATGAATGCCTATAAGTATTAGAAACTATGGGTGTGATTCGATTCTACCCATCTTTTTGAATACTCTTTGCTGATCTCTGGTTAGGACTTTTAGTTCACAATGTTTTGCACGCAGCACCTCTTCATTTACTTCAAATCTGTGTTTTGTTCGATATTTATGCCATACAGAAAGAGTTTGACGTAGTTTTTGATGTTCAATGTTACGGATTTTACTTAATTGAGAGCAAGCAGGTATCATCTTCGTAAGCAAGATATTTTCCTTTCGCCTAAAGGTAAGTGGTAGAGTTGGGTTGTCCACCCAAGGACGTTGGATTATTGTCTAGGCTAACATAGTAGCTGTATATAGTGGTTATATCGATAAGGTCCATCCATTCCATTTTAGGAACCTCTTAGCAATCATAACGCAACACTGACAGATTGGCATATATGCCCATAGGCTAAAAGTAACACTTAACAAGTTCTTCGGAAGCAAAAATGTCAAGAAATAAGACAAGGGTACAGTATATTTTTCAGTAATTATCAGAAAATTAAAAGCTTATGTAGTGTGGTAACCTAATCAGTACTTGTCTTTACCCAACACAGATCAATTGTTATTAGAATAACAGAAGAATTTTCAATTCTTTTATACGTCTGCATTTTGGCACAGGTGTTTTAAATATTTGCAAAAATGAAAGTGCTTTCCAGCAAGCGCGGGTGTAGTAGGAGATGTGTGGAGTATGATAAATATTTTAAGCAAATAAACAACATTGTGTTAGTTTGTATTTGTGGAATATTCACATTTTAAGTTTTTGCTTGCTCTGTAAATAATATCAAAAACAAACAAAACTTTATGGCGTAAAAGATTGAATGAGTGTTGGCGGGAGTTGGTAGCGTTTTAACGCGGTCTATTTCAAGTGTTTAAGTCACGTTTTGTATTAGACATATAAGCTGATACCTGTGAACATAACAGTAAAAATCCAATTGTTTGCAGCGATGGTGATAACAATTTAGTTTTATGGAGACAAAAGTTTGGCTTAAAAAACCAATGGCTCATTTTACCAAAAAAAAAAATGGTTACCTGTAGGGAAAGAGCTAAAACTGCGAACATTTGTTAAATAAAATAAACATTTTGTTAATTTTCCTTTGCATAATTTTTATTTTTAATACCACAGTTATATGCTTTGATTTCTTAAATACTTTTTCTGAATCGCTTCAAAAACCCTTAAACATACTCAATTTAATAGCATTTGCAATCAAAAATTTATTGCGGTAATAAGAAAAAAATTTATTAAAAAGGCATAAACATACAGAAACGCGTATTACATATAGAGGGACAACACTGACACTGTTCTGGCAACTGAGATTTGGTGGTAAACTTTTGAGAAAAAGAATTGATTGAGGCTGACTTCTTGGATGAGTTTGGTGAAATTCGATCAGTACAGGGACACCGCAACTAATCGCTATGCGTGCTCAAGATGTCTTTGGTATTAAAGCAACCACTGCAACTAATACCAAGTTTAAATCTACGCCATTGAAATATGTGCTCAAATCAATTCGAACAGAAGGTACAAAAGCAGGATGTTACATTACTATCTTGTATGATAGTACTTGGCTCTCATGAGATTAATTAAAAATGTATGAGGCAATTTGGGAAAGCTGAATTACAAAGGTAGTGAGATATAAGGTTGCGTTCGATGAAAGCAATGGTAGAGAGACGCAGATATTCTTCTCAAACAAAATGGATTAGAGGCAATCTAAACTTTAGCATGACTCAGCAGCCATTTCAAAGCACTGAAATTAGATTCCCTATGAACTGAAGTCGAAAGACGTTTGCATGTCTGCAATGCTGTTTGAGCACATTAATAAGAAATCATTTTCAAGTTGCAGTAACCAACATTTTAGAAAATGTCTACCGTTCTATCTCTTACTAATCATGTGGTTACTGAATTATCGGGAGAAGCCAGTTAATCTTATCAACTGTCACATTCTACCAAATACAACGTCTGCCACCTGTCTTCGGGTAGTGAATAAATTTCTAACCACCTAAAAATAACGGCGTGTGAATATATGTATAAGCTACCAGTTTTTTTAAATTTAAATAAATAAATACAACAACAAACACCAGCATAAAGAAATGGAAAACAAGTAAGCACAAACAACACTGCAATAATAAATGTAAACAACGATGTTTAAATTTATAGTGATTTTGAGAAGGCGAAAACATGAACATTCGCCTTCAGTCTGTTTACTCTGCCATATAACAAAGCAAAGCAGGCGACTAAGTTAGTGAAGTTCAGTCAGTCTTGTGTAAGGCGCTGTGTGTTTGGAGAGAGTAATCGTGGTTTGAAGATCCCCGTTATAAGGATATGTCGAACAATTGTCCAGTAATTGTTATTGTTTATGCAAAGGATATAAAAACAAACAAAGCAATTGCTGTTATTTACATATAGTTGTGAACAGTGGCACACAGAATTGTACGAATAATAAAGAATTTCAATTAAAACTAAACACAAATTTATTTTTATTTTATTTGTAATCTACGAGCTCATATTTTAAACCGTTTTAAAAGGTAAAAACGTGACAATATACACTTCCCACTGTATATTAGTATTAAACTGTTTTTTCCATTCCATTCCAATTTCCATCTTCCATTATATGCCTTAAAGTAATTTTGCTTAAACAAATTCTTTGCCATTGTATTTCTTACTCCAAGTAAATAAGAAACCATTTAGTTCATGCCTTAATTTTTGTTTTCTTTTTTCTTTGGCAGAATAGTAGTGTTATACTGTTGTCCTCCTTTAGAGAGAGAGAGAATTAAGTAAATTTTTCTTTTGTCTCATATTACTATTCCTAACAACATCCTGTTTATTATAGTTTCTAAACTCGTTAAACACATTCTTTTACTCTTGGTTTTCATATTTTATGTTTAACGAACAGTTTTTGTCTGTTGCGAGTTTCGTGTTTTTTTTCCCGGGGAAATTATGAAAGTCTGAAATAACAAGAAAATTGTAAGCTAAAAGGGATGAATAGAGTGTAAGGGAAGAACGCAAGGTTGTTGGTGGTAGAGGTGAGATAGCTGGTGTATAGTATTCTAATATTTATTTTAAGATTTTAGACATTTATTCTGGGTGTTTTATACACAGTACACACAATAAATATTTGTTATCTTGGTGTAAACATTAAATTCAATGACTTTTCTAAAGAAAACACACTTAAAAAAGGGAGATGGTATATTCAAACAACAATATATTTAAATTTCCAGAAATTGTTTATACTGTTGTATTGTAAAAAAAAAGTTTAATTGTATTTTGATTGAAACAATTAGAATTTACAATTAGAATTTACCATCTTAAACTTACGCTATTCCAGAATACTCAACATACATAATTAATAATATTTTAATTTTTACAAGCTTGGCTTTAATGCCATTTACAACCTTATTAATACTGCGGTCCTTCACATTTTATTAAATTTCGTAAGAGTATGCCAACTTATCAAAACAGCGCTTTATTATATTTTCATAATTTATTTAGTTTCTGTACAAACGCCTATAAACCTACAAGATTTAAAACTTAAATTATTCTCCCTAAGGTATGCTTTAATTTTATATACAAAGTAAAAGATATTAAAAACAAAGTTTTATATTAAAAATGCAGACCGGGGCGTCACAAAGTTACCCTGCTGACAAACAATCATCCTCTTGTAGTTGCTTTTCAAGAATTAGACCAAGAAAGGCCACAATAGTATATTTTACGGAAATGAGGAAATATCGCAATTGGAACAATGTTGGATTGTAGCCAATGCATTTGGTAATAAAACTGTGCAAACTAGCAATGAAAACTATTGCCAGACGATTCAATGTGACTTCAGTCGAAAAATATAGAGATTGTTAGCTTCCTTCTTAACTGTTACCCGGAAAAAACCAGTAGACTATTTGGATATGGGAAGTGCTCCGCAATGAGACTGAACGCTGTAAATGAATGCGGTAATCTACAAACTCTCTATACTCCCTCAAGAGCGCTACTGTACTGTGGCATCCGGTGGCTCTATTATAAAAACTATTATCATAATTGGCTTGAAATAATAACAATAAATTTATTATACCATTTGTCAGGGGTTGTAAGTGTAATTAAAAAATTTTGCTATGAACGATCGGCAGTGAGTGTTCAATTCAATTTTACGATTTTACCAAGATTACGCTAACGTTCTGAAACCTAACTCCCACATCACCCATGTTGTGTGACAGCTATGTTGTAATCTTGATTTAAGGGTTGTAATGAGGAATTAAGTTAC
This sequence comes from Sarcophaga variegata, assembly GCA_932273835.1. NCBI lineage: Eukaryota > Metazoa > Arthropoda > Insecta > Diptera > Sarcophagidae > Sarcophaga > Sarcophaga variegata. The sequence continues at coordinate 98,546,656 of OW026360.1, read as the reverse complement.
AAAGACGACAATGCTCTCATTACCACAATTTCGTTGTGATTCATTTGTTTTTCGAAAACGTTTTTTTTTCCAATACATATGCTCTCAGCTTTCGATACAGTACTTACAAGTTCTAAGTTACAACTTTATAGCTCGATAATGTTTATTAATTTATTAATATTTTCAACAATTGCCATACAAGAGCAAAGTTCGATATCAATGAATCTCTCAATCTCGGAACGAAAAGGTGTGTACAACACAGAACCTAAACGCAGCGGATATAGGTTTCGGAAAATTATCAAGCGTTTACCTAAGTCAAGCTGATAATCTTGTATCGAAGAGGAAAAACTTTACATTCAATAAGTCTCGCTAAGATAAGTTATCGTTTCCATAATCTCAATTAATATCAATACATATGGTCACTCCGCTGTTGAAGTCTTCAAATTCTTGTTTCTGAGAACGAGACCTACCCTCAACTATCACTCACCTGCTAATGAGATGGCTGACCGCTTTAACCGTAGATCGAGCCTTAAAAAACTTCATAATTCTAGCTTATGTATCACTTTTGATACATACTTGTAGTACATGGAATTGTCACGATTATTGATAGATTTTGTTAAAAAATTTTAATATTTTAATTCATTTTAATAAAACTATTTATTTACTATTATTACATTTTATTTTCACTTTTATGAAATTTGCGCCAAAATTTTTGACATGATGTACATTGCAGTATGGCTTTTTACATAAAAATCAAGCACTTCATGTCAGCTTGGTTGTATTTCTTTCTAAATGGTAATAATTTGACGTCTAGCACTGGCGATTTATAAGTTTCCAATTGCTTAGATAGGACAGCTTATTGTCACTCGCATCAGTAACAGTCTCAGTTGAGGGCTGGCTGAAACCTGATGATCTTGTGATTGATTTCCCGGATACAGGTTTCCCAAAATACTGCTGTAAGTAGTTGCTACGAACGTAGCATGTACTTGAATCTACAACTGCCAATTCGACTTCGGTGGTCCATGAAATTTATAACGACCATCAAATTCAATTAGTTACTAATCTACAGCGACAAAATTAAATATGAGTTGAAAAGGTAATAAAACAAAACAAAAGTAAAGAAAAAATAAATCAATACCGAACATTACTCAGTAAATTTCTTTAAGTATTCCATCATTAAGTATCAAATTACAATTAAAATCGCTGGAGGTAATTTTCATTTTCACCAATAAAACTAAAAAGTTTTTGAATTCTGTTGCTTAAAAACTTTAATTTGAGATGAAAATATACCAAAAAGGAACATAAAACCATAAGCAGCATTATTTAAATATATTTTCTTTAATTGTCTTACCTTTTAGGCGAACAAAAAATTAAATGTTTAAAAATCTTAAAAAAGGATATATGGGCTGCTCTGAAAGTATGATAGCTAACCCCAAACTATTTAAACAGTATTACTTCTTACATAAAACTACAAGTTGTGTGATAAAAGTTTTATGAAAATGCTTAAAATTTTTTAACAAAAAATTAAGATATTGTACATATTTTTTTTTTCGAAAAATAATTATTTTCAGTCGAATTTCAAAAAAAGACTTTACGCATGATTATTAAAGGCTGCAAGACTTTCAGCTCATTTTTAGAAAAGACATAATATATCATTATCAAAGCGAATGATTCTGTTACCTCATACGTTCGTAGTTGACCGAAATATTATCAACTGTAATAAAACACGGGACGAAACACATTTTTCTAATGTTTGTCTGTCACGTGAGATAAATATGAGAAGAGCAGTAATAACGACTTTACAACATTTCAGGTAATAGCTGCTAGCAATCTGCGTGAAAATTGGTGATATCCCAAACTATTAAAGGCAGCTTGTTCTGTTCCAAGTAGTACCATCTTTGGCGATAAACATCCTGTTGTCATGTTTGTCGCTGCCAATATTTTCTTCAGTTCAAAAGACGAGCTTCTATTTTCTTCTTCTCCAAAGTCTTTAGCAGAAGGAATATTACATATATAATTAATATGTAATCGGTCATTACAACCTTTCGTTATAAATTGGAAATATCTAACCTGAGGTTTGAACCTTGGTCTGACGTCTAATTAGGTAACAGGCCAACAAGAACATATCAAGAATAGAAAATTCAACCTTTTCATTTTCGTCCCACACTTAAATTTCAATTCCTTCTCAAAAACCATAAATATTGTATTATTTACGATAAAACTTCACAAAATCTTTGAAATCTTAAAAAAATTACATACACGGCACCAAAAAATCTCTAGGAAAGTCGTACGTATCAAAAATGATACATAAGCCAGAATTATAAAGTTTTTGAATTTTGTAACCCCTGTTTGAAATTTTCTTTTTTTATTTGGTTTAAAATAATGGCGATAACAATACTAACGAATTCAAAAAATATCAGACATCTAACTTTTTCTGAATTAAAGTTATGTAGTCTGAAAAATTAAAATGTATCTTTTTTGATACAAAGCTCGATCTACGGTTAAATAAAAATTTGTTCACTGAATTTGTCGGATAAGATCGCAGCCAACACATTATGTTTAATTTATTAATTTAATTTTTTGATTTTTTCTAATTAAATTTTATTTAATTAAACTGTGAGCATCCTAAATTTATTTTTTAATAATTTCAACAATAATATTGTTTTTGTAAATTTTTTAATATTTTATTTTGTGTCGCATTCTCACTTGATCATTTTTTTTATTATTGGAAAGTAATGTAAAACCCTAAGTACATAACAATTGCATTTTTAAGTAATTTGTTTTTTGTTGTTATTTTATAACGGGCCACATATTTAGTTAAATACCTATTTATTTTAAATTCTTCTGCGCTTCAAATTAACGTTGTCATAATTTTTAAGTCAGTCGCTATTGAACTAGAAGGAAATAAACATCGATCATTTAAAACAAAATCACCCTCGCGTTTTATTTAAATAAAATTAATCTATCATTGATTTTATCACGCGACATTTCGGCGACCGTGACAGGACGGTAGTTCTAAAGTTTAATTTAAATAAAAATTTAATCGTTTTTTTGTACTTTTTGGCCCGTAGAGCCACATCAAAAATATTTTGTTCGTTTTATTTGTGATAGAGCTCTTCCAAATAATTTGTAGTCTACGCGTGACCTAGTACCAATTTTCGTGGTTTTTCTCGTGTCACCTACTGCAAATATTTCAAGGTTGTACATATTTTCGTGTCACCTATCACAATATATCGTTGTTTGTGTGCATTTGCCTATAGTGGTAAAAGTGCATTTTCGAAAAAGTCTTGAAACCAACTTTAAGTGCTACCTCCAATTCGAAGATAAAAATACCGTTTCGTGGTTTGAAAATATACAAACTAAAAAAATTAAAATAAAATGGCCAACAACGATGAAGTAATTCCTGAGCCACAGAATGCCAGTAGCTCAGAATTAGCAGCACTAAAACATCAAAGAAGTACAATGAAGCGAAACCTCTCATATATGCAGAAAAAGATAGAAAAAGATGGCGAAAATGTCGATGACGCCATTTTGGAATGCAGACTGGAAATTCTAGAATCGTATTTCAAGCAATTGAGCCACGTGCAAGGCAAAATTGAACAGCTTTGCTCCTCTGATAACGGCCGAACTGATTACGAGGATTTATTCATCGCTACAAAGGTAAAAATATTAGGCATTCTAAAACGTCGTCGTGGTTCTGTATCAATGGATGTTACCCAATTTAATGCTTCTGTTGCTGGTGCAGTGCATTCATCTCGTCTTCCTTCATTAAGATTACCCAAATTTGATGGCAAGTATGCTGAGTACGAAAGGTTTATTACTGCTTTTAATAATTTAGTTCACGAAAATCATTCAATCACGGATGTCGATAAATTTAATTATTTGCTAAACTGCTTATCAGGCCCAGCTTTGGCAGTTGTCGAACCATTTCAGGTAACCGAACAAAATTATGCTAAGGCGCTAAAGAGATTAAAAGAACGCTACGACAACAAAGTGTTAATTTTTCTGGAACATGTTAATGACTTATTTAGTGTTCCTAATATGATCAAAGGCGACAGTGCTTCGTTGCGAAAAATCAATCGGCTATTCGCGGTTCTTGTTGTCTCTCGGTTCAGAAATGGATGTGCTGAATGGATGTGAATTCTGGTTCACATTGTATTATCAAAAGTCGACCCTGAAACAAAATTGATGAGAAACAAGAATTCAAATCATTGGCGACTTGGGATGCATTTTATGACGTTTTAAGCAATCGTTGTCAATTTTTGGAAAGCCATGGTAAAAAGGTTGAAATTTCGGAAAAATTTAATGCTGCAAAGGCAAAACAAAATTTTAAACGTCCATCTCACACTTTTGTTCAGTCAAACTCTAAGTGCTCGTATTGTAGTTCGTCGGAGCATGGTTTAAATTCTTGTGCATCCTTTTCATCCCATCCTGTTTCGGAACGCTTTACTTTCGTAAAGCGCAATGGCCATTGCATCAATTGTCTGAACAAAGGTCATATGGTTTCGAATTGCCCATCTAAATCTCGCTGCAAGGTATGCAAATCAGCTCATCACACAGTGCTTCATTTCTACAAGGTTCCTGAAAATTTAAACATTCCAGTAACTCATGGTATCGTTCAAAATCAACCTAATAGTTCTTCGGTAAGCAATCCAGTTCAAGTTGAAAATAATAGTTCAACTACTTTCGTTACTCGGGCCCTCAAAAGATCACTCATCCCAACAGCTGTGGTTCTCATCAAAGATTCTTGTGGCATATTTCAACCGGTAAGAGCTCTTCTGGTTTCTTGTTCAGAAATAAATTTCATTCTAGAAGAAACTGCAAAAAGGCTCAAATTGGGTTTTCATCCGTACACCCAAGAAATTTCCGGCATTGGTGAAGTGCGCACAAGAATCAAATCTTACGTTGATGCTACAGTAAAATCTCGTTTTAATTCGTTCGAGTGGTCCTCAAATTTTGCGGTAACTAAGTCAATATCATCTCGTCAGCCCGGTGAACATATCGAAACATCTCATTGGGAGATACTCAACACTCTTCAGTTAGCCGATCCATTATTTTACAAGCCCCAGCGGATAGAATTGTTAATAGGTACAGAGGTTTTTTTTAACTTGTTGGTAGACGGTCAAATATCATTAGGAGATAGTGGTCCAACTTTAAAGAATATATTGTTCGGATGGATTGCCGGTGGTAAATTCACAACTAAATTCCCGTAGCTCCAATGATTTGCAACTTAGCTATTGAAACTGCCGAAGAATCCGTTGATACCACATTAAAAAAGTTTTGGGAGATTGAGGACTACTCTAACAATCCGTCGAAGTTCACAGAGGAAGAGGAAGCTTGTGAACAACATTACATTAAAAACGTCAGAGTTATAGAAAATGGTAAGATCCAAGTTAGTTTACCATTTAAAAAACCACCAGAGGTACTTGGTAACTCATTCGATATGGCCTACAAGCGCTTTTTGTCTCTCAAAAGACGCTTAGATCGTGATTCAACACTTAAATCTATGTACACTCAGTTCATGAATGAATATTTGTCGCTTGGACACATGTCGCTGTATACTCACTCGCTAGATAGTCCAAATTTCTTCATTCCACACCATTGTGTACTTCGTCCAGAGAGACTACAACAAAACTTCGTGTCGTATTTGATGGCTCAGCTCGCAGCTCATCAAACATATCGTTGAACGATATTGTTATGGTTGGCCCTACAATTCAGCAGGACCTAATCACCACACTTTTTTTGTTTCGTTTGAACAAATTTGCACTCACAGCTGACATCTCTAAAATGTATCGACAGTTCGAAGTCGACGAACGGGATCGCAAATACCAGCTTATTTTATGGCGCAACAGCAGGGAGGAAAAATTGCAAGTGTTTCAACTTAACACTGTTACATATGGTCTGTCTGCAGCCCCATTTTTAGCAATTCGCAGTTTGTTTTTCATTGCGGATAAATATAACTCATCGTTTCCTCTTGGTTCCAAGACCCTGAGAGAAGATTTTTATGTAGACGACATCCTTACTGGCTCCGATAACGTCGAAACGTTGCTTAAGAAGAAGGCAGAGTTGGTTCACGTACTTAAATTGCATGGGCTCGAATTGGCAAAATGGAGCAGTAATAGTTTTGGAGTTACCTCGAAAAATGAAGCTGAAGTCCCGATAAAAGGTCCAGAAGACGAAATTAGGAAAACCTTAGGCATGTCCTGGAAACCACAACAAGATATTTTTTGCTATCGTTTTGAATTGCCTGAATTAATCGAGCCAACAAAAAGGTCAGTTCTGTCTCTTGTTGCAAGAATTTATGATTTGCTGGGAATTTTGAGCCCGGTCGTGGTTCGCTGTAAAATCCTTCTTCAGGAAATATGGGTCCAGAATTACAGCTGGGATGATAAACTGAATGAAGATCTCAAATCTTTGTGGCTCAAAATAAGAGATGACTTACAATATATAAAAAATATCGAGGTGCCCAGATATGTGTTTACATCACCTGGAACACTTGGTGAAGTCCATGGCTTCGCAGATGCTTCCCAACGTGCTTATGGGTGTTGCCTTTATTTTCGAGTTTTGGTCGAAGGCAAATACAAAACAACTCTGCTGATTGCTAAATCCAAAGTAGCTCCTATTAAGGCACAATCACTGCCCCGACTTGAACTGTGTGCCGCTGTTCTACTTAGTAAAACGTGGGAGAAAATAAAATCAAAAATGACTAATTTTGTATCGAAAACCTATTTTTGGACTGACTCGAAAATTGTTCTTCAATGGATTAAGCTACACTCATTAACTCTACATTGTTTCGTCGCTAATCGTGTCTCCGAACTTCAAAACAATACAAGAGATATTATCTGGAGTCACGTTCCATCCAAAAGCAACCCTGCTGATATTGTATCCCGAGGATGTAGTGCACGGGAATTACCTACAACAATTTGGTTTAACGGTCCTAGTTTTCTTCTTGATCATCAATCAACTTGGCCCAAAAATGATGAGACAAAAATTAGCACAGGATTCTTGGAAAGAAGAAAAGCGGCTGTTTTCAAGTGTACTGAAGCCCCAAAATCAATAATCGAAGAGATAATCGATAAGCATTCATCATTTTATAAAGTAATTCGAATAATTTCATTTGTTTTTCGTATTTTTAACAGATACCCAGTAGACCGCAACTTGAAGCCCGCAGATGCAACTCATATAACCGTAGCAGAATTAGATTGTGGTTTCTGGCGCATAATTGGCCATATTCAAAATGAAAATTTCAAAGATGACATTGTCGCACTTTCCAAAGGAAAATTTGTTCAACCCTCGCTACAGAAATTGACACCATTTCTACAAGAAATGAAATTAAAAAATGGCTCACCAATCACATTACTTCGTGTTGGTGGCCGTCTAGCAAAGGCACCTATACCATATGATGCCCGATTTCCTGCTTTGGTTCCAAAAAATCATCGTTTTATATTATTGTACATCGAATATTTGCATCGCCTTCATTTACACGCTGGTCCAAAGGCTTTACTGGGTATCATTCGTCAAAAAATTTGGCTCATTAACGCCAGAGAAGTGGTTCGCAAGGTCGTTCGAAATTGCATCCATTGTTTCCACTACAAGCCAAAATTAATGAACCAAATCATGGGTAACTTACCAGCTGATCGACTTCGAGTTAATCGACCGTTTTTAGTAGCTGGAGTGGATTTTTGTGGTCCGTTTCTAGCCACACATCGTAGCCGAGGTAAAGTGCCCTACAAAACTTATATAGCTGTTTTTGTTTGTTTCAGTTCAAAGGCCACGCATTTAGAAGTGGTGTCCGACCTTTCAACAAACACATTTCTTATGTGCTTGAAACGGTTCATCAGTCGAAGAGGCATTCCCCGAAAAATCTACTGCGACAACGCCACAAATTTTGTCGGAGCACACAACAAACTCATTGCATTAAAAAATTCGTTGTTCCATCAAGATGTCGTTCATGAGCTCAAAACGTATTCGGTTCAGAAAGGTATTGACTTTTGTTTCATTCCTCCTCGTGCCCCACATTTCGATGGTTTATGGGAGGCAGCTGTTAAATCAGCTAAAACTTTGCTCGTAAAAAACATCGGCGTGCCGTATGTTACATTTGAAGAATTGCAGACACTTGTGGCTGAAGTTGAAGCCATTCTAAACTCTCGCCCTGAAGCCTTAACACCAGGCCACTTAATAATTGGTTCACCTTTAGTGGCCCTTCCTGAAGAAACCTTAAATCTTACCAAACCAGGGTCTCTTAGTCATTTCCAGCGAAATTCGTATTTAAAGAACCAGTTCTCGAAAGCATGGTCTAAGGATTATCTCTTGTCACTACAAGTACGAGCCAAATGGTCAAAGGTGGAGCCAAATGTCATCGAAGGCCAACTTGTTGTAGTTCATGAAGACAATACCCCACCACAACAATGGCAGTTGGCTCGAATAACAAAAGCTATACTTGGTTCTGCTGGACGAGTTCGAGTAGTAGAGCTTAAGTCAAAAAATGGTTCTTTTCGTCGTCCTATTCATAAAGTAGCTCCCTTACCTCCTCTAAATTCATCTTGAAAGAGGGGCCTTTCAACGGGGGGAGCATGTCGGATAAGATCGCAGCCAACACCTTATGTTTAATTTATTAATTTAATTTTTTGATTTTTTCTAATTAAATTTTATTTAATTAAACTGTGAGCATCCTAAATTTATTTTTTAATAATTTCAACAATAATATTGTTTTTGTAAATTTTTTAATATTTTCTTTTGTGTCGCATTCTCACTTGATCCTTTTTTTTATTATTGGAAAGTAATGTAAAACCCTAAGTACATAACAATTGCATTTTTAAGTAATTTGTTTTTTGTTGTTATTTTATAACGGGCCACATATTTAGTTAAATACCTATTTATTTAAATTCTTAAATTAACGTTGTTATAATTTTTAAGTCAGTCGCTATTGAACTAGAAGGAAATAAACATGGATCATTTAAAACAAAATCACCCTCGCGTTTTATTTAAATAAAATTAATCTATCATTGATTTTATCACGCGACAGAATTTTTTTTTAAGGATTTCCGTTTATAAAACAAACATTTTTAACCTCTGTTGACTTTAACCACAAAAACAATTTTGTGGAAGCCATGCCATGGCTTAATTAATTTTTTCACGTTTTTTGCCTAAAAATTCTATGATTTTTTTTCTCTTTAGTTTTCTCTTTCATTTCATATGGTTACGGCCAGTATTCATTTAACCTGGAATCCTGTGATTTCTGCGAACAAATGCTTTCAAATGGAATTGTGCATTACGAATGATACAACAATAATAATTGCAATGAAAACAACAAATGAAAAATTAAACACTCACTGTATGAATGCATATGATATAAACGGAAAACAATTGAATTTTACTCAACAAATAACATCCTCAGCTAGTGTCATAGCTAGGAGCATTGGTTATTGTCATAGCAACACTTTTATTGCTGGCCATATGCATAGTGATTTGCATGAAATTTCGTACGAAACACACACGTCGCGCACCGAACGGTGATACCACAACTACTGAATCAGACAAAGGCAGTGCTGAACCACTCTCCGCAATATGGGCAGCCATTCAAATTTAGAGGATAAGTCCTGATGTTATACTGCAGGAAGCAAGTTGTGAAGACACATTTCATTTGGAGGCGAATAAAGGCTCACAGTGAATATCCACCATACCCCCACCACCGACGATATCTCTCTCGCCAACTTTTAGCAAATAGGTACGTATGAAGTTGGTAGAAGAAAAGCAATGAAATGTTTAAAATTTTGTAGCCGTGTTTAACTTTAGTCTGGCCTTGGTTGCAACACCTTCAACTGCATTCTATTCCTATGGCCACCATTACAAAGTGTAATAAAAGCTAGAAAAGAAGAGTGCGGGGTGTAGCATTTGTTAAACCAAACGTTAGCTTTGTTGTTAGGCTCGACTTTATGATATTTACTTTAGTATTTACTTTAGATGTTGCTTGAACTAGAGGGTGTTGTTTGTATGCCTTGTCTGGGCTTACAATATATATTTAATGAAGTCTTTGGCTAAAAAGAATTTTTGATTTGTTTGCTGTTAACTACAAATAGGACTAGACAGTTTTAATCAAATTGGGAAAGTACTTCCTTTTTGTTTAAATTATTCAGCCTAAAAGCATGCTTTAATTTAGTTAATTAGATGATAAAATTGGAAACTGAAGATCAACTAAACCAAAGCTATAAAATAAATAAGAAAAGTTGTGCAAACAATTTAAATGGTATTAGAATTTTCCTAACAATTTTTATTATTTAATTACACCTTTAAGTATGCTTTAATAAAGTTTAGTTTTCGTTTCTATCTACATCCTCATTATGCTAATTTATGGCTAAGATTCTGTAGATAAACTTGCTGCAAAACTCGTTATTTCTTTCAAATCAATTGAAAGTTTTGAAGGAATTTAGAACAATGCCTTAAAGTATGCAAAATTTTTAGAAATCGGAATTAGAGAGTTTTTTTATCAATCAAAGCCTTACAAATAAATACCAGCTGGGTTTATAGCCTACTACCAAAATTTGATGCTGTTAAAATAAAATTTTCCTTTCACAACCACAGTTGGTTTTACCTCATTAATCGGATAGGCAATAAACAGTAGCTTGTCAGTTCAAGAGGATAGACACACTTAAACCACATGTAATTCACTGTGACAGTCTTTTATTTTCTTTAACTACACCCAGAATTTCGGAAGAAGTCATTTAGGCTCGTAATGATCGGTTTTTATTTTATTTTAGAAGCCAAGTGCTTCCTACTCTTCTAACATTTTGCAGTATATGTATTCCACAGAAGAAGAACAGTTGCTTCATTTACCTCGTCTCTGCAGAAATATGGTACAAATAATTAAATGTCCAGTAATTACTCATCAACTATGGTTAGCATAGGCACTTCAAGCGGATCAAAGAACACATTTTTGAAGCAAGATTCTTGAAGGTACCGACACCGATTTCCCTATATTAGCTTATGTGGCATTTAATTAATTATTTAGGCGGCGTTAATATCAATAGCTTGATCCAAAATGATCATCGGACTTGTGAGCATCTCTTTCAGTTTCTAGCACCAAGCCCTGAAAAGTCCTCTTCTGCATTATCCATTATGGGTCTTCTTTTAGGTTCGCTATTACATTTTTTAGCTGAAACTTTTTCATTTTCCTGTACAGCTCATGCAAGTATTTTTCTCTCAAGCACTCCAAGAACAACTTCATCTGATTGCGCAAGTACAGATGTTTCAGTAGATGGTTTACTGGTAAACCTTACAGAACATATTCGGCATTGCCACGTATCACGAATCGTTTATTGTACTGAAAAATTTGCAACAAACAAAAAAACGAAATTACAAACACGTCCAATGCTACTACTACTACTACTACTAAATTCGTCTTTACAACCCTTTAGTTAGGATTATGAACTAGTTTCTCATACCATACCCATGTTTTGTGTGCTAAAATTTATCCATGAATGGAGCGGCCTACAGTCGACTACGAACGACAGATTTTTGAAAAACTTTCCATGACAATTTTATTTATTCTCAGAGTATTTCCCAGAAGACTGTTAAGAGAAAGCCGCCGAAGATATATTTTTCATATTTTCGATTTGTCTGGCCTGGAGTTTGAACGAGTTTTCATCTAATAAGCTAATACACTACTCACTAGACTTCGTGTCCAACAATTAATGGGAAAAAGGTTCCTGTTATTACTAGTATCAACCAACAGATTTTAATTTAGATTTTCATCTTCATCGTCATTTCTTCTGAGACGTTTCCTAGTAGTCAATCAATTTGGCTGCAGAATATAATTCACATGACTCCGAAAGTAGAACCTTATGCAACTACTGTAGAACTTCTAAAAGGACCTACATTTCATTTCACCTAATCATAAACCTAAAGGACGTTGCTTTTTTAAGACAAATTTATTGCTTTTCTTAAATTTACTAAATTTTTTTTTAAGCACACATTTACTTTCAAAGATTCAGCTTTTATATCTTTAAAAAGAATTCAAGAATTTAATATGCCTTTGACACATAATAGATAAGCAATTAAAATAAATTCTTTAAGCTTTACATTAAAATAAATTCGTGATTGAAGTACCCTCTTAAGAATTCATTGGCTGCTTTAAATACTCTCTGTATTATGATATCCATCCCAACAACAAAAAATAGACTTTGTTTAAAAGAAAAAATACCATAAAATTTATAAAAAAAATAATTCTAAAGCACATAAAAGTATATAGAAAAAGATTTCATAAAAATGCCCCTTAAAGTATGCTATTAAAATAAATACCCTACAAGAAAAATCATCATCTTATAAGTATGCCATAATATTTTATTGAAATTGAGGGGTTTTCTTTATTTATTTATTTTTTATTTTATTTTTACGCGCTATTTCCTACTTGAAATGTTTTTCTTTTCTTTTCTTAAGCTGACTGGGTAGTCTGTCATTTAAGTGTTTTTGTGACTCTCTTTCATTTAATCTGTCAGTTAGTAGATGGACAACTACTTTAGTTTGTTTTTATTTACGATAAAAGCACTGACATACTCACCACAGATACCATATTAAGTTAGTTCTGCGTGTAATGTACATAACCATCATGGACAATAATAGCAACAACCACGGAGGAAAGAAAATAAAGGAAAATATTAAATTGCTGCAAATTATTGACACGCTATCAAAGTGATACGGCGACAATAGAATAATGATTAACATCTTTTTCTCTCTCTCTCTGTTCTTTTCGTATAAGTTTATGACATTTGTTTGAATGTGTGCGTGAGATAACGATTTAGTTGGCTTGTCTGATTGCTACTCAGTTCATTTTTACGTTCTTTCTTGCTTTTAATTTTCTCTTCAAGACTGCGTTAGTATTTGGTTATGTTATTACTTTCTTTATTTGTGTGTAAAAGTACGCTAGTGTTTGTCATGTTATTGTTGTTATTTGATTTTCTTTGCTTCTGTATGATTTTTTTAAATTTATTTTGTACTTTCTTCTTTAGTTTTACAGTATTCCCCGGATATAAGCACATTCAGAAAAGGTTGCGGGACAGTGCTTATAAACGGGAAATTTTTATATCGAAATTCCGCACTTGAGAGCAAGTAGGCGCGAATTCTTCAATCTGATAGCATTCTATTTGTCTCATTGGCAACAATGGCTTCGCATTCGATATTATGCGGACTTGTCAGAGAGGTTAGGTTAGGTTAGGTTAGAGTGGTAGCCTTGATGCCAAAGCTCACTTGAGCACGCGTAGCGACCCATTATGGCGCCACAGGTGAACGCAGTCTCTTTACTGACCAAGTTCTCCGAATCAGGGGAGAAGAAATTGGTTAGCGCAAGGGCTGCACGTTCTAAAGCACGACTACCCTACGCTGGAAAACCAGCCCGAAGGTGTGATAAGAGAAGCTATGTATATCCTCGACATCAATGCACAATAGCTCCGTCAAGCTGACAAGGATTGGAGAGCCAAATAACCTATCTGCACATCGATAACCTATCTGCATAGAGATAGGCATTGACAAAGAAAGTGGACAACAGTTTCATCTTCTTCAGCGGACCTGCACCCACGGCAGAAGTCGTTAGATAGGAGCTGAATTCTCTTCGCGTGTCTTCCAATAACACAATGACCCGTAAGCACTGACATAGTGATTGAGATGATGTCACGACCAAGTCCGAGTAACTGGTTGGTGCGCCTTCTATCCATTGAGAGCCAAGTGAGCCTAGCGGTGGAGCTGGTCTCCTCATTGACGCTGGATAGGTTGGCGTTTCGAAAGAATTTCTGCTTGAAGTTCCCGAGAGGACTTAGATAATTTTTTACAGTTCGGTATAGTTAACAAAGTTGAAATTTTCTGGGACCTCGTGTTACTGCGAAGAAATTGCTTATGGAGAAGGATCCGCAGCAGACTTTATCGACACAGCCAAAAGACTTGTAGCATTAACTAGGCAAAGAGTCAGGTCGTTGACTTGCCCGAGACCTGCACCAGGTTAGATTAGTAGAGACGAGCTTTACAAGCTAAGAAACACGAACATTTTTGGATTGTTGGTTTTTTATCAGGCATCAACTATCTGAGACTATGTGGCCTTAGTTGGATATGGAGTATGATCAAGTGGAAAGGATCAAGGAGAATGAAATCATAAGGATTATTCTATGAAATTGCAAAGCCCTGTTAAATTTGGTTACTACTTTTTCCAATAAATCTGCTGTATGGCGTTAAATGTGATTATTGACCTTCAATGACTCACGAAATCCAGAAACGTTTAACCGCACGAACGAGGAAGCTAGTGAGCAGGAGTATTTTTTTAGAAAGAAAGTCGTCACAAAACGGTTGCATATAACGAATTTTTTTAAATTAAATTTAAATTACGAAATACAATTTTTTCGCAGTTATAAGCGGGGAATGCTAAAAAGACGGATGCATATATGGAACTAATTTCAGCAAAAAATTCTGTGCTACTAAGCGGGGAATTATTGTATCCGGGGACTTCTGTATTAACATTTTGTGTCAATGCTGTTGATGAAAATCATAATGATGATGAGACCGTGCTGTTTGTAATATCGTTATTGCGCGTGTGTGCGCAATTTTAATGTACTTACTACGTTATTATTATACCACTATTGTTGGTATTGCCTGTCGTGTTTGTCTTAGTCGCTCTATTCCATCGTTACTCTTTTTTTATCTGTTTATATACACTTTCTAAGTATGTTGTTAGTGTTAAGTGTAAATAACAGTAATTGTTGCTGTTAACTATAAGGGATGTTGAATATTCAAGTTTTCTCCAACACTAATGGTTAGTTTTCTTCATTATTTGTCTTTTTATTTGCTTTCTACTCTCAAGTTTATTTTTGTTTATTTTTATATTAAGGTTCCATACCACGTGTTGTCCGATAGGGGCTAGAATTTAACAAAATGCAACAGACATTGATTTAAAGACAATTTTTCATTCATTATTCATTTGTGCTTTAAATGCAAAACTTAAAGTCACAGTAGACTTGCTCTCAGCAGATTTCTGATAAAAACTCTGAGAGTATATAAAAATTGCAATGAATAGTTTCCTAAAATAATCTGTCGTTCGGAGTCGACTTTAAACTGTATGGCCCTCCACTCAATGTATAAAATAAACACACATAACATATGTGGCGTGGGAAGCTAAGTCGTAATCCTATCTGAAGAGTTGTAATGACCAATTATGTAATGTAGACTGATCCCTAGCATTTTCTGCTTAAGCTAATGAACAAAATATAGACGCCTATGCGTTTTGCTTAAGGTTAAACAACAGCTACAATTTATTATCAATTCTGCATGTTTGCTTTTAAGATGGCTGCATATAACTCATATAGTATAGAAGCGAAAGTTAAGTTCGAGTATGGCAGTGCCAGCTCTGGTGAGATCATCTGGCCCCGGGGCCCATATGATACGAATATTTAATGTTAACCGTAGATCGAGCTTTGTATCAAAAAAAAAAACATTTTAATTTTTTAGACTACATAACTTTAATTCAGAAAAAGTTAGATGCCTGATATTTTTATAATTCGTTAGTATTGTTATCGCCATTATTTTAAACCAAATAAAAAAGAAAATTTCAAACAGGATTTAAAAAATTCAAGAACTTCATAATTCTGTCTTATGTATCATTTTTGATACATACGACTTTCTTAGGGATCCTTTGGTCTTGTGTATGTAATTTTTTTAAGATTACAAAGATTTTGTCAATTTTTATCGTAAATAATACAATATTTATGGATTTTGAGAAAGAATTGAAAGTTAAGTGTGGGACGAAAGTGAAAAAATTGAATTTTCTATTCTTGCTATATTTTCTTGATATTGGTTGAAGTAGTCGTAGTCTAGTATGTAGCGTGTTACCTTATTAGACGCCAGACGGAGGTTCAAACCTCAGGCCAGACATTTCCAATTTATAACGAAAGGTTGTAATGACCGATTATATATTAATTATATGTGTAATATTCCTGCTGCTAAAGACTTTGAAGAGGAAGAAAATAGTAGTTTGGGATGAAAAAATATTACAAATTTTCACGCAGATTGCTAGCAGCTGTTTCCTGAAATCTTGTAGAGTCTTTCTTACTACTCTTTTCATATTTATCTCACGTGACAAAGACGGTCAACTACTTACGTATGAGATAACAGAATCATTAGCTTTCATAACGATATATTTACACCTATTACGCCTTTTCGAAAAATAAGCTGAAAGTCTTGCAGACTTTAATAATCATGCTTAAAGACTTTTTTGAAATTCGAATGAAAACAATTTTTTAAAAAACAAAATGTATTTATCTTAATTTTTTGTGAGAAACTTTTTGCCATTTTCATAAAACCTTTATCACACAACTTGTAGTTTTATGTAAGAAACAATACTGTATAAATAGTTTGGGATTAGCTATCATACTTTCAGAGCAGCCCATATATCCTTTTTTTAAGATTTTTAAAAATTAAATTTTTTGTTCGCCTGAAAGATAAGAAAATTAAAGAAAATGTATTCAAATACTGATGCTTATGTTTTTATGTTCCTGTTTGATATATTTTCATCACAAAATAGATTTAGATTCAAGTACATGCTACGTGCGTAGCAACTACTTACAGCCGTATTTGGGGAAACCCATATTCGGGAAACCAGAGAGGAATCAAAGAGAGAAAATTGTTATTGACATAAACTTTTTTACCTCAATGACGTTGACAACAAATATTTCTAACGAAGCACAAGAATGGTTTGTACCAACTGAGATTGTTACTGATGCGAGTGTCCTATCTAAGCAATTGGAAACTTATAAATCGTCACAAAGCAAGGGTGGTAGATGTCAAAATATTACCATTTAGAAAGAAATAAAACCAGGCTGACATGAAGTGCTTGATTTTTATGTAAAAAACCCTGCTGCTATGTACATCATGTCAAAAATTTTGGCGCAAATTACGTAAAAGTGATAATAAAATGTAATAATAGTAAATAAATAGTTTTTTTTTAAATAAATAAAAATATTAAAGTTTTGTAACAAAATCTATCAATAACCGTGACAATTCCATGTACTGCAAGTATGTATCAAAAGTGATACATAAGCTAGAATTATGAAGTTTTTAAGGCTCGATCTACGATTAAAACTAAATTTATTAAAAAAATAATTTTTATGGAATAATATTTACCCAACTACGGAATCAAAGGCAGGAAAGGAGACGAGAAAGAGGCGACATATACGCCCCTATGAAAATACTTTTTCAAATTGGAAAAAACAACATGAAATTCAACTAATTATAGGAGGCCCAACGTACACGATTGCCGAATTTCAAAACTGCTGTGTCCAGTAGTTAGCAGCAGGAATACTAGGGAACTATTTGAGTTGGAACTCAAACAGGAATTCTAAGAAGAGTGAACCTACCTACGAACGGCAAGCTATCCGCTACCCTAACCTTGTTGAAAATTTTAGCATTTCTATCTTTTGCTTTATGACCCCCCCATTACTCTATTCTATTATGGGACAACATCTTTAAAGTGATGACACTAATAAATATGCAATGAGAATACATGCATACATAGTACAGTGAAGCAAAAGAAATTGAAAGGAATTGGACTCGTCTTGGGCTTCAAATTAGTTTCAAGCCCAAACATGCATGCGAGAATGTGTAAGGCATCCATTGCAACTTTTGCTTGTAGTAAAACTAAAACTCCCAATCGAAACACACAAAGCGAAATGTTAAATGTTATGTGTTTATGAAAGATGTTCACAATAGACCCATTAACATCTGGGTGTCTCAATCGTCTGTTACCTAAGCTAACCTAATCTACACAATTCCTTATCAATGTTGTTTCCATACATCAGTGCGTGAAACGCTTTCAATGATTTATTGAAACCGATGAATAGTAGATGCGACGAGGCGGTTTTGCAATCTTAAACAGCTAATATTTGCCTACACAGCCTATCGTTAACAAGGGTTTCTTGTTCCTTAATATAGTTTTTTTTAGATTTTGTTTATGTGAACAATTTTTACACCCACTTTACCCAAAGTCTGGTTGACATGCAGGAAAAAAACAAATTTAAATCCTTTTCTTAACTGTCCATGAACTATTTATCATTTACTGTTGTTGTTACTGCTATTCCCTTTGATTATTTATTACATAATTTTGTTGTAAAATGGTCTAAATTTATTCTTTAATCGCCCTCAAGTCAGAATTTTTAATTTATTTTATTTCCTTCTTTTTTTTCCCGAAAATTATGCAAATTTCTCAATTTTTTGGAAAAAAATATTAAATGATGATGTTGGACTCTAGCTTTTAATTTCCAATAAATTCTTTGTTAAATGTTTTATTTTTGAACTCAGATATGTAGATACATTGACTTCATATGTTTTACTACAATAGAAATAATTTTGGTTTTTAAATAATTTTAATTTATTTATTTATATTTTCTGACGATTTTTTACGATTTTAATAAACGTCTTTGACGATTTTGACGATTTTTTCTCAAATATGCCTATAACAGCTGCTAAGACTATAAATTTCATAAACAAAATACTAAAGTATGTGTGTATGTTTGCATGACTTAGTGTGTGTGTGTATTACTATTGAATGCATATGCGGTTTAGTGTGAGTATAAATGCAGCATTAACATGAAATACTAACCAACGACTTTAGGGCCAACAATATACTTTAAGCCTTAAGTGTAATACAAGTAGTTGTAATAAAATATATAAAAAGCGAGAGAGAAAACTAAAAAGTATGATAAAAAGAGAGTGACTTAAATGGAGGGAAAACAATTACTCTTTCACCCCTGGCAGGGTGAAAGGTTCAAATCATTATACAGGAATGCGAGTATACTAGGAAGGAAAAGCAGGAGAGAGATGTTATAAACTTTTAACATTTATTATGATGATGGTGTAGCAATTTTTTGCAGTATTTTCTACTTATTTTTTTTATACAAAAAATATTGCGCTATTTGCCTTTGGCTATGTATCGGGTGGACCATCTATCGGTTTAAATTTGAACCGTCGGTTATTTTGAATCTGTCAATACTCATATCATTCTATTCTGTCAGAGAATTCATTATATTATCTCCATTGAATGTAATGAATCGATATACTCTTGAGCAACGTTGCCATTTATTGGGCCAGCGAGAAACGGCACAATGATGTCGATTTTGTTAAAAAAACGAATCATCTTTTCGGATGAAGCTCATTTTCATTCTGGTGGGTACGTTAACAAGCAAAAATTGCTATACTTGGTTCTTAGAAAACCCACGCATGGTCTTATAGAAGCCAATGCACCCATTACGGGTGACTGTTTGGTGAGTCTTGTGGAGCGGAGGCATCATTGGCCCATATTTCTTTGAAAATGAGGACGGCGCAACCATTCTATCCCACCATGATAATCAATTTTGTACCCGGTCTACATGGCATTGATGTGAACGATGGTGCAACTTGCTAGATGTCTCATGCAACAATCAATTTATTGCGTCAAACGTTTAATGGCCATTTAATTCGCCTAATTGGTGATGACGTTGGCCGCCAAGAAGCTGCGATTTTACATCGATTTGGGAGCCGTTAAAGAAAAGTGTCATGCCGACAAACCAGAGACAATTGAGCATTTGAACATTCGTGATGCCATTGCCGAGATACCATTCCATCCAATCTAAAAAGTGCACGAAAATTGGTCCGATCGAATGAGGTACTGTGAGGCCAGCCACGGCAGCCATATGAATGGAATGGACAAAAATGTTGGCAAAATTTCAAACCGTTGTATATTTAAATTTAATCTCTTAAATGGCCCGCTCTTTAGATAGCAGGCGACAACTTTGACTGCAAATGTTGCAGTTTTTAGTTTTAAATTTTTCTACGCTTTATTCCTAGTCTCTGCAAGCTTCTTTGCTCTGCTGATATCTTTTATGTATGTTTGTGTGTAGGAATATTTTAAAAACGACTGAAACTTGTTAATAAAACAGTCATCAATGCAAATCTATAGACATTGCTGAAAGAATAGTTTTTGGGCTGTTGATGTCATCAGTTCATATTCCCTTGAGAACGACCAAGTGCACTATAGGACAATGATGGCTCCGAGTTGGAGGGAGGGCTTGGAATTATTCGGAATCAATCGGAATTAACCGGTCCATAAGGCTACCGAATCACTGCAGCGTCTTTTAAGCGGAAGTGCCCGCAATTCAGGCCGCGGTGAAAATTATTGTGGACAAAAATATAGCACTTTCATTTATAAGATTATTATATTGGTGTGCTACGATTAATAATAAATAAATAAATAAAATAAAAAATCACCATATTTTCCGATAGCCAAGCGGCTATCAGGGCATTGGATTCTAATGTAATGAACTCCAGGATGGTATATGACTGTCGCAGATGCCTTAACGAGGCGGTATGATGTTTGTATTACATGGGTACCGAGTTGTAGAGACATTTCTGGTAACTGCAGAGCGCATAAACTGGTGGACGACCATCGAAATTCCTGATGAATTCTCTACATTAGGTCTCCCTTTGGGTACCTGCAGGCTTATATATTCGACAATGCAGTCGTGGACCTCGTTAACAGTAGAAATGCAGCTCGGACACGGGCAGAATGGCGCAGAAAATCTGGCCAAGGCTGGATAATGTCTTGAATTTAGTTTCTTTCTCTAAGTTAAACTGATTTGATCAAATTTTCCTTACCACAGTTCTGTATTTAAGCAGCAAAATGGTTGATTCTATTCAGAAAATGTTTTTTTAAACAAAAATTTAAACATTTTTTAATTAAAAAATTTTAAATTTTTTCGAGTCGAACATTTGCTTTGCACGTTTTGCTGTTGTTCTAATTGTCCTGAAGCTAAAATTGTATAATAAAATCAATACTTTCCCTTGAAAATTAAAATTTCAAATATTTTGTGTTTTGTAAAGAATACACAAACGTTTCTTTTTCTAAATGAAAATATTAACAACCAAACAACCTACATACCACTAGAAAATTCTCTTCCTTCGTATATATCATTGAGACATCCTTTTGAAATCTTAGTATCTGTACTCTTACAACTTTTCTTCTTTCCCCAATATAACTTTCATTTCAAAAGAATTGTGCAGAAGAAAATCCTTTTTTGTTTTTGTAGACAAAACAAATACTGGTCCTGTCTCGAACAAAAAATTTTCTGATTATAAATTCCAGGCGAAGGTATTTTTCAAAGACCAAGAGAAACAGAGACATGGTATTGTTATTGACATTGCAAAGTTTTTTGTTGTAAAAGGAGATAAACTTTAACAGGGAAACAAAGGAACTGACTGTTGTACAATTGGAAATTATAATTTTAAATACCTGTAATTGTTTAAAACCATAAGAGAAGTATTTAATGTTTAAAATGTTTAAAGAACAAAGACAAGAAATTATTATTGATTTTCGAAAAAGCAATTAAACTCTTTAGGGGTTGTGATGGGTCTAATTATCCAATAAACATGTTAAGCCGGGCATTAGGTTATGTTGATTTTTGATAACAAATAAAAGACATTGTATGTTATTGTTGTAGGGCTTATGCAAATTATTTAAATTTTTAAACAATGATGACCCTTAACCAGTAAATATTGTTTTACATTTTTATTGTTTGTTCTGCAATTGTTTTTATTATAAAATAAACACAGGTATTAGGGTATGCCCTTAATGAAAATTTAAATTCTAAATAAAGAAAATTCCGTAATTGTTTTAAACTAAGCAGTTAAGAACAAAAATGCTTTAGAATTGTATTTAAGAGCATTCAGTTTCAAAAATCTTGTTCTTATTTAGAAAGACACGGTTGTCTTTTTATCATTTATACCAGAGATCGGTAATGAGCATTCAAAAAGATGATAGAATCGAATCATACTCATAACTTATGATACTTATTTCAATTTCACTCACATTAACTCACACAACATAAGAGGTGTGAGAAACTAGGTCGTAATCCTGACTGAAGGGTTGTAATGACCAATTATGTATGTATGTATGTATAATTCAACATATACGCGAATCACAAAATAAATATGATTCGCGTACGAACACTAAAATACTCACTAAAAGGTTGTGTGTTTGCTTTGCTTGCTGCTCTGTCTTTTTGCTTATATATTTGTTTTTCTTTTATTGTAAATGCAACAACAACTAAGGCTGTAAATTTTGATGAATGATTCGAATCTCTCGAATCATTTCTAAGTATTATAAGTATTTTTCTAAAGTTATAAATCTGAATGAGTTGGCTTATGAATCAAACATATTTCGAATAGTATGTCAACGTTGTACGCATACTCATTGCAACCTGTACTTATAATTCAACGTTGTAGTAAGTATGAATGAATAAGAGTAGTTAAATTTCAATATTGTTGACTCACTTATATTCAAAATTTCATGAGTGCTTGTAAGTAGCAAAAAAACAATTCATTGCTGATCTCTGATTTATACATAAGCATAGACGGCAAACATGGTTTGTATATGACTGCATGAGTCTCGGTTATGTGTTAATATGTATTATAAGCTCTAATGAACCTACAATGCATCAATTCACATTTACAGGATATGGTAGAAAAATTCTAAATGAAAAAATGATTGCCAGAGATGGCAATCTCAATCTCAATAAACAAAATACACACACAACGATGTATACATTTATAGAGATTTAGAGAAGACGAAGTCATGAACGTTCGCCTTTAGGAACATTAATCAGGCTGTTTACTCTGCCATATAAAAGGCAAGACAAATCAGGCGAGTGAGTTAGTGAAGTTCAGTCAGTCTTGTGTGAAGACGCGGTGTGCTTGAAGAGAGTAATCGTGGTTTGAAAATCTCCATTACAAAGATCTGTCGAACAATTGACTAGTAATTGTTATTGTTTATGCAAAGAGTGTAAACCGAGGAATAACAAACAATGTTGTTATTCACATCAAGTTGTGACCAGTGGCACCCAGAATTGTGAGAATAATAAAGAATTGTAATTAAAACTAAACACAAACCTATTTTTCTTTTTTTTTGCAATCTAAAAGCTCATATTTTAAACGTTTTTAAAAGGTAAAAACGTAATAATATGTTATTCATTAACACACTTTTACTCTACACCATTCTAGAAAACACTGCGACCAACTGAAATTTATTGTGAAAAGACTCCAATCTAGATTAGGTTAGTTTAAATTGGAAACTGTTTCAAGGAACATGGCATACTTGCATAGCATATCTTACTTATTTCAAAGAGATAAGTTAACCAGCTTACTTTTAACAGTGGGTTGATATCTCTCAGATATGCTAATAGTTTTATGAGTTTGTGAATTTTATTTAAATCACTTTCAGCTAGATCTATGCTGTCAATAAATTGCGTTTGTCTAAGTATTCTTCTTCTAAGGTTTGCAATTCTGTAGTTTCCTCTTCAGAAATTGCTACGGGGTCTCTATCCTCATGTGATAGGTTAGGAGACCACTTGTTTGCAAATCTCACGTATAAATTCTATTTTATTTTATTTTTAATTCACCTTTGTAAGTACATCGGTTTTATTGTTACCTTTTCGCAATCTTCTTTAGAGACTTCCCGCTGCCTTGGATAATTTTATATGTGGTGTACAATCTCCATAGGGATCTTCTGACCGCTTTGGAAATGTCATTCAATTGCGAAGCCTATGTTCCTATATGGTTGCGAGACATGGAATTTAACCAACATAATTACAAGGGTTTTTAAACAGCTATAGAACCTTTAAGTGAACCTTTTAGTGGGAATAAAGGTGTATCCTGACCACAAATACGTATTAAGATATATTTCAGGGTGGTTTTCAACTCATCTGAAATATAGTAAAAAGTAGGCATTATAAAAATATACCGTTGAAAAATAGTGCCTACTTTTGTGTTGCATAAATATACGGCAATTATTGCATAGTTCTGGGGTTCGTAGAAATTTTGTTTTAGAATTGCGATGACTTAACTTCTTTTATTTTTATTTCAAATTGATTTCTCTATCCATATTTGATCGAATATGTACTTATGTGTTCTTTAATATCAAATGTCCATAGATGTAGAAAAAATTTAGTACAAATTCGGATGAGGAATTTAAAAAACACTCAGGGGGTAGCCTCTACTCATGCCGAATGTTGTATTAGAACTAGGAAAATATTTTAGCGAAAGGAAGACAGAGGGAATAGTGTTTGTGAACACTAAATTTTAATCTCTTTACATCATAATTGACAGGAATGAGCTCTGTAGGAAGGAAGTTCCACATACGAATTTTATTTGTTATGCAGTGTGCGATTGACTGGCCAACCGACCACAAACGGATGTGTGCTGCGAGAAAGATGAGTGTTACGTATAAGTACAAGATTCTGCGGAAAATTATTGTAATCGAGCAAAAGTAGCGATAAAATTTAAACCTACCTGATACGAAAATGACTGTGGTTGATCTATTTTACTGATGGCCACACTTAAAATGGCGCCAAGACATTCATACGAATCTATGCGACAAGTATACAGAGACTTTGTTGTGAGGCGCCATTGATGTGGATAGGCAGCTATTGCCACCACAACGCAATAAAATTGTTGCTAATGCAAACGCAGTCAAATGTTTGCGTTCAGTCAGTTGATATTGATTGTTGAATGAGATAGCAAGCAATGGTGATATATGTAATTGCTTTTGTGGTTGTTGTTGTTGTTGCTGTTAATAAATTTTAATTTACTGTTAGTTGCCAAGTTGTTTGGTGTCCAAATGATTTTTATATATGCGACCCAAACAGACCATTTGGGTGTGTGAAAAATCTTCTTCATCGTACACTGTATTAAAGGCCTCATCTTCGTTAGGTGTCATGGGGCCATCATAAAGTTGATGTTGCTGCCGGTGTTGACGATGATGTTGTTGATCTGTGTCGAAATTATCTTCGAATTACATATTTAAACATCAATATGTGGTCCTGTATATTGCTGTAAAGGACTTTTGGCACACAAGGCAATACCACTTTGACTTGTATGGGTTGCTGTAGTTGTTGTTGGGTATGTTTCCGTTTTCTACGTTGATAATATCCGGCGGAAAAGTGACTTGTATCCGCATGTAATAAAATTTGTTGGTATTGCCGTTGTTGCTGTTATTGTAAAGGATAAAGTCCTCCCATTGAACGCACTATTAAATGGTGTATGCAATGAGATCGCTATACCACCACCCATCATCAGTGAATCAGAATCCACTTTCAGTGGCAATTCAACGAGACTCTGCAGTGAGTTGTTGAAAAGCCATTTGTAATTTAGATTCAGAGAGGATTTGCATCCACTTGACATGTTATATTAATGGTTTCTTTCAGTGCGGCGTGTGTTATTGTTGTATCCGATTTACAAACAAGTAGATCTGTAAAGAGATAAAAGGTTCTATAATTATATTTCAATTCTTAATGTACAGCCTTTAAGTAGGCTTTAATATTTTTATTTTTTTACTCATTCTTATTCTCTATTTCTCTTTTCTATTTCTCTATATTTTGAAATAAAAGAACCAGGTTAACAATCTCCATAAAATGCAACTATTTCGTGCCATTGTAGTTTTAGCAGAAAAATACAGGCTATTGTGTGCCTTTTTTCTCCAATATTATTAAAGGATTGCGAAGAAGCGAATAAAATGCCATACATTGTTCAAAAAAATTTCCTATATGCTCGCCATATGCCTGGCGCTGTATGGTTTTCTCATATATTACAATCTAAACAAGCCTGTATTTTGTTTAATAGCAAAACAGGTTACAGCAAAAAAAGAGGAAATAAAAGAAGAAAATAAAGTTGAAATGAATTTGCTTTTCAGTAAATTGTAACAATGTTATAGAAAATTGAGGAGAAATAAGACACAAAAACATCTTGAATTTATTTAACTTAGCAAAGCATGCCTTAAAGTATGTTATAAATATATATATAAATGCGAATTCGTAGAGCAACAAAAAGTATACTTTTAAAAACTAAAAAAAAAACAGAATTTTTCAGAAGTCAGCACGAAGAGAAAAAATAGAATTCCTTTATTATAGTTAAGCAAGCAAAGTCGCCGTAGTCTAGTAGGTAGTGTGTTGTCTTATTAGACGAAAGGCCATGGTTCAAACCTTAGGTCAGACATCAAAAGGAAAATATAAAAAAAAATATTTCTTCGGTAACTTCCTCTCAGCAGATTTCTGGTAACAACTCTGAGAGTAATGAAACTGCCATGAAAAGTTTCTCAAAAAATCTGTCGTTCGGAGTTCACTTCAATCCATTAGAGGTCAAATGAAAACCGGCTTTAAGTTTTTGATTTCAGATTTATTTATTAATAAAAACAAGCATAAAAAAACACAATATGAAAGAAAAATTATAAATTTTTTTTGGAAACGAGTTTTGGGGGTGTACTCAAATGAGTACACCGACTTTTTAAGTATGCAATTTTTCGAAAGATTCTTTTTCGACTAAAAGTGTTTTACAGCATTTCTTGCACTGTCAACGTACTCGGGCATGTCAAATTACGCACCGTATTTGTTTTTCTATTTTTGCGGGATAGTTCCCAACTCCATCTTGAGGTAAACCTTCAACTATTGACCCAGACTGCCGTGATTTGTTTTGTCTACCTTAGCGTAAATAATAACGCGCAAGGTTTCGTCGCAACAAAAGTTGATCCATGGGATTCTCACTGCCCATTACATGTAGCCTCCAAGCGTTAGAAATTGTCATATCAAGCGTGTATGTAAATAATACCCATCACCACTTCTTACCTATATAAAGAGATGGATTGATCGAGCTCATCAACCCCACCCATACTTTTATCGTGGTTTTGGAACAAATTGGGTGTAACCATGTCAGTCTTCGCACGCTTTTTTGATTCTTTAGTTCCTCACGAATTTGATGCGCTCTGTCATAAACTTCAGAGTTTTGCTGAGAAGCTAGGCTTTGTGGTGGATGACATTTGTGTCAGATAGATTTTCTTTGGTTTGCAGAAGTTAGCCGAGTACGCTTTGACTCTAATGGTTCATTATCGCTATCGTCACTGACATCGTTGTCGACATTTTTGCGCTTTACAAAAACATCAATTGTTCCAGGAATATCTTGCGGTAGGGCTGACGAAGTCATATCATCCTCAACACCTTCCTCTTCGGCAGTTAGTTCACTCGGATTAGGTGGTATGATTGCCATATCAATTTTTTCATCTTCACTATCAGCTAAAATGCTATCAACGGCCTCTTGGAGCCCTTTGAAACTCTACTGGCCCTTAAAACGTATACCACTCATATTTAAATCTAACAAAAAATATAAAGCATTCTTACTAAAGGATGCTGTCATTGTACTCAAACGAGTACAGCCAACTTTATACCTTTCTATTTTATTTATTTTTTTTATTTTTAAGTATTTTTTGAAGCCTGTATGTTTCGTTGTTACTATTTTCATAAAAATAATGCAAAACTACTAAACAAATTTTAGTATTGTTTCAAATATTTTCAAAATAGTTTACTAAGCCACACACTTTATTTGCGTTACAATACAGGCTGATAGTTCTGCATAAGCAACAGAAACCACATACAAATTCTTTTTCTAGAGCTCTTATTATTGTTGTAGTGAAACTAAATAACGGTACAACGATTGTTTTTTCTTTAGTTTGGCTTGGATACACGCAAAAATACAACTGTACTCAGTTGAGTACGGAGACTTCTAATGGGTTAAACATTAGGCCCCACCACTCATGTATAAAATTAACACACAGAACATAAGTGGTGTGAGAAACTAGGTCCATAATTCTGACTGAAGTGTTGTAATGACCAATTATGTTATGTAAGGCAAAGCTAATGCTTATAGAATTCACAAACGAAGTCAATTTTTCATGAATTTACTATCGATGAAAGACATTTAATTCTTAGAACTCCTATTCTGAAGACACCAAAATGCTAGAGACAGAGAGAGAAATAAGGAAAGAGCGAGACTAGGCAGCATTATATAGTTTTGATATAAAACTTTTGTCTAGACTGACAGATACTAGAGCCATTTTGAGAGGTGAGACGTCTCCAACAAAACGAAATCTGCAAATAATATTTCTTCTGTGAATACCGCTCAGCGGATTTTTGGCAAAACTCTAAGAGTAAATAAAATTGCTATGAAAAGTTTCTAAAAAATCTGTCTTTCAGAATCGACTTTAAACTCTGTCTTAGTTAAGTTAACTACCAGTCCATGTAGGTGCTTCCGTATTTGCGAAATAACATTAGTTTGAATATTAATGCATAAACTTTCTTGTCTTAGAGCTCTACGGCATCTTAAAGACGCAAGGACTATGGCTATTCAATTGAGAAGGTCCCTGTATTTCTTAATTTCTAAAGTTTATTTACATTGGACATCTAAATACAGTTCGTTGTTGAAAACGATATTGGTATCTTAACATAAAAAATATTGGCCAAGTGATGATTTTGAAATACCTTGTAAAGCCAAAGTCTAATTCGATATTGTTACGAAAATGGAAAATCTAGATACTGGTGTTTTGCTTTTACATTAAAAGCCACAAAAAACAAAAACAATATACTTGTTAACAAATTACCGCTCTGCGGAATTAACAACAAACCCCAGCATAAAAAAATGAAAACAAGTAAACAAAAATTTACCAACAAACACTACAAGAATAAATGTAAACAAAATACACAAACAACAATAATGAAACAACGATGTTTACATTTATAGAAATCTCGAGGAGGCGATGTCACGAATATTCGCCTGACGGAGTCAGTAAAAGTTCAGTCAGTATTGTGTAAATACGCGGTGTGTTCGAAGAGAGTAATCGTGGTTTGAAGATTTCCGTTACAAAGATCTGTCGAACAATTGACTAGTAATAGTTATTGCTTATGCAAAGAGCAATAACAAACAAAGCAATCGTTGTTGTTTACATCAACAGTGTGCGAACAATAAAGAATTTAATTAAAAATAAACACAAATTTATTTTAATTTTATTTGCAATCTACGAGCTCATATTTTAAACGTTTTTAAATGGTAAATAAATAACAATATCATAATGCCACACGTGATGAATGCAATTGTTTATCCTAAAAGAAGAGAAGAAAATATTTGCTTGCGTTAGTTGCTAATTTCGTTAATGTTGTTATTGCTTTTGCATTTAAAACTGTTAATTTTACTTTTTAAGCATCAATTTCAAATTAAAATCGATTTGAAAAATAATCTCATTAGAAAAGCTTAAAACAAGGAAACTTTTTATTTGAAGTTAGAAACTCAGATGGCTTATAGAACTATAGGAGCTGCTGCTATTATTTGGTTTAAACAAAAACAGCTAAAATGTAAGGAAATAAGGAACTGGTATATCGTAAAGGCAAATGCTTTATCGAAATTGTTGTCTGCATTAACAAAATGTTCATGTTCAACAACACAACAAAAAAAGGAACAAAAAAAAAAAAACTGCGTCTCTTTAAAACTGAATTCTATTGAAAGAAATGCTCCTCTAAAGAGGAAAAACTTATTAAAAATTCCAATTTGTTAAAGTTAGTTTCTTTCTCTTAATGGCTAGAAAGTTTAAAAATTGCCTGCTAATCGAAAAAAGGAAAATAATTATAGGAAAGTGTAAATCTTAACTCGATACAGCAAAGAGAAGTAACAAGAAAATAATCCATCAAATCAATATACAAACTACACTGCTTCCATAAAAATTTAAAAAAAATTGTTTAAAATCGAAATCAATGTACAATTCATGTAAATTTTGGAGACAGGAATTTTAATCATTTCTTAACCATTGTGCTCACATGGGTTTAGCCCCTAATATAGGTTGGTCTAATTTGGATGGCATTACCATTGGCATTTTCGCTTTGGTTCGCTCATCCACTTTGTTTAAAAAAGGCATTGATGTGCGTCATTAGGAGGAGTCCTTCTATTTCAGATTTTTCGACTCTTTTAGGTGCTATACAATATTGTTACGAAAATAAAAAAATCAAGATACTGGAGTTTTTATATCGCTTAACATTAAAATTATGAACAAAAGCTACAAAATCAAAACAATAAACTTGTTTACAAATTAACGGAATCCGTAATATAACAACAAATATGTACCTGCATATAAAAATGCTAATCAAGTAAACAAAAATATTATATTAATTGTTATTGTTTATGCAAAGTGTATAAACAGAGAAATAACAAAGAAAAGCAATTGTTGTTGTTTACATAAAGTTGTGAACAATGGCACACAGAATTGTGCGAATAATAAAGAATTTTAATTCAAACTAAACACAAATTTATTTTTATTTTATTTGTAATCTACGAGCTCATATTTTAAACGTTTTTAAAAGGTAAAAATTTAACAATATCCTTAAAATTCACTTCCCAAACTTTCGGTAAGTGATGTCTTTAAAGTTCTGAGGAGGGATACATTGGGTGAAGGTTACCCTTTTCTTCCTTCTACGACACGCAGCTTCTGTTGAAATCATGTGAGGGATGCACATGCCTCCCTAATAATCAGGATTTTGTTCAAGATTTTTTGTTTTGGGACCAACACTTAAGTGATGAGCCCTATTCATGCAGTGCATTGCGTTGGAACACAGGAAAGATAATTTATAGTATAAAGGACAGTGTGCAACAATTTTTTAAGGACCTATGACAGTGTATAGTTGCCGTAGTCTAGTTGGTAGTGTGTTGGTTTATTAGACGTAAGACCTGAGTTCAGACCCCAAGTCAGACATCAAACGAAAATATGAAAAAATATTTCTTCGGCGACTTCCTCTCAGTAAATTTCTTAAAAAACTCTGAGAGTAAATGAAACTGCCATGAAAAGTTTCTCAAATAATCTGTCGTTCGGAGTTCACTTTAAACATTAGGCCCCACCACTCATGTATAAAATTAATACACAACATAAGTGGTGGGAGAAGCTAGGTTGAAATCCTGACTGAAGGATAGTAATGACCAATTATATACGTATGTATGTGTAGTAATCCTTGATAATGTCAGACAAACAATCAGACAATCACAAACACTTAAAATCATTGGTGAGAATTAAACCACAACCTAGACACTTGAAGTTTAGCACACTGTCAACTAGACCATCAGGGCACCTGAATAAAAAGTAATATTCACTCAAGACACAATAGATGCCACACGGATTCTATAGGATCACAAGTGTTTTAAAGGTTTAAAACCCTCCAGGTAAACTCAGAACAGTGACACATTTATAGAAAATCTATGCGGATTTGAAAACGTTTTTAAATGCTTACTAAATATTGGAAGACAAGTGCAGGGATGACCAACTGTATGCCAGACAATTTGTGCGCTTACTCAGCATAAACAAGAGATAAAGAGAACGAAAGAAAATACTGGTAGACATTTACAGCTGGTCATTTGGACGTCATATAAAACGATAACCGTACAGAGATAGCTTTATCAGTGAATATGTTACTGTAGGTCACCAGCGTGGTTGCACTGGGTGGCTTTCAGAACGCTATCTGTTTTACAAAAAATAAGTCATGCCACTGCAGTGCTTCTACGAAAAACTTGTATTTCCATAGACTTAACTAAGCCTATGTAAGATGTCAATAAAAATTTTGTAAAATTGAAAAACTGTTGCATACATTGAGGCTTTTAAACCTAAGCAACTCCTTGGCCTATTTTTAGGATTTTAAAATGAAAATTCTTTATATTCTTTAAGCTAAGCAGAAAAGATACAGGATTATTACGAATTTAAAATTTAGTATGCAGAAACGAACCATATGAAATATTTTTCATTCAGTTTATGCCGCTTATACGGCACTACATTACACACAAGCATATATATAAACGGACGCACTCACTAGTTGCCATGGCAGCTTATTAGTTGGTTGACTTTCTACTTTTTTTCAACATAAATTCTAATAATAATACCGTATAATAGGTATTAAAGCGAAAACAAAAAACATGAAATAAAGCATAGCTCACGAGGGAGTTTGAGGAGCTATCTATATACACATATACATACTCCCACTGATTAGCGTATGATCGTGGTTTCGCCTTCTCGAGTATTTTTATTTACATTTATTCTTGCAGTGTTTGTTGTTGCATTTTTGTTTACTTGTTTATCATGTAAACAAGTTCATTGTTTTTGTTTTTGTAGCTTTTTCTTACAATTTAAACGATGTGAAAGCAAAACAGCATTTCCATTTTCGTAACAATACTTTACAATGAGAACACGTTTCTTAGCTTAATTTAGCACATTCAAAATTTAAGACTCACTGCTTCGAAGTATGTTGATATTTAAGTGTATAATAAATATAAATAAGCAACAAAAACAATACTAAGAAAAAACAACAACGAGATGAAAAAGAGAAAAAACAAGAACAACAACAAAAACTAAAATAAACTGAAATTCAAATTACCAAAAAAGAATTGGGATTAGTTCAATGTTTTTGTTAAATGTTGCAAGCAGATACCACACAGCATGTCCTTTTTAACTCATTTTTTTATGTTTTTTGTTTTTATACTTAAAAACTATATACAATCATTTGTAAATATTTATATTTACATAACATGTATGTACGTACCGTGTATCCCCAGTAACGTGGTAGATTCTAGCAACGCTTTAATAGTAAAAGTGGTCTTGAAACAAAAACAACGAAAAAAACAAACTAAATAAAAAAAATTCCATATATCCACCCATTTTACTACTGGAGAAAACAGAAAAATAGAAATAATAAAATAAAATGAAATATAAAATAAAAAGATTTATATTGAAATCTCGTATTTATTTTAGTTGTTGCAGTGACACAGTAAAAATAAACAAATTGGAAAAGTTTAACTGCATAATTTTAGGGGCATTAAAAGGATGTACACCCAAACCTTTTTTTACACGGTAGATACGTTCCACTGGATACCGTGTAAAAAAAAACGCGTAAAAAAAGACAAATATTATGTATGTATGTAAGTGTATAAACAAACCGAAAAGATATACATAGGATTGATGCTGCAGCCTACATATGCCTATAAAATTGAATAACTTTATAAAAACGCACAGATTTAGTTCAATAGTATACACAGAGTTTTTATTTTATTTCATTTTATCATTATAAAAAAATAAAGAAAAAACTTAAAAATTCTCTTCCATTTATAAAAACAAAATTAGTTATCAAACTCTTAAGACAATTAGGAACGGAATTATTTTCAATAAAAAAATATTTTTATTTTATTCGGAGTCAGTTTCTGATAGCAAGCGCATTCTCTTTTGCTGGGGTGGCTCAATATCAGTCTCGTCAGTAGAAATACTTATTACTTCTACATCTTCAGAAGCTGCTTCTGGCGCTGGTTTATTTCTTTTAACAGCAAATTCTGTTATAGTGCGTTGTGATCCAACTTTGGAAAGCTCTTTATAGAGCTCTCTGTGTCTAGCCATACATGTTTGTAGGTCTGATTGAAATTTCACAGCTCTTTCAATTATGTTATCACATGTCAAAAAAACTGGGAGTTATACGGGATTAAACGACTTTATCCGTATAAAAAGGAGCGAACGAAAAAAAATGGTAAATTTGTCAAAAAAAAACCGTGTTATTTCAAATTCGCGTAAAAAAACCGTGTTGGGTGTATTTGAATTTAACAAAAAGGAAGTCAAAATTAAAATTATTATTAAAAACTCAATGAAAAATAAAGATATTTGTTGAATTGGTAGGATAAATTCGAGCAAATCCAAAAGTTAGTAACCCAAATTCTAGATTTTATTTTCGACTAAAATCATGCAAATTTGAAAAGCAATTGGAATTAGATATGCTGATATATAGGGTGGGAAATTTAAAAGTTCAAATTTAAAAGTGTAATAAAACAAGAACGGTTCGAAATTTTGACAAAATTATTTTTTTGTTGTGAAGAGCAATGTCGTATCTGGGCAATGATATTACGAATGTTGGCCTTCAAGTAGTCATTTTTTTTTTTTTTTGGTTTTTAGTCACAACACTTTTTTTCAACGGCCCCCACAGAAAATAGTCCAACCGCGTCAAATCACAACTTCTTGGAGGCCAATTTACATCACCATTTCGGGTAATTAAACGGCCATCAAAAGTTCGACGCAATAAATCGACGTGTGTCACGTTGCATCATCCTGTTGAAACCAAACGTCATTCACATCAATACCATGAATAGCGAGTACCAAAAAATCGGTTATCATAGTGCGATAGGTGCCTCCGTTGGCCATAATGGTTGCACCGTCCCCATTTTCAAAGCAACATATGTCAATTATGTCTCCGGTCCACAATCCGTACCAAACAGTCACATCGACGTGCAGTTTCCTGATGGCCCAAATTTCCAATAAATCCCAACGTTGCTCAAGCGTTAATGAATGACACAAGTATTGCCAAATTCGAAATAACCAATGTTTCAAATTTAACCTACCCTATATTTCAGGCAGTTTTAAAACATTAATACTTTACCAATATTTTACTTAAGCAGACAAAGTTTTAATAAGAAAATAATGTTTTTACTTAAAATTAAGCAGTAGAAATAGACTGATGGATTTGCGTTCTCAAAAGAAGACAATAATACTTTTTAAATTCAAAATAAAATAAAATTACCAGCTTACAGATCGTTGATCATAAAATATAAATTAAAACTTCATTTGAAAAAATATTTAAGTTCAAAATATTGTAAGTCCATGCTCAAAATTTGGCAGTAAATGGCACATGTAGACTTTCGTGGTGCAAAATATCGTTGCATCTAAATAAACATAGTCGATAATTTTGAGAAGGTTTTGACCATTTTTTTCACAGTTCGATTAGTTTTCAGTACTCCAATGTTAGGTCGCCGTAGTCTAGTAGGTAGTGTGTTGGCTTATTAGACGTAAAGCCAGGGTTCGAGCGCCAGGTCAGACATCAAAACAAAAATACAAAAAGTATTTCTTCGGCGACTTCCTCTCAGCAGATTTCTGGCAAAAACTCTGAAAATAAATAAAGTTGCCATGATAAGTTTCTGTAAAATCTGTCGTTCGGGGTCGATTTTAGACTGTAGGTCCCGCCACTCATGTATAAAATTAACACACACAACATAAGTGGTGTGAGAAACTAGGCCGTAATCCTGACTGAATGGCTGTAATGACCAATTATGTATGTATGTAATGTTAGAGTTTATATACACAGACACGGTCTTGGACGAATCCCCACAAAACTCATTAACGCCATCGATTTATTGAAACTACATACCATCCACTACATAATCGTCAATTGCAGGCTGAAACATGACGGTAATCATATGGCTAGTACCCTTTGAATGGTTCTTCCAGAATCATTTTTAATATGAACAAATGGCACTTGCGGACATAAACGTGCACGAAACAGTCACTTTCTCCCGATGCAATGGCTCTAACACATGCATTTAATGATCCTCCCAACCAAAAGTGCGA
Organism: Sarcophaga variegata; assembly: GCA_932273835.1. NCBI lineage: Eukaryota > Metazoa > Arthropoda > Insecta > Diptera > Sarcophagidae > Sarcophaga > Sarcophaga variegata. Next base: position 98,511,399 of record OW026360.1, on the reverse strand, counting down.
CCATTTTACTCGTTGTCGTAAACATCGACTGAGAAATCAATTTCATAGCTGAAGAATATTTTTTTGAGAACTCTGCATTGAAAGCGTGTAGCTCTAGCTGGATTACGACGTAGCTTCTAACACCACTTATGTTGTGTGTATTAATATTCTACAAGAGTGACGGGACCAACAATTTAAAGTCGACTCTGAACGACATATTTTTTGTTTGACAAACTTTTCGATTCTTTACTTTTGAAGTTTTTGGCAGAAATATGCCAAGAAATATTTTTTCATATTTCCTTTTGTCAGAGATGTCTGACCTGAGGTTTGAATCATGGCCTCACGTCTTATAAGGCAACACACTACTACAATACGGCTGCATGTAAAAATCATACAAAAAAATCATACAATTATTGACCCGCCTTTAATACATATATATCGTTGGCGATGGCTAGACATTAATTTACTTATCCTGTGAAGTTTTCTTTACGATTATTTCAATGTTTTTTTGAAGGAATATAATTTTCATCTTTAAACCAAAAATTAACCAAATATTTTTAATGGTTTTGACTGTCATTTGCTTTCATTTCGTATTTAATTTTTTTAATATGAAATAAACAATTTATAGTTTAATATTCTATATTATTATGTTATAAAAAGCCAGAGTGAAAAAAAAAATAAAATAAAAATAATAACGAATAAAGTGAGTGTTTTTATATAAAATAATAAAACAAAAAAATATGAAATAATGGTACTAAAACAGAGGATAGACTTCCCTTTCATAACAATTTTTATGCTTTAACACTTTTTCCCCTTTTAACGTTATTATGGTCTCACTCTCATTCACTCTCTCTGTGGCTTTCCTTTATTTTTAAAAGTTCTGTTTTGATACGTAAGTTGGTGTTCAAATATTAATTTGTTACACACGTACACATACAACCATTTGTGTTTGTGATTTGTTGTTAGTGTTATTGTTACATTGTTGATGCCTGTTACATACAGAGTTAAAGACAAACATTTAGTATGTTGCGTTGTGTGTGCGGTAAAGAGAGCTTTTTAATTGTGTACGTTATTAAACAAAAAAAACAACAGCACCCAAACACACACACATACATAACAGCTGTACTTAATATAAAGAGAAATATTAAATAAATATGGCCTTTTATTTACTTACTAGAGATCAGCAATGAGTATTTAAAAAGGTGAGTAGAATAGATTAATACTCACAATTTATGATATTTATTCGCATTCATACTTTTCTTAATATTATGGAACCTCTACTCATATTCAAAGATTGAAGTATTCATCATATTAATACTTAACACGTATGATGTTGTTGATTTCGACTCTCCATAACTCAACATTTACAAGAAACACAAATTACGTATGATTCGCGTACGAACACTAAAATACTCCTTTCATGCTTATATGTCTTTTTTCTGATTTTTTTTTTGTAAATGCAACAACAACTTAAACTGTATATTTTGATAAATGATTCGAGTCATTCGAATCATTTATAAGTATTATAAGTATTTTTCTAAAGTTATGAATCTAAAAGAGTAGTATCAGTATGAATCAGAGGAGTTAAATTTCAATATTGTCGACGCACTTATATTTAAAATTTCATGAGTGCTTATGAGTAGCGAAAGAACGATTGCTGATCTCTGTTACGTACACATACTACACAAGCAGAACGGAACGCAAAGCAATAAACCCCTATTTTTTTCGAGAGAAGTGAAGTGTCTTTGATAAATTTTTAAGTGGCAAAGTGAGTGTCTTGAGTGTAAAAAATTAAGGCCACTAGTGGGTGGTTTTAGTGAACTAAACAATTTTATACGAGGGGTGTTAAATATGCAATAAAAGGTATATTTTAAATGGTTTTTTAACAGAAATTTTCGGACTTTAAGAGTCGATAACGGAAATGATCTTGAAATTACATCTGTGATATTAGTTGTCATTTATTCAGTCCGTTTTGCCAATTCACCATGGACGACCACAGACGACAACGTATATTTGCTGAATGGGCACTGAAGCAATTGACAACTGACCATTTCTGGATGAAAGGATGTCTTTCAAAAAGAATTGTTGAATTTGAGAAGAAGAAAAAAAACTATATAAGATCCAAAAGCATTCAATGCATCTCGAAAAGCTCACTGCTGAGTGTAAGCTTTTGGGGTGGCAGCGTATTATCATTGCTCACGGCGAGTTCGATGACTACTAACTTCTTTTGGCCTAAATTGGATGGTTTCAATAAGGTAACATAACACATTGGATGTTCTACCGAGTATTGGATACAGTAATCCTTCGATTTACGTCTTCTTAGTTGTTTATAAACAAAAAACGGAGAATCCTAGTTTTATTTAATGTGCTTGTTTTATGTTTCCATGTCTGTACGTACATATAGAAAGTATGGTTTAACTTGTCAAACACAATAGAGTGAAACATGAGCTCGAAAGTAAAATTAATAAAGTCTCTGCAATTCAAATAAAAAAGACACGAAATGCAATTTCGCTAAAAACTAAAATAGAAATTATTCGTCGTTACGATAATGGTGAAAAGGTTTTTGTTATTGCCAGTAATATGCTACTCCCGGCAACTACGGTAAGAGCGATAATTAAAAATGCGGCTGATTCGTTCAAGTGTAACAGCGACTGGGACTTGACCTCTAGAAACCACCATAAAAGAAGGCCAGTAATAATGAAAAAAATTGATATTTTGGATAAAGGATTTAAACAACAAAAACATTGCAATCAGAAAAGCAATAAGCTTGTAACTTGTTTAAAATCGGATGGTCTTCAGAACAAGCAGCTCTCCGATTTTTGCTTTAACGCCAGTGGAGGTTGGTTGGAAAAATTTGAAAGAAGAGCGAAAAGTTTTAGAAGAATCTGCAAGTGCAAATAGCAAAGAAGCTAAAGGTTTTCCTACAAAATTAAAACAAATAATTGATGAGGGTGGATATACCACTCAACTAGTTTTTAATGTCGTTTAATGTTTTAATGGCTTATTCTGGAAACGAAGAGAAGAAGAACGAAAAGAAGAGGAGAGACTTGCAGCTGGTATAAAATTTTCGAAGGATAGGCTTATGCTTTTACTGGGTGAAAATGCTGCAGGAGACTTTAAGATTAAGCCATAGTTAATTTATTATACTTTATTATATTCTATTGTAATTTTTAATGAATTGGGTTTTTAGGTTTTTATTAATAAACGCAAATTCTATTTTATAAGACTAAATTCATATAACTTTTTTAAGTTCCTTGTTAAAAAGATACTACTTTGTAGTATGAGCAATATTAAATTCGATTTACGTCGTTTCGATTTGCGACGATTTACTGCGACGTAAATCGAGGGGTTACTATATTGAGATCTTTCGATTGGATCACTTAAGACTCTCTCTTGTGAAAGTTATCAACATGCCTGTGAAGTAGCAGGCAAATAACAATTGCATGAACATAGCTTGGAAACTTATAATATATTCTGCAATATATTTTAATCAAATTTCCGCAAAATACTTTTGATGGTAAAAATTATGTCAGACATCAAGACCATCTGAGTTTTCAATAATAAGCCATTTTATAGCGATTGTAGTATGAAACGAGTTTGCATGTTGCATTTAGAAAATAATTTAAAAACCAAAAATACTTTTTATATGACCCAATATGGTGACAAGTCTTTAGCTTTGTTATAAAAAAATAAGCAAAACACAGACGAAACATACAAAAAAAATTTTTTTTTGTGGACCATGTTAAAATTACACACGTGCCAGCATAATTACAGTGTTACGCCATAAAACTTTGTTTACCATACAACAAGAAGAAAACCTATGGCGTTTAACAAGACAAGCAAAAAAAAAGGAACAATTTTCGAACAATAGTTATTGTATGGTGAACTACATCCCTTTGTTATCCTTCACAATGTTTACACACACACACACATAAATTACATAAGCATGCAGAGATTGTAGTGTTATGACTCCCACGTAAAAAATATTCATCCCTGGGCCTTGTATACTTCCGTTAATTGTTTAGTACAGTCCGTCATACAGTTCATAACTTTATTTAAGTTTTTGCAAAATTTATTGCCTCCCTTTTTCTTATAAATTTATTAGATTTCTTTACTTTTTGTTGTTGTTGTATTCCAATTACTATTATTGTCATTGTCATGTCCTAATTGTATGCTGCAGTTGTAAGTTTTTTCTGTTTTTGGCGGTTCATAATGTTTGCGGTGTATGACACACAAATGGTTTAATGGTTAAATCACCCTTAAACCCTGTGAAGAAAAAAATCTAAAACTCATACCCAACAAAAGGGAGTAAAAATAGTATGATAATGAGTTAATGAACTCCTTGTTTAACATCATGTAAATCTCCCTGCACAAACACTTAACAAATGTATGCATCGCATCATATCGCTTCTTTTGGTTGTGGCCCATTATGATTATGGCTTTCAAAACACTTGCTCACAAAATTGTTTTTCCTTTTCTTCCCACTCAGCCGTTAAAGACATCAAACAAAGGACTTTAGTGTTTAAAGTAGTTTAAAGTGTTTAAAATATTTTAAAAGCCGCCAAGGATAATGGTTATGAGCATTACAATTATCCTTTAAAAGCAAAGAGGATAGTAGAAAAGAAAATATCACAAACTTATCAATAAAAACTTAATGAGAAGATAAAGTTCTAATCTATGCATAATTCAGGACTCTATTATAATGGCACTAGCTACTATGTATCCATTTAACAACAAAAAATAGTTTTTATCACTGAATATTGAAAGTTAATATTATTACGTTTTTACCTTTTTAAAAACGTATGAAATATGAGCTCGTAGATTGCAAATAAAATAAAAATAAATTTGTGTTTAGTTTTAATTAAACTTCTTTATTATTCGTACAATTTTGTGTGCCACTGTTCACAACTTGATGTAAACAAAAAAATTTCTCTTCTTTGTTATTCCTCTGTTTTCAACAATAACAATCACTAAGCAATTATACGACAGATCTTTGTAACGGAGATCTTCAAACCACGTTTATTCTCTTCAATTGCACCAGGACTTTACACAAGACTGCTGTAAGGATGTTGTACAATGGGTCAATTCGACCTCCGGTTACTGTACTTGTCTTTATTGACAAGTACACGTCTTCTAACCTAACCTAACCTTACACAAGACTGACTGAACTTCACTAACGCCTGCTTTGCCAGCCTAGGAAAAACAGTCTGACGAATCTTCTTGAAAGCGAATGTTCATGACTTCGCCTTCCTGAAATCCTTATAAATGTAAACATTATTCATTATTGTTGTTTGTATATTTTGTTTACATTTATTCTTGTAGTATTGTTGGTATGTTTTTGTTTACTTGTTTACCATTTTTATACTGGTGTTTGTAGTTGTATTTTTGTTTACATGTATGCCAATTTTTTTGACGCTAGTGTGTTGTTTTTGAAGCTTTTGTTTATAATTTAAATGTTAAGCGATGTAATAGAAAAAAACCAGTATCTATAATTTTCATTTTCGTAACAATAACACCCTTCCTATCCCGATATATGTATGTCTTCAATTCGTCGGTATATCACAGTATTCACATTTATTAATAAAAATCGTTGCGAAACATTTACTAAAGTCTGGTGGATCGACTCGATTATACAAGCTCAAGAAGTCCCTTGATAAATCCCGTACTTGACTTGTATTTTATTTTTCTCAAATAGTGCACACAACTCTGGTCATTATTGCTAAGTGGATTGAAAGTAGTCTTGTAGGTAGTGTGTTGGCTTATTAGTCGGGGTGTAAACCCTAGGAAGCCTGAGAGTAAACAAAATTACCATGAAAAGCTTCACATAAATCTGTCGTTCGGAATCGAGTTTAAACTGTAGGTCCCGCCACTCATGTATGATATTAACGCACTCAACATAAGTGGTGTGAGAATCTAGGTCGTAATCCTGACTGAAGGGTTGTAATAACCAATTATGTATGTATGTATGTAGTCCATGGAAAGTTTTGCAGAGAATCCTATCTTGAATATAAGCTCCAACACTTCACATTACAGATGATGATATTGTCATTGCATCCCAAGTCGGTGAAGCTAGATTAAGTAAGTCATTAGAGATTACCTGTAGTATCCTAATTATAGGCGAGCAATCACGTTAGGAGTGGGTATAGTCTGTATTTACTGCTCATCGTCATGACATCCTTACACTCACAACCTTAGATTTAGCCAAGTGTTAGAACAGTCCGCAGTATTACCGAAACTGAAGCGTAGTAGTAGTAAACACTGCGGCACTGTGTTATCATTTTCTAGTGAGTGCCGGCCTGGAGTCCTTTAATGTGCATGGTTGGATGAATGCTTAATAAAGATGAGTTCGCAAGATATTTTGTTTTCCTTTTTACTTTTCCTGTCTTTCTTATTTTATTTTTTTCTCTTCTTTTTTCTTGTTGCTGTTGTTTACAGTTATTGACACAAATATTGTTTATATTATATTGACAGTATTAAACACATAGAGGGAGCGAAGGGAAAGGAATAATACAATATATACCCAGGTTAATAAGTATGTCTTTAGGCTGTCGTAAATTAAGTATGAGGTTTTTATAAGACTCTTAGGAAATGGAACATTTTTCTACTGTCAGGTATAGTGTTTGGTTGTTTGTGTAAATAAAAAAGGAAGGTAAACAAAATTATGTATTAAGTTTCGTGGCATGTTGATACAGCCATTTATAAGAAACATCCTGCCGATAAATGATTACATTTAAGATTATGAACCAATATTTATCAGAATATTGTTTATTTTTATTTTAATTTGCATATTTGTTTGTATTCAAACCCACTTACATAAATAAGACATTCGAAAAATACATTTCCTTGCTTGACATCAAACTTATTAGAGGAACGTAGTGCTAAAATATTCACATAATTTATATGCCAGTAACAAAAACCGGAGAAGTCAATTGCCAGACAATGAATAACAAAAACAAACAATTAAGGATAATGGAATCAAACAAAAAAAATAAAAAACATTATACTGTAGATTTGGCTATAATTTAAAGTAAAACGTTATTAAATTCAAGTATTGGTAACACTTTAATCAATATAACACACGGAGCATAACGAACATTTAGAACATTTTCAAATCCATTCCTTAGGATTTGTGCATACATACATATGTAATTGGTCATCACAACCCTTCAATCATCATTACGAACTAGCTTTTCATATCACTTATGTTGCGGGTGTTAATTTTATGCATGATTGGCGGTACCTGCAGTTTAAAGTCTATTCCAAACTCCAGATTTTTGAGAAACTTTTCGCGGAAATTTTATTTACTCTCAGAGTTCTTCCAAGAAATCTACTGCGATTAAGTCACCAAAGAAATATTTCTTTCATAATTCGTTTTGTTAGAGATGTCTTACCTGAATTTTAAACGGTAGTCTCACGTCTAATAACAACACAACACACTATCTTCTAGACTACAGCGACTTCTAGGATTCGTACTCTTATCGAAACTTGTTAAACAGGGATAATCTATAAATTTTCGTAAGAACTATTTTTCATTTTTATGACGTATTTTTATAAGAGCGTATAATATTTCTAAAACAAACTAAAGTATCTGTCGCAGTATATTTTTTGATAGACGAAACCTTTAAATTAAACTAAGTGGAGTGAGGTTTAGTATCTGAAGTTTTTCTTAGCTACATGAAAACTATCGATATCAATAACGTTAGCTTGACAGCTAAGAATATCAAACTTTGTTGACATTTGAGTTTAGTAACGTTTGTCAAGCCACCAGAACTACGTTTCGAAATTGTAGAAATTTCTTCGACAACAATTAATCACTTCTTAGATCTAACACCTTTGGTGTGTTTAATCTATTCGATTCGAAACCAAACGAATGGGTGAAAATACAAAGAAATGTGAAAACTGAAGACAATTTTCTCATCAACTCATAGTAGAATAAAAGCGATCATTTGCGTTACATTTTTACTGGTTGGACTCATTTGAAACTGATTGAGGATAAGAATTTTTTTCAAAGAATTTCGAGCTAAATGGCTACGTCTTTAATCAATATTCTATAATTGGAGCGAAGATTATTTTAAAGATTTTAATGAATCGCCATTATATCTAAAGGTATTAATGGGTGATTTTTTAAGGGCTATAGGAAAATTTTTCAAAAAATAACACATAAAATTCAGAAAATGCATGAAATTTTTATTTGAATCGATAGTACGGTCCATATAATTTAATGTTTGAAGATTATTTCATGCAAATGTTGACCGCGACTGCGCCTCAAATGGTCCATCCGCTTAGTCGAATTTTGTCATACTCTTTCCAACATTCGGCTATCTCACGAATAAATGCTTCAATGTTGTCTTCCAATGCGTGAATTGAAGCGAGCTTTAACATAGCCCTATAAAAAATAGTCTAAAGGCGTTAAATCGAACGATATAGGCGGCCAATTGACCGGTCCCGAACGTGAAATAAAATTGGTAGCTTTTGCAATGCTTCTGGCTGATCTTCACTCGAAAATCGACAATTCTGCTTATTTACGTATCCATTGACCCCAAAATGAGCTTCGTCGCTGAACACAATTTTTCGATAAAGAATTGGATCTTCGGCCAACTTTCCAAGAGCCCATTCACCAAAAATTCTGCGTTGCGGTAGGTCGTTCTGCTTCAATTCTTGCACCAGCTGTATTTTGAAAGGCTTCACACCTAAATCCTTCTTCAAAATGTTCCACGTTGTTGAGTAACAGAGGCCCAATTGCTGCGAACGGCGACAAATCGATAATTGATGGTCATCAATAACACTGGCCGATACAGCTGCGATATTTTCTTCAGTTCGCGTGTTGGTGGTTTAATGTCCAACAATGTAAATTTGGTGCGAAATTTAGTCACAATAGCCCGAATAGCCGCTTCAGTGGGTCGATTAAACTGACCATAAATTGGAATAAGCGCACGATGAACTTGCTTAACAGAGCCCGCATTTTGATAACAAAATTCGATGATTTGCAAGCGTTGTTCGTTTGTGGTTAAATTATAGACCAAACTGAAGATGTTTGACAGTGAAACAAAACACGAAACGTGAGTGAGCTGTTTAAACCAGTGTTGCCAAAAAGATAATAGCTAAAAAATCACCCGTTACAATAGAATGTTTGGCGCGATTTACATAATGGCGGCATCATCAACCATTCTAACACAGAATTTTTGTTTCCTAAAAAAGAATCAACTAAACATCAAAGAAAATTGGTTCCAAGATTAACATGCAGCATGAATGATTTAATGAAGTCCTGTTCACTGGCCCATTCATTTGCGCAAATTAGCGCCGCTACATTACTTTCTGTAGGGCTATGTTAAGTCACGGGCATTTGCCGACAAACTAATAATTCTTTAAGCATTAGATACCAATATTGAAGCCGCGATTGATGGCATACCTACAAACTAACATACTTAACTGGTCACTCTAAACCTTTAGTTACAACTACGACTTAGCTTTTCGCACCACCTATGTTGTTTGTGTTAATTTTATGTATAAATGGCGGAACCTTTCGTTCGGCTTCGAACGACTTTTTGCCAGAAAATTGCTGAAAGGAAGTCGGATAAAGAAATATTCTTTTTCTATTTCGTTATGTTCAAGATGTCTGAGCCAGAGGTTGAAACACGTGTTCTCGTATTAGACTAGGCGACTACAAAAAAATTCGTCTTCGGAGCTTAATGGATAACGTTCTCCACGAAGTGTAGACCGTTGAGGCAAGAAATTTCATTAGTATTGCTATAAAACGAAAATCAAATGCAAGTTTAGTTATCTTGTAGCCAATAGGAGAAACGGTATCAGACGATTATGATCCAATCACGGAGGCATCAATTGTTTAATTGTAGCCAATCATTACACTCTAAGAGCTTGTATTATTGGTCTCTGTTCAGGATTATATCTAGCTTCAAACACCCTGGATGCACTAAGTAATAAAATATCTTCTAGGTTAAGATTTAAATACTTATTGTAAATTCCGAAAGGAAAGATTCAATAAATACTATATGAAAAAAAACCTTTTGGTTAGAATACAAAAAGCTGTAGACTGAATACCACAGTCTTTAAGAGTTTAGAGACTATATTCTTGTTTATCCAACAATTGATTAAAAATTTGTTACGTATTACTTTGCTGGACATTTCAGTAATAATAATATAAAATTTTGGTTTCCTTATTATTGAAGAGAATATTATTACCTGAAGTCCCCGTAGATAGTGTATTGGCCTATTAGACGTGAGACAGTGACTCAAGCATCAACTCAATCATCACGAACAAAACATAACACCAGTGTTTTGGCTAAAACTTTGAGAGTAAATAAAATTGCCATGAAAGGTTTCCCAAAAATCTATCGTTCGCTGTAGACGTTAAACTGAAGGTCAAGCCACTGATGGATAAAAATTATCACACACAACATGGATGGTGAGAGAAGCTAAATCGTAGTCCTGACTAAAGGGTGATAATAAGAAATTAAGTAAGTATTAATTTATATATTTATTAATTATAATACAAATTACAATTATAAATTCCAATTACAAATTATAAAGGGCTATCCATTTCGTGGTTTCAAAAGTATGGGACTGGAATTCGAAATCTATCAAACTAAGTTGTGAAAACAATTTTTTCTTTTCAGTTGAAAGTCTGACATTGACGAAAATGGATCGCTTAACTATTACACAACGCATACAAATTATCAAAACCTACTACAAAAATGGTGGTTCTGCCACAGCCACGTATCGAACACAATTTTCTTCAGCGATGAAGCACATTTCACACTCGGTGGGTATGTTAATAAATAAAATTGTCGTATTTGGGGTTCTGAGAATCCTCGAGTAATTGAAGAGAGGCCATTACATCCAGAAAAAGTCACTGTTTGGTGCGCTCTTTGGTCCGAAGGTGTGATTGGACCTTACTTCTTCGAAAACGACGATGGAACAACTGTCACCGTCAATTTGGAGCGTTATGGTCATATGATAACCGACTTTTTTTGCCTGCTACTGAAGAATACGACTTGGAGAATATGTGCTTTCAACAAGACGGGGCCACATGACACACAACTCGAGCGAATATGGCTTTATTGCAAGAGAAATTTTCTGGCCGCGTAATTTCTCGTCGTGTCGAGATCATGCGATGATCCATTAGACTTTTTTTGTGTGGCTACGCAAAAGACCGTGTTTATGCAGATAAACCTTCAACTCTTGAGCACTTAAAAAACATTCGTCAAGTTATGGCTGAGATACCGCCCAATATGTGTCAAAAAGTGGTCGAAAACTACCTCAAAAGAATCAATGCTTGCAACACTTCGCGTGGAGGTCATTTAAATGATGTAGTGTTTTACACATAATGTCAACGTTCAAACAATAAAAGAAATATGAAAAAAATATTTTATATGTGTTTTATTTAAGTTTACTTTTGAAACCACGAAATGGATAACCCTTTATTTAATTACATACGAACTTAGTAACTTCGACCATAAGCTCGGTGCAGTGTCACAGACCACATTCTTGAATTGAACCAACGACACTCACGCCAATAGTCTAGCACACTACCCACTAGACAACCAGAGAAGTACCCAAGTAAGTAAATAATAATGTTACATTATTTGCCAATGGCGAGTGATGGATTTATGGGTCTCAAGAAATTTTCTGTTCTATTTATTATTTTAATTAATATCTCAAATTTGAATTTCATATCTTCTGAATATCAAAAATTCTTTTTGAATTTACTGATAATCAATCTACAATTACACAATAATTTCGTTGACCCCAAGGTATTAATTACATGTTCGGAAAGCCGGAGAGTAAATAAAAAAATTTACTAAAATTACATGCATTCTGTAAACAAAAGCAACGAAATCCTTTCATTTCAATGACTGAAAAAAGGTCCCTTAAATAAATATAAGAATTAAAAAAATAAATGAAAAACAATGATTAACAAACATGTAAAAAGATTAAATGCACGTGTCAAATACACATTTCGTAGTGGAAACATAAATAACTGCAGACCATACACCCTCGGTAAAAATTAAATCAAGTGGCCAGTTAGTTTGGCAGGCATTTCAGCCAAGAGCACAAAAGCATAAACACAAGTATAAGCTGTAATAATAATGAAAGAAAATCTAATAAATTCATTAGGAAACATGAAAAGAGACCTAACATTACATTACTAACATGAAAATTAATTCATACAAATATTACGCATATTTGCACACACACACAACTTTATAAATTATGAACAAAATCCCCTGAAGGAAAAACCAACAAATTTGAGACCACATCGACGCCTCCGTTCTATAACATTCTAAGTCGAAAAAGTGTGTTTTGTGTTATGAGCTCTCAAAGTTTTCACGCAACATACGACTATATGTGTATTCTAAGAAGATTTTTCCCTATAACTTCGGAACGGATCTGCGCATCTTAACCAAATTTTGACAGTATTTAAGTTAGAGAACGTAGAATTTAAAAATGGAAGAACATTAAAAACGTTCTAAGTGCACTTAGAACGTTATAGAATGGAGGCCTCGACATGTACCTACAATTTAATGTAGGTAACTCAAAGGGAAAGCAAAGGAAAATATTAAAACTAACTGAGAGAGTATTAAGGAAAATAAAACATAAAAAACACAAACATGTGTTAGGGTCACACAAGTGACCAGGCTTTAACTGTGGAAAAAATTATACAAAGCATAAGAAAAAAGAAGAAAATGGCTCTTAAATCATGTGTTTAAATTAATTAAAAACATATTTCTAAAACTCTAAACAACAAATAAATGCTCTTTAATAGTCCAAACCAAACCAAACTAAACCCTCGATATGACACATTAAAAAGCTACAAAAACATATTGCTGCCTTTGCCTCACCAACCACATGAGCTTACCCGAAACGTATTTAAATTTTAAAAATATTTTTAGACCATACATGCCTTAAGCCATTTGTGTAATGGTTTATTTTCTTTCTTTTTTCTTTCTTTTTTTCCTAATTTCGTTTTAACTTTCTTTCTCCTCTTTTAGATTTTAGTTATTTGAGCATTTTTCTATATTGTACACCAGAGAACAACTTTTAATCCGATTAGTGTTTGATAATTGTGTTCGCATGCCAACACTATACGGTAAAGAGAAGATTTTATCCGATTTTAAACCGTTTCTTTCCTTCGAATGGAATATTTGAATTTTAACTGTGATGTTTTCAAAATATAAAGTTTTTAAATTAAATATTTTAGAATTTATGCCAATACACCATGCGCCCCTTTAGACTCTTATATAACTGTTGTATATAAGTTTTAAGGTGTCAAAGGGCCTGTCCGGCAAAACTGTCTAATGTTAAATATTTTTCACTTGATGTGAAAGATTTTTCATTTACGAATATGGCTCAGTTAATAAGTGACGAAAGCGTAAAAATAGTCAAAACTATTACAAAAGTAGTGATTCAAAGGTAAACGTTTTTCTGACAATATGGGGTAGTTATGGTCGTCATAGTGGTGGCTTGGTGTAGTGATCAAAACAGCCAGTCTACAGGACGAAAAGCATAGGTTTGAATCAGAGATCAGCAATGAATCGTTTTTCGCTACTCATAAGTACTCATGAGTACTCATGAAATTTTGAATATCAGTGAGTCAACTATATTGAAATTAAACTACTCTGATCCATTCGTACTCACTGACATCAAGATTCTGATTCATAAATTTAGAAAAATACTACATATAATAATCATCGAATCATTCATCAAAATTTACGATCTTAGTCTTAGTCACACAACCTTCTAGTGAGTGTTTTAATATTCGTACGCGAATCCTACTTATTTTGTGACTCGTGTATATGTTGAACTATGGAGAGTCGAAATCAACAACATCATACGTGTTGTTAAGTATGAATATAATGAGTACTTCAAACTTTGAATATGAGTAGAGGTTCCATGATATTAAAATAAGTATGAATGCGTATAAGTATCAGTATGATTCGAATCTACTCATCTTTTTGAATACTGATTGCTGATCTCTGGTTTGAATACCAATCGAAGACTAAGAAGAAAAACTCAGTTTCGAATTCCAATGGAATTGAATAAAAAATTGTTCATCATGGTTTTCGAATTTCGAATTAAGTGGCTTCACCGCCCTCCAAAACAATCCATCTAAGAAGCCACCTCACCACCTACAAATGGAAAAAGGATAACAACACAGGAAGGGCCAGCCTAGCCCTAGTGTGGGAAAAAAGATAGGAATCAACAATCCGCAATTTTTCCCACCACTACACCCAATATTCGTACTTGTTTCTTGGCAATGATAGATGGCAGCCTCATTATCCTAAGACTTGCTGCAGCACACAAATCACCTGCTTAGCTGAAACAAGAAAAATAGACTAAAGAAACTGAAACAAGACAGAAATGATTTGTGGAAGCCATATGCTCCCAAGAGGGGTACTGCAAAAAAATTCTCATCATAAGCGACTTATTGTGCAGTATGTTGACAAGTTTATAAAGAAATTTAAAAATACTGTAAGCGTAACAGACTTGATCAGGGGCCAAATCGCCGCAGTCGTTATCGAATGAAGTTGATCGAAATTTTAGTATTTGCAATCACCGCAGTCGTTAACGAGTCAGGTGTATCGAAATTTGAGATTTTGTCATTCGATAACGAGTACCCTTTCGAGTAATATCTCTAGAAACCTCATTCGATACTAAATGAGCAATCGAAATTGCACACGTTTTTTTTTTAATACGAAATAAACGGCAAATTTTTTTATTTATAATAATATTGCCAAAAATGTAAGTAGTAAAGTAAAGTAAAGTAAATATAAATATAATTTCCCCTTTCAGAACAAATAACAAAATAAACGGTAAGCAAAAGGACGTTATGGCACAATATATGTTAATTGAGCTAAGAAACTTGCTGCCCAATTGTGGACAAGGAAAAGAAAGAACTAAAAGATTGTGGGAAGAATTGTCCAACCGTTTGAATGCATGTGGGCCACCTATTAAAGATGTGACATGGCGAAACGTGAACTAGTGAATTTTTTCTTTCTTATTTATAATAAAATTTTTTTACACATTTTTAACGTTTTCGCTGACCAAAAACATAACGTAAAAAAAGGTTTCATTTAACAAGGAATCAAAGAAAAAAACCGGTGGTGGTTCTTATAAGGAAATACCTTTGTCTCATGCAGATGAACAAGTAATTGAAGCAGTCGGTATAGAAGCCAGCGTTGAAGGCATGCTAACAGTAAAAACTTTTGGAAAAAGAAAAGATTCAAACGAAGAAAGACTTCTGAAGTTTAAAAAAGTTTACAAAGAATTTTAGGTCAAAACGGCGAATATAATAATTCTTAACCTGAAAGTATAGGAAAACAAACTCCTAATCCTAAAAAACAAAGAACCATTTCAAAAGCCAAAAGCAAATTAACGCTCAGCATAAATAAGAGTGAATAATATCACAAAATTTGAAATTCGCAGCTAGATCGCCTTTTGGAGTTGCAGGAAAAATCTTTTAAACTAAGAGAAGAAGAACATGCTGCAAACATGGCTATTAAAAATGTAGAATTATAAATTAAAACGATTGAGCATGAGCTCTTAAAAAACAACAATAATTTTTCTTAGCTAATTCATATTCTCAAAGTACAAAGAATTGAATTGAATAATATTATAATTAATATATTTAAATATTTTTCTCTAATTTTACTTACTTGTGTTTTACTTCAAAATAATTTTTTTTTATTATTTACAAATGTACCAATCATATGTCTTTGTACTATTACTAAACAAAAAATCTTTTACATTCTTTTTGCAAATTTCGATTCGATACCTATCGAATGCCGTAATTTGGTTGTTCGATACGAAACGAAATTTTACTCAATACGAATGCTCATTCGATCACGAGAGCCGCAATTTGGGCCCAGGCTTGTGCATTACCGGAAAATGGACACTGCCGATAATACTGCCGATGATTCCATGCTGTTGTCAGAATTTCGACCTATCTTACGTCTTATCGTAACATGGTTTGCATTTGAAACTCTATCCCTATAGGGTTTAACTACCGCAACAATTGAAGTACAGTGACCAACGCCGCGTGTGATTGTTTCGATTTGTTCGAGATGTCTGACCTGGGGTATGGACCGCGGCTTTATTTCTAATAAGCCAACACACTCCTACTTCCACTACTGCCTACATGATGACTTGCCAAACCTTATTCAATAGCAATTTTAAGTCCATTTTTATATACTCAGCTGTCTAACCATAGCCATCGTTATCGATAGTTTTCGTGCATCTTTAAAGGCCTTCAACATTCGTTTCTATTTATAATAACTTGTAAAATGTCTTATCATTCGTTTATGACCCCACATATCCATTTAAATAAAAATTACTTTGTAATTGCGATCTAAAACTGAGGCCCCCAAAACCATATTTGACCAAAGCAAAAGCGTAAGACGATAACAATTCAATACAAGTTTTATGTACGTCATTAAATATTATTTCGGTTACAATTACCCAAAAAAAAACCCCAGACCGGAAGGGCCATTCCACAAAAATAATAAAAAATACGAAAGAAATAGGAAACAAAAACTAGATTACGAATATAAATGTTGGCAATTACAAGCTAATAATTCTGTTTTCCCAGGATAGCTTTAAGAGTTTATTCACCAGAGCCATTAAAGAGAAGGAAACATAATGAGACTGCAATGAGAGCAAATGAATGAAAGGAAACCAAATTTAACAAATTTAAAATATTAGAAAAGTTAATTATTCTAAATAAATAAGAATAAATTCTCCATAAAAGGTACACTTATTACTGGAACTGAACTGAATTGAAATCAACAAAATAATCCATAAAAAGGTAGTGGAAAAAAGAAACAGACATTTATCACAGCGATTTTCTTTTCATATTTTCATGCAGCCTTAGAATCTTTTCAAGTTTTTTTTTTCTTCTCAACATGCTCACCTTTTTTATTTTAAAATAAATGGCCAACACTTAAATCAACGTTCATTTGTTTTTTTGCCATGTTTTTTTTTTGTTGGCTTCCAGGCGGAAACGTGAAATTCACAGCCAATAACTGGCTAGTTGTGGTGGATGAATGTGATTTAACAGGTACACAACCGTAAAATTTAATACGTAAATATCGGTTTAAATTTGAACCATCGGTTATTTCGAATCTGGCAATACTTATGTCATTCTATTCTGTAACAAAATTCAGTATATTATCTCCACTGAACGTAATGAATCGATTTACACTTAAGCAGCGTTGGGATTTATTGGACCAACGAAAAACTGCACGATGATACCGATTTTGCAAAAAAAAAAAAATGAATTCTTCTTTTCACCCTGATGAGTACATTAATAAGCAAAATTGTCGTATTTGGGGTTCAGAAAACCCACACGTGATCTTACAAAAGCCAATGCACCCATTCGAGTGAATGTTTGGTGCGGCTTGTAGAGCTGATATTTCTTTGAAAATTTCTTTGAAAATTAAGAGGGTGGAAAATGAAAAACATTTCTTTCGACGAATGCCTCTCAGCAGATATCTTGCAAAAACTCTGAGAGTAAATAAAATGACCATGATAAGTTTCTAAAAATCTTCCGAATCAACTGAAGGATTGTAATGACCAACATATTGTTACGTTTTTACCTTTTAAAAACGTTTAAAATATGAGCTCGTAGGTTGCGAATAAAAATAAAAATAAATCTGTATTTAGTTTTAATTAATTTCTTTATTGTTCGAACAATTCTGTGTGCCACTGTTCACAACTTGATGTAAATGACAGCAATTGCTTTGTTTGTTATACCCCTTTGCACTTCTTTGCACAAACAATAACAATTACTAGTCAATTTGTTCGAAAGGTCTTTGTAACTATTACTTTCTTCAAACACCGCTTCGTCACACAAGACTGACTAGAAATAGAACCTCGCCGTAGTCTAGTAAGTGTGTTGCTCTATTAGATGAGAGCCTATGGTTCAAATCCCAGTTCACAGCTCTTTAGGTTTCTTCTGGCAAAAAGTCTGAAACGAGTTAAGGTTGGCATGAACAGTTCCGGTAATCTGTCGTTCGATGTCGACGTTAAACTTAAGGTACTGCTACTCTAGGTACTGCTACTCGTGAAAAGCTCGAACGTAATCCTGTCTGAAGAGTTGTAATGAGCAATTATGTATGACTCCACAATAACTTGCATGTTTTAATCATTAAAGGACTACATTTTGTTCATTCCGGTTCTTTTTTTTAACTTATTTCAGTTTATCTCTTTCCTTAACTTTAATTTTAGTTGAAATTAAATTTCTTGCATTTCAAACTAAGAATATAAAATTACAAGAACAACATTTACAGCGAAGTCATAAATATATTCCGTCATTTCCTATATTTCCTTAATTCATAACTTCCTATTAAAAGCAAAGCATAGTAAAGGAACTGGAGTAACAGTGATGGAAGCAACTGATTAACGTGTAACAGTCTTACTGTCATACGCTCAAATTTTAAATCTAAAATTAGAAAATATTTGCACATCAAGTGTAATTTATTACTCGTCTATTATTGTATAATTTATTCGATATAATTAGAGAGAGAAACGTTTTTCTTTGGCGCCAGAAAATAATCGTAAAAATAAAATAATCAAATAATAACGGTAATAATAGTAATAATACCAACAACAATAAAATGAAAATCTGTCACTGGATGGAGCCAGCAGAGATGGCAAGACTGAGCAGGCATTTTTTTTGTATATTTTTAGTGATAAATGGTTGGCTTGTAGGCTTGATATTCTTTTGTTATCATGGTTCGTTAAGTTTAAGGAGAACAGACACATACGCATATAATCTTCTTAAATAGCATTTGTGTATGGGAGTGCGTGTGGATGTAGATGTGCGGAGGTTTTTTTAGAAGAAAAAATGCCAAGAAAAATTGAAAATGAGAAAGAAAAGAGACTTACCGCTAACAAATCCTTGCAGAAAATAATTTTCAAATGCAACACATTGTGCTCTGTACCATCTGGTAGCAATTCAAATGAATCATCCACCAGAGCATTTTAACACCATTATGAAACACAAGGTGATGGTATGTCACTGCTCGATAAACATATTTATTTAATCCTTTATCTTCTAAATAAGGACCGGCTGTTTTCTTTTTTTTTTTTCGTATAACTGCACCATTGCGATCGAGTAATGTCTGTAAAGAGAAAATGAAAATGCAAAAACTTCAACATAAAACGAAATTTATTTGCAAAACGCAAATAAATCCCTACTACAACTACAACAAAAAAAAAACAAAGAAACGACTACAAAAAACAGAAACCCAGTTAAGATATATCATTAAACTTAAAGGCTACAGGCCAGTAATAGAAAAAAGCCGAATATGGCATTCAACTCTATTGCAGTAGACAGCAGTTTCAACACAATGCTGTCTGTTTATCTGCTATAAAAGCGTAAAAACTGAAAAACTCATTAAATTGACACAGGGATTTATTTTCGTTCGACCAAAAATAAATAAGAAAACATATAGAAAATGAATGTATTTAAACTATGTAACAAAATATTTAAAAAGGAATCTCTAGCAGCCTTTAGTTAAGCAGCCAGCAAAGAAAAACTTTTTTTTTTATTTTAAGAATATAGAAAAGGGATGCCTGTTAGGCAATAAAAAAAGATTTGAAAATATTCCCCAATGTTCGATTACAAGTAAATAATTAACAAGAGCTAAAGTAGGACTGATGATTTCCACTATTTGGTACAAAAATATGACAAATCTTTCAACTTGAATTACTCAATTTGAATATTTTTTACTCCAATAAAAATAATAACAAATATTACTCAAGTAGGCAGATAGAGGTGGCTGTCCATCTAGGAGAACTGGATGGACACACTTAGGTCTAATAGGACCTAATGAAGCGACTTAGACTGTCATATAGTAAACACCAAAGTGCGTTTTTTCTCCTTTAACAAAGTACCGGGTAAGGACCTAGAATAGCTTAGTCCTCTTCCTCATCTCTGCAGCTTCTACAGAAATCTTAAGCAAAGGGTTTATTACTGTGCGTCCTTAATCCAGCCTTGGCCAAATTTTTTCACACCTCAAAGGCAATTTGCTTCATTTCTCTTCCCATATTAACGAGAAGATGAGAACTATAAATATGGTCACTAAAATTCTAGCAGGAGCTTGTGTCCTCTCAGTAGTCTTCTGGCAAAAACTCTGAGAGTAAATAAAGTTGCCATGAAAAGTTTTTCAAAATCTGTCTTTCAGAGTCTACTTTAAACTGTAAGTCCCACTCATGTAAAAAATTGACACATGCAACATATGGGGTGCTAGGTTGCAATCCTAACTTAAGGGTTGTAATGATCAATTCTGTATGTATGTAAGTTTAATATTTACATTAATAGTCCTGTAAATTAACATTCTACAAAGAAATGCTGCTCAATCTTAATAAATTGCAAATCATAGGCAACTATAAGGAACAAGCATCACTAATTTCGCGCAAAAAAAAAAATTAAATCACAACAAAAATCCCCGACAGTGAAAGACCACAGATTTCTCAAAGCATAAAAAGGCTAAAACAAGTAAAAAAAGGAAACCAAATAAACCAGTCTACTTACCCAATACGGTTACATTTATCCGCCAATTACGGTGTCGGTAATTTATAAAAATCAACCCGACATTTATACAGACCCGCATCACTTATTTCTATATTTTTAATCCTTAAAGCAGGCGGATTTGAGTCATAATAAAAATGTGCCTTAGTTTTTAAAATAAATTCTCATCAGTGATGTAGTGAACGGCCTCTGGCATCAAAACTGTAAAGAGTGGAAAAAAAGAAAATTTAAATGATAACATTGCTTTTAGTCCCTGTGTTCTATGTTGCAGATGATGATGATATTACATTTTTTTTTCGGAAGTTTTAAAGTTTTTTTTTCCATATTTTGGCTACTTTTTTGTTGCTGCTGTAATACAATATTTTATGGTGGACATATTTTAAAAGTCCTGTTATTATATATGGACGTGTGTATAATCCATATTACATGTGTAACTTGAAACTTATAGAGGAGAATCTTAAAAGTCGCCGTAGACTACGTAGAGTGTTGGCCTATTAGATGTGAGGCTATGGTTCAGACCCCATGTCAGACATCTCCAACAAATTGAAATATGAGGAAAATATTTCTTCGGAGACTTCCTCGCACCAGATTTCTGGTTAAAATTCTGAGAGTAAAAAAAATTGCCATGAAATATTTATCAAAAATCTGTCGTTCAAAATTGACACATAATATAAGTGATTTGAGAAGCTAGGTCGTAATCCCGACTGAAGGGTTGTTAAGACCACTTATACAATGAGAATAAAAAGATAGCAAAGTAATGAAAATTTTATTTAAATATTTGGCTACAGGATAGAGTTTTTAAATTTTATAGATCAATATGTGTTTGTTTGTATGTACATATATAGACGGTTAAACGACTGAACTGAGTATCTTAAAATTTTAACTGCTTCATCCTGTTTGCCTGGTAGGTGACGTAGGTTACATTTTTTTCGATGTAGAGTCAGGGAGAGAGTTACTATCCCATACAAACTAAATATTAATAATCGCTTGTCTTAAAAGTTCTATCGTATGAAACTGATTTAATTGAAAGAAATGTAGGGCTGATAAAATCTCCCCTGAAAGTAAGCCTCACATACAGCAAATACTAATTGTCGAACTTTTAAAAAAATTACAATGATTGTAATAAAAATGTTACACCAACGCCTTCTTAAAAAAATCAAATAGAAAAACTCTTATACTTTTAGCTACAAGCCTAGAAGAGTAGGCGCTAATGCGAGAAGCTACGCAATTGAGTATCGGCAGTATTTCCAAGTAATTATGGTAAAAACTTTAAGATTTAAAAAAGTCGGCGTAGTCTATTGATAGTTTGTTGGCTTTTTAGTCAAAAGCCAGTGTTTCAAACCCCAGATCGAGCAAAACCGAACGGCGAATAGTCCTCAGTAGTCTTCTGGCAAAAACGCTGAGAATAAATAAAATGTCAAATTTTGAGGAAAGCGGGAGCGTCGTTTTTGGTGCGACAGAAAAAATGTCTACCCGAAAACATTCCACATGAGGAATTCTATCTGTAATGCATTTTGCAATCTACTGACCAATCGATCATGTGCGGATGTGATCTGCGAATAGCCGAGTACTACCATTATTCAAATGATTATAAAGAACAACTCGCTTTGTTTTCATTGTTCATTTTCCACTTTCATGCTCTACTGTAGTAAGAGCTTCTTACTCCACAGCAACAATAAACACTGTTAAGTCTTTGACTAATGAACTCGGTGGCCAGCTCACTTCAGCACCACGTGATGGCATGATCATCTTAAATCACTTGTGCGTAATATCCAGTGTGAATGAGCTGTATTGCACTTAGCTCCAACCTTACAATTAAAAATTTATTGACGTTTAGCAAGACCTCTATGAGATTGTATGTCGTTGGACCATGATAGTGGGTCTGAGAATAAATCCTTACAGGAAGGGCCATTTGAGAATTGTCGGCAATGAGCAAACAGACGAGATTGCAAGGAGGAGAGCTACCACGTCATTGATGGAACCAGAACCCTTCTGCGAAGTAGGGGTGTATGTTTGGAAAGGTGTGATCAAAGAAAGGGAAGATAATGAAAGATAAAGACTCTTCTCCAACCAAATGGGTTTGAGGGTACTGTGGACTCAGAGTACAATTATTCAGAATGTGCGCTATCTCAAGGGAAACACGTAAATTCTGTGGCTACGGGAATGACTTATCGAACATATTCTTGGAACATGTGAAGCATTAATGAATCAGAGGGTGCATTTTAAATTTTAGGCAGAGAATGGTCATTGTTGACACAAAGCAGCATCTTTAAATTTTTTCGGCCAATATCCTTGCAGGAAACATTATAGGAATAGCCTATAAAGTTTGAGGGGATTACAATATATCATATTGCCGCAATACGAAAGCACATTTTCATGTGAGCGTGAGCTCGAAAAGACTTTGTAGAGTTTCCAAAACCTAAGGTACAGAGTTCTTAGTATGCTTCGGTGTGCATGCGCACCTCAGAATGAAGTCATCTTCACCGTAGAAATTAAACGTAAAGTATATAAATCAGTTACACGCGTTAAATTCATATTAATTACGCACATCCCAGTATCGTGAATATTGGTAGAATATTCCAAGAACCAAAGCCTTCAAATTTATTCTCACATACTTCAACTCTTAGAAATCTTGTTGACATTTCAATGATAATGATCTTTAAAAAAAAACAATACATTTGAGAAAAGAAACAAAAGCAAAACTTACATACGATGTATTTTAAGCAAAAGAAATTTAAAAAAAAAAACTGAAAAGAATCACAAAATAAAGTACTGCAAAGGGGAAAGGAAGAAAAATTATAATCAACACGTTGGTGTCTGATGTGACATAAAAATGACGCGAGGACAAGAATTCGATTAAAAATTCTATTGTTTATGTTAAATAAATCAGTAAAGTAACGACACCAATAGCATCAGCATTCAACTGCGTCAGTATCGTTAACACGACATAGAGAAAACTTCAAGGTAATGCGATAGATTGTCTAACCACTGATACATCAATTTCCCTCGATTGTGAAAAAATGTATCTTTAATGGCAATAACTAGAAAGAAAAACGACAAAATCATACAAGGGGGAGATACCAGCCCCATGTGTGTCTTTAAAATAGTTTTTCCTTGAGAGAATTTATAGGGCAGACATCAAATAAAAGGTGCAATTTGCAGGAATATAGTACAAAGTCTGAAACGAAGATTATTATCTTAATCGAATGAAATAAGGACAAGACAAAATTCTTAGTCAAAAATCTTTTTCAACAATTTATTTCTGCATCTTCCTTGAATGCCAAATCCAATGTAATATAGTGATCTATGCTCTATAGATGGAGGAATTTGACCCTTCTCGGACGTATTGCACAATACATGGCACTATCGCTGGCATACATTGATGGTGTCTGGACGTTTGGCGGGGCTATGGCGCAGTATCCCTTATGCCGGTTTAAAGTTGTTGTTGATTCTTCATTTAAAGGCCTTGTACATATTACGCTTCAAATTTATATTTAAAAAATATGTTAAAGATCTCATAGGAAAGTTCAAAAACAATTTTGTTTACGCTATATATGCGAACCTAGTAGTTATAATCATCCGATAGTAAAAAAAATAGTTTGGAGAAGTTGTATTTTTGGAGAAACATCAGGAATTCTGACTTGGTTTTTGATTTTAAAATACTCAGGGATGTCACAGAATCCAATAACGTCGAAATTGGATTTGAAAACGACACAAAAATCAATTTGGTACAACCCAAGATTATCGGTTTTGTTTTCGAACTTGAATAAGAATCGGTTTTAGGTGTCACAGAATGTCTTTTTATCGGTTTTGTTATTGGAAATAAACGAAGCAGCTAACAGCTGTCTGTTTGTTATATGAAATAAAAACAACTTTAATTTTACTCTGAGAGTAAATGAAACTGGCATGAAAAGTTTTTAAAAAATCTGTCGTTCGAAATCGACTTTAAACTGTTCGTCCCGCCGCTCATGTATAAAAAGTATAATAGTATGTATATAAGTATAGCCAAGTATAAGATAAGATGCTTAACTTGAGGAAAACATGAAATACCCATGTGTTTCTATATAGCATTTGTTAATCCTGCTATTCATAGGACTTTGTGTGACCAGATGGCCTGGCTGTGGTTAGTTGGCTACATCAAGTGGTAGGAATTTACTCGAAGAAGTAAGATTGTGTAGCGCAGAAGAATGCGCGAAATACATAAGACATATACTTTATTAAAAATCCAGAAACATAGCATATGTGCAGTCAGCTCAGACTAAAACCTCGTAGTTACATTTAAAGGGAAGTAACATCTTCTGAT
The DNA here is from genome assembly GCA_932273835.1 of Sarcophaga variegata. NCBI lineage: Eukaryota > Metazoa > Arthropoda > Insecta > Diptera > Sarcophagidae > Sarcophaga > Sarcophaga variegata. The sequence goes on along the minus strand of OW026360.1, from coordinate 98,486,566 downwards.
AAGATCTTGTAGTGACCGAAACTGAAATCAATGGTAGGTGAGGTAAAACTTCTCACCCACTGTTTCTCAAATGGTTTTTGATTGAGTCAATGCTCTTTTCAAATGAATTAGTTGTTGCTTGTACAGGTTTCCCGTAATAGTCTGGCCCGGTTTTAGTAGTTCCTAGTGGATCACACACTTCTGATTCCATCCAATGAATATTCTTATTGGCAGCAGATTTTGCTTGATGTACTCGGTTCTCACACATGATTTTTTGGTTGATGTGGTAAGCTGCCTGCGGCAACTCCAGTAGGTTGCTACAATCTCGCAGTATTTGTTTTTTCACCTTTACTGAACGTTCTTCCTCTAGCAACAAAATCTTATTTTTTTATTTATTTATATAAAAAAAATTTATTTTTCTATTAAAAATGCTTTATATTTTGCCAAAAAGAAAATTAATAAAAATTGTAAATAAATACACAAATGTAAACAACAGCTGTTTCGAACATCGGTTTTATTTTAATTCGAAAATAACAAAACCGACTTGGTTTTGTGACACCAAGTGAATCCAATATTGGTTTTCAAAAACGGCAAAAGGCAAAACCGGCTTGGATTCTATGACACCCCTGACTAACAATAATTTACGGAAGGAGTTCATACACCGACTCTAATGGCGGCAATGTGAGCCACCAAATTCACACACCCTATCAGTTACGTCGTACTTGTACCGAATAAACCAACTTCGTCTTCAATACCACACTCCTAAAAACTTCCACACGGTACTATTTTGCGGTAAGGTCACGTTCTAGGCTGTTCTTTTAATATATACCCTCTTTTCAGTGGATCCATATCCACTCTATATTCGAATTATTTGAGCATTGAGAACAAATTCGGAAAATGTCGTGCTCTAAAAAGTATACATACATACATACATACATACATACATAATTGGTCATTACAACCCTTCAGTCAGGATTACGACATAGTTTCTCACACCACTTATGTTGTATGTGTTAATTTTATACATGAGTGGCGGAACCTACAGTTTAAAGTCGACTCCGAGCAACAGATATTTCAGAAACTTTTCATGACAATTTTATTTACCTCAGAGTTTTTGCCAGAAATCTGCTAAGAGGAAGTCGCTGAAGAAATACTTTTTTGTATTTTTGTTTTGATGTCTGGCCTGGGGTTTGAACCCTGGCTTTACGTCTAATAAGCCAACACATATATATTATAACTTGGCAAGAATTTTTAGGTTGTAGTTGATCGCTTCATAGCTTTTATCAATCCATCTTTAATATCTGAGATTAGTTTTTATCACAACCGAACTTTTTCCACTCTTACTCTGATACTACACTATTTGCTTCCACATAATAGTAACATCCATACTACACAAAATCAAACAGCTAATTTATCTGTTAACTACCCTCTAACTTAATAGTGCATGAATCTCCGTGTATTCTCCTTTATATAGCTTAATGAGGTTCAATAAATTGAAAACTTTATTTTCCTTTCCATGTGTGTCGCCGTAGTCTAGAAGGTAGTGCGTTGGCTTAGTTAAATAAAGTTGACATGAAAAGTTTCTCAAAAATTTGACGTTCGGAGTCGACTTTAAACAGTGGGACCCTCCACTAATGTATAAAATTAACACACACAACAAAAGTGGTGTGAGAAGCCAGTTAGTAATCCTAACTGAAGGGTTGTAATAACCAATTATGTATGTATATAAAGGGTGGGCCATATAAAAGTTTGAATTTAAAAATGCACTAAAACAAAAACGGGTTGAAACTTTGCCAAATTTATTTATTTTTGTTGTAAAGTACAATTGTTCAGGTCAGAAAAGTAGTTTTATTTCATTAATATACTTGCCGCGACTGGCCTCACAGTACCTCATTCGATTCGACCAAATTTCATGGACTTTTTTGAGTGAATGGGGTTGTACCTCGGCAATGGCTCAATTGCCTCTGGTTTGGCGGCATAACACTTTTCTTTAACGGCGCCCCACAGAAAATAGTTAAACAGTAACAAATCCAAGCTTCTTGGCGGCCAATTGACATCACCATTTCGGCTAATTAAACGGCCATCAAACGTTTAATGCAATAAATCAATTATGGCATGTGATATGGAGCAGCTAAAGCCAAACATTGTTTAGATCAATACCATGAAAAGCGGGTACAAAAAGATCGGTTATCATAGTGCGATTTAAAGAAATTTGGGACATTAAAGCCCTTCAGAAGCCGCTCCAAACAGTAACATGTAATGGGTGCATTGGCTTCTGTAAGTCCACGTGTATATTTCCGGAGCCCCAAATACGGCAATTTAGCTTATTAACGTACCCACCAAGCGAAAACGAATCAGATAGTCATGCGGCTTCAACTCTCAAGCCGATTGAATTTTGCACAGCGTCACACCAAGACTGGTACGTGAAATTCTACAATGCAATCAATGAAAACAGTTTCACGAACTTTAGTAATAACTTGCGTATACCGGGTACTATTGGTCCTTCTTTGCGACCAAATTTTGTACGACATTTTCGTGTAATTTTTGTCTAATTGTCTTTGTTTAGGTAATTAATTTACAAGAAATCCCAACGTTGCTCAAGCGAAATTCGAATCACTACGTTCAGTGGAGATAACATACTGAATTTTGTGATAGAATAGAACGACATAAGTACTGTCAGATTCGAAATAACCCATGGTTAAAATTTATGTTCAATCACACTAATTTATTCAATCACATAAAAAACACCAAATTTTTCTTGAACAGCCTTTTTTTATAATAGAATTTCAGCTTTTTATTAACACATACTTTTTGTTAGTAAATGAGTGATGTTGTATAACAACTTGAAAGATTTTATTATATCAGTTAGTGTACAGTAAGTTTCGATAGACTCTGTTAATATACATACACACACAACATAAAATGTTATTTGTTGTCTTTATTTGATGTTTCCCTTTTAACACAATCGGTTAAGGGAACAAAACAGAAAACTTTATCTGAGGGCATAATAATGTTTTTTTCTCCTTTCTTTGTTTTCGCTTAAATATAGCGGTGCGTTAGAAAAAAATAAAAATAAGATGTGTAGAGATGTGAAGTTCTCTTGCCTTTCCTTTTTTCTGATGTTGTTGTTTAAATATTAAAGAAAATTGTTTCATACTTAAACTGAAAATTATTTCATATAATAACCGAAACCAAACAAAAACATTTTAAATATTCAATAAAAAAAATTTGTGTGATGTTGTTTCTGTTATGAGGTCACAAAATAATTTATTTTTTTGTTGTAGTGTGTTGAGTTGAAAAAATTTACAAAACAAACAAAAACAAAAAACAAGTAAGTAATAAAAGAAAAACTTTATTCTAATCTCTTTATTGTAATCTTAAGGGCAAAAAAGGGGAGCAAAAGTTTTATCTTCAAATCAGAGCCTTTGACATTTCTTGTTGAAGACGCCATGGAGTATACATACATATGTATGTAAGGAGATCAGTGGTGTTGTCGAGCCGGAACGCTCCGGAACGTCGTTCCGGTACTTCCGTTTTGGACAGGTACGCGTTCCGGAACTAAAGATGATTTCTGATAACGAGAATTGGCTGACGTTTGGAAAAAAAAATTAAAAAGAATTGCTGATTTTTTTTCTAATTTTTGACGAATTTTTATATGTATTTTTGTAAACAAGGGTTTGAACCGAACCCGAACCGGAACAAAAGCCGGAACGAACCGGCTTGTTTTTCCGAACCGTGAACCGGAGTCCGGAACGCGTTCCGGTAAAAAAAGGTTAACACAACACCACTGAAGGAGATAATAAGAGACCGTTAGTGCTCGCCTATGTCAGTGACGGCCTGTCGACATAAACATTCAGGACTTTCGTGAGACTACGACTTCAAATACTGCTCAGAATCACCAATTCGATGTCTTTTCTGTCGATTTGAAGCTTACTGTGAATACAAGCGTTGCCTACCTAAATATTTATCCACAATCTGGTCTTAGATATCCTTCTGTATCATTAATAAAAGTCACTCTGCGGTCTTCCAAAATTATTTTGGGGACTTTTTTATGTTTGCATCGCTTCTATTATTGATTACAACAATTACCACAAAATGGTTATCATTAAAATCTAATACAATAGGACTACATAAATAGCTTTATGACATTTAATGTATCAAATAACGCTTAAATATCAAGGGTCTTGTCTAAACCCAAGCATTGCCTTTAGGCAAAAATAAAAATTTTTTTTAATATTTTTCTTTTCTACTTTTTACATCTAAAAACTACATTTAAATGCACGTTATTAAAGTAAAAGAACAGAAGGCATTTTAGCAAGAATAAAAAAGCAAAGGAAATATTCAAATAAAAAAGTTACTTTAACTTCTCATATCTTACCATCAGCATTACAGCGTCATGAAAAACGAATAAAAAAAGTTTTCTTTTCAACATTTCTTTCATATTCTTTTTCTTTTTTTATTGCTTAAAGCAAATGTTTATAAATCAAACTTAGAAATAAAAAAGCGAAAATTAAATAAATTTCAGAAGTTTTGTGGCATTTTTCTGTTAATTTAAGTCTTTCAGATTTTTATATCCTTTACTACCCATTGGTTGTGGCAATCATTGAATTTATAGCGATGTTTGTTGTACCTTGTAAGCTATTGTTCTGCCTTTTTATTTTTTTGGGCTTATGATATTGTTACGTTTTTAGCTTTTAAAAACGTTTAAAATATGAGCTCGTAGATTGCAAATAAAATAAAAAAATAAATTTTTGTTTATGTTTTATTAAAATTCTTTATTATTCGAACAATTTTGTGTACCACTGTTCACAACTTGATGTAAACAACAACAATTGGTTTTCCTTGTTATTCCTCTAACAATTACTAGGCAATTATTCGACAGATCTCTGTAACGGCGATCTTCAAACTACGATTGCTCTCTTCACTCGCTCCGCGTCTTCACACAAGACTGACTGAACTTCACTAACCCACTCGCCTGCATTTCCCAGCTTTTTATATGGCAGGGTAAACTGTCTGATGCATGTTTTTAAAGGCGAACGTTCACAACTTTGCGTTCTCGAAATCTATATAAATGCAAACATCGTTGTAGCGTTTGTTGATGTATTTTTGTTAACTTGTACCATTTTTTATGCTATGTTTGTTGTTATCTTAAGCAGTACGATTATTTGTACAGGTTTGTTTACTGCATTGTTTTGTTTTTGTAGCTTTTGTTTATAATTCTAATGTTAAGCGATGTAAAAGCAAAACACCAGTATCTAGATTTTTCTTTTTCGTAACAATATTGTAAAATTAAAATAATTATTAATACACGCTGTAAGTAATTACTCAACGCTCGGTTCGTAATCTAGCAAATTGTGTGTTGTCTTATTAGACGTGAGGCCACGGTTCAAACCTTGGCTCAAACAAAAGGAAATATAAAAATAATATTTCTTCGACGACCTTCTTTCAACAGATTTCTGGTAAAAACTCTGAGAGAAAATAAAATTGTCATGAAATTTCACAAAAATCTGTTGTTCGGAGTCAACAATAAACTGTACATTCCGCAACTCGTATTAACAACATAAATGGTGTGAGAAGCTAGGTTGTAATCCAGACTGAAGGATTGGAAGCAACAAAAGTGGTGAACCCGTTGAAGCCAATTGATCTCGATGCAGTTGGAAAGAAAATTTATTAGTAATTTTTTATTCTCCCGTAGTTTTAGTTCAAGACCTTTTTCCTTGGTGTTTGTATAGTGTCATCTGAAATGAAAATCCACTCTTTTTCTATAAAGTTCCTCCAATTTAGTTTGTTTCTCAAAATTAAACTATTTTGATCAAACTTGCCTTACCACAGTTTCGTTTTTTAATGATCAATTATATGTGATCATCGTAGCCATAGTTGCGATGTAAACGCACAGTGCTACATACCATTAAACTATGTCAGTGTACATATTGTCACCGAATCGTTTAACAGGCGGATTATACCATTAAATGCGTATTGCAAACAGATACCCAGAAGAACAAACTCTACAAAAACCTTTTTACATAACTTTGGTTTTCAAAGTTATTGTCTTGACCCTTTCGAAAGGTTAACCTTTAAGAAACTCTCTAATGCTGAACATATTAGCTCAGAGTAGAGTAACAATTGCTGAAATACCTTCCTGTAGGCGAATTGTGTAATGAAAATTAATTTCAGTTTTTTGTTAGACGTTTATTTGTCTGAAAAACACAAACAATATTGAGTGTTACAAATAGACGAACGATTTCACCTTTTTGTCTTATAGAAACTTAAAACATAGAAAAAAAATTTCTTTCACCCACTGTATATATCGCACCGTATGTAGATCTTTTATTTACAATATAATCGCTCAGGTAGATTGACATGTCAAGAAGAGACATCCCTAGCAAAAAATATTTACAAAACATGTCCGTCAATTTGTATCAGCGTCCCATATGCCGTGTCATATATTGACATACATATAGCCAGCTTGAGTAGTAAAGAGTCACCACCAACAAAATTTTAATTTAGGAAACACAATTTAAAATTTCCTACCTGAAGGAATGTTGATATTCATTTGTAAAGACCTGTTTTCTTCTGTATGACATACATAAAATATGTGACATGTGACAACTACAATAAGAAACACAAAAACAGGGAGAACCAGGACGAACTTAGTTAGGATGTCATGTGAAATTATCTGTAAAATTTTCGTGTCAATTAAGGTTAATAAAATACATGAAAACTAAAGACAACGGAGGGAGTAGCAGAAGGGAAAGGAGAGACTATTAAAAATACGGGATAAGATTGAAGAAAAAAAAAATTGGAGGGTAAAATAAAAAAACACTCAAACACTTAATGGAAGTTGAAAATGTATACCTACCGATGTATGAGAGAATATTTCCTTCGGTTGTATAAAAAGGAAACGGAAAAACGGTATTCCAAATTAAGAGCTGCCATGATGCTTTTTATGTGTTTTCTTCTCATTTCTTCATGTTTTTTTTGCACAGTTTCTATGTTTTCTTTTAATGTTCCTTTACGTGCCACAAGACTATTTGATGTTATTCTTTCTATTTGCTTTTTGTTAAATATAATCCCTTTGACGTTTTGTTTCAAATGAAATTCTTTCGTTTTTTCCTTTATAAATGTTTGTCTTATAATTCCAATTTACATTTTTATTGTTTTGATTTCTTGTAAAACACTGTGCTCATTATAAATTGCTTGAATGAAACCAAAACAAAGGATTACAACTAAAATGCCCCCCTCATTTTATTCATATATTTTTATTTTTTATATTTTTTTTAAGCAAAACAAATTTAAAATTAAATTATTTCATGGTTTTACAACAAAATTTCAATTGAATCAAATTACAATTGGAACAAGTGTTGACTAAGCCAACAGCGTAGCTGAGTCAAAAGAAATCATCACCATTACCGTCGTTATTATCAGATGTTTGTTTCGATGTCGTCCATTGGCACAAGCATTCATTCGAATCGTTTCTTTTATTGGAATTCCAGAAACTGGCAATTCGATTTGACATTTTATTTGACAATTTGTTACAAAATGCCGACGTATTGCTAGCATTTGGTAAGTAAAGCAACTTTTTGCAATTTATTTGTGGTTTGAGTTGGTTTGTCAAAGCAACACAAAAAAATGTTACTCAATACGTATGTAAAAGACTTTGTGCAACTGCTTCAATAGTGGGCATTACATTTCCAAAATAAATAAGTTTACAGTTGCAACACAAGATAACAAAGTTAAAAAAAGTCCGGTCATTTTCGAAACAAACTCTTCTCTATTTTCTTTGTTTTCTATTTGTTTACTTACATTAAGGCAACATACATACATAATTTGTCATTACGACCCTTCAGTACAACCGCTTGTGTTGTGTGTGTGTTATTCAAACAACGACATTTCGATTTCAACTGACTTTATTGTTCTATATTTAGGTTTTCAACATAAACATTTACAAGTATACATTAGTAGATGCATGTATAAAAGCTTTAGATTTACATATGTACTTATGTATATACAACAGTGTGCCAGACATGTATACATCGATGATGGATATTTCTCCTTTTCTCTATGATTGCGGCTCCCACTGCTACACTGCCTTTCTGATCATAAAAACCTCAGACAAGAAGACACTTTATTCATCTGCATCTGGGTGCCTGTCGTAGAGTTTTGCACCGACAAAGTGATTGCCCATATTTTCGTGCCATCTATACAGATCGTAAAACCTAAAGCAAACTACGTACACCATTCGATTTCAGAGAAGATGCACTAATTTAGAGTGATGACTGTCATTGACATAACCAATGAGTTACAATGAGAACGCATAGAGTCACATGCAATGAAATTGTTTGGGCTACAGGCCTATTGTCACCGAATGTTCAATTGCTATGTGACCAAGCCTAATGCGTTTCGCGTGAACGCCCATAATCCAACGACTAGTAATGATTCCAAATAAAATGCTGAGCGTTTTTCTTTAGAGTTTGCTTTCCATCTATTCCATGTACCATGACAACGTCATATCACAAATATAATTTATGTTATGCCAGAAACTGAGAGAGCTTAGCTTGCAAGTTCTAATGAATCTACCATGTAGGCAGGAATCAGCATTTCCAAACAGTAATTAGTTTTGATCTCTGCAGAGCTCTCTAAATAATTTTAAATTAAATTCCATAGAGGCCTACATAACTCAATTCTATTTCAATTTCTATTTCAATTCAGCTTGCATAGAGCCCACTAAGAACACAACACATCATTAATATCTGACAGTTATGCCACCATCCAAGTACTCGGCCCTAAAGATAGTTTGTGTTTGTTTGGAGGAACTGAATAAGCTAGTTTGAAAAAATAGGGCTAGGGCTTTGCTAGGTCCTAAAGCATGTGGAAATTTGCAACAATGTCCAGGTAGATGGAAAAGCGCTCGTCTTTTAAGAATACAAATCTAATCAATTTTTGGTACTCTGTTTTAACAAATACACAGCATTACTTTGACATGGAGATTTTGCTTAGCCGTAGATTATACTCGATTCACATATGATTTCTTGCGCTTGAGGCTATCATGATGAATCGGTTTTTATCGTCAGCCATAATTCCTTCAACATCTATCGTCTTCAATTCGTATGAATACCAATTTCCTTACTTGTGAATCAATCCTGTTGCTTTTAAAAGTTTTGAAATTGCGGCCTATATTCCGCTTAATGATTGTGTAAGCTCCTCTTACGTCCACGACAGGCATCTTGATCAATTAATGTTTCCAATTTATAATCCTCAAACTTAGATTTTTGTGATAATAAGACTTAAGATGTTCGTGGTAGAGTTAGCAATGGTCGAAGGCCTTCAAACCACGATTACTTTTTTCAATCGCACCGCGTCTTCACACAAGACTGACTGAACTTTTACTGATTCCGTTGCCTGCTTTGCCTTGCCTTTTATATGGCAACATAAACAGTCTGATGAATGATCTTAAAGTCAAATGTTAGTGGCTTCGCCTTCTCGAGATCTCTGTAAACGTAAACATAGTTGTTTTATTATCGTTGTTTGTGTATTTTTGTCTACATTTATTCTTGCAGTGTTTGTTGTTGCATTTTTGTTCATCCTTTTATACTGGTTTTTGCTGGTTGTCTATCATGTAAACAAGTTCATGGTTTTGGTTTTTGTAGCTTTTGTTTATTATTTTAATGTTAAACGATGTAAAAGCAAAACACCATTTCCATTTTCGTAACAATACCTTATTAACAATTTGTGAATGTTTTTATGGTAATATGCAGAACGAAGCAATTAAGAAATGTGTCATCAATCGCTGTAAATCTTTGAATTACATTTAAATTAATACCTGAGAAAAACCAACCTAATTTTGCAATTATTTCATTATAAATCATTGTAATTATAAATCACTTGTAAACCATTTAAATTGTAAACAATAAAAAACGATTAAACAATAAATAATTTTTAGTTGGTATACATACTTATAATAGGCTTAACATTTCTCTGGAGATATTATATTTGCAATTGTAGTTTATCGGCTATCATAGTGGCTGGCATAAGATCACAGAGAAAAGTCGTCTCCTCCAAATCCACCACAGAGAATCTAAAATAGAAATCGTACAAATAAACCGATTAAATAAATTCAATAATTACATAACGATTACAAAATATTTGATTTATTAAAGTGCCCCTCCACCCATATGCCACACATAAGGTTCTACATATGTTTACTATCTTAGCAGGCGATGTCTTAATTAACTTTGAATGTTTTCTTAATGCCATATAAATTGTCCAATTAATTAAATTTTTATTTGTATATAAATGCATAATAATGATTATCTGTGTATCTGTGTATGTATATCCAAAAATACATGCTTCCAATATGAATTCAACATATGGAGGTTTAAAGTCATAAAATATTTCTTCAAATATGCCTGCATCCGAACAAATAAAATAAAAATCGATTTTTGATTAAAAAATCATTACGACAGTAAATTATAGACACAACAAAGACATATAAAATTCAATAAAAAAATGTTAAGTTTTAATATCACAAAGTGACTTAAAAGTCTGTCATTAAACTCACGTCCCTCTGATGAACTGCCAAATTTTCTGTTTCTTCTTCACTTTTCATTTTTTGATGTCAAGTGTTTATGTGTGAAGAGTCATTCTTTCGGTGAAATGTTTTGATATCAATTAAGATGAAGTGAAATGAATTCCGAAGAACTGAGAAGAGAAAAATTTCCCATGAAAATAAAAATGAAGGAAATTTAATTAAAAATGTCGCATACCATCCGTATCCTAAATTTTGGTACTAAAAATTCTAAATTTAGAAAAAAGCTTTGAATAACGTTCAATGCAACATTTATTCTCTGCAAAGTATCATGATTGATGACTATGAAGCAATTGTGGTTTTCTAAAATAATCAGCATTTTAAAGGCCTGAGCTACGATGATGATTATAGAGGTATGAAGAAAATATTTGGCATTCCAAGCGTATAGCTTTAGTACCAAAAAATCCAACAAACACTCAGCAAATATTTTATTCCTTTGAAAGGCCTATTGATGCCATAATAAGTGGAATCTTACATTGTTCAAATGTCCTCCACGGATTTTATAGGTGGAGCGCCCTTTTTCCATAACCCTGGCTGAATTTGGCCGATGGCGGGGGTTATGCTGGCTTTGATGCGACTTAAGAAAACCCAACAAGAAAAAACCTTAGGGGGTCTAGGAGGCCACTTCATACTATTTCTACGTGAAATCGGAATACCTTCAAATCGCTCATGCAGAATATGCAAAACTGTTGTATATTCCTCCAACATTACAATGAATACAACGATATTGTGTGAATTGCCCAAATATTAATAAGTTGTTGTAAAAAGCAAAATCAACAAATACATACCGAAGCACGCACTGCAAATTGTGAAAAATATTAAGAGTACAAAAAAAGAGTATCATGAGAGCGTTAGTAGCATTATACGCTGTTAGCATTACACACAGTATTCCATTTAATAGATTTGTTGGCTTTTTCTATTTTTCTCTTCAATAATCTGCTTTGTAGAGTTATTTACTTTGTAGAGTTATATACAACTAAACACACTTGTATGTGCTATAACAGAAAGTTTTAGTTCTCTAACCCTCTCTCATGAAATTGCTAAAATATATTGCTAAAGTTAAACAATTAAGTTAAAATCTAAGGCCTCTATATTAATATATTAATTAACACGCCACATAATTTAAAATAGAAAAATGATTTTAGATCCACAATGTTATTTTTACATTATCTATCCAAACTTAAAAATAATCTATAACTACGTAGGTCGAGCTTGAGATCAATATGAATTCTATTATTAATAAATTTTATAAATTTTTCTTCTGCAACACCTGAGAGTGCAACAATGCATTAGTGCAACATGTGGTGCATTAGCTCAGTTGGTTAGAGCGTCGTGCTAATAACGCGAAGGTCGCGGGTTCGATCACCCCATGCGCTAAACTGATTTTTTTATTTTAATTTTATTTATAATAACAATTCAATCTTGTCTGTATACACATCTGTAGGTATGCATGTACTCGTAACTGATGTTTATTAAATTCATTTACACTTAGTGTTGAATTAACATACATATGTATGTTGGGAAAAAATCTACCACAGCAATTTTAATAAAAAAAAACATACAATATGTTGAAAAAAAGTCAATGATTGGGTGTAATTTTATAGCTTCCTTTGCAAATAAATCAAATACATCTGTGATGTTCCACGTAACCATATTGGTTTTAAAAGTGAATTATACAGTCCAATATCAAATTCTTCTGCTATACTTCGAAAAGTGTTCACATAAAACATACATACATAATTGGTCATTATAACTCTTTAGTCAGGATTACGTCCTAGTCCAGTCTGTTGGCGAGATAACCATTCGGGACCTCTGAAATAGCTCCTTAGGGCTCATACCACGACTAGCCAAATCAGCAGGATTATGAAGAGATTCGGCGTGATTCCGATTGTCAGTGCCTACCTGGTCCACGATATACCATACTCGATTTGCCACAAAAGTTGTCCAATGGCACGAGGGTTTTTGAAGCCAGGACAGAACGTTTATCGAATCTGTCCAATAGAAGATCTGGTAAGATTCAGCTCCTTACGAAGTGAAAATTTTTGCCAATAGAGTTGCGCTGCAGAGCTCTAAACGGGGTAAAGTTTGCATTTTTATAAGCGCAGCGAACAAGTGGGTGATAAATTCACCAGACGGGGTTAGGACTCTCCTGTACACAGTGGCAGCATATGCTTTCTCTGAAGCATCGGAAAATGCATAAAGTTGTACTTCACACTGAGGGTCAAAATTAAACCAACGGGGGATGTTAATCCTTTCGATGTACGAATAATCATCGACAAGCTCTAGCCATCTGTTAAACGTCATGAGTTTCAAACATTCGTCCCAATCCGTTCCGTCTTTCCAAATTTGTTGCATAAGAATTTCAGCAACTATGACTTTAGGTGCCAACCACCCAACGGGGTCGAATAGCGTTGATATTTGAGACAAGACGGAACGTTTTGTACTACAGAGAAATCGAGCTGGCTTGAAGGAAAATGCATCAATGATCGCATTCCAACCTAAACCCAGAGTTTTAGCGGTTCTGGCGTCTGACAATTTTAGAAATTGGGAATCCAATAAATGTTCTGGTGGCAAATCCTCATTTGTGAAGAGAAAAGAAAGCAGAATTCAGAACATGAATTATCTCATAACGATTACGAGTATCTCTATACATTTAGTTTCGCAAAATAGCAGAAGCAAAGGGGTGATCCGTTTCACAACCATCAGCTAACTGATGTAGGGTTCTTATGGCCAAATAGGGGGCACAGTTAACACCAAATGTAACTGTGTGCTTAATTCGAAATCCTGGACATCTTCCTGGGAGTTTCGACGGAATAATATCCTTTGAAAAGGAGTGGGATCTGGTACAACCAGCATTTGCCAATATATCTTTGAAGACAAATCTAAACAGTATCCACCGGAGAATCACAATATTTAAATCGGCTCGTAAAATCCGGCCAGTGTACAACACATTGTTAAGGCTTAAGCCATTAGAGGTGGGGCAAGAGGCGTTAAAAACGACACGCAGCTTGGTGGTTGTGCTATCAAGCTTAAAAACGGCATGATGGGGTAGATAGTAACTGTGTTTAGGAGAATAAACGGCGGCATGATCTATTTTCGACATGTGGCCTAGGGTAACATATTCCTCAATAACTTCATCGTACTGATTTTTAACCTCAGGATTACTCAACATACAGCCAAGGAAGAAAATATATGGTACATGTGTTTTTTCTAAAAATCTCTTTGGTTTTAAATCTAATTTATAAGCTGATATATTTCTTATATTTAGTAAAGAGAAACAAAAAATTAAAGTAAAAAATTTTCAGAGCTTGTTTATTTTTATTAAATATTTCAAATTTTTAAAGGAAATATTTATTTGGTACAAAATAAGAAAAAATTCAAAACCTAAAGCTAATTAAATAAATTTAAATAAGACATAAATTTTAATAATGCGTGTGTCCTCCTCGATTTTTAATTTCTTCATTTAACCGAAGTGGCATAGAGTTTATTAATTTTTGTAACTCATCTTGGGGAATTTCGTCCCTTTTTTTTATTAAAGCTTCTTTCAGCTCTTTTAAGGAGTTATAAGTCATCCCACTCTTGTATATTTCGGCACATAAAATTCCCCAGAGGTTTTCAACAGGATTTAGATCGGGACTAAGTGGTGACCAGTGCAAAACAATTATATCCTTTTCTTCAAAAAATGCTTTGGTCCTTTTGACTACATGTATAGGGGCGTTGTCTTGCTGAAAAGTAAAACTATTTCCATAATTTTATTCAGCAAATTCAACGAAAACATTGTCCAGTAACATAGTTCTCTGCATTCATTTTATGAGAAATAAAACAGAATGGAGAACGCGATCTATATCCAAAAGCTACGCAAGTCATTGCGTGTGTTAATTTTATAAATGAGTGGCGGGACGTACAATTTAAAGTCGACTAAGAGCAATGGATTTTTGAGAAACTTTTCACGACAATTTTATTTACTGTCAGAGTTTTTGCTGGAAATCTGCTGAGAGGAAGTCGCTGAAGAAATATTTTTCATATTTCGTTTTTTAGTTGCAGATGTCTGACCTGGGGCAGAGGTCTCACGACATAAACGACATACTCAATTACTGAAAATGAGTAATAATTGCCAAATAAATGGCTTATATTACAAAAAAACAAATCTAAAGAACTTTACTTATAATAATTTAAGGATACACCGACTGCTCAGTTGTGGAGTATTCTCTGAAACTATACTGATTTACAAAGTCAGCCATGCTGCACTTTCTAACGTGTTATAGCTCTTGAATATAGCATATTTTTGGCATATTATCTCATATTATCGCATATTATGGCGTATTATTCTCATGAATAAAATTGATATACACGACATTAGTGGTGTAATGATCAATTAAGTAAGTAATCATAGGGGCGCTCTTTCATACATTAAGTTGAAAATTGTGAATAAATTCAATTTAATAACCACCACTTTCTTTTTTAAAGAGACAATCTACTCGACCACTATTCTATTATTATCTATCTATCTATTATTTCAATATACTGCTCCAAGATAAGTTATATCTTTCCAAAAATTGTTGGGATATCGAGCTTACTAAACCTGGGAAATGTCTCAAAAAAAACTTTCATTATTTTAATGTCTTCACAACATGCCCAGCATTCCATTTTATCCAACGCCCCTATATAGTTTAGGTATGAGACAGGATGTTGTTCCGTAAGAGCGCTCATCGCTCATCAAGTCGCCTTTAAACCGTCTTAATATATTCAAAGTTTTCCTCTTATAAGGCTTAGCACAGAGTTTCTTCAATGGATCCGTTTGATTAAGAAAGTCGGTATAGTATATCGTCGAATAATTTGTTGTTAAGCGAGTATTAGTGCTGAGCCCCAAGCATACTGTGGAAATATAATCTGTCACAAGGGCTGCCTTTTGCTTCAAATCCGAAAGGTGATGTTCTTAATGCACACACTTTGAATTATTCTTATGTACCACCATACTACTGAAGTATAAGTAAGCAAATTTGCTCTTTGAAGTCTAAAAAAGTGCCACTTCCTGCGTATCTGTGATGTTGTTTCCTTTGGATTTAAAAATTTTCAACTTTTCAGGAATGGAGTACCACCCTCATTGCTACTTCTCTTTCAGCTAAGCAAGCTATTCGTCTAATGCAACATGTTTTAGGACGATAGGATTGCTATCTTTCCTTGCCTAGTATTTACGCACTAATATAAACTAGTATTGTGTTGTATTGTATGATGTGGTAGGTATTGTGTCGTATGGAGTTAAGTGTGCTCAATTAGACAAGTGAGAAGACAATCAAGGGGGCTATAGTCGGTTGGTTTAACATTATAATTCCTACTGTAATCTATCCTTAAGAAAGAAAAACCTTTCCGCAGAAACTGAAGGTCTACACACGAGTTAGCCCACCATCCCATTGATATTCTCTTTAAAATGTCCATTCTTTCAGCACGTTTTTTTGCTTTTCAGCACGACTACAAAAGATTTGAATTTATCGATACAGATTTGCGCACTGTAATCTTCCTTGATATCGTCATACTTTAGTCCATTTTTAATGAAAATCTTGAAGGCATTATTTGTATTCGTATGATAACTTATAGTTTACAGGGTGGTAAAAACAGTCATTGAAAGAGGTTGCATGGGTTGCCCTTATATTTTCTCGAGAGTTCCTAAAAACTGTTAGCATGGAGGGCTCCTAGTCCAGTTTCTGATGTTGTTGAACTTTCACACGGGAAGCAGTCTCCTTTCTTCTTTTCAAACAAATGTTATGAAACAAATCATTGAACTTTACAAGGCAGTGTGCTATACATCTTCCATGAAACGTCAATATTAACTAATTATTGATCTGGCCGTACTATATATAAATGCGTTGTCTAATCAATATCGATGTAAATGTGTATTCTAAAGTTCTACAAAATTTGTTCATACATACACATACATTATTGGCCATTACAACCTTTCAGTCAGGATTACGGCTTAGCTTCTCACAGCACACATGTTGTGTGTGATTATTTTATACATGAGTGGCGGGACGTACAGTTTAAAGTCGACTCCGAGCGACATTTTTTGAGAAACTTTTCATGGCAATTTTCTTTACTCTCAGAGTTTTTGCCAGAAATCTGCAGAGAGGAAGACGCCGAAGAAAGACTTTTTGTATTTTGTTTTGATAGCCTGGGGCTCGAATGCTGGCTTTTCGTCTAATAAGCCAACACACTACCTACTAGACTACGTCGACTTCTAAAATTTGGCTCAGATTTCTGTTTTAACGCTAGGCACTGCAGAGATGTGGACTGTAAGTATTTTTTACGTCAAAATTGTTCGGATAAATCTCGACATATGAAGAATATAATTTTTTTATAGAACCAATATTGCGCGTCCCAAATATCCCCAAATTTTCTTAAACGATTGATCGTTTAAATATCATCAACACCGCTTAATACAAATCATCATGATGCTTACCATTTATGTTCATATCTCCGCCTGTTTTGCTCAAATTTTTTCCACGCAACATGCTAAAAATGTCATTAATATTAAACTGTTAAGTGGCTAATTTGTCAAAATCTTATGGCCTAATGAAATGTCATTGTAAACACTTTCAAAAATTAGTCACAAGGAAAATTACAAACAAACAGTTGAAGTGGTAAGTTGAAAGCAAAAAAAGCTTCATTTTCATTTAACACAAGCTGTGATTTTGAATTTCAATTTGTCAGTGTTTATGTAATGATTTATTTATTTATTTGTTTTGTTTGATTTGAAAAAAATAAAAACAACAATAACAACTATAGCAGCCGTGCCCAATTGGTCGATCGCGATCTACTGTCGATCTTTCGATGTTTTTCGGTCGCTCTTTCGATGGTTTTAGAAAATCTTTCATTAAAGAAATCTAAAGAAAAGTAAAAATTAAATAATTTTTAGAATTGAATGTTATTTTTTTAAAGTTCACAATTAAGCTTTCATTTAAAATTTTTTAGTTTAAAAAAGCATGACATACTGTGTTTTATTTGAATTCATAATGAAAAAAAAAATTTCACTTACATTCATTGGTTGCGAATGAAAATTCAGTTGGATGTTGAAAATTCAGTTTCCTAAAAGAAAACATCATTTTTGTCAAAGTTTTTAAACCCAGCAATAAAATATTTGAAATAATTTGAAGTTTTAATCCTAAATGAGTGTTATTAAAAAAACGAAAACATATCACTTCCACGATGAGTGGGAGGAAAATCATTTCTTTAAACTAATTAAAGAAAAGTGCGTGTGTCTGATATGAAATTTCATAATATCGATCCCAAAAAAAAAGGAAATCTAGAGCGACATTATAAATCCATTCATAAGAATTATGAAGCTGATTTTCCGAAAAAATCGGAGAAGCGTTGAATTCAGTTGAATATGCTGAAAAATCAACTTGAAGCATAACAATCTATGTTTACCAAGCCACACATAGGGCCCACAGCAGCAACGGAAGCTTCTTTTCGAATAAGTTTTCTTTTAGCTCAACATAAAAAGCCTTTTAGTGACGGTGAATTAGTGAAAAAAGCTTTTATAGAAGATGGATAAGTTTTATTTGCAAATTTTAAAAACAATTCGCAAATTATGTCAGCTATTAAAAATGTGCAAATTGAAGAGTTGAAACTATGCCAATTGATTTGAATCAAAAACTGAAACAAGACGTCGTCGAATGCAAATACTTTTCACTTCAGTTTGACGAATCAACCGACGTATTTGATATTGCCCAATGACATAAAATGACATGTCTTCAAAGGAAGATCTTTTAACAATTCTTCCAATAAAAGGCAATACTCGTGGTGGAGACATTTATCACGAGTTTATAAAATTTGTGAAAAAGTTTCCACTACCGTTGTACAAACTTGTATACGTAGCGACAGACGGTGCCCCCGCCATGGTGGGCTGGTTAAACGGTTTTGTTACTCTTTGTCGAAAAAATGATGATATTTTGTATCGTTTCATTGTGCTATACATCAGCATGCGTTGTGTGCAAAAATATTGAACTTAAACGGGGTTATGGATATTGCTTTTAAAATAGTTAATTCAATACGTTCAAGAAGTTTACAGCGACGACTTTTTAAAATTCAGTTAGAAGAAAATGAGTCAGAATATTGTGATCTGTTGTTGCGCACTGATGTCAGATGGCTGAGTCGTGTGGGATTTTTGGAAAGATTTCAAGAGCTACTACCAGAAGTTATAAAAATTTTGGATTCAAGAGGAGAAAGGTATGACCAATTGTCGAACGAAAAATGGCTACATGATTTGGCTTTTTTAACAGATTTTACAAATCACCTGAATATACTTAATCTTGAACTTCAAGGAAAAGCAGAACTATTACTGAATTAGTAAGCTCCATTAATTATCAAATTAAAATTAAAGCTTTTGAAATCGCAGTTGTCAGCAAAAGATTTAAAGAACTTTAAAAGTTTGAACTCAGTATCAGAAAAGTTCAAATTTAATACAACTATATTGTAGAGATTAGAAAAATTGAGAGTGAGTTTGAAAATCGGTTTCAAGATATTAAAAAAATAGAGCCAATTCTGCTATTTATGTGATTCCCTTTCGGAAATCAGAATTTTGAAGAAATGTCTGTTAAAATAGCTGATTTTTTTGCCATTGACTCTTCAAAAATAGAATATGAAATTATAGCTCTCAATGCAGATATGTTTATAAAATCAATAGCGTCTGAAAAGAGTTACTGGTCGTTGCTACAAGAAGAAAAATATGTATCCATGTTTAAGAGACATTGCTTTGCAGTTGACCGCGTACATTGGATCCACCTACTTATGCAAATCAGCATTTTCTCATATGAAAATAAAAAATTCAAAATACCGCAGCACTCTAACAGCTGAACATTTAAAAATGTCTCTACACTTAGCAGTTACCAATAACGTGCCATCGTTCGACCAGCTTGCTGACAACATGCAATGTCACGCATCTACATCTAAAAAATTACATTTATTTTAAGTCGATCTTTCCATCTGGGTTTTAGACAAAGTCGATCTTCATCAAGAAAAGTCTGGCCTCGCCTGAACTATAGTGTAAACAATATTAATTGCTTACTTAAATAATGATAACTAAAAGCAAAGGAAAAGCACAACGAATAAGCAATTTCATGCCAGAAAGCAAACGGTAACATGAATTTTCCTCAGAAGTTTAATTTTTGCAAGAATTTCTCTTTACATGGTTTTAATTTTATTGTTTCTCCAAATCCCTATCACATGTCAAAACTTTAGGAAGAGTCTTAGAGGCGTGTAAAAATATTACGAAATGATAAAATACAAGGGTTTATTTATTCTGTTAATTAATTTCAATTTTTTTCTGCTTTTGATAAGACAACAGCATTTTAAACCAACCTAAAGTCAGCAAATTTTACGAAATTCGTATGAGGATATAAACTTCAAGAGATAAATTATGAAATAAATATTTGAAATCATAATGAGACTTTTAAGGCATCAAAAAAATGGAAACCAAAAACAAAAAAAATGTTAAAAAAATGTTAAGATTATATTGTCTAACAATACGTTGATGGAATTTACTCCAAACATTTAAAACCCTTGCGCTTAAATATAAAGACCTACGTACAGTCAGAGAGATTCGTTTGACCGCAGTGGTTTTATTATTAACTTTTAAAATTCGTATTTGTTTTCATTAAATTTGAAATATTTATTAAACAATTAATACTTAATTGGTCACTACAATCCTTCAGTCGTGATTACGGCCTAGCTTCTCACACCACTTATGTTGTGTATTAATTTTATTCATGAGTGACGGGACCTTAAGATTAACGTTGGCTGCGAACAACAGATTTGAGATACTTTTCATGGCATATCTATTTAGTTTTTGCCAGAAGAAGGTGAGTTCTCTTGTGATGATCAGTTAAGTGAGTTCGAACCACCTCGAGCTCCAGGCGAAACCGACCAATTCCTTTATTGGCACTTTCTTCACCAAGCCCAGATCTTGAAACGTTCTGTCACCCAAAAACCGATGACATCTGTCTTGAAGTGCAGAGCACTGGCATAAAAGATGTTGTACCGACTGCGTTTCTGCCACATCATGGTAGCTTTTGCAGAAATAATGGTGTGGTAGACCGAGCTTGTGAAGTCACCGTAGGTAGTGTGTTGGCTTCTACACGTAAGGCCACGGTTCAAACCCCAGGTCAAAACGAAATATAAAAAAAATATTTCTGCGGCGACTTCCTCTCTGCGGATTCCTGCAAAAACTCTGAGCGTTAAAATAAAATTGCCATGAAAAGTTTCTCAAAAATCTGTCGTTCGGAGTCGACTTTAAATTGTAGGTCCCGACACTGGTGTATAAATAAAATAACCACACACAACATAAGTGGTGTGAGAAGCTAGGTCGGAATCCTGACTGAACGGTTGTAATGACCAATTATGTGTGAATATAGACCGAGTTTGTCAGCAAAACTGCAAATAGAGCAGTATCCCTTTAAAATTCCTGTTAGAGGAACGCAAGTAGGTTTTTGGTTTTCTTACTGTTGGACACAGTAATTTTGAAATACATCTACCACCTTTGAACCACCTTTGATTTGTTAAATTTTATTCTGCTTTTTCTAATTTGAAAAAGTATTCTTGTAGGTGCTCATATGTATATCCTTTATGTTGTCTCTTCGTCAGACATCTCCAAATCCTTTCATGCCACTACGTACTCCTTTTCGTTTTCTTCTATGCCACAGCGACGCGGAACCCAGTAGAGGCGGGCCTTTTGTCGTGTGTATGGTGTAGAAAGTCCATGCAACCCTTGACGCCATTAGATTTGAGATCCCAGAGCTTTGATTACTGCTCGACTGTCCACACATATGATCAATTTCGAAGGAGGTAGGTTTCTGGTTTCAATCCTTTGTGCTGCTTGTTTAATAACAATTTCCGCCTAAAATAGTGCCAACTTATCGGAATCGACCTCAGATTCATTTCCATTAGACAAACTTGCTTTTTCTGTAATTAATCTAAAAATTTTAAATCTTTTTCATGCTTTTGTGTGAAAACTTAAGAATATTTTTCGTTAACGCCAAACATGTTTTTCATCCATTATGTAAAACAACACGTACAATGATCATTAAATTTTGTATTACTTTTCTGTTTTCTGTTTGCTTTACAGTTTTCAAACATTCATTTGATTTGTAAGGCAAATTATGTTAACATTTTACTTTATTTTGTAGGTGGTTCACACTGCCCGACTTCATATACTGCAATTTTCCAGCCAAACAATAATAACGTAATTTGCTACAGTCATACACCAAATTATATATTTTCATTTCAAATGAGCAACAATTTTGTGCTGCTTTTATGTAAATCAAAGAAAATTTAACAATTACCCTGTATTAACATATATGCCATATATATGGCAAAGCAAAGCAGGCTCCGAGTCAGTAAAAGTTTAGTCAGTCTTGTTGGAAGACGCGGAGTGTTTGAAGAGAGTAATCGTGGTTTGACGATCTCCGTTACAAAGATCAGTCGAACAATTGTCTAGTAATTGTTATTGTTTATGCAAAGAGTGTATAATAAGAATAACAAACAAAGCAATTGTTGTTGTTTACATCAAGTTGTGAAAAGTGGCACACAAAATTGTGCGAATATTAAAGAATTTGAATTAAAACTAAACACAGATTTATTTTAATTTTATTTGCAATCTACGAGCTCATATTTTAAACGTTTTTAAAAGGTAAAAACGCAACAATATGCTGGGATACAGTTTCTAAAATAAAGAAAATTTTCTTTACTTCTGACCTTGAAAATAAGATTTTTTTCGTAGAATTTTTATTGCCAGTCTTGACTTTAATGTATAATTTTTATTTATCTTTTTCCTTTGCCTTCAGAGTCATTAGAGCATATTCTTAAATTATCATCGTAGGTTGCTCTTTTCAAGTGAAATGTGTAGCCAAAGGTTAAGTTAAAGAGATTATGAAAACGTTAAAAAGGAAAAGCAAATAAATGTAGGCCCAGTTTTTCTTCTGTATTTTTCTTGCTTATTAATGTGGGAAATAAGTAAAATAATTGACATATAAATTGCACATGATATTGAAAGCCTTGTTTTTATATTAAAATTTGTTTAACAAATTTAAGGCGAAGCGAACAAATAAGAAATTTTTATGCAAAGAAAAAACAGCTGAAATTTAAATGAATCCTACAAGTCAAAATATTTTTTATCGTCAAAAATTTAATTAAATCTTACAAGGTTTATGATTTTCACAGTGGCTCACTTTGCATGATGAAACTACATTAGTCAAATAAGTTGTCACATATTCAGTCTCTTTCGCCAAATCACCATGGACGCATATAAAATTCAACAGCAAGTAGAAATGTGCCGTGCGCTTCCCCCATTTTATAGTTGCCATAATCGATTGATTGCGATAATCGAGGGCACTACCCCAGTAAACGATCGACCAAATGCAAGATCTGCCGAAAACTTTTCGTGTGAAACTTTTTGGTGTGAATTTTCTGCTGAGAACGTCATTAGTCCATATTTTTTGGAGAACGATCTTGTCAGACCATAACAGCGATCATTAAAGGATTAACAATTTCCTTTGGCCTAAATTGGATGATTGGCACACCAACAATGTAACATCTACAGGACCACACTACGTGCCACGCAGTTCAGGAGAAATTTGAAAACATTATCATCGCACGTGGAGATGATATTGAATGCCCACCGAGATCGTGCGATTTGACCCCTTAAGTCCCCTTGTAGTGGTTTCTTAACTTGCAATGGTCCTCAAATCCAACTAAATCCATGCCATCACTCAAATTTAGCCTGATTTATGCGCTAGAGTCATGGAATACCGGAGCTTGTGGAAGCGCTCCACCTACAGAAGCCGTGGTGGACATTCCACAATGAAAGGAAAGAAAATGTCATTTAAACGACAGCGTCTGAATTGGTTGCAGCAGTTGACGATAAATTGCGAATGTAGCTTTTTAAATAATCCAACCTAAGGGAATTTTCTGCGTCAACGCGGTCTTCGATATAGTTCCACGAAAGATTATATTAGATGATCTAAATAGCCACACCATTAGAAAGAGAAACAATTTCTTCTGGAAACTTCTCATGCAATAAAGCTAAAATCGGAGACTTTCCTTTGTTGACGTCTTGTTTATGATACGTTAATAAGCTTCACTTGCAACCCAAAAATAATCAATTATCATAGTGTCATAGCACTCTGTATAGAAGCTAGTGATTAATAATATCTTGTTGAAGCTACAGTCTGTCTAGTTAATAAGGTTAACTTGCAGTCTAAAAAGAATCGATTGTCATAGTGTCATAGCGCTGTGAATATAAGCTGAAAGTTCTTCCTGGGTCACACCTCCTGACCCTAATGCACATCAAACAATAACTTTTTCGGAAATCCTTGCCACAATCACTTCTTACTTTTTCGGAGCTTCATATGCAACAACGTTGTTAATAGACGCAATCATCAAGTGAGAAATACGCTGAAGAAAGTTTTAGTTGAAAAAATCAGCATTGAACCCTTAGTACTTTAGCATCCATCTGGTAACGAAGAAAGTCCAAAAATTCAGACACAGGCATCTGTCAATCGTGGCGTAGGCATGCTTAAATTTTCTGACTTGTCATGGTAACCGTTTCTTTTTTTGATTTCAAGCTGTGAATAGCGAATAATTTAATAAGAATTTGAAAAAAAAACAAATATTCTACGACGCCGTATTCCCTGCAGGTCAGAGCTGTGTGGGAGGGACAATCCAGGCAATTTTTTCCTCTTTATTGATGAGTAATTCTCCATAGAACCTCATTATATAATTCAAGGTTTTACTATATTTGGCGAATATTTCGAAAGCAACAATATATGAAACAATTTTGTCTATACTTTCACGTACAGGAGCTATATTCGCGAGAAGTTAAAGATCACAGATTTCAGCCAGCTGCAAAAATTTAGCATTTTGTTACAATGCTGGTGTTATTTGTTAGCCACACATCTCTTAGCTTGACAAATGCCAGATGTGCATTTTCTATGCATCCTAGATTGTCGGGCTTAGTTTCTCCGTCGGGCGGAAGAACACTACCCAAATATGTACCCATATTTCAGAAAGATTTAACTCATAGTGATTCAGTTTTGTTGCTATTAAGTGTAAACCACGGTTTTTAGTGTATCCTGGTTCGATTGCATGTGAGGATGCGAATAGGAGGGAAAAGCAATGTCACCGGCTTATTCAAGGTCCCAAAGGCAGCCATAAAGACGATGCCAAGTAAGTGGGTAGACCCGTAAAGAATCTCTAGCAGAGTGTTGTACAGCTTGGGTGAAAGAAAACATCGACATTATCAGGGATAGAGATAGAGAAATTTTAATTATAACAAAATTTATTAAAATTTTATAACAAAACCAGAGGTCAGCAATAAATCGTTTTTTCACTACGCATAAGCACTCGTGAAATTTTGAATATAAATGAGTCAACAATATTGAAATTTAACTACTCTGATTCATTCGTGTTCACTACAACGTTGATTTATACGTACAGGTTGCAGTGAGTATGAGTACAACGTTGACATCAAACTCATACCATAAGAAATATGTTTCATTCATTAGCCCACTCATTTAAATTCATAACTTTAGAAAATACTTATAATACTTATAAATGATTCGAGTGATTCGAATCACGTACGTAGCCTTAAAAACGTTTGTGAATTTATAGAAACGTTCAAAACGGGACATATGGAAACGAAGAATGTAAATAAAAACGAAACAGAACACAAAACAATACACAAACGAACACAACACAATGCAAAGAAATTGGTATACAGACTCATCATCAGTGTTGCCGTTTTTTGTTCAATGTGTAGCTTTTCCGGATTTGGTTATTATTTTTCTTATAAAAATAGCTTTTGTTTTGTTCAAATATTTAATAAATATTTATGTTCTATAAATTTATTTAGACCGAAAGGCAGACTAAAAGTCTTAGCATCAATAATAAAATATAAAGTGAATATGGTAGATGAGAAAGTGTGTAACTATATGGTACGAAAATATATACACTTGCACGCTCCACTCCACTAGCCCGGCAAATAACAAATAAACAGTTTAGAACGAAGAGCCAAAGAGGGGAACGAAATCATTTCATAAATTCAATAAAATAATATACAGACACGCAGACAGACAGACACACATCCATATAAACAACAGACAATCGAGCAAAATACTAAAAACAAAAAGTTTTTATAACGGTATGACATAAAAATATCACGCACTGCCGTTGTTCGAATCTGTTTGTTTCAGAGAGTGACTGTGAGTGTGTGTTCTATTCAGAATGAGATGTTGTTGCTGCTGTTGTTTGTATACAATTGATAAATACGTTTATTATGTCAAAGTTTATATGTAACTCAAAACATAAACATGATTTAATTTTCCTACAATATACCAAAATGTATTGAAGCGTCTAGAACAGTAACAACAAACAACAGAACAGCTTTCGGAATATGTACTGAATAAGCCATAAATAAACAAAAACAACTTGGTTGGGAAGATATCGAGAAAAAGAAATAAACAGACAGTATAAGAAACAATAATTTGGAAGGCTCTGACAGTAAAACAGAAGCATAAGTAAATAATATAAAATGAAAAACTGATTTATTGCGTTTTCCTTTTTATTTTTGTCGGTTTTTTTTTGCAAATTTTATAAACAGAGTACTCTGCAGTTCTGAAGAAAGGTATGACATAAGACTGATGTTAAAGGGTCTGGTTTACTGTACGAAAAATTATATTCAGCTGGCTGAAGTTCTTTCGAATGAGAGCCAACATAAGTTTTATATATTTTTAGGCAATTCAGCTAGCTGAATTGACTTTCAGCCAGCTGAATTTCATTCAAATAGATATGTACATCAGTTTTACTTATTTTTAGGGCAATTCAGCTATCTGAATTGCCTCAGTCCCTTATTTGATCGGACCAATATTCGTGTACTTTTTCGAGTGTATGGGGTCGTATTTTGGCAATGGCGTCATGAATATTGGCCTTAAAAATACTCATTTGTCACTGGTTTGTTGGCATAACACTTTTCTTTAACGACGTCCCATCGAAAATAGTTCAATGGTGTCAACTCGCAGTATCTTGGCGGCCAATTGACATCATCATTTCGGCTAATAAAATGGTCATCAAATGTTTGACGCAATAAATCAATTGTAGGATAAAATGTGTGACAAGTTGCATCTTCCTGTTGGAACATCGTTCACTTCTATACCATGTAGAGTTGGTACAAAAATCGGTTATCATGGTGCGATAGGTGTCTCCATTGATCGTAATGATTGCGTCGTCGTTATTTACAAAGAAATATGGGCCAATACTTCCTGCGCTCCACAATCCGCACCAAACAGCCACTCGTAATGGAAGCATTGGCTTCTGTAAAACCAGGTGTGAGTTTTCCGAGGTAATTTTGCTTACTAACGTTACCATCAAGATGAAAAGATGATTTTTTTTAGCAAAATCGACACCATCGTGCAGTTTTTCGTTGGCCCATCTACTGAACTTAAAACGAAGTGCATGGTCATGCGACTTTAATTCTTGAACCAATTGAACTTTGCGCGATATGTTAAATTCTTGATAACGATGACGAGCTGATGTTGATGGATTCACTCACACTCGTAGCAAAAGCTTCGATTTTTTTGGGTGTGCTGTCATACGTATTTTGATAAATTAATTCTAAATGTCGTATTTTTTTCATTAAAATGTTTATCATTTTCATTAAAATGCTATCTAAACTAACTTTTTGAACTTCACATGGAAACAATTTTTTAATGATTAACTGCTAAGTAAATAACATACATACATACACACATATTTGGTCTTTACAAGACTTCAGTTAGTATTACGACCTAGCTACTCACACCACTACGTTGTGCGCGTTAATTTTAGACATGGTTAGCGGGACTTACAGCTTAAAATCGATTCCGAACAACAGATTTTTAAGAAACCTTTTCATGGCAATTTTAATAACTCTCAGAGTTTTTGCCAGAAATATGCTGAGAGAAAGAAAAAATAATTTTTCATTTTCCGTTTTGTTGAAGATGTTTGGCATGTGTGGCCTCACGTTTAGTAATCCAACACATTACCTACTAGGCAAAGGCGAATACAATTCCGTCTTACGCATCGGTATTTCATTGGCGGCGTGTAAACTATTCTTCTCGCAACCTGCTCTGCCTGTTCATTTCCTCAAATTATTGCCACTTTAGTTTTCCATTTTAAATTTCATCTGGTGGCGATACTCCACTACATCTACATATGTATGTAACAATAGGTACAATCTGTCTAACTCTATATATACCTACAGGATAGTTGAATATGTTGCCAAATTATTGACAGGTATCTATTAACTTTTGGTAAAGGCATCAATTCCGATTAACTAGAAATGTTGAATAAATAACACGACTTTAAAGCCTGTTTGCACCTCAAAGATCTTTCTTTGTGTGTCGATCAAGGGCTATAACAAAAGTGTAGACCAGTTTAACCAAAGATCTTAAAAGCAAAGGACTGCAATACTTCTTTACAAACGATATTTCGAAAAAAGGGCGAGATTAGTCCATCTTGTGCTGTTCCTCTGTTCACGTCCTTTGCCATATGATGGAATATTTCAAATATTTATTACGACTTAAAAACCATAATTTCTTGGTAATTGGAGCAATTCCAAATTATGGAAAATAATTCATTCTAACTGTATTGAGCTAAGAAAAACAGTTAGTTTAGTTTCGATTGCGAAACAATTTGCAGTACTTTTCTGTTTAGACAGACATGTACAGTATATTGCTACGTTTTTATCTTTTAAAAACGTTTAAAATTTGAGCTCGTAGTTTGCAAATAAAATAAAAATAAATCTGTGATTAGTTTTAATTAAATTCTTTATTATTCGCACAATTCCGTGTGCCACTTTTCACAACTTTATGTAAACAACAACAATTGCCTTTGTTGCTATTCCTCTGTTTATACCCTTTGAATAAACAATAACAATTACTATACAATTATTCGACGGAGATCTTCAAACCACGATTACTCTCTTCAAACATACCGCTTCTTCACACAAGACTAACTGAACTTCAGTCACTCTGTCGCCTGCTTTGCATTAGCTTTTATATTGCAGAGCAAACAGTCTGATGAATGTCTTAAAGGCGAATGTTTATGACTTCGCCTCTATATATATAAACATCGTTGTTTATATTTATTATTGTAGTGTTGTTTGTGTATTTTTGTTTACTTGTTTACCATTTTTTTATGTTGGTGTTTGTTGTTATATTAGGCAGTACGATAATTTGTAAACAGGTATGTTTACTGCATTGTTTTGTTTTTGTAGTTTTCGTTTATAATTTTAATGTTAAGCAATGTAAAAGGAAAAAACCGGTGTCAAGATTTTGCATTTTCGTAACAATGTAGTTCCCTCCTCGACTCCTGTGAAACTCTATCTTAACAAGAAAAGTTAAATTCCTTTTTAACTGCAAGCGGTTCCCAAACCTTTAGACAAAACAAATGTGTTTGTGAACTCATACATACAGACACTTGTGAATGCTAAAACTTAACACTTTGCTGCTTTTATATTTACATTATAACACCGTCTTTATCATATTTTTTCTGTTTTTTATAAACCATTCCCCTTATTGTCGGCAAAGGTATATGAGTCCTGCATTATTTATGGCAATAGGCGGTTTACCTGTTGTAATACAGTAAATGCGTGTAAATGTGTACGAAGGAATAACAAATGTAGTGTGAAGACATTCACACAAAGAATTTTGGAAATCTTTTCTTAAACGTGCCAGTGATTTTTTTCATACCATTCAATAAAAGAATATTTGCTTAAATGTGGGTTTTTGTTTTTATAGTGTTTTGTGATTATAAGGAAAAAAATCGAATAAAACAATTGTTTTGATTTCATTTTCTAAACGTTTTTCATTATTCGTTTTTATAAATTTTTTCTGACAAAAAAAAAACGAAAATAAAAAGGTAAATATTTTCCGGATAAAAATAAAATACAGAATGAATGACGGCAATAAATTTTTTTTATTGGAAGCTAAAGTCCATGATTTACAAAGTAAAACGCAGAGTGTATAATACCTTCAGAACTTGTCACTCAACATGTTAAATTTCAGTAGCATGCCTATATGTGATTGGCTTTGGATTACGTATTTTCAGCTGATAAACAAAAATTTTAATATTTTCGATGTGAAAAAAATATTTTTATGGTATCAAATTACTTTAATAAGATGAAAAAATAAAAAAATTACGTTAAAGCGTAAATTAAAAAATGTCTTTCATATGTAATAATATGGCCTTGAAAAGTTTATTCGAAAAGGAAGCAAATATACTAAGAAATGCAATTTAAGAATCTAAAATAAAATTCATTTCATTGCTGGATTTTCGCGGCACTTTTGTTTTAGTCTAATTGGGTTCTTAGTCTAATAGAGATATTTCGGGTATTTGATTTGCTCACGTACACGCTAGAGCAGGCAGACTTTATCTCAAAAAAGTATTTTAATGACCTGTGCATATGTATATATTCGTCACTTTCTTTTCCGAGAACTGCTTTTTAGTAACAATTCTCACTTTCTTTTCTTTATTGTGAGTAATTACGTACAATGTCAGACAAACAATCAGAAAATCACAAACACCCACAGCCAGTCTCGGTTGGGAATCGAACCCACGACCTCGGCACTTAAAATTTAGCTTTAACTTAACCATCGGGACACCCACTGCATTGTTTTCGTATACTAAAGAAGAACTGCGTTATGTTGCATGAACGTTCAACGTTAAGCAAATGCATGGCCCTAAATTGGGAGTATATCAAGCAACTGTTTTAATTAGATTGTAGAGACAACTCTCAAACTGTACCTTTTCTCATGGGTAGGTCCGTAAATTAGTTCGTAATTCTGACTAAAGGGTTCTAATGACCAGTTACGTAGGTATGTATGTATGTAGGTCCGTAAACTGATGCATGTGGGAACGCCATGCTTACATGCAAATAACTTCTGCAGAAACTGTAGAACATAGAAGAAGGCCCAACGCAGACATTATTGAATTTACCTTTTTCACAGTAATCAACAGAGCTACAGTTTCTACATACTAATTGGAAATCAAAAGGCTGCTGCGAATATGCCCTCGCACCCTTCGATTGCCGCCAAGACATTGGCAGACAAGTCTGGCGCGCAGGCCCCTGGCACCAATCCCTCTTCGGGTGTCAAGAATACCGTGAGTGCTAGCGTGAGGGCATATAGAACGCGCAGATCAGCCATGCGCATCATTGCGAAATTTGGATCGACCGACCCGGCTCTCTCCTCAGAGGACGAGAAGGATCGCCTTGCCTGGGCTAAGGCCCATCAAAATGATCGCCCCTCCGCCCCTCCAATCACGGCAGAGACGGCCCCAAAGAGACAAAGATCGATCGAGCTAAACGCTCCACTCCAGCCTCCCAAACGCTCTAAGGTGACCAACCCTAACATCCCCCCCTACAAAACCCCGTTCGTCGACGCAACCTGGACGTCCTGACCCCAGCAAACCTTCTAGGCCTCTCAGTGAGGTATTAAAAGAAGGTCTGACCTGGGCGGTCGTTGACCAGAGTTCCATTGCTCCCACCAAGTGGAAGCTGGTGGAACATGCGCCCTTGGACGTCTTTCTTGGAGTAATGGACTCCAATCCTGACCCCTCACCCGGCTGTACTGATGCGGGGCACATCAAGCTGGTGGCTTGCTCTGACCTCCGTTCTATGGAGCTCTATAAGGAGGCTAGCAGTAGGATTGGTGAAGTCTGGCCAGGAGCTAAGCTTGCTGCCGTCCCTCCAAAACAGATTCCTAACCGCCTCCGTTCTAAGGCGAGAATCCCGACCGGACCATCAGACCCGGAAACCATGTTGAGGATCCTCAAGGCCAGCAACACCGACCTGCCCACTCACAACTGGAGGGTGGCTAAAGTTGCTGACCAGTGGGGTGATTACCGCGAGGCGGTGATCATCCTGAATGAGGAGTCACTTCCACTTATCACTGCCCGTGGGGGCGTGATAAAATATGGTTTTAGCTCAATGGAGCAAAGGGTCGCAAAGCAAAGTCGGATTCCCGCGCTGCCGCACATCCCCCAATAGAATCCATCCCCGAAAATCCCGACCCATCCCACAGAACTCCACCCCATCTGACCCCACTCCATCCGACCCTACCCCTGGACCCCTCGAACCCGCCGAAGACGTCGAATGTAGAAGCGTGTGCAGTCATTCTTCTTAACGGTCCACATTCAGCAAGAAGTCCAATTTTGAGCTGGTGGGGGAATTCTTCGACGGCATTGATATTGACGCGGGCGCAACCTCTCCGTTGTCGGACGAAGAGGGCGCTGATGCGACAATGGTTGATTCTCTGGCCAATGCTGAGAGTCATCCAAATTAACCTGCAACACTCTAAAACCGCCTCCGCCGCTCTGCTCCTCCGACTCCGGCTCTTGGTTTTCTGAACCTGGGACAGAATCTGGTCAGGTTCATCGAGCTTCTCCTCAAGTCGAGGATAGTAACCTCCACAGTGGGGGCCAAGAATTGTCAGAGAATGGTTCGTAGAGGTACACCGCAAGGCGGTGTTCTATCACCACTTCTCTGGAATCTTGCAGTCAACTCACTCTTGAGGGGGCTGGAACACTCTGGCAATGAGGCCATAGCTTACGCTGACGACATTGCCATTGCTACGTCGGGAATTTTTCCGCAGACACTGTCGGATAAGTTGAATTTGGCGCTGTCAATCGTGCTGGATTGGTGTAGGGATTTTGGACTGTCTATTAACCCCTCTAAGACCGATACGATTCTTTTTACGAGGAAATATAAAATTCCAACCTTCTCCCTTCCCAGCATATGTGGGATCTGACTCACGTTGAGTCCCTAGGTTAAATATCTGGGCCTGATCCTCGATCCCTAACTCAACTGGAGGGCGAATGTGGCTGCTAGGGCACGCAAGGCGGCATGTGCTGCTTACTGCTGCAGTAGAGCGGTCGGAACCAGATGGGGTCTTCGCCCAAGGATCATGCGTTGGATATATTCCACGATCATCAAACCCAACCTCTTATACGGTGTTGCTTTCTGGTGGACTGCTCTGGACAAACAACACAACGTCAGAATTCTTGACAAGGTCAGAAGGTCTGCCGCCATTTATATAACTGGCGCTCTACGCACCACCCACACTAAAGCCTTGTTCGCAATGCTAAACTGGTTTCCTACTGTGCTTCTCGCTAAGCAGGCAGCCAAGTTTGCTGCGACTGGTCACTCCACTATTCTGGAGGTTGATCCAGTGGCCCCTGTGAACATGGACTATTTCGCTGCTGAATATTGTCTTGACAGATGTTTCCAAGTAGGGATGACTGGAATCCTAATACGGAATCCCCTGAAGTCCTGGATATATATACCGACGGCTCTAAACTCGATAATGCGGTTGGAAGCGGTGTCTACTCTGGGAAACTGGACCTAAATATTTCTCTCCATCTGCCGGACTACTGCAGTGGGTTTCAGGCGGAGGTGAGGGCGATTTACCGGGCCGCTCAGTGGATCCTCGTCAACAATGCTCCTTTCACTCGCGTCTCGATCTTTTCTGATAGTCAGGCCGCGATAAGAAATTCCGGGAAACTGTAGGGCCGACGAGCTCGCCAGAGCTGGTGCGCTCCTTCCGGAATCCTCTTCTGTTGAATTGGGTATGCCACTTGCCTCGGTCAAGTTGACCATTGCGCGTAGGTTCTTTCGGGACGCCAACCTATCCTGGGTCAATGAGGAGTCCTGCTCTACCGCTAGACTCACCTGTCCCAAGATGGATAGAAGGCGTACCAACCGATTACTTGGTCTTGGTCGTGATGTCATCTCGACTACAGTGGCCATGCTTACAGGTCATTGCGTCATTGGTAAAAGCGCGGAAAGAATGAGGCTCCCTTTCAACGACTACTGCCGTGGATGCAGGTCCACTGAGGAAGAGGAGACTGTTGTTCACTTTCTTTGCCAGTGCCCGTCTCTTGCTAGGTGTAGATATAGGTTATTTGGCTCCCCATTCCTTGTTAGCATAACGGAGCTGTCATCTATTGACATCAAGGATATAGCTTCGTTCATTAAACTTTCTGGCTGGTTTTCCAGTTCGGGGTAGTCGTGCTTTTATTGTGCAGCCCTTGCGCTAACCAACTTCTTCCATTTCCCTGATTTTGGTGGAACTTGGTTAGTACAGGGACTGCGTTTACCCGTGGCATCACAACGGGCCGCTATGCGTGCTCAAGTGAGCTTTGTGATAACAGAGCTACCACTCCGACCTAACCTAACCTAACCTGGAAATCAAAAACAAATTCATTAAATTTTCAGGCTGGTTTTTCGATTGATTAGCATCCCAGTTGCTAAGGATATCATTAAACGTGACGTTTTTACGCTGTTAGTCAAAACCGATTTATGAAAAGTTGTCCATTAATTTTGAGATATCGCTTCATGTGGTATCACAAAGGGTCGCTGTGAGTGTATTCGTGGGTTTTTATTTAACAAAACTGAAAGCATATTCTAAACAAAGTTATCAACTCTCGCTTTCGTACCCTGGACTCCCTATTTTGTTATAAAGTTTAGTTATTTCAACTTTACCCTTATAAAACTCTTTACCTTCCAACTCACAGGTACAGAATTAAGGCAACGTATGAGTACAACACATATGTACACTGTAAGAGAGCAACATATGTACCTACAAAGAAGAAAAGATGATTTAAAATGAAGGTGCAGTTAAAACTTTTAATAAAAATTAAGAAAATATTGCTCATAAATAATTCACATTTAAAACAATTTAAAATTCTTAATTAATCTGAAATAAAATGTTAAAAAATAAAATTAAATTAAATTAGCAACATACATGGTCATTGCAACAGTATTACAACCTAGCTTCTCAAACCACTTATATTGTGTATCTTAATTTTATACATGAGTGCCGGGACCTAAACTTTAAAGTTGACTCCGAACGTCAGATTTTTGAGAAACCTTTCTGGCAATTTTATTTACTCTCAGAGTTTTTGTCAGAAATCTGCCGAAGAAATATTTTAATATTTTCGTTTTGATGTCCGACCTGGGATTTGAACCGTACGTCTAATAAGCCAATACACTAGCTACTAGACTATGGTGACTTTGAAATTATCAAAGTGAGGAGAACTTTTTGCAAAACAGTGTAACTTTTGTAAGTTTCCAATTGTTCTGCATTAATTTGCGGTACACGTTTGTTCTATACGTGCATAAGCAAAAGAGTTTGAGAGCGTGAGAAAGAACTTTAGTAAAGGAATCTCAAAGAGTTTTAAGAATATATAGGCTAACGGTATACGTGCTTGAAATAAAAAAACTACATAAGTTGAAGCTCACATGAATTTATCTATACTTTTTAGGTGTACATAATCTGTTTAGTAGTAAACGTTTTTAAGGGTGTCCCTTTAGGGTTTATTGAAGAAAAGTTTTATTTCGAGTACAACTTTCAGTTCTTTAAGGTGGTTTCTTAAAACCTTTCTCCACACAGACAAAAACAAACATGATCCCGATCCAGATGTTTCCTACTGAAATGCATTAACGCCACACAGATTCATCAAAGAATTTACATTCGACTCGAACCGATGCCTATTCTCATTAATATTTTTGAATCAGTAGTCCGTTTACTATTATCATGCTACTTCTGGACGGTCTTATGCAACATACTTTAAGATTGTCTCAAACCTATCTAGCTTGAGAATAAGATTCACCTTCTTCAATATTTTCGTCTTGCTCGGTATACCTCTTCAATTTTTTCTTCAGATTTAATAAAAATATTCCTGCTCAATCAAATACAGTTGTTAGGTAGAGGTGGCTGTCCATTTAAGAGAGTTGGATGGATACACTTAGGCCACATAGGGCCATTGTGTTACCTAAGTTTTCCGCTATCCCCTAGTCTCGGAACTACTCTGATATCCTAATGAAGCGACTTAGACTGCCAATGTCAATCCGTGACAGTTCCTCCATATCATCCATATAGTAAGCACCAAAGTACCTTTTTCCCCTTTGAGAAGGTGCTGGGCATATGTATCAACAGGTGAGTGACAGTCTAATCCTCTTCCTCATCCCTGCAGCTTCTGCAGAAATCAGTGTCCAAGACCAATGCGCCACGCATGCGTACCCATAATGCAATGCCCCGTAATGACCCCGACAACCATACTGAGCGTGCCCCTCTGGTGTTTAAACAGACCTACCGTGCGCCCTTAATTCAGCCTTGGACATATATTCCGGGCCGTTCTTGCCGTGTCCGAGGCCGCCCATTTGTCTTTGACGGTATCGACCATCTCATTATCAGTTTTGAGCACACAGGTTCTCATAGGGATTCCCAGAGTCGAGAATTCATCGAAGAGTTCAATGGTTGTGCCCGGCCTAGGCAGTTCACCAGCTCTACAGTTACCCGGAATATCACTGTACCCCGGTTCCCACCTGATATAAACATCATATCGTTCCGTAATATTGTTAGGATACTAAATTTGCCATCTAACTTACTTAATTTGTCATTACAACCCTTCAGTCAGAGTTACAACCTAGGTTGTAAAACACCATCCATGTTACATACATACATAATTGGTCATTACAACACTTCAGTCAGGATTACGACCTAGTTTCTCACACCACTTATGTTGTGTGTGTTAATTTTATACATGAGTGGTGGGACCTACAGTTTAAAATCGACTCCAAACTACGGATTTTTGAGAAACTTTTCAAGGCAATTTCATTTACTCTCAGAGTTTTTGCCAGAAATCTGCTGAGGGGAATTCGCCCAAGAAATATTTTTTTTGTATTTTGTTTTGATGTCTGGCCTAGGGCTCGAACCCTCGCTTTAAGTCTAATAAGCCAACACACTACCTACTAGACTACGGCGATGGATGGATGGTAGAATCCATGTTGTATGTGGTAATTAATGACCTACAGTTTGTAGTCAATTGCAGACGACAGATTTTGGTAAACTTTTCATGGCAATTTTATTTGCTCTCAGAGGTTTTGCCAGAAATCTGCTGAGAGAAAAACTCTGAGGAATGAATTTTTTGTTCGTGATGTCTGAGCTTGGATTTTAACCATAGACTACTTTTCTACCTACCATTCTACCATTACACTACTATGGTGTTCAGATATGCACCTTTATTGCGTAAATCCCAATAAACGTCCTTATTGAGCTTAATATTTCATATAAGTTCCAATTAATTATTGCGCAATAAATACGCAAATAGTTATAATATTGAGTAAAACTTAAAACGCAGCACTGTCATGAGTATGTTCAGTGCGTATATTACAAACCAAAAGAAAAAAAAAAACAAACTAAATAAAAACAGTGTTGTTCAAACAACCAGTTGTTTTGTTTACGAGCTGTCAAAT